>OY294036.1:77875479-80302561 GCA_958510855.1 Rhagonycha lutea | reverse complement strand
CATTGTTCCTGAAAAACCATATTATATTCTTTTCAACGTAATATTTTTTATTACCTTACCATGCTGAATCGTTACGATACAACCAACGATTTAACGTTGTTTTGGGAGAAAAGTTTATCTTATAAAAGAAAAAAATTATTGTTCCAATTCTGTGACTCCAAACACTCCGGAAAGTAAACGAGCACCAAGTGGTTCCTTATAAACAGTTTTATCGGCTTCATAAATGTAAGGTAATCGCATAATCCAATAAGCCGATTGTGTTAACGAAGTGATACTTTCTTCACATGGAATGAATATTGGTGCAGTAGGACCGGGTTGAATCTAAAAATCAATGTTGCATTTGAGGTCATTCCATAATAGCTTGACTGATAATTGGTTTGATAACGAATTATTACTTACTCTAGGATTTAACGTGCACTGGACGGCAGCCTTAGGTGTAACGACATGCAGCCGCATAAGCTGTGCTAAAAGTGGCTTATTTGTACGACAAGGACAGGAAAAATATAACGGCATATCCGACTCGGCTATTTTATGACCAGTATCCTTCACTATACTACCTGGTGTTGCTCTCAGAATGCGGTCTGGTGCAGCTAGCATAAAACGATGTCCTCTTGGGCATTCATACTCGACGCCAATGAAAACCTTAACAGTAAACTGTGGCACCGAAGGCGTTGGACGAGGTTTACGACTCTTAGAGAAATTCTTAGTCAACATAGGCCAAGGATTTCTACTTTTTGAATACACTGTAACATCCCACGGTAAGAGATAATTTGAAGAGTTGATAAATCCTGGATGATGCGACTCCAAAAGCCCCAAGTTGTGACTGTAAAGTGAAGATGCTCCTACGCACACTAAAGACCAACTAGAAAACTTTGGTAAAAGTCCAGGTGGAGATGTAAGTGTAAGCATTCCTGGTAAATATTCGGTAGTGCTCGGTTGTTTTACTAAAACTCGGTCATAATTTGGCGTCAGTTCACTGCGATCCGATAGTAACGATAGCGGATCTTCCACTTCGGCTAAAGTAGCTGCTTTATATTCTTTAATTGACGGTTGGAATTTTAAAAATGTGATACGTTCAAGGGTACCGCAAACGCAGTCTTTGCATTGTTGTTCATAAAAGAGGTAATTAGCTTGGTCGCAGTTGTACGGATCTTCTCGTGATCCTTGACTTCTTCCACAATCACAAACAGCTGGAAAGTATACATTAGTAATTTTCAAGTTAAGAAATAGGTACAATATAAAAAACCTGTGTAACGAACTCCACTACAGTGCTCTTGTTCTATGGAATGTTTAGGTAAAGTACAAGGATTTCCAGTAAGTGATTCCATTTCACACAGCTGACGCCCATTTTCGAAATGCGATTGACATTCGTTCATTAATTGAGTGCTATATTGTTGGAAGAGTGAACCACGAGCTTGTGCACTAAAAAATGCCAATGCTAAACTTAAACGCGACTTGTGTATGACTCTCGTGTAATGGCTTGGTAAACCCTCTTGATATCTGGCTAAAGCCAAGGGTAAAACTTTTAAACAACGTTGTTCTGAAAATCTTGTATCAGTGTATAACGACGTCAAGGAATCCGAGGCCATTACTACATCGTATATAATTTTACTAGTTTCTATCCAGTGATTTATTGTTGGTAGCTAAAGAAATATAATTTTACATTTTGTTAAATAAAATGCTACTTTTAACCCTCATGATGTTCCCGAAGAAACGTACAATATATCGTCATCTTATTTTTTGAACAAGGGGGGTGCTGAATTTTGTGGTTGAAAAATTTGTGCGACGCCCCTGCTTTTAAAAAGCTGAGGGGGAACGAAATTATCTACAAAGTCAAACCACTGTTTTCAAAACATCAGAATGCTGTAAGATTATAGTTCTTGTTTTATAGACTGAGCTGACAAGGAAAATCCAACAAGTAATTTTTATTTGGAAAATTTATTATTTTGAAAAATTAGAGGTTGGATTATTATTTATTATACTCATAGATGTCTACATCTGGCGCCCAACGTGGGGCAAATTGGACAAGATAGGGAGTTTTATCTGTTAACCCCTGAGGTCGAGTAATTTATTGGATGTTTCTTTGGCAACAATTTGGGTGCTAATTTTTAATTATTGAAGTTAGGCAGATAATAAAAAAATACTGAAATTACCCCAGTAAAACCATTTATGACCATTTCTATTACTAATGTTAATAATATTTTTTAATTCTCACCTCAAAATGTGCAGGCTGCTGTTGAGAATGACGACTTGATGTAACATTATCATAAAATCCTTTACCATGAGCTTGCTGAATGTGAACTTGCAGAAATTTTTGAAAACTGTGTTTAGTTTCAGAGTTACTACAAAACGGTGCTTTCATTTCAATCTTTTTTCCTGGTTGACACCCCAAAATCAAGCTTCTCATTGAATGTCCCAACTGATCAATAGGAGTCTCTGTACACATGTAAACATATTCTTCATTTGGTGGAATTGCAAATAATGACGATGTACTAGAATTCAAAATTTATAACAACTGTGATCTTGTTAAGTTATAAAAAAAGCTACTTGGTGCTGCTGATGATGCGAATTTTCCGTAAAATAAAATAAATACAGTCTTCGACTGTATGTTCCAATTTTTTAATGTTCTCCACTGCTGGAGGACAATTTTCAAAGTAAAACAAAAGTCGGGGTGTACAAGTACGACCGTTGTTAATCCATTCTTCACTTAAACCTTCAATATCGTGAAATATATTCGAGATTTGACTACTCAATTTTTGTCTAAAAATTTTTAAACTAAAAAATCTGTTTGAACAATGATGTTTATTATTACCTAAGTTGATCGATTGCTTTAAAGTATTGTATGTAGTTCAAGTCGAACGACGATCCGGGATGCGATAAAACAACAACATGGCTTACGTAAAACAATACCAGTAAAAGGCGAGCATAAGTGTTTTTAATTTCATTATAAATGGTTAGAAAGTCGTCATTATTGTTTTCTTCTTTACAACACTTAAGTATATCATTGTAATGTTCAATTATGTTATTGGTATCTAACAAACTGTTTACATGAAGATAAATTACTTGATTTTGTTCATCGTAACAGCCATCAATTGAATACTACAAAAAAAATTGTTACTAAAACTTGAAAAATATCCTGATGCACACTAACTTGTTCGAGTGATTTATTGTTATTATTTTTGAACATCTGCGAGAGCGATTTAACTTTTAAATTAGCATTGCAAGCGCTTTTACCAATGATCGATACGATGACAACCTTATCTGATAATTCTTCGCTGTCGATCCTAATAAAACATAAATGAACAAATTATTAAAACCGAATCTACATCTTAACTGTATTGTAATTATTACTTACAAGTTTGAAAAATCAGTAAAAGTAAAATTTTTCATTTTGTAACCTCGAATAAAGTCGGGCAGATTTTTGACTGTTCAAGATATTTGTAGGTTAGGTTTCGATTCAGTTCCATACACTATCCGTTAGCTTGAGGTGCTATTCGCAGCTCTTCTATGGTGCTCTTTTAGTTTCTTGACACTTGGCAAAGTCTAAATTGGTAATTAAATAATAGAAAACGTTTATTTTTAAATTTTGAACACAAATTAACAATTTGTCAAAATTTAACAGTTTAATGATGCTTTGAACATGCTTGAATGTGTATGGTATGCTGATGAGAAAATTTGTTGATTTTGAAAAGTTGTGCAATTATTCAAATAAAATGTTGTATTTAGATGCTAAAACCGTTAAGAAATATTAGCTCAGTCAGTGTTTACGTCAATTATGACAACAATGGTGTGAGAAACTATATTTACTTATCACCAAGTCGAAGAAATAACACCGGACCGTTAAAATTGGCGGAATCTAACCTATCAATATTGTTTATTTGAAATTCGAATGTCGGTTAAAAATCGGTTGCGTAAAATTTCTATCTCTTGAATCTTATTTATTTGATTTAGAAAATGTTTATAAAATTGTGTTTAAAACCATTGTTGCTGGTGGTGTTATGTAATCACGTAAATAGTGAATTACTGGATTACATTAAAAATGTTGGAACCTATTTTGGGTATGGTAAAGAGTCGAGCAATCAAATTGACGACGATATCTTAGCCTATAATGTTCCATACGAGGTTGCAATAGCTGATGAAAAGTTTATTTCGGAGGCTGCAAAATTAACAGGAGTCGTTTTATCGGACTTGGATTCCTGCCAACATCGTGTCATTTTAAAACTTAAACATGATTGTCATAAGTTGAACGACGAACAACTAGCAAAGTTGGCTGTAATGTTGTTGAATTGCCAGTCGTCTGTCGAAGGACGCACTATTTATCCTTGCACCGATAGCATGACGATCAAAGATTGCACTTCGAGTATGGATCCTGATACGTGGAACAGTTACCACTTGATGAGTAACCGAGCGCGTGCGGTTTGTTATTCCATACGTCAAATTCAATTTCGTGGTCAAACCGAATACACTGTTAACAGACTTATGGATGCTGCACGTAACCAGCTCTTTACACTAGAAAAAGTTGCTCACGATCAAGCAAATTTTCACCAAATGGCACGGAATTCTTTCGAATACGTTACAGAAAGTTGGTAATTTTTAATACCAATGGCAGTTTTTTACACAAATTCTATTTTAGGTCAAAATGAAATGGTGCAACAACAGCGCGATTTACAAAGAGCTCAGTTACACGGTCAGTTAGCTCTGGAAGATAACATAAGAAGAATTTCAGATGAAAAGCGTTTAATTTTAGAAACGCATGAACAATTAACAGATATGACACGTTCGGTACAAAGTAAACTTGGAGATGCAATTTTACAACTCGAAACAAATGCCGATGAAAGTCGCTTAAATCACAAGGAACTGCTCAGTGACATCATAGCAATTCAACAGAAAGCTGAAGACATTTTTCAACGCATTGGTAATGTATTAACATTTAATTAAAATTTACAAACTGAACAAATGCAATTCATTGTTACTTTTTTTGCTGAATAATATACGGTTTCTCGTTCTCACTGACTTATCAAAATATCGGGATTGATTTACAATGAAATAATCAACGATCATGAAACGCCCAAGTAGAGCTAAGTGTGGCTGTCCTAGGCCCCCAGTTTAGCAGTCCTGTATTGGCTAATTTAATTATAGATAATAATGTTATTAGTTAAGGCAGGTCCCAGTGAGATGGAAAATCGACTTATATCGGTTATTAAAAGTTTGAAAATTGTCCTATTTTTGCTAAAACAGGACTTAGCAAAAATAACCCAAAATTCGCGTCACGCTTAGGCATAGAATCCTCTCTTATTCAAAAAGGACAAAACTACTGAGGGGGCCCGTTTTGTGCGTGGGAGTTCCGTCCTTTTAATAATGCAATTGTAAAGTAGCAGTACCTAGTGAGTAGAAGTAAAACTGTTAATCCTCAGTTATCCTTATCATGCTATTTTACAGCTTTTGACAATTAGATGCAACTCGAGGATATATCCTTCCTGATTCAATAGTTTGATACAAAATTTCACCAAAAACTGCAGAAATTTTGGAAATTCCGGCCGAAAATATTGATATTTTTACTTAAATGCCTCGGTATCTATGAACCCAACACCAGCTAATAGTATGGCACGCCGTTTTACTTTTTATTACAAAATTTAAATAGTCTAAAGTTTTAATTTCTATCGCTTGAATCTAATTATTGCAACTATACTTGAAAATGTTTGTTGCTATTTTATACGTTACTCGCATTTTAGCAATACAATTTAAACAATTCACAAAAGTTTTTATTTAATGATATCGATTTAAAACATTACACAGAAAATTTTTGCCTAACGTTTTATTTTGTCTCTGCTCGGTGGAGAAATTTTGAACTACGCTTTAATTTTTTTGGCAACTATGTTCAAAATTCAAATCCTTAAGATTGCAGGTAGTGAGTGGCGTGGGTTGCCTATGTAATACGTAATTTTTATTTATTAATGTTCAGATTAGACAAGAGATAAAAGATGCGCTGAAAGTAAAATGTATAACAGCAACTATATATAAATCAATAATTATTAAGATATTCTAAAGATTTTAAAAAATAACTAAATCTTTAACCATTTTATGTTTAGCATAAATGAATCCTTTACTTTTAAAAGGACCTAAGTCATGTAATTATATTTTTAGATAAACAAAAAAAATTTATAACTTTTTACTTTAATTATTTAAATAATTTGCAATTCTATTGTAAAATTATCACTGTTTAAAAATTTGGAAAACTTCACTGCTTTAGTATCTTTCTAAATAAAATTTTTTTCAAATCGTGACCTAATTCGTTTTGTCAAATATGTCTACAGACCTCCCCCCTGAAGATTTCGTGAATAACTCCGCGATGATTGAGGTTCAATGAAAAGTCATTAAGCTCTAACGAGGCTCTAAGTTTGACACCAATGTTACCCCAAAATTCAAAATAAGGGCTAAAATAGAAAACAAGTCAACCCCCCCCCTCCAAAGATTTCACGAACAACCCCGTAACAGTTGAGGCTCAAACGAAAAGATGGAAGCGCCTTTAGGCTTTAACGAGGCTCTAACGTTTGACACAAATTTCACCCCTAAATTCGGGGGAAAGTGTCTACTTTTAGGAACGCCGTTAAATTTATAGTTATTGTAGACACCCCTCTAACGAATTTTATGGTAAAATTGGTGTCATACGTCAGAGCCTCGTTAGAACTTAAATGAGCTTCATGTTTTTCTTTTGAACCTCAAACCGTCGCAAAGTTATTCACGAAATCTTTCGGGGGGGGGGGGGAATTATAGACATGATTTCCTATTTTCACTCTTTATTTGAATTTTTGGGTGAAATTTGTGTCGAACGTTAGAGCTTAGTTGCCTGAATGAATTTCCATAATTTTAATTTTTTTATTTTCTGCAAAGTTACGGACATTTCAAATTTTTTAGTCCTCCTAGCAAGTTTTCCACGATAATCCTCAAGTTTAAATCTATTTGACCAGATTAAAATTTGTTTCGATTAAGAGGTTACTTGCAGTTGGGGGCATGAAAAATAGACCTTTTTAGGAACTCTTTTTGAAGTGTTGTTTATTTAATGCATAACACAAAATTTTTAGACGATTTTTTTTAGCAATTTAAGCAGTTGTTTAAAAATATATATTCATTTAATGCAATTGTTGAATTATTTTATTTTAGAGTGCCGTTTTACTTTTTATTACAAAATTTAAATTGTATCGCTTAAATTAGAATCCTTTTAATTGTAATGATTTAAACGTTTGTTGATATTTTTTGTTGTAATTTAAGCAGTTGTTAAAAGAAAGATTTGAATTTATGCAATTGTCGAATTTTTACATTACAATTTAAACAATTCACAAAAATTTTTATTTAATGATATCGATTTAAGGACGTACGAACGCGACTTTGAAATCAATTGAGTACTAATTTGTTATGAAATTTATTTAGGGCTTTGGAAAAATTTTCAAATATATCCAAAATCATATAATGATTTATTAATTTGTTTTGAATATCGGAAATACTTTTTCGATATTTATTGTAAAATATCAGTATTATAAATTAGTAATTAATTTGACTTGTTTTAAATTACGTATTAAATTTGGCTACACCGCGGTTTTCAAATAAAAAAAACTAGAACTGTATGTCAGTGTATCGAGTTGTTTTGTTGACAGTTACATAAATTATTAGTTTTACTATCAGTTATGAATAGTAATAATCATTATAATGTTAGAAACAGTCATGGTGTCTTATTTCCCAAAAACATAAATTTCGTCATTATGTCAAAACATAAAAAAACGTCACTGTTCTATTGTGCGTTGTTGCCAGTTTTATTATGACGACTAACCTAACAAAATAGTTTTAGTTTTATTTATGAAAATAATTAATAATTAATTGAAATGTTCGGTAACACCCTGTTTTTAATGCAATTATATAAACTATATACTTTAAAGAATATTTATAAACATTATATATTACGATATCTACTTGAATAATATTGTTTTTTATAATTTTAAATACACGAAAACTCTATTCTCCATAAGATCCTATGTTAAAAATTTGAATTTTAATCAATAATTACTCTTTGAAATTAACGGTAACAGGTTTTTATTTTTAGAGAATCCAAAAGCAACATAATTGAACTACACAATTCAGTAAAAAAAATAATTTTATCTACTAACAAGCCTCATGTATGAACGTCCTTAAAGCAATACACAGAAAATTTTTGCCTTCCGTTTTAATTGGTCTCTGCTCGGTGGTGAAATTTTGAACTTCGCTTTAATTTATTTGACAACAACGTACAAAATTCAAATCTTTAAGATTGTAGGAAGTGGTATGGGTTGCCTATGTAATACGTAATTTTCGTAATTTTTACTTATTTATGTTTAAATTAGACAAGAGAATCAAAATTTCTTTTTTATTATTATTATTACCTGTTTTTATTAAGATATTATTGAATGGTCCAATTCCCAAAAAAATTAATTAATAAACGTAAAAATAGGAATTTTACATGGAGAAATAAAGTAATGTGCTTTACAGCATATAGGGAAACTTTGTAGATTTGGGTACGAATGAAAACAAAAGTTGCATAATATACGAATACAAAGCCTCTTGAAATAAGGTAATAAGGCCCTCCTAACATAAACTATTTTTTGTCAAAAATCTATGCTTATTATATGCAGTGGGCTATATTTATTTCGGATTCAAAATAGTCTCAATCGATAGCACTTCGTTAGTGCCTGTTTGTGCAAACATTTTTTTTTTGTACCCAAATAGTTTTTGAAATATTCGAGATTTTCGGTAACATCGCACGTGGTAACATAAACAGTTATTTTAGAATTTCGGATTCAAAATAGTCTTAATCGATTGCACTTAATTTGTGCCTGTTTGTGAAAACATTTTTTTCGTTTGTACCCAAACAGTTTTTTTTTTTAAACAGCGAAGTTCAAAATTTCTCCACCGAGCAGAGACAAAATAAAACGTTAGGCAAAAATTTTCTGTGTAATGTTTTAAATCGATATCATTAAATAAAAATTTTTGTGAATTGTTTAAATTGTATTGCTAAAATTCGAGTAACGTATAAATAGCAACAAAAAGTATCGTTGCAATGATTATATTAAAGCAATAGAAATTAAAACTTTAGATAATTTAAATTTTGTAATAAAAAGTAAAACGGCGTGCCATATACAACCCATCTACTTGGGCGTATTGTGCATTTTACAAGTCCAATAAAGAACTCTTACTCTCAGAAGTGCAAAAAGCGCCTAATGGTCACAGTATCTATTATGTATATAAAAAAATAACGTTATGAAATAGCAATGAAATATTAATTGTGACGTTTTAGAGGAATCTTCAACTTTGCTTGTAAAACAAAGTAACTTAATTCATCAACAATATGAAGCAACTTTGGCTCAACTAGTGGAAGTTAATTCAACCGTTCATTACTTGGTTACGTTGGTAGGAGGAACAAGGAAAGCTTTAGAAGAACAAATGCGGTGGTTAAGCGTAGCGTTAGGAGGAACCGACTTAGTGGTCGAAAAATTGTACGCTATACTGTGGCACATCCTTTTTATTTTATTATCCATGCTTGCTTGCGCATTTTTAAGCGCAAAAATCTCCACAAGGCTTTTGGTTACAGCATTTCCAACGTTAAATTTAGTGCTAACATTACAACAAAACGTCTACGCTTTGAATTTTATAGAACTTTGCACTACAATAGCTACTTTAATTTTATGTGAGTATTTGATTAATTGGTTAATGAAAACGTTAATCTAAACAAATTACAGGTCAAACTGTATTCTTCTCGTTACTACTACTGAAGAACAGTGTGATTCCTAAACAAATCAAAGCAAAACTTTCACCAAAGAAGCTATCTTCATCTGAAGATTACAATTCAAACTATAAAGCTAGTCCAAAAGTTATTTCTAGTCGGTCCAATGGTTATGTGGACAAATCAGAAAGTGAAAACGAAGAGGATAAATTTGAGTTTGACGCTCCCACTTCGCCATACTTACACCGCAGACTTCAGTCATCCAGATCGAGGAGTAGTACACCTGTAATATTAAACGGAAGTGTCAAATCACCGTGCGGTGCTAAAACACGAATGGGAACACCTTGCAAACTTACTTCTATGCCTGGTAGAGATTTTTGTTATAGGCATCAAGGTGGCGATTCGCTTTTTGCTGGATGAAGGTAGTCTAAGTCAGTGGTCAGCAACCTATTAGATATTGACCACTAAATTTATGAACTTTCTTATTTATCGACCGTTTTTTCGTAGATTTTAATACTTTTTGTTTCTTTAAATGAGCTCGGCAAATTTAAATAATATCTAAATTTCTTTTGTTGACCATTACAATTACGCCGCGTACCACCAGTTGCCGACTGCTGGTTTAAGTAAGTGATAATTTTTTTTACAATACCTGTTATTGTTCCTAGTCCAACTTTTCTACGTTTTGGTTTTTGGGTAGCCTTTCTTTATTTATTTATTAGTGATATAAACTCTTATTTTATTTTCTTCCACTTCAAGTTACGGAAAATATTCTGTTTAAATTTATATATTAGTATACTCTGATTAGTATAAGATACATCACATTTTAAGGTAACTAATATGAAACCTATCTTAATCTATTTTAAGCCTCTAATTTGGTAGTAAATGTAGTTTTTTTAATTAAACTATCGATCATTTTAATTTAATCTTAAAATCTAAAATCTAATTTATTAATGTTTTATTTAACAAAAAATAAACCAGTGTTTATGAAGGTAATTTTATTTTATGTATAAAGTTAAGACTTATGTATATATTGGTGTATAATGAAATGTAACTATTATTTTATTTAATTTATATAATAAAACAATATTTTTTTGAATTTCTATATCAATTTTTTAATGGGTCATAACAAATTAATACAAAATTATAACTTTTAACTTAATTTAACAAAAATCGTTTGATTGTTCAACATTGCAAAAAAACTTTTCATGAACTTATGGCAAGATTAGTATGAAATAAATAAATTGATGATGTTTGTATCCCGAGAATAGGTTACAAAAGATAATAGTACCACATAAATTATAAAAGACGCATATCAAAACGTACAAAATCTGAGAAAATCAGATCAAAAAAACTAAGAAACTTAAATCTATCTCTAAACAATAAATCAGACTGATGCTTATTGCAACTTATACTTTTTAGCAGCAATTTTTTTGCGTAGGTATTCCGAATTCTTATTTACTTCAGCTAAACGAGCTGCAACTTTATTAGAATCCCCATATTTTGCAGATTCTTCGGAACACTGCTTGGTCACTGCTTTCATATTATTTATGCCTTCCTGATCCAAACAATCATCTTCTTGACTTTGCAAGAATAACAATTTAGCCTGTCCTTCCTTGAGCTGCTTTTTTTTGTAATCGATAGACAATGTAAGATTTTCTGTTTCCCGTACCATATTTTCGCTTTGCTTCAAATAAAATTGCCAAAATAAGAAACTGGGGGTACAATTTAAAAATAACTTACAAAGTTTATGCTGAGATTTTGTAATTTCTCACACATCTCGTTTTCGTTGGTAATGAAATCATCACTAAAACGTAAAGCTTTAATAAAAGGAAAAAAAATTTTGGTGGAACATACACCACATTTCTATAATTTTGATTATAAGCCTCCAATTCTTCTTTCATGCTTTCTGTCTTTTTATCAAACTGAGTATGTTGCTGGTCTAAATATGATGTAGTTTGCACTTTGTTGTACATCATAGTTATAGAGAAATCTATATTGCTTTGTAAATAATCCATTTTTCCCTTAGTAACACATGATTTCCTAAGGGATTCCCAATACGTTTTATCCACCACATGTCTATTAATTTCAAGGGCCTCATTAACTTCCTCCTGTGATCAAAAAACGGTTTTTTTGAAAAAGGTGTTTGAATATAAAGAAACAATATTATTATCTACCTGGTTATCTAATGCTTCCACAATTGCATTGTAATTAAAACCGGAAAATTGTTGATCCTGGTCCATGATCTTCAGTTAAGAAACGAACAAGAATTTAGTAATAACACCGGAGAACAGATTTGTGCACAATTTCAGCTAAAAAGCAAAAAAAAATCATTGCCATTTGAAAGCTAAGAAAAAGCCTGCTTTGATTGCCACTTTTTTACACTACAGCCATCAAAGTAAAAAATTTCTTCAGGACGGGAACCTGAATAGCAATAAGGATGGTGCTAAGCAGTAAGAAAGGGGTTAAAATGTCAGGGGGCGCTTCATTGCAACTTTGTGATTTGGAGCGATATATTTGATATTTGCAAAGGGGCGCAAGAGCAGATGGCACCGACCCTGCTGAAGAACAATTACGGGATTCACCGACTACAATTCCCGTTTATTAAAAATTGTTTACTATTTAATTTTTAAACATTAAAACAAAAGCACCGCTTTCAGATAATCATAAACATATTTTTTCCTAATTTTGCATAAAGTTTCAAAAATCTTACCCCAATTTTTCGTTAGGTAGGTACAAACTTTTAATCTATTGGAAGAGGTTAGCAGTAAATAAAAGAATAATAAGTAGCAAACAATTTAATAACAAGTAATAAACAAAAACAACATAACATCTTAATAACACTAACCTTAATGCCAACGGGTGTTGACATGCAAGGCTTACTGTTATGGGTCCTTATCTTCACCGGTGGTAAAAGGATGGCCAGCCACTCGGAATAGTCACGACATCTATTGGATATCGAAACTAATATTCCAACACCTCCACTAGTTACGATATGACTACAACGACAGACCCATCTTGTTTGAACAATATTGGTGCTTTTCTCTTGCCAATGCTTTTGTTAACGAATCGGCCACCATCTCCTCTGTTCCAATATGTTTGACTTCTATTTCCTCCAGTTCCTGTCTTTCCCGAACAAAATGATGCCTGATGTCAATGTGTTTTGTTCTACATCGATAACCTGCGTTTTTGCTGAGGTCGACTGCCCCTTTGTTGTCATCTCGTGGTTTTGCACCACCGAAAATTATCGACGTCTGTGATGTCTCGGCCATTGAATTAACAGGAGCTCTAACCGTTCTCGGTTTCACCATCAACTTTGGTCTACCTGATGTATCTGCTGGTGCATTATTGGGAAGGTCTTCTGTAATAGGTCTACGTTCCTGTCGCGGTCTATCGCCACCACCGCCAGAAGCACCGTTACCAAAGGAACCTGGTCCGGATCGATTTCCACCACCTCGATTCCAATCACGTCCACCTTCTTCTCCAAAGTTACCATAGTTACCTCTATGACCGACACCTCTTTCGCGTTCATTATAGCCCCTATTACTACCTCCACCATCACCGGCACTTCCTCCTCCGGCAGCATGCCTTCGGTCAAAGTCATCAAAACCTCTGTGATCACCGCCTGATCGGCCACCTCTGAATCCACCTCGGTTACCCCTGTTTCTATCAAAGCCACCGCCTCGGTCATTTCGTTTACCTTCGGCAACGTCCACTTTAACACGATTTATGTGTCCCAATCTTCGATGCCACAATGAATGATTGCCGCCCACTTCCACAAGATTAACTGAACGATTAGTCGGCTTATTTAGTTTGTATACACCATTTTCCAATTTTGCACTACCGAGAACATTTTTGTTAGCAATGTTTATATTTAGATTGGTTATTCTGCAACCATGAATTTCGTCAAACACTAATGTATTCCCGTGTTTTACCATTTGTCCAACCGAAATCAAGTTCTTTTTAACACCAGGCACATGAATAACTTCTTGGAGCACTAACGTTTTATCACCTAAAAGATTAATTGCAACTTTTCCTTTACCTGCACTGTTCATCGTTGCACCGTTTGCAGCTTCGATGCTACATCGATCGAAATTCTTGTAGTTATGAAAATTGTCAATATTCGGAGATAAATGTACTGAAGCACCAGAGTCCAAAATCCATTCACTATCATCATTACACTTGTCACTGCACATTCCCACAAATTGAGTTGTTTCAGATTCATGCTTCGAATTAGTCTTCTTTTCTGGACACGAATTATATTTATGACCAAGTTCTTTGCATTTATAACATCTAATGTTTGATTCTCTTGATCCTTGTTCTTGATTTTTCTTCTTGCTGTAAAACACGCCCGATTCTGTATTTCTATGAATTTTTTGGACATTTGGTTGTAGCAGCAAGTTTTTGACAAATTCTACTGTTGTGGATTGTTTTGAACCTTGAATACCCAACAATAATGGTTGATATTCTTCTGCCAACCCAGCCAGCATCAAACCACCTATCACATGGTCCTTGAATGGTTCACCAATTGTTTCTAATTGATCAGTGATATGCAACATTTTATTGATATAATCTTGCATATCGTCACAATTTTCTAATCTTATTCTAAATAACTGGGCATACAGACTAATCAAATATAACGTACCCGATTTTTCGTAAATTTTATTTAATTTGTCCCAAGCTTCTTTTGCTGTTTTTACATTTTTTATTTCAGCCGCTGCTCCTGGCTTAATTGACAAATTAATTTTGGCAAGTACTCGTTGATCGAAATCGAGATCCAATTTTGTATCAGGTGCAGGCTGCACATGTTTCCACATACCAGCATCTATTAAGAAGTTCTTCATGGTGTGCTTCCATTCACTGTAATTTTCACCATTCAAGTGCTTGGATTCAGGCAGTCCTCCCATCGTTACCACAGTTGTCGGAGCTGATTGGTTCTTCAACTTCAATTGCAACTGTTCGATCTGTTTTTGCAAAACTTCCAATTGCGCCTCCATAATTTTTAATTTACAAAATTCGGAACGCAATAATTTGCACAAATTTCAAATCAATCGGTAAATTGGTAAACAAATAAACACTACTTTATTCTCTTAACGTTACTGGGCCCATAACCTATTGGAAGAGGTTAGCAGTAAATAAAAGAATAATAAGTAGCAAACAATTTAATAACAAGTAATAAACAAAAACAACATAACATCTTAATAACACTAACCTTAATGCCAACGGGTGTTGACATGCAAGGCTTACTGTTATGGGTCCTTATCTTCACCGGTGGTAAAAGGATGGCCAGCCACTCGGAATAGTCACGACATCTATTGGATATCGAAACTAATATTCCAACATAATCTCATAGGCAGGAACTCGTGAGTCTCCGACTGCTAAACCATTAATGGTTTAGCCAGCTTATAATAATTAATTTGTCAAAAGCTACAATCACGGAATTCGCAGCCTACTATATTACTTTTCGCGAAATAGTTAAATGAATAATTAATTTAGTTGTTCTGAATTAATTGTTGCGTTTTTCAAAGATGATATTTAAATTTCTAAAATCAATAGCATTAAAAGCAACTTGTTCAAATAAAATTTTAGAAATATATTTCCTAATTTTACTTAAAATGCCGAAAAACGTACCCCAACTTGTCGCACACTTTTTAACACAATTCTACCAAGTTTGCTTTGTAAAAAATAATTGAATTTGCGCGCCAATATTTAATTTTTTTGAAATAAAAATTTAATTTTAATTGTCATTTCGTAATAATTTATATACTTCAATATTAAAATACACAAGGAAAGAAAAATTAAAAAATTAATTTTGAAAATTAACCACAGTATTGCGCAGTCGCAATGGAATAACCTAAAAAAAGGGCTCTCAGGGCCGATTGAATTGTGGTGAAATCAAAAATTGATAAATTGTATTTGTGATATTATCAGCAAATATAAAGTGTGCAAAGGTTATAAATATTTTATCGATGTCGTGCCCTTGATATTGACTGTTCAATATTCATGTGATGACAAATTTTCCCACTTTTTTTGGTAGTGATCAAAGAACAATTAATAGATCTCAGTGACTATAACAGCAAAAATTAATTGTGTAATACCTTAAATTCAACAATGGATGGTAAGAGAGATTTTTTAACGTCCTATGCAGGTTCTTTGGCAATTGCAGTAGCAATACCTACGGTGCTTTATAAAGTCGTCAAGTTTTTGTATTATAGAAACGCTTTAGAAGTGTTTCAGGATAAGGTAATTATTGTCTTATTAGTCATTCTTGAAGGTTACACATCTTTGTAACAGGTTGTTGTTATTACTGGTGCAAGTTCCGGCATTGGAGAAGCTTTAGCACATGAATTTTACCAACATGGTTGCAAAGTGGTTTTGTGTGCTCGTAGACAAACCGAGTTAGATAGAGTTCGATCGGATCTTTTGAGAATGTACTCGACAATACCTACTCATCCACCAATTATTGTAGCGTTGGATTTAAGTGACATGGATTCTCTTGAAGGCACCGTTAATAGAATTATAGAAATTACAGGACCTATCGATTACCTTATTAATAATGGCGGTATTTCAAATAGAGGTTCTGTTGTTGATACTCAAAACGATGTATTTTTAAAGGTGATGATGGTTAATTACTTTGGGACAATCGCACTTACAAAAGGTAACAATTTCCTAAATTAAATAATCTAAGAGTAATTTATATATACTTTTGTTAGCTGTCTTACCACATATGATTAAGCACAATAATGGTCACATTGTATTCATGAATTCGATACAAGGTTTGATTGCAATTCCTCAACGATCGGCATATTCTGCTTCGAAACACGCACTTAAAGCATTTAGTGATAGTTTGAGAGCAGAAGTTGCTAGGAATAACATTTCTGTTACTGCAATTAATCCTGGATACGTCAATACTGCACTGTCACTCAACGCACTTACAGAATCGGGTAAGGCACATGGTAAAATGGATGCAACGACGTTAGCAGGTTACAGTGCAAGTTATGTGGCCAAGCAAACTGCTTTAGCGGTAGCACATAAACAAAATGAAATTACATTAGCACCTTTTTTACATAAATTAGCAATAATGATCCGAACAAACATACCGAGTTTGTATTTTACCATTATGCAGTATAGGGCTAAACAAGCGAACTAATTATGTAGTTGTAATTTTTTTTTTAATAAATAATTCAGCAAATTTTATTCTTTAAATATGAGATTGTTATTGGTTATTGCCATTAGTAATTTTTAAATAAAAGAACGAATTTCAGAGACCAGATGGTTGTAGGAAAAGCAAACAACAATTTATTACTCTTCTACTAGCTTTGAATTCCAATTTCTTACAAACGAATTTTCACATCATTTAATCATAAATGAAGGTAAGTAACTTGCAAAAAAGGATCCCGACATGCAGTTTGGCCCACTTACAATCAATTATTTTAAATTTAAACAATGACATCTAGAAATTCTTGTACTTATCCTTTCTACATGAGTGTAGGAAAGAGAGGAGACCAAATACAAAAGTACATTTCGCATCCATCCCATATTCAGATAAAGTGGTCTATTTCAAATATTTACATAAAGAACCCCATACGAAAATCTGATAAAAATTGAGAGGTCAGATTTGGAACCAATATTTTAGTTGTTTTTGTCTTGGCTGTAGCTCAGAAGAGGTAGGAGATACGTCACTAAAAAAACACTAAAAGTAAAGCAGGTCTTGATTTGAAAGCTTTATTAAATCAAATAAGGAGTCGCGTTTAGACCACTCTCCCCTATGTTGTAGTTAATGATGTGATAAGAAGTTGTAAAAAAATTAATCTCCGAGTTTTGCGCAATTTATGTTCAAATATAATTCAATCATATCTTTCAAATAATTGATTCTACAAAAAGATTTTTGCGAGCCATTGCAAATAGGGCTTATATTTTATCAAAAACCAAAATTTTATGTGGCAATGTACAACATTTCATTGGTTCCCGCTATAAGGTATGCTCCGCCCACCTCGACTTAGAAGGAAGCAAAACTGTACCGCGTAAGAGGCATGCATGCACAAAACTACGTTATTCACCTATGGAGTAACAATTTAAAAAAAAATAATCATAAACGGGTCTAAAATATGAAATAGGCCAAGGAAAGTTCAAAATATCAACGCTAACTGAAAACTTTATTTTGTAAAAGTAGTTTACACAAAAATTAGATCTACTTATATCTATCAATAAATAACTTCAACACTGGATTGATAAGATATAACAGTCACAACGTACCGACTTGACTAAATTTTGTAAATTGAAATGCTCACAAATGCAAAAATTCAAAGGGTGTTTGGAAGAATGTCATGAGCATCAATTTATTTCATAAGTTGGTATAACTTTATCGCACAAAGACTTGCAGCAGCCAGCGATATACTGCAATGGAAAATTTTACGTAAGCCATCGTCTTGCCGTGCTAATACTACAGGAGAAGACCCTTCCGGTATGATATTGGAAAATTGTAATCTAGCTAATTGTTTTGGATCTCGTACTTGCTGTAATAATAGAAATATTAATGTAAATTTATTATAAATTACATACAAGGTTAATTTTATATTAAATGGTTCGATTTTATGATTGCTTTGTTGTTTATTTTTAAATGGTGGCAATATTATTTTTGTTTTACAAAGCGCCACATTTTGCAAGTTATTGGTTTGTGGTAACTAAAATATCTTGGTTTCTATTTGTCCTATCTACATGGGACTAAAAGCAATTTGTTCATAAAAACATGAGCTACCAGATTACGTATTAGAACCTAGATGCAAACCTATGAGGTAAAAGAAAATGATTAGTGGAGAAGTGGGACATTCGGTCCCTGTTTTTTATTTTACTTATTGAGAAAGAAGGGTAAATATAAATAAAAATTAATATGTACCGATAACTAACAACCTTAACATTGTATTTCACTAATTACCACTAATAATTATGGTATAGCAAGAATTACATTGATAGAATTATAAATATAAATAAATACAATATAAATCACCCCCCAGACAAATCAGCTGTATTGTACAAAAATGTTATACAGGTATCTCTTGAGTTACACTCAAGCCAATAGAATACTCGCATATTATTTTTACGATTTAGGCTCCATTGCGTCCAAATGTTGGAATGATCCGCAAAATTTTATGTCTATATTTGTAATTTACAGTCCCAACTACCATAATTTCAATAGAAATCTTTTAAAACTCGGTGGACAGTTATCGTACTAACCCCAAAGATGGTTTCTCATAAATCATAAATAATACTGAGGTTATATTTCTAGGGAAGCCTGCTTCCTGCTTTGATTAAATATTATAAATATAGTACCTATACAATTTCCCTTCTAGCAACAATACAAAATTTAAACTTACCATAATTTATAGGTATTACAAGAGAAACCCAAAAAAGGACAATATCTTCTAAAAGTGACTTACAAGGGGACATTACAGTGAGGTACCCACCAATTGAGATCCCAATTTTTTTGGTGATTCTATGAGTTAAAAAAATTATCACTTTCTCGACGTTTAATCCAATGGCTCTTAGTTTTTAAGTTATGAATTTTTGAAAATGGGCAGGTTTTACCATAGGTTTAGCATAATATTGGAGTTGTAACGCATCGGTCCCGAGTTCTAATCCCAGTATCGCAGGATTTTTTTTTTGGAATTTAAAAATTAACGACCTACGAATTACCATTCCAAATTATTAACGGCTAGACCTCCACGGTTTCTTGTAATAATAACTAATAGTAATAGCAGTTAACTCACCATGGTATTTGTAAAAATTCATAACTCAAAAACTAAGGGTCATTGGACTAAACGCCGAGAAGGTAATAATTTTTTAGCTCCTAGAATCGCCAAAAAAATTGGGATCTCGATTGGTGGGTACCTCACTGTAATGTCCCCTTGTTAGATAAATGCTATTTTGTCTGTGGAGATAATAAACAAAACACGTAATAACTTACAAACAGTGCTGCTTACAAACATAAATAATTAAGGGATCAAGTGTCCTACTGTTCCCCTATGTATAGGTAAGTAGGTTCGCCACAAAGTGCAGGAGTGGTCAAGATTCCTAAAAGTCAAGTTTGACCTGTAAATTAGTTAAAAACTTATTAAAGTTTTTCTAACATTCGAGGCATTTTAACATTTTAAAGCTATTTTATCAATAGAGGCGAGAATCGCCTGGGTATCCCTATAAAATTTAAATAATAGTCATTTTGAACTACTAACATGTTGAAGTGATTGCATATAAAATCAGATGCTTAGATATGATCAAACAATCTATATTATGTTGGATCACTTGATATGGAATGTGGAATGACTCAAAAGTGTTCCTACTTCACTGTAATTCAAAGCACCGACTAACCCAAAAACTTGATATCGCATAAAATATTTAATGAAACTTTGCTTCATACCAAAGTTCTCTCTAAATTAAATTTATATTCAGATAAACGGGCTTATTTGAAATATTTACATAAAGTTGTGATTAAGATAAGTAAATATTTAATAATAAAGTTAACGTGCAAGTATACATAGACAATAATAATTAGTACAAGGGGCGGACTAACCAAAATTTTGGCTAAATATTAAAAATCAGTTAAAATAATCTCCCCCACCTGGGTCATGCTCCTGGTCCGCCCCAAATTAGTACCAAACTACTGATAAGAAATTGTATTATAAACAGTAAAGTTGGTAAAGTTAAAGATAAATTTCAGAATTACCTGATATTTTACACAGCTATCGAACTGCCAGGAGGCTGTATACAAGACGGAACTTAAAAAGGAAATTATACCTGCAGGAATATAAGTGACCGGCTTATTATAAAATACTAAACCTGAAATATAACCTTTAAATTTCACTCCTCTTTCAAATGTGTCGCATTCTTACCACCAAACAAAGACGCGACACCTGTAATGATGGCAGTTTTGTGTAAACAGTTACCCACATAAATCCATCGAGCCGTCTCTTCACCAAGTTGAGTCGGTTCGATTACAATTATACTACAATCAGCCTCTAACGCACGCTCTAACTCAGCTGCAAAAGTATGGTGAGCAAATTCATTATCATACACTTCCTGAATCACCGCAATATTTGAGGGTAAAGCTGGAACATTTCTAAAAATAATTTGCCTTTTTAAAGAGTCAATTTTGGTATCGCCGTTTATACCTATCTCCTCCTGCATCCATTTTATTTATAGCTTCCACATCCATTTAACCAAAAATTACAATTTTATGTACAAGAAACTGCGAAAAAGTGGAATAAATTGTCGAAAAATAATTTGAAGTTTAAGGTTAGATCGTTAATAATAAATTTTTTCAATAAAACATTTGACGGCAGAAGTTAATTTCCACAAAATACAGAAAGCGCTGTATTTGAATCAAATAAAAAAGGTGTGATCCGTGCTTATGGTTACCTAGAAAATGTAACAGAGGGCACTGTCCGAGTTAAATTAAATATCTACAGGTGAGGTGCGCTATTTTATCCCTCCTATTCTTTTCATTCATTTGAATACATCGGTGTTTTGTACTGAACAATTTCGTATTCGGTTGTTGGTGGTAAGCGGAGGTTGTGTGTACGTGTGGAAAATTAATTTGTTTTAAACTTTCGTAAGGGGTTGTTGTTTACTTATTTACAACATAATAAATTGTTTACTGTGTTGTGAAGTGTTAGGATATGTTTGTACGTTGGTGTGTCAGTGTCGCATCTGAGTCTGCCAAGGAGGAAGGTTGACATGTCTTGTGATTTAATCGCGAGTTCATCATGTCCCAATGTAGAAAATTTGCACCCAACATCTTCAATAAATCCAAGTGCTCCAATTGCTTTCGTCAGAAAGAAGAGCACTCCGCCGAGGCTCTGGAATGCAATCGGGTAAGTTCTTCAATTTTGGATTTGTTAAATCGCACCTGACAAGGTATAATCTGCGTGTTGTATAATTATGCCATAACATTTTTCACGAACACATGCAAGCAGAGGAATTTACCCACATAACTGTTTTCAAAAAGCAAATTTTCACGCACGTTAGATTTTATCTCTACCAAGATGTATGCAATTGTTGTGCTCGTGGTATGTAGAAAAGTTACTGATGAATGTGGAACATAAATTTTAATCATATCTTGGCCATTTAGTTATATTTATACCGTATCACGATCCTCAAATAGAAAATAAATGGAAGTTTGTTTATTTTGATTAAATACCTATCAGTATCACTTCCTCCCATACAAGTTTCATTAATCATCCACTTTCAAATAACTATCCATTTTCTAAGTTTGTTTTGAAAATCCTAATTCAATTATTTTGGATCATTTCACACGCCCAATTTGGTTAAATAATCGCCGATAGAATTTTGTATCTGCGGGCACTTCCCATTTCCCACTAAGTATTCATCACGCCGACATTTCCGGTAAATTTGAATGCACTCAGTTTCTAATTTTGTATGATTCTAAAGCCAGCGCGCTTTCATTTACCGAACACAAACGTGTTGGTTTAGAGAGGAATAAAAAAATTCATCAATCTCAAAATAGTGTTTTGGAAGTCTTCCAAATACCCTAACGAATTTTAATTGTATCTTTATTAATACCCGCCTTATACAAAGTCAAATGGATTAAAAATGTTTTGACTAGTAATTGGAAAATCTGTTTAGTCAATTCGTGTGATGTATACTTTCTTCTTCTGACATTAGAGAAATTTTTGCTCTGATAAATGCTTATTGATTGATTCATTTTTTGTTACTTTTCTAATTATTTCGTAAATGTGGTGTCAAATTCTCTTCGTTCTGCTGTTGTGATGAGAGAAACTATACTAAAAACTATTATTCATTTTGTAAGATTCTTTTTCGTACTGATATTTTATGGATTTCCTACTCTTTACTCTCAATATAATATTCAATATTTGTTTGCCATTGAATTTTTAATTCTCATTGACCAAGCAATTTCTTTTCAAGCTAAAAAATTTTGAATTATGAAAAATTTAAACAAACACTCACGCGATGCTCATTTGTCATTTCATCACTTCAATATTGATTAGATCAGGCCTGGCCAACCCAAATCGTTCTGCGGGTTTGACAACCTATTGTTTTCTGCGAAATAATTTTGAACTCGTTACTATGAATGAACTTATTCTCTTCATAATCAAGCCTGAAATAGGGTAAAAGTATTTTGTTGATTGTCAAGGTACCCGATTCGAGCCCTATCGAAGTAAGACTTTTCTTCAAAATCACATCACTGACACCGGAGAGAGGATTATGACGTTTACTGAAAAGATAAAATTGGCCGTCACGTTAATTTTTATTTTAAATTGCAAAAGAAATGCATAAATGCAAAGAAAAAATCAGATCATCTCGGGTTTTGCACAAAATGACGTTAGCGGTCGCATGTATTTTTAGAGACCCAAGGAATATAATTCATACTTCAAAGTTTGGGCATATGCAAAAATATGAAGGCCCGGGTTGGGCCCCTCAAACCCATGGTCCGGTGATACGTCCGCGCCTGCTGCCCTCTTTTTATTATGCAAAGCACGATAAATTTAATCTTTACCGGCTATTAATTTATTATGGTGCGATTCGGGTGGTTATGGTCTCCAAAAGTCGGGGAACGGACAAAGCAGGGCAGAAAATTCAGAAAACACGAAAAGATTAAAAACTCGAGTAAGAATGGAATTATCATAAAGCCATAGCAATGTCATAATTTTACCCACAAAATACGAGTCGCAAGTTATCAGCTGAGAATTTTATAAAAATTATAATTATAATTAAAAAATATAATTTTGCCGAGTAGGACCGGTCTAGGGGATATCTTTGGTTATTACAGCGTTAGTCGAAACGGCTCGGAGCATCCGCAGCGTAGGGGACCGGAGCGGAGAGTCGATTTTGACTACGCAATAACGAAAATCTGGGATCCGCATCATCGTTAAATCAATAAGTACAGAGCTTATATTTTTGGGAAAATTTTGGTTCAGTTATTGAAATTTTATGGTAGACCTCACACTATAGCAGAAATTTTATGATAAGACCTCACACTATAGCGGCATCCGCACCTTTTTGAATGAAACCATAGGAAATTTTAAACTTTATTTTTCTAATTACATATTAATATTTTTAATTTTTTTATTAGGGAAATTTCAAAGATATTACAGTTGAAAACAACCTGGTCACTGTAAGCGATTCGTTCAAAGCATTTTGGACATTAGAGGCGCGAATCATCTGGGTAACCCTAATAATAATAATTTATGCTTATTTTTATTTAACTTTTAGATTGTAATTTATTTGTTTTAACTCTATTGGACACTTTAATCAAATGCATGCCGTATCCGGTGCAATATTAGCATTAAATAGAATCAACTAGAATAACATTATGTATAAAAAAAAACATAATGATTTGTTTCCTTAATTTGTTTTGATGATAATATTGGTAAACAAATTATCTACTGTTTTCTTGAAAATTACAAAGTTGACAAAAAACAACGATTAATATAAATTTTCCAGAAAATTAAGTTTAAGTGTTACAAATTGAATCTCAATATTTTTGTGTTGATCATTTTTTGTCACTAAATTGCGTCGTTATGCGTGCTATTATTATTTTTCTAACGTTACAGAAAAAATGTGAAGATGTTTTCACATAATATACTTAGTTTAAAAGAATTTTTTCTTTTTATTGTGTAAAATTCCCCCCTATTTTTGACCAGATTTTCATGTTTTGAGGTTCTCTAATCTAAATAAGCAATATAGTCCGTGCCAAATATCTGTGCATCTGCGTCATAGTTGAAAATGGTTGAATCAAGCTGAAAAACATGTAAACGAAGGTTTAGAATTTGTCCAAATTTTAAATTTAATCTTCTGTCTATCGTGGCAGTAAACCTACTGAAAATGAATTAAATTACATACAGTAAAGTTATGATGTACTTGAAGCCAAGAAATTATTGGTAAAAACACATAAGCAATTATGAAATGAAAATAAAACGCCACCACGGAATCATTTCGAACTAAAAATTGAACGTATTTTGTTAGTTATGGTGGCGCCACCAACGGTAATGTAAATTGCAAATATCGCGTTTTACATTAACAAAACGCCACCACACGAAATAAATTCAAACTCCAATCTGGGCGTATAGTAAGATGCAATCTCCAGTGTGTTTACATGTATTTGGTGTAAATATAGTTTAAATTTAAAAAACACTATGTGAAGTTAAATAATAAAAGCTTGTAATTTATTGTATTTTAATTGTAATTACATTAACGCCACCATACGGAATAATTTCAAAGTCCATTCTGAACGTAATATAAGGTCTGTTCCAACAACGATTATTTCCAGTAATATTACTACAACGCAAGAGCAATAGATAAAAAGTCATGCGCAGAAGACAAAAAGTGTTGCTTTTTATCTATTGCGCTTGCGTTGTAGTAATATATTACTGGAAATTCCTCGTTGTTGGAACAGACCTATAGTGGCGCCACCAACGGTAATGTAAAACGCGAATAATGTTATTTATTTAGATTTAGACGGTGGGAATGACACGCACGAATGGATTTAATGAAATTCCCATTATAGGGAATATTCCCATTATATAGTCCATAGTAAAAGAAATAATACAGTATGGACAGTCGAGCATTTTTGCCGTTCCAAATTTTTATACGCATGTCTGAAAATAGTTTCAGTATGTATAGGTGTTCACAGATGTCGCAGTCTATTTCAATTGTATTTGGTGCTCTTTCGAAGAGAGTTCACAGATGGCGCAGTCGGTCGCACGACACGTGACACGACAATTATTCACAAAACGTCAAACTTATAGGTTAGAATTCATAAATAACAAAAGGTAGCCCCCTAGGGTGCTACAGATGAACTCAAACTATTTCAGATTTGTTGGAACACCCAAGAACAAAGGGCCGACCAAGGACTGTCCAATACTGTATCTTTTACTATGTTAGGTCATTAATTCAGTAAGAATCTCGTTAATCCACTAGTACGCGTCATGGAATAAAATTTTACAAAATTAATTTACATGAAATTGGCTGGAGTTTTGGTCTTACCATATGCGCCTGTTGAAAGCCTAGTTATACCTTATACGACGTATAGTGGTAATGGTATCACATCGATGTATTGACGTTCAGACCTTTCTGTTGTCATATTATTATGATAATATATAAAAGATATATTATTTATTAGTTCAACAGAAAATTCAAATTGAAATCAATTATATCCCAGAAACCAATAGCGACAGACATGTTTCGATCTTATTAGATCTCATCAGTGCCATTCAATTGTGAATATTTAGAAATAATTGATTTAATTGTTTACCTTATATAGAATAGATATTTTATTGATCAAATAAACTGGATTATTCGATAAACAGTCTGTGTTTAATATTATTATAATTTAATTAACGTTATTTGGTAAATGAATAAACTGAGCATGAAACTTGTACTCAAAATTTTGAATTAAATGTATCAGATTATACGAATAAAATTTATAAGTAGATGCTCAGCATGAGTAGGTACTCTTATTTATAATAGTATCTACTCATATACCTACTTATATTTGATTTTTATGCATACAACTCTGAGTAATATTTCAAAATTTTGAGTATAATATACTAAGGCATACGTGCTCCAATTTATTCATATTGCCCATTATGTACTGTCATAAGTGAAAATATGCTCTTAAAGGTATCAATTTAAAAAAGTTATATAAAATATTAATGTTATACTTATTACAAAAATGTATAAAAAAACAAAAAAGGAATCGCACGTTTACGTAAATTTTGAAATAACAGAAATGCGATACATTTTCACATAAACTCAATAATGACGCATAACTTGATAACACACAATAGCTGCCTTTAGACACACGCGATTCCTGACGCGATTGGAGCGGACGCGACTAGTCGTGCGGGTTTGGAGCGTGTGTCTAAAGGCAAAGTTTTGAAACGCTCCAATTCACAAAGGGCTGCCGACACGCCTGGTGTGTGTGTTTAAATAGGACGACGTTCTTGGAACGGGGCGTTCCCGGCACGTCGGTTTTCGCGTCGTTCTTGGAACGTCATGAATCGCGTCAGGAATCGCGTGTGTGTAAAGGCAGCTAATGACACTCCAAATCGGTTCCAAAATTTTGTTCCCAAGTTCAAAAACCTTGTTTTAATAAATAAAACAATAACTCCTAAACCGTAATAAAAATTGGAAAAATAAAAATTAATCAAATGTCTGGAGATAACAATATTTTGTGTTTAATGTTTGCAAATACTCAAATACATAAATATATTTTTCGTTTGTGTAAATTTAATATCTGTTTTTATTTTTACCTGGCTTGGTATTGATTACATGCAAAACCTAGTAAGGATGCCCACGTTCAATATTGTTAAAATAAATAATGGAAAAATATTAAACTGTTTTTCTAGATAATATATGAGGACATAAAATGATCAAAGAAAACATTTCATTGAACGGATTGATTATAATATTCTGGTGTAGTAAATGCGTTACAATTAAACCGTAAATCCTATTAAATTTATCTCCTTGTCTGTGTACATCTTATTCATTTTTTGAATTATACAACTACGCTCACGTTTAGTCGATTCAATAAACGTAGGTGTTACTGCATATACGAAGACTAACTTCTTTATTTTTCAAACAAGTTGGATGTTTTATTGTTGCACTTTTAATATTAAAACGTTAAAAAATTACGACTTAAAAATTGGTATTTCAGTTTTTTGTTGTGTAAACGTGCAACGTATAACAATAACAATTTAAATTATAGAGATGCCCTCATATCATAGCTTTGTTTACAAAATATCCAAAATTGAGGATGTGGCATTTATCGCGAGTGTATAGGTACGTGGAGATAATTTTAAACACACGAACCAACTGCCAACTTTTGGCAAATATTTGCGATAGACACGCCAATGTATTATTTAAACTGAATTTTAAGCCATACGTGTTTCTTGCCAGACCTTGAATCTCGGACAAAAACAATTTTAACTACCTGAATTCTGCTCATGGCGTATTCTACCCATATAAAGTATGAGATAAAATGGGGGTTACTGAACGAACACCTAACAATTAATCAACAACTACCGATAAATGCTTGATACATAACATTATACCATGTACACTTGGTTTGAATCGAGTGTAAATAAACTGGATAAATGCATACTATGTATTGAATCAAGAACTTGAAAGATTGTATTTGCGATGTAATTTGTTTTTGTAAACAAATAAATATGGTACCAATGCGAGAAACTTGAGATTTGAACCTTAGATGCTCAGACTCGCAATTCAACGCGTGCGTTAGGCACTGGACAGAAATTACATTATTATTTTCGAAACAAAATTTAAATATGTGGTAAATTTTAACTGTATGAGTCAACATGCACAATAATGACCGTGTAATAAAATCCTCCGTGTTCAATGGTCATCTCTGTCTGTTGCAGTAAATCCGCTGCATTGAAGCATTGTGCTTGTGCAGATACCTATGTCTTTTTCTAACATGCTAAAAGTTTTACCCGTTAACTTGTAGGTATCACGGGATATCTTTCTATAATGGACATTTTTCTAAAATAATATAGCATTGTATATCGAATTTTGTTACTATAAAAAATTGCAGTCAAAATGTGAGAAAGTTTTCTATTGTATTGTCTCTATTCGAATAGTATTCACTTTTTCTACAGTTTCTCGTACTTTCGAAACAAAATTTGTTGAATGCAATTGCCGTCGTTTGTTACCTTTATTATTAAACGTATGTTGAATATAAACTATTAAAATACAATAAGAGCGTAACGTATTGATATATTTATGTATTTTTTGACATCTGTAATAGAAAGTTGTGAATGTCACAAAAATAAATTATATCATGTATAAAGCGACAGAAAGAAAGTAGATTTAAAAGTAATAAAAACAGACTTTTTTTATGTAATCGAGTCTAGTTTTATTACAGTTACTTAAATTAATACTAAAGTTTACTTTTTAGTAACATTTTACGACATGATTTTATTAAAGTCTGTATTAACTGCATTTTATTTGATTATTTTTCGGTAATCTGCCAGGTGAGCATAATATATAACTTGGACCTCCGCCACACATTAAACGCGACAGTTAGCATACCTAATATTAATCCTATATAGTGCGTGGTACAGATACTAACAGTACCGGTGGTTAAGTACTGTATAGTCTAATTTCCTACACAAATTAATGTAACTTTAGTAATAAAAACAAGAAGATTATTATTTATACTGCGTCTAGCGCTTGCTATTGGCCGAAGTAAATGTTTTATATCCAATACTTAACCCATAGTGTTCTGATGGGACATTTATTTCCTATTTTTTCTAATTAAATGAGTGAATCTGAGACATTTTTATTCTGCAATAAGAAAAAATATTAGAAATATTCAAAAAGAATGTAGTAGGTATAATTTAAATTAAATTTATTGGAATTATAAAGGTTTGGACATTTTAGCGTTTGGCTACTTAAAAAATGCACATCTGTCAAGATAAATGATGTTGATGATATCAACTCTTTAATATTGTAAATTGAAGAATATGCTTTTGATTTTTAAGTATTGGGGCTTTATTGTCGGTGCTTTCTAATTAAATTTAATGAATTTTTTGTTTAGGTACTTAAAGTACCGTAGAATTTTTAACATTCTACTACATAATACGAAACGCAAACATTAACGATCGACATATAGATAAGCCAATAAAGAACTTGTACAAATATAGCAATATTAGAAATTTAACTCTGTCAGAATAATTTCAGCATTCGCTCTAGCAAAAGAGTAATTTAAACTCTGCGTGTTAAAATATGGCTGGAACGAGTTTGGAACCTTGATCGAGCCTATTCCTTTAAAGGTAAAATTTATTACTGGTTAACCCTGTACTTGTTGCAATATTTAGTACAAGCCGTAGAAACGATCAACTTATAGCATCCGTTATTAAGGTTGTAATCGATCCTTATCCAACCATTCTTCACGTATATCTAATGAAGGGCACGAGTTAACTTCTGCATTATTATTCCGCCAACGTACTTGTATATTGCCCAGGCCAATTTTATATTACTTGGCTGCCATGGAAGAAGGCGTATTTTAAAACAATAATTATGTTAGTTTCATGCTGCTGTTGAAAACTTATGATACGTAAAATATCATCTAACACTCTGGTCTTTGATATAGCGCATATATCTTGCACGCAACCGAGGTCTTACAAGCTGCAGCAGGTACTCTGGTCATCGAACTTGTTGATTATCTACCATATGGCTAACAAACTAGGAAACTTACGCACTCTCTAATACTAGATTTATGTATGAAATTGAAATGTGTTTGTCAAATGCCATTTTCAGATATAATCTGATATATTAATTGCAGGAGGCAAAATATTAGTCGTAAAAATTTCTGTTCATAATAAATTATGCACGGTAATAGGGACGGGACTGCCACATTCGTCAAAACGTTGGATGATACTGCTACAAGAATTTGAACAACTTGTATTATCCTTTAGATGGGCTACACTCATTAATTCTCAAAATTCTGCTTCTATCTCGTGACGGTTCAGCCTATCGATCTCAAATTACATATTAACACAATCACTTTTACTATCATTAAAATTTAACCTTTTTTTTTAACGAATGTTGGCGAAATTAGCCTGTCGCCATTTTTTATTTTGCAAACAGTATTTCAATATGACAAGATAGATAAGAAGAAGAATGATCACCAACGATTATTCGGGTAACGATTGAAGAGAGTGCAAACGATGAGCGAGACGACTATGAGAAATAGAGAACCACTGTTTTGGACCAAAGTTAAAATATTCACTGTTTACTTAAAACAGTTAGTATTCAAATTTTGTGATTTAAATTTCGAAAGAAATTTATAATTTTACTGTTTTATCACTCAATAAATTTACAATTTCTTATTAATTGTCAATTAAAATACGTTTTCTAATTATTAATTTTTATAGTAATAACGGAGGACGTTATGGGTAAATAAATTTTCGATTCTATAGCGAAATGAAGTTATTAAAAATTTACAAATTCAATAATAACTGTGGATCTTACCGTAAATAAGTAAATCTTCAGTTTACTTATAAACATTACAAATCAGGAAGTTCAATGATACTACATAATTCAAGTCCACAAATTTGATATTTTTGTAGTAAAAATGCTCACAGACAAGCGGAGGGGTTCAGGAAAAAATGTAATGTACCTAATGAATTTCTAACAATATTCTTGTAGAACCACATAAAATATTCTAAACAACTTTAGACGCAAATTATACGTCAAGTATTAAGTTTTATATACAAAGTAGAACAGATGATATCATTATGAAGGAAATTATAATCACTTTGTAAAAAATAATTAATTAAAGTGTAACATACACACTTAATTAAAATATTTTTTTCAAATAAATTTTAGTTTCTTTCATAATAAAATTTCAGTAAGTGTAAGTGAACAGAAAAAGTTTCTCGTCAAGTAAAATCATTAATAAATTGAATGTGCAATTTCTTACATGTAGCCGCCGCATTGTCAATCAAATCTCTAAATTTACGATTAATGCTTAAACTTAAGAACATGATCGGTCATGCGGAGGCCTCGTATCAGAAACTGCATCATGAATGACTCAATATGAGATTAATAAATACATATATGTCCAATATTTAAACTCAAAAAGCACATTTAATATCAACACCGATACAGTTATTAAACCTTTCGACAATCCAATTTACAACCGTATAAGATTTTACATGATTTACTACTATATAGATAATAACCATACTTTACAACAAAGAAAAATTACTGGAAGACATAAAAATACCACAAAATATCGAGAAGCTCGTAAAATTTATTTATTAAAAATAATGTGAAGGAGTTAATAGTCGTCAGATAGCTAATTGAGTAACTGTTGATGTACTTAATAAATACTGGCTATGAAAAATTAATTATATAATGTATCCAATCAATTTAACATAAAACGAAAATAAAAATTATTTCGTTTAGTGTAAAATTCAGTATATCTGGTATAGTTTGTATAAAACTAAAGAAGGGAAATTCATACATTAAAGTTGGGAATTCGACGTTCAAATTGCATTTTATTAGAATATATTGATTTATTGACGGATTATCTTAAAATTTTGGGAATTACATATATTTGAAACGATGCCCAACTACCAATTACCAAACGAATAGAAGAAGTCTTCGTGAGCGGGCGATTGTGGAGTGCACCGATGGTCAAATGGTTCCATAATGTGACATGTGAATTGCACCGGGTTCGGTTAGGGTACATAATATGTGGAGTGCACTGATGGTCAGTAAGCAATATTTTTATAATATAATATAATTTATTATTTAATTTATTTAGTATTTAATTTTCTACAGAGGTATAAATAATATAGATTGTATTTCCATTTTCTGTTTTTCATTGTGTTTCATTCATTTCATTTCATTGCTAGATGATTTAAAAAGTGTAATGTAAATGTAAAAAAAGAGAGATCCATCTCCTTTCCCAGTAGCACACTTTGGACGGCACTAGGAGATATTTTTAATTAGTACAGCTTTAGTCAAAACGGCTCGGAGCGGAGGGCGTGGAATAGTCGATTTTGACGACGCAGTTAAATCCCATCTCGGATCCAACATCGTTATATCAATTAAAACCTTTTCCAAGTATTAACTATTTATATCGGTCGAAACCCAAAAAACAGGATTTTTTATTTCTGACCATCGGTGCAGTCCACATACGTCCTTCGCGAAATTCTCTGATGTGTTAAAATGATTGTTACGGCAGAGTGTTAATTGATATGAAAAATGTCCCAACGGAAAAAATGTACCAACGGAAAAAATGTTTAATTTTAAATAGCCAGAATACAAAAAATGGTCCTTCAAAAACCTCCCAGGTAGCAGGTAAGTAGGCTCAGCTCGAGAATATTAAATTTATTAAAAAAAACTCGACGGATTTAGATAGAAAAAATATAGACGAAGCGATTAAGGTGAGGATGAAAGTCGTATATCGATTAGTTTGGCCAATAATCGATTTTAAAGTTGCCAATTTTAGCTCGATTTTCAAACTTCACAGTCATTCTGTTGTCAGTCCGTGTGGTGTGAGTTACTCTAACACATGGAAAAACCGGAGCTCGCTTACGCACCCAGTAGTACCTAGTCCGTCGCGCAGTTAACATCGACATAATTTCACTTTTTAGGGGTATTTTTGACTAAAAAACACGGGGAAATTCATCGTACAGTTAATGTCGAGGTAAATTCACATTTTCAACGTATTTTTGGCTTAAATTTGCAGCAAAAAAAAAGCGAGATTCACCCCTTGCTAATAGCACAATTTGCCGAGTTGGATCACCCTCGGGGGATGTTTTTAATGAGTTTAGTGTTGCCGAAAAATGGGTCTGTAGCGTTCGGAGCGCAGCGTAGAGCGCGAAAGGCCCATTTCGGCAACACAAACACACCCGCCAGAGATGCATAACAAAAGCGAGATTTACCCCTTGCTAATAGCACAATGTGCCGAGTTGGATCACCCTAGAGGGATGTTTTTAATGAGTTTAGTGTTGCCGAAAAATGGGTCTGTAGCGTTCGGAGCGCAGCGTAGCGCGCGAAAGGCCCATTTCGGCAACACAAACACACCCGCCAGAGATGCATAACAAAAGCGAGATTTACCCCTTGCTAATAGCACAATGTGCCGAGTTGGATCACCCTAGAGGGATGTTTTTAATGAGTTTAGTGTTGCCGAAAAATGGGTCTGTAGCGTGCGGAGCGCAGCGTAGCGCGCGAAAGGCCCATTTCGGCAACACAACCACCCCCGCCAGAGTTTCAAAAAAAAGCGAGATTCAACGTCGTTAAAACCGTAACCCTTTCTAAGTATTTTTGGCCCTAAAAAGAACTGTTTTTTAACGCTCAACACACGACACATTGTTGTGATCGCCAGTATGTACTGAGAGCATTTTATGAAGTACACACCTTATATAAGCTTTTGGTGGGATATGTTAGAGGCGGGGTTTCGGCAGCCAATGGAATGTTCTAAACCGTTTCTAACTCGTAAGACTGCATCGGACAATACAAATTTTGAAAATTTGACTTTTTAGAGCCCTATTTACAATGGTTCGCAAATATTTTGTTTTATAATAGCTTTTTGTACCGTTTTTAATGATTCTTGACAGTGGAAATTTTAAAAATCCGAGCTGAGGTTACTTACCTACCACCACCTCCCATTTAGGTAACTAAACTAAAAACAATATAGAAGTAGCATAATTTGATTTAGGGCATATATATTATATTTAGCTTCAGGCCCCAGTGAAGTTACGCCACTGGCAAATTTTTGCAGCAACCGAAGAAAACATTAATATAAACTACGTTTTTCTTTTTTGTCAAGATTTTTTTAAGAGATACTATACGCATGAAGGTATTGGCCTAAATAACCATTTTTTAAAGTGGATTTGATCGCGTTTATCCAGAAGCCGACGAAATGTTTGTTTTATTAATTAGGCACAAGTTACAAGTTAGAAAAGTAATCATATCAGTTTTTTATTTCATGTTGAGTAATTCAGGTTTTAGATTTTTGTCGTTCTTATTCTCGTAATAGGAACCTGCTGTGCTTATTAAATTCAATGTATGCTACTTTACTAGTTTTTAAATAAAAAAATGAAAATAATAAATTTATAATAACTGTAATTTTATTCATTTTGATTTGAACAAACTTACAATTTATGGAAAAACTAATATTTTACATTAAACGAGTGTCAAAAAAACTATACCTATTGCAGTGCCACTAAGAAATATGACGTGGATTCGAACCACGACACAAGAAAAATATGATGCAGCCACACCCAATTATGATTTTTTTGGAGTATCAGGTGTTTTACAAAATTAATTAAATTTTGTAACGCAATTAAATAATGCATGTGGGTCACGATGCACATAATATTAATTGTGTGAACTAAGTTAATTTGTGTTCTTGTTTTCATTATTACTTATTCCTACATTTTCACAGTTATAATTTCTTTCGAAGTTTGTTTTGCATCTTGATAATAACGAAAGAAGTAGTTGTTTAGCAAACTAATTAACTGTTCCGATATTATATGAGTAAATCGGGATGTAAGTGAAAACCATTGGCATTTAGGTATTTAAATTGAGATCAAGTAGATTGAATGAAAAAAATGTTATTACGATTTTGATCTCGTTTCATTATTTCAATATAGGTAATAACTAATAAGAAATTAAAACACAAACAAATTGGATCAATTCTTGATAACAATCGGAAGTACCGTTTTAAAAATTATTATGTCTTCACAATTTATTTAATATGATTTTTTGTTATTATTCTCTGACTTGCTCAAATTTTTATACTAACGAAATAGCAGTATAAAATTTTGTTTCTTTTTCTTCTTATTTCTGTAGTTGTATATTTCTGCAATTTTTTAAAAGAAATTATACCGGTTAATCTTTGAGAACTTTGTTTACTGTTCAAATACTTGACTCACATTCACAGTCAGAAAAATTTTAAGAACCACAATTGGATGAAAATTAATAAATTGGAAAGTCCCAATTTACTAGATAAGACAAGCAGGTTACTGAATGAACCGGTGGCGAGTCGAATCTAGCAAAATTAGTGTTTATGGTAAATTTTTCCAAACAAAACTAAGCATAAAAGTACAATGGCAAAATTTTCGCCATATTATAGAAAATAGTAAATCAACTACGGATATTAAAGAAGCAATGAAATTAAATAAATAAAACTTTTATAAACATAATTCTGAGAGAAACGATAATTTTCTTTGTTGGTTCGTTAAAACATGTATTTCCAGGTGTAGTTTTCAGTAATATTAAAAAAATTATGATCGGTAATAATTATTATTCTATAATTAAGTATCTCTCGAAATAATTGGCCGTATGACAGTTTTAAATTTAATTTGTTTTTTTTTATATTATTTTTCTATAATAAATAAATTAAAACTACTACAATAAGTAATAATTATTTATATTACAACATCGATTGACTTCCATTATTTATCTCTTGATTATAGATCTTTTTTCACAATGCTTTTTTAATTTTAAAACTGTAATCTTGGGACATTATCAGAATCGATATTATTATTTAATTATTAGATTATTACCCACTTTTTTAATGTTGTTGGAAGTGTAACCAAATGTTTGGTAACAACAATTTTTTTAAATTAATATTGTGTTTGTTTATTTGTTGTTCCAAATTTACCAACGATTCATTAATTTATTTTCGTGACATTAAGAAATTTACTTGGAAATATATCTCTCTGCAAACCCCATTTCAGCAACAAAGGAATTGTCAAAAATAAAAGGCACATTACATGTTTAAACGGTGGTGGTGTAGGCGTTGACGACTTTTTGTTTGATGTAAACAAGTTTAAGCAAAATTGGGCACTGGAACAAGTTTGAAAATTTGCGTTTTTGTAGACGATCCTAATGATGACGAGAACGATAAATAATGTGGCGTGTAATTTATTTTGACTACGCTGGAGTATAATTTTAGGTTCACAAATGTACAAGTACAAAATCCATTAATTTATAATACCATGTTTTGGATGGTACCTACTAAATAGAGCTAATGTCAGGTTGAGAAAGATGAACGAGGAATTTTTTCTGTCCTAAATTATTGTCGTCTCCAGCTTGCAGTCAACTTGAACTCGTTAAGGTCGAGTGGAGTTATTTTTAAAAATTTAATTTTGCCTTGAAGCCACTAGCAAAATGTTTTCGTCGAAGACGACAAGTGCACCATATTTTTGCGAAACATATTTTTATTAGTCCAAAATTGGAGATGAATTAAAATTAATAGCTCTAGCAGCACGATACCTCATGAATACATTCATCTTGTGCCATCGAAGGAAGTAACATTTTTCTAAGAGTTCTATCGACTGTGTTGTTAATGATGTAACAAATGGAAATCTGTCCGAAGATTTGCATTAGCATCCACGATTCCAAAGACGAAGTTGTTTACAACGTGTGTGTACGTGAATGTGCGTGGTGAGATGGCGATTGGTGCACCTGCGGTATTTGTGTCACGGCAGACAACTACAACGTGTAAAAATTAATTTCACGTGGTTTAAATTGATAAAGAAAAATTATTATTATCAGTATAATATAAGTAAAAGAACTAGGCAGGCTTCGATACCAATACATCGTATACCGTTTCTGTGTTGAACCACAGGATGTCGTGCAACATGTCCGTGTCACCAGGAAGTAAATAAATAAAGCATACTTGCACGTGCCATGTATCATCACACCGTTAGTTCCTTTTTATTTGTCCACGCCTAAACTTACTACACTTCATGGTATCTCCGGCAAAATTATGTTAGTTTCCTATATAAATTCTTGGGTAATTGGACAGAAACATTAGTCAATCACATCCATTTTTTGAAAGGCACATAAGTACTCATCCGTACTTGTTACTCACATATTATATCCTTGTAGCTAGATTATGTTTAATTCAAACACTTCATCTATTACTTCATCCTTGGAATCTAAATTTCTAAACTATTATTAGCATAAATACCCATTGTCTGACACAGTTGAAACTGTCCTTTCGCTTCAATATCATAAATTTTGAAGCGATTAAACCAACTGGAAGATTGAATTGCATAAAAATGCAGTTTATTTCATTTTTTTCCCGATAAATCGTTTTGGCCGTTGCTATTGCATTTGCCCATATAAAGTAAACATGAGAGATGTTCTATTAATAATGAAGATTTTTAATTTGGTAGTGAATGTTGACAGTCAATAAACTTTGAAGTGTTTATACACTGATGGGAGCTATTAATAAAGTCTTGGGTCAAAAAAATTAATGTACAAATGCAGAGGTGTTATCGTGTTAAGTAGGATAAAAGATACTCTTCACCGTTAAATACTACTAAAAATCGAAAACGGCCTTAACTAGGTCAAATAATACCTTATGAAAAGTAATATATTTTACAGTTAATGAACCATAGAGATGTAATGATCGAAAAGACCGATGCATTCTATGATTACAAAAATCTGCATAACGCAGAGTTTGAGTAAAACGAATTTGAACAGTATTTTTAAATCAATATTTAACGCTGTGAATGCATTCTTTTTCGAAAATAACGATTCTTACTATTAAAATGTGCGATGAGGTGAAGTAACCTCTCGAACCATGCTAATTTTTCGTTCACCAAATGTCGTATCTGAGAACTCGAGGTAACGTACATGGCCTAATTGCTTCTTTCGACACCCAAAGATATTGGAATGCTTAGGCAAAAATAATTCTTCCACCCTACTAGATGGGCAGTAAGAAAAATAACTCACATACCAAGGTTCTAACATCAATTGCTTTTTTCTGGAAGGCCATATCTTTTCCCCCTTTAGAAGGGGGGATAGAATAAAACCGTAGAATGCTTTGATTTTGGAACTTTCGGAAGTTAACTGTCGTATAATATTCTGATTTTTATTATTATTATGAAGAGGAATCGAAGGGAAATAATAGGATTCTCGAACACACCAAAATATTTGGAAAGGAAAAAGCAATCCTGCCGAAGTAATTTATACAGACGTAGCAATTATTTCTTGGATAACATTAAAAAAAGAATTCTTTTTAGACTAGAAAATTACAGAATATCTTTCAAAATTGTTTAGGTACCATAATTAGTTTATTATACTATAAATTGTTCCTAAACATAATGGATGCTAACTATGGATTTAATAGCGACGACCGTGAACTCTTGGCAAAAACATCAAACTTACGAAATTTCAAACTTTTAAATCGTTTTTAGATTTGAAATTAATTACCTTCCAGTCGAACGGAGTGGAGTGGTTCTATAAATGAAAGTTTAAAAGGTTAAAAATCGCAGTTATATCTAAAAATGCAAGTTAAAACGGTTATTTCAATATTACTCTTTACTGTTATGAAACCGTTTTATTTACATTAAAACATTTTTTTTTTAATCTGGTTCTAATGACGCGAGGTAAAAAATTGAAAGTTGTTTGTGCAAAAATGTTATTGATTTTTTGGCCAGATCATGTTTGTATTATTTCTTGCAATTTAAAATTTTGTGTTTCTTATAACAGAAGTTATCATCTTATGCGGTTTCCACTGCAGTGGAAGCAATCGGTTTCATACCTATTTCTTTGTAATTTTTAATCATGATATTCAAGGAACGTTATATTATGCATCATCGCTCTTGACCTGTGGAATATTCACCGACGAAATCAATTAAACTTATAATTTTATCTTCTTTTTTTCCGACTTATTTGGAAAAACTTTTTTAATGGAGGGATTTTTTGGTGATTTTTCGACGACACAAACAAAGCGGCGCCATAAGAAAGCAACAAAAGTAATGCACTACGAAAATAAATCGTGGTAGGTGCATTCCTAACTGTTTCGAGTTCCTACCGTAGCTTCTCTCCGTCCCATTCCATGTAAAACCATTCAATGTAGTTATGTATACCTATAGATGTATAGGTAATTTCTTGTTTGTAGGCCGCAATTAAAGGACGCACATTATCTAATTAATGCTAATTTATTCGATAGGCGATTTGATTTCCATTCTTCATTGGTAGAACGGAGGAAAGTTGGCGTTAACTTGAAAATTAAAATGTACGCCACACGACATATTGTTATAAATATGTTGGTTCGCATACGTGCGGTATTTTACGCGAATTCTTGCGTATGAATTTTGGTATGCCTACATACCAGCCTACCACTTTTCAACTCACATAACGGAAAATTCTTACCTACCATAGATTGTTCATAGTCGTATTAGACGTTCTTGTGTAACCTTCACAACTGTTTACTATATTACAACACCAAATTCTTTACTGGAGCGAACCTGTTTTATATTTTATGATACCGGTTTTTTGTCTTATGTACAGGGTGATATGTGATATGATAAGCATTGTTATTTTTATCTTGCAGTCTGTTAATTTAAATCATTTTACTCAACTTTTGCTTTTTTTAAATTATTTATGCGTCTTCATTTGAAATTTAAATGTTTGCACTTGATGCGAATATCTGTTTAACGTCTTGAATTGAATGTTACATTATATAATTATTATTATAAAAGTTTAAACTTTTGTGTTCCTATACGAGAAATATAACATTTAGGTGAATAGGTATATTTTAATTAAATTATTTCATATATTATATAATTATAATTATTATATTATAGTATTATATGTATTATATTAGGTATATTATTATAGATTATAGTATATAATACAATAACAATTGTATTATATTTCTATAATATATTGCACGATATTCCGAATATAAAAACGACAAACAAAAATGTTAAAACATATAAATAATAATAATTATTAATATATTGAGAAAAACAAATTTAACAAAAACATAGGTACATAATCTAATTAATAATATTTACATTTTGCATACCTATAATTATCTATTATATAATGCGCAATATTCAGAATAGTAATTAATAATATCACTATTATTTTTTTAAATTATTTTTCTTTACAAAATCAAAACAAAGCTTTTCCAAATTGTACTACGTCTGGTCATTTTAGAGATATCGAACCATCCATATTGTACTATACCAACTTCACGCGGAACTGCAGATACCAGGATATCACCACGAAAAAAATTGCAAATATCGGTGCAAGAAAATAAATAAGTTATGTTTGAAGTCGCCCAACATGTACAGGTAGTACAGATTAAATAAATTTGATGGGTGCACAAGCCTTGGAATCTATAAATAATTAACTCGAATGTTAAATATTAATTTATGGTCACGTTTTTCGATTAGCGATGTACGATGCGTAGACAATTTCAGGCACTCTGACGATTAAATTATTATTTTTCATATTACGATGGTTTTTAGTATTTTGTATGTGGCAACAAAAAAATTAGCTGATTAGTAATTTAATCAACCATTTTGTGGTTTACGTATGAAAAAATATAACTACCTACCATTTTACCACCATAACGTGACATCCCATATCAACATAACACAATTATTTGTCAGTGATTTCAGCACACCCTTGAAGACGTTAATTGAATTGAATGGATTTTTTTTTACAATAACTTGACAAATTTACAGTCGCATGGATAAGAACGTCTCAAATTGACTGCGGGGGTCGAGATTAATTACACCTCGAGGTAGATGGGCTATACAATTCTATAATTGAAAAAGAACTACAGCTATTTTTGAACAGGTATACGCCAACATATTAGCGAACTGATAACGAAAATACCAGACTTTGTAGCACAGGGAATGGAAACAATTATGTAATTTTGAATTAAATCGATTCGTATCTTGTAGCCAACCACACGCCTGCCTATCATAAATATGACAAGACACTGTTAACAAAAGCCACCGAATGGAACGGGCACATTTTTAAAAGAAGAATATGACACTTGAATACTGTCGGAAAATAACCACATTTTGTATGGGTGCCGAACGTATGCAGAATATTAATTTTTCAACCAAACTCCAAAACTCAATATTGCTTTCATTTATAGAAATGTTTATTTACTTCACAGTTTGTACTAAATCTTGGAGTACTCGACGAGAAAATACTCACGGTATTACTTCATCAACACAGTTGTATTTTGAGGGCGTTCTGTAATATGTTACTTATTTTTAGTTTTTGTTATATTTACTTTACTGTTTTATTGACGGTTCCGAAATATGAACCTCACTGTTGAGCAATTCAAACCATTTTATTACAATTGCGCTATATAAATTTACGTCTACTCATATAATATGGTGACCCTAATTTCTTTTTTTATGGGTAATTGGAGTGCATCTACAATAATAGTGATATTTGTAGCCGATTATTAGTAGTTTTCAATTAATTTCTTTTTAACTCAAAGAACTTGGTGGTCAATTACCGTAAAATTACAGATGCGCGAGCTTAAAATTGATTACAAGTTTTCCCTATTTAATTTAGACATATTAATCAATTAACCAGCGAGTTTATCGAATTGATAAATTTTATGTAATGGCAATAAGATAAATTTTATTTACTATTTAGTAATTATTATAAATTTTACAATAATTGGTCGAATAATTTTAATATTCTATCAAACGAGCTTTGATTAGTAATTCGATTATGCGGTTTATGAATATGAATCATGATAATCTGTTTGTTGATTTATTTAGTCGACTTAATTTGTCGTAATATTAATTGCATTGCGTTGTATCTAAACACAAATTCAATATTTGCTTTTTTTTCCAGGCGAGTCGTGCTGTAGCCCGTAGTGGTTACCTATTTGTTGCTCCAGATTGGGATTTTTCGGTGCCACTCAACAGAACGAAGGTAATTATCACAATGTTTCTATTATGCTTATTGAAAACGTAATGTTGAATAAACATCGGTAATACAATCGATTACGTTAAATGTACCAATCGTCTGAGTTTCAGTTACCTTTCAGCTGTTTTGTCTACCGTTGATAGATTTAACAGCCTTATTACTTTCTCATACCCGCAACACACTGAAAATTAATGATAATTAACTACATTTTGAACCGAATAATTTAATTTATTAATAGAAATGAACGGTAATGTTAGTATTTTTCATACTTGCAACGATACTTGTATCCATAATGATCATTAATTTGGCAGTGTGTCGAAGGTATTACCCATATAAACAAGTAGTTCCAATTTCACACTCGCTTTTTTCCAAAGGTAAGGTACATGTAAACTTGCCTGATTTTTCTCGTAATCCAGTTTTAATGTCTCATAATTTTTACTGTACGAGGTTTTATTTTGATGCGGTTGAAAAAGTTGCAATAACTTTGCGAAACAATAAAATATTAGGTATCGACAATCCAACGATACGATTTCGTTAAATGTTTTAAGTGTTGACGTCTTCATTATTTATCATCGATTACTGTGCCTACTTAAGTATCAACCCAAATTGTCATTTGGCATAATTTCTCTGCAATCAAGCATGTTTGCAAAATAGTCGACCTACTAATAATCTCTCACGACATGAAACCTTACTTACTAAGAATTGCGAGTTTCCCCTACGATTTTCTTGTCCATTTTGAGCAAGAATCGATTATTTTTAATTTCGAAAGGAAACAATTTTTATTTCTTGAATTCCACCATGATCAAACAAAATGAAGCATGCCTTCCTTCAAAAGAAAAAACCGAGTCGTCTTGCATTGGAAAGTTCTAATATTACAAACTCCACATTCTTAACTCTTCGTTAGTTCGTGCTTCACATTTCAAGACGTCAGTAATTAATAATCGACTAAAATAAGCGATGACTGAAAATCTAAAATGTCTTTTAAACTGCATCCATTGTTAAAGTTCATCAACTTCATTTTAGATATCATTTCAATGCATGTTTATATAAACTAACTCATATTTACTTTTAAATGCAATTAAGGTATTGTAAATATTGATTATCGAACGTGTCATAACTGCGATTTCTTATAAATAGGTCTACCTTTTTCTAATTATTTTTACATCAACTTTAACGTACACAATTATTCTAGTTCAAATGGTTAACAAATAATTTCGCAAAGGTTAAACGTTCAGTATCTAATATAAATTACTTATAAATGCCATGTGTAAAATTTAAATAGTATGTATGCAAATTTAAGAGGATTACAATATCGATGTAACCTAATTTTTAAATTGATCGAATTGAAACGACTCACTTGTCGATTTTATCATACAAAATTTACAAAACCAAAATAACAATCGAGTCGCTTCGCATTTCCTATACTTAATTAAGCTAGGCAATAATTATAATTGATGGAAAATAATTCGACGATTTTAACATACAATACACAATAATAGTCGGAATTTTTCCATTCCGTTAGACTTTATTCAAAAAATAGGAAATACAAAAATATAATTGGGTTGTCTTGGATTGAACAGCCGAAATTTTAATTAATTGGTTCATTATAGTTGGAACAGATATGGCTCCTAAATTAACTCTTAATTCTTTCCTTTTTCGTGGAAAGGTGGAATTTATTTTCTTCGGTATCATAGTGAGCTTCTTGACTAAATTTTCAAATAGTACTCCTTGATTACTCGATAAGGCATTTCAAGTGGTCGTCCTTCAAATAACTTGGCAAAATCAAGATTTTTTTGCACCATTCGTTCTCGATTTTTGTAAATTAATATAACGAGAATATTTATCCAATTAATAATGTTTTCGCGTTTTAATCCCCCTTTTTTTATCAGTGTTGCTAACCAGAGCATCAAATTATTTTTGAAGAATTTTTAATTTAAAGAATTTGAATTTTATGTATCCTGCATACCTGTAGTAATAATATTTTCTTTTGCAATAAAATATTCCAACAAACGTACACCGGTTTGAAGTTATAGAGAAATTACCAATATTTATTATTATTATTGAGACTGTCCCATACGAGCCTTTTTTCATAATTTATTATGTATCTGATCCAAAAATACACCCTTTTTTTTACTTTTTGATGCTAGTGCCCATAAATAGAAACAATTAGATCTCAACTTAAAAATAATTATATTTGTACAATTGTCTCTCCAGCAATTTTTAGACGACAATCGACAATCATGGAAGTGTTTAGTAAATCAAGTACATCGTTTGCCTTACATGATCTTACCTTACCTTCATGAGGCAGTCTAGGAAGATCAAGAAGATTAACTTTTCGTAATAATTTATTGCGATACGAAATCACTTCCTATTTAGATGCAATTGTAAGTCAATAGGTATTTCTTATGGGAATCGTTAAAATCCTATTTAGATTTTATTATCTCGTAAATTCTTAGAAAAGCACTCTACGATATAATATGTAATAGAATTAGAGACCACATCGGTTTGAATTAATTTTGATATAAATTAATAATATCGAATCTAGATCATAGAATTTTCAGATTACCTATACATACTAATAATACAATAATCTAGGCGTGTAATTGAAATTTTATGTGTTTAATACTAACGAGAAGAATAGAGCTTACGATTTACACAACATTGCTATTCATCGTTAATAATTTTATTGTTATGATATATTTTGACATAGATATTGTATATAAATATCAATGATTGATGCAAAACTTATTTTGCCTGGGGGTATTTTTAAATAATGCGTTTGCCATTTGGTGGTAAATTGCGCTGCAAGCGATTGTTTAAAACATTACGGTTAAGTACTCCTACAAGGCCAGTTTTACGACGAAGACTTTTCAGTTTTAAATTTTGAGTCTCTTATGTATATTAGCTATGTCCATATCTAGCATAATACAATGTATAATAACGTCATAAAAATTCATAATTGGCAAATACACTCAATCGTCATCGTCATACATATTAAGTGAATATACGAACTAAAATTAGCACCACAATCAAATACAATACATAGAAAGTGGAGTTTAATTCAACCATAAAGTTTATTTTGAAAGTTTAAAAATCTAATGGGCAGAAAACATCAAATGACCCCACAACGCGTAAATACACGTTATTCAAATTGAATAGGCATGAGCTGTTCGAAATAATATTTCTAAAAGATTAAAGAAATGCTCAAGATGTTAACCCACCATCTTCAAATAAATACATGCAGGTTAAAAACAAAAGCAACTTGTCAACACAGATGGCATCAGATTTAGATCTATGAGTTTATTCAAAGTTTCAATTGGCAGATAAATCGATGGACTGATCAATTTTCTAAGTACATCCAAAATACATCTAGAATAAAACTGTGGCATCGGACGTCATCATCCATATCAGCAACGCACAAAAATAGGACATTCGGGAAATGGTAATTTCGTAATCAGGCGATACAACTGTTCAATTAATCTAATCGAAACTAAGTTGGTAAAAAAATATTTTACCAATAATCAAGTGCGTATATACGAGTTTGGAGGGGTGGCGGGGTTGTAAAGGGAATAATTCCTCCTTCCCCAGAGGTATCTGTGTACATTAATTTGTAATGTGTAATTAATTAAGGCAGGAAGTTGGTCCAGTAAGGTGGGTGCCGGACTTGTTAGTAGAATTTCTGAGTTCGAATCTTACTCGGAACGATTTTCTTTCTGTCCTAGTGGTTCGGATTCCACTTTAAACTGTAGGTCCCGTTGAGTGGTGCTTATGCACTGCTCTCTGTAAAAATATAGTAATATATCAAAAAAGGGCCCATGAAAATGAGATATCCACTTTCCTGTTATTGGGTTCGCCTGTTGGAATTTAACTGATTATTATTATTATTAAGGTGGTTTTACTTTAAAAAATTCAAAAATTTTCACCAGTCTGGTACTCGTGTGTCTTATTTTAGTGGAACTAGCCCTATTCTTTCTGTGATTGGTTGTAGTAGATACGAAATTTCAAATTGAACATTAAATGTAAAACATTAACCTTTAAAATAAATTAATTAATCTGTGATTCATTAATTCAACGACGAAAAAAGTTATTATAATTTGTAAAGCATGTAGTTATGAAAGTGAAATCAATTTTTTTTGCATAATTAATTAATTTTATATAATTTCTCATAATTAATTAATTAAATTTTAGTTAGTAAACTTAATAACTTTACGTAAAATATGCAACTTTAATAAACTGTTCATGTCTTTTTACAATTTAAAATTTCTATAACTAATCACAGAAAAAATAGGCGAAAGCCTGTCCCGTTCATTCACTAGCCTATTGGGAATTAAAATACAGTTATAAGTTTATGTGACTTCTTTTTAGTATAAAATCAAAATAAGTGAAAGAATGGTGATAAAAAATGATGAAAATCAATATCAAAATTATAAATGATAATGATTTCTTACCACTGAAATTATGGTTATCTATGTTCTTGAATTAAAATTTAGAAAATTTGTTTTATGAAATGAAAATTTAAACACCCTCAATTTTGGAGCTTTACTGAAATTTTCACAGAAAACCGTAGATGACACCATACAATCGATGCGATATATTTATTAATTATTATAATATCAGATTGGCAATTTTATTGTTAGTTTTGGAAATACCTAATCCACTTCGAAACACTGTCAATAGATGGTGTTATTAAATTTGAATATTTAATAATTTCCTTTGGCACCAGTAAAAATAAAAAATTACAATTATTATAAAACGATTGAAATGCTGTAGCACCATCTGTTGACAGTGTTTTAAAGTAGATCAGGTGTTTGTAAAACCAACAATGAAATTTTGCCAATCTGATACTACCGATACTACATACTAATCAAAGGTACTTATTTGCATAATTTATCTTTGTTTTGGGTAGCATTTTATTACTTGTTGATAAATAGTAGTTTGATTTGCACTTACGCCCTCTAGTCTACCGGCGCCAGCGTCCAAACAAGCAGAAAATTAGGACACCAATCGGTTTTTATTTAAACAGGTAAACATAATTTGCTTTCTGGATCAAAGTTAAATTATGCTACGATAAAAAGCTTAAAAATATCATCGTTAGGAATTACACAATAATATAGAAGAAACTATCTACTTGCAGATTACGATATTATGATGTACCATAATAAGATGAAATGAAAAGGAACACACAATTTTTGTTATAGGAACTACCGTGTCAAAAATCATTGCATTGAATTGTTTTACAACAATCATCATATATGACAGTTAACGGTTTTTTTTATCGTATTAGTGAGAAAAGTTATGTAACTTTTAAAAAGTAAATTTCTCACATAAATATATAATTTGTAATAGCAATGCGTAGAAGGAATTCTTATGAATTGATTCAAATGGGTTATTAAGTTATTGTTAATCGCGAAAAGCTCTCTCTCGAATCAATTTTACTACAACGAAGCTATTAAATCAATATAGCAGAATACAAAGGAAATAATTTTTTTTTACAAAAAATAATAAACGAAAATGCTTGTGAATCAAACAATATTGGCAGTAGAAGAAATGCTCATCGTTTTGCTTTTTCTTTACACAATTTTAAAATTATATCGATACCATTAAATTTTCTTATAGAAATCGATGCACTTTCGATTAAAAAGTTTTTTTTTATAACATCGATAACTTTTAATTATAGTATCTTTTTGCTATTAATAATTCATTGACACCGGAGAAGTTATTGAACAATTTTGAAAGTAGGTACACAAATTTGAATTTTGTAGCGTTGTTTAGTAGTTAAACGATTCCGTATGGCAGGCAGTGTGAAAAGTGGAAATCGAGAAGGAAATTTTTTTCTTTTTAATTATTTATTAAAATTAAAACATCATAAAAAGCAGAAGAATCACAAACAAATTTGATAGAAAAAGGTTAAAAACACACCTTTTGTTAAATTTTTGTCAAGATCTAAAATCCATAGCGCTGTACATCAAAGCTAAATAAAAGAAAAGTTTATAATTGGGAACATCGATAGATTGTATCTCAATGGGTTTCTTCACTTTTCTTTTTATTCTATACAATGGAGTATTGAAATATTAAATGTAATTGCTCGATTAAGTGTAATTTTATTTTGGTGTCAAATTATTACCTTAATGGATGTGTAAATTACACCACAATTTTTTGCCTTCGATAATAATATAGGGAGTACCCACTAATAAAGAACATTTCTGCAATCGAACTTGTGTACATACTAGAACAATATAAATATTGTAGGTCAGTTCCCGCAATATAATTAACAGTAATAGTACAATTATTAATTATTATTGCATTATGAAAGCTTTATACATTACTTAACATGATTTATTCCCGTGACATAATAATTAAAATTAAAATAGATATGCGATGATATCGATGAACGAACAAGAATTGCGACTGATTGTTTTGGTGGGTATCAGGTTGATTCTGTTGAGTAATCCAACTCATGACATTCTGTGACCCTACACTTTCATACCAAATACAACTCTTCTTGCATAATAGTCGGGCTCATCTGCCGTGACTGTTGTTATACGAGAATCTTTCCATCTATGTACTTGTGGTTCATTAGGTCATTTGCCATCCATACATCGCCATCGCTTGCTTCATGATCGAAATAAAATAATTTCACCTTTTATTATTTTTTTAATGGTTACATAATTCAATTGTTTTACTATTTTAAATATTAATTGCGTTAATAATTTTAAAACATCTCGGACACGATGGTATTGTGAAATTGGCGATATTCATCAGCAGCTACTACTGCACCCATCAAGAAAAACGAAAACTTAAAGAAGATGCAATCTAAAGGTTTCAAGTTTCCCTTGATAAATAGTTTCTTGAATAATGGAACTCTTGGTCGATGTGTCAACTGAAGCACCGTGATCTTCATGGATTAAAAAAAATTTATATTTTCATTTGTTATTTTCTGTCTTGCGTCATGCGACCGAGGTAATCATATAGAAATTATGAATTACAGATAAAATAAAATTAATGAACTAATAACCGATTGCCCGGTCATTCGCATGATTTAAATTTTATTTAAATCGATCTCGAATTTACCGAAGCAATAAATCTTGGCCGAATAACATTATACACTTTGTTATACATAGTACGAACAGTGCGAAGAAGGGAACAATTAACACAGAATATAACTGTGATCTTATCGACAATATATTATTATTATTCAAAAATATTTCAAGTAGTAAGATTTACGATCCAGTTTAATTTTATATTAAGTGTGCTGTGAACTATTGAATACTTTCAATGTATAATAATCATAAGAAATAAATTGATTGATAATATGTATATAATCAATTTAAAATTATTTATGGCTTTGTTGTGGCATGTTTGTAATTATAAAATTTTTAAAAATGTAAACTGTTTATAATAATTATTATTATTATGTACTTGAATTTTTGTTGTTCTCAACACTCCAAGTGTTAATCTAATTAAAGTACTACATTGGAAAAAAGCAAAATCACCCTGTATATTTATTACCTATCTACTAATAATAATAATTATGATATTTACACACGATTTGATTAATTATCGATTTAAGTCGCGTTGACTAATTTCAAAATAGCCCTTGATATATTATTTTTTTGTTGATTTGTAAAGGAGTCATAGTTTTAAAAGCCATTAATCATTTTATAATATTTTGAAATATCGCTTGACGAAAAGTTTGGTATTGCTAATCTGGCCAATAAATAAACAGTTGACATAGAAATAATACTCACCCATAATTTAAATTTTAATGGTATTTTTTAATGTATGTCGGTACGAATTAGGATTGATGAAAGTCAAAAATATATTCAGTAAAATGAAAAATGGAGTAGTACGGATAATAATGAGTGGGAATTTTATAGTACCTCTATTATGATTTGCAATGGTAAAATATCAACCAAGAATACATATAATTTATCATATAACCAGCAATCATCTTAAAATATTCTTTATTTCATGACGGCACTATTTTTATTATGATGTTTTAATTTTTATTATGAGATTTTAAATGGTATGGAAAAATTGAGGTTAATTTTATGTTTCAACTTGCATACATATGAGATTATAATATTTCATATTATAAATAATAATCGTTTAAATCACCAATATATTTGTATTTATATAGAATCGAATTTGATTAATTGCCGTTAATGTCATTAATTTATTTTTTAAATAGTTAATGAAGCCGTTTAATTTGCGTACCTAATTGATTTTTTAACCGTTTTGCGCAATTTCGCTCGCATTTCGTGCATTAAATTAAGCTTGCCCGACGCAAATTTTTAAATTTAGAATTTAATCGTCGACTTTTTATTTTGGCGGTTCTTGCGAAGAAATATTGTAATTTGGACAAGTGGTCCAAATTCAAGTTTGCGGAACTCATACCTTACACTCCGTGTGAGAAAATTATTAGTAACTTCCGCAGCGAGCCGCGTAAATATATTTACATTTTTCAAAATTTTTTTGCCTTCCTCCATCATTATCAACGGAAGTCGACAAGGTTAAAATTGTAATATCCAATCATACAGTTGTGCAATAATATTTAATTATTGCTACAATTACAAGTCATGATGTTTGTGTTCCTGCCACAAAGTTTTTATTGTTGTGACTTATTTTCGATTTCTATTTTTAAATAAATTAATAAAGGACTTGCATAATTTATATGTTTGCAAATTGATAACATGAATTGGACATTTTCAAATGGGTCGAAATTAATAATAACTCAAAAGTAATCGTAATGTCATGTCGGTCTCGTGAGTGATCAGCCAACTGATAGAGGACAAACGTGTTTAATAGGAGGTTGACGGTCACTAAAGGGATCGTCAAACAAAGAAGGTTAAGATGTACGAACAGCATTATCTTTTAAATTATTGTAATAAATCTTAAATCGTTGGATACTATTTTTATCTCAAGTCAGGACTGTCCAGCCTTTCATTTCAAACCAAGGGGCTCCTTTTAGAAATAGGACATAACACTAAAATATGATAATATTTTTACAATTACATTTAATAATGGAAGATAAAATTAACCCTTTAAGAGCACTCCGGATCACGTGACTTTCTCAGTCGAAAGCCAATCAAACGCCTTCCTTTTAATTACGAAAGGAACTTCTGTAGGCTATAACGCAATTATTTTATGTAAACAAGTTGATCTATTATTAATAATATATAGAGACAAATAGTGGATACTCAATATTATTTCGAATAATATTTAAATTCAATAAAAAAAAATTATTTTTTTTTTCAAATTTGAAGGAGTATCCACGATTCAAAATACATTTAAAAATGAAATAGCAAAAGCAAAATTAACTTTTTTTATATAATAATCGAATTAAACGTTCCCTAAGTAGACAGAGAAAGTCACGTGATCCGGAGCGCTCTTAAAGCAGGAAAATAAATTTAATCGTGAAGTTATTTTGTAATAATCAAAATAAGATAGCAAAGAATCGAATCTGCGAGGACTTCTTTATTATTTTTAACCAACTTCCGTACGTCATAAAACTCTTAAATTTAGTATACAGTTTTCACTCATGGAATAGAACGTTGTTTAGTTTTTAAATTTTTTTTTTGAAAAATACCTTAAAACAGCGCGAACTTCAATTAGAAATGCTGAGGGAACCGCACAAATACGATAAAATTACAAATAAACAATTTTGTAGGAAATGAAATTTTCAACAAAAAAGTTATGATCATGAATATTATATTTATCATCAATAGCGTAAACGTGGAAGACATTTAAGTCGTCGATAGCCACTAAAAACTGCGCGTAGATATATTGTAACTGCGATAATGAGTACATAGATTAATTCGCTCCAATTTGTCGGATCTCGGAGAGCTGTGAGTAATGGTAGGGGAGACTGGATAATATCGAGACGCTTTTGTTTTCCTAAGGCCCTCCTTAACTAGGATGTTATTAGCCATAATAAAAATTCTAGTATTATCATAGTATAATACTTATCAGGCCCGGACTGGTTCCTTTGGGGGCCCTTGGCCAGAGACTAAGGAGAGAACCCTTTACCAAGAGGGGAGATTTTTGAATATAATATTTTCCCCTATTTTGACACTTGGAAGTTACATAAAAACTTTTTTGAGACCCCTTCGGAGCCAGTCCAGGCCTGATACTTATAGAATATAAGTAGTTTCACTTATGACCAAGAGTTGAACTCCCGCATTCACCTATGCACACTCTCTAATTATTGTTGTAATTCTAATTCTCCATTGTTGTAATTGAAGCGTGCATAGGAAAAAACATCTATGTTATATGTAAATTACGTTAACATAGATGTTTGTTCCTAGGCACGCTTCAATTTTTAATTTTAACGTCGGACATTTTGACGTGGTGTTATGGCAAAAGTTAATATATCTTATTCTGCCATAACACCACAGATATAGACACCAACTTAATCATTTACATCAAAATATTTACCTTGAATTCAATACATTCAATAGTTGCGCACAAGTGAATGCGCGAGTTCAACTCGTGGTCACCGACAACAATGGTAAAGACAACAAGTGAACCTACTAAATATTATATACTATGGTATTATATGGTTGTTGGTTTTTACCATGTTTTTACTGATCAATTTGGTAACGAATAGATCACGTGACTTAGCCACCCACTAAGCGCAATATTTATAATTGGACATTGTTCATCTCGTGAACAGGGTTGGCTCGGAGAAATGCAACGCCCAATCAGGTGAGTTTGGTGGAATATGTATCGTCACATGCACGCGATCTATTGAATATTCTCGAATACAGAAGTTATTTAATTTATATGTGGCATATCTCACTGTTATCTATGAATGGGGAACAGCGATACATTGATTTTTTATATCTGTAAAATATTTTTTACCATTTATTTATATTAAAAAAATGTATATTATACATGATCATGCAGTTTACTATATCTATATTATTATCTGTCTTTCTGTCTAATAATGTCATATTCGCCTGACTTCAGTCTCTTCGTCTGACCGTAGCGTAGTTCAAAGGTTATTTATTATCTTATTATGGCAAAATTATTTATAGGTATGTTTTTTTTTTAAAAGGTGTTTCGATTATGTGAACCAAAAAGTGCAATAATAATAAAAACATTTTCTACAGAAAAGTGTTTGTTTATAGTACCTGGTCATTATAATAATATTACCTGAAGTTGAAACATGAATCATTTTCAATTATCGTCACTTACTTACACAAATCCTATACTAAAGGAAAAATATAAGTTTTTTTTGTAATAAAACCAAATTTGCTAAAAAAAAGAAAACTGGTAGGTAATAAATTTGTTTTTATTATTAAAAAAAATATTTTATAGTTTCCTTATGATAAATAGCATGTAAATTAAGTGACGATAATTGAGATATAAAATTATAAATGTGCAAAATATTTCAAATAATTTGATTTACCGTAAATATATTATTATTGAAACTTTTGTAGTTCTGTTCATTACCTTTAATAATATGGAGCATAAAAAATTAAAATCGGTTTATAAAAAATAATGTACATACGGCGACAAATACTGTAATGCGGCATTTCATGAAACTTTTCGTTATTCCATGTAACGTCGTCAAGTACAGTAAAACCTGTCAAAGTCGATACAAACGGGACCCATTTCCTGTCGGACTATACAAAAGTGTCGAGATTGACAGGGGAACCGAGATTGTAATATAATAAAAAATACCAAAACATGAAGTTTATTCATAGTCTGCAAGTTTCATGTTATTCTCGATTATAATAACAACGTATACATTATTGTCTTTGTTAATCACAAATACTTCCTACGTCCGTATTGTTTAACAATGTATTAAAATATTTTTGGATCGTTACAAACTTAAACTTCCGCCCATTTTTGACGGCTTTCACAGTGAATTTCTGAGAAGTATCGGACTTCACAGTGTCAACTTTGACAGGTTTTACTGTATTGTAATGTGTTTAAGATTTCAGTAAATGACGACGTTTCATGTAACAAGACACTCGAAATTCGGCAATATGTATAACTTCTTTATCATTCTACGTTACTTTATTTGCCGGCAAATAATGAAACAAACTTAAAAGTTATGTTAAGTATGTATTTTCTTTCAACGATTTGTTTAATAATTCAAGAATTCATATTTCAATCAGTGCTTTATATTATATGATGATCACAGACATTGGCGCAACTAGGGTCAAAAGTTTGGGGGGGGCTAAAAAAATATTTTCAAACAATTTTTTTAAGGAGGGGGTAAAAATAACGAAAAATTGGGATATTTTGGGGGGGCTAACTTGAAATTTGAGGGGGCTTAGCCCCTTCCCTAGTTGCGCCTATGATCACAGATATTAGAGAAACAAATTTTTTCTGATAAATTGAAGTCTTTGTATCTGTTATGTTTAAATAATGGACAAGGATTATTAAAAAAAGTTTCTGTAAGCCATCTGAAAAGCAATGCCAAGCAAAATGGCCTTTGATGTTTGTTTTTGTTTACTATAACAAAAATTAACAATTTAATCATGTTTTAGTGGAATATTTTTTAATTTAAATGTTTTTTACTGTTACACATTTTTTTATCTGTATATGAAACACCAACTGGTGCAATAAATATTCCTATAATTTAAAACAAAAAAATTTAAAAAACTAATTACATTTCTCGACATATTTGCCCTGCAAATGTAGTAAAATAATAAAGAACTAACATTTTTTTTTAATTTTTAGATATTACAACAATCAAGCGGGCGATATAAAAATGTTTGGCGGTCTGTAGGTTGTACAGGACTTTAATATAGAACGAAGGATCATTAAAGTGTTCTCTTTTCCTAGTCGATAGTCAATTATTTATTAGAAAGCTGTCTTCATTCTTCATTGTTTTTATTATGATGTATTAATTTAACATTGAACAACTCGATAATTTCAATTGATAGTGAGAATGATCAATTTTTTTTTAAATCTTCCAAGGTTGTACATTTAATTATATGTGACCTGGTCTATGAAAAGGGAGCTTACGTGCGAAATCAAGTTATCGAGAAAACAACAGTTAAAGGTAACAATGTTGCATCAGTTTCGCGTTAGTTGTTCCCGTTTATCTGCGTTGCCTGATAATTCCACAAATTATGACCTTCTGGTTTTCATCATCTGAAAGAGCTTCTCATAATCTATCCAAATCGGCAAAAAAGTGGAAAATGATCAAATAAGTTATCGAGAAAACAGCAGTTAAAGGTAACAACTCGTTGCATCAATTTTGCATCAGGTGTTCCCGTTTATCTGCGTTGCCTGGTAATTTCACAAATTATGACTTTCTGGTTTTCACCATCTGAAAGAGCGTCTCATACTCTATCCGAATTGGCAAAAAAATGGAAAATGATTTTTTGACACCTAAGCCCCCTTTTCATAGACCAGGTCACATATTATGAATTTATTTATGCATAAATTAATAATTATTAACTTTTTCAAGTGTAAAATATTTCCTTTTGAACCATAGACCTGACATTGTGGTCCAAAAAAGATTTTTGAATATTCAGTGCTTTCCAACTTATTCAATTTTGAGTCAACTCTGGATTTTATTCTAATACTGCTTGTTGAAACATTATTTTTGATCTTATTTAAGACTTTTCAGTTGTTTCAATTATCCGGTTAAAAATGATTCGTAGAATCATTCCCAGGTATTTTAACATCCTTGAATGAAACAACGTTGTGAATCAAATTTTATTTGTTACGGTTTTTAACATTTTAGTATCGCTTTAAGGAATTACTTAAAATTGACACGGAACTATTATTATAGAGATTTAAACGTAATTAAAAGTAAGTGGGTAACTGTGGATTACATTTTAGTCTTATTTTGTTAAATTTTGTCGTATAAGAAATTGCGGAAGTCGAAAGATTAGACACACCTGTATGGGTGGTACGCACGTGGGTTCGCACGCGACATTTAACTATTTAAAATTATTATTTTCTCATTGTTTGTTAATAATAATTATCATTTGCTATATAGTTATGCCGTACAGCCGTGCACTAATCAGGCCTATTTTAATTTTGGGATAAAAGTTTACTCGCCTTTTACATAATTTAACAGATCCCACAATGTACCTAGTAGTTTTCATGCTTGAGTAAATGGAATGGATATTAGCACGATAACTGGACCTAGAAAATGTTATATTTATTAAATGGGGAATATAATATATTGATTAGTTTAGCCAAAAATCGATTTTAAAGTTTCCATTTTCTACGCAAACGACCATATTGGCGCATTCTATTTCTCGTCCGTGTGCTTTTACTTGACGTTAAAATCGAGTCAATATCACGGTTTAGGGTAATTTTTGGCTTAGATTTCCCAATTTTTAATGAGTTGGACTGTCGCAAAGATTTACATATTCTAATATCCCTCCCGGTTGAGGTGGTTGTCGGGCGTCAGGGATGTTTTTAATGAGTGGACTGTAAGCAGAGTTCCTGGTTCTTCTAATATTCACATTTAGGCTATTGTTGGCCTTGGGGAATATTTTAAATGAGTTGAATTATCTTGGAGATCTTGTTTAATTAGTTCTGTACGTTAAATCAAGCTAATAATATTTATAATTTGCGAGGGTGTGCTATAAACTGGGGCGCTCATGGAGCGTATCTCATCCCAATAATAAAATTTATGTTTTATAATTATTTTTAGCATCATCTTTTACTTCAGAAATTGCTAAATTTGTGGGCTCAGAAAACGTTCTATCCCCGTGTCTTTGGGAAGTAGGACAGGTTTAGTCAAAAATTTTAATTTTATGTAACATTGCAATTAAGAGATAGAGAAAAGCGGCTTTTAATATCTTTCGTGAATTTTAAAACCGATCTAAATTTATGATGCCATTTAATGGTAGACCTACCTTGTTTATGTATCGAGGTATAATTTATTTGACTTCGTCTAGTGCAAGTAATATTTAAAATTTTCCTTTATGGGTTAATTATTATTTTATAATTGAATTGTGAAACCAAAATTATATTAATTTCTCCTAAATTCCAACAGGTGATCTGGTTTATTTTGCAATCAATAAATATAGCCAAGAGTGAAAGTAATAATTCTGCTTATTTACTACACCCGGTTGTTGGTGTGTAGTTATTATAAAACTAATTCATTCACTTGTCCATTTGTTTACTAATATTTGTTTGTTTACTCTTTAAAATAATATTAATCAATTTTAACATTACAATGTCACAGTACAGGTGATATTGCTGATACACAGTGCATGACAATCGTCTGGCTAATAAATCAAGGACAGAGAGGGCGAGGACTTACCGACCTTTACATGTAATAAAGGTCCTGAAAAACGAGTTTTGTGTTTAAGCATAGAGGATTAAGGTCAAATTTTGATTAAATTTTTATAATTTCAGTTTTTTGTTTTCTTTTTTTTGTTTTAGAGAAAAAAACTGTTGTTAATTTAGGTTACTAGTTTAAATTTTGAATAATTTACCAACTATGGTTTTAAAACTAGATCAGAAGTCATTCATCAGCATGCAATATTGTATCGATTGATTAAAAAACACATTAACGACCAGTGAAAGTGCATAACATAATACCAATTTTTCTTTTATCCTAAACCGTATTTTATGAGATTTTCATGTTCAATAATTTGACTCGATAGCGTTAAAAACAACATATGGCAAAATTGCTCTGGTACTTTCAGATTTTACGATAAATGCGTCGATAGAAATTTGGCAATCATCAATGGCTAATAAAATATTTTATAATGCATTGTTCGATACTACATACATACAAATATGAAAATTAAATATGTTCTAGGTATGAAGTATTTTTATTGCATGTTTAGTTTAACTTATTGATTGAATTTTTTTCTTTAGTTAATCACGTTTACACATTTGTATTTGCATTCATTAGTATCATTAAGACATCAAATAGGAATGTCATCATGATCTCAATATATTATCCTATTCTTGGAGGTTTCCACGGTCACCGTGTACTGTTTTCTGCAACGTTCTGTTTAAGGCAACGAACTTAATTTTTGGATACGTTACAAATATGAATGATTTTTTTGTATGTGGGAATCAAATGATACTGTATTCTAGAATAAACAAATACTGTCAATACCCAATACTTGACCCAAAAGATTCGACATGGAACTGTAAAACGTTTGCTAGGTACAATAGTGGCTTAATATTCAATTGGCTCCATGTTTCTGCCTTTAAATCCTCATAGTGACTTTGCGAATTGTGTCGTTGTTTTCTTCAATAATTGCGTTATGTCTGAGTTTAAGACTACCTGCTGATTTTTAAGAGACTACAGCGCCCTTTGAATTATTCAATATTAAAATGTTCAAACCCTTTTGTAAGTGCTGGCGCCTAATAATATCCAGCGAGGTAGTAGACATTATAAGCATTTTAAATACTCAAGAAGTGTTGAAATACACGAATTTATGGTATTATAACCAAAATTTTGGGTAAATAAAAATTGTTTCTGACAGGCAAAAATTAAGGATATAATTTTTGTAACCCATCTGAAGCATCTGTAAATGTTTAGTTGTATTGTTATTAATTGAATTTCAATATTTTATTTCCAACTCGTTGGAGACATTCATTGCCGATGGAAAAATTGATAAATCATCATGTTTTAAAGCTGATATCTATATTACCGATCAATTGAAAATTTATTCAATTTACCCCTTGCGGATATAAAAGTTTTTTTTCTGCCCTGCAAACCCGAATTCTTTTTACCTATGTACAGATGCCAAAGTGCAATGAAAATTTTATTGACTTATCCCCTTTTTTTCTTTTTGACCACAGATTTCTTGCTGTAGAAGAAATAAAAATTTAATTTGACATTTATAATTTCATTTATTATAAAAATATTTCCATAAAATAATTATTTGCTTATTCACCATTAGTTGAAATTAAAAAGAAACATTGATTTGATTAGTAAAAATATGTGTAGAGAATTAATCTAATGTAAATTTCGCAACAATAGCCAGCTATATTGTTATTGTATTATTTTTCTAAAGAATTCATGTAGGTACAGTGGGGGTCTCGATTTGAATCGCCAATACATTTCGACTTATATTGAAATAATGGTCATTTAATCACAAATTTTTGTAAATGTAATGTAAAAATATTTTATTCCATGTGAAAGGATTCAAATAAAACCTTTCTAACAGTAATCTGAGTGATCCAGTGACTCCCAGTAGGGATTTCAGGGTTCAGCCCCCAATGAGAATTGTTCTGAACGCATCCATCAACTTTTTAATAATTAAAATATCAGAAAGCCGAATATTTATATCTACGCACATTTTTAACTATTATCACAAGAGGGTTTGACCTTGAAAAACCTAAAATTTTCCCTGAGAATTATAAAACCAAGCGCCTCTGAAATGACCCCCAAAAACCTTTCCTCGATGATGTTATTCTTTAATTGTTTATAATATCTTCGAGTTGAATCCATAGTATATTGTCGTCTGCGTTTTTGTCTCACAAATTAGTTGGTAATTAAAATAATAAATTGTTTAATTAATTATTTTTTTAAATTGGGGACTAATGAGGTCAAAGACAGATAATATTATATAATAATACAGTGGAACTTCATTTTTATCTTATTATTAGCTTTGTTCGCGGTAACAATCCTGAACACGTTCTAATATTCTGCGCGTGTGGATTTATAATAAAATTGTCATTCAAACTCTAATTAGATGATAAAAATTATAAATGCGCATGCGTAGGACTCCAAAATGTGTTCAGGATTGTTACCGCGAACAAAGCTATTATATTCGTCTTATTTGAAATTCGTCCAACCGCGGATGTGGCCGGTGAGTCAGCTGATCTTCAGATCGTCATTTGGCTCATATGGAAACAATGCTTGATATTCTTCGTATATTCATCTTTTTTAATTTTCGTACTCTCATCAGGAACAGATTATTATTAGAGTTCAGCTCTAATTAACTAGCTCAGTGGTGCTTTTTTGTCGTATGTGAACTCTTGTGCATTTACCCGTAGTCTTGTTTCATCGAACTTAAATCAAATCCAAAATCGTGGAAAACAATTTCCAAACAAAAATACAAAGACAATATAAAACTTACTGATTGCTTATTTCAAAATCATCTGTATATTGTAAAATTATCAGGCTCAATAACATGAAGTTTATAAATTTAATGTTTTCATACCCTATGTTACGCCATTGTTACATTTGTGGGATAGTATTTGGTGGAATGCACCCGAATGCACATCTCGCCTTTATTTACCATTAATAGTATTGTACCACCGCATTGATATAATTTAAATAGGTCATTCCTCCTTACTCCAAGTTTGTCATGCACCTCCGCTTGAATAAACACCATCAAAATGTTTTTTTTTTTAATTGAATCAAACAAATTAATTCTTGTTTAATTACACCTGGAGCCATTCCATACAAGTGTAGCTGCAATCTCTTTAATTTTGTGCATCGGAGAAAACGTGAGTTTACAAAAGCTAACCTCTTCATAAATTTTTATCGTATTATTTTAAATTTTCCAGATTTAAATTATTCAAAATTCCTGCATAGTACATACAAGGTTCCAATTAAAATAGTTCCGCAATTTTAGGGGGAGAGGCCACTTTAGCTTCTACTCTTACAAGCGGCTCGCACCAAAAACCTCGAGCAATTTTATTCTTGCTCTCAAGTTGGTACCCTGAAGTTTTACGCTCGCAAATCCATTTTGGCTCAAATTTGATATTATTCCAGTAAGTTGATCACTTTTAACATTCGTGATTTTACAAAATTTTTCTTGTAGGGTCTTGACACTTTTATTTAAACTCAATACAAATTATACCAGATCCTTAAATTGAGTCAACCTGACATTTTGACATCTGGCATTTTGATTTTGTTTGGCTCGGATGCACATTCGCATGGCCATAAAATACATAAATACACATCAGTGCCTTTGCACTTTTTATTTATGAAGACTACCGCGGTACACCGTTAGGTAACTCGAACAAGCTGTTGCATTGAAACACATCGTATTTGAGTTCGATTTGAAGTTTACCCTTCCTTATCATTTTGAACTACGACAATATATAGGTTATATTTTTTCTATCTTGATTATATTGTGTCGGAACGTTAGAATTGATAGAAAAAATAGTTGGTTATTTGTGATTGAGTGATATTTTGGGAGATTTTTTGGTGAAGAGTGAAATTGTGATTGTAAACCAAACTTTACGGTTATTTTCGTATTCGAATATAATCGTGTGAGTTCGAGAAATGAATGAAAATTCTCATAAGAAAGAAATCTGATTGCAGAATCACTTTGTTTGATTGTTCAATCAAATTTTAGTTTTTTCTCATAGTATTCCAGTTGTTTTTAATACAGAAAAGGTAAAAAGTGGACCCCCTTGTTTGCTAGTTCGCAATTTTTTGAGAAAAATTTTCTATACTACATGTAATAAATATTACCATAATTTAAAATGTTTCTTTCCATTTTCTAGGGTGGGCTAAACCCCACCCCCTCTCGTGAAAAACTGAATGGGTTAATATAACTAAGTAACTAAGTAAAATATAACTAGAAATGAATTTTGGATACAAAAAAATGGCAAGACTTTCTATCTAAATGATATAAGAAAAATGTTCGGTTTGATATCAAACATATTAAAATAATCTAGGTATAAGAATCTATAGTCTATACTTATGAAACCACTAATTTATAAGAAACTGTTTACCGATGTTTTTATACTTTTTTTTTATATATTATGTTTAAAACAATCAATGGTAATTTGAATTGACCCAGTTTTCAATTAACCCAATTTTAGCGTCACCCAATTACTCGGTATAATCGGAATTACAAATTTATATTCCATAATAATAAGTATTCGTTTCAATATCACTCAGACTTGGCTCACACGTGACACAGTGATTTAGAACCGCTGCACTGGATCAATAAAATTGGAAGTTGTAGTATAATGTTTTAATCGATCGGAAATGAGATATAATAAAATCGAAATTTTTCTGTTTAGAAAGGTAAACGTAATTGAACTGATGATCTTGAAAGAAAAAGTAATATCACTTTTCGCCAAATAAAAGTAAAAGATTATTTTTGATTGATAATAATTATCATTTAAATAATGTTGAAAATTGAAAATATGTAATTAATTTTTTGAAATTTTGAAGTAAGAATTCGCAGATTTCGTTGGTTTTGAAAACAAAATTATAGATCTCATTCGTATTCAGTGAAATTTTGAAATGCTTCAATGCGGAAAATTGTTATGTATTCAGCAAGTTCAAGGTCTGTTCGATTTTGATATCCCACTCACGACAACTGCTCATCAATGCTCGCCAGGTAATTTTAAATTCCTGTACGTTGTCGAAAACAAAAGTTGCAAAAATGATCATGTAAATACAAATCAATGTTACACTGTCTGCTTGCGATATTTTATTCATTTGTTGCAAGGATTTCGGTTTTGGTCATGAAAGTTGATTAATTTTATTGTTGAGAACAAGAAACCATTAGAACTAATTACGAAAATTGTTTTAAAAGAAAGTCGGTAAACAATCGTTCCATTAGACCATTAGTGTTCAAATCAATTTACTTACAGTTTTATGGAAAAGAATGTTAAATCTACTTTCTTTGATTAATGTAATAGAAGATAATTCACATTCGATTTACTTTCCGTAAAAAAATTATTATAATTCTGCTTAAGCACATTCCACTTGAGAACAAACAACGGGGAACTAAACACGAAAGAAAAAGTATATTATAATAGAAGAACAAATTGGTGCTTATGGATGATTGACAACCATTTTACTTGCTACAATCGACTCTTATTTGATAAAATCTTGCTACTCGGTGTAACTTTCATTATGAAGTGTTTTTGTTGAAGAACACTTCTATTGTGATAAAGACAAATCATTTTAAATTAAATTACAAGTTTTTCTTTACCTACTAATAAGAGGATTTAAGCTATGCATACGCATTACGTCGTAACAGATTTTATAATCTGGTTCCTCGATGGTAGTATATTTAATTAAACAGTTGTTTATTTTATCTTTTAACCTCCTTTTAATTATTATTATTATGTGATCTACCGATTTAAATTAATAATTTGCATTTGTATTGGTTTTATATAAATTTTAAAATAGAATAATGTCGATCAACTAGATTGTTTTTCATTGTGCTTAATCCTTAATTAATATTTTAATCTGATATCCGTATCGATTGGTTTATTAAAAGATTTTTATGTTGATATTTTCCCGAAATTTTTTTAAATCTTGCGAAATAAACTTGAACTAATGAGATTGTTGGAAGCGCGTAATGGCAAATAGAGTGCCAGTGAAAAGATAAAACTGAAGTCTGAAGAAGAAATGGTTCCGAATTTTTTTTCAATTTGAAAGGAAAATGCGGTTTTAAATTAACGGTATTTTATTAGAAGTTAGTTTTGTGAAGATTTATTTTTAGAATTAATTTACACCTAGAATAATTGTTTATTACTATATCACATATCGTGGACATTGATTTAATTCAAACATTTAAAAATGACGTTTATTGCCATTGCTGGTTGCTGAAACCAACCAAACCAAACTGCAATATTGTTTTTTAAATTTCTTCTTCCATATTGTCTTATGATGAAAAGCTATATTGTGAGTGAGCTTACGTGTCGATGTAAATTTATTACATTGTGTTCGTCCATAATTATTTTGCATATGTAATGTTGTGTAGGCATATGTGCTCATTCTTTACAGGTAGGTGAGGCGGACCTCATAAGCCCGCATTACGGTACCCACAAACTGTCTTTTTAACCCAGTTTCTATGTAACTTTTCCAGTTGCATGACCAAAACAAACTGGGGTTTGTAGAACACGGTAGAACAACACTAAAAAGAGCCAACACGCATTTTCATGTCATCATTACACCCTCCTTAAAATGGACAAACCGGATGAATAAAAATTGTTTTCTTATGGTGTTTGTGTGCACCTTACGGTATGACTCGACAATTAAAAATTAATATAGTTTCCGTGGATCACGATATTAGCAATAGGAAATCAAGTGTGGAGATCATTGCACCGGGCTAACCAGAGCGCGCAATTCATCGTTTTTACCTATAATTATGGTCAGTTCGAACAGCTTTCACAATTTCAAATTGACCAAGTCTACTAAGTATTAATCGAGATATTTGTGGCTAATGTACTATAAATTTTATTACATGTAAATTTTTTTAATTGTTAATTAGTATGCATATTAATCCCATTCAAAATCTTTTATTTTTATTATTAATTAAAGTTTCATTTGATTTATTACCCTTATTATTATATTTTCCCACTTCCTATAACAGGCTAATAACTTTCGTATGCTTCATGGAAAGGATATTTTTATTCTAATACATTTATATCATCGACTTTATCAATCACCACTTATTAGTTACATAGGTATGTGCTCAATTCCAGTGGCGTAGTAATAATGTCGTTGATTAGTGGGCAATGCATATATGGATTGGCTCCCCTAAGCGATCACGAGTCCAAAAATAATACAGCAAATCGTGTTCGATATTACAGATTTATTGTTAATTGTAATTTTAAATTATCGTACAAGTTCCTATCATTTGATATTATCTTGTTATGGACCTTTGTTTAAAAAATACGATACGTCTTGTGTCTGCATGAAATTTCACTAGGGTCTATTCACTATTATTTACTTTCTCTTCAAAAGAGTCGAGACATGTGAAATTATTGCTAAATGCTTGCAGGCTGTATTTTCGAGTTCGACTGAATCGAAAATCGTTCCGTACCTCTTGAAGGCGTCATGAAATCGACTGATACCGTGTAATTGATTTAAAAACGTTTGTGGCGTAAAAATTAATTCCAAATGAAGAAAATTGTTGGAAAAAGGTGGGCAACACCGATCAACTTCCACCCACACCTTTCAGGATTTTGTTTTTTAATTAACCAAGGATCGATGCGTTACTTACATGCACAAGGAATAAGAAGTTACTTAATTGTGCATAAATACTATAATGAGCTTCTATAATGAGTGCACCGTTTATAATTACCTGCACTAGTAAAAGCGTAACAAAATAAATTAAAAATAAAATTGCAAATCACGACATCGCATCGGGTTGATTAAAATCCGAACATATTATCTCTCTCATATGAAATATTATCATAAACCAATTGAGAAAATTATTAACACTAATTGGTGGCAATTTGTTGTGCGGTAGTAATTTTCTAACAATTAAATTGTTTTATGCTTTTATTTTGAAAATAACTTCGACTTTTGATGTATTTTAATTATTTATCAATGAGTTACGTGAAACAAGTTTTCCTTTTTTACTCATAAGAAACGTATCATTTGTATACATTTTGTGAAAGTTATTTATTAAGTTCATTACTTCTTCCTGTTGCTCTTTAATAAATTGCGATGATATTGTAATGTAATGCTTGAATTTATTGTAGCTTGCAAAAATCACACCACCTTCCTTACATGGTTAATATACTCGCAGGTACTAATTTTGATTGTATTGTAGTATTTTTACTAATATTATACAATAATTCAGTAAATAATATACCTAACGGCAGATGATCATTCTTAAAAAGATGGAATAATAACACAGTACAACATTTTCAGTGCAGTCTTTCAATCGCACAATTAAATTAGAACTGACTTTGGATTCAAAACTGAATAATGAAGAAAAAGAGAAACTTAAAATTTGGAATTGCCAGTTATTCTGTGATTAATCTAATAGAACTCGGTAAGTTCTAAGATTGGTTATTAATCTGTTCAAAAACTTATGCATTTTAAAATTGCTTCGTACAATCTGACAAATTTGTTAATTTTAGAAGAAATATCTTCAAGTTCATTTAAGGAATTCCTTTGGATTAATTTTAATCGCCGAAAAATTTTAAAATTCCCAGGAATGATATAAATTTATGTTTTTCTAATTAGTTTTAGAAATTACATACATATCTTGTAGCTTATAATTTATTTTACAAGTTGTTTATTAGTTACTTTTTTGGGAAAGCAAGTTATTAGTTGTTAAATATAAGAAAAACTATATAATAAACAACATGAAATAGACGACAGGGCACTAGAATTTGGCATACGAATGTAGAAATATTAAAATACTTTAATTTAACATTTTGTTCGAGAAGCATTATAAATTAAATAAAATTTATTAATTTTTTTTTCGAAGAAAAATACTCGAAGATCAAGTTAATCAATTTTTATGTAAAAGCATATAATATAAATTCGAGTTCTCATTATAGAAGATCCAGCATTTCATATTAAATTAATTACATACCTACCTAACCTTGTATTTTACGACTTTTTTTCAGTTACGGAAAATTTTATTCATTTCTGTTTTTAATATTCTTATCAGTTATCGGTTCACGGTCGGATTTATATGCGCTAAAAATTTTGAAAAAGATAGAACATACACAAATAATCTTAAATGTGGATTAAATACGACAGATACAAATATCTAATTTTTATCGAATAATCGTAGTAACTCAGTTTCACAACTAAAGGGTCAAAATTTGTGACTGAAGATAAATATATGCCGTCACAGACTTTCTTGTAAGGAATTTAATTCCTTACAAAATTACTGTGTAATTTCCGAGGGGTAAATCACTACAAAAATCTGTTGTACACCAAGGCAAAATCCAGATTATAATCTATAAAATCTTCACTAAAAATCGCATAGATTTTACAATCCAGTAGAAATCTTACCAATCCTTGTTTCAATCTATAAAATCTCTACAATCTTTATAAAAGCTGTAGAATCCCGAACAATCTTCATAATCTTAATAAAAATCTGTAAAATCTCAGAAAATTTTTTTAAATCTTCGAAACAATCCCATAAATCTTAGCATTGTTGTCAGGCAAAATCCAGATTATAATCTATAAAATCTTCACTAAAAATCGCATAGATTTTACAATCCAGTAGAAATCTTACCAATCCTTGTTTCAATCTATATAATTTCTACAATCTTTATAAAAGCAGTAAAATCCCGCACAATCTTCATAATCTTAATAAAAATCTGTAAAATCTCAGAAAATTTTTTTATATCTTCGAAACAATCCCAAAAATCTTAGTATTGTTGTCAGGCAAAATCCAGATTATAATCTATAAAATCTTGTTAAATCTTTTGACAATCTCAAAAATCTTTTAAAATCTCTGTACAATCTTTAGGGACTGCAATCCATTATACGGTTTAAACCTTAGTGAATTACCCCTCGGTAATTTCCTATAATGGAAATTGTTACCGCTGGTAACATAAATAAAAAGGAAATTGATTAATTAATTAAAATTAGAAAAAAATATCTGTGCAATATAGTACATCAATATTTTCGCATTTCTTATGTCTTTGCAGGGTTTCGATTGTAAGGTCGCATTGTTTTAAATAATTTACTAAATCTACAAATTAATATTTTAAAATGTTCATTGATGGAAGCTGTGTACCAAATTTTAGTTCTCCACGAAGTGGGGAACTTGATTAAAACGAATTCAATGAAGTTTATGCAAATGGACAGACGGACCGCAGTCATGCCAAATTAAGTAAAAGCTTTTAATAAAGATAAAGTTTAATCTGATTAAATTTCGTGTTAAACAATGTGCAGACATATTGTTTGTTACGCGCTTTGAGTTTGATTTAATTTAGATTTTTAATTAAATGTTTTTATTTCATGGTACATTTTTCAGACAAATTAAAAATTTTAGCAAAATTTAGAATTGTATAAAAAAAACCAAAATTAATAGCTGATCAAATTCGAATTTTGAGAAAATCGTTGTTAAAAATATTCAAATTTTCGGACTAACATTCTCAGATAAATGAAAATTCGATCTTTACACTTTCTTAGCTTATCTTTTCCTTTTCATTTAATCCATTCCAACTTTTTTATTTTTTGCTATTATATTTCCGTTACGTAATCCACTCTCTTCCAAGATGTAGTAGCATACCGCGACGCGGGAGCCTAAAAAAACTTAATGTAAATATGCTGTATATTATTATACTTTTGAATAGAAAATTTAATTACCTATAAAATTTTTCATTATATAAATTGTTGAATTTTTTATCGTTGTCGCAGCTTTTTGTGTAATAGTTCGCGGCATAGGTTTTTTTTTATGTCCAAACTCGATTTTAATTTATTTAATTGAAAATATTTTCTCTATTGATTTTATCATTTCGTAATTGAAACCTAAAATATGTAAATTATAATGCATTATATCGTATAGTACGTAAATCCGGCCTTTTTATAACTAAAGCTGCCCCTAGACTGTCAATGCTATATTGTGCTATTTTCATAAAGGTACAACAACAACCAATGCTAGTGCAGTATTTTATAAAATATTGACCATCTAGAGATTTAGAGTATATTCTGGCTGTTCTTCCCCCCCCCCCCTGCTAATTTTAAATATGTCGCTCCAAATTGCAATGAAAAAGTTATAAATTATTTTTTGGGTATAATGCATAATATTCTGTAGATCATATTTTGAAGCGCCCCCTGACATTTTGCAACTTTATGCGCCGCGTAGAGTGCATTTTGTCCTTAGTGACTGCAGTAAACATTTAATGTGGAGGGAGAACGCGTGACATGACGAATATTCTTTTCTGCGTCGCAGTCACTACGAGAAAGACAACCTCTACCTAGTTTACCGCTTTGCAGCGCTCCTGAATTATGAATGAGTTATGTTATGTTTCATAAAGCAAACTGTGGCCATTTTGTTTAGCGAACGTACACCCTGAAGAACAACTACTCTTAGTACCTTAATTTTCTGAGGCCGGCTTCTTCTCTTCGCGTAACATAGCTCAACTTTTGGCTTCGCACATCTCCTTCCATGCAACATAACTCGGCCTACGGCCTCGCACTGATCTTGTAATTTTAATCCTCCAATTTTCTTGCAATTGGAGCAATTCGAATTTTTTTTATGAATGTGTCATTCAGTAAGAATCTTCTGCTGATTACTGGTTTTTGCCCATACTTGGAGCACAAAATTTTGTAATGCTCCAAATGATTTGTGTTAATATTATTTTAAAAATACTATTGTTATTTGTTATATTATCTCTTCTGGAGAAGTGAGAGGTCGGAGGCCGAGGTAGGTTACGTGATATAGATAGTGCAAAGGCCGTAGGCCGAACTATGTCTTGTGATGATATGAGAGCGGCCTCATACCTCAGCAGTGTGAACAAACATCCTCCACAAACATTTACCAAAAAGATGATCACCCTTTATTTTGTTTTCATTTGATTTTATAAAAGTGTAATATCACTCGGTGCAGCCATTTTTTTTATCTGACAGCAAACAAAACCTTAAATTTTTAAACAAAATTTTTCGAAGATTTAAAAATTTCAGCAGGGCTGATGCCATCTACTCTTATTCCCCCTGTAAATTTCAAATATGTTACCCCAAATCACAAAGTTGCAATGAAAAAGTTAAAAATTATTTTCTGGCCACAATGCAAATGTAGCTGGCTTACCGCTTAGCACCGCCCCTGATGATATTGTGCAATTTATATTATGTATTACAAAACAGTTACATTATATTGATCAATCAAGATATTGTACCTACTCAAAAAAAATTTATAATTTTTAGTTGTTGAGTTTTAAAAAAGCAGCCCTCGATTGATTCACCGAACTTCAGAATAGAAGTGACGCGCATGATTGGATTAACTTACATAATTCAACTTTTTTTTGTACAGCTGTTTGTTTTATTTTATACAATTGGGATCTAATGTTAAGATTGCAGCGCCACTGTGGTGAAAATTTAACTATACCTTAGAAGTTTAGGTGAGGTAAATTATTGGTAATGCATAAATGCAGTGGACAATCCTAAACGTTGATATTATTTATACTTAGTTTATAGGTTAACTTTCTACATTATTTTTATACGTCAAATTTTATACGTTAGTTCGCTCCTATTGGACTGAGACGTTTTGAGACACGACTGCTGCTAGTCATATCATAATCATATTATGTTTCCAGCTGAAGTTCTAAATTCACCGCTAGACGGCGCACACTGGGCTGAAAAATGATGTAAAAATTTATTTTCCAATTAATGTTTATATAAAAAATTTTTTTAGTTGGTAATATTAAAAAAATCGCACATTACAATCGCAAAATTCGTTATGTTCTGGTGGATTGTTTTGCGTTTAAATGCTTATGAATATTAAATATGATTATATTAAACAGATGATACTCATAGCAATGCGTTTATTTTAAAATTTATAGGTAAAATAACGATTTTAGGGTTTATCTTAACTTGAACTTTTCGAGCGTTCTATAAAATTGTGAACTTTAAAATTTAGACCTGCGTTACTGTTACCTAAACATCTATATCGTGTATCAATTTCTCGCTGGAATGTTTGCCTATAAGGAAGATATTGTCATTTCAAGTTTTAATCTCTTAATTTTATGTACCAAATCCGCTCATTTTCATCATAAAAATATGAAAAAAATGAAAATATAAATGTATATCAAATATATTTGTAACACGTAAAAGGAATTAGATTAGTAAATTATTAAAATATATCAATTAATTTACTATCACGTATTAAAAACTAACCAATTATAGTTAGAAAATACTATAATAATTTATTATTGTTGCATTGATTATACATAGCGTAAAAGAGTTACCTATCAGCGAAAATTTAAAATTAGTTTTGTTACCAGAACCCACCTAAACAAATTTATATTTGATTTAAACTAATTTAAATTAATTTTTATTAATATATGAAAATAAATTATTAGTAGCTACATAATTATTAATTTGTATCGCTTTCAGTAGCGTCTGTTAATTCAATTTCTGGAGTTAATTTCAGTAATTCCAAAGTTTCGGGTAAAAGATTTTTTGTTTGTCTTTTCTGAAATGGCCGAATACTTGATATAAAAGGATCTGAAGATATTAGCATATTATGTAAAATATCTTCGTTGGATGCTTCCCTGCAAAACTTTCTAGATCGGGTTTCTCTACTCTTTCGAGTACTCTTTCGAGTACACGACAGGTTTAAATTTATCATCAAGAATTTTTCTTATTTTTATAACAAATTCAGGATTTTCTTGTAAATGTTCTAAAATCCTTGCAACATCGTTAAGTCCATTGTTGTACATACTCCTGATTGTAGAACACATGAGCTCCTGCGTATCCTTATATTGAATAAATTCGGTCTTTTCTACCATATCTTTAATTTTCAGTCTTATACAATGAGGCCAATTAAACTCAGAATGCAACCATGAATTATTGTTCTCCAAAAAAATTTTTTCAGTACGGTTGGACTGTTTCCACTTCCTACGCAGCTTCAAACAAAGCATTCTAATACTAGTTTTTAAAGTATTCAGTTCTGATTCACAAAAATTGATATCAAGTCTGGAAGTAACCATTTCAAAAAGTTTCTTGTAATCATCAAGATGTGTGTCAGGGGAGCTTTTAAGTAATAAATAAAGATCATAATTTGTTCTTAAATTATAATTCATCTTGATTTGATTTGCTTTTTTTCTAATTCTCTATTCTATTTCCTTTTTTATTTATATTTTCTCGATTTTCAAAACCTTTATAGGCATATTATCTCATCGTATATACGGATCAATGGATTCTGAAGCATGAAAGCTTTCATATTTTAGCGAAAATGAGCGGATTTGGTACATAAAATTAAGAGATTAAAACTTGAAATGACAATATCTTCCTTATAGGCAAACATTCCAGCGAGAAATTGATACACGATATAGATGTTTAGGTAACAGTAACGCAGGTCTAAATTTTAAAGTTCACAATTTTATAGAACGCTCGAAAAGTTCAAGTTAAGATAAACCCTAAAATCGTTATTTTACCTATAAATTTTAAAATAAACGCATTGCTATGAGTATCATCTGTTTAATATAATCATATTTAATATTCATAAGCATTTAAACGCAAAACAATCCACCAGAACATAACGAATTTTGCGATTGTAATGTGCGATTTTTTTAATATTACCAACTAAAAAAATTTTTTATATAAACATTAATTGGAAAATAAATTTTTACATCATTTTTCAGCCCAGTGTGCGGCGTCTTCCTTAGTTGAATATCCCAATTTAAACGCGAAAATATAGTTTCTGTTCAAACATACCAAAAACTCATTATAGAAAAAAATCAACTGCAGATTTTATTGTATGATTTTAGTCGAATCGAATCAAAATATGGAATTTAAGTGCATCTTTTAATTCCGAGGCATAGGCTTAATAAATCTCTTAAATTTAGAGTTTTTAATTCAGGTGGTCACCTGAATTTAAAACATACATTTCTCACCTCAAAAATGGGGTGCTAGCTCTACCTAGCACGAGTTTAAAATTTATTGAGCAGGTAATAATCAAACGAAGTATTAAAACGTATGACATTTATCTTTACTGTACGCCATTTTTTTCTATGGCAACCTCTTGTTTATTTTTTACTTACACCCTAGGAATTAAAAGTTCTACTTAATTCCTTGAAAATGAAAAGTAGAGTAATTTTTATTCCTGAAAGTAAAAAAAAATTCCAATATCTCATAATCTTGCATTAATTTATTACTTTGATTTTAGGTTGTGCTTTTGATTCTATAATCTCTTTCATCAACAACCGATTTCCCTAATCAATGTTTGCTTAGCGTTTAGTTCATAATTTTATTATATTATAACATAATTGATACCCAATATGCGATTATTAGGTAAAATATAATATACTAGAACAAATTGGATTCGATCCGTGCAAAATTTATTTCGAATACGACAATTAAACGATTTTTGAACTATTTAAATTGTTTTCTAGCTTTGTTGACATGTTCGATATCTCTGTCTAATCTAAACAAGGAAATGTTTAACATCTTGGTTACCAATCTTGTTAATTAACGTACTTTTGATGAGTTTTATCAACTTTGTAGTTTTTTTTTACGAACCTGGTTATTGACATTTTAATAGCACGCTAAAAAGTTTTCATGTTCACTTTTTTAATTTATTTGCATTTGATTGTAATATACCTGATAAATAACAAAATGTATTTCTCCTATATCTAATACCAAAACTAATTTTTAATAATTATAAACAAAATTAAGCTTTGCAGAAACTGTAATTAAGGTTTTTATTTTAGAATCTATTTTCGTGCAAATGAACGAGGAAGTGTAGTTTCTTTAAAAGCAGGACACTGTCTGGTATATAATAACTTAACCAGTTTATGTTTTGAGTTTTAACTAAAATTGTGTCTCTGGCAAGAATTTTTGATGATATTTATGTTTATAAATAAAATTAATAAGATTTTATTACAACATAATTATTATACTGGCTTGTATGTCCTACAAAATTGTTATCAACAAAAACAATGTGGAACAAAATTTAAATTTCCCAACCACCGACACCGTTTTGACTTTTGAAGCCAAGTAAATTTCCTTAAATTCTTTCGGTACCTACTGCAAGCATCAAATATTTAATTGTGTAAAAATTATATTGCAAGTTGGCATTTATGCAAGTCTCATGGACTTGTCGTAATTATATTCGAAATTATGGTAAAATCCTTTTAAAGTAACCTCGAATTTTCTGTATACCTTGTTTTGTATTAACAACTTACTTTAATTTAAACTTCATAATTACCAATGGGTGCGGCAAGTTTCATAAACCAATTTGACAAATTGGTACCTACATATTAATAGAATTACAATGTAGAGAGCCCACTTCTTGTATAAAATTTTATTTAAATGTGGGCACATTAATTATTCATATATGAGATTTACTCATTATTATTGTGTGCATTTTAATTATTCAAATTATACAGCCTGTAAATTTTTTATATAATATGTACCTAAATTGTTTCAAAATTGCTATTGCTAAAAATTATTATTTATATGAAAAATTTCTGTAACAACTTTTTCTTGTTGCATAGTGGACGGATGGAAATTATACACGTCCTTTTTTAGCTCTGTCAAGGATGACCAGAAAAGTTATTGTACTTTAATTTCAGGGTGGAATTAAAATATTGGATTTTTGAAACAAGAAATCGAGATTTTGTATAAAATCCACCTTGAAAATTGATATTTCCTGCAGATACTCGTAATAGTGTGGTGGGCCTTAATCCTGATTCAATTAAAATGAGCTTTTTAACATGGAAAGTGATTTCTCACAGACTTTTTCATCACCTGTAATAATGATCGTTAAAATGGTACTGTAATCTGTCCACAAATCAATCGTTACCATTTCAACAGTTGCCTTGTCTCGTTCGTTTTAATGAATAATCAATCAATTAAATTAATATGGTGAAAGCTGTAGTGCAACTAACTTTAATTGTAATTTTCTCATAAATTCAATTCTGTAACATATCGTGTCTTGGAAATATGTACAAGTAACATGTTTGTCTTGTAAGTAAGCAATTTTCTTCTTTTTTATTTTGAAAATAAAATAAATTATCCTGTGAGATTATTTTTGAAAAATAAGTTCAGTTTTTAGACATCACGTTTTAGTTAATAATGCAACATTAATCTTAAAAAGATTGAGTTACAAGATTTATAATTACTTAATCACGCAATATAAGAAACTTCAGGGTCGAAATAATAATTGCAATTGGAAGTACGAGTTTTTGGGTGGATTTAATGTTTTATTTATTTGATTATCGAAACTATATAATTAGACAGTAATTAAAAAGCCATTAACGGATTTATGACCGCCTACAATTATTATTAATACAAGAAATAATAATTAATATTAAAATAATATATTGGGATAAACATACTAACAGGTATGGTGAATTATAATGGATAAGCAAATAACAAAATTTGATGTTGGTTATGGGTCCAAGGCATTGTTCTATGAGATTTTATATTTTTTGTGCTCCCCAATTTGCCACCCACCATGATTTACGAGTCACGCCACACATTGCAACTTTGTATTTCAAGAATAAATATTAAAATCAATCTCCATCTTCGCTTTATTGAGAGTAATTCATCCTGAACTAAAGAAGAAGATTGCGTAGTTTCGGGCTAATAGCTTTTGCTTACGGTGTGTAAATGGTAGCCAATTAGTACATTGAAACAGATATACCTATGCGGTTTACTTTTCTATAAATTAGCAGAGTACAATTAGTAGTAAATTGATATTCCCTGATATCTGGAGAGAATGGTACATGCAAATGTACCAAACAAATTGCAAATAATATCTATATAGGGATTTTTGTCTCAATGACCACTGATGTTTGCGGTGTCTAGCCTTTATTTTCAGCTTTGAAGCCTTGGAACTCGTGAATTCTTCATTTTGTTGGATATCTGGTAACAGTGGACAATATTATTTTTATTTCTCATAAGTTGAAGCAATAACGTTTGCATATACAAATTGTATATGGACTGTATATTAGAAAAAATCAGTGACTCGAGTCTGACCCTCTCCTAGTAAGAGATTTCCTCTTACCGGTGGTTGAATATAGAGCGGAAATTCCGGGTTTGAATATCGAACTTGGCAGAGTTTTCTTATTTCAGCCCAAGCGGATAGAAACACTCTGATTTGAATCTTAACGTGACTATAGGAGCAACAAATTCTTGCCAAAAATAAAAACGTATTTCTGGATCTTGTATCGTCTATTCAGCCACTTCAATCAATAGCGTTTCACCTATTTTTTGTTTATTGAATTGACACAAAAAAATTTTGTACGGAAGTTTTCGTGCCAGCCCACCCCTGAAATATACTTGCATACAACGAAATGTGACTTTCACCAAAAATCTTGCAGATGATTCCACTAAAAGTGTAATGGGAGACAACACCTGTTTCGCCCAAAAAAATGTTAAAACTACTCCACTGTTCTTGACTTCTAAATTCTAATAATGGCAAACGTTTATCCATCAGAAAAATTGTTAGATCAAACAGACATAAAAACCATACCCAACAGAAACTTGTTGAAATAAATGTATTAAAATTAAAGATGCGTGCATGCGGATGCAGAAAATTCAGGTTAGATGTTATAATAATAGAAAAACTTCTTCAGGTAGCGATTTTATTACTTAGCGAGATTATAATTCCACTCGATGGACATGAGCGCGATATCAACGCATTAGGATTAAAAATAGATTTAGTTTGCTGGAGTGGATGAACTCGAAATCAGATTATCTAGCAAGATAAACGTATATTCAAAAAAGTCGTTCTAAATTTATAATTACGCCCATGAATATTTAGATCGGCTCCCGAAGAGGTGCGGTACTTTAGTTTCAAAAATGCAACCACCCCCAAACCATGAAAACTTCATCTTCTATCAACCGATTGCCGTTCAAAAATTGGGAACTGGTTACAATGTCTCCCAATTTGGGAGCAAAAAACGAACTTTTAAATATCGCAAGAAGTCGTCACTCCAATTTAATAAATTTTTCTTGTCAACGTGAAAATAGACGAGATTTTTTTGATCCAGTTAAAAACCACGCCTCATTAACACATTTCCAAGAAGTTTGCTTCTATTTTAAGATTTAACTCTCATCTTGCATATGCACAAATAGGTACATTCTCGTTTTTTAATAGAAAGCTTTTTTCAAAGGCTAAAAGAATTATGTCAATCTAATGGCATTCCAATTTTTTCCGTAGGGTAAGGTAAGGTAATGTCGTGATATTTTAGTAAAACTGTTACTACTGGGCTTGAAATGTAATTTTTTCTGTTTTTGAAATCAGGAGGTAATAATATTACAATTAAGCAACCTTTTTGTAAAAAATTAAGTAAATTGAACGAAACACAATTATTTTGTTGTAATTTTTGTTCCGGCAGAAATTTAAGGTAATGTCGTGATAGGACATCTAATGTCGTGATAGGGGTAAGGTAATCCCGTGATAGCAATAAAAAGTTGTAAAATCATAAACAATAATTTATACAATTAAAACCATTTGTAAGAAAGAGAATTTATTTACACTACACTACTTTTTTTTCATTAAATTAATATGAAATATTGATATAAAAACAAATTAAAAAATAAAAACTAAAAGAAAACGTAAAAAAATTATTGCTTAGGAATATTTTGTTATACGATTTCACAAATATTACACATGTAAACATCTTCGATGTCTTCAAAGTCATTTTGACATGTAGTATGGTATGGAGTTAAACAAAATGAACATTACACCCAATTAGCACCAGTTTTTTTTTCTGCACATGAACAGAAAATTTTAAATTGCACTTTCCACAGGTCCAATTTTCTTCTCAGTTAAAACAGACGGTTTTAATGCTTCTACTCGAAAGGCATCACGATTGAATGGGTAGGCTCCTGCCTTTTGAAAGGCATTCGAATTCTATTTCCGGAGGAAGAGCGTATGGGCGTCCTAATTTTGACAACTTAGCGTGTTCAATATCGTCATTTCTTACAAGAAAGTTTTTCAGCGTCGACCAAGGTAGCCCAGTTTTTTTAGCTACTCGATATAAATTAAAATTATCACTCCATACTAGTTGTGCTGCTTGCAGAAGACTGTCATGATCGTATTGCCGTTCTGTACCTTTCTGGACTACCCTTTTCTTAGGATTCATATTTTTTCAAAATTAAAACACGAACTAGAAGTAAGAATCAGCAAATTACCATTGCTTACTGGGTGCTATCACCTTCATTTAAATATGGATAGGTAATGTCGTGATAAAAATAAACAGTAATTTAAGCACCGAAATTTTAAAAATATGATTTTTCACAGTTCAAAGTAGCTTAATATAACATAAAATTGTACTGCTTTAACAAATTAAAGGTAATAAAAATTATTTTTGCAATAATTAATTAAACAGGTGTAATAAATTAGATTAAACCTAAGAATTATGCTACTTTATCTAAGGCATTCAAGCCTAAGGCATTGAAAATTCTAGAAAATTTTCAGAATACGAAAAAATCTACGAAACATAAGCTTTAAAATGCAATCTTAAAAATTAATTTTAGTTTAAAATTACCTTAATTACAGCTAAAAGTAACACAAACAAAGATTACATAGAAAAATATTATTCACTAACATGTATCATTTGCTTACTTTCCTTATACTGACCTTCGAAGTTCGAACCTACCCTTAAGAATCTTACATCTAGTTAGGTAATAAAGAATGGTATCTTTAGGACTCCTCGATGTTCAAAATCTGTTGATAGGCAATGAAGCTACGAGTATTTTAAAAACTATCACGACATTGCCTATGTCACGGAATTACCTTACCTTACCCTAATGGTGATACGGGAGTGAATAAAGAATCTCTTACGTAGATTAGTCCTACCAAACGAATAGCAAAGATTATAAAATATACACTAAGTTTTAAAGTTTATTTTATTTTAAAATATTTATTAATTTTGTTCTAATTCATATGAAATTAATTCTTACACTAAACTCACCCTCTTTATATATAGGTATTATTATTATTATTATTATTATATATAGTATTATATAGGTATTATAGTAATAGAATTTGTGGTTATTTGACTCATTCACATTTATTACTTTTTTTGATTTAATTGTAATTGGAAAAAAAATGAAGTGTGAAATGTTTAGATTTATTGTTTAGTAAACGAAACAAGGTTATAAATTAATTATGTACTCGTATCTATAGAAGTAAAACATTAGGTACCTTGCTTTGAGCATATAGGAATAGGAAAATGCCTTTCTTTCAAAATTAGAAATTAATGATCGACATTATTTGGCATTCTTTTGTCTGTAAATGGTTTGCCAAGCTGGACTCCAGTAGAAGCACTCGGATCAGTTTTCTAACATCAGAAGTGGGATGAATTATCTAGAGCTTTTCATTGCACGTATCCATTATTCGTGAAATAAACTTATAAGACAGTTTTTTTTTAGAAAACCCTTGAGGATTAGCTTACTAGAGTAATGGTTTTGTAATACTTTCAGTTGGTTAATAATAAATTTATATCTCGTTTTCTCACATTTAATCTGTCTCACGAAATGGCATAAATGGAAACTCATATATTATAATTACTGTAAAATGTAAGATATTAAACGATCGCATTAATTTTTGCATCATTTCAAGGCAAACGAATGTGAAATATTTCACGTGTTGCAAATGCTACATAATATAAAATTTAAATATTTATCGTTGTTCAACAAAGGGAAATCCTACGTACGATGGTAATAGAAAATGGATGTGCATATGTGTGGTCAACTAACTACAAAATACCGTTTTCCATACGCCACACACTTTACAATAATTATTCTTTTCCATTTAGAAGAAATTATTATGGGGACAAGTAAATTTCAGAACTCTTTTATGATTTTTTTGTTCGTTACTTTTTCTTTTTACACATTAAATTATGTAATTCATCCGTTTTGTATAATCAATCAAATTACCAAAAAAAAAACCATAAGAGTGAAAATCAGAACTAGGTTAAACCAATTTGTAGTATATTTCTTAATTAGCCAATCATTTTATCTGATATTTTGTAAATGCCTTTTTAAAAATTTCAATTAGGAAAAATTATCGTTGTGTTGGAAGGTCGAATGATTACATTATCACCTGATAGGTGTAACAAGTTGTTGGAAGTCAATGTCCTCATCTATAAACAACATTACAAGTGCAACCATTTTCTTGCAACATTTAAATTTCCACTTTGCTTTATGTAATACCCGTGTAAACCGACATAAAAATGTTTCTTCATGTGGAAACGTATTTTTCCCGTATACTAATGCCCATTTTTTTTGCAGAGATGGCAACGAAGATGGTTCGTTTTGTATGACGATGGAGAACTAAATTATTCCGTAGATGAACATGTAAGTAATTACGTCGTTTTGTTCTTATAATTAACTTTCTAAAAAAAAATTGTTGATGTAGTATGTTAATATCCTGACGGCTAGTCGGTCTGATGGTTGTCAATTATGGAGGTTTCTTTAACACGAATATTTTGGCAACTACAACAATCACAAAATATGACACTAAAGTCTTACAAGTGCTTTTGCAAAAAATAAATTAATTATCTAGGAACCACTCTCGTCCGTGCTTTTCATTTTTCCGACAGGTTATTAGCAAAAAAAAATGATACAAAAATTGTTTGTATGTAATATCTTGTTAATTAAAAAAGTGACATGATTCGGTTTACATTAGTTTAGGAAATAATAATTTATGGATGTAATTCTACAATTTTTCAAGGTTTATTAAAAATGTCAAAGTAATTATTATTATATACCCAAAAAGGTTGAGTTTTGTTATATTAATTGGAAAAATGTCTAAAAACGTGCATACAAAGGTTATTTCATTTTCTGTTCGAAAGTTGCAATAGTAAAAAAATTAATTAAACCGGGAAATGCTAACCCCTTTTAAGTTTATTATAAAATTGTATCGTATCATTACCAAAAGATTTAATCGTGATCGCCAATCTTTGCAGTAACGGTCAGCATCAAATATTTTAAATCTCCAATTGGTATATTACAAATTTGTTTCTTTACAATCCTTACCGCATAAATATTTATTTATGTTCATGTTTTTATTTGGGATTAACTTTTTTATTGTTCATGTCAATTAATTAAATATTTTATTAACTTTTACTACCTTAAAAAGAAAAGCACGCATTATCCAAATAATGGAACTATTTTTTCCGCTTTTTTGACCTTGACTTTTTGTCAATTTGTCGACCTCGAGTAAATATAGAACAAGTTCTTTTGACCGCAGATTCCAACTCGCTTTTCGCTCTCTCCAGCAACCCGCGATCACACCAAGCCACCGCTGGGATTTAACATACAATTGTATTATCTTCTGTGCGAAGACGATGGGTTAATTAACCCAAGGATTTAACAATAGGCAAGCTATTTTTCTATGCCATATTTGTATGCAAAATAGAAGTTCTTGGGTAAAATTTTGTTGTTGCTGATTTTAATATTGAGAAGGTGTGTTATAAAAACATGTTAGCGCCTACTTAAATTGTATACACGTTAAATTTATTGGCCGGTGTTCTTTGTTGAGGTTTGGTTGATGTATGTGTAGCACATCGAGTTTATTATTATGTTTACTTCTGTGCAAGAATGATGTAAACCTTAACTTCTGGAAAGATAGTTTTTACCATTAAATCTTAATTAATTAGGGCGAGAGGGCATAAATGGAAAAATTTCATTTGAAAGTATGGCTAATTTAATGACATCAGCCTTTATGTGGCTCCCTAAGCTTGGCATTGTTTGAATTTTCAATGGTCTTCTGGATTAACCTACTTTCTGCACTGTTTTAGCTTTCAATTTACCGTTTTTCTGTTCATCCCGTTAGTGGAGAGAGCTTTTCGGTGTCATCGACTTGAAAAGTTTTTATTTTATTGTTTAAAAAAAACACGGGTGAATTTTTTACACCTGTGTAGAAAAACTGCTTTTTTGTTATTAAAAAGTTGTTTAATATGGTTCTGCAAGTGAAAGTGAGAGTTAATTGCACTCGGGTAGATTATAAAAGAAATGATCGGAAGCTTGCAATTTTCAAGTTTCAACTTCCGATAGAAAATTATATTTCGATTACACTCGTTACATTTTGTAATATGCAATAATTGGCGTGTAAATTTCAGTTGAAAGGTAATAAATACCTTAAAATTTGTACTAGCGTGATTTAATTAAACCGACAATTAACAACAACTAATCATTAAGTTTATTTACTCATTGATAAATGTATTACCTCCATGTAACAAATTGTGCTTATAATCCATATATGGATTTACTTAATTAAAACTTTTTCTAAGTTATAATTACTAAATGCATTGTATTTTTTAATTAACATATCGTTTATAAAATTCCGTAATTTATTATGTGTCGGTAATTCTTGTTTTTATCGAGGATATGTTATTGTAACGGAAAAGTTTTTCAATTATACCTTGGCAGAAAAACTTGAGTTTGTTTCTGGATTTTCCTTACGTAGAAATAGGAGAAAGTAAATTTTATTCGTGTAGTGAAACCATTTGTTGGTTTCAGGTTGCGTTTTTATATATTTTCAATTATTACCATTATTGGAGATATTGCCACTATAATGTTGACATATTTTTATATTAGATATCATTTTGAAAGTAAAACTTTTTAAATTTCTCCAATACCTTTTTATTGAACAAGAACTTGACTTCGAAATTCTCGTAACTGTTGTTTCCAATTTTCACAAAATAAAATCTCCGAGCAACATCCGGTGATCTTCTGATTATAATAATAAGGAATTCTGATTTTTTGTCTTTTCAATTCATATTGTTTCGGATTTCTAAACCCCATTTTATCAACTCAACGTAATGTCAATTATTACAGCACCAGATAAAGAAAATATACGGGCTTTGCCCGTAAAATGAAGTTTATTTTGCAAAAATTTACATATTTTGAAATGATTTCACATTTCAACGTTTTATTGCACAAAATTACAAATTACAAAATTATGTTTTTTGAAAATGTCAACCCTGGAAATTTGGGAATTGGAACGCCAGGGCTTCCATTGAATGGAGCACTGAAAACTCAATAATTTATTGTACTCTAACAAGGTGTACTATCATAAACTGTGCGTCGACTTATCGAAAAATCTTATAAAGAATGTTAACACCATCGATGTCAGTTTCACAGATTCACAATTGAATCAGTCAATACAGAAAGAGAATATGTCCATATGGCAGTAGTACTGAGTAAATCACATTTTGTGTTTGTAAGCTTTAATATAAGAAAAAATAATTTCAAATACTTTTTTGTCTGTTGACAAATTTTAAATTACTTTTATCATCTTTTATCATTACAAGCTAATTTATATAGATCTCATTCCAATAACTAACCGGGTAAATCCGGTTATTAGAGTTATTGGCGCTCTCTAACGGATTCTTGTTGAAACCGAACGAAGATATAATCTTAAATTCTACAATTTTTACATTGTTACGGACGGACTATGTAGATCTTAAATTCCAAGATAGGAACAAAAAAATAGATGATAATATTATAAGATAATGGAATAGTTAATATTTACATTTTATTTATTTAGTATTGAAGTATTTGCTCGGTTTCAACAAAAATTCATAAGAGGGCGACACGAACTCGAATAACCGGAACAATCCGGTTAGGTATTCTAATACAATCATAATAAAATTAATTATTACAGCAAAAAATCAAGACCACTTCAAAGTCAAATTTTTTGTTTACCTGGTTACAAAAGAAACAAAAAGGAATATAAAATTGTTCACACTTTAAAATATTCTCAGATGATTTTTTTAAATTTCATTTTAAATATCAGGAAATTGAGGGTTTCGGACCTCGAGCTTTGAAGTTTGACAGTACGTGTAAGTTAAACGATAATTTTAGGATTATAAAGATCTTAGGATAACGTTGTTTATTCTGTTTTTAAAGTTATTAATAATTTTTAACTCCCGTAAAACCTCAAACTAAAGCATTTCCTAGTGTTTACAACCTGTAAAAACTAATTGGAGGGTTAACCCCAAACATTTATCTAATATGACTGACCTAAACTCATCCTACTTCCAAATTATATAAGAATTAAAACAATCACTACTTTCTCACAATCTTGAAACATCTGTTTATGCACACAAACACACAAAAAATTGATTTATTCATTAAATTACCTACTCATTCTGGTAAATTAAATTATAATTTACTGTTTCTCAGTGAACTTCGAGTTTTTCTTTAGGTAATTAGTCTTTTCACTTTGATTAATTTTAGACTAATTATGTAATATTTTTTTTAGAAGTGATTCTCTGTTAGCATCCGCATTTTACCACTTTTAAGTCAATTACAAGATTAACCTAAGCATTAAACATCCTTGTAGATTTATGAAACCCAATCCTTTATTTTTTAGTGACACGATTGGAAATTTGGTTCTAAAGTCAATCTTTATAATTTGCGTTTAAATACGAGTAGTTATTTTTTTTGGCATCTGGCTTTAATTCTCATTTTTTTATAATTCATATCATATTTTTTCATTATTTATTTTTTCAAGAATTAAAAGTTATTAACTAGGTATTAACTATTTTTATTTAGCTTTCAACAGACCAACCCAATTATTACTGAAAGTGAAATGTTTACAAAAAAAATACTATGTAAAATATTTACACATACTATTACCCCGTATATTCGTGATTTCCATCAAATACTTTACTTTACCATTAACAAAACGCCACCACACGGAATAATTTCAAACTAAAAATTGAAATTAATTTATTAGTTATGGTGGTGGCGCCACCAAAGGTAATGTAAATCGCGAATATGCAGTCGTTAGGTAACGGGGACCCAGGGAGACTTACACCTTTGTGTCCGGCGAAGCGGGGCGGGGACATCGCTCGAGGGGGCAGCACGGATCGAACCGAACAGAATTTCTTAAAAGCTCGGCCTTCCAGAGGATATCCACACTATTGGTGACCGAGATAGTCATCGAGATTTGCCTGACAGATCTCCATCTCATAATCAATCTAACATCTCAGGATAGAACGGGGTACAATAAACTTCGAGTTTCAGTGCAAGGTGGATTAAACGAGCAACATCCGTTGAGAACTGTTTATGACTGTTTTAGTACAATAATTGTACTCCTTTTTAGCACAATTTTACCTATATTTTTAACGCAATTGTACTATTTTTAACACAAATTGTACTAAATTTTCACACAATTTGTACTTGTAGATAATCTAGACACAAATTGTTCTACTTTTAAATTTTTTTCTCTATGTGAGTGTTCTTTCATTAATTTTATTAAATCGCAACTATTCCAAATAGATCGGTGCCGTGGTATTTTAATTAGGGGGTGTGCAATGGGCACTTTATTTCATTATTTTATTTCTCACTTTTATCAATATATTGGTCCTAGTTATGTAAAAATTCAAGATAAAATTTCTGCTTTTGTTAAAGCAGAAAATTTTGTACAATATGATAATAATAACTAAACTTTAAAAAAACGAATCATGATGAAACCGGAAGTGGTAACAATTTGAATTATGGCTAAGGTGACCATTGTGAGAGTTCCGGAGAAATTTTTATGAACCGAGCAATTATACGCACATGACAAATCCATTATTTGTTCTTTTCTGGTAGGTTCAGTAAAACCTTAATAGACAATTTTACTGAAACAGAGGTAAAATAATCCATCCAGTAACAGTTACGAACTGTAACAATAAGCAGGTATTCAAATCATCAAATATTCAAAGAAAATTAAACACATTATTATTTGAGCCTAAGGCTTATGTAATATATACTCGAAATGCAATATAATTTGATGCACGATAATGACTGTTAGCGATGATACCCGGGATGTTGATAGAAAGGTACCATTCAATAAGATGGGTTTCAATTGATGGCATCGTGTGCAGGCTACTTACTTTCAACTGTGGGGTCGCTTCTGTAATCACGACTATTTTATATGCAGTCGTTGTAGATTTTGCAGAAATCACCTCTCAGTTTTTCTAGCTTCAGGCGGTGATATATAAACTCGTGGTTGTCAGTCAGGATCTTGGCAAGCCAAAACGTTAATCTGTTCTGGGTGCCTCACTAACGCGAAAATGTAAAAAAAAAATAAAATAATTTTGCTCTGTATGCAAACGGTTCATCTAACTTGGTCAGGAGTAAAGAATTTTGGTCTATAAATGACCCCCAAGGGGTAAGTCACTCTGAATGGTGTACACTAAAATTCCAAAAAAATTCCACATACCTGTGCACCAAAATTCCACAATGACTTACCCCTCGATGAGCCTTATATAGTCGAAAGCATCTCTCAGGTCGTTCCAAAAACTCGGCCAGATTTAGGAGTGGTATCTTCCAACATTCCATTAATATCAGTCGAGAATAATCTGGCCATTCTATGGATCACAATCAATTGAAATTTTGTTTTTCATCAAGCATTATTGTAATTAATCAATTCAACACTTGTCCTCGTAGTGTCTCTTGCGTGAAACACATTGAATAATAAATAGCTATCATAATCCTTTACAAAAGAAGTATAAATGCACCGGTTGTTACAAAGTAGCTGTATAGCTGTAAGGCATTTTAATTAAATTATTATAAAAAGTCATTTTGCCATTGAATCGTTGTCATCGTATTAATGACGATAAAGAAAAATATCCACCTACGATTGTTCCGAGTATGATGTATATGGAATCATGTCACTTTCTTAATGTTACTTTTACACTACTCATTACTAGTACTACCTTGTTATTGTGACTTGAGGGTATATGTGTGTGAATTTTAATTTATTCCGTTGCATACGTGAGATTAATAATTGGATGCGTTACAAAGCCGGTGTACTACAAGTCATCAACCCAAGTAACTAATGATAGAAATTTTCTCTTGCATCATGCAATTCGTGCGTCTTTTCATGCACTACTAATTATATTAACACTTTTTTTTTTAGCCCGATACAGTTCCTCAGGGTTCGGTGGACATGTGCAAAGTGATGGAGGTAACTGGTGCCGAACAAGTCACCGGCCATCCTCATTCATTAGCTCTAACATCTCCCGATCGAGTCACTTTCATCAAAGCGGCAAGTAGAGAGGATGCACGATGGTGGGCAGAACTTTTGGCCGTTTTTCCTAGACGTCACAAGCGTAACGCAACATTTCCTGGAGGACGAGCGTCGCCAAGTTTACCGCAATTGGGACGTAGCGCATCACCTCAACCACCTCGTCCAAGACATCTTTCCTGCATGGGTCCTAGTCCGAGAACCAACTTTTTGACACCTCCACTTAAAGAGGAACGCGAATCGCCTACAAAGGAAGAATCGTCCAGACCTATTTGGTTTCCGGAATCCACGAATAATGTAACCATCGAGCAACCGCCACCGCTTAGTAGAGCTGGTGAGTAAATTATTTCCATAATTATGTATGTGTAAGTGCCAGTTTGTCACACGTAATTATCAATGAAAATTCTAGTTTTATACTTAAACACCAGTTATGATGTTTTTCAAACACGATAATGTGCACTGAGAAAAAATTCTAGTAACTTTTACTAAAAATTTGGGTTAAAATTACTAGATTTTCATTGTAATTTGGAAACGGTTAAGGAATATTTTAAAAATTAATATTGAAATAAGTATATTTTACTAAATGCGTTTAGTAATTTCTGTAACCCTAAGTTGGTGTCGCTACTATACTGTATAGTAAATTTTATAAATCAAATACCAAATATTAAAAGGTAGGTTAATAATAACTGCAAATTATAAAATAAAATTTCATAATACCATTTAGTAAAAATCAAAACTAGCGAATTATAAGAGAAAATAATGCATTCTTTATTTATTTATTATTATTATATTATATGAATAGTAAAATTTTCTATTTAATTTAATTTTTTTAAAACTTATCATTTTTATTTTTTAATTGCTAACTTTATAATCATAGAATTTCGCGAATTCTTAAAGTAATGTATCTATTGGGAAGGTTAGCAGTAGATACGAGAATAATAAAGCATTAATGGGCTTCAAAAAAAAAAAACCGACCAGGCTCTTTATGGTTACCTATGGTTATAAAGTGATTAGCTGCATAGATGGGCAACGCCATCTGTTGTACATTGGAACTAACATTCCACAACTAAAAATGCATTGTAATAATTACTATCCATATTGTAAATTTTGTTTCACGAATACTAAAATTTACAATGTGCTTAATAATTTTTTAAATCTTAACAATACAAAAATTACTATATTGCATGGTAAAATATACTTTCGAATAGATTGTATTTATTAAAATTAATTTTAATAAAATTTACGATTTAGTTAACAAAAAATCGAATTGCATTAGCAATATATGCATCAATTATAGCAAATTTTAAAATCAGCGTATAGTAATAATTACTAACTAGTAAATATTACTAAACGTTTTGTAATAAGTAAAAGAAAAAATGTATTTATTCTTTTTAGTTAGTAAACTTTACTAATATATTTTAATTATTGCTAAATTTTCAAGACTCGTTTTCTCAGTGTGGTGGTGCCACTTTTGAAAAAATTATTTAATAATTTTTTAGAAATTGAAAGATGCTTCAGCAAATTGTATAGCTTTATGATAGCCGATATCCACTATACTTAATTTGTTATAATTATCTCAATTTTTTATTAATTTAAATGAACAGTTTTTTCTTCGTTTTTTGTTTTCGCAGCAATTTTTCTTGTTTAAGCACCGGAAACACCTTCAAGTTTTTACGGATTTGCAGACCCCCTGCACAATTTGTGTGGTCTTAACCCTTCACTGCATCGTGATGTTTATAAACAACATAAATTTAAATCACCTGTAAAAATCTAAACTTTTGGATTTATTTGAACTTTTTTCTTTAAACAATGCCACGATATATCTGAGATTCTTGCTATCACATGCAAAAGGTATAAATTTCAAAAGATAAGCAGATTTCAGCAGATTACTCTTTCGAAGTCGTGAATCTAATGTGATTGCTTGTTAATGCATATTTCGCTCCGTATTCATTTATTAATTATTTTCGTTTTAAATTGTTTTTTTTATTGTTGTGAAGTGATATTTAGTTTAGAAAGGTATTGATTAACACATTTATTTTATTTATTTGTAAATTAGTCCAAAAGAAAAAATTTTATAGCAAATAACATAATTAGAAAAAAACATCATTTTATTCGATAAAAAAAATTCCTTGCAAGAAATATTTTTTTAAATATTTTTCCATATATCAGGAAACCACAATAAACAAAATATATTTTTTTTAAAGCAAAAAAAAATGTCATGCAGTGAAGGGTTAATGCTAGAGCTAGATCAGATCATCAAAGTGTGATGGTTGTTTCGTAATTTTTTGCGGTTTTCTAACAAATAAATCTCAATTAGATGAGAAGGAACGAACCGTCAGGTTATTGATTATCTACAAAATTTGTTAAAAATAATTAAGTATCAAAATTAAGCTTATTTAAACGACATTCTGTCGAGTGTTCGGAAGCCTGACGAAACGATAAAATTTCTTAATAGCTTTAAGGTCAACATTTATAAATGAGATGCAGGTGGTATGTCATAACAACATTCGAACTATTGCTACTTCGTCAAGTTTAGATATAATTCTTTTAAAACGCAATCTTGATCATAAAGGACAAGAATGAGTCTCAGCGGAGGAGGAGCACGCGAGATCGAACCTAATTGCTAGTGTTTCAATACCGGCGGCAAAAAACTCAACGACCGCTGTAATTATCATTCCAGAACAAAAATCAAGAAGCCTAGCTGTAATTTTCGAACTGTTTTGTGTACCTTAGCACAGGTAGATAGTTTTGACCTTCGCAATGAAATTTAAAAATTTATTTTTAATTTTTTTGTTTACATTATCCAACATTGGCAAAGTTAATTTAACTTTTTTGTCCTTTCTCAACCCAATTCTTGAAAGGAAGAAGAACACTTTAATCAATATTAGAATGTAAAATGATTAGTCCAGTAAAATTTAAAAAAAAAGTCTAGTTTTTCAAATACCCTCGTTCCAAATCTTTTTATATATTTTAATTTTATAGGGATCGATTTTTTATACATTAACGCGTTGTTTTGTTGTTGGGTGTATTTATGCACCAAGAAACTGCTAATTATGGCTTGACGGTTTGTAATTATTTCAACTTTTTGAAATTACACGTAATTTGCAAGTAATGTACATACAGAAATGATCTCTGAATAGAAAACTTTTAAACTAATTTGCACACCAGACCATGTACCTAATGTTATTTTATGACTTTCTGTTACAATATGAATAAATAAATCAGACAGTAAATACATCATAGTAAAGAAGAACGCATTTTCAGGCTTCTATACCCGAACAATACATAGTCATCTAATTGAATACTTACGGTTTCATTTTGTAGGCTTCTTCTTTGATGCGATAATTGCATTAAGTCAATCCAATCAAACTTAACACAATGTCAGTTCAGCCAGTAGACGGACATAGTGCAATCTCCTCAAAATGTATTCAGGAATTAGGTGCTAATTTAGTGCTCATGCCTTCAACAAGAATCAACATATTTATTAATATATCGCCTGCATCATCATCGTACATGCTCAACATTGATTATTTATGTGGTAGCATCGCTAAATAAAATATTTTGAAAGTCTGGTGACAGCTCTGCAGTAAAAGGGTTGTAAAAAAATTGACAACATATTCTACCGGGTAATTGCAAATCAAATGACGAATTTGAATGCTATCCAATGTAGCTTAATATTACATGATGTACACAATAATCTTCACGTCCATGTCTTTCAAAGTCTAATAAAAACCAATGAAAAATGAATTTTTATTAGGTATGTGTATCGTGTACTCACTATTCACCTTGTATCTAGAATTTGATTGACACTCTAATGCATCTTAACATATTGGCATTTCAATTAACGTTCTGCATAATGAGATACGTTTTTACGTTAATACTTTACGGACCACCCAATAATCTAGTTGCGAATGATTTAATAAAATATTCTGATACAACTTCGAAAGATACTTTTTACTTGTGTTTTTCTTTTTAATAATTTTTAATTAATATTAATGGAATTACGTTCTTGTTTACTTTTTTTTTCAATGTGAAATTATATTTAAAGTAACCGTCACGTTAGGTCACTTAGGGCCAGTTCTACAAAGCAAGTATAAACTAAGAATAAGCTATACTGAGAATAAGTCTCTCTTTTCTCTCTCTAAATTGCGTTCTACGCTTGCGTAGAACGAAATCTGTGTGACTTATTCTCAGTACAGCTTATTCGTAATTTATACTTGCTTTGTAGAACTGGCCCTTAAACGTTGAACCATGCATGAATTTGTCTTCTAGTTTAAAACCTCTAAAGGTTTTAAGACTAATTTTAACTTCTTTTGCTTTATGTACTCTATGTAGCTTTAAAGTTTATAAATAATTAATAATTTTATAGTAAGTAATAATAAAATGGAGAACATCTTCATTTGAATACAATAATAACGAGATGTCATTAAATTATTTAAAAGATGATAATTTAATTACAATAATCAATCAAAATCTCAATTAATTAAATTGGAACTTGGAAAAGTTTTGCTCAAAAATGCTGTAGAAACGGGGTAGTTTATCTACTCAGAATAGATATTCATGTGCTAAAGCAAACCCAAGGAATCTAATTGTTCGATCTTATGTTATATTAAATTTTTGCGTTCTAGAGCCATAAAGTAATAGTTTACCGCTCGGCTATTACTTTTTTTATAATACTTATTAAAATTTTAAAATTCTATCAAAGTGGAAGTGTAACAAATAAATAGAATATCGTGTAAATATTTATTAAAATCCTCTTATCCAATATTGTACTTTTTAGATTACATTGTAAGTTCTGGATCTCCACCTACGAGAGATAAATTAAAATGTGATGAGAAAGCTCGAGCACGGAGAGATTGGAGAAACGAACGTTTACGTGATATAGCTGTAGCTTTAACTGATCGTTCTCCAGAATCCAGTTTGGCTCTACCAGCAGAAGGTCTTTTACATCTTAAGAAGGTACAATTTTGGTAACAAGATAACATTCCATATAATATAAAAGTTTTTCAGGGCTGGTTGTGGTTGAAAAATGAAGAAAGTGATTGGGCAAAACGTTGGTGTATACTATGCGGCCCTACATTGAGTGCATATCGCGACCAAGACGAATCCGGTACTCCCGAAGTTGTTATAGAACTTTCGACGGTGACAGGATTCAATGAAATTTCATTGGAAAATAGATATGGTTTCCAAATTCATTCTTCTGGTTCTACATTGATGTTAAGTGCTGTTACTTCGGGAATACGAAATAACTGGCTACTGGCTCTAAAGAAAGCAGTCCCAGACACTCCGGATAGTCCTCTCACTCCCGCAACACCGCGCTCGCTTCTTCTTTCTAGCGACGAAGAATATCGCACAGCTTCTGAAGGTGGTCGACGTGGTTCTGAAGAATGGGGAGATCTTCCACCATCGCCTCCTCTCATTCGTACTACCCTTACTCGTGTTAAGGAAAGAGCGAGAGCGAGACCGCGATTACCTAGATCGCAATCTCGGCATTCGACACTTGATAGTGTTTCTACGGATGAATTAGATATAACCAAAGAAAATGCAGACATTGAACTACGTAATACCTTAAATAAACAAAGCGCCGAAATAGACGATCTTAAAAAACAACTCTCACATGCAGTCACTGAAGTTCAAAATTTGGAAAGCGAATTAACCAGGTAAACTTTTTTTTTTATAACCACCTTATCCGTATTATCGTGTATTATTAACAAACTTTTTTTTCGTTAAAGGTTAAAAAAGTTGCAAGCAGAGACTAAAATTCGCGAAGAACAAACCAACCAATTGATAGAAAATTTTGAACAAACCGAACGAGAATTAAACCAAATTATTCAACAAACTGAAGAAAAACATTTACGAGAACAAAAAAATGTACAGTGCCGCTTAAAAGATGTGGAAGCTCTTGCAAAGGATACGGAAGAACGGTGCGAAGTTTTATCGCGTGATATCCAGATCAAGCATCGCCTCGTCAAAAATCTGCAAGAAGAGTTAACCAGTGCAAATGAAAAGTTAGTCAAAGATCATCAAGAAAATGATCGTCTGTATAAGAGGCTGCAAGGAATGGAAGGAAAGCAGCGCCTTAATTCGTTAACCGATTTAACCAACATTGATAACGACGACGATTTGGAAAATTTAAGTTCCTCTGAATTATTAGACAGATGTTTGAATATAAAGAACAGATTTGATAAAGCAGTAATGGAAATTAAAGCAGTTAAACGGGAAATTCGGGAAGCTTACATGAAGTACGACGATTTAGAATTACAAAATCTTAATTTAATGAGCAGTTTGGAACTCGCACATGAAGAGGCTAAAGCGCATTCCGATTTAATGGCGAATAGATTGCAAGATCTGACAAATAAATTGCTTACAGCTGAAAAACAAGCGCGTTCTCTTAAATCAAAATTACAGGATTCGAGAGAAAAACGCAGATCATTGTCCCTCAAAGGACGCGAGAGCGTTTCTATTAGTAAGGAAGTGGAAGATAAAGTAAGCGAACTGGAAGCCAAAATAGTAGCAATAGAAAAATCCCGTTGTAGAAGGAAAAATAGAAGAGAACGTAGCAGCGAAAGAACGTCGCCCACTGATGATCGTTCTTCTCCCGTGAGTAAAATAAACTCTTAATTTTATAAATTTACAATAATGTTTTTACTATTAAAATCTGCTTTCAAAATTCAAAAAATTAATTTGACTTTTAAAATAAGGGCTTAAATTTAAACTGTTTGAGTAATCCTCTATTCGTTTTTCTGTTTTTTTTAGTTTTTTAAATTTTTAAAGTAAAATAATTTTGAATTATCAAGTTTTTAACTCGTGAAATTCAATAAATTAGAATATTTAAAACTTAAACTTTTTTTTTTCTGCAGGCACAACGATCTCTACGCAGATTACGTAGAAAATCGCTTGACAGCGCTACAACTTCAGAGCCCATGAAACTATTAATTCGTTTAAGTTCTCTGGAATCTAAAGTTTTGAGTGTGACAAATTCTAGTGAATCATTAAATAATTTTACCGCAAGTACCTCCGAATCAAATTTAAGGCAGTTAGATGAGCAGGAGAACGAAACCAATGTAAGGGATCAGATTAACAATTGCATTAATCAGATCGCGTTACTTAAAGGTGGTAGAAATAAACGGGCTGTTTCGCCGAGTTTAGATCGGTTAACAGCGATAGAAAACAGTCTCAAAGAAATTAACGATGTTCTGAGCAACCAAAATTATTTAATAAGTTCTTCCGAAGTAGACGTAATTGATAGTTCTGCAAGCTCCGTGGTGAAACAATTGGAGTCATTGTTAAAAAATAAATTAATTGAAATTTTAAAGAAAAAACGGTCGTTACGAGAAATGGGAAAGTTGGATTCGAAAGCCGAATTGGATATCTTGGCCGAAAAGATAGCATACGAGAATATTTTGGTGGGCCGTATTCAGGAATGTTTAAATTCTTCTACAACGGGTGAAATTCAGTGCGATCGGTTAGTAAATAAGGAAGTTTTGGATACATCACATTTGATATCTTCGTTACAAGCGAAACTGAACCATCATGCAGTAAAGGAACCCCCTACGTGTAAAAGTAGCGCGGATTATTTAACAAAAGTGTTAAGCAGGTGTTTAATTAATGCTTCATGTGGATTTGTGAAACATAAGAAGATTTTGAGACGATTTAGGTTTAATGATCATGTGATAGATTCTCTTAGGGATAAACAAGCTCAACTTATTGCTGCCTTCAATACGTACAAAGCAACAAAGTTACCACAATTAGCAGATGCTTTGGCTACCGAAACTGTAAATTTATCTCTGGATACCACGTGTCGCTTGAAAGGTCTCGATCGTGGAATCATCAATGATGCTTGGACTGTTGCTCAAGAAAGTGTCAATTCAGAACTTATACATTCGGAAATTAATCACGTTATGATGCGAGCAGCACAGGTGAGTTTCTTCTTTTAATGCCCTATCGAGTTGATTTCTTTATTTAAACTGTGTCGTAAAAAAGATGTTTCCGTAAGTAAATAAACTAAATTAAATAAATATAAACCTGAAACTATTTTTTTTTAAATCTTAAATTTTTTGTTTTGATTGTTGGTCAGTATATTAAGATGAATCTCAGAAAAATTTGTAAAAAATTCTGATGTTTTAAATGGCCAAAACATGGTGTTTTTTTAGAAGAAAAAATAGAAATGGAGAATTAAAGAGATGTGCGCCGTACTAGCTCGATCGTAATTATATTGGCGGCCGTTATCTCGCGACCTTGCAAATTTGTATACAAAATACTTTGTAAACCAATTCAATAACTTTTTCAAATTCTTCATTCTTAAAATACTGAAAAAAAACACTTTTACATGAAAAAGAATTTTTACTTCTTTTTATTGTATCTACACATCCTTTATGGTCCCGTCGGTCGCTCGCGGTAAGGTAATGGTAAGGCCTAAACCTTCAAGTTCTAAATTGAGAGAACTTGAAGAGGCGTATATCCAAAAATGGATGTAAATAAAAACGCTAATGAAGAAGAAGAAGAGGTCGCTAGCGAGAGTCGTTCCAAAACCTTTCGATTCGTCTCTCTCTCTGCTTTACAAAACCCAGAGGCGTCACACAAATTTTCAATTTTATAGAATTCCATAAAAATTACCATAATTTACGCCTACACTTCTTGACCTCTAAAATAATACGACAATATTTTCCCTAGTAGCACGTAATCTTACGAAAAGATTATGTCCTCATCATCATCATCAGAGGACAAAATATACAATGTTTTTGTATAAAATTTAGAATTAGTTTCATAGCAAATCTATATTTTTCATTTTTTAAATAAACTTTCAACTCGATACTGCAAGAATGATTCTAATCTTATCTAATTTTTTTCCCTCGATTTTTAAAAATAAAAAATGTATTTTTACAGGTGTATGAAATGAATAGCACTTCCGACCACAACAGCTTCTTTAGTTTCTTTGCATCGGAAAGAGCGGCACTGGAATTATGGTCAGATACAGTAGAAGAACATCTACAGGAAGAAATGCAAAAAAGTATAAGTGAGCTCAGTGAACATTATCAAAATAGTTTAAATAAAATGCAAAGGCAGAATTGGAGAAGAAGATTGGAGTCGGAACGTATTGGGTCGTTGACCAAAACTTTGTTAAACGAATTCGCCGATATAATTGCTCATAAAGCGTTGATAGATGCTCGAATTAGTGTTCTTAGTGGTGATTTTAAACAAATAGGTGATGAAGATGTAAATAATTCAGAATATTGTGTAATTGATATATTAGAAAGTAGTAGACAATTCGATAATATAGAAAAATCTGGTTTGGTACAAATTAACCAAAGTTTAGAAGCAGAATTTAAGTGTATGTTAGATAGTTACAGTGAAGAATGTCTTAGTATTATTAATCAATTTAATTTGCAACAAGTTGTGGATGCGTTACGCAAAATTTCCGACGAAGTAAGCGAAATTCAAAAATTTTCTGATATTAATTCTTGTACTTCTGCTTGCGTACCCGAAGAAATCCGTAATTGGCAAGAGGTGTGTCAACGGTGTCAGGAGTTGAAGGATTCTTTAAGCAAGGTTAGAAATTTCGTGAACAACAGCAAGGAATTTCAGGGCATTTTTAAACTGTAAGTTGAGTTTTATTTGTTAGGAAAATTAATTCTGAACAAATTGTAAAATTTCAGAAGTGACCAGGAGGAAGACCGTCGTCCTGTGTACTTGGGAACAGAATACCTTGCTCAAATAGAAAACATTCGCGGAGCATATCGTCGCACCTTAACCACATTTACAGGACACATCAAAGAAAGTAACGTGGAACAGTTGCAATTATTATGTGATCAGGTTTTGATGGCGATGGAACATTGGCACCGACGCACTTTACAAGATTTGCGGGAATCTCACGTTTCCGAATTGGAACTGTTGAAGCAAGAGAAAGAACAAGCGTTAGCGGAAGAAACGCAAGCCACGTTAGCTGCTCTTGATGCTATGAGAAAAGCACACGAAGCAGAAGTACAACGCGAGGTTGCCAAATTTAAGCAAGACTTCACACGTCGGCAGCAACTCGAGCTTCTGGAATTGACAGAACGTCTCTCTGTGAAATGCTTAGAAGCTGCCGCGCTCGAAGAACAATTAGGTAGCGCAACTAGACAACTTGCACATGCACAGCAGCACATACTTCAACTTGAGCGGAACCCTCAGCTCTCTGATTTGCAGGTTAATTTTTATTATTAAATTATTTTTGAAACCTTACAGCGCTGGTTATTAGAACAGACTTGGTTACCTTGGGTTAACTTGCTTTTGTTTACCTAACCGATAGCATTCACATCAACTGACCGCGCCTGTGCTTCAGGTGAAATGGTGTGCAATCATAGGATGCATTTTATTTGAGTGCTTACAGTACCCACGGACCATTGAACTTATTATCGTCGTTTTTTTTAAAGCCCTAATTTTCTGACTGACTCGCAATAGTGGATTAATGAGATGTTAATTTCAATATTTTATTTCACATTTTTTTATTCACCCCATTAACACTAATATTATTAAAATATGACAATACAAAATATGGAAATTAAAATCTCGTTAATTTATTCCTGCATGTCCGTTAAAAAAGTTAAATATTTTTGAAACCATTGCGAAATGATGAGAATAAAAGCACCAATAATTGATACATACTAATTTTACTTAAAAATTTCTATGGGACAGAACTATTGAAGAATCAACTTGACTGTAAGCACCCAAATTTTGACTCGAGGGGTGCTGTGATATAAAATTATATTTCTGAAATAATTTTTTTAAATTTAGAATTGATGGCGTCTCCGTCAGCTGTGGAACAACTAGTCCTTACAAACCCTCATACGTATCATACCATAGTTATTAGTACAATACAATACTCACCGTTGTGTACAGTTTACAGCACTCTATTTCCTCATATTATTTGTTGCTCTTTTGTACGATTTGTATATTAAATATTAGATTGTGTATTATTAAGTTTATGGATTGTATCCGGAATGTACAAAAATCAATAGGTATTCAACAGTTAGTGTCTGCATTACAGTTTATTATACGACAGTTATTGTTTAAAAATGTGTTGGGTTTATTTGGATTGTTTATAGAATATTAATAAAAATATATAAGTTTTGTCGACTTTTTATTCAGCCATAAAGCAAAAGATTGACAGCGAGTTTTTATTAAACAAATTAGGTAAATAGGAGGAACGAAATATGTATTAGTAAATTATAATCAAAATATATGGCTTTGTTTCTGGAACAGTTGTGAAACTGTCAGATGTATGAACAAGTTAAAATTTCAAATCAAGTTAAAAACTGCGTCTATTAGTTTCTCAAACTGTTGCAGAAACAGCTTTTATGGATAACAATTCATTTTATACATAACATACATTATACATAATTGGGCCAAAGATTACAAAATTTACAGAAATATTAGAAATTTTCTAGAAAACGCATTTTAAATTATTATATCTCCGTAAATTTGGTTTGGTTCCTGGAAATTACATCGTAAGTTAGTTAATATAAATTTACTTATTAGGTGGTGCACAGTAGGTTATTTTTTGTCAAGGTTTACCTATTCCTCTAGAGCCAACATGAAGCAGGGTCACCTCATGCAGGATGCGACTGTAAAGTCGCGCATGTTGATCTTGAGAAAAGAGAGGCTATGTATGGCGCATCATTTTCCCCTGGGAATAAAATTCCCCGACCCCATCTTTTTTTTTTATTTTTGCAGGAACAAAAAAAAGATGTTTTATATAAAACGCGTGCAAGCACGTTTTACATAAAACAAGAAAAAAAGAAAACTTGCGACTTGTTTTAATAAGAAACTAAAAAATCCAGACTTCTTTTTTCAAAACTTTTTCTCCGAAGCTACTCATTTTATTGCCACCAATTTTAGTTTAATCTGAAAATCACATTACACAAATACAATTACATAAATAAAGTATAAAGTAAAATTCATAATGATATGTACCTACTACTGTTTTTTTTGTTTCTTTTGTGTTTGAGGATAATAATGTTGTGTTTCCATTTTTCTCTTAGCAGAAATATTTGGAAGGAATTCGTTGATAACAGTGTCTATTTTATTGAACAGTTTGTTGATTGTTGCCATATCCAAATTATTCATTAAATAATTCACCATGCTACTGGTCTCTTTCCAACGAATTTTCTTACGTGTTTCATCATCTATATTTTCTTCTTGATTCTCCTTATTATTTAAATCTTGATATATTTCGTTTATGAATTCATCTTCATTTTCCTTTAATTTTAACTTTTCTTCGCTCTCTTCTTCAATACAAAAATGGTCGGATTCTTCACTTTTCATTTCTGCATCTAAAACAGATTCCGTAAACACTTCACTTTCATACAAAGATACCATGTGTACATACAAATACTATAATACAATAAATAATACAAATACTGGTCAAGTCAGTTTGAAGTGCAGACCGGAAAGGCAGAATTTGTAAGTACTATTTTACTGGTGTTATATAGTGACTATTATTATTTATTGTAGCAATTTTTCAACCAAAGTTTAGAACGTAGAATTAATAAAGTATTAGCAATAGCCGTTACTCTTTTAATTGAAAGTCAAACAGTTCGAAATATTCCCACCACCGACGTAGCGCTTGCAACAATACTAATAATTAGAGACCGGATTATATGCATTTGCATATTTAGCCCCTTTTCACCGGTTATTGCATATTTTAACTAAAAAGTAGTGATATTGCATATTTTCGTGCTATATTTACAGTATTTTAAAAATCTACCAAGAGCGAGCTCTTTTGCGAAAAGGGAGCCACCTTGCAACTAGGATATCGTCGTTGCGCCTGCAAAACCCGACATGTGCATTTTAGTAAATTGTTCAGGAGAAGGTTTAAACTGATTTGTTTTGTTTCTGTTTGAAGAACAGACTCCACGTATAATTTTACGTTTTATACGGCCTAATTGACAATTTAATAACATTATAATTAAAAACGAAATTATATGAATCTTATAATTTATTTTATTAATAAATTTAGTGCATATAGCTGATTTAAGTTGCGTCATAGCGTATTTAGAAGACACACATTTTATTATTTACACATAGTAGCGCTTTTTGATTTACCTTCATGAAACAACTATTTTACAGAAAAAAAAGAAATTTCTTTTATGGAAATGTCCGGCTTGAAACCCTTAATCGAAATCTGTACTTAACGCATTTTGCTCAAAATGTGCACATGTCGGGTTTTAAAGGCGCAACGACGATATGTATGGTCGCCTTTGTGGTAATTCCAACAAATTGACTTCGCGTCAGCTTTACGCGGAACAGAAACAGTTACATCAGAAAAATGCGAGGGTGATGTTTAAAAACATTTTAAACAGTAACCCAGGCTTTGCACCTTTTTGTGTCAAATTAATAGTTTTATAAATGGAACGGGCGAGCTTTTGCTAGAAGTAAAGAATGCCAAAATAGCACCCAAATACTGCCCAGTTACTTCAGTTGACGTAGAACGGTCTCTTTCTGTTTATAAAAATATTTTAAGCGATCGAAGACACAACCTTACTACCGAACATTTGGAACAGTACCTGATCGTTTATGTTTACAACAGTAGCAAAAAAGAATAACAAATAAATAGATAATAAAAATACTGATAAAAATATTTCTAGTGATTATTGATTTACAAATAAAATATCTAATAATTACTCTGTTTATTTTTATTTGGTATTGCATATATTGACATTTTTCATGCATATTTTAAGCATTTTTCATGCATATTTCAAGCCTTTTATGTTGCATATAATCCGGTCTCTACTAATAATAATAACGAAGCCAAAATTCAAAAAATCTTCACCTCGTAATATACCAAACCCCAAACAATATTATCATAATCATTATTTAAATACTAGTAGGTATAATAATTATACACTTACCAATTTGTTTAAACATCAATGCATAATTCTTGTCGTTTGGATCTCGTAAGTTTTCAATATTATACTTTTTGCGTATGTATCTACAGTCTTCTCTTATCAAAACATTTATTCGCTCTACTTTTTCATCCTGTAATTTTTGGGCATCTTCTATAATCCTGTCCACCGATACACCAGCTTTCATTTTCTCAGCAATTACTTTTTGTTCTTCAGGTGTCAAACGCCGAGCTCTCAGGTCCTCGTTATGTCCAACATGAGTTTTTATATAATAAACTTCTACTTTTCCTAAAGGTAAATAACGTCAACCAATAAATGATTACAATAAGAAATCAAGTTACCATCAAAGTAAAAATCTGCTGTTATCCTTGATGGACACATCCCATCAATTTTAATACTTCCTCCATTTTTTTCTGTTCTTTTAGAGCATTTACTTTTAACTCCTACAATGAAATAATATGTGCACAATTTAACTATATTTTATATATATATATATACCATGAGAATTACTTTGATTGCAGTTATACAGTATTACTTTCTTAAATTCTTTCTTCGTTGTTCTGTCAGTTATATAATCAACATTCCGATGTTCTAATTGCTTCCAGTTTTCGAAATCTTCACGTTTGGGGAATGTCAATTTTTCCTCTTCTATCAGCACATGGTGTCTATTTCGAAGATGTTCAATTAATACAGTATTTGTTGCTATAACTTCTCTATTTGTATCGGGACATAATGGGCAAAGTATTCGACTGATTTTTTTACTTTCCATTTCAACCTTATGAATAAATTTAAGATGTTGATTCTTTGAAGAGACACTACAAAATTTTATCAAACAAAGTGGGCAAGTGGCGCTAAAACATAATTAGATATCTTATAATTACTAATATTCTTGTTTCGACTTATTATTTAAGTAACTATATTAAATAAATTGACTTACTTGTCCATCACTGTTGTAGAAATTTTGTCAAAATTACCTACACTAAAATAAAAGAACCTAAACAGGCAAGCTTTTAAAAAACTTAATATAAAATCTCTAAAATATATAATTTGCCAGAAAATGCGAAGGGGATCACAAAACCTTACAAAACAGACAATTGGCGGGATAAGTCAAAACTTCGACCGCTGCGTGGTCCTGTCCTGTGGTTCCTTGATTGGACTAAAAATCGAACGCGGTTATTTAATTGGACTGAAGATCGACCGTGGTTTAAGTGGAACGCACCCTTTTACTTTAGATTTCAATAAACTAGACATGCGCATTAGTTAATGATACGGTGAAGTGAGTGAGAAAATTCGACTGACGCAGTTTATTTTACGATATGTATTAAAATTCAACTTTTACGGTCGATTGAAGTGCAAGTATTTGATTTTACATCTTTGGAAGGGATTTTGAGCAACTTTACAGCGATTCCGCCAGCTAAAAAACACTTTTTCGGATACTACGCATCCAATAAAAAAAGGACATTGAAAATTTTATGGGATTTTACAAAAACGATGAATTGACCCCTTTGAATTTTTTTCAACTCAAAAAGTCAAAGTTGGAAAACCATCGCTTTCTCGACGGATTCTTATGTATTTTGACGAGAAAATTCGACTGACGCAGTTTATTTCTCAAGATTTCTGAAAATTAAACTTTTACGGTCAATTGAAGTTCTGAGACGGTCGTTAGCACAGCGATTAAACGTATAGACTGCTAATACAGAGAACCCGGTTTGACTCCGAGCGAAGTAAGAATCATATTATGGCCGTCTCCCCTCGGCAGACAATGGCAAACCACCGGGGTGTAATCTGCCACGAGAAGCCTTTGTCTTAGGATAAAAGGACCTAGTACGAAACATAAAAGTACCTACATAAATCGTCCCCAAATTAAAAGGTTCACCAAACCCTCTTTAGGGTAAAAGGACCGAGTAGGAAGAAGTTCGAAAAATCGATTTTCAGTGTTTCAGCATTGCAAGTGATTTTGAACAACATTACAGCGATTCCGCTAAAAACGCATTTTTCGCGTTCTACGCATATAGTAGTTATTTTCCCACATATTAACGAAGCAGTACATTATTTTACCACTACATAATCAGTAAATTCTAACTTACCCATATTCGCTATGTGAGTGGGTGGAGAGGGGATACGAAAACCTATCGAAGCGTTCGGAATGGCCGTAATAGAAACGAAGCGGGACTTATTTATCTTTAATTATTATTATTTATCTATGCCTTATTATGTGATTAGCATACAAACCATTACACTTTATTGAGCCACCAGAGGGCAGCAGGAGGAATGCACACAGCGAATGGTAGTAGTATCGGAATAGCTTTTTCGGAGCAGATGCGGGCTTAACCCGCTTTTCTCCTTCATCTATGTGTAATATAGCTGTTGGGAATTTAATTGTTTGACGGCAACGAGCCTTTGTCATGATTTGGAGCGAATAGTAGGTAGAGTGGTGTCAAATAAAGAAGAGAAGGCGTAACCAAAATCCGGCGTAGTTACGGTTTTCGAGATATTGCGATTTTAGTCTCTTTGCCACTAAAACTACCCAGAATTTGGTAAGATTTTTTAATTTTATTGAATTAGACATTCCAGCTTTTGTATTTAAGTTTGCAAGTATAATTGCGTGTGTGAAGTCTAATGGGGTTTAAAAATTTAATAATTTTTGCGAATTACCTACTTACGGTTTTCGAGATGATCGAGATTTTCCTATTTTAATCTTTTTGGTACTAAACTAAAAATACCCAAAATTTGGGAAGATTTTTTTATATTGATTTTGGCAATCCAGGTTTTGTATTTAAGTTTGCAAATAAAATTTATAGGGGGCGTAGTGGGCCGATAAGAACAGGGGCAAACGAGGATACCCCCTGTTAGTCTCATCTCCGAGAATCTCGGAGATGGTCCACCTTCTTTGATTTCATCAAGTGCTTTGAGCATTTATTTATTTATTTATGTAACATATCTGTAAAAGAGAATTCTTCTCATTTTAGTTAGCAGTTAATTGTTTAATACATTTCAACGACGATATGTTGTAGTTATTGATGTTAATAAGAAATTTTCAAAAAATTGACCTCCAGCATTGAGCTGTTATGAGCTGTGTGCAATTTATGTTCAAATATAATTCCATCATTGAAATGATTAATTCTACGAAAAAAAGTGTAGGATCCTTTTTTGTGTAGAATTTTATAAACTACAATTTCTCTTATAACTGTTGAAAAATGGATATTTTTCGAGATATTTGCGAAAAACTATAATCCACCCGTTAATTTTTAAAACTAGCATAAAAAGTACCCTTAATTTGAACCATGGGTTTTCTTTTTTTAGGGGAAGAATTATAGTTATTTGCAAATACTTCGATCGATAAAATTTAGCAAATTTAACCAAAACCAGATTTACCTACAAAATGTGCGGGGTCTTTTACATTGTTTTATAAAGCTTTTGCCCAGCTCCCAAATAATATTGAAAATTCCCCAAACCTGGTAACTCTGATCAGAGGGATTCATTCATGACAATGAGTTTTGTACTAGCTTTTTCCTAAAAAGTAATAATCAATCCTTTAAAAAATTCGATCCATAACTTTATGGATGACAAAAGTCAAATGAATCACTTGTTAGAAAATAATGTAGATATCTACTTTTATGATTTGATCATTCCATCTGTAGATCTCTCATAAGATGATTCAGTCTGTGATGGTAATAAATGATGAATGTGTAACACTCCGATTTAACACTCAATAGAATTAAATAAACATAATTTTTTTAACAAAATTAAGCTTTATTATAAAATATAATGATTTAAAAAACTCACTGACAATAATCTGTAAGAGTAATCCTTAAGCTAATATTCATTGCTAAAAGTTCATCAACTAAAAGTTTAAATCCGTATGGAATAGTAACAGTCGAAACATCGGAGGAACTTTTACAACTGTTACACCAATTGGAGTAACCAAATCGGCCGCACTTATTACAGATATCCACTTCACAAGCATCGCTAGAAATCATTAACCTTTCTACCAATAAATTACTAAAACAAAGAGAACATACTTGAATGATAATAATCTTACAAAAAATTTAAGTTACAAACCTAGCACCATGTCCAATAAGACAATCACGTTCCATTTCACCCAGTCTTAATCCTCCATCTCGACTTCTACCTTCCGTGGGTTGCCTAGTTAAAACCGCCCTGGGACCACGTGCCCTTCCATGCATTTTATCTTGCACCATATGTTTCAGTCTTTGATAATATATCGGACCCGTATAAATGTAGCATTCAAAAGGATCACCGGTTATACCTGAATAAAGTACATCCTTTCCAAGGTAATTAAAATTATGCTTCATTAATTCTTCACTTAAAGTTTCGACACTTGCACCTTCAAAAGCCGTTGCATCCTGATACTTTCCTTCAACACAACCGGCCTTTCCAGCCAAACATTCGATAAGTTTTCCCACTGTCATACGAGAAGGAAACCCGTGAGGATTCATTATAATATCTGGACAAACTCCTTCACTAAAAGGCATATCTTCCTGTTCAACAATCAAACCGACTACACCTTTTTGACCATGTCGAGAACTAAATTTATCCCCAATTTCCGGTATTCTAGTTTGACGTAGTAGAACTTTTATGAGACCATGTTCTTCTTCATTTGTTGAAATCATCACTTTATCGACGTAACTCGGTTGAGTGTTCTTATACATAATCGGTGCATCCATAAAACCGGACTCGGAAGTACCGGCGGCACCAGCGGAAATTTCCGTCGAGGCAGGCGTCGATTTATTTATGAGCACTTGCTTGTTTTCGACTTGTAAACCAGGCGAAGCAATACCATCGTTATCTAACAAAGTATGCTTCCAGATTACTTTATTGTTGGTGGAATCAACAGTTGGTCCCTTAATTCTATCAGTCGTATTATTGTTATGGTGTTTAATAAGCGTTTTCTGACTTCTGTACACGGCACATCGTCCAAAACCTCTATCCAGCGAAGCTTTATTCAAAATTAAAGCATCTTCAATATCGTATCCACTGTATGACATAATAGCAACTATGGCGTTTTGACCGGCAGGCACTTTATCGAAATTAATGAGTTGTATAGGTTTTGTTCGAACAATTGGAACTTGTGGGTAAATCAAGTTAAACATTAAAGTGTCGATTCGTTTTTGTTGATTGTAACCGATTACACCCATAGCTTGCTTACCCATAGCACATTGGTACGTGTTTCGGGGGGATTGATTATGATGTGGATATGGAATTACTCCAGCACAAACACCCAATATAGCAAAATTTGCGATTTCTAAATGCGTGGTGGGTTGAATAATGTTTTTCTCAAAACAAGCAATTAAGCACAGATTTTCTTCGTTGACATCCAAAAATTCTACCAAACCGTTACTTACAAAATCTTCAAAGCATCGCAATTTTCCCATTCCCATCTCAAAATCTTTCATATGCTTATCGGTAAGAAGGGGTTTTCCGTTCTCCACAACAATTAATGGTCTACACAAACGACCTCCATCGGTGCTAATACGAATCAACCTAAAGCTTTTATTACAGTAGATGTTTGCATGATATGAAATCGCCCCCTTCCTACGATGGAATTTAAATTGTTCGATGAAATCATCAGGATTTTGAACCACGCCGAGTATGTTGCCTAAAAAATTTTAAACATAACCAAAGGAGAGTGCAAAGTAAAATATTATTTACCGTTTATGAAGACTATGTAATACATTGAGTCGTGTAATTCTTTTCCCGTAATAAAATCTATGTCCGTTACGCCCCTATTTCTCGCCAATTTTATTATGGGAGTTTCGTCAATCTCGGTTGTTACGTGGGCCATCAAAGCCAAATTTTTAACTAAACCACAAGCCTAAAATTATTTGTTTTAAAATGAATGCACTGAATCAGTTTGGGGAGAGTGAACCATGCATAAGTCTTTCCCTACTTGAAACTATGACATCAGTTATTTTTAGTTAAACGAATTTTAGCACCGAAGTGTCCATTCTGAGCGGGACTTGTCCTTTTTTTTGTTAAGTTATTTTTGTTTAATGAATCTTATCTTATAAAGAATATATGTAAAATTCCAGATCTATTTGTAACATGGGACCCCCAATCCCAAACAAATTCACCCCATATATTTTAAGTTTTATTTTCGGTTCACCCTTAAAGTTGACGGTAAAAGAAACGTACTTCTCCTTCAGGAGTATCACTTGGACACACCATACCATACTGGCTTCCGTGTAAGGAACGCGGACCCGATACTTTTCTAGTTTTTTCGAATTGTGAACTTATTCGCGTCATCATACCTAATGCAGAAATGTAACTTAAGCGTGATAGGACTTGAGTAACACCTTGCCGGTCCATTCGGAAGCGCTTAATGATCCAATTGCCCTAAATAAATAAAAGAGAGATTGAAGAAATAACACAAAAAATTACACTTACGGTGGAGAGAGCATACACAAGTTTGTCTGTGATATCAGACGCTTTAATATGAAGCGTTATATCAAATTCAGTCGCCATTATTTTGGGGATGTTTTTATCAGCAACTGCTCGTAAATTACTGTTCATAGATTTAAAACCATCTTCAAAAACCAACGAAATCAATGACCCTGCTAATTCCAAACGTTTGTTTCCATAATAATCCCTGTCGCTAATATTTGATTTGTCTTGCATTACATTAATAACCCGATTTACCATCAAAGCTAAGTAGATGGCCTTCTTGCGAAAATTATACTTTTCTACGGGTACGTGCGCTAAAATTGTGGTTGCCAACAAGTCCCTCACATCGTCAGGTGATGAACGCTTAACCGATTTCATACTTAAATAACCTAAAGCTTGAGCACTGCACGTAATATTTAAGGTATATAATTCTTCCATAGTCGCATGAAATTTAAGAGGTTTATCTGCGCACACGAATTCGAGCATCTCATGGTCTGAACTCATTCCCATTGCTTTGAAGATAATCGATACAGGTATCGGCTAAAAATAAGAGTTATTACCTTTTTTGTAAATAGACAATATAATGGAAGGATTATGTGCTTGAGGTATGATCATGACTGATAACGTGATAATTACAGTACAGATTCTAGGCAACTTGCTTTTCTTTGTTAAAATTATGGGTATAGGAAAGGAAGCACATATGGGATAGGGCTTGGCTAGTGGGTTTCTCAGCTGTCTTGCAACAGTTAAAAGCCACATATTATCAAGTTTTGATAAATCAAAGTAAATTAATTTCAATTCTTTCATTTCTAAAGTCAATAAAAGGTTTATAGTTTAAAAATATAGTTCAATTCCTACTACGCCTTCTAAATTATTCCACGTCTACTGTAAATTTGTATTATATCATACATTTGGGTTTATTTAGGGCTCAATTAAATAAATTCCTAAATTGGTGGCAGTTTTGCATTTAATTAATTACGAAATTAAAAACAATCGTAAGTATTTCATCATTGAAAAGAATCCCTGGCTTCAGATTCACAAATTTGAAGTAGAGGTAATTTTAAAAATCAAATCCTAAACTAAGTACCAGGTTACCACAGACCTCAGATTACAATAAAGTTATGCGTTATTTGATTTATTATGTTTTCATTTTATATAAAACTTTTATACTATTGACTTATCGCGACTATTAAGATTGATTGCCACTTCATATCTAATACTAGTTGGAAAGCCCGTCCACGGACGAGTAGCTAGTCGGTGGATCTCTTTGTTTTAGCGGCTTTTAACGGCCTTAATTTAAAAAAATGTCAATTCCTAACACTAATCTAAGCTTGACCGGTGATGGCCGGTTAGATAGTGATAGGGAATTAGTATTTGAAATAATGGACGCCACATGTTATATATCATTGAAAAGAGGATAAGAAACTCTATTTAAAAATGTCATATTCAACTATGGTTTCTATTTAAAAAAATATAACTTTATATTATAACTCGAAAATTAAATTAGATATTTAAAATCTCTATAGCCCATTTTGTTGCCCTTAATAAAGTGTCTGAAGAAAGTGTCAATACTTTTTTGGCAACTTTAAAAACAACTGAGATATCGACATTTATCAAAAAGCCCAATAATCGAACTTTTGGCTATAACTCGAAAACAAAAAAAGATAGCAAATTCCGATTTTCGCCATTGAGTTCTCAAAAAAAAAAAAGATCGAGGATGCGCCATCCATTTTTCGATATCTCCTATAGTTACCGATTTCCCCATAAGAAGTATCGAAATTGAGCCACCCTGACACTATCGGACAAAATTAGAGCAATAAAATGTTGCAAAGTATTCTATTTATATATTTTTTGAAAACTTTGTGATAAGCTGTGTTATAATTTGATTTTCAGTTGCAATCATTTAAGTGTTATATAATCACAAAATGTTTTGAGACAATTAAGAAACAAGTCGCTTCTAAACAATTTGAAATTAAAAAATTTTTTTTACTGTTTTACTAAAAGAGAAACTATCAAAAAAGTATTTGATTAGTATAATAACATCAGTAATTAATTATTAATAAAATATCCATTATTTTGTACGTCACTGCATGGAAGATATTACGTTTGAGAATTTTATGGTTGGGTACAACTCGCCTGGGCACGATTCGCCAGCAAGCACGTTTCACCGTGACACGATTCGCCGTGACACGATTCGCCGCGAGCTTTTAGCGCCATTTGTCGATACTAAGAAAGTAATTTATTTATATGAATTGTAGGTAAAATAATTTTAATTAAATGTTTAGAATTTTAAGATTAGTTTCAAATTTGGTAATCCGCACATAAAATCTGTCCGTTTCTTTGGTGTTGTATAATGGTGGAGAGAGTAGTTACTTAAATAATTTAGTTAGGCCTTTGTGCACTGTCTGAAGACACGATCACTAACAATTAACGTATCTGTTGCTTTAGGCTTTGGTGGATGATTGTGCAACGACGAGGCACCTGACAATATAAGGGCAGTGTGTCCAAAAAAGGAGTTAATTATTGTTAACCATATCACATCGTTGAGGAAATTCAAGTCACATTTTTAAAATGATTAATACACAACGTGGAAAAAGTGTAATAACACACGAGGGTTACATGTACGTATTTGATGGAATGAGTGCTGATGGCTCAAAAAAATTTTTTCGGTGCCGAAGACGGGATATTAAGTGTAAAGCAAGAATTCATGTCGGATTAGATAATATAGTTAAGAAAACTGCGGGCGAACATTCCCATGAATCTTCAGCTGCAAAAATAGAAGTAAGTATTATCTTATTATCGGTTGAAGGGTACAACGTTCTTTTTCAGGTTTCTAGTATGATTACAAGTGTTAAAACACGGGCAGCTGAAACACAGGAAATTCCAAGCGTCGTAATTAATAATTGTATTAATAATTTTTCCATAGCAGCTCAAGGAGTTTCTCCTAATGATAAGGCAGTGAAAATGAGCATTAGGAGATTACGGAGAAAAATTGAAATGGCACCACTGGCACCCCAAAATTTGACACAGTTGGAATTACCAGAGCAATATAGAGAGTATGAGATAGAGGAAGGTGTGATAGAAAATTTCCTTCTTGGGGATAGTGGACAACACGAAGAACGAATTTTGATATTTGGCCGACGTCTAGGATTGGATGTAAGTTTTTATTGGATAAGTTCTTAAAATTTCCATGTTTAAAAAAAATGTTTTGCAGATATTAAGTCAGTCTGATACCTGGTATGTCGACGGCACTTTCAAAATTACGCCCACGTTGTTTAGTCAAATATTTGTAATAATGGGTTTAAGAAATATGGGTGTGCATCCTTGTGTATATATACTGCTTCCCGACAAACAACACAACACTTATGTAAGAATGTTACAAATGTTAATCAACTTGGGGCCACAACTTGCACCCACAAGAATATCGGTGGATTTTGAGCTCGCAATACATAACGCGTTTCGCCAATGCTTCCCAAACGTAACTATCGATGGCTGTTTTTTCCACTTGGTAAAAAATTTAAAGAAAAGCGTTGAACAGGAAGGATTATTGAAGTAAGTATATTTTTGATCTAGAAACCATCCCCATTTTCCATGTTTTAGAAGCCCCTATATGTACTCCTTTTAAACCTTAAATTATTCACATGTTTTTTTGTTGCAGAGAATATTGTAGTAATGCTCAGTTTGCCTTGAATGTGCGCATGATAACGGCACTAGCATTTGTACCGCCTAATCAATTAAATGAAGCATTTGATGCTTTATTTGATCATCTGCCTGAATCAATTTTGCCCGTAGCCAATTGGTTCGAAAGGTACTACATGGGCGAAAGAAATCGCAGAGTTGGTGGTAGGCGCAGACCAATGTTTCCTCTGGAGACATGGAACCTATATGATAGAACTATAAATAATGATCAGGTACAAAACTTCTTATGAGTAAACCCAGTGCTAATTTACATTTGTTTGCAGAGAACTAACAATATTGCGGAAGCAGCGCATAGGAAGCTACAATCGCAGTTAAACATTGTAAGACCGACAATTTGGCGATTCATTACCGAACTGAAAAAAGTCCAAAAAAACAGAGACGTGTTTTTTGAAACCTTAGTTGCTGAGAACCCTCCTGCAAAGAAACATAAAAAATGTATCCTTGCAGAAGAACGAATATTGACATTAGTCAATGATTTTGAAAATAGAGATATTTTGGAATACCTTCGTGGTTTGGCCCACAATTTCGAAATGATGGAGGCTTGAGTGATTGGTGTACTGTAAAAACAGTTTGTTTTTTTAATTAAATTTTACAATAAACAAAAAAAATACACAGAATTTTACCCACCGAATTGAACCATTTTCAGAACTTTATTAGGAACTTTATTATACCACGCCGTTCTATTCCTTTCTACAAGTTTTCAATTGGGTTTAAGTCTGGATATTGTGTTGACCACTTTAAAACATTATTCAATTGAAATCACTCTTGACCAGCTGGGAAATATGTTTAGAGTCGGCATCCTGCTGAAATATGAAACACAAGGCCATATCCCATTCTGCATAAAGTGACATTATATTTAGGAATACAGTAGAAGCTCGATAACGTGAACATTCGAATTTATGAACATCTCGGTCCTGTGAACGCCCAATTTTTTTTATAGCTACTCGGTAACGTGAACATTATTACACTCGATAACGTGAACAGCAAAAGTTAACAGTTGTTAATGTTGTGTATTAAATATCTTGATATCTACCAGCCACTTCTTGTCACCTGATAAAATAAATGTAACCGTGTTTAAATGAAAGAAATGCATATCTGCATAATAATAAGAAAGTCGCCTAATTGTCGACAAAATACAAGGTGGTGATGTCATTGTAATATTTTTATTTCATGATGTTAGTAATTCTTTTCATTTTGCATGCAACTCAGTTCAGTGTTAAGGTTTTGTGAGTGCATTTGTTTTTCATTTCGCTAAATGTATTGTAAAATGGCAAAGTCAAAAAATAATACTAATAAAAAATGTCCTTCACTGTTAGAAAAGACAAAAATTATTGAAGACTGCAAGAAAGGAATGACTGTGACTGCTCTTTCCAGAAAATATCTTAAATATATGTAAAACACTAGTTTTTCTACACCCCCGTTAGTGTGAACACCTGCGTTAGTTTGAACATGCCTTTGGATTTTTGTGTTCACAGAATTGAGCTTCTACTGTATATCTCTGTAGATAAATTCTACTTGCTCATGAAGCAAGCACCAGGAGTCTGATCATTGAATCACTACAAAAAGAGAAAACCTCACCACCCCAAGACTTCAAAATGGAATTCATACCAACCCACCAGCGCACGACAGTCACCTCACTACCACCTACAACTGGTTCAGTATTCTAATGATATCTAATGAGGTCAATTAAAAACTGTCGTATAGACTATAGAGGATGAAGATAAAGGCGCAAAAATTTGGAACTAAAGTATCAGTGTAAAGTTTACTCCCACCCAAGTCTTAAATCTCAAAACTAAACAAAAGCTCTAAATCTGGTTAATATTTATTGCAATTCCCTCCAGCGATTAATGCAAATCGACCTAGGCAAATCCACTGTGTATGACTAAAGATGTATGAACTGTAAAGATGAAGTTCTTATATCTTTGGTAAGACCACAGATCTTATAGGTTTGTTCCAACCAGCAGAGAAACCGTACAATGTACGGTCACGCTCAATAGGTAAAAACCATGCACAATATAGATAAAAAGCATTCCTGTTGATCGATTGCGCACGAACGTGACCATACACTGTACGGTTTTTCGGCTGGTTGGAACAAACCTTACATTACATTAGATAGGACAAAAACCTTTTTGTTGTGAAGCAAATAATAAAACAACAAAGTCTGTTTTCCTTTTAGCGTGTCTAATAGGTTACTACCCTCAAGGATTAACAAGACAATTCAACCATAGGGACTGGCCCTTCAAATGGGATTCTCTCCTGTGCTATCCTGCTCATACACAAAACTTAACTTTATCCACAAATGTAAATGATAATCAACTCAAACAATTTTCGCAAACTTTGTTCCAAGAGCTCACCAAACAAGTCAATCTTGTGCAAATTAACTTTATTCATGGGCGTCACAAACCCATTTACCAAATTTCAGATTCTAATAGATATCAGCGCAAAATATGATGGTAAGGAACAACACCATTGTAATAATTATTCAGTAGGTACATGACTTTTTCCCGAGAAATTTTCATTTATTATTTATTAAAAAAAATATTTTTACTGATAATTTTCAGGTAAATTGCTAAAAGCAGGAACTGAAATGGAAAACCACCAATAATAATCCTACAACACAACTTTCATAAGGTGTGCGTATCTAATATCTACTATATAATAATCAAAAAAAACTCACATCTGTAAAGCAATTGTGGACCAAAAAATATTTTCCACCTTTCTGCAACACTATGGTTTTTGATTTCTTTTCATGAGTTGCGCTCATAACTTCGCACTTCATTCCAGCTGGAGATTCTTCCACAATCATACGATTTCGTACTAATTGCTCCTGAATTAAAACCACCTTTTCTTGTCCTTTGATGATAAAGTAACCCCCCGGATCGAGAGGACACTCCATCATTTTAGACAATTCAAATTCGCTTTTATTAGTTAACAAACAATTGGATGATCGTAACATTATCGGCATTCGTCCGATGAGAATGTTTTCTTTAGTGAATTTTTTACCACTTTTGGTATATTCGACATCCACATAGATGGGTGCTGCGTACGTAATATCACGTAAACGACACTCGTGTGGTGCAATAGGCTTGCTGACATGATGTTGTACATCTTGAATTTCAGGCGTCCCAACACGTATATCTAAATATCTTAAGAAATAGAGAATATTAATTGTTACAATATTTGTCAAGATTTGAAAGAAAAACTTACTTTAAATAAAATAAAGGATCGGCATTACTAGTGACGATGTTATTTGCCTTTACAATATTCTTTATGTCTTGGTTTATTAAATAATTGAAGGAATTGATTTGTTGTTTAACTAAACCTTTTACTTTTAAAAAGGCCGGTACAAGTTTATCTTTCTCCTAATATCAAGAAATTGTTGTTAGAATAAAACTTGAAAAGTGCAGGATTGACTTTTACCTTGATTTCTTTAATTGGATCACAGTAAAACTTATCATCACCGAATAAATCACGCAAGTACCGTCTTCTTGCATTTTCTTTTTCTGTATCTGGTTCCATTTTGGACATTTTTATTAAAAAGAAAATATTTATCCAATCATATCAAATTTTAGGTTATAAAATGCTTTTGAACTTCATTTCTGATACCAACCATAGGAAAATGTATTACAGAGTTGGTAAGTAATATGTACATGGTGGTTCTAAAACTTCATGTTTTAAAAGCAGAATTTTAGAAAAGTAGTTGATTGGCGTTAGATTTACCTTAAGAGCGCGCTGCAAATTTTGATGCAAAAACATGTTTCAACAGATGGCGTACCCTAAAATATTAATCTTTTATAGTTATCTTTTCACCAAAACAGAATTCTAATAATTTATAAAAATCATATGAATAAATGATAACTAAGCTAGGCAATAAGGAAGTTTGAGCTTCCAATGTTGAATATTTACAAGTATATTCCAAAAAGATATGCACATGTGAAAATATTGAATATATTTAAAAATATTAATCTTTGAAAGTTCAAACTTCCTTATTGCCTAGCTTAGTTATCGTTTATTCATATGACCTTTATAAATTATTAGAATTCTGTTTTGGTGAAAAGATAACTATAAAAGATTAATATTTTAGGGCACGCCATCTGTCGAAACATGTTTTTGCATCAAAATTTGCAGCGCGCTCTTAAAAAATCTATTATAAATTTTAAAATATCGCGACACTTATTTCGCTCTTGTAAAATATCATCAGTGATCAGTAGTGAAAAAAGTATTACCACTACATAATTTTGATGAAGTTTTGAGAGCAGACTTTCAGAGTAAATGTGAGGCTGAAGTAACCAATATTTTGAGCCCCTCTCCTCCTTTTAAATATAAAATGTTTTTTTAAGCGAAAATTAAGGTCCCAAAATTGTGAGGTCCGGATCTCCCCCTGTTTATAGATTGAAGTTAGTGTAATGAATAATAAATTAAACAATCATAAAATAAATTATTTTATTGATAAAAACTAAATAATAAAATGGAAACAAAATTTAAAATTAGCTATACTCTGTCTGCTAGCAATATAAATGTTGTTTTGCTATTAGTAAATTTAAATTCTATGAAGAATAAATTATTATTATATTATGAGGTTTGGTTTAGGTTTTCTGTCAATTATATATTAAAGAAGAAGCAATACTGATTATTTAGGTTTGGTTTGTAAAACTGTTTTCAATAATTACTTCATCTCAAAGCACAGACAGAGTATGTAATCTCAATGGAATGAATTGAAGATTAAAGCTAAAACTGGGAAAAATAGTTTCACTTCTTACACCATAAAAATATACAATAAAAGCGTGACTAGCATGATTCTAAAAAATTTAGAAAGTCATTTTAAAATTCAATTCAAAGTTGAAGCATGTCTTTTACAGCAAAGCTCCTATGCTTAAGTATTGCCAGTTTCCCTGAAAACAGTTTCATTTTTAAAATAAAAACCTCAAAACAAACAAATCATACGTACAGGTGTTCCAATGATCCATCCAGTACCAGTAGGATTTTCTGAACATATTCCATGTCTCTTCAATGCTATTCCAGAATCAGTCAGTGCCCACACTTGCGATTTTCCAACACTCACTTGTTTAAAACCAGAAGTTCCATGTGCCGAACCTTGATATTAAGGCACTTTTACAATTTATGTAATAGTAAATATGCAGTGACTTACTTAAAACACGAGGATCTGGCGTAACACTTTGCCAGTAAGTTCCTTCAGGAAAAACACGCGTTACTTCTTTACGAACGTGGAAGACGCCCATATGATCCAATGCCCACACTCCCATTTCTCCTACAGAAATTTGCTTCAATTGTGAACTGCTTGGAGGCTCTACACAAGCCCACGAATCACCGGCAGGTTTGCTTGCAGAAATTCCAACTCGCCAATAGGCACAACCATTTTTACCCGTTGCCCAAACTTGATTAAATGGACTGCAACTAACACTACTTAATGCTTGATCAGAATTTACATGTTCCCATATGGAGCCCTAAAAGATAAATGTGTTGTAATTACTACTACTACTACCTGTTACTACTTTTGTAGTTTGGTAGTAATTTTTAGTGATGGGATAATTCAAATTAAAAATAACCTGTTATCCGGTTATTGAAATAACCTGTATAATTCGATTATCAAATTGAATAATTCGAATTAAAAATAACCTTATAATAAATCGCGAAATACCGGTATTTAAGAACCTTCTGGCCGAACCGAGTGAAAAATCGTAATAAATAACCGTATATTATAAACTAATGCGCAAGACAATTCTCTGCTTCACCGGAAAGCTAACATTAACTAACATTTACATACAAATCAGTTTGGAATTCGTCAAGTAAGCATAAGCCATAACCGCCGCATAAGGTCGCCGAATCGTAATTTGATAACTCGCGCTTCATAATCGAATGGAGAAGAGGTTTTGTTTCACTAATTACGTCATTACCTGTTCAGAAAGAAATGAGTTAAAAATAATTTGAATTATAAAATCATCCGGTTATTAGAATAACCTAATCGGCATAATCCGATTCTTGAAATAATCCGGTTATGCCCATCACTAGTAATTTTGTCTAAGGTAAATATTAATTGAATTTTATTTCAGCAGTTGGGTATTCCTTTTTTGCAAGGCAACTGCGATAACAGGAAGGTAACAAAGAATAAACCTGGAAAAACTCTTGTGGGATAGTGCCACTTACCATTGGGTTAGACTGTGAAACTCCAACTCTAAACATAGCTTGACCACCAGAAGCTAAGGCCCAAACTGAAATTGCGGAATCAACCGTATCGTCTATTGTCTCAAGTGACACCCCTATTAATTTAGTGTGCCCTAACTCTTGCCACGGACCAGTGGTTGCTATCGCACAGCGACGATACCATCTTCTCCGCCGTACACAATCTGTAAATTGTTTATTTGCGTGATAAGTTGAAGGAAAATCTGTAGCATATTGCCATCCTTCTCGGTCGACGCCACCAGGTACGTGAAAATCTACCAACCAATCCGACACCCATTGCCAATGCATACAGAGTAATTTTACCTGATCACGAGTGCGCCTTTGTTTACCAGTTATATCACTCCACATATGCCTGTCAGTTGGTAAACCTGCCAATATAAAATTAGTAATTAGTCACTTTACGGAACAGTGTTAAACACCTACCAGTGGAAGTGTAACCGGTGAGTGGATTCCATCTTTGATTTTCATAAACCCGATAATCTTGAGAATCTGTCATTGGATTTACGTTATGGGTATCTAAACTAGCAAAAAAATTGCCACCCCATCCTCCATTATAAACCCAAGCCGTGTTATCACATCCGATCCCCCACGTAACACCACTTCGACAACTTTCCACTTTCTTTAAGTGTCCACCCAATTGTCTCCAAAATCTCTCACGAACATCTAAGATAGGAATAACACTTTTAATAACCAACTTAAAAGGTTGTAATTTTCCCCACATTGTCAAATCTGATACGCCATAGGGCGAAATTCGGTGCCTATATTTACAGAATTCTTTATCGTTAACGTAAATTAGGTATGCATCTTCTTGGCACTCAAATCGTAGCGTAAATTCTTGACCTCTTTTAAACGGAATATAATTCTCACGTTCCTCTTCGCCCCATTTGTCTTCAATTAAGCTATTTTTAACTACCATATTATCTTCAAATCTAGGATTAAAGTGAAAATTTATATTTTGTAACTCATTGTGCGCCTTGTGACGAAGTTTATATGTGCAATGAGCTTCTAAGTTTATACTCATACGATCGGCATCATCGGCTGTGCATCCTGTTAAAACTAATTCGGAACCAGGAACAAATCCACCGAGTAGTGGTATTGCATATGGAACTGATTTTCCAGCCAAATCGACTTCTTGTATGTACATATTGTCTTCGTTTAACTGTGTAGCTTCCAAATTTAAAATATCACTTACAAATATGTCTCCTAAGGTGGTCGTCGCCCAAATACTCGATTCCTTTGGTTTTCCTTTAATAAGTTTGCGTTTTAATGATACTTGGGTAATTTTTGTGAAACCAACCTACCTGATATTGATTGAACTTGAGCACAAACTGAAGCTAAATGAACTTGCCACTCTTCGAGAATGGTGTCACTTGAAAACTGTAACCTTATGTAAGTTGGAGACAAATACGGAGTGTATAGAGCCAAACGGGGACTACCAGGTTCGGTACAACACTGAACACAGCTGATATCGCTCACACTAAATTGATGCTAAAAGAAAATTTTTAATAAAGTTAAACAAATGCAAAAAAAATGGTTACCATTGTTGTTGCACCGTCGGGATTTAAAATTGTGATTATTCCATTTGTGTGTATCCATTCCAACTGTACAACACATTCTGTAAAACTAGGAGGGTTCAAACTAACGCGAGCTTCTCCCGTATGGGTCCAGGAAATCGTGTCAACCGCCGATTCGTAATTTGAATAAAAGCTTTCCAAAGGTATACGTGACTTCAGATCCTCCAATATTCGCAAACGCCAAGGTTGTTCTAATTCTGCTTGTTGTAGTGATCCGGCTTCGATAAACCAATTTGGAAGTTGTGCAGGATCCACGGTACAAGCACCTCCGTCCACCCATGCCCAAGGTGCTTCCGATTCGGCCCAACATAATTCGTCATTTTCGTCATAAAATACACTAGAATTTCCAGAATCGTCTGCCCATACGCTGTGATCCATTTCTGGATGGACTTCGGTACCCACAACAGAACCCACCGATCTTACAGGACTCCAAGCTTTAGGATTTTTTAATTGGGTTTCAAAATGCTTTCCAGTTATTTCGCCTACTGGAAGTGATATGGGGGCAGTGGGTGCCGAATGTGACTGTTCTTCCCATTCCGATATGCCAGTTATTTCGCTTATACTGTGCGGGCGTTGGTTCTGTTTTAATAAAAAAAAATGAAAATGCAATTAACAAATTTATATTTGTTAGATAAGTTGCAACAGCAGGAAACTTAAGAATAAGTGAATATGAATTTGCAGAGGTTTCAAGTATCTAGGAGTAAAGCTTAAAAACAGAAATGGCAGAGAAAAGGAAATAAAGGGAAAGTTACAAGTGGGAAATAGGGCATTCCATGCAAATAAAAAAATACTGAAGAACAGAAGTATAAGTATTTTATATGTTAATATTTTAATATGTTAAATGTATTTCTTTAGACTACTGTATTTAAATAGAAAGAAAAACTAGTCCTGGTTATTCTAGTAGCTACTACAATGTTACCTTCAAGTACAAACAAATAGATTAATTACCTACTGTTAATGTTTTTTGAGTTGCACCTTGAAATTTGAACTACCTATTGTATTATTCATGCATACACCGATTTGCACTTACAACATACATATTTTTTAGTAACTCAGAAAGACAGCTTTATTTTATGAGGTAATTAATTAATTTAAGATGAATTTTTACAATTATTCAATTACGTTATAATGTAAAGAAAAATTTTGAATAATTTCTGAATAGTTGTGCAAAAATATCTGCAAATCTTAAATTAAAATATTTTCCGAAGAGGCACTAATTTTCATTTCTTATGAATTAAGCGTCATCAAAAAGTTTTTCAATTGGAATTGTGAATTTCATATTATGAAATTACTCAATTTGAAACGATAAAATTTATTTTTGCACTTACCAAGTTATTACAGCTTCGATGAAATTTATCTCTATTAAGACTGGCATTGCTGCTGGCTCTGCTAACTTGCAAGGGTGCATGCAAAGCGCGCCAGCGCTTTCCAGTTAAGTCAGCTATGGAAACGCCCATGCGAAAATATACTATTCGATCATCTGCTCCGACACCCCAAACTTGATCATTTGCTGAAACGGAAATTGAAGACATCCGACCCACCATGTCAACCCATCCACACCCAACGGCAAGTTCCTCACTAATTCCAGACCCTTCCCCTTTAATACCCTTTCTGAACCACACCTGCTTATCTTGTGTGATGCCCCACACGGCACAAACGCCTACAGAAACTTGAATTAAACGCGAATTATCTAATGGACCTCGAATTTCAACCCATGACTCTCCAGTTAAAGAATCTCTAGTAATACCAATACGAACTAAAGCTCTTCCATCTAATAGAGAAGCCCATACTAAACCCGTTGGGCCTACACTTATTTGATTTATTTCACAGCCTGGTGGTACCAAGATTGATATCCATTTGGCACCTTCCGGTGATTTGGTTGTTACTCCCGTACGAAACATCACCTAAAATTAAAAATCGATATTAATTGTTGAATTGACTTGATAAATTTTATATTATTATTAATTTACAAGGTAAAAAACTATAATTTACTTACTCGATTATGAGAGGTTACAGCCCAAACCAACATGGTACCAGCTTTCGCTCCCATTACTTGTTGACCACCGATCGATATATCTATGAAAGGCTCCTAAAAAATTGTAAAATAAATTTAAATAACAAGAAACCATTTGGGGTTGTTACCGTTGTCGCATCTTTATGTAAAGGTGCAATTGCACACCATGAGTTCATCGCGCTATAACGCCTTGTTCGAACCCATAGTCGTCGCCGTACACAACTTTTCCATTGCTTTTTAGGATAATATTGTGCAGGAAAATCAATTGCATAAGTCCAACCGTTATGATCTAAAGGTTGTCCTGCTAATGTCAAATCAAGTTGCCAATCTCCTTCCCATTGCCATGCCATAGATGGTAATCTAATTTTATCAATTGAGCGATCGACAGATCCATCAACTGAAGAATAGCGGTAACGATCGGTGGGTAACAACCTCGAGGTGAAACCTTCAATTGGAATCCAGCGCTAAAAGTTAACCGTCTTACTGGAGATACAAACATTTGTGAAATATCACCTCATTTTCGTAGGATTCCTCTTTCACTTTTATCGGAATATCCAAACCGTGAACGTACACGTAAATCTGGTGATCTCCTCCTAAGGCCCATAAAAAATGAGGTACTGCAGAAAGTCTTTTGAATTCCTGCCCTACATAAGGCAATTCTCGCCAAACGGATCCAGTGGTAGATAAAGTGTGAACGCGACCTTCATTATTAATGGCAAATAATACTGAACTTGGCATAACTACCGAAATTTTCTCAAAGCGACACGAAAATTACTTCTCATGAGTTGTAAATATTACAGTCAACATTAATAAATACTTAAAAAAATTTGAACAACAATCACAATATTTATAACCTTAAAATCTAAGAATAAATACACCCAATCAGCTGATCGTAATGTGACATTTATACAATTTATGCATTAGCAGGGATGAACTGGCCCCTTTTAGATTATTTTGATATTTTGTGCATAGATTTTGATTTTCCGGTTGTGGAAGTTAAGCCTGTTCTGGTCCTGACCTGACATTTAAAAAAGGGGAGTAAGATAACCTAAAAATCTTTGAGTATAATTTTGATATTTAAAACTGAATTATGACCGATCCAACGCTTAAATTACTCGGATCTTCAGACTTCAATCCAGATAAATGTATGATTATTTTATGCTTTATTACCTTATTGTATCAATAAATATTTACAGATGTTCGAGAACTCTCACAAAACTGCATCGGTGGTCCTGAATTGGTTCGCATGCACAACAAAATTCAAGTACTATCAGAAGAAACTAGCGGTAATTTGAAAAAGAATGTCTACCAAAATTATATGCAGTTTATCGAAACAGCAAAGGAAATTTCACGTATGTGTTAGAATTATTGGTGCCACTTTATCGTCACTTGTAAACTTTTGTAGATTTGGAAAGCGAAATGTATCAACTGTCTCATCTTTTGTCAGAACAAAGATCTCTGCTTAATTCGTTATCGTACACTTCCATATTAGGGGACGAAAGTTGTATTCCTGTAGAAGTGGATACAAATAAAGAAAACGGTGAAGGGGCAGTAGAAGAAGCAAAACGAAATAAATTGGCCGAAATTTCGGAAAATGTGGAAGGATGTGGCGTAATACAACCTTACCATCACGTTTTCCTTTTAAGTTTACATTTTGATTGTAGAATATCCTTGATGTACCGGGGAGAACTTTAATGCACGAGGGGGATTTGTTGGAACTAGATCCAGTCGAAAATAATCCTGTAAAAAGAATCCATGGTTACTTATTTGGCGATGGTTTAATGCTAGCAGCTTGGAATGCTAACAGGCGTGGCCCAATGAGATATAAGTTTGAAGCATTCTACGAGTTGGGCAGTTTAGCGGTGGTAAACGTTCGAGATTTAGGGAACATTAAATACGCGTTTAAATTACTAGCATTTCCAGACACCAAATTATTTCAAACAACTTCAAACTTATCAAAGGTAAAAAAGGTTGTAAATAGATACATAAAATTTACTAAAATTTGAGTGTTTACAGAAAGATTGGTTGGAGAAATTTGATCACGCAAAGAAAGCGCGTTTGGTGCAAGAGCAAGGAAAGCGTGAATCAATTTGTGAGAAGTCACCTTCGAGAACAGTATCATTCGACTCGCCCACTTTAAACCGTAGGTTCCATAATAAATTTTTTTAAATTATCCTAACGAGATGGTTTTAGCATTTGATGAAGTGGAAGAAGAAGTTTCATTACATCCAGAATGGTTGTTAGAAATTTCAGAAGAATTAGATGTTTGCATTGCTCAAAGACACTTTGAAGATGCTTTAAGTTTACTTCAAAAATCAAAAGAATATTTTTCGACTTATATACCAAATTCCGAACAACCCGATCACATGTTCGTCGAGATTAAACGTAAAGTGGAACATAAACACGTCGCTTTAACGGAAGTTTTGATGAAAGAGCTTGAAGTCACGCCAGATAAATCACTTCAAGGTGGATTGAGAGCTGCCCGTAGGGCGGTTAGGTTACTTAATCAACTCGGAAGATCAACTCAGGTTAGGAAATTTAAAGTTTTTATTTGAGTTGCACTTAAGGTACATGCCAGGGGTATACCAAAATTGTAAAGTAAAACTTTGAGCTTCAGGTCAAATTTTTGAATATCAAAATCAAGTTTGATAAATCAATTAGATCGTCAACGTTCCCCAACATCTGGAAAATTCTTAAATTACTCCAATACCAAGAGTAGTTGTGGATCAAATGTTAAAAACTACCGACCAATTAGCATTTTATCAGTAATTCCAAAGGTTTTTGAGAGCATAGTTACAGGCAATTTGTACAAAGGTGCATGTACCCCCCCATTTCAAATTTTGAATCCAAAATAGTCTAAATCGTTTGTGTTCGGTTATGCAAAAATTATTTTCGTTTGTACCCAAATATTTTTCGAGAAATTTCAAAATTTAGCTGGGGGGGGGGCTGGAGACATGGTAGCCTAAAACTAGGAATACCTTTAGAAGTTAATATAATAACACAGAAATTAGAGAAACGCGATAAGCTTATGATAGTTCGAGTGATGATGCTTCTGATGAAAATTCAAACAATGAGTTAATTGAGTTTAAAATTACACTATCAGTTGAGGAATGGGCAAAGATGTTGTAACGTCGTTTTCAAGAACGCTACCAATTCCTCGATGCCCTGTTGATCTTTGCAGGTGGCTAGCCGTAGGGTTACGCTATATACAGAGCTATACGCCAAAGGTTCACATTATCAACCATATGTCCGCAAAATTGCATTGAAATATACTTGGAAATATTATAAAATGATCAGCTCAGAAATCTTGATCGAAATTTCCCTTATCTTGCAAGATTCGACTCCCGTACGTCCAGCTACAGCTTGTTGCTAGTAAAACACACCCTGACATGGTGTTTCGGTATTCTTGTCGTAATGACAAACTAACACTCAAAAATACTGGGTAAAACCGTTAAAATTAACGAAATCAAATCTAGCACCAAAACTATCGATCCGCCATTTATTGACTACCGATCGAAAAGCCAATCTTGATTGGTCATCTTACTTGGCCAATCCCGAACGTTAAAATTTGATAAGCTCTATCAATTGTTGTTCAGGGTGCGTCATAATAAAAATTTAGAGCATGCACAGAATATGCATTTTGAATGCGTCAATGTATAGTGGAGAGCATACAATATAATATTATAAAAGGTCGGATCCATAGAATAAAAGATTACAATAGAAGGGAAACTTCCATGTTAAAAATGTAGACAGTCTTATACTGTCTTTTCGTTGCGCCCCCTGGGTGTCATGGGTCAACTAAATCAGACTAAACTAAATTATTTCACTATATTTCCATTCAATTTAACTATTTTTCACTATTATAATTTATTAATCGTCTTACAATTCCAACTTATAGGATATTCTATGATATATGTTATGTTATTGTTTATTTTTCTAAATAACTATTGAAACAGCACCATCTTAAGAAAATCCGCCAACTAAAATACCATTAAAATCAGGGTCTAATATTTTCCTATGAAGTTTCTACACCGTGGTCGGATCGACCAAGTTCTTATAGGACTAGAAATTTTTCAGTTCTTGAACCGAGAGAATGGACTGCAACTTAACTAAGAAACCATGTTGTTTATCCTACAAAAGGAATAAAATATTACCAAATGAAGCCATTTTTTTTGTGAAGAATGTAGAGCATGTTAAGGAATTGTTGAAAATCTTCCATTACCTGATTCAAGAGCTATTTTTGATTGTACCAATACTGGAGGATTAAATACATGCAGCGGAGGAAGGAAAAGATGGCTTGTCGATAAAAAACGCGAACAGTTCCAATCGCAGATGTTGGATGACAAAATGTCAGCTGCATTTGTTCCAAGGAAAGAATCATCAAAATGCATGCATTTTTGAGAACCTGACCCAAGCCATTTGTTATCGACAAACTACTCATTGCGAGTTATAAAATATAAGGCATTAAAAAACACTCACTTTCTGATCCTGTATTACCCATTGTCTGGATGAAGGAATTGTCACCGTATAATGATATAATTATTGGACAGTATCAGAAATTGATGCTTATTGCATTTATACTAATAAGAAGACAAGAGTGCAGCTCATTTCAATAGACGCTACCGGATGAGTTGTAAAACGAATGCATTTGCTGTCTGGGAGAGAATCGGGTCCTATATTTCTATATGAAATTGCAGTAATGGATAAGGAATATAGTCAGAGCCAATTTACAGTAGGACACATGCTATCTGAATAGCACAGTAACCGTGCTATAGCAGCGTAGCTTAGATCATAGCCAAGAATGATTTACCTGCATAAAAAATCGTTAATACTGATCAATCGAAAGCATTGCTGTTGGCTGTGGTCAAAACCTTCACACAAATTCAACACTAAATATGTACCTACTTACTTGAAGGTTTGTTCTGCTCCAATAAAAAAAGAAACCTGTCACAAAATTCCCAGTTAGACTTCAATCACACAATGCACTTAATCAACACATGGAAACATAACAAAGCAGCTTATCCACGAGTAAAAAATTTTTACATGAAAGCTATATGTCTGGTCATTGCAAGTACGGACTTGAACGACTTAAAAACTTTACTTAAACACATTTTTATGATCCTTCTTCATCAAGACGAGGGAAACGATGACATTGGCATATCGACATCTTGCGAATTAGCAAATTCGTATCTTAATGGTCGATTTTCGTCATATGATCCACAACAGTTTTCAACAAATAGATGTTATAGCGAATTTCGAGGAAGGTGAAATGGTCAATATGAATAATGTCAAATACTTGAAAATGCTCGAGAGAGCGAAACTAGTAGTTTATAATAAATAAATATTTGTGAAAATTAGACACGTTAATTATTTTATTCCTTCAATATCAAATACATTATTATAGTTATAATAAATTACCTGCAAGGCTCGATGTTTTCTGCCTGTTCATATAGAGAGCATTATAGGTTCAATTAATATTGTTGAATCTAAATTCGAACAAGAAAGCTTTTATATCGGGACATGATTTGTTTATTGAAACTGTTTTAATGGACTCCGTTGATAAAGAATTTAAAATAGCGTTATCAACCAAACCGTTGCAATGTCTAGAAAAAACATTTAATTTTGCAAGATGTAATTAGCTTTCTACCACCATTATCCAAACAAATATCGGTAATAGGTCACTATCTAGCGTTTTGCTGGAAAACAGAAGAAAATAGATGCTAGATCATGTAATGGTTTGATGAGGAGTCCAACGAGTACCGGGAATTTCCAGTGGAGAAGAAGATAACTAGCCCAATAGACTCCAAAAACCTTAACATTATAGAGGTTTAAGTTTTACTTGTAGTTTTGTGGCACTTGATAATGAAGTGGTTTATCCCTTCGAAACAATATTGTCGTATTTCAATAAATACATATCTTCGCAATATTAAGAAATTTTGATGTTTAATTCATTTTGCTCTGCATAAAAAGTGTCAGGTCCAATTTCATCAAATATTTATAATTTTTATTTTCGAAATTTTGAATCGGTGTAGAAAGGTTTTGATTTTGTTGGAATATTTGTAGATTGATGTTAAAATTTGTTGTCATAGATATTTATTTGACCATTTCATTTTTAATTAATAAACCATTGAATTAAATTTAAAATTTGTAATTCATTCACGTTATATTCTGTCCAGTCATCATTGGATTAGAAAGGCACATCTTAGCGTTTTCCTTTGAGCGTAGCAGAACGGATATAAGTACACGAGGCAACGTATGATTTTCATTGAGGTCGGAGGATTACTTACGATTACGGTCAGATCACTTAAAAGAAGTGGTAAGAGTAAGTATGTGATGTTAAGAGCAATATCCAGTGCTACCCTCCTATACAGTGTGAATATTTGTGTTTTATGTCATTTATTTCCAGGACGTTACAAAAATTTAAATAATTGCTAGCATTGCAAAATCTTTCAACTTTTTTTTATGTAAAAACGCTAAAAGAAATTGATTTACTTATTTGAACATCGCGTAATTCGAAAACTACGGTTGGAAACGGGGGGGGGGGGAGATTTCCATGTTCTAATTTTCGAATAACATGGTTTTCCAATAAATAAATCAACTTCCTTTAGCGTGTTTATATAAAAAAGTGTTGAAAGATTTTGTAATGCTAGCAATTATTTAAATTTTTGTAACGTCCTGGAAATAAATGACGGAAAACACAAATATTTACACTGTATATGGGGGTAGCACTGGACATTGCTCTTAAACACTAAACATTATAACTTTTTTTAATGGTAAACAGATTTTATAAAATTTTCAGAACAAATCAAGCGAATGATTTTGTTTTTAATAAATTATCTACATCTTCATTTATTATAAAAAAGCTTGCTTATGGATTTATTTCTTTGTTTGCTATACACTTCACTTTATCCACCTTTTGTTCCCCAATTGGATTGATTGCAACTTTCTTTTTTGCGATGTTTAATTCTGTGAGATAGATCGGGCTATCGCAAAGGCCTTGATTGCCTCTGTTAACGACTTCTGGGTTATCACTTTACAAGCCAACTTTACTTCCCAATCTTCATACTTTGCAGTTCCGATGTACTTGACCTTATTTGGTTCTATGAGCATATTATAATTGTTTAACATTCGGTAGGTGCCTGCTAGAACGGCCGCGTCCTTCAGATCTGCCTGTCACAATTGCGCAATTTTCACGACCTTGATTTATTTTGTTAATGGTGGCAATTCATGGGACTGATGATTCAATGATGTTATTGAATATTATTGTTAAAAAAACCTAACAAATTTAAATTATGTACTAAAAATTCCGAACTGATTCAAATTCCCCCCCCCCCTGGACGCTCTGCGATATGTTAAAAAGAGGACCTGTCCAGAAAATCCCGGACGTCTCGCAACCCTATGCTAGCGACTATCTACATTATGCCAGTGACATGTACCTTGGTATAAGTTTCAGTTGCTTCTTTAGACACAAATTAAAAGTTCTTTTTATAAAATTAATACTTTTTTTCAGTCCTGCAATTTATTCTTGAAACTCTGCAGCAGCATGCTAAGAACACAGTGCAAAAGGGTGAAACGTGAAGGTTCCGCTACAGTTTACATTCGACATCTGTCGAGTGTAGTTTTTACAAATATGTGTCACATGACTGAAGAATTTTTAAGAGCCTTTCCAAACTCAGCGAGCTGCACTTCTGGTAAACTATAATTTAAAATTTGTATCAATGGTACAAACTTAAATTTAATTTTAGCATTTGTCGTATGGGCAAGTGGCGAGATCAATTTGTTTACGACCCACTTTATCAAGCAGGTGTTTATTTCACAAACTTCATTGTCTACGCTTGCCGAATGTGTAATTTTAGCCCGTTCTCAATGTGAAAGACTTTGTACATACGGAATTGATTTGTCTTATCAATTGGATGGAGCTTTTAGGAGTCCCCTAACAAAAGCCTTACGAGATGCTCGTGACAAATTTATCGACTCCGTTAAGTTACGTTCAAATGAAGACAAATGGATTCCCACCAACCTTAAATCGAAGTCTGGATTGGCTAGGTGTTTACAAGAACATTCTGAAATGGGACTTACGTTGGATAGTTATGTTACAGGTGAGTAGTAATAACACAAATTAATGCTTACTAAAATTAAATGTTACTAAATTACAGGCGATTGTTGGTTACAACTCACAAACAACACGCTCTCATTTACAAAAATGTTCTTGTCTTTGTTAAACGATTGCTTGAAATTACAAAATTCCGATTTATTATATACGATTAACGAAATGTTGTTGGAAATCTTCGATGCACAAATTAAACACTTGGAGAAGACGTTACGAAACGAAAGTCAACCAGATCAGCGCCAATTTATAACAAAAAATTCTCACTTTCTGTTATCTACACTTTTGGAATTGGTGCAACAGAATTACAAGTCCGTGGTTGGTTTTGAATGTCCATCTTTGTTAAAATTAACAAAAGAGCATACCGCTCTAATCAACGGAGTGACGCCCACTAGTAGACAAATAACAAAATATTCATCAAACGAATATTTGTAAAGCAAAGTGAAATGTAAAGTGTTTGAAATTATATGAAAAAAAAAGATAATAGAAATGATCCGTTTGTTTTCTTATTTTCACTGCGAACACATTTGGGGAACTTAGATTACTCGGAGTAACTAATAGTAGATTAAGGAAAACTTATTTATTATATTTAACTTTATAAAACATTCCAAATGCTAGCGTTTTCATAGTTAAAAAAATAAAAACTAATAAATTACATCGGGTTTTATTTAAATGTTTGGATGGTGAAAATATAAGAAATGTTTTCGTACTGTTGTAATATTCTAAATATACAATTTGAAGATTTAAAATCTACATAACATAATTTTGCTTCGTAACCTACTAATGTAAAAACTGTACAATTATTATTATACAATAATTAGTGGTGTTGCAAATATTAAAAAGTATGTACACGACATTAATTTAAAATTTATTACTACATTGATATACAAATAACTTAAGTTTTATTAGAAGTAATCAATCTAAATTAAGTGAACTAAAACAATTGAAAGTCAATCATTTTTAAATAAATTATATATCATGCAAAAAATTGGCTGCAAAGTACCCGTTATATCTGCACCACAACTAATCACAAAATCACTATCCAAGTGAATCAGGTTCTAGATTGTCCTCATTTAAGTGGTGCGTTTTTTGTCGTTTCTTTGCTCGTATGTCTGCCATAGTTTGTTCAATAGATCGAACGTCCTTTTTATTTTCACTGGGTACTAAATTTTGTTAAATTAATATCAAATTGGCTCTGTGGCATTAATATCAACTTACCGTTTCCATAACTTTTATTAGTTTGGGTTATTTTAGCAGCTTCTAAAGCTGAATCATGTCCTATCAGATGAGCATATTTGTCTTTATAATTTGAATTTGGTATCAGTTTTTCTGGTTTACGTTTCAGCTCTTCTTGTTGTTGTACTTTTTCACGTTCTCTCTGTAGAACAAAATTAAATAATTGGTGGTAATGCGGTATCTAGTCACAAACAGATGTCAAGATGCTTGGGAAAATAATGTAAACAAGTTATTATTTAGCATCCTCACTAATCATGGAAGAGAGAGGTTTGTGTAACTCAAGTTCACATGTAAATTAATTTCAATTAATCTTTGTATTTAGTTGTAAAATGGTTTTATCCGTGAATAAATAAATCGTAATAATTACTACGGTAAATAAGGCGGCTGACTGTTAATCACAAAAACTTGCAACTAAAAGTCACCCCTCTGATTGGTAGCTACTGCATCAACTATTTATTTTTATAGTAATTTACAACATTTGAAACTTAGATGTTTTATCCTAAAAATTAGAACATTTATGTTCGTATTAATAGTCGTGGATTGATCCGAGATTCAGGATTAACCCTCGGTTAGACCGTAACCGGGTAATGAGATAGAGAGGGTTAATTCTGAATCTCGGATCAATCCGCGACTATTAATAAGAACATTAGAGCAGTTTTTGTTTTCATAATGCACAGGTAATCAATGATTAGTGTAAATTTATTGGTTTAGGTCCCCCTTGGAGAAATCCTGTCTGTATCACTGACGCTGGACTTTTACTTGGACCCATTAACCCTCCCCCTTAACCTTAGTCTTGAAATAGTAATAATATTGATAATGGATAAATCGGCACCACAAAATAAAGAAGGCAAGAAGCGAAGTTTTGCTATTTAATGTTTGGTTGTAAACAAATTCTGTATTGTTAAGAATCTTGACCTGTTCCCTAACATTTTTCAGAAACGTTTCAGAACCTAAAAATTAATTTGTTTAAATTTTAATTTATTACAAAATTAAGTCTGTCCCCCTGACTAAGCACAGTAAACCCAGGTTATAAATTGTATTACTTGCTTATCACGTCATATTTGCGATCTTGATTAAATTTTATGTCATTTTAACTATCATTATTCATTAATTACCAACCATTGACAAAATTTAATTATTGTTCATCTCTAAATTATTAGTAAACAAAAATTTTCTGATTGAAACATTGTAGTAATGATTATATTATTTGTCATATTACCTACTACCAATTTAATTTTTAATTACTCATAAAAAAAAGTAATTCCAAAAATTTAGTGAGCCCCCAATATAGTAAGGTTACAAAAACTTGCCTGTTTTAAAAGATTCAATTTAATTAAATCATTCCACGGATCTCCCCTCCTTCTAGCTGCAAGTTCATCTTCACAGGGTGAATGCTCTTTTCGATATACTCTAACATAACGATCGAGGCCATCGGTTCCAAAAGCATAGGTTAAAAAACCATGACTTTCGGCAACTTCGTGACTACAAAAAAACAGTACTGGTAAAAATGATACAACTTAAAAAATGAGTATGAAAAGACTCACATTATACTCCTGAAAATATGATCTAAAGGTGCAAATTTTAAAGAAATATTTTTGGGATCACCAAAGTGTGTCTTTATTTTATCGTCGATGCGTTCCTTAAATTGTCTCAAATGTTCTTTTTCTTCTGCCTGTCGTTTTTCAATTTCTTGTTTTTTTCCTAAAATAACGACATGAACATTTTAAAAATAACCGAAAAATTACTGCTCAACAGCACAAAATTTTATTTTACTTTTTATTATTTGTTTTTCTTTATCCGACAGAGAAGGTGGTTTTTCCATGGAATTCATAATCGAACCTAGCAAATCCATTTTTATTAAAATTATACAAACTGGTTAAATTATGATTAATATTAATATTAAAAGAAATTCACAAAAGCAACTTTTGACAATAAATTTATTAAATCGGAGTTCAGTAGTGCACTCTTTAATTTTCAACACAAACTATTCACATTTCTCGCATCATTCAAACAGCGGTAACTGAAAAACATTTCAACCTTTTCAATTTAGTAGTAAGGTAATTTATTTTGTGATTTGTGACACCATTGATTTAATACAGCAGATATAATCAACTAAAATAGTATGTATGTTTCCTGTTTTGTATCGTTTACTTTACAGTTTAGATATTTGTATATTTTCTTCTCATATATAAACCTGCCCCGAATATATTATAGTTATTTTCAAAAATACGACAAGATATTATGATAAACAACATTAAAATGAAACGATTAAGCTATGGGCGAACGTCAAATATCGATTAATTTAGGAAATAATCGATTGTAAAGTTTCTATTTTTCACGCAAGAACCGCATGGTTGCCGCATTCTGTTGGTGGTACGTGCGCTCGCCGTAAATAGTTAGAGCAAGGCTTTATTACAATCCTTCTCTATTCTTATTATATAAAACATATAATAAAATTCCTTCGCCTATATTCCGCGGGAAAAGGCCGAGGCATTAACAAACGCCTTAGAGGAGCAATTTTGTCCAAACCCTGCAAGGGCAAATAATGACCATATACTAAAACGGCACATTGTGTTGGTAAATGCCAAACTAGAGGAGAGGCTTCCTCAAAGAGATCCATCTCCAATCACCCCGGCTTCCTTTGACGAAGTCAGAGAGGCCATTAAGTTCACGAAAATTAGGAAGCCCCCTGGCAATGATAATATAACAAATCAGGCTATAGAAAATCTCCCGGGCAAAGCTATATTGGCCCTCACACATACTATAAATGCGATTCTCAGGCTCGGATAGATAATTCCAACTCCTCCAACTTAAGACCGATTTCTTTGATTCCCACACTTGCTAAAATAGCAGAGAGGATCACGCTAAATTGGTTGAAAGTAGAGATCGCCAAGCTCGGTCTAATCCCAGACTCTCAGTTTGGTTTTAGGGAGGCCACTCGAACACCCACCAAGTCCTCAGGGTGGTCGAGGAGATCACGGGGGCGTTTGCCTGGGGGTCAAAAAGCCTTCGGCGTCTTCTTAGATATTGCGAAGGCATTCGACAAGGTCTGGAAACCCGGCCTCCTTTATAAGATGCTTAAAGGAGGCATCAAACTTGGACTAGTCCAATTGATAGCCTCCTATCTGGATAACAGATGATTCCAGACCGAAGGTCGACCCCCCGGCCTATGCTGGCAGGGTACCTCAGGGATCCCTCCTCTCCCCACTCATGTTCAGCTTTTACATGCATGATATTCCCATTCCGAACAACACCATGACGGCCTTTTATGCCGACGATGTCGGCACAATAACGAAGTCCCGGAACCGACAGAGAATGTTTAAACTCATGAGGGACACGAATAAAGGCTATTGAATCATGGTATCACCTGTGGAGACTGGAATCGATCAGAACTTTCGAAGAAGTTGCCCTCACAAACAAAGCATCCAAGGCCAAACATGCACCATCAGGACCTTATAGAATCTCAAATGGTGCACTCAATAAAAAACTTCCGCGGAAGGCCGTCATTGCAATCACTGGTCACTGCAATTAATGCCTCTTTTCACCTTCGCAATTTCCCTCGCTTCTGGAAAAAGACGGACGTTATCGTTATCCATAAATCTGGTCAAGACAATCATTTTCCACAAAACTATCGCCCGATTAGCCTCCTTCCATCCATCGGAAAAATTGCGGAACAAGCAATCCTCACCCGCATTCGCTAGGACTTTTTCGACAACAATGTAATTCAAGACACACAATTTGGTTATCGCACTGGTCACATCACCACCCACCAGATACTGTGACTGTTTTTGTTGAAACAAAAACGAATACACTGCTGCTGTCTTCTTCTACATGGCTAAAGCTTTCGACACCGTATGGCACCTCGAACTCCTGTATAAAATGTTAAAAACCATGGTAAAAAAATCATTCGGTCAACTATCCCCCTCCTTCCTCAAGAACCCCAAGTTTCGTATCCTCCCCGAAAGCTTGCTATCCGCAGTAAAATACATCTCAGCTGAAGACCCACAAGGTTCAGTCCTATTTGTACGATATACAAAAACCCGCACCAATCCTCGCGTTCCCACTGTCTTCTACGCGGACGATACCTGCATTTACACATCCTAGTTATGCCCTGACATCGCCACAGTTCGTCTTCAAGAGGTCTGATCGAGCAGGCCCGTAGCCAGGATTTCATTTCGGGGGGGGGGGGCACTCGTAAAAAACCTTTTGTAAAATGTAAAATTTTCGGTTGTTCCCATTCCATTTTCTTTGTATTTTCAACATTTCGGGGAAGGGGGCACGTGCCCCTAAGTGCCCCCCCCCCCCCCCCCGGGTCTGTGATCGAGTATTGGTTTAGTATCTGGCGGATTAGTGTCAATTCCACAAAAAGTTTCATAAATTATACAAAATCGTGTTCTTTGAGCCGCATATGGAACATCGGACTCAAACATTGATTTGATCGACAATTTCAACAAGGAGCAAGATGAAGCTCTACGACAAGTGCAAGACAAGTTCAAACCCGTTCGGTCAATACCAGTCGAGTGACTATCCAAAACACAAGACGCCCAAATCCATCCAGAATCCGCGACCTCCATCAAAGAAGCATACTGAACATCAAGATTAAACTCAACCCTAGTAACACACACCCTCCTAGAGCGTCCAATGGAACTTTAGCGGACGTCCATGGACCATGTACCTACAATTGATCTCCAACGGACGTGTGTGTTACTTGGGAACGACTCCGTTTATGAAATCGGCTCTCTGGTTTTCAGGTAAGTTGAAGAACACATAAATTATACTTTTTTTACTCTAAATTTTTAATGTTCTTACATACAATGACATACATATACTACAATGAATCTTACATAGGTCTGACATTGGAAGACCGGAATCTTATTAGATATAGAGGTTTCACTGTCCATTATGAATGTATTTTAAAAATAATGGAAATATAAAACGGTATCTCGGGATAATGGAATATGCCTTGTCTGTTTTGTATCTCCATTATCCCGAGATACTGTTTTATGTAAATCAATTATTTGGATGAGATGGTCCCCCATAATAATGGAAATATTTAAAATTACAATATAATATTATGTATACTTATTTAGAGCTTGTTTTTTCCGTAGTGACTGCTACGCAGAATCGAATATTCGTGATTTCGGTTTACTGTATATTCGGTTTATAGTGGTGTCGATTGGTTGAATTGGGTGTCAGGCGTTCTCCCTCCACATTAACTGCGCACTGTCGCAGTCACTAAGGATAAAATTCACTCTATTACGGAATTATACAATATTGTATTCTAAATATTTACAGAGAAACTACAAGGTTCTGCAAGTTTCTCCTTAATATTTTACCACTAGCATTTTTGGGTACTTCATCAATAAATTTAACGCCACCATATAATTGTTTTTGAACAGATATGTTTTCTAAAATAAATTTGAATTAATATAAGGATAAATATTATGTAGTTTTCAACTACAAAATAAAGAAGTTACCTGCTACAAATTTAACAATTTCTTCTTCAGTTACATCCATATTTTCCTTTTTGACGACAAATGCAAACGGCAATTCACCAGCTCTTTCATCTGGTTTACCTGTAACGCCGCACTCTTTTACAGCTGGGTGTTTTGTAATTATGTTCTCTAATTCTGCAGGAGAAACCTTAAAATTCAATAGACAATTAAGTAAATTGAAATCATTTAAATAATTTAGGTACCTGGAAGCCTTTACATTTAATTAATTCTTTAATTCTATCAATAATATAGAAATTATTGTCGTGATCGTAATAACCCATATCTCCTGTGTGGTAGAATCCATCTTCATCAAAACAATCCCTAATTAAACCATCATTGCTGATATAACCTTTCATCATTGCGGTTCCTTTGAAACATAATTCTCCACTTTCTAGTGGTTTTAATGCTATCCCGTTATCTGGATTGCATACTTTTGAAGATATACCTGGCGGAACGATTCCAACACTTCCAGGTTTATTAGGTCCATGTATTGTTTGCATCGTTATAATTCCACCTAATTCAGTCATTCCATAGGCTTGACAAACTGTAAGCGATTTTATCCTAAATATAATTAAATTCATTACAAAAATTGTTTCGTTCTCACATTAACTTACTTTGTTACAAGTTCTTCTACAGCTCCTAGACTTACTGGAGCTGCTCCTACTAGAATGTTCTTAATAGACGATATATCATATTTAGCGAGCAAAGGAGTTTTGGCCAAAAATACTACAAGAGGGGGCACTACAAATAGTCTTGTAACTTTGTGATCTTGAATAGCTTTCAAAAAAGGATCCGGTTTAAACTTGTTTAGAAGTACAACTTTTACAGAACAAGCAATGGAAAATATTTGAACCATGATTCCAAAGATATGAAACATTGGAACAACTTGGAAAGTTACGTCGGTGGAATTTAAACCACCTAAGTTTGGATCACTACAATTAAATATTTTTGATTATCAGATTATCACAGTTTTTGCAGTACATACGTGAAATAACCAATACAATTCCGAATGCTTTGTTGGTTTAACAAAACGCCTTTAGGACTGCCAGTAGTTCCTGATGACATCAAAATAACTGCATCATCTTTGATGTAATCAATATCTTCTGGTTCAAATTGATCTACTGGATCTAATATTGTTTCAAGAGCTTTGTCCATGAAACTTACACTTATCTCTTCGTTACTTGGCTCATTTAATAAAATTACATGTTTAATATATTCTACTTGGTCCTTTGCTTTCAGTATACGAGGAAGAACTTCTTCGGAACAAAAAACAAGTTTTGGTTTTGAATATGACAGTGCATGTTGAAGTTCGCCTAAATAAAAGAAAAATAAGTTAAACATAGTTTAATAAATTTATTGGGTGATTAACGTACCTAAAGTGTACGAAGGGTTTATCGGACATACCACAATTCCAGAATATAAACTGGATAAAAATGGAATGCAATAGTTTAATGTGTTTTCGCTAACTATTGCAATTCTATCGCCCTTTTTTAAACCATAATTTTTAAATAAGTAAGTTAACTTGACGGTATCTTCCAAATATTTCTGACTTGTTATAAATTTACCACTTATGGCATCAATCTGAAAAACATAAATTGTATTAATTACAAATTAATGTTATCATAATTTTTGTTTTATTCTTAGAATTTTCCACTCTAGAACTTCTGTTTCGAGAATTTTTTAGGAAAAGCAAGCCATTTAGCCAATTATTTATTAACCACAGTGCGGGAAAGGAATTATTTCTGAATATTTTTAGCCTGACACGGATACCGCTCGAACTATAACTTCTACAATAATAATAAACAAACTTTATTTGGTATAAAAAACCATTATACATTATAATTGCATTTTTATTCGATTTTATTGATAAAAGTTGTAGGTACTACCTATTATTATTATTATTGCAGTTAAATTAATTGTTAGTATCTTATCAATAGTTAAATAAATTTAATTTTAAAATTTAAAAAAAGACTTACATTAATTATATGCTGCGGATCTTGATTACCCAAACTGTTAAAAATATACTTTCCTATGGATTCTTTAGGCATATGATCGTAATCTAGATGATTGTAATGAACGTAAGACATCTTCGTTTTAACAAAATTTACCCAGTCGAAGAATAACAATATACTGAGGTTAACCCTAATTGTTTATTTATATATTATACCATACGAATGCACTATGGACTTATTATCTGTTGTCATAAAATAAGCTTGGGTAATAAACTATCATCATCATCATTACAATGCATATAAAAGACAAATTAATTCCGCACGTAACCTACCCCAATTGGACCAATTTTTATTAATTGACTTGAACTATTTAAGAATATAAATCAATATATTGAAATCCCTTCTGGACAACCTGGAGAGCCAAAATTTTGCATGTGCACTTTGAGTTGAAATTTGGACAAATATCGGAATAGTGGCGAGCCTTTCATTATTTTTACGGTGACTAGAATATTATGTTTTTTATTTTTGTTGTCCTGGCCTTAAAATTCATTTATATTTAAAATTAAAAATAAAATGTCGGTACCTAACTAAAAATTCATATTATTTAGTTTAAAAATGTTATCGATATTATTATAATATTAAGATTTATTTTTATATGAAAAAACTTATTGCAATATTATTCCAAGATTGGCTCTGTATTATCTTATTTTGTAAGATTTTTCTTTGATTATTTAGTTTTCTGCAATTAGTTTTAAAATTGTTTTCAACTTCATTACTTTATTAGAAATGAACAGTTCGAAGTTAGTTACGATTTGGAGTCGCATTTTATGTTATTTTAATTTTAAGTTGCTTCGTAGGCATATTTGTAATTTATTATGACCATAATAATATATCACTAAAATTGATTAGGGAGAGTCCGTTAATTACTTAAATGTTTTTCGGGGGGAGGGGGTCTGGATAATATTACAAAACTTTACGTTGGAGTGAGAGGTGGCCCAAAGAGTTCTTTACGTAAATTTCAAAAGCTTGTTATATTTGAAAAAAATATTATTATATTTGTACGATATATGAAACTGCATAAATATAAGAAAAAATTGCCTATACTATATTATATCTATAGGAGTATAGGTATATAATTTTATTCCATAATTTCAATTAGCTAGTTTTTAATTCGTGAAAATAAATTTGTAAGGATATTTTAATAATTCAATATAATTAATAATTTTAATAATTAAAATATCCTGACTAATTCCATAATTTCATTATTAATTTCGATAAATTAAAAATAATATTTGAAATTATTAACTTTTAAAAATAATATCAATTAAAATCAACTTAAAAGGCAATAAAATTTAAATACTGTTTGTAATCGTTTAGTTTAATAGGTTATTGCCTTCCTTAGATAACAGTATTAAAAAATACATCTACTCGAATATTAATAAGTTAAAATATTTATAATTAATTATTATCAAATATTACATTATTATTTGATATTTAGAAAAACAGAATAACACTAATTATTTTTTTATTAAACAGGAAATTGTTTCACAATTAAATTTTAATACTTATACATCACTTGCAAGGAGGAATTTTTATGAATTCATTTTTTTTTAAATTTTATTTGTAAAGTGAAAGATATAACTGGTCTAGCTGATAACATTTTTCTATTTAATTGCTTCTCAAACTTTTAAACTCGATTAAAATTTAATTTGTGATGTAAAGTGAAATTTGCGACGATTTATAGGCCGCATTCGTTTAACCAATCATCAGGGCCGCCGCTAGGAGTACTTCCGCCCGTGTGCAAAGTTTAATTTGGCCGCCCTTGTAGCCGATTTTTTGCAGTTTTTTAATACAATTTCATAAAATTTCTACTACTTATTCCCTGCCGTAAAGTAAATGACCTTTTCTAAACCCCTATTTTTGGGATTTTGGCCGCCTCTAATTTTGGCTGCCAAAAGTGTCAAAAGTGCCAAAAGCCAAAAAGTGTGTTTTGCACACTGTGAACAATAGGGTGCGGCGCCCCTGCCAATCATATCCCTAAGTTAATTTTATTTAGTTGATCCCTAAATATCGCCGATACACCTTTAAGTTCCATCGAATTTAATTTATGTTATTAATACTATATTTTTATAATTATTAATAATTTAAAATATTATTTTCAATTAGTGAAGCTAGAATGTTTCTAGTCTTGAGTCTTGACGAAGCCTTTGCAGCACAGCTTTTTATATGATGGGTAAAGTTAGCCCAAGCAATCATGGAAGGGCGGAGCTAATGTGCAGAAACGAAAACGAGTTTATGTCGGTGTCAATTGGTGCAATTTGGTGTCACGTGTCATCTAGTGCGCAAGATTTTGGCTCCGCCCTTCCATTATGATTCCTTGGGTTAACTTTAGCATCATACAATAAATTATATCATATACAAAACATGTCACAAATATTCTGTAAAACAAAACCTTTTTAATTCTACATAATCGCTTTTCTGCGCCCTTTTGTGGGCAGCGTAGTTATCGCTACATTACAATAACCACTTAAGACACACCCCTCTCTATCTACTACAATGCTCTACATGCTCTACCACACCGATCGAAAAGGAAGAGGCTGTTGCACCGCGATCTACGTTAAGAAATCAATCGAACATCATGAAGTTCCAACTCCCACCACTTGAACAAATGGAGGCAGCAACAATCGCTATTCACACTAACGGCTAGCGATTACCGTAGACAGCGGACTACCTTCCCCCGAAAAAATCTATCATACAAAACATGTACTATTATCCATTGAAGAGGGACAATGTGCGATTAGTTTTTGCGATTTACTCAAAACCATCAAAAGTGTACTTTTACTGCCTTCTTCCTTATGACGGTAGTATATTCCAAGGATCTTGTGTTGCAGGAAATGAGGCAAATTATAACACGAGAAATTTACTTACTGGGTGATGTGAATGGCATCTGCCGAGTAGATGCGAGCAAAGTTATCACCTTTATCCGAATTCTGCACATGACTTTGGGAAATTTAATTGGAAATTTTTGATCCATTATGGTATTGAGCCTGACTTGGATAGGTGCATAAGAAGTGGAGAGGGGAGGAGGAAGAATGTAGGGCAGGGGAGGTGGTAGTTTAAGTACCGTAGGTCCGTATGTGATTTGCTCAGAAGTGCAATGAAGCAAAGTACAGCAGGTGCTTCGTCATAAGAAGGAAACACCGTAGGTGCTTTGCTCTGGAGTGCAATGGCTTTGTTCCAACTTTCTTGGGGTACATAGCTTAGTTTTTAGAAATTTTTTATTTATTCATACATATTAATGCTCTTAATGTTTGAAAAGTAACCACCAACCGTAGCATATAGTTAACTAGCGTATCAGACAAATGCAAGATTAATGTTTTTACTCATTTCCTCAACTAACATCAAAATATTATGGAAGGTCGGCAAACACATTACCATAAGTATCATGGGTCTAGGACTTTTCGGCGCAGCCGGTTCGGCGCTGCCGGTTCGGCGCCGCCAGTTCGGCGCACATCCGATTCGACGCCGCCAGTTCGGCGCTGGTACTATTCGGCTCAAGGACGGTTCGGCGCAAAAAAAATATTTTTTATTTTTCGGATAATCTATAAGTCTGTTTGTTATGTTACACCGAACTACTCCGAGTAAGTTAGTGTAAAAAATTGCGAACATTGATTGGTGTAAAAAGTGGGTTGGTGATTTTACACCAATCAATGAGAGAACAGGTACACTAGGTTGCACTAGGACTGTGATACCAAACAAAGCTTATTATTACCAAGTTATATTATTATGGGGGGGCCCCCCCCCCCCCGACGGTATTTTTGTGTACTGTGGAGACTTTCCTATTCCTATAAACCTTCCTATTCATGCTTGAACTTGTAGAAATAAACGGCTTTTTTGCCCGTCCGCCCCTTGTGCCCCCTCTCTAGAAAAAAATCCTGGATCCGCCCTTGTATACCACCACAATATTGTACTCTGTACTGTACTGTACTCGTAGCGCTACAACCCTAATGGGTCTTGGCTGACCATTATAATGTTAACTTTTTAATATCAAATGGCATTCACAGCATTGTATTTTTTACCTACGACGGGGAGCCAGCCCGACGAAGAACCCCCCAACCTGGAGGACCAGAGAGACGGCCAGAATAAAGTTCTTACTTCACTCGGATTCGAACCGGGTATTTAGCGTTCATAGTCAACTCGCATGACCACTATGTTCCGACCGCCGACACCACAATATTACCAAACATTGCGAACATTGATTGTTGATTCGGACATTGATTTGGCGGCGCCGAATCGGCGGCGCCCAATAGTACCTGCGCCGAATAGTCTTTGCGCCGAAACGGGATTCGCCGAATCGTCCTTGCGCCGAATAATGCCTACGCCGGACTGGCGGCGTCGAACCGGCGGCGCCGAAAAGTCCCATACCCAAGTATCATTACCTTTTTGTGATATTTTGCAAAAATTATATTTTATTTTCTTAATAAAACAGAAATCCTATTACATACACCTAAAATTTTACGGTACATGGTGGTACTGCAAAAGTTTCAGCCAAGTAAATTTTTTTGCAGAAACTGCAACCTTTGTTCGTAAAGGACTGTACGCATATATTATATTATTGGACAAAATTATCTAGTGTACCGTATATTTCATCCATTTGTGCGTCGATAGACCGTGATTAAAATAAAATGGGGTCCATGATGAAAACCATTTCAATAGTTGGAGTTGGAATAGTGTTAATGTGTTTGTATGGAATTTTGGCATTCGATGACGAGGGTTTGCTGTCAAATGTAAATTCTCTCATTTTACATTGCTAATTGACAAAAGTTACTGATTTTATAAAAATTACTTAGTCGTGCATCTACACGTCTTTTCTTGCAAATTATAATGAAGCCATGCTCAATCGATACGTAATAAATAAATGTATTTATTTACCATTATTAATGGCACTCCGTTTTACTTTTTATTGCAAAATTTTCGTTTTGTACTGTTTTTTTAGTAATACGCAAAATAACAGCGAATTACGAAAGTATGTTTTCAGGCCTCTTAAAGACCATTTTAATATTTGAAGTTAGAATTTTTTCAACATTTCTTTAACTTTACTATTTATATTTGATGAATGATGAGGGACAATAACATCCTGAACTACATAAAGTAGTGCATAAACTACTGAATTAATAAGAATTATTTCTAGTTTCACCAAAATGCATACAAACTACGGAATTTAAGAGCCGATGTTGACAGCGTGAATAAGAAGTTTGTCAAGAGATTTGAAATAAAAACTTTCAAATTTAATCGAACTGTGACCGCATTCAATTTTACCGTATGTACTAAATATGATTTTGCCGATAAACTCGATGTAAAAATATATTATTCTTATTATGTTCACTTCTGAAATTTCATTTTTTATAGTATGTTGTGCAAGTTTATAAACGTGCCAGTAACGAATATCGATTATTTCCAATTCGTATGCGACTTAATTATTGTAAATATTTTAATAAATATATATATGGACTACGTAATATGTTGAGTTGTGGAAATTTTACTAGCTGCGTATTGAAAAAGGTACAAAAATATTATACATTTGGGGAAGGTGGAGATTGCTAAAAAAGTAACATAAAAATTAAAATAATAAAATATAAATTTTTTAGGGTATCGTTTATCATGCCTGTAATTTTGTTATCGATGAGACTAAATTTCCACCATTAATTCCAACTGGTGAATTTAAAGCAGAAGTAACTACCATGTTTGGAGATGAAGTAGTTGGAGTTACGAATGCATACGCCGAAGTATATCTTCCAAATTAAAATTTAAAAAAAATTAAAATGCGCGCTTTAATTCAATTTATTATTATTTATAATTTATTTTTTGATAGTTTATTGATGTTTGCTTATTGAGGGTTAATCTGTTAAAATTTGAATTAATATTGACCAATTAGATACTCATGAGTTTTTTCTTTGCCAGGGAACTTTCGTGTTACGTCATTATAACCCAACCAATCACGAAAGCATATAACCAATGACGTTGCCTATGCACGATCAGATATGCGATGACGTAGCACCAATCTTCCTTGCCAAGGACTGTAAGTTTTTGTTTAAAAATTAATAAATAAAGGTTATTATTGGAATCTATACATATTTATTGTTCAAAAAACTTTCAAATTTTATCCTGTCTACTGTTTTTAAGACTATCTGGTTTACAATATTATAAAAGTTCATTCAAATAAATTGGCACATCGTCACACGTCATACCTCGTCAGTATGAATTCATCTATATACTCTGTTCACTCAACACATGCAGCTAAGCCAATTCCAAAAAGCACGCAATATTCGCATATAATTTTTCTATTGCTCGAAATTTGAAAATTCGGTATACTGCACCAAGAAAGCTCATTGTTCTGCGAAAGCATAAATTTGTGGGGAGTGGCTTAGCTGCATATGATGAGTGAATAGAGTATATAATAATAATTATAATTATATCTTTATTTGTTAAAAAAAATACCACTATTTACATTACAATCCTTAGTCAAACGAGTGCATTTTAAAATGCATCTTTTCTTTTTAATTTAATATAAAATTCTCTCTTCACTCTATTCTCTATCACTACGTGAATCAACACTTTTGTTAGCTTATAATGGATTCGTACAATGTAAATTATACCTATCTACTAATTTTTTCATTGTATGTTTTTGTATAAAGTTGGGTTGACATGGGATGTGAGCCACGGCCGTGAGCCACGTTTTAGTAAAATACGCACCTTGTAAACTGCTGTTTCATGAAATACGAATCGTAATTTTTTGTCACAAACTGATAAAACTGCGTTCGTGGTGAGATCAAACGTGTTTAACCCTTATGTCAATACCCGGGTACCCTTTTGCATGTTCTTACTTAAATATGCTATGTATTTAAAGAGATATCTTCAAATCCGGTCAGATCCTCGTTATTTGAGTCAATTGACGTCGATTCATATAAGTTTTGATATTTAAATATGCAATAAAGTAGAAAAAATTAGGCGCTAAAGTTGAATACCCAGTTGATCAATACCCGGGGACCCGGGTACCCATATATGTAAAAACTTAATACTTCTACAGATTTTCAAAATAATAAATAATTTAACTAATCTCTAGGGGGTCAGAAATAATATTTTATATACAAATAAACGTAGACATTTAACGTTTAATTATAAATTAATTACATTTAACTATAAATTATATGTAAAATATCCTCATATGAACGACGAATGACGATATGAATGACAACGGAGACTCTACTGTTTGCCTTCCTCCTTGCCCTTTATTATTCTATAAATTAACAGGTTTTATGCCAGTAGGTATTCCCACTGTGACTCCCAACAACATAGAATTTGAAAATAAAAATTTCCCAATTCCAATTACTATTGTTGACGAAATATAGCATCGGGTACCCCGGGTATTGAACAACGTAATAAACACTGGGTATTGACATAAGGGTTAAAAACAGTTTACACGGTTTTAAGTTTAAGTTTATGCGGAAAGTATTTTACTAATACGTGGCTCACGGCCGTGGCTCACATCCCATGTCAACCCAGCTTTATATTGGTAATGAACTACTATTATTGGATTTGGACAGGCAAGACATACAAATATTTATGTATTATTTTAAATTACGCTAAACGACGTCCTAAATAGTTATATTCAGTATCTTAAAGCTTTTGAATATTTTATTCTTTAGTCTTAACTTGTTACTCATTGACTTTTTTACTAAAAGAGTGTGCCCTTCACCACTATAATATGAATTTTATTTTTTCCTAAAAATGATCACAAAATGTCACCGTAGATGACACTTTTTGGACTACATTCGTCAACTGTTTCCAAGTTTCTGAAATGTCACAATAAATTATTTCATCGAAAATGAAATGCGATGAAGGGTTAGTACAACGAAAAAATGCTCTCAAGGTAAGAAGTAAATGTTTCAAGCCAAAAACATCTGAAGAATTACATCAAAAGGATCAAAAACTTAATGAATTAGAATTTACGTTAATGGAAGAAATTGTCCTCTTGGAACTGAGCAATAAAAATGGATTAACTTCACTTTGGAACGACTGTATATCCAGTAGCTTAAGAGGATGTATTCTTATAGAACTTGCATTGCGTGATCGCATTCAACTAGAACATGTCGGCGTACGAAGGAAAAATTTAGTAGAACGCAAATTAATTTTGAAAAGTAACATTCCGACCGGTATTACGATACTCGATGAAACTTTAAAACATATAAAAGACGGCAACGATTCTATTAGCTCTATTCACCTATGGATTAAGTATCTCAGCGGAGAATCTTGGAATCCTCTCTATATGAGGTATCAGTTGTGCAACGTAAGAGAACGAGTCGCTAAAGATTTAGTGGAAAAGGGAGTAGTAGCAATAGAAAAACAAAACTATTTTCTCTTTAACATTACGGCATTTCCTGTATTAAATAATGATGCAAAAAACAGGATTATTCAGAAAGTTTTAAGATTCTTGTTAACCGATTGGTCCAACGATATTTGCCGTCTTAATAAGCGCACATTGGCATTAATTTTAATGGCTCACGCTGCAAACGTTTTAGAAAATTCTCTTAAGCTGCTCAATGACGATGATTACACCGTAGCCGAAAAACGATTAGAAAAGCTTCTCGAATTAAATTACGAACAGGAAAGTAGGAGATGTGGTAACGACGTTTTGTGGGCGGTATTTGCATCTTTTTTTAATATGTAGAATAATTATTTATATTTTCGATAAAATAAAATTGGTATGTTGAATTACATGAAATGTTTTGCTATTTTCAGTTACTGTTTGAATGATTGGAGAAGTGTGGATGGTTGCTTTTGAATGGTATCACTAGTACCTACTTACAAAAATTGTTTCCTAAAAGTAAATTCATTAGGGTAATGACGTACAAGAGTACGCACTTAGTGTACTTTCTTATGAATTTCATCTATTAAAATGAAAACAACAAAATCTTTGAAACCAATGAAATCCTGCATTAATTTTTGAACAATTTAGTGTTATTACCGTTATTACAATTAAAATGTACAAAAATGTACTTCATGGAAGTACATTTCTCATGCCACCAGCGCCGTCTTTTATAAGATCGGGGCCCCGGGCCCAAGGTAATGAGGGGGCCCTTTAAGAAACCTTTAAGAAACTTCGGCGGGCCCCTAAGAATCCGGGGGCCATGCCTAAAGACAACACTGCATGCCACCACTTATTACACTTAGAACACTGTATCCAGTCCTCCGATGGCGGATCTGTAAACAACGCATCACAAGATGGACATAATATAATTTGTTCTGTTTCAATTTGATTTCCTTTACATCCTTCGGGTTTTGATGGCTTCTGCTTGTCGTTTCTTTCTTTGACGTTTGTATTTATTTTTGAGGTAGATGCTTTAACTGTTTTTCTTTGCTTGGTGTTTTTAGCTGCAGGCTTTGCCGATTTCTCTGAACAAATTTTTCTTTTAACCTTGTTTATCAATTCAATTCGATTTGCTTTACTTCCAGTTCATCCTTTAACGGTGTGCTTGTTAATATCTCTGATTTCTGACTTCGGCGTTTTCTGGTTTGCTCCGTTTGACTACATTTTGGGTATGGTCGTAGATCTTCTGGTTTTACATGAGCTTTATCTTGCTTCGATTGAGAAGAAACTGGAATGTTTTCACGATTGTTTTCTTTGTCTTCGGTCGTGGAAGGTCCAAGTTTCATGCAGTTTTCGACATCCAAATGTATTTTAGAACTATTCAGATTATCTGTTTCTGGAGCATTAATGTCCTTTAAAATTGAAGTCGCTATATGTTCCGCATATTCAGGATTTACAGGTAATCCTGTGGAAGCTAAATATAATTTACAAGAGTACGCAGCGCGTACTCTTGTAAACTTTTTAGTGTGTGCTCTTGTAGGCTTGGGTTGAATTAAGAAAAATAAGTTATAATTACTTAATACAACATAACCACTTAAAATAATCAGTTTTATTACTTACCTAATACTTTATATTACACTATGAAGCACTGAGACGCTTTCTATACGACAAATAACAAAATTATTCCTTAAGTTTACACTAGTCCAAACATACATCAAGACTGAAAAAAAAATTGTTCTTAATATTAACGAACACCGTTGATAACTTATTCATACATTAATACAATGAAATATTTCGTTAATGTAATGTATACAATGTTTAAATCTGTTCATTAAATAATGTACACTTCGTAATATTAACGAACACCGTTGATAACTTATTCATACAATAATACAATGAAATATTTTGTTAATATAATGTATAAAATGTATAAACATTTTCATCAAATAAAGTACAGTTCATTAATACAACAAATTTAAGTTTTTAATACAACGAACAAAAATTAATGTATTTAATGAATTTATTTGTTATGTCAATGTATCTTTCATTGTATAAATAACTTTTTTATTTAAATACATGAATTTTTGTTCGTTGTATTAAACACTTGAATTTGTTATATCAATGTAAATGGTTAACGAACACAATCATAAAAGTAATACAAGATTCGTTATTATAATGAAATAATCTTCCTAACTAGTGCAATTCCAATTTAATTAAAATACAGATTTTTGATATTGGATATATGTTATGGATATTTACCATGCTCTGCACAAAAAGTGTTAGGAGTAATTTTATCTTTTATCCAATTTAATTTCCAAAATTTCTGTTTTAAATCTTTGAAAATTCACTGGTAGGGGAGAGTCAGGTAATGGTGCGCACCTAAGCCAAAATTGTAATATTTCTGAAAATGACAAAAGATTGGACTTACAGGTTTATTATCAAGATTCTTTAACGGTTTGGCTGTAATATTCTGGAGTCACTTTTAAATAAAAATGCACATTGTGACTTTAAAATACTAAATTTGAAAAAATGGCAAAGCGCACATTACCCGACGTATGCGGCTAATGGTGCGCATAGGTAGGATAATCGTGCGCATTGAAAAGGGACACAAATAACACAATTAATTAAAGCTAAAAATATAGTTATTTATTTAATAAAGCCTATTAACCTATGATTTAATAAAAAACTAAACTATAACGAAATATAAAAAATTTTATAAAATGAAAATAATAAAAAAGGTTATTAGGTGTCACAACACACACGGTGCGCATACTGCGCCCGATTAACCGAAAGTGGCATATTCGCTTTTAAATTGTATAAACCAATAAAAAACGCTTTTTTGCCTAAACTACATATTGTTGTGGTATTTTGACCAATTAAGAGTGACAGCAGGCAAATGAGAGAGTAATTTGTTTTTAATTAGTTTTTAATTCAGTAGTCAGTCGATACGACTAACAAAAAAAAAATAAGATTTGCATCAAAAACAAAAACCATCCCATGTAACGATTAATTACACATGAGACACAATTTGAGTTTATTTGTGAGATACAAAAATTTTGTAACACCCTGTAAGTAGTTTTTGATTTTGATAACAACCACAGTTTTCTGTAAAACAAAAGGTGAAAGTGATAATTCAGTGCGCAAGCAATTAATAGTACCATGTTACCTGAAAATAAGTGTGATATTGGCAGACAGGAACGTCGATTCCCACCATAAAAGTTAAAAGTTTTGAATTTTGAAAAGACACAAAATGAAAGAGAAGGAGAATGAAGCCAGTTCCCGGGTGAAGCTCAAGTAGAGAGGAGTTCTGAAGTGATCTCCAAGCGGAGAAGAGTTCCTTGGTGAAACTCAAGCTGAGTGCACGTGAAGTTCTTGGGGAGACGTCGATTGAGAAAGTGTGTAAATTTCTCGATAAAATCCCAATTAAGGAACTCAATTGCGGTTCTTTGGTACAAAAAGACCAAAGCATTAATTTACTTAATTAAACCGAAGTAAATGAATTTACGGAATTCGAATATTTGATGAAAGTTGTGTATTGCGTGCGTAATTGGATATTCGCGAATTGAATATCTGAAATAAAAGCGGATTACAGAGATTTGTACAATCTGTAAAAACTACAGGTTATGTTCACACGTGGTGGACAGGTTAAAATTGATAAATTAATTGATTGCTTACCGAAGTCTAAGTAAACACGAAGATTATTTAACCAACAGTTTTTAAAAGTTGGTTAACGAAAATTAAAGGATTGAAGCAGCACTTTTAATCACCGAATTTGGAACGCTTTCACTGGTAGCTGTGAAGACATCGATGGCTTCCGACAGAATAGGCAACCTGATGTTTACCAACTGCTTTATGGGAACACACCAGATCAAGTAGAAAGTAACAAGGTACAAGATTTGTTTTATTTTTAATTAATCTAAATTATGAATCAATGAATTGTGTTGATTTTAGATTAATTAAAGGACTTTATTGAATTTAATGATTATAATTTGTTCACATGATTACACCAAATAATGAAATATCCAAATTTAGTTCCTAAAATCAGGGATTTAAATGTAATTTGGATGCTTTAATTATTACACAAAAATAACACATTGGTTTTAGACAAAATTGTTGTCCAAGTTGATTTGATGCAAATTTTTATTGATTCTTTTTGCCACTTAATAAATTATGTCTACAACAAATTGCCCTCTTATTTCGTCTACTGAATCCACTGACTCTGAGCAAGAGAAAAACTCTACTCCGATAAAACGTTAGTTTTGAGGGTTTTTCTTTTTTTTGGGGTGGTTATTCTTAAAGTAAGAATAATCATAACAATATATCAGTAGAAAGGGAACTCATTAAGCAATGTATTTACGCAAACGATTATTAAAAAATGTAAAAATGGAAATACTTAGGGCTTATTTTCTTCGAAGCTCCTACTAGAACAAAACATACATAAACAACAAAGCGACCATTATAGGTAAATAACGTAAAACGATCCACCTGACTCATATGTCATAGTACATAGGTTTGTCAAGAGATAGTGCCTGAATACCGAATTTCGAATTATATCAGCCGGTTATGGACATAAAGGCATGCGCACGATTAGCCGCCGCGCACAATTACCCGACTCTCCCCTACTACTAATTTTGGTTGCACTTAGACATTGCCTCCTATACTTATAGGATAGGAGGCAATGACTTAGAACTTCGGCAATACTTCGTGACAAGGCGTGGCCAAACTTCTGCGCAATGAATGTGAGGGGGAGAATGCTTGATACCCAATTCCACCATTTGAGAGCACCATGGACCCGATCGGCCAAATTTTCCTTTCTGCACATTAGTCACGCCCTGTCACGATCTATTGCGAGAGAATTATTAATTGGATTTTAACTTCTTGAAAAAAATTGATAAACAAAATAAATAAAGATTATTTATAACAAAAATGCAGTTTATTGCATGCACGTGGCCACGTGCAATGAAAATCATATTTTTTATATTTTGTTGTTAAATATTAACTATTTTCTCGAATGCATAAATTAAGGTAGTACTGTCGGTCATAGAATTACCGTTCAGAATTTAACGAAATTTGGCATATTAGTAGATTATGATAAGATAATAATCCAGTTAAATTTTTGAAGAGCTACAGAGAACCAGTTAAAAAATATAGACATTTCAAATTTTATGCATTTAGCATTGAACCTTATGGGAAATCACATATTTTATCGAATTTTACAAAAAGTACCGTTCAGATTTCAATAAAAAATCAGAAGAAGAGAGAAAGTAGTATGTAAAACATTTTAGACCCTTAAAAATATAGGTTCAGAGCATGGTATAGTAGTAATTAGCAAATAAATATCAAAAAATGTACTTTTTGTATCGTAGTTTTTAGATGTGGCAACGTCGTAAAATATCACAACGCGCGCGAAATTTAAAAATTCATATAATATGAGAATGTAGTAGGTTTCATAAAAGTCTTTATTAAAATAAACTCGAATGAGATTTTAAAATATTTTATCTTCTATATTATTATAAAATATCTATATTTTATTTAAAAATGCAGAAACTACAACGACTAGCGTTTTTGGGTATAACAGGGGCTATGCGTACAATCTCAATTGCGGTTATGGAGTCACTTTTAGATCTGCCACTTCACCTACGAGTGAAAAAGGAGGGCTTACACATCCACATAAAATAACCCAAATTAAGAAATTAAAACCGGGAAACAAAACAGGTCACATAAAAATACTGGACTTAGAGTCAAATCTGCTTGAAAAACCTTTGGAATTCATCCCAAGAACTTTTGACTTTTAGACACTGTTTGAAGTTGTCATTCAGGACCGCAACATTGCTAGAAGTCATACAATGCAAGTGGATACAAAATCTTCCAACTGAAATACAGATGGATCAAAAACTGACCAGGGAACAAGGTATGAGGCATCTACAGCTTTAGAATGCCAATATAATGTCTGACAGCCAAGCTGCGATAAAAGCACTGAAAGCCAATAGCTTTGAATCTTTATCCATATAGGAATGTATACAATCTCTCAACAAAATTGGCCAAAAGCAACAAAATTGCACTTCACTGGAGGCCAAGTCATGAGGGAAATGAGATAGCTGACAAACTAGCTTGATCAGGTTCAAAAGCGCCCACGACTGGACTTGAATCGTTCTGTGAGTTATCTAAAACACAGGGGTGGAAATCCAGAAGTGGCAAACGGAGAGCAGGAAACCCTCTGGTACAATTCACCAGGACAAAGACAGGCGAAGAAATTATTTATAGAGTACTCGACTGCAGATCATAAGAAACTTCTTCTTTTTTCAAAGAACGAAATTATTATACTTGAATGTTTGCGTCAGTGCTAAGGGTAGTTAACATGAGCTTTCCAGGATTGTTTTTTAATTTATTAGCTAATGCAACCTGTTGCAGTCTTTTCTCGTAAATTTTTTGTGGTACTCTTTTACCTTTCCAATGAAAAATGAAATATTTTTTTATTGCGATTTAATGGTTTTGACGGTGAAATAATTTTTATACACACGTATGATGCCGGCAACTGGTGCTGTTTACATTTAGAGTGAAACAGAGTCACTGTACACGTGATGAAGCCAATTCGTTATGATTTAATAATTTGTAGCTATCTTTGTTAAACACTATAGTTCGTTATCTTGTTATCTCTCTCAGAATTCTGAAACCGACGACGTATGTGCAATTTTAAAAATTTAAATTGACATAACCAAAAAATTAATTTGATATGTCAGATAGCTCTACAACTGTCACACCATCGCGACGTTGCCAAGTCTAAATACTGCTTAAGTCAAGTAAGACTGTAAATACATTTGACTCTTGCAGTATCGACAGTACTACCTTAATTAATAAATTAGTAAAAAATAGTTAAAAATTCAAACCCCAGCCCAGGAAGGTTTTTCCAGAAAAAAAAAGTGTAAGTAATAATAAAATAACCGATATAATATTAAATTTTCAGATACTTTACATGGCAAACAAATGGATAACAGGCAATATAAATATTTGCAATATAAATATTTAATAATTTGCTTAAAGTTAAAATCCTAATATTTTAACATTCAGTTAAGTTTTTGTTTAATTTATATTTATATAAATTAATAAATTAATTAAGATATAAATAATATTAAATTTTCAGATACTTTACAGGCAAACAAATGGATACTGGCAATATTAATAATAATTAGTAAATTATTAAATATAAATAATACCTAAATTTGATATAAAAAATATTAAGAATACTATATAAATTCATAAAATTGATGTACGGAGTATCAATATAACGAATTAAGTTTTTCCTTTTATGAACTTTTTTTATCGTAATAACGTAAAATGGTTCTTTAACTAACAAAATGTTTCGTTATAGCAACGAACTTGTTTGTTATAATAACGAACATGTTCGTTATAATAACGTATATAACTTCTAATGAAGTTCATTGAACCAATGAACATTATTTAATAACCTCATCGTTATAACAACGAACCTGATTCATTGTCACAATAAACTTGTACGTTGGACTAGAAATAATGAACTAGTTCATTAATATAACGTACATTTTTATTATTATTACGTACCTTTTTTTTTTCAGTGAACAATATACAAAAACAAGATTAGCTTGCTGCAACGACTATATGCTCTATACTTCAAAATGCATTTATCCTTGTTACATGCATATGTTTAAGGATTTATTACAGGCATTCATATATGGCAATATTTGTTCTATAATTTGTAAAATGCAATTCGTACTCTTATGAACTGCGTACTCTTATGTGCCTTTACCCTATCACATTTGTTGCATAAATAAGGTTAGTATTATATTATAATCTAGATAGGTAATTGAATTCCTTTGGGTAATGCAGAGCGCCGAACAACTAGGGCTTGCACAGATATTTGAAATCCTTCAGAAGTATATAGGCAGAATTATGAACGACTATCTACATTCTAACCATATTATATTCGCAATTTTGCTTAATTTTGAACTTATGGTAACACATATCGTCGGTGAGGCTAGGTAAACCTAGTCATAGGGCTCCCACCCCCGTAATAGTTTTTGTTTTTGAAAGCATGACCTCTTAGGTTCAAATGTTTCATAAATGATTCGTAAACACTCATAGAGGCTGTCGTTCCATGTTCAAGCTTTTGGTTGGGAGTCTACCAGGATTTCAACCTTTCATGTTAAGGCGCTTCTCCTATAGTTTGTGTCAAAAGTTTAGACAGTTTGTGTCCAAGTTTAAATAACAATAACACAAGAATTTTCAATAAAAACTTAAATTCATTTGCAAATTTCAATTCATTAATCAGAAGTTATCAAAGTAATGATTTAATAATTGAATACATTTTTATAATAAGTAAATATCTTGTAATACAGGGCCAACAAATATTAGGTGGAAAAACATATTCCCATTTAGGTACTAGGAATACGTGTTCCCGCGGTCCACAAAAGGGTTAAATATAAAATTTCCTAAATATTTTAATTGGGGTTTCTGAATTAATATCAACACGAGTTTTACGCACTTATTCGCCTTCTATGCTTACCACTGGTGCAAGTTCTAGTAGGAAATTTATGGGAAATATGGTAGAGTGCTTCATTAAAATACATTTTCAATCATGATCAAAATAATTTTACTAATAAACAAATTTTATATATAAAATAGATACATCAAAAAACCATAATTTGAGAGACCCAAATATCAACAATTGAGAATTTTAATATAAACCTCTCAATTTTGATTTTATGGCAATTAAATAACTTAAAAAGACAATAGCAATTAATTACAAATGCAGTCCTTTTTGATACAATCGTGAATATGCACATTTCAACAATAACACATAAATGTGATACCACAATAGTACAAAATTTGTCTTCTACCCTACATTATCAATTTATTCTTATTACATAATTTACTAAACTTTCATCGAGACAAATACGGTTCACAATTAATATCACATGCCCAACCATAACTAATCACACGAAAGTACAAATGGTTCATTATCTAATCAAAATTTGTTTTTGTTTGCTTCTTCTGCAGTCTGCCACAACACTCTTCGTTTATGATGATCAATAGCAGTTTTCACACGATCTAATACCATTTTTTCAGTGAGCACACCATCTTCGGAAGCAAAAACTGCCGTTTGCCAAGACACACCTAATTTTGCTATTTCTCGACCCGACAATCCATCAGTTAAATTTGCAACTTCACTACATAATTTACCATAATCAAATTTGTCTATTTTAAATCGCCTGAAACATTATTATTATTATTACAAGTTACATAAAATCAATTCTTCAACAAACTTATTGCCAGCTAATGCAGGTTCCAATACGTATTTATCAAAATACATCCTAACAAGACGTTCACGTTCCTCTAAACCAGGTAATGGAAAATTAACCATTTCATCTAGACGGTCGTTTATAGCAGAATCAAATTCTTCCGGTGTATTTGATGCTAATACAAGCATAAATTTTCCACTAAGATCTCCACTTCGATATAAAAATGCGCTAAGAACCGCCCTCAACTCTTCCGAGAGCACATAATTGGATCGCTTTTTTAAAAATGAATCTGCTTCGTCAACAAACAAAATTAAACCTACAATAATATGGCTGTAAAAATTGAAAATAGATTAAATTATTTTGATATTACCTCTTCTGCTAGTATTGGCCCAGTCAAACACCTTGTGTATAGCAGTTACACCGTCATTTCCAAGAGGCTTAAAATCCCCTCCAGTTAAAATAGCATAATCCATCCCCGAATGATATGCAAGTTTCTGAAAGTAAAAAATGTTAGAAAGGTAAATACTGATTTTGAAGGTACCAAATGTACAGTGTGGGTAAATTTCGTTATTTTGCATATCAGCTTGGTTGTTGAACATAAAAATGACTTATAAGTTATAACTGAATCTACATCAATTTGTCACAAACAATTCATCGCTTAAAAATTTTTTAGTATATTTTGTAAGAGTGATACTGTATCATTTTTGGCATATAGGCATTGTTGTCATGTAAGGGAAGGGAGTTAAAAAAATTTGCAGAACGTAGTTAAAAAAAGGACATTTCCCACCCCTAGGTGGTAAATGCACCTAGGAATGCTTTTAGTATGCCACCGAAAATATATTTGAAAACCTCTGGCTTAAATAAATAAAATTGGCTTGCTCCAGGGCGCTGAATATGTAACTATGCCACTGATAACTACATTACTTTTTGTGTTAGAAATGTTCTTACTCTACACAGTTAGAAAAGCAGACAAACATACCTTTGCAAACATCGTCTTTCCAGTTCCAGGTGGTCCATAAACAAGAAGATTTTGAAACACTCCTTTATTTCGTTTTGTATTTTTTGTTGCAATTGCTATGTCCCTAATACGCTGCTCTAATAAAGGATTTAATACAATGCCAGTTAAGGAATCGCCAGGTCTTTTCTTTAAACTAGCAATAGGATGTTGCACCAAATCTAGAAACGAGCGCCTAGACGTCTCTTTGACTAGTGACGGTCTTCCTAAACAAAATGTGCCGATAAATTTAAGTAACTTTCAAACATATTTACATACCTAAATGAGCTTGTATATACTTGGAAGCAATACCAATCGAACCTTTGGCAGTATAAATTCCAAGAGCAGCTAAAGAAACAGCTCCGGCGGCAGCAAGAAGTTTATCTTTGTGTGAAAGGAAAAAGTTTAATCCTAAACCAACTAAATCGCCTGTCGTTCTAAAATTCTAAGCTATAACAAAAATGTTAAAAAAATCACTAATGGAAACTTACTGGATACTTTTTAACACTGTATCTCTATGTTCGGCGGCTTCTAATTTAATCTTTTCAAAAATCATGTCTTTATTTTCCCGCTCAAATTTAGCTTTGGCTTGATATTCTTCCGCTATACGTTTAGCATCCCTCGAAGCTTTGATTTCCATTTTACGTTGTAAAGTCTGCAATCGCATGGCTTCCTGCTTAGCCACGGATTCTTCTTGTCTGTAACAATTTGTTTAAATCGACTTTCACTAATTATTGAATAGGGTTAATTACTTTCTTAAATTTTCTTCGGTAACCTTCTGTTGTTGTATTAACTGCTCTTCGTAACGTTTTCTAGCCAATTGGTCGTTGTATTGTGCTTTAATTTGACTCTGTTTGGTCTCTTCTTGTAACAATTTTCGTCTATTTTCACCTTCTTCCCGCCTCGCTTCAATTTGCATTTGCGCCACATGCGCTTCATATTCTTTGACTTTGGCTAACTGCTCGTGCTGACGAGTTACCTCTTGCAATTTTGATAGTTCCAGTGCCTGCCCCGCATATTCTGTAATGTATAAATTCTGTAATAAATAAATTATGTAAAAATAAAATAAGAAAATTTATAACAAGCTTTATCAATCATCAGGTTCCTTTGGGGCCCTCGGCTAGAGCCGAGAAGGGGCCCCCTCACCAAGAGGGGAGATTTTTGAAAAACACTTTTTACGCTATTTTTTAGTTTTTGACTTTTAGTCTTTTGACTATTTTTTAGTAATAAAAAATACAAACCACTTTTACCCCAAGTATAAACCACTTTTTTTAGGCCCCTTTGGGATTTCACACGTTGATAAGTTGAATAATCAACATAAAAACCTTATCAATATTTTATGGCTAATTAACACATTTTTACTAATAAATAATAAATTAATAATAATTGTTAATTTGTGACTAAGGCCCGGATTTGTACGCATTTGCCTCTTTTGATTCCGTATAGGCTTTGAAAATATTTTTTGCAGCAACATTTATTTTACGACTTGGTGATCATTTTAAACCGCCCCAAAATGGCTATTTTCTGCATTTAGTGCCTTTTTCGTCTATTGTGCCTAATAATGCTTTTTCTATTTGTTTATTCTGTAATTTCTTAATCCTCTTGAAAGAGAGGACATATTCAGATATGTGCCCCAATATTCCATTGCCCCCAGAGCCTGTTCTGACGAGATGGGGAATAAGGATAGAGGCTGCAGTGTTTTAATATGAAAATTTTGATGATGTAAAAAAAGTAAGTAATTGATAGTTTCAATTCTCATACTGTGGACTGATGAGTCAAATTTAGCATATGTTGTTGCTCATCTTAAAATTATTCTACTAACTATAAAGAGCTTAGAAGCTAAGCATTGGACTAGACTAATATTTCAAAATTGAAGATTTGCAACAACAATTAAAAGAAGCTCTGGGTAAGATTGTAAAACTTATTTTTGCACGATTAGATGCACTTTTGGTGAAAAATCAGGCTATTCAACTGTAATGCAAATCGGCAAAGTATTATCTGGAGATTCAAATAGTTGACCAAATAAAATTGGAACCTGGGATGCTCCAGATTTTAAATATTTTACTGATTTTTAATCATTATACATTTTGAATTGGTTATTTTGCCTATTAGTGCATAATAACCTAATTTTTTGATACCTATTTTGGAAGTTTTTAGTGCCTAAAAATCCGCCTTATTTATGACGAAGATGAATGAAAAACTTACTAGAAGTTTCTAATTCCCTGGCAGCTTGAGCAGCTCTTTCTAATGCACTGGAATCGAATTTGTATGCATCCATGACTTTCTTTTCCCCCTTAGTTAAATTCGGGATGTTAGGACTATCGCCTCCGCTTCCAGCAGGAGGTTGTTGTAATCCTAGTCTTGATAAATCCGGGGGTTGTTCACCACTCTTACCGGATCCAAAAAGCCACGACATTTTTGATTATAAAGAAACTTAAAAAATAGGAAAAGAATAATTCCTAATCACTTTTATAGGTTACGTACACGTGAGCGGCGACTGTCAAACAATCAAAATCAAATGACCTTCAAGAAACGTGCGTTCGCGGTGCGACCCCTCGGGCAAATATACATGGTGTTCCTAAATACGTGGAAATATTTGGGAGGTGAATGATTACAAATAAAAATGTACATTTGATAGCGTTCATAGTCAATTCGCGTGAACGCTATGCTCCGACCGCCTCTATTTTACTTATTAAATTGTATTTGTTATTTTAATTTTTGGTAGTTATTTCTTATTATAATTTCATTTTAAAGTTTCATGAAAATTTCAGTATTTTAATAATCGCGTTAGTCCACTCATGCGCATCACAACTTCCTCAAAGGGATCCATCTCATCTCCAATCACTCCGGCCTCCTTTGACGAAGTCAGAGAAGCCATTAAGTTCACAAAAATTATGAAGGAAGCACGGAAGGAAGCACATACCATAAACAGTAGCGTAGCTAGGGGGGGGGCGGAACATTTTTAAGAGCGGCATTAGTTAGGAAATAGGGTTAAAAAAAGGTCATTAAAAAACTTTTAGGGGCGGTATTGAGGGCGGCAAAAGAAATTTTTTTTGATATTTCATAAATTAGGAAGTGGGATTAAGAAAATGTTATTCGAAAACATTTTTGGAGTGGGGAGCGGGCGGCAAATTTTGGAACCGCCCGGGCGGCAAAAGTTCTAGCTACGCCACTGACCATAAATGTGATTCTCAGGCTCGGACACTTCCTTGACCGTTGGAAGTTGACTGAGGTGATCGTAATCCTAAAGCCAGGGAAAGAGCATTCCAACTCCTCCAACTTAAGACCGATTTCCTTGATCCCCACACTTGCTAAAATAGCAGAGGATCACGCTAAATCGGGTGACAGTAGAGATCACCATACTCGGTCTAATTCCAGACGCTCAGTTTGGTTTTAGGGAAGGCCACTCGACCACCCACCAAGTCCTAGGGTGGTCGAGGAGATCCAGGGAGGGTTTGACGGGGGCCAAAGGGCATTAGGCGTCTTCCTAAATATAGCGAAGGCGTTTGACAAACTCGAAGACCTAAAGCTGATGCTGGCAGGGAACCCTCCTCTCCCCACTCTTATTCAGCATCTACATGATTGATATTCCTATTCAGAACAATGCCATGATGGCCCTTTATGCCGACGAACTGAGCTATGTTATGAAACGAGATATCTCCTGCTATTGTATTGTAGCAGAGGAATTACCAAATGCTCTATCATTTTTAGATGCAGGGGTATTATTAGCAGGCGTTCATCCCATTAATCTGGAAATCTTTAGACTCAAACTTGGAAAAAAATTTTGTTCCTAGTCAGTACAAGACAAGTTCTGTCTTCTTGACAGAATCGATCCTATTTGACAAAAAAAAAATGGGTTAATCAATAATTACCCACCGACCTGTTCCGGAGGTCCCACTTCCACAACCAGGATCCATCTCCTTTAAAATCGCTCAACTAGTGACAGGTCATGGTGAATTCCCAGATAGGCTGTCCTGAGTGTAGCGCCATGTCTGAATGTACTACTCCCCTCCCTTGACTTTGAAGTGTCTTGTATAACAACTAGTGCTGCAAGAAACCGTCTATTTTAAAAACCGGTTTGTAAAAAAACCGGTTCGGTAAAAAACCGGTTTACCGGATAGATAAAAAACCGTTTACCGGTAAAAACCGTGACGGTAAAAAAACCGTTTTTTGCGGGAGCAAGGTGCCACTTTTCTTAGGAGGGGGGGGGAAGTAAATTAGCGGGAGGAAAAGTAAAACTGCGGGAGGAAAAGTAAATACCACCAACTTAAGTTGGTACTTCATTAATGCCATGTACAGGTCTGGCTTTAGGCTATATGGTTTGGTAATTCTCGCTTATTCTAACAAATATTTGTTTTGAATTTTTTTCTTTCTTTCGGCTTTCGGAAAGGCAAAAAATAGTATATTCGCGCTCGGGATTAAAGTGACTTTTCGTCCTTCGGGTAATTTTTCCACTCGGCTGCGTCTCGTGTAAAAAACCTTTACCCTCATGACGAAAAGTAGCACTTTACTCCCTCGGTGTATAATATACTATTACCGAAAAAAACCGTGCCGGTAAAACAACAGCATAAAGCCCGGTAAAAAAGACCGGTTATGAACTATAAAGACCGATAAAAAAACCGGCATAAAGAAAATACAGGCAAAAAAGGTAAGAAATACCGACAAATAACCGGTAAAAAACCGATTAAAAAACAACCGATAAAAAAACCGGTAAAAAAAAAAAAACGGCAAAAAAACAGTAAGAAATGCCGACAAATAACCGGCAAAAGACCGATTAAACAAAACCGGTAAATCTATATAACCGTTTCTTGGGATATTGGAAAATAATTAGAACAACAGAAGTCGCTAACCGGCTTATGGTATATATATAATACCGAAACGTCGGCCGGTTAGCGACTTCTGTTGTTCTAATTATTTTCCGATATCCCAAGAAACGGTTATATAGATATATTTGTTTTGGATGAGATTTTTTCCTCTCAAAACCGGTAAGAAAAAAATCGGCAAAACAAACGATAAAAAAAATCGGTAGAAAAAACTGGCAAAAAAACCCGGTAAAAAAACCGGCAAAATTTACCGGTAAAAAACCAGTTAACCGTTTTTCGGGGTAATCGCTGACAGCACTAATAACAACACACAATTCTTCATCTTTTTCGTACACAGCCTCTTTGCCCTTCCTAAACATAGGAATTCTCTTCTATTCATGAATCTCCAATTCATGTTTGATCCATATTCTTGGCAGAATGACTTTCCCTTCTAAATCTGCGTAAAATTTGAATTTTCAAGACTCAAAACGGTTACTCGCGCACAAATGGCATCTTTGGGCCCGATTATTTTAGGCCTCCCTCTTGGGTAGTTAACTCTATTCCCACCCTTCTTTACTCCTCTGTGTTATTTGCTTTGTTAGCATTTAAAATCCTACAACCAATTTTGTTATGCGTTTTGCTATTTGTAACTGTTTCTTACTATAGTCAAGATACTTTCTCCGCTAGTCCATTCATGGGCATTACAGTACAAAAAATATATTTCACAAACATTCAGTGCTAGCTCGTCCCCGAATGTGGTAATAAAACTAATTTTCAAAAATAGTTTATTTTATAAATAAAACCTATTCCTAACAATATAACATATAAAACATATAGGTACATTTATACGAGTATGTCTGAGTATTTAAATTGGAGGGGCAGGAACGGCATGAGTAGACCGTCGCCTCAGAAATGTCCTACTTCCGGTTGGAAATTGGCGTGCTAGCAAAATCAAAGAAGATGCTAACACTAATTTTGTTGGAGGGCTATGACCACCTGGTAAACTCACAAAAACGGTTGCTACAGCTGCCAGTCCATCATCTGAAATAATATTTTGTTAGTCATAACTTGGTCATAACGAGATGAAACCGTAATTCACCTGTAGGTTCGACAGCAACCGGTCGTAGGTCGAAATGAGTAAGTTTTTTAGGTTTAGGCTTTGTAGTTAAATTAAGTGTCACACTAGCAAATGGTCGTTTTGCCATGTGCAACATTTCTACTACATGCCTTCTTCGTGCTCTTCGCACGTCAGCTGCTTGTTTAGCTTTCCAAGCCACGACACATGCGGCAAGGAATAAGAAAAAGCAAGAGAAAAATACAGAAAAAAATACAAAGAGATCAATGTGCAATTGGTCTTGCCTAAAGAATACTATACCATAAGCAACTTTCTTATCTAAATCTTGACTGTCCAATGCTTGTAATACTAAATAAAATCTGGTGTTTTCCAGTTTGTGAACTTCCTCAGGTAAAGTAATAACGAGTCTGTCTTTAAGTCCCTTAAGAGCTAAAATAGTATTTCTTCTCTGCACTGTGATATAAGTTCTCAGTCCAGCTGCATCTCGGTCAAGGGTTACATCTTCAGTTTTTTGGGTACCGTTTTCCCAAATACCGTATTGTGGATCCAAGTCAATTTCGTGTACTCCTGTACTAATATTTGGAGACACCACGTACGTGTCATCGTGTGTGCTCATAAATGCATTCAGTTTGCCTTGCGTCACATCTATCACAATTCGAATATCAACGTTCATAAAACGAGGTTGAATTACAAAGAAAACCATTTCTCCAGGATGAAGTGGTTTGGGTTTCATTTTGCATTCGTCAATGGGTTTAGCATCAAAACACATTTTTGAATCAACCGACATTTGTTTGTAACATTGGTGACCTTCTTTAGGTGTTCCGATGTATCCTTCTTTACATTTTGAACATTGCAACATCCAGCATGGTTGAGCGGAGTTTTTACCAGTCGTACCCGATTGACAAATATCGCTTTCAGTATTGTTCTTACAATTACACTTCTCTCCAGTTACTGCATCGCAAGTATCACCATGACCATGACATTCACAAGGTCGGCACGGATCACGATGATCTTCGGAACCTCGAAAATGTCCTATAAATAAAATAATAAAAACCAGAAGAGAAAATTGTTTCTTGAATTTACCGGAAATGCATTCGTCACATTTATCACCAGTTGTACGATTTGTGCAACGTAGACAATGAGCAAGACCTTTCGGTCCTTCTTTAAGGTAACGAGCAATGTCTTCTAAATCCATATCATCTGGAGGGATTAAGTTAGTGACGTTATCTATGCAAACAGAACTGTGTCCGTTGCAATATTCAACACATGGTGTGCACAATCCACCATTAGTAGGATCCCCGACAAACAGAGGTTGGCATTTCTCACATTGTGCCCCCTGTAACAAGAAACATTGTGTAAATGATTGTTGAACGTAACTGGAATTTAAATCTGGCTCTGCAGAAATTTTATTTTAAACTTGTTACGCATTTCGTAGCTTCTCAGCAACAATTTTTTACATAAAAATTCATAATATAATGTAAATGTAAACTTACCATTGTATTGTTATAACAATGTACACACTTATCCAATTTATCAGGACCCTCACAATCAGAATGACCATTACATTGACACTGGATACTGCAGTTAGCACCAACGTAACCAAAATCACACTGACATTTGTTAGGCTGTACGCACTTTCCACGCACACACCCTATAGGTACAAAAGACAAAGCAAATGTTAGAACAAAAGAGGCAACAACAAAAAAAAACAAACAAACTTCAAATAACCAAAGCAAAAATTACCTTGAGAACAAACTGGTTCACAGCCAGTAGGTCCGCTCTTATAACCAGGACCACAGACACACTTAAATCCTTCTTCGAGATCAACACAACGTTCTGATTCGGCAGCACAACTGTGATGTCCATTAGAACACTCGTCTTCCGCCGGACATTTAACATAATGCCAAGTGTAAGTTTTATTTGCATCAAATTCATCCTCAGGTTTCTAAAAATAAGAAAAGCTAAGTCAGTTGTACAAAAAAACTCAAAAATATTACCAGTGCAAAATCAAAATTAGCATAGACATCGGCACAAGTTCCCAGTAGTGGCCTCTGATTAGAACCTTCGCTACAAACTCCTGCACCTGTGATTCCAGGTGCAGCACACCATCCACAATATGCATGTCTTAAACAACTGGAACACTGTGTAAATGAGCTGCAAGGTTCGGGACAATACTGTCTGTCATCTGTTTGAAGAACCAATCCACACACACCACCTGCACAATATACATGCTGATATGAAGCCGAAATGCATTCATCCAACTGAGTGGACCAACGACAATCGGCTGCTTCTAAACACGAACTACAAGAACTATAATAGGAACACAAAGCTCGACATGTGGTAATAGCATTCGCTTCTTGTTCATTTTCCACTAAAAAAAAAATTAGTTTAGCCACAATTAAATATAATTATTTTAAAGCAAAATATTACATTTAATACACCGTTGTTTAGCGTAACTCCAGTGACAACCAGAAATTTGATGGCATTGTATACAATCTGTCGCTATGCAATTATTGTATGGGCATTGTGAGAGTGAGTTGGACGAATCACCACTGCATCTGTTACTTGAGGTGCAAGTGTTGTTACACCATTGGCATCCAATCACTTGAACACAATTTGTGCAATCTAGTAAAGACATGCAATCGCTTGTAATGATAGGCGTGTCACATACTCTTCCTCTGGTATCTTGAACTTCGACGCCTAAAAATGGTTAGAACATAAAACAATTGCAGATATACTTTAATATTTGTTGGACTTACCGACTTCCAAAACAGCTATAGGACATTGCATTTTTGTGTTCACGTAACATGTGTCATTTAACGTATCGGTTTCGTTCACTAATGAGCAATAACCACAACCGGGAATTTGAAGGCAAAAGTTTTGCATTGACCACAATGAACAAAATTCAACTGGTAATTCGATACGCATCACAGAACAGTGAGTATCACTACCCCAACCTCCAACAATGTATGCGGTGTCACCATCTGGTTCTATTGTCATGGCCGGTGCATACATTTGATCGGGTAACAAACCAACAACTTCCACACCTGAAATTTTAAACATGAACAGATCGAATTTTAAAAGAAAAACGTTATTGGCACTTTTTCGTTTTTATTGTTACCTTGTAGGCCCAACTGATTAAACCAAATTGTTTTATACAAGTGGAACCTACAGTTTAACATAAAATTCACACTACAACATAGGCAAATCTAATGAAACTAGACTTTAAGATATCAAACTGCCTGTGCAACAAAAAAATGTAGCAATAAAAAATGTTCTACCTTCCACAACAAGATTAATCCATTGATTGCAATTATATGAGTACGCATAAAAACTATCAGTAACATTCCACGGCCATATTCTTCCGCCCACCAAAAACATATGGGAATCGGTTGTAACTGCCGAATGAAAGTATCTAGGTTTGGGCTAAAACCAAATTTGTGAAAATATGTCAACAATATAAAATCCGTTAGATCTTACCAAACCAAAGTTGGAAGTAAAAATATTTAAGTCTGTCCAGGTGCGAGTGTCATAGCTTAATCTGTACATTTTATTGGATAAAATAGATTGCTGCTCTTTGTACTCGTAACCACCAAAAATATAAAAACTATTGCTTGGACTATGGAAAACTGTACTGTGACCATATAACCCAATAGGTCCTGCACCTTTGGTCGACCATAAATACCAACGTTCTGTATCGAGCCGAAATTCCCAAACATCACTGACAAATCCATGTTGAGGTGAAACTCCACCAATTAATATCAAACTCTCTACTGTCGTATTTCGGTAAGAAGTTAAAGTGTGTCCTGCTACAGCTGGGGGCCATTTATCACTATTTTCTATTTGTATTTGACCCCATCGTTGGTTTTGAATATCAAATTGCCAAAAATCATCCAAAGTTCTATTTGTAGACGATTTGGCCACTTTAGCAAGACCACCGAAAATGTAAATAGACTGACGAGAGTGTATTACATCTGCGCCATGAAAATAACGACCTTGTGGCATTTTTGCGTCGGGAGTAGAGTCCACGGTTACTTGCGTCCAGGTACTGTTACGAGTATCAAATAATCTAATGTCGTTTAAGGGACCATGAGATAAAGAGTAACCACCAAACATCCATAATGAACCTCTTCTGTCAGCAGTTAATGAATGTCCAAATCTTGGAAGGGTTTTCCGCAAATGTTCCAAATTATCAGCCAAATGCATGGTGTTAAATAATTCCGTGAAAATCAATTGCTTTCCTGTTAATCTGAAATTTACAAAATAGAAATTTTGAGTATTTGAGTACATAGTTTTTGTGTAAGTTTTAAATATTGTTACAAGAAGAACTTATAGATGGAGACTCGTTAATCCAGTATAACGAAATGTCCTTGTTTCAAAATGTTCTTTTTACAAGACAAAGCCCAGATGACCGACCGCGGATCCAAACATAGGAAATTAACATGGAAAATTGATTTTTTTAAATTCCTGCTTCTCATATCATAACGGATAAGAATGAACAAAATATCAAGTGTTAAGTATTTTTAGACGCGGAATAAAAATCTCTTTAAATCGATACCTTTTTCATTCTTATCCGTTATGATGGGAAGCAAGAATTTAAAAAAATAATCAATTTTCTATGTTTGGATCGGCGGTCGGTCACCCGGTATAACCGCAAGTTAAAAATGATATATTTTTATATTTCACTATTGGCCTCCTCGATATTTTAGACGATCCTACGCGTCTGGGCCAGTTGCATAACAGAAGGTAACCCTTGCTATAGATTAAATTCCTATTTTAACCAATCAGCGTGGTTAAAATCGGAGCTTAAACCATAGTCAAGGGCAGAGTGTCGTAACTAGCCATTCCTGTGCCCTGTGCAAAACTAAAATCTCTCCAAACCGCGCAATAGAAAGGCGAAAATTTTAAAATATAATTTCTTGTGAACAGCATTTTGGGTCCCCTACCAAGTGGGCCTTGGGTGGGTGCACCTATTGCACTTGCCTAGTTACGGCACTGGTCACGGGTTACCCTCTGTTGTAATAAGTGTACGAAATAAATTATTTTGTTTGTGTTCATTTTTTATAATTAGTCTTTGTATCCATGTCGCTACAATTAATTAATTTATTATAAATTAAATTGTCTTGATATTTCATCAGATCAGAACCCAAATGTATTTTTTACTGATTTATTTATTTTTAAATTAAAAAATAATAAAATGAATGTTTTTGTATTTGTAAATAAATAAAATCTACTAGTATTATTATATATCTACTATTATGAATTATATGCATCCCTATTATTTGTGTTGTTTATCCAATTGTTAAATCAATAAATCAGCAACCAGGGATACAGCCATTTATTTACAAATCTAGTATTTTTTATAGAAACCACATTTGAGTGAGAAGTAATTAAAAAAATAATTTGAGTGTCAATATGACAAGTGCTATAGGTGCTGTAGAATTGCAAAAATCATCAATACCAGAACCTTCTCTTGAGAACGAAACACCAACGCTGTTATCAAAATATAATCTAACAGTAAGTCATCTTGAATATGACTACATAGCAAAATGTCAAAACGGAAAAGAACTAGAAAAAATATTTCACGTCCTTAAATCTGGAGAAGAAGGTCATTATCCTCACTTGATTGAAACGGTGGAGAAAAAGTTACAAGAAATTAAACCTAATAGCAAATTGTTAAGGGAAGCTACCGCTGTATTACAAAAAAACGACGTCGGCAAGGAAGAATGGAATTGCATATCAGAAGATTTAAGTGACTGGATGAAAGATGTACAAAAAAAGGACCAGGAACTTGAAGAAAGAAGACTTAAACCAGCAAACGCTTGTAACTCCGATTATGACATTCGGGTAGCAAGTAATGAAATCAAAGATGAGGAACCTATTGCAAATCCAAAAAGAATTTCATCAACCGATTACAAATCCTGGGATAAATACGATCCCGACACAGAGATTCTCAAAATGGATTTAAAAGATGAGAAGCTTAAAGAAACTGCACTAGAAGAAGAAAAAAAGGGCCAGAAAGAAAAAACAAAAACGGTGAAGTACAGTAAATTCATAACAGAAGCAGAAGCAATTTACGAAGCTAATCTTGAAAAGGATCGTGGAAACGAATGTTACAAAGCCAAAGAGTATGATGATGCCGTACGTCACTACACAAACAGTATAAACATAAAAGCAAGTGCGGTTACTTACGCAAATAGAGCAGTCGCATACAACAAACTTAATAAGTACACTCTTGCTATAGAAGATTGCAAAATCGCCATCAAATTTGAACCAAGACATCTGAAAGCGCGTTTTCGTTTAGCCCAAAATTTCGAAATTTTAGGCCAACACAAAGAAGCGCTGGAACACGCAGAAATTGCAGTACAAATTGATCCAAACAATCAAGTCATACAAGAATTGACTAACCGGCTACTTAAAACAATCGGTCAAAGTAGCATCAATACGCGATTAAAAATTGAAGACTTAACAGTCAATAAAGAACAAAAAAAGCCAATTAAATCAATTTTAAAAAATAAACAAAGCGAAAACAAACTGTTCACAATTATTCCAATTCCTGGTACAAGTAAAATGTCACCTCCTTTCTACAAAAAGATATTTACTACTAATCCAGAGATAGTGAAAAGGGAAACTTACTATGTAATGTACAAATTGTATCCTTTACGTTTCATGCCGACCATTTATGAATCGTCTGATGATGAGGGCGAATTTTTAAGTAATTTTAATCTTGCAATTTCAACTGATGATTTATTAAAGAAATTAAATTCCATTAAAATAAATGACGATTCGTGCGAAAATGTTTCAGCTAACAAAAGCATTAAAAATAAAAAAAATAGCAAACCGGTGATTCAAGTTGAAAAGAAGGTAATAGGGAGCTTGTGGTTGCAATTTTATGATTCTTGTGTTTTGTAGGTATCATCAAGTAATCAAGAGTTAGCTAATTCATTAACAAGTAGCTTCGGAGGAGGCGGAGGTGAACCATGCACTGTAACCCAACAATTGGTGACACTTCCAGAACAACTTTCGCCATTTACATTTGAACAAGCAATGCGTGAAAATAGTAGTTCCGTGCTGGCAGAGATGCTTCGATTTTTAGATGTTGAAAGAATAGATACAGGTGATTAAAAAAATTATGCTTTTAGTAACTCCATGTCAAATCAAGCAAGAGATCCGACCTTGATGTATCACATTTCAATAATTTAGGTGTGAGCCCGAGACTATACTACTTATGTGTTTTTCCATTGGTTTAAACGTCGTCATCAATATGTGTTCAGTCATGACAACCATAGAAAAACAGATTCCGCTAAATGTATCAGTATTAATAAATATAGTCTCGGGCTTAAGGCGAGTATCTCACATTTTTTTAATAAAAAAATGACCAATACCGAAGAGCTCATAATTTTGGCCGTAAAAGTATTAATTTGTCACTGATGGCCACAACTGATTTTTTTTTCAAATATGTACTGTAAATTTGCTTGATAAAATACAACATTTTTGAGCTCACTTTGATTATCTCCATAGCTATATGTGAGTCCACACAACCAAATCAAAATACAATTTTCAGTATTTATTTAATTAGCTTTTACTTGTGAGACACCAAGGTTCAAAATTAATTAAAATCTGATTGATATGACATGAAATTAGAAACTATTGTTATCCAATATTAAACAATTCGAAATTTACTGTTTTAGTGATTGGATACACACTGGATGATTCTAGCCTCACCAAAATAATTATGTGCCTACATGAGCACTTTATGATTCCAAGTGAAATAAATAAAGTGCATTCAGTCCTACTAAATTTAATTAAAGTGCCAAGATTTGAACTTATAGTGATGTTTTTAAACAACCACTATAAAATGTGTATAAACCAATTGATTCAATTTCTTGATCAGCATGATCTTGGTTTACCAAACTGTGTAAAAACCAAATATTTATAATTAAAAATGTTGTCTTATTTTAATAAAAAAAAATTAATTAAGTACATACCGACTATTGCATGATGATCCACCCCAACCAACGCTACACAAACATCTACCATAAGCACGATCACAAACACCTTGATTAAGAGCTGAATTACAATTGTCAGGACAAATTTCAATATCACAATTTGGACCTATAAAATTTTCTTCGCACAAGCACTGACCATGTTGACATTGACGAGGATATGTACAGTTTTCACAGCTTAAAATTTTATATATTGCACTGAATCCTTCCCCAGGAAGACCTTGTTTATAATGAACGGTTAAGTGACCTATAAAAACAAAATTAAACAAACGAAATACAGTAAAAATAAATTTTTATACCTGTACGAGATTCTATAATTGTAGTGGGTAAAGTTTCTTCGGTACATAGCACAGCAGACAACGCACTTTGACTCCCCATATCGACCAATTCAGGGAGACCATCGTAAACATAAACGGCATTTTCGCCACAACTAACATTTAATTGACTAGAATTTATTTGTAATTGAATTATTAAGGAACCACTCTCAACTTTTGGATTTATAATCCACAAACATTCTCTAGTGGGTGGACCACCCCACGGAGCACTGTAAGCTTGTAAAGAGCTTATTCCTTGACCATTCGTTCCTGTTAACACTCCCCTGGCTTCACACTGATAATAACACTGACCATTGTTTCGAGGGTCTCCATAATAATTCAATTGACACCGATCGCAATGATCACCTTCCGTATTATCCTTACAATAACAAATACCCGTTGTAATATCACAATTTCCTTGTTCTTCTATACCGTGACCGTTACATTCGCATTTACGACAACCTATAACACCCAAAAACATTTCAGTGAAAGGAATAATAAGAACTAAATAAAGTTACCTTGTTCTTCGGTAGCATTTCCATAACTTCCGAGTTTGCAAAACTCGCAATTATCTCCAATCGTCCAATCCATACATTCGTCGCAAATTCCAATACCTTCCGGACAATTGGAATGATTGTTACAGCCACAGTTAACAGAACAATCCGGGCCAGTCCAACCAAGATCGCATTTACAAGCATAATCTGGTTCGCCTTGGCAAACTCCATGAACACAAACGTTATAACACGTACGAACACAAGACGTACGACCATCACCAATATATCCACGTTTACAGTGGCAACTAAATGATCCATCGGTATTTGTACAAATAGCTTGAGGATGACAATCGTGTAAACCAAGGCCACACTCGTCCACGTCCGGACAATGAGCGTAAGCCCAACGAGCGTTTGGCATACTTAAAGCTTTTGAACAATTAACTCGGGGATTATTAAAGTCGCCCTGCACACACATCCCTAAAACGTTCAACGTAAATCAAAATGAAACAATTACTATAATACAAAAGCAAACCTGCAATAGGATTAGAGGAATTATAACACCAACCACAACTAAGAGAGCTTAAACAACTAGAGCAATTAGAATGAAGAGAGCAGGTTTTACATTGTTCCTGAGGCTTGGGTGCTGGCAATAAACCATTCTCTTGCGTAGTTACTAACGGAAAAGCTTGATCCAACCATTCACGACACAACCCAAACTGATACTCGCTAGTGTAAACTGAAAAACTAAAACATTGTTGCGTTGTTTCGCACCACACGCAACGCCCCTTTTCTTCTAAACACGTAGCACAATCAGATCTTTTGTAACACGGCGTCGGACATTGTTCTTTATCTATGGCAGCATTGGGCGCCCTTCCGATTCTCGAACACCGGGCTTCTTCTATCCACCATTCGCACAAACCCGAATCGAGACAACTTTCACAAGATATAAAATTGGAGCAATTTGAGCAAACGCTTGGCTGTAAAGTTAAATAATGCCAATCGTTATCCGGGGAAACGCAACTTAAATTTTCGGCTTCTCCACGTGATACGCAATTATTGTTGACTTCACACCATCCACATTGAGAATCTGTGAGGCAGTGAAGACAGTTTTTGTATTGAGAGCAAGATCCGTTTCCGTAAGGTTCCAAATATTCGAATGTGAAAACCTGGAATAGTAATAATGGAGATAATTATTCATAAAAATAAAAGATTTATCTAAGGTATACTATCTTTATAGAACATTTGCATTTAATATTATACCTAATAAAGGTGAGGTTGTAGGCAGAGTCACGTATTGATTAGAGTAGTGCAAGTTTCAAGTTAAGTACAATTATTTTTATTTCGAAGCAAAAGGCAAAAATAATCGCATAATTCACAAAAAGTGTGGCAGTGATAATGTAATATTTCTATGGAAGAGGACATGTAAGTAGACAGTGGAAATTTTGCAAATCTACATCCGTACCAATTCAGGTTATTTCTGGATTAATATCGAAAATTAACATAAAAATATATTTCTTCGCTTTATAAGCATAAATCTCGTTAATCCAATCTTGCGTGTCCGTATCAGATTAGGATTTTCCTGAATATCTCAATGTAAATGAGCTTTAATTATTATAATTATTTTTCGAGTATTACTAAGTATTTATTTGAAAATGTCTAGAACACAAGAAGTTTGAGATGGAGAACTACTTTTTTAAATATTTTTATTTCCAGAAAATTGCTAAAAGAATCGCCTTTAATTTATTTTTCTCTATTTCAATGTTTTTATTGTATTCAATATATATTTATTTTGAGATCAAGTTGACTGTATTAGAAAAACTTGGGGAGTTGTCCTCTATTTTACCCACAAAATCATCAATAAAGTGTTAAGATTTACTACATTGTTGTAATAAGAATTAGTGAGGGACTATCAAATAAAAACTATCGAATTACTTATTCGATAGTTAGTCTTTATATCAACTATCGATAGTTGGACACTTTTTAGTTACTAAAAACTATTGAATGAAATTTTAGTTACTAATAAAACTATTCGAATAACTTATTAGCAGTTATTAGTTACTAAAACTATTCAAATAACTTTTTAGTTGATAATTAGGTGCCGCTCTAGTGTGCAGTCTACCATAAATTTTTTTTTTTGAATTTTTTTAGGAAAATTTTGCCTCAGCTACTGAAATTTTATGGTAGACCGCATACTATAGCAGCACCCTATAACTTACAATATAAAAATTATAAAAAAAATATAAGTGTTTATTCGATAGTTTTATTCGATAGTTTTTATTCAGTAACTAAATTTTAGTAACTAAATTTTTAAATTACTATCGATAGTAAAAAATAATTAGTAACTATCGATAGTCAAAATAGTTTGATAGTTCCCATCACTAATAAGAATCAACATTCATATTATAAAATTCAAATACAGTGCAGTAACTTAGGTAGGTGAACGTGACTCAGGACAAGAGACGGTCTAGGACAAAAGGACGCGACCGAAAGGACGCAGGCCATAAAGACGTAAAAACTTATTTGACATTTGATGGGCTGCCGCTAGTTAGTAAGCCCCACCCTAGCATTAGTTTATAAATATAAGCTCTTTACATTGTAAAATACTACATTCTGACTAAAGATATCCCTTAGGCCGGTCCTACTCGGCAAAGTGTGCTACTGGGAAGGGGATGGATCATATCCTTATCCTGAAGGATAAGTTGCTTTGAAAAATAATGATTACTAAAATAATTATAGAAAAATTCCCAAAATATTAATACTATTTGGTATAGAAAATTCCTTGCACCAAGAAGACTTATTGCTAACCAGCAGCGGATCCTGCACAAAGTGAGTATCGGTGCAAAAACATTCATGGGTCCCAGAGGCGTAACAACACAGTTTGGAGCCAGTGTACAAGAATGAATGTTTATTTTCATTCGTTTTGCATACTATTTCCTAAATTTCTAGACTTTTTCTTTGGACCGCTTGATCACACAGCAAACACTAACTTGATCTAACTGTTTTGCATTTTAACTAATTTGATATTATTCATTTCCTATGCCGCCGTATTCAGTCGATTTAACGAATTCAGAAATTTACTTTCATTCTCAGTCATTAATACGACACAATCTCCATATTATAAAAGCAGACGCTCAAATTCATATTGTCTATTTGAACATCATCCACGTTTTCATAGCATCTTTCATTTATGAGGTTGCGAGAGCTTTTACTGTACTTATCTTGTACATTTTAATTCTTAAAATTTATTGTATATTTTTATGATCATATAGGGTTACTTTGAAGTTAAACCACATGAACTACGATTAATTGATTATTTTAAGAACTTTTTAGTTACTCTACAGTAAAGTGTCATTTTGATATGTTAAAAGTTAATGTTATGCAAATAATCCTGTTCCCTATTTAAATGGGTGCTTGGACACTTTCTAAACACGTGAATTTGTCTAATTTAAGCCATAAAAAACTTGCTAATCAGAATATATTTTTCCAGGCACACATACAAAGAATCACTTAGATAATATAATTCTTCATTTTAGAAAGTCCTTCGAGAAAACGTCAATATTACTTAATAATTTGAAAGATAAATATAAAAACTAATTTGACAAAAACACCATTGATGCTAATAAATCGTTTCAATAGTTTATTATATGAAAAAAATAAAGAATTTTAATAACTTTTGAATGATATAGATAATTAGGTACACCAAGTGCATTTCAGAGAAAATTCGAGGCCCGAAACAACCAATATTTTTGAGGCCCTCTCCCCCCTTAAAATTCAAAAGTATGGAAAAAAATATAAAATGCTAGTTTTTATTCATGAATGGTTTTTTATTTCTTCCTTTTTACATTTTTATTTCGCTAAGCGATATTAAGTTGAAAATAAGGCCCCCTAAAATTGTTCCCCCTCTGTCCAGGTCCGAGTATACCTATGGATGTATATCTTCATCAGGTTAAAGATGACTAAAGACTGAATGGGTATGAAAATGAATGGTTAGGATTATTGAAAAATTAAAAATTCTGCGACTAGGTCCAATAAAACTGGTAATATCCACATGAATCTTGTATATTCCTATGTAGCATCAGAATGTAATTAAAAAAATATAATACATTTGGATTTTGGTCAGAATATTTTTAGAAAATCGAGGTGTAAAGGTTGTACAACAACCTGTTCTTTAACAAAAGTTAATCTCTCTCAATATTTCAATGTTCATTTAAAATTTTCATCGACCTTAAGCAAATCTTAATTTGCAAAAATTAATAAAATTTATATGGTTAGTATTTAATACATAAAAAATGCTATGAGCAATCCTTGAAAGTAATAATTAATTTTTGAAAATCCTATATTAAATTTAAAATTCAACTTATTATTCTTTACGTTTATTGCACAACACAGGTATGCTAAGTTACGACCTCTAAAAGTGTAAATTAATAATGGTTTATAAATTCAATGTCAGATTTATAAAAAATAAATAACAGAAAATCAACAAATTGAAGGAAATGTTATTTCATACTATCACAGGGTATCTACTACACATAATTATTTGAAATGTGCACCTTCACATGCGTAATTACTATTTACTAGGTGTAGATACATAAATAATTTTACATTTCTTACTCAATTTTTCAATTACCAATATTCGATAAACTATCTAAGTATATCTAGCTAGCATTAAAAGGGAAACATTTTTAGTACATTTAATAGTTTGAAACATCCAATTTGTATTTAATTATAAAAAAAAAATTATTTCCTCTGACGTCAATGAAGTCGTCAAAAATTGTTATTATTTTGCATGAAAATGAAAATCTGTGTCATACTTAAATTATTGTGTTGTCGGGTAGCCCTACAAAAAGTAGAACCTTGAACTAAAATTAGCTAAAATATTATATGAAAAATGTAATCAACGATAATTACACCTATCATTTCTATTGCAATTAAGATTTCAAATCAAAAACCTATACAAAACTAAAAGAAAATTTCTGATTCGTTCAGCAAAAACTAATTTAAAAAATTTCCTAAATAAAGATGCAAACTAAATTGAACCTACTAACGACGAAATTATGCTAATTAATGCCTAGAACGTTAAATATCTTGAGAGTAATTTTCATAAACAAGAAACCCAGTTAATTTGTGTAATGGAAAGTGATTCACTGTCGCACCTGTTTAAAACACAAGGATTGTTGAATATGAAACTAAATAATGTTGTTTTGCTTAGAATTTAATTTTGTAAATGAAAAAATTAAATTATGCCAATTTGGGAGGGATTTCCAACGTTGAATTATAGAATTCACTTATTTAACAGGCTCATACAAATAATTTTGCAATACATAATTAGAGAGAGCGAGGCATAGTGGTCCACCTTTTTCTTTAAATTCAAGTTTATTGCATATTATTTGATAGCAAAATATTTAGATTATACAGAACAGAAAGGATAACTTTTGCATTTATTTTACAAGTCTCCAAAGTAAGAAGATTTTGCCATAGTTTTATATGACCTATATTCATAAACGTCAGTAAAATCATCTTAAAACTGAACAGAACAGCCTGAAGACATTTGTGTTAGGTCCCACCGGCCTCGTTATCCATAATTTGCAAAATATTGTAATATACTCGTAATACATAATATTTTATATTATGTAGGCATATTTTCACAAAACCAACCTCATACTAGAAAAATACCTCAAAAAAAATTTAGAATATTTTGGTACATAAAAATATTATTCAGAATTAACTACTGTACCCCGCTATCGCCTACCTTTTGATTATACGGATGCTATTATAATTTTAACAATTTCTGTTATCTATTATTATTTCCTGCAATTAGGTCTGCCCATGGAAAATAAATTTATTATTATACATACTACATAGTAACTGACTTGTGTGTGCTTGTAATTATGAAAGAGACGAAAACTAGTATAGTAGATGGACTTTGTAATAAAACCAATTTAATGCATTCCACATTTTCTTTACTTAATTAGCTGGTTACTGTGTGATTATTATTTTATCATTTCAATTTGTTCGTATTTTTGTTAAACATCCGAATTAAAATTGAAATCTGGGTAAATATTTTGATGTTGACAATTTTTATTTAAACAACTACAAATTTAAAAAAAAAGTACAAGAAACTCGTTAATCTATTCGTGTGCGTGATTCCCAATTAAGAAATGAAAATATTTTCTGTTTCTTTTATATAAATTTATTTTAACAAGTGCTAAATTTTTGCAAAAAAAACATTTATTCGAACATTTATATACCCTGTATGACAGGGCCTAACCAATAATAATAATTATTTGAAAAAATAAATGAAGGAAACTCACTGATCTTCCGAAAGAAGATAGGATATAATTTAATAAATTAAAAACCTTATTGATATTGTTATAAACTGCAAATTTTAATTTATAAAAATTTGCCGATGTTTAATTTTTTAGCAGTTTTACTCCAAAAATACAAATTTATAAAAACTGTTTTAGAGTAAAAGTTTTTATGTAAACCAAGGAACAGGTAGCTTATCATCCCCCATCTCGCCAATTTCGACTTTCATCTTTTAAAGAAAGTAGAATAAAAATAAAGAAAAGGGCATCGAGATCCTTCTTTATATACTATGTCTCCGTGGGCCCGTGTGCAATTATTCAATCTGGGCTCCCTAAAAGCGCGAAAGATGAATTTCCGTTGAACAAAAATATGTACATATTTCAATTAGATTTTAAGGTTAATTCTGTTCAATTCTATAAAATAATAAATTAAAAAGTTGAAATAAATATTCCAGGAACATGTAACAATTTTGTTTCGTTCTATCCTTGAGTGTCTTTGCGTGCAAATCTTTTATATTTTCTCTGGAGCGTGGGTCCTTGATTTCATGGGCCAGTGTGTTTCCTTTTTCGCACACCCGGAACCCCCGGTAGTTACGCCAGTGTCTCAACGTTTGATCTAATGCGCTCTATTTTCGAGGAAAAGATTATCTAAAAATGCGATGTCTAGTTCAAAAGGTTCCAGAAACAGGTCCTAGATCTTGGAAAAATACACAAAAAATTTGATTATGATCCCTTTTTTCAAAGTTAAATCATTTTTCGGTTTTCTCTGTATTAAGAAGTGGTTTTTGTAGTTAACGATGTAGAACGGTACCCCGACAAAATAGCCCCGGGCAAAATAGCTCCGTCATAATAGCCCCGTCAAAATAGCTCCGGCAAAATAGCCCAATGACAAAACAGCCCCGACAAGATAGCCCAATGATAAAACCGCCCCGACAAAATAGCCCAATGACAAAATAGCTCCGACAAAATAGCCCTATTTTAAAAAGCCCAAAAGGATTTTTAAAAGCGCATGCGTGGCTGCGCATTGTTCAATTTTACCATACAGGGTGAAAAGTAACATTACTAAATCGGATTCGCATTTTTAAGGACCGCATTCAGGGTGAAATTTTTTGTTTTAATGATGTATACAGGGTGAAGCATTAAACATCAAAAACATATACCAGAGGAATTCTGATAGGATGAAGCAGGAGCTGTATTTGCATAGGTGCAACTAGGGGGGGGTGCTTGGGGGGCTAAGCCCCCCAAAATATCCCAATTTTTCGTTATTTTTACCCCTATGAATAAACAGCCCCACGCTTTTATATTGATGTTTTCGAGAAACTTTGTTAGTTCTTATTAAAATTATTTTTTACTTTTCAATGCACCTTTTCAATTTAAAAAAAAAGGTTTTTTTAAATTTTTTATTTAATATTTTTCCTACCAACCTATCATTACCAACCGGTATACCAACCCAGCATTACTATACAAATTATAATCAAAACACTTTCTTGTAAATTATAACTTTAACTTTTCATACGAATACACGCATAACACCATATACCATCGTTAATAAAAATATCACTGCGCTAAAATGGAATACATTCGATCACAGAAGGGTGGAGAGCTGCTAATGCATGAAGGCTATCGCTATCGAAAAGCGAGAGAAAATGCCGATGCAAGTGTTTCCTGGAGGTGCATCAAATCCAACTGCCAAGGACGAGTGAAGGTTACAGATGGTAACTTACTAGTTGTTACACCCCATGACGACCACGCTCCAAATCCAGCAGAAAACGTAGCCGCAAAATGTGTTGCAAGTATTATAGAAAGAGCATTGGATACTGTAGAAAAGCAGTATTCTGATTGGTCGTTGGTAGTACCAACTTAAATGTTAAAATGACCTCCCCCTGGGATCCAGTAGCACACCAATAGAGTTTTTAACCTTGGCGAACTGCCCGTCCGTAGATGGGCCTTCCAGCTAGTAAATATATAAAACTTGTTTAGTTTCTGAATCTTTGGGCTATTTTGCCGGAGCTATTCGTCGCCGGGCTATTTTGACTGGGCTATTTTGTCGTCGGGCTATTTTGTCGGGGCTGTTTTGTCATTGGGCTATTTTGACGGGGCTATCTTGTCGTCGGGCTATTTTGTCGGAGCTATTTTGTCGCTGGGCTATTTTGTCGGGGCTATTTTAACGGGGCTATTTTGACGGGGCTATTTTGACGGGTCACCATGTAGAACATTTAATTTTGTAAACAAAAATGCATACACCAACAAATAATATTGCAATATTATTTACAATATTACATGTAACTAAATACATCGATACTAATATATAATATTATTAGTATGTACTAGGTACATAGCTATTAAAGAGATTCACAATAGTTACTTATTAAATAATGCCTTCATTTCAATTTATGTAAATTGATTTCTACTTAACTGGTACACTCCATGTAAATATTTTTAAAAACAAATTAATTAATCCCCTACATAATAATATAATAATAAATAATTCAATTATTTTAATAACAAGTTGTGAAAATACACAGTAAGTATGTATTTACGATTGATATTTATTTCTTTAAATTCGGGTTATTACGGAAAACTTTGTTATTTATCAAACTTTGTTATTTATCAATAATTATCACTTTGTTAATTTTTAATTTTTTCAATTTGAGCTTATCAACCGATAATGTCCTCTTGTAAGTACTTACGCAAAATGATTTTGATTAGCCAAATCCATCATAGATAGATGTTGTTGCCGAGTTGGACGGGCCTAGGGGATATTTTTAATTAGTACAGCTTTAGTCAAAACGGCAGCGTTCTAAGCGGAGCGTAGGGTGCGGAAGGACGAGCTTGAATGGACTAACGAGATTACTACTGAAATACTGAATCAATTTTCACAAAACTTTAAAATCTAATGTTAATATTTATATAAAATTTAAAGTTACCATATTATCGTAACTGTGATTCGATGAAGATGACATTCGTTGAGGCATTTGTGAAGCATACTTCGTTACGAAGTATGTATTTGATTATAAGATTGCATCCGTTAATAAAAAAATGTATTACTACAGAATATTTACTCTTGGCGTTTTACATATTGTGAAGCGCCACGTAGTGTCTTTAATGGTAACTAAATTAAGTAGTATTCGGCGTGTGCTTATCGTTAAATATGGATCAATCAGAAGTTATATAATTAACTAATACGAACCAAATTAATTTAAAAATACGATTTCCAATGTAAATAACGTAAAATGCAATGTTTAACTTAGCAGATGTATTACCTAGGCCGTCCATGTTGTTCAATTACAGCGTCATCTATACACTCAAAGAAATAGTATGGGTTAATTCAACAACAAAAAATAGTTACTTAACAATTTCAATAGTTTTGTCGAATCAAACTACATCATTGTTAGTTTAAAACACAAGTTGATAGTTATTACAACTGATGCAAAATTGTCGCACAACAAAATAAAGATCTACATAAAAAATAGGTCGATTTGATTATTGTTTTGTTGGATAACTATTAATTTTGTCAAATCAAGCCAGAAAGTGTTTAATTTTATTTTTAACTATTATGCAATTGTTAGTTCTAACATAATAATAGTTTGCTTATTATTATAATTGGTGTTCAAGCAAATATTATAGTAATATTAACCCCTTCTTATGGTTACCTAACCATAAAATAGTTACTTAATTATTTATAATAGTTATCTAGCTATTTATTGGTTCAAAATAACAATTACAATTGTTAGTTTCAAACAAAAGTTGATAGTTGTTTCATCTAATAAATAATTGTCGCACAACAAAATGAAGATCTACATAAAAAATAGGTCGATTTGATTATTGTTTTGTTGGCTAACTATGAACTTAATAAAGAATATTAGTAAATGATTTATTTCTAACAAAAATGCAGTTTATTGCATACAACTGGGATTACAAATGATATTTTTTTAAATATTAATTTTTCGTTATTCCGGACGTAAAACTAACCTTTTCATCAACAATTTCAGGTACGATAAGTACCTGTTTTCGTATATGGCAGAATAACGAAAAGCGCTTTACATTACGCAGCCGTAAACCTTCTTTTTCACCTCGGGGGCGTTCGGGTGCCTCGTGCTCCGCTAACGCTTCGCCCTCGGCACCCACCCGTACCCCTCGAACGAAAAATCTCGTTTTACGTCCTTGTAATGAAAAGTACTATTTATTTTAAACAAAATTTTAAACTACGAATTATTTTCCGAGTGCATAAATTTATTTATTTAAATTAAAATTTGAAAATCAACAACAACCAAAATTTAACAGTACAACCTCCGTAGGCTTGGTAGCTAAGACGGTATACTCGTGCAATGGATCGCAAGTATGGTCACAGGTTCGATACTCCTGGCTGCAGTGTACGTTGGTAAAAAAAACAGTAAGTTATATTTAATATTATTCAGTTATATTTCAGACATGGATGCCAAAGAAATGGATTAGGTAACTTATGATTAAATACAACATGGGACATGGCAAACAAATGGATAATTGCAATAATAAGTATTATGTAAATTATGATTAAATATGTATCTATCTGTAGACACCCAACATAAAATAACAAAATAACAATTAAAATTGTATAGTAACAATTATGGGTTTAACTATTACTTTTTGGTTGATTTCACTATGAAACTGGGTAGACGCCGTTTCATATGCTCTGTTTAGTTGATTCTACCTATTATTTACTATGAAAATAGTTGTCTAACTATTTATTGGTTCAAAATAACAATTAAAATTGTAGAGTAACTATTATGGGTTTAACTATTACTTTCTGGTTGATTTCACTATGAAACTGGGTAGACGCCGTTTCATATGCTCTTTTTAGTTGATTCTACCTATTATTTTCTTTGAGTGTAGGTAGTGTAAAACGCCAATAAGAATAAGATGCGACACTCTACAGAATTTTGGTGCGCATGTTTACCAAAAAAATGGCCGCCTTGTGCAGTGTTTCATTGGTCCAATATTTTTACCTGCCAACGAAAACAACACAAACGGCAGCCATTTTGATAGTGAACATGCGCACTGAAGATCACTGTAGAGTGTCACTTTTTCTTCATTATAATAAATTGAAAATGGCGTAGTCGGGCGCCTTATTATATTTTTTGCCTTTCCGGGAGTAAAGTGGTCACTTTACTCCCAGTTTTGCGGGAGCAAAGTGCCACTTTTCTTAGGAGGGGGGGGAAGTAAATTAGCGGGAGGAAAAGTAAAACAGCGGGAGGAAAAGTAAATACCACCAACTTAAGTTGGTACTTCAATGCCATGTACAGGTCTGGCTTTAGGCTATATGGTTTGGTAATTCTCGCTTATTCTAACAAATATTTGTTTTGAATTTTTTTCTTTCTTTCGGCTTTCGGAAAGGCAAAAAATAGTATATTCGCGCTCGGGATTAAAGTGACTTTTCGTCCTTCGGGTAATTTTTCCACTCGGCTGCGCCTCGTGTAAAAAACCTTTACCCTCATGACGAAAAGTAGCACTTTACTCCCTCGGTGTATAATATACTATTTTTTTCAATATTAGTGATGTGTATTTCTGTAAGCAATTTGCAATTTAGACTTTAATCTTATTTATATAATAGGTATAATTACATTATAATAATCTTATTTGTGTATTGTTTCGTAGTCGGGTTTTTAAAATTACGATTATTACCTACAAATTAACGTAATATAAATAATTGAAAATAAATGGTAGTAGGTAATATCATATCGTAACATAATATATAATACCGTCCAATTGTCTAATTAATCATTTAGTTTATAATTTATCCAAATTTTATTTGATTCAACAATAATCCCGACAGTAAGTTCAAAAATATACAATGCGTTTCAATAATGAAGATAATAGTATCAGATTGGCAAATGAATTGTTGGGTTTGAAAAAACCTGATATACTTCAAAGCGGCTCGGTAATGCTACTAAATTGCACTTCCTGCCATTGTGTGACCTATACACCCCACCCCATATAGGACATAAGCATATGAAATCCTCCCAACCTCACGGCTATTGTTTCAAACAGAGGATCATCCAACATACCAACAAGGAACATACTATTTTTCAAGCCTTGATGTAGAGGCTGATCGAATGTCACAAAACAAATTTTGTAACATTGCTAATGACTATCTGTGACAGCATATTTCATAGCAATGAATACTGTATCAAAGTTGTTAGGTGGTTATGAATTTATGAGCGGTAGAGGTTTCACAGAACTTTTATCATAATTTACCGATTCATATCGCTATAGGAGGCGATCGCAGCATAGTGCTAACGCGATTTGACTATGAACGCTATATACCCGGTTCGAATCCGAGTGAAGTAAAGAACTTTATTCTGACCGTCTCCCATCGGAAGGCAATGGCAAACTACCGAGAGTAATATGCCAAGAAGAATCCTTAAAATGCTAATGAACTAAATAAGTCCAAAATTGATCTGTGGACTAAGGGGAAGGCAAACCACCACCCCACCCCATTAACATTTCCCTGGTACAGCCTTCTTGGCTAAGTCGGGGGGATCGCCGTACATCCGAAATCGGATAGGCACCTAAAGAAGAAAGAAGAATATCTCTCTGACGAGCTCTATGGTTGGGGGCAGGAGATCTAAACTAGTTTCTCCCCTTCCGCTGAGGGCGTCTTTCACACTACTCTTGCAAAAGAATTTCACTACTTATCTACCGGAATGCCCTCATATTACAGTGCTGTATGAGCATGAAGTATTTTACCTTTATAATATGCTCGTTTACTCCATTTCCAGTTTTAATTCGATAAGCATCAATTGTAAATCAGATTAACCAGCACTTCCGGCTTCACGATCACTCTTCTAGTTAACTCTGAGAGGCTGTTCAGCTATAACCCTTCTGGCTAGCTCTGCAACGCTACTCGGCATCGCACAGCTATCTAGAAGGGCGACCGCGAGGTCGGAAGTATTAGCTAATCTGAACTGCAATTGACGCTTTCTGAATTTAAACTGGAAATGGTGTACTTCTCTATGTTCTACAATAATAATGAGTTTTATGTGTAATGTTTACCTATGCTGATGCTTGTACTTTTCTAAGAACTTGTTTGCTTGGCATTGTAAGACTATAATTACCATCTGCTCTCTTTTTTGTTTCAAATAAAACCAATATAACAAAAATTTTCAGAACTATGTCACTTTTCATCCCCCCTTTATTTTCTAAACTGTTAATCCTACAGAACAATCAATTAAATCTTTTATGTAGGAAAGTTTATGTACTTAGTACAATTTTGTATTGTAAATTATTTTTTGCTAGAACCCACAGTTTTGGAGATATTTAGAGAAAACTTAGAAAAAAGACACTTGAACGCTCCCCCACCACCCGCAAACCTCCCACCCTCGGGGACTTTTAGTATGTTGTTCGCCCCCCCCCCCCGCAAAACTTTGTTAAATTTCAGAACTACAAGAGTAGTTCGTCGCAGTGAAAAGTTTATACTACACAAGGGCACAAAAGGGGTTAAAGTAGCTGTCTATACCAGGGCTGGCCAAGATAATGGCCGTGGTAGACTACGTAGCCACTTATAAATAGTCGTCGCCCGCGTCCCTTAATAATAATTTATGAGTTGAACGTTAATTAAAAAAAAATGAAATTTAGTAGCGTACTGAATGCGAATTGATAAAATTTAATGGGGTGGATTTTGTTACTGCTCTCTGCTCCAATTCTTCGAACTTGGAAGTAAACTTGAATATGGGTTGATAAAATAATATAACTTATAAACTACATCAATTAAACAACTGCAACCTTGTATTTATACGTAAGTCTCCAGTCTACGTTTCTTTTGAGGCAGTTATCAATTTATCCTATCTTTGAAATGTTAATTTTCTACTAATTATTAAAATAAAAACCTTTTGAAGGAAATCCTAAATATCATAATACAAATAATTTAAGTTGTTGACGTTTAAAAATGTACTAGTGATAAAACTTTAATTTATGGAAATTTATGCAAATATAAACATTCGCTCTTTCGCATAGTATCAACAATAGCGTATTAGATATTTGAGGATCACAAATTAAAGCATTAACGCAAGAAAATTTAAATTTCATGTTATATCGTCAACAAGTAATATCAGATTAGTTGTGTTGTTTAAATCCTAGATTTCCTTGCTCTAAAAAGAAATTTTGTTCGAATTTCTTCTGTTCAAATAAAACAAATGCATAGGCATAATTTATTATTACATCGGTTTATCATCGTATCTTTTACAAAAATCTCCAGCCGTCAATTTTAAGCGGTTAAGCTGTTGCTTATTTAAAGGGCTGATGATTGGGCGACGCAAGTTTCGCCCACATTTTTTATTAAAAAAAAATGTAAAATTTAAAAAGAACTAAACCAGAAATTCATTGTCTTCTTACGCGACAAATTAGGTTCCATTTAAAGAAGTTTTTTGGAGAAATGCCTTGGAACAAGGACATTTTTTAAGAAAAAATACAGCAATTTTGCGTGCAAAACTAAAATTCAGGTTAAAAAATTCAATGTTGAAAAAAGTAGTGACCATGGAACAAGAAATGGAAAATTTTAAAACCAGTTGTGACATTAGTTTTAATATAAGTCAAGAAGTACAGCGTATTCAGAACTATGACGTTTGGTAAATTCCAATATCTAAATTTTTGGACGTGAGTGAAATAAAAAATTCAAATATTTTTTTTAAAATACTAATTAAATATTCAAATAAAACATACCTTCGGTATTTGTTTATCACGATAATGAAGCAATTCCATTTTGCTTTGCTGATGAGTATTATAAGGCCCTAAACTGACGACTTTCTTCGATTCAAAGTCGACAGATACGCGATCGGAAACTTCCAATTCGGGCCACTGAATTTGTACTTGGCAATCTTTTTGTTCGGCGGTTATATTTCCTAATAGTTTATCCGCCACCCTTAAAGTTGCACTACTGTAACTAACACACACTTTCAACATTTCATTAAAATCAGGCGGGGGCCGTAAAAATCCCATAAGACGTGCAACCATTTCTCCCCCAGCAGACGGATCCGTTCGCAACCATGGACTTGCTGGACTATTAAAATCTACCTATTAACCCAAAAAAACCAGATAAGTAATTCCCCTACAATCAACAATAAGAACTTACCGTTGTGGCGTTAATAATCGCCACGTGATCGGGTTGAGAGAAATTTACGGGATGATGGTATCTTAAAAATGTCAGACCAGGTCTTCGATCTAACTCGCGACACTCTTCAGGTTTAATCACTTCCGTGCCTTTATAACCCCACCAGCCTGGAATTTGACTGGGACTGTCTTCCCATAAACCACACACTCCATAATTATCGTCTTTATGGTGGCACCTGGCATTTTGAACGCACCACGTGCATTCTCCTAATCCCAATTTATGTGACGCCGAAGTTAGCGGTTTCAAATTGAGTTGAGAAGGTCCGTGAATTAGACAAGAATGACAGTCCCCTAACGCTGGACAAACACCGGGACATCGAGTGGTTTGTAGATTGGTAGTACAATTTGCTCCAATTGTACGACCATAACACATTTCATCGGCAGAACACCAACCGCATTCTGGATCGGCGGAACATTCAGCATATACTCGATGCCTAGAGCACGCAACTTCAGGATCGTAATTCTCTCCCCAACGAGCAGCAATCATAGGAGGAACAGTGTAAGTTAACAAATCCCCATTCACGTTTCCGTGATAACCGCCAGCCAAGATAAGAATGTTTTCGTGGCGTACACTTGCGGCGTGGGCAAAAACTCCTTGTTGTTTTGGATAACGCGAATCGTTTGATTTCCCCAAGATTTCTGGATTTACCCAAGTATGGCAACCCAAGTGATACAGGTACATTTGATTGTCGTAACAAATTTCTTCTTTATTGTGCCGATGAGAGTAACCGCCAAATATAACCAAATAGTTGCCCATGATATTGGCGGAATGGAAAGCTCTTTCGCGTGGAACAAATCTTTCTCGTAAATGTTCCCGAGTGTAATGGATTTCGGTCCAGTGTCGGTTGTCCAATTGAAACGCTAGCATACGATCGGATAATTTAGAAAATCTCGCAACTCCTGCCATGATGCCGCCGTACACTAACAGAGAATTGGTGGCAGGATGATAGACGGTGGTGTGAGCAACCACGCGCGCGTCCAACAACTTTCCACCCCTCACTTTAACCTCGTGCCAACTTTCGTCGCCGTCTGGTAACAATTCGATGCTGTAGAGTTTTGAAGAAAACTCTCCTTCGGCGGTACTTCCCCCGAACAAGTAAATTGTATTTTGTACTGACGTTAATGTGTGTCTTGTTAGGGGTAACGGTTTAACGTCGGATAATTGGGCCCGTAATTCCCAACGAGATCTGTGCACATCGTACAACCATAAATCATTTGCTAAACTGCCATTATCTAATTTACCGCCAAAAATGACAAAACCTCGAGCTACCGCACAAGCGGCGTGACCGTAGCGTGAGGTAGGTTTGTGCCCCTCTGGTATACGCGAATGTCTCTGTTTACGCTTCACAGTCGAATTGTTACTAACAGAAAATAAAAGATTTCGCATAAAGGAAGTTCTGGGATTTAAACCCCACTTTTGTTGGAGATCGGGTCCGGCTTGTTCGATTAATTTTGCAATTGCACTCGGTTCGATTGAACTTATTAAACTTTTATGAGGAAGTACTTGACCGGATTCGTCACTCCAAGTGCTACTTTCGAAACTATAGATCTCTAAGGTACTTATAATATTGTTAAGATCATATCCTCCGAATACATACAATGAATCCGTTGATTCGACATAGACGGCGGTGTGAGCCGCTCGAGGTGTCATTCCATTTTCCGAATGTGATAACCAATGCCACTTATTACCGACACTGTCGCCGTCGTATAAACTACACGCTTGTCCGGAATATCCACCGTTACACACACAATGTCCTCTTTCGCACTTACCGTGACCCTCCTTAATGCCACAATCGTCTGGACACAACGCACGCGAGCAGTCGGCACCACCCCAATCGCCTTCACACACACAGCGATTGTCGTAGCACATTCCATGAGAAGAACAATTATTAGGGCAGTCGGTTATAAAAAATTCAGCCCTAAATCCATCTAACACGTAATTGGTATCGCTATACAATAATATTAACATGTAACCAGAAGAGGCGACGACTTGCTGAGGTTCTGTTTTACCGCTAAAACTACCCAAGAGAGGCGACCGAAAGGAATCACCGTCATAGACAAACACATAATCGTAGGAACATTCGGTTCCCATGCTACGAAACGTTAACGTAATGTATTTATTGCTACTGTTAGACTTAATTAGCCATTCGCAATGGCTGTCCTGTGTATAATTGGAACCGATAGGTCCATCGGTGATGATTCCCCAAGAAGAAGTGAACACCCTTCGGGACTTATCACATGGGACCAGATCGACTGCTGCATAACTAACTAATACGAATATACAAACTACGATGCCGGTTTGTGAAAAATGTATAATTTGAGGTTGCATATTGTCTTGGTGAACGAGTAATTGTTACTGGGTAACAATAACAACCTTGGAGATTTTCATCTTTTATGTTATTTTCTATCATCACAACATTTTTTTAAAACATTCACTAACAACAATCATTATTCACATAATTTATTGCACATTAAAATTTCAAGCATAATCCAAAACAAACAGAACCAATCCTTATTGAATCATGTTTGTGGGTTTTCTATTTGTTAGTCCGCGGCCTACCGCGAGTTTGACGTTTAGGTAGCCAGGCCATTTTTATTATCTCACCTAACCCACTTCGATTTGGTATGACGGTAACATGACGTAATATGAGTGGTGCAACGAAAAATCTATTATTGCTTGAACATTATTATTTAAAATTATGTTTATCCCCTTTTTGTTTAAACATTTGAATAAAAAATCGGTAATGTTCAGTAATAGCTAATGTGACTACAGATAGAAAAAACTGCAAAAAAAGGCAAGAGGAGTCCAAAAACCAGCTGCAAATGTGATTGAATTCAAAATTGAATAGCGTTACGTGTATCATGAGAAGAGGTACTGCTTCCGTACTTTAATAGAGAAAAAGTTTCATGTGACAACACATGACTTTTCCATTTATTAAGTTTGACTACCTTTTATAGACCAATCAAATTAGGTTGATTCAAGTAATGAAATGGAACTACGGAGCCAAAGACCTCGTTGATCGATCAAAATGATTCTTATATCCGGCGGCTAACCGTTATCGCATCATTTTCAATGCTAGATTGTGGCGAGTGATTTTTCCAATTTCTTGGGTGTTATGCATATTGTCCTGGCTTGATTTTCATGTAACTTTTGTTGATTTTATTAGAAAATATTCTTTCTATCGAATGACTTCTAATTTACGCAGTTCAAATTAAAATTTGACTGGTTTATTATTATTACAATAAAACCTGTCTTTTGGGCCATCTAAAATTTGACAAAAATCGGTCAATTTAGGCTTTAGGAAAGTTGAACCGATTGTGAAATTTTAGGTAATTAATTTATAGGCAGCTTTTAATGTATATTCTGTTGAATCTAGTAAATGGGATAGTTATATTTAATAATTTTCTTCTACTAAATTATGGACGAAAACATCTATAAAATATAGATACGACAACGACAAGTACCTACGCACATTCAACCTTTATTTTAGAAATAGTCTTACTATTTTTATGGTTTCATTGATTAGTATTGGAAAAATGCTAACTTGAAATTTTGTTAGACTTGATTGCAGTAGAAATGAGAAACGGAGTCGTGCGTCATCACAGAAATTATAATTTACTAAACTTTCAATTTAATTTCAAAATTCATGTGTACTCTAGGTCAAATTTATTACTTGGCAAGTCTATAATACTTTTAATTTGAAATGAAAACAAAACGATAGAAGATATCAAATCAAAATGATTTCTTTTTTTATTTTAAAGATTGATTCATGGCATTTTTCTTTAAAAACGATTTCATGTAAATAACCGCCTCTGCATTCCTTTAAAACATTGATTCTGGAACACCAATTTTTGGTAACCTTTCTACATAAATCAGCACTTATTTCACTAATGATATGCATGTCGCTAGTTTTAAGGTCATTAATTGTGTGGTTTATTGGAGTAACCCCAATGTTCAAGTTCTTGAGAACGACGTGGAATTGATTGTTATGTGGTTAATCTAAATACATAAATAAAGGGAATTGATGTTTGTCAATATAATGAAAAACCATCAATTATTAACAATTTTATTATATTAACATAATCAACTGCATAAAGCCTCCAACATTTTGTAATAACAATATTTAATATCAAATTCCATATCATACCAATAGTTAACTGCAATGCAGCAATGACTCTGCCGTACATGATGAAACCATAAACTGGGCAAATACAAGCAATCTCCCTTTTTAACTCGCACATGATAAACATTTGCTTGATCAAATTGTGGATATTCTTTTAAATTAGGTTTAAGTGGATCAATTGCAACCCAATTCAGTCTTTCTAAATTTTTACCATCTACCAGACTATTTACATCACCTTCACATTTTAAGGAAATTTCAGGTTCAATTTCAAAATGATGTTGTGTGACATTTCTAAAAGTCCCAATTGGATAATTTTTGTATGGAACAAATGGTAAATCGGAAGGAGGTATAAGTATGAAATCCTTATATCCATCGATAACGCAATATATGTTTTCATAAGAATCCTTGTGCACTAAAAAATTATTTTAGTCAACAAATAAAATGAATATTTCCAGTAAATTTACTGCTAGTAACAGCTCTTGAATCACCCATCCAAAAATTAACAGCATCTGGTTTTTTGTCAAATACTTCACTCGCCCAATCGATTTCTGGATTTATATCTTTCAATAACTCAGGAAAATCTTCAATCAAGTTTGAATTTTGTTTCTGGATGTAGTAGATAACATTTTCCCTTTAAATTATTTATTAGTATGAAAAGCGGCGTATTAAATTTGTTAAATTTACTAACTGTGGATTTTTCAAGTTTTCTATAAATTCCTTCATTTTAAGTTGACGTTCTTCAGGTTTCACAAAAAAATCTTGTTTTTTATCATTCCTAAGAGTTATTTTAGTAACACCATCAGCATACCCATTTGGGGTAATTGCCACTGTTACATCTTTTTCTGATATGGTTTCTCTAAAACAATTTTAATTAATTTATTTTTATTCAAAGCAACTTTGGAATTATGACATTTTGAGTGAATTAGGAAGCCAAACGTTGAAAAATCTTTAAAACAGTTTTGAACGTAATTAATAGTTAAACAAATTTAAGAAAGAAGATCGGATAGATTTCTTTTGTGCATTTATCCGACGTTAACGATGTAATGGCATGTTGAACTCCTTTACTCAGAAACCGAAGAAGTAGTCATTTGTGCTTAGCGAAAGCACTAAAATTCATCGAGGACACGAAAATATTGAAGTAAACTTTCAAGCTCATAATAATAAAATTCAAAATCTAATCAACTTACAGAAAATAATTACAATTCCATTTTGCAGTGGCTTTCCAATTTGTACAACCATTTTTTATTACGACGGGAATATTCTTCGAGACATAATCCCTTTGGAAGTTTAATATAAAATTCTTTTCGTCAGGTTCAATTTCAGAAACAATTTTCCCTACGTGAAGTAAATCTGCAAAATAAATATTAAATTGAGGTTAAGTTTTGACAAAAATTTAGAAAAATCTAAATTCGATTGAAAAGCGAAAGAATTATAATCATTAAGTTAACTTCTCACCATTAGTTTCTTCTTTAAGCACACGTAAGGACTTTTCAATTTTATTTTCGTTATTGTTCATAGTGAATTTGAACAATTCAAAAATTTGAGGTTATGATATTGTAGGATCGTAGAATACCTACTATGTTTGCTTTGAAGAGAGGTGCAAGTTCCGGAAAACTAAAAATTGGTGTAAACTGTACCTTTGCCACTAAAGCAGAATTAGATTCGATTGTGAGAGTGGATCATGCTGGAGAATTAGGAGCAGATAGAATTTATGCAGGTCAAATGGCAGTTTTGGGGCAAACGCATCAAGGACCCCTAATTCAGCATATGTGGGATCAAGAGAAAGTACACAGAGCCAAATTTGAAGAACTAATTCGAAAATATAGGGTGAGACCAACCGTAATGGTACCCATTTGGAATATTGCCGGGTTTGCTCTGGGGGCTGGAACAGCGCTCATGGGTGACAAAGCTGCAATGGCTTGTACGGTTGCCGTTGAAACCGTTATTGTTGACCATTATAATGATCAATTGAGAATGTTAATGAGTGATCCGGAAACTAATAAAGAGCTGCTCGAGACGATTAAGCAATTCCGAGACGAAGAACAAGAACACCATGACATAGGAATCGATCAAGGTGCTGAACAGGCTCCTTTGTATCGCGCACTTACCGAAGTTATCAAGGCAGGGTGTAAAGGTGCAATTGCCATTTCTAAAATTATTTAAAATACATTTTTGACTTTTATATTATAATTTTGGTTGTACAGTTTTAAAAATTAAATTTTAAGTATTTGCCCCTATAGTTTCTCATCAGTACGAATTGACATAGGACTATTTTATCGACTGTGATTTTTAAATTTCACAATCAAACGATTGTTCTAAACTGATTGGCACTTGATTAAAGGTGCATATCTTCTCCAGCCCCTCCCCCATTTCGATCTTTGAATCCAAAATAATCTAAATCGTTTGTGCCTTGTTGTGCAAAAAATGTTTTTGTTTGTACTGACTTAGTTTTCGAAAGATTTCAATAAATCACTGGGGGGCTGGAGACATTTTGAATCCCCACCCCTCCATTTCGAACCCAAAATAGTGTAAATCGTTTGTCCCAAACTTATTTTCATAAAAAAACATCAAGGACAAGAACGCGTATGGAGTTAGACGGCCCTAGGGAATATTTTTAATTGGTATAGTGTTGTCAAAACGGCTCTGGAGCGAAGGTGCGGAAGAGTCAGTTTTGACAGGACAACCACCTTCCAGCTCGGATCCAACGCTATTAAATCAATTTAAACCCTTTAAACTTGTTAAAACTGCCTGTTTGGATGGCCTAGTTTTATTGATCTAAATTGGAACAAAGCAGGATTGAGGGTGTAATTTATTGTACCTAATTTCTCGCGTTCAAACGGCCGTGTTGAAATGTCCTAGACCGATAGATTATGGGGATGGCACGGATGGATCTGTTAATGCACTTTTGATTGGTTGGGATTAAAAGTATTACCTATATAAAAATTTCATGAGTTGAGCCAAACAACCAAACCATTTAAAAAATTTTAACTTTATTTATTTACATAACATGTACCACAGACTAAATAATCTTATAAACCTGGAAAGACTGCTTAAAACCTGAAATAGTATTCAAACAGTGAAATCTTGATGTTAGAAAATCATACTTCATATTTGTTCATAGATCAATAGGTATTCTATAATGTTGCCATGATATATTATTATTATGTGCAATAAACACATGGATGTGTTGCGGAAGCACTTTTCGAGAAGTCGTGAAGATATGTCATTACGACAGTACTAAATATGTTGAGGATAAACCATCGATCAAGACCCTTCGCGAGGTCAAAGTGGTATTTATTATTTTATTATTATTTATTTTTTGGATAACTCTGATTTATCGGATTATCCATTTAATTATAACCAAATTCACAGCTATACGTCACTGATGAGATCTAACAAGATCGAAACATGTCTGTCGTTGTTGTATTTTGGTTATAATTTGACTTATTTTCAAATTTTTTTATTATGTGCTTTCATCTATCTCACCGCTTGTAAAATCATTGCAAATTTTAATTTGACAGTCTTTTAAACTTAACTTTAAATAAGTATTTAGTCTATGGAACCAAACAAAGATTTATACTTTTTTAACTTCAAATCGAGAACAATCAATAACAAATCTATAGGTATAAAGTGAGTAGGTCTCACTGAAACTGATGAAATTGATCGGTCTCAATATGAAATTGAAAAGACATAATCTTTAGAACAAATATGTTTTCTATGAAAGAACCCCTCAATCAAAACCTACTTACTTTATTAGATGATAAATATTTACCCTCTCCATAAAACATGTTATAAAACATTTTTAAAATCACATTTGATTTTTTCTTACAAATCGTTAAAAATAATTACATAATCATGTCCTTTATTATTATGACCATGAAATATATTACATTAAATGTCAATTTTAAATTAATAAGTTAACAAGGGAAAGGTCCAAATGTCACCCCACCAATTTAATTCATTATCACTAGAGATGAGAATTTTAGGTAGTATAAATTAAAAAAAGGTAACTAAAAAGGTACTATAAAGCTACTTTAGGTTGGTGTTTTATAGTTTTAGGTAACAAAACCCACCAAGTAGGTATTAAAATTTTAAAGGCCTTAATTATTAAAAATAATTAAAAATTCTACATCAGACAATTTCCTAAGCACTAACAAGGGGAAGGCGAGACATTCAGGAAATAGATTTTTTTTTATATTAATAATACTTAAACATCTTTACTTTAGAAATATATTTGGTTCACATTCATAAAAATCTCTATCATCGCATCGTAAAATCGATCCAAAATTAATAATGTATATTTTATTTTAATATGTAAATGTTTTCTTCTTCAGGTGCCTATACGATTTAGGATGTTGACGATCCTCCTGGCTAAGCCAAGAAGACTTTACTAGGGAAATGCTAATGGAGTGGTTTCCCATTGCCTTCCCCATAGTCCACAGATCGATTTTGAACTTTTTAGATCACAGCATATATCCGACGCAACCTAAACTGCTCAACTTCTTTCTTGTTAACCAACTAAGTAAGCCACAACCAGTTATTGGGTACTGTGTCATTTTCTACGAGATGTAAAGTGCGCACGGAAAACTTAAAACGCTCTTCTCGGAAAAAATGGCTGAATTATGAAACTTACTACTTTCACAAAGTAAAGTTGGGGTACTGATGTTTAAGTATTATTAATATTAAAAAAAATTATCTGTTTCCCGAATGTCTCGCCTTCCCCTTGTAAGTTAGCAATATTTCGCTAAAACTATCGCTTGTTTCATCTATGCAAATCCAAATATTATAATTTCCAATGGAAAGTTTTGAATACTTTCGATTATCTAAAAAACCTACATTTTTACAGATTAATTTTTTCTTACATCATTGTAACATTTTTACTCCAAAATGCAATATTTTTTCAAAACAATTTTATATTCGGGACTATCTAATTTAGCCCAGGGAATATTTGTTGCTAGTAACATTGCACAAATCAATAGAAAAAGTATCACTGCCAGAAAATCCAAAGATTTGCGTTTGCCTTTCGGATCTTGCTGAATTTTTCTTATACTTTTCAGCAACTTCATGTTGTAAAATGCGAGATTGTTTGATACAAGTTAAACAAAATTTGAAAAAGGGGTGAAAGAGTATATTTTACTGGATTATTGGAGAGGACCGCAAGCTGTTTTTTGCTATTTGAACTGAAAATTAATGGGGGTACACCTTGTGGGCAAAAATAAAAGTTATTAAAAAATAACTTTGTGAATTTTTTCTGAGAAAATGAATGTATTTTAGATCAATTTGGGTTTTGACACATTATTGTACAAGTCTTGGAAAACATTTAAAAAAATTTTCAAGTCAAAATATTACAAAATGGTGGCGTGGCAGCCGAACTCCAAAAACACCTCTTAAAATGCGGTGGAAAATCTCCCCCCCCCCAAAGAAAATATTTCAATTGCTAACATAGGTTGTAAAAATTAACAAAAGGTCAAAAAAGGTAAAAACAAATAGGGTTTACTTATATGACGTAGCTTTCCATGAAACGAATTTTGGTACTAATAAATTATAAATAGCAACTTAAAATACAAGTCCTTCCTTCTCAGTCCTTTTACCCTAAAGAGGGTTTGGTGAACCTTTTAATTTGGGGACGATTTATGTACTTTATATGTTTCGTACTAGGTCCTTTTTTTTTACCCTAAAACAAGGTTTCTCATGGCAGATTACACCCCGGTGGTTTGCCATTGCCTGCCGAGGGAGAGAAGGCCAGAATAAAGTTTTATTTTACTCGGATTCGAACCGGGTATTTAGCGTTCATAGTCAACTCGCGTGACCGCTAAGCTCCGACCGCCTCTAAAAATACAAGTAAAACCCTAAAAATCTCATCTCTAATAATTATAACTATACATGTGATATGATTACGATTTTAACAGATGCAAATTCAAAGACCAAAATTAAACAGTGGAAATAATGCGCATAAATGGTTTAACGAGATTCCCATTGGAATAGTTCACTGAAAGAAACTCGCCAATCCATTCATGTCCGCCATTTCCACAGTCCATATAAATCAACTTTTTCAAAATAAGTAAATTTTTGATTTCACAATTTCCACCTATTTAAAGTCTAGTCATAATAATTTTGGATTACATGTACAATGAAAACAGATCAACTCAGGGGAATCAGCTTGTAAGTAAACAATAAAATTCAAATTTTTCTCATAGAAAACCATTAAAATAGTTAATAATAAAATAAATTTTGCCTATCTATTCAGTTGAGTATCGTCAACACTAATAACTTGGTTTGTAGTAAGTGGTAACAATCCTGAATACATTCTAAGATCCTGCACATGCGGATTTATAATAAAATTGTCATTAAAGCTCAAATTAAATGATAAAATTATAAATCCGCATGCGTCAAGACTCCAGAATGTGTTCCAAACGTGTTCAGGATTGTACCGCACTGCAAACAGAGCTAATATATACTATCTGGCAGGGATATGAACTGTATAAAATAAAAATCCATACTAGTTAAAAAAATCAACTATGTAGTGCACAAATATGCCCATCTTCAACTTAATAATTTAATAAAATCAGTACCTTGTATTTTCTTTTTAAATTAAACTTATTTTATAAACTAAAAATTTACCTATGCAAAATTTCAAATTCAGTTATTTTTCTTTTAAACATTACTCATCGGTAAATCACACCAAATAAAATTTTGAAATTCAAAACATTAATTGGTCTAGTATCACATCGGGTGCTTCTGCACGATTTTAGCAATGCCACAGTAGAGGCTATCCGGTTCTAAACAACTAGAACCTCCTTTTTAGAAAAAATTTCCCATCTTAAAAGAAAAATCCAGTTTGTTTAGAGCTCTGTTCAACAGGTGTTCATGTAACACAATTCAACCGAGTTTCTCTCATGTGAGTTAGTTTGTGTCTTTTTATGCTGCTTTTAAATGAAAATTTTGATTTGCATATTTCGCAACTGAAAGGTTTCTCCCCGGTATGTGTCACCCTATGGTTTCGTAGGTCACTTTTACGCAAAAATTTTGCAGGACACAGTTGACAACAATACGGTTTTTCCCCTGTATGCGTTCGTACGTGTTTTTTCAGGTAGCTTTCGAGTGAAAATGTTAATTGGCATATGTGGCACTCGTATGGTTTCACTCCCGTGTGAGTCAGAATGTGATTCTTCAAGTCACTGTTCCGCAAAAACTTAGAAGGACAAATGCTGCAACAGAATGGTTTGTCTCCAGTGTGGGTTCGTTTGTGGCGACGTAAATACTTTTCAAGTGCAAAGGAAGCTTGACAAATTTCACACACGAACGATTTCTCTTCGGTATGAGTTAGAAGGTGACTGTTAAGGTCACTTTTCCGTGGAAATCGAGCAGAGCAAATTTCACATCCAAAGGGCTTCTCTCCGGCATGAGTGAGAAGGTGCTGTTTCAAGAGATATTTGTCTAAGAATACGGATTTGCAAATTTCACATGCAAATGGCGTTCCTTTATTATGAGTCAAGATGTGCTTATTCAAATTACTTTTTAAGGAAAACTTTGAGTGGCAAATCTCACAATCAAATGGCTTTTCTCCGGTATGGGTCCACATGTGCCTCTTTAAACTACTATTTTCTGATAACTGCAAATGACATACATCACAACTGATTGTCTTTCTACCTTTCTCGTGAACCGACATGTGCCTGCTTAAAGCATTTCTCTTGGAAAACTTTGACTTACATATACCACAAGTGTATGGTCTTTCATCAGTATGTTGAGTTGATTTGTGACTTCTCAAATCGCCTCTTCGTGTAAACTTAGATTCGCAAATATCACAATTGTAGCGATACTCTCCGGTATGAATTGCCATGTGGGTGTTTAACTCAAATTTACGAAGAAATGTAATGGAACAAATTGTACAGTTAAACCGTCGCTCTCCCCTATGGATTAACATGTGTCTTTTTAAACTACATTTTTGTGTAAAAGTTGTACGACAAATATTGCAAACAAATGGTTTTTCTGCAAAAGAAAAGTAAAAAGTAATTTTCGTTTAATCAAGCCCAACCTAACATACTTGATTCCATTGAGTCTGAGTCAAGGGATGATTCTTCTAGTAGTGAGCGATCTTCCAAACCTTCATAATCTACCACTTCATCAACCAAGTTGTGCAATTCATTTTTTATATAAACTTCATTATACAACTCCTCCGGTTTTAATTGAAAATCACCCTCTTCAATTTTAATTTGATATTCTTGTTCTAATTCTTAAAAAAAATTTAATTTATTTTAATAATGGAATCTAGACCAGTAAAATTCTTATAAAAAGTCAGTTACAGGTTACACAGTCATTCGCTACAACTTTTAACATTTTTAATCACTTAATTTCAGTTTCCTCCAGCAGATACACGTAGCTTTTGTTTAGTATTTTTTAAACTTCTTACCTGGTTCATTTGAGAAACTAATGAAGTATTCGTCATGGTCCTGCGGTTCTTCTTTTACTTTTAACATTTTTATAATTGCTTTTAGTTGACCTATAAAAAAATACAAAGTTCAGAAAAAAATTTTAATTTTTGTGGTTATGTTCGTTATGTTTTTATTTATTTTCATACTGTTTTCATTACCTACAAATCGAGAATCGAACGCCACTAAAATTTAATTGAAATCCTAATTTTGAAAATTAAATAAAACTGTTGATTATAAAATTATTAAATTAATCATCGGAAAGAGTCAAACGCCATCTTTAGCATTTCAAGGATTTGGGCGATTTGGATTTACCAGTGACGTACGTTGACAGGTTCAAAGAATATTTCAGTTCTCTTGGATGTGGGGAACCCCACGTAAAACAATTTTGCAAAATGGATTCCCAAATACCTAAACAAGGCCTAAATGTAGATCAGATAAGAGCACGAGTGGAAACACTGCGCTCAATCTGTGCCCGATTTGAAAAAAAGTCAAACTTCTCTTCCAAACGTCCGGTCCCCTCATTAAAAGAATGTTGTTTCCTAACACTAACCTAAGCTCGACAGGTGAATCTCTCTTTTATTGGTCTCATTTAAAAAAATCGTTTCCTAACGTTTCGCACCCAAATATAGGAATATTTATTGAAGCTTTAAACGGAATGCAACTGAACACTGAAATAAAAATAAATTCAGCAATTCGCAAAGAATAAAAAGGTGCACTAAAAAATAATTTTAATAAGAATAAACAAAACTTCTTGAAAACATCAATATAAAAGCGTGGGGCTCTCAATTGCTTATACTTACCTCTAAATAAATAGCCCCACGCTTTTATATTGATGTTTTCAAGAAGTTTTGTTTATTCTTATTAAAATTATTTTAAATTTTTTAGTGCATCTTTTTAATTTTAAATAAAAGGTTTTTCTTAAAAAATTTTAAATTTTTAGTCATATTTGTCAAATACAGCTCTTGCTTCATCTTATCAGAATTCCCCTGGTATGTGTTTTTGATGTTTGATGCTTCACCCTGTATACATCATTAAGGTCCTAGATCAATAGGAATAAATAATAAAATTCAACAGATGTCACTAGTTGTTTTATGATATTTCATTGGTATGTTTTATTGAGATTTATTGATATTTACTTCTGATTGGTTAAAATTTGAAATTTCATGTATTGCTTCATTTCTTGTGTCAAGTTCAACTCAAAAACGAATAATCGTAGAAAGCTGAAATTTTCAGAATATACTTAAAATATGATTTTACTTAACGTAAGCTATTTTATATTTATAACTAAAGTGCATTTTATTGAAAACGGCTAGAAAATTTTTTTTATATTAATTTTTTTTAAATAAAAAATAGCTTATGTTAAGTAAAATCATATTTTACGTATATTCTGAAAATTTCAGCTTTCTACGATTATTCGTTTTTGAATTGAACTTGACACAAGCTCAGACCCTATTGATCTGCCCCCTTAAAACAAAAAATTTCATCCTGAATGCGGTCCTTAAAAATGCGAATGCGATTTAGTTATGTTACTTTTCACCCTGTATGGTAAAACTGTACAATGCGCAGCCACGCATTCGCTTTATTATTTTTATTTTATTTCCCAATTTTTCGCTTATTTCGCGGAATTTTGGGACACAACATTAATATAATATGAAAATTCGCTACGAGTGGAAGCTATGTACCAAATTTCAGCTTTCTAGGACGTCGGGAAGTTAGTTAAAAACTGCCTCGAAAAAGTCCAACCACACGGACGACGAACAACGGTCACACCAAGTAAGCCAGTCTTTGGGGACTTAAAAAGTGAAAAGTTAGGACAAAAATTGCAAAAATTTTTATATTTTGGGACAACATTGTAACAGGTCAAAAAATTATTAATCCGATATTTGCACCCTTTCTTGGTCCCCGGAACATAAATCGTTAAAAGAATAGTGTAAATTTGCAATAACTCTATGAAAAAAATTCCGAAATTTATGCAAATCTTGGAGAACATTTTAATAAAATTATTAGACAATTTTTATCAAGTTTGCACCCTGCTACGATGACCGGAACATTGCAAATACAGTTGTAATCACGAATAATGAAGCTTACGTCACAACCATCTGAATTAAGTACAGACAACCTTTTTTTTAAATTAATTGTAGTAACATAGGTGAAACAAAGACACACACTATATTAAATTATTCTTAAATGTCTGATTTTAGAAATCTTTACGTTGAAAATTATCTGACACCCAACGTATGAGATAGAAAGAGATAGATACAATAGTTCTTAGCGTGCATAAATAATTTTAATGAAAGTAGTTTTTATAGTTACTGTTGCTTTAATTTTTTAACAAATATAAGTTTGATTTTAGGTTATATTTCCATTTCATTAGAGCAGGGTTTCTTAAATATTTTGATTTCCCAAACCGTTTTTGGTATGAATTTGACCGTGGACCCACTTATTTCATAAAAGTCATAAATATTTTTAAAAATAAAATTTTAAGCTTATTAATTATTAAATTTTATGATTTAAATTTATTATATCAAACACTTATGTGACTCACAATTTTCGTCTTATTTCATACAAACGCCGTTTATGACAAAGCTTCATTATTCGTGCAAACACTACAACTAAAAAATAAAAATAAAAAAAAGTAAAAAAAAAAAATAAAAAAAAGTGTACAACTGTACAGTTGTTTGCACGAATAATGAAGCTTCGTCATAAACGGAATTTGTATGAAATAAGACGAAAATTGTGAGTCACATAAGTGTTTGATATCATAAATTTAAATCATAAAATTTAATAATTAATAAGCTTAAAATTTTATTTTTAACAATATTTATGACTTTTATGAAATAAGTGGGTCCACAGTCAAATTCATACCAAAAACGGTTTGGGAAATCAAAAAATTTAAGAAACCTTGCTCTAATGAAATGGAAATATAACCGTGATATAACCTAAAATCAATAAAAAAATTAATTAGATACTGTTTGCAATGTTCCGGTCATTGTTGTAGCAGGGTGCAACTTTATTAAAGATGTGTTTTAATTATTAAAATGTTCTCCAAGGTTTGCATAAATTTCGATATTACGGTTTTTGGTTTTTGTTAATTTAATAAAGTTCCGGTGACCAAAAAAGGGTGCAAAAATCGGTTTATTATTTTTTTACCTCCTTCAATGTTGTCTCAAAATTTGAAAACTTTTGCAATTTTTCATACCTTTTTTGCTACAATGACTGGCCTAAAGTTAAATAAAAGCTTTTAATAATAAAAACCAAAGATTAGACTTTCTCCGTACAACCGTTGGTACACCTACCCTGTTAGTTGTATTATATAAGTTACACCACTGGTCAGTGAGCAGGAAATGACATTCTTGGAATTTGACATAACCATTTCGTAGTTTTTGTCGGTACTTTGGAAAATCACTTATTTGAGAACTTTCCCGTGAAAATTGTGTTTACACTTTGCTTTGAATTTATTTTTTGTCAAAATGGTGGATTATAGCAAGTGGAAGAACATTGAGGTAACATATAATTTGTAGACATATTTTTGCTATTTTGCTAACACATAATTTTTAAGATTTCGGATGACGAAGATGAAACTCACCCCAACATCGATACGCCGTCTTTATTTCGGTGGAGACATCAGGCTCGCGTTGAACGTATGGAGGAACAAAAAAAGCAGTTGGATGAATACAACAAAAAGAAACAGGACCAAGAGAAGAAAATGAATGAAATCAAGTCCGAATTGGCAAAAGCTGAATTGGAAGATAATGCAAAAGTGGACAGTCTTAGACAGTCTTTAAAAGCACTCGAAGTGTCTCAGAAAAAACTTCAAAGTGAACAAGAGGAGTTAAACAAAAAGGAGCAAAGCACTCCTTGGAATGTGGATACCATTAGTAAAGATGGTTTTGCTAAAACAGTTATCAATAAGAAGCCAGCACGACCAACTGAAGAGAATTTAACGGAAGATGAAAAAGAGGCTCGTATGAAAAAATTTATTAAAGAAAATGAGAAAAACTTAAAATCTTATGGTATGCTAAGACGTTACGATGATTCTAGGAAGTTTTTGAAGGAACACAATCACTTGGTGTGTGAAAATACTGCGAATTATTTAGTTATTTGGTGTATAAATTTGGAAATGGAAGAGGTAGGTTCTTGAGATTTGAAATTGAACTTAATTTTACTAAAAAGTTTATTGTTATAGAAACACGATTTGATGGAACATGTAGCACATCAAACGATTTGTATGCAGTATATTCTTGAATTGGCTAAGCAATTGGATTACGATCCCAGAGCTTGCTTAGATGCATTTTTTGCAAAAATTCAAGTGGCTGAACCCGAATACAAAGCTTCGTTTGATGATGAGTTGAAACAATTTAAGCTAAGAATAAAGAAGAGGGCAGCGGAAAAAGTTGAAGAAGCTATAAAAGTAAGTGATAAGTTTTACACTGTTACAGAGTTACAAACTCTGCAAAATAGATTATTTCAAAATAACTTTGATTATTTTCCTCATTAGCAGCCAATTAATGTATTTAGTAAAATTTCAAATGTCAAAATGATTCTTAACATTTCTTTGTATTTTAGGAAGCTGAAGAAGAAGAACGTCAAAAGCGGTTAGGTCCTGGTGGTTTAGATCCTATGGAAGTGTTTGAAACGCTTCCCGAAGAATTACAAAAATGCTTCGAGTCACAAAACATAGGTTTATTGCAAGAGACTATTTCCAAAATGGATGAAGAGCAGGCACGGTATCATATGAAACGTTGTGTTGAATCAGGACTTTGGATACCTGAAGCTGGTAAAAGTAAAGACGAAGTCGAAGAATCTAGTGAACCCGCGCCATCTACAACTGAGAAAGAGACTGTCCCATTGTAAGTTTTTATATGTGATGAAGTTAATATTCTAAATTAAGTTTTCTGAATTTGTTGCGTATATTTTGAAAGCTACAATTCTTCTTATGCTTACGCTCATGATAATTTTGATGATGTCAAATTGTATTAATTTTTGCGGTAATTGTACTGATTTTTTACTTACCATAATTATTGTTTTTTTTTTAATACAAAATTGCAACATGTATTTTAAAAATCTAAATATAAATTATTATAAAAGCATCCATAAGCTCTTAATTCTTGTAATTCATTTACTGCCTGTTTCTTTATAATTGCTTCATGCTACAGAAATTCCGAGAGGGTATTTCTATGATTATCTATTATAATCTTGAATCTTGTATCACTCACAAGGGGTCACTACAGTGAGTATGTCGCCAATCGAGATCCCAATTTTTTTGGTGATTCTAGTAAGTAGCTAAAAAAATTATCACTTTTTCGAATTTTAGTCGATTGCCTCTTAGTTCTTGAGTTATGAATTTTTGAAAGGGCAGGTTTCACCATAGGTTTAGCATTATGGAAATTGTAACGGCAGTCCCGGCAAATTTTTTTTTTTTAAATTATGTAATTTATTATCGGAATTAAAAAATTAATGACCTACGAATTACCATTACAAATTATTAACTGCTAGACCACCACGGTTTTTTTTAATAATAGCTAATAATAATAGCAGCTAACCCACCATGGTATTTTTAAAAATTCATAACTCAAGAACTAAGGGCCAATCGATTAAAATTCGAAAAAGTGATAATTTTTTTAGCAACTAGAATCACCAAAAAAATTGGGATCTCGATTGGCGACATACTCACTGTAGTGACCCCTTGTCAGTATTGTTGATATTATTATATTATATGGATTTGTACCTTACTTTGGAGTTTTAGTGCGGTGGGTCGGCCGCATGAGCTACTAAATTTTGTTACAGAAATATCTCCGTTCTGTAAAGGCATTTGGAACTACCATCCCAAAAACGCTGTAAGTTTTATTGAAGTGTTGAAGGTAAGACATCGTGCTTCTCTTTAGTGTGGGTATTTCGTTCTCTTATTCGCTCCATCTTAAAGGTACTTTACATTATTAGATTTTGTATTGGATTTTGTATTAGATGTGGTCTAATGTAAAAATTTCCGCGTTTACATTACTCGATTTCACATTGGACTACAACAGTTGGATTTTTCATTAGACTTTTAAGAAATAGGACGGTATCTATTTGTATTGGATTTTCCATTAGATTTGTATTTGTGAGCATGCGCAGTGTGATTTTTTGACTCATGGTTGATTTTGTTAACCTCAAATTTTTAAAATTGCTTCGTTTTGATAATTGATACGCCAAATACGTACATTGGCATTGTTTACAACGAAAACTAAAACCTAACTATGAACCTAACCAAAGATTTTAACATGATTTTATTCACCGCACTGTCATTCGTCATTACAAATCCAATACAAATATCCAATAATGTAAATGCATTTATATTCGAGCATTGGATATGAAATCCAATAAAAATCTCGAATACAAAAATCCAATACAATATCCAATAATGTAAAGTACCTTTTACACTTGGTCATTACTAAAGCACGGATTCCAGACAATTTGCCTTTTTATCCTTTATTTAGGCAATTCAAAATTACAAATAGAGAAATTCTTTTCAAACGATTTTGAAAATTTTGAACCTATTTTTGATGTTACTGACCTAAACTAGATTTTTAATGCCTAAAAAGTCTAAACGAATCATTTATGCTGTCTATGGTACTAAAAGTAAAAAAAAAGTTTTTGTTTTTTAAATTTTGTATCTCAGTATGGCGGATCTCAGTGATGACGCGCATGAGTTGATTAACGAGATTCCATTAGTATCAATTTAATTTGTTACTATTTACTTTTAATATTTTATAAGGATCTTATATCCAAAACCATATGTATCATATAACCGTATAAAATCGTTAGATCAGATGATCCTGAACCTGACTAGAGGTGGGTAGTAACAGTCAAAAGCATCACAGCTTCGCGGGGGTCCATTTCTGCTATGTCAAAAAAAAGATAGGGAGATGGTTTTATCATAGCATAATACTAATAGAATTCTTTGTTTTCGGTATCTTAGATCTATGATTCAACTATATTCCAAAAATCAGACGTATTGATATGATATATTTCGGTAAAATTTGTTGACATCTGTGAAACTGCGGTCAGGTCATACGTGACGCGAAAATTTCTGAAATTAGCATTTTTTGATTTAGGGAAGTCCTTTTAACGATGGCTTAGCGCACACAAGTGTTAAGTAACATTTTGTTCATTTCTCACAAATCGTTTAAATGTTTAAAAGTTTGTAAGTCCGCAATGTACTTACCACATTAGTCAACTGAATTTCTATGGGTTTGAACTTACGTACAGCTACCACATTTGTGCACAACAAAGATACATCACTCATATTATTGAACATGCACTTAACTCAATTTATTCAAAAATTGCACTTACCACTTGTGTGCGCTAAGCCATCGTTAAGTTCATGGTTTAGGGTAATCAAATTATCAATTTTGTACGCTTTTACAAAATCGATAGATTTGATTACTCTAAAGTCTAAACCTTCTAAACCAAGAAAGCTAATTTCAAAAATTTTTACGTCACGTATAACCTGACCGCGGTTTTATTGTGAACGATTATTGCCTTCATGTTTTGTTTGTTTCAATTTGTTCGTAGTGAAATAAAAAAAATTTCATCAAGATTTTATTATGCAAATAATTTTTTTATTTCTTTTTATAAACTAGTCGCTCCATTTGTTTATTATATTCTGATAAACATATTTTAACAATTAATGTCGTTTTTGATGTATAATTTTGCAAAATTTTAGTAAATTTATCACTTTTGTCGATTATTAAAATGTTAAGTTTTCCTGGCAGAGGTGTAATTGTGTCGATATTTAAGTTGATGCAAAATGCTATGTTAAGTTTTTCCAGTTTAGTACATTTATTACGAACATTTTGCAAGCTGAAGATGCTTTTGCAACTTTTCAAACTTAACGATTTTAAATTTTCACAGTGGTCGGCTAGAGCTTCTAAACCCTCGTCTGATATCTAAAAATAAAGTTTATTATTATTATTTAGAAGTTTGAGTTATAGTCCCTTTTGATGGTAAATCCACTGCCATTAGGATAGGTAAGTTCTTATACAAATTTTCAAAAACAAAATAAAAAATTACTCCTCACCTTCCAACAACCACTGAAGTCGAATAAAGTAATTTGTTGTATAATATTTTTTCCCGATATACATAAGTCGACAATATTTTGCCCAGTAATATGTGGAGAATGTCGAATCTTTAAAGTTTTCAGTTTTGGTAAATGTTTCCAAATCATTGTAAATATATCGGCCGAAAAATTCACTGCTCTGAACAAACCTAACTTTTCCAATTTTTTACAATTCATTATTGCCTAAAAATGTTGTTAAATTATGTTAGAAAATGTTATAATATTTAATATTACCTTAAAACTGAAATTAGTTAAAGCACCAGCATCGAGTGTTAATGATTTAATCGTAGGAGCAAGATTTCTTATGATCAAAGACGCATCTTCATCACGTAATTGTTCGTAATTCGTCGAAGTGAAAGTGGATATCTTTAATTCTTCCAATTTACGACAATTTAATACAACGGATAATACATTGCAAACGCTCAATTTTGAATTCTTACTAAGGTTGATACTCCTACAAAATTCAATTTTATCATTATCTAATATTTGGCTAAAATACTACGCTTAACTTTAAATATTTCAATCCAGAAATTTCTTCATAGAATCGATGTGCTTGAAGTGGTGTTCCATTCAAATCCAGCTTTTCCAATGCTTTACAACACTGAATAACGTTGCACATTGAAATTTCGGAAATTTGCGAACAGTTTTTCAGGGTAAGATGTTTAAGATTTGGCTTCCAACGACAGATTTGTCTAATTACAGCTATCGGTTCTGCAATTTTAACGAGACAAATGGATTCGAGATATATTAAATCTCTAATTTTTTGGCAAATGTAATGTGTCGGAACTTTTTCTCCATGGATGTAAAAAGTCTTCCATAATTCTGGTTGTGAAGCAACGTACCTCCAATGTCTACATACCTAATTTGAAATTTAAAAAAATTTATAATGTCTTATTAGTTAAATATTTCATGATGGAGAAAGAACAAGTTTTTTATATGAGGTATCGAAATGTAGTTCACCTGGATATAAAGTGAACTACCCAATCCATAATGGAATTTTGATGGACTACAATGGTCAATTTTCAACATTTTAACGGTTAAAATAAATGGTTATAGGTATAACATAATTCTATTAGATATTGCTAGATGAACAAAATGTACATTTTCAACAAGACGGAGCACCTCCACATTACACATTAAATGTGCGACAATAGTTTGGATGAAAATTTTTCTGGCAAATGGATTGGTTAGGAGAGGTCCGATAGAATGGCCAGAGAGATCCCCCGATTGAACATCGCTTGATTTTTTCCTCTGGGGTCATTTGAAAACGATAGTTTACTTATTTCATGAATTTTCAATTTTTTTAAATAATTTCTGATGTACTTCACCCATTACAATTCACTCTATGCGAATGCTAAGTTAATATATTGTACTGACTGAATAGTGCTCATAACCGCGATACCAAATGAAGAAGTTTCCCCACAAAAAACTTACCGGGAAGATACATTTTATTAGTTCGGCTCCGCTAAAATATTGAAATACGTTCATCAGAACTTCTATGGGCAAGTTGTGGTACCATGATGGTATACCAACGACACAACTCAAATTTGATTTGTATGAATAGTTTGATACAAACGAATTAGCGTTTTTCTTTCGTTTTCGGTCAGATATTTTTCGTATCAAGACCATTGAGCTTGCCATTTTTTTGTTTATTTAAATATCCCCGCGAAATGAATGGGCGCACGCGTTTGAGGTACGAAATTACTGACGTGTCTGTCAGTTATTGTTGACGTCGATTGTTTGTGTAGAATTTTTTGTCACATTACAGGATGGCACCAAAGGATACTAAGGACGAAAATAAGGTAAAATATCTGCTTCATAAGGGAACGTATCAAAGGGGATATTGTATTCCTAAACTTTATGAGCAATTTTTGTTCTAATTTTATTTATTGTAAAAAAACCTAACCTTATTTTTGTTAACTTCAATTTTATTGCAGCCGGTAAAAATTAATAAATGGGATGGATCTGCAGTTAAAAATGCAATCGACGATGCAGTTAAAGAGGTTTGTTTTTAAGGTATTTTATCTGTCGGGGTTACATTTAATGAACATATTTTAGGTGCTTACGAAAAAGTACAACTACACGGAAAATTTTGCACTTATGGATGGTAGATTGGTAATTTGTGGAATTGCAGTTGGTGTAGCTATGTTTGCGTTGCTTTGGGACTATTTGTATCCATTTCCATTATCAAAGTAAGTGAAGGTCTTTTGGGGGAAGATCCATAAGAGTGTTTACCATTCAAATTTTTTGTAGGCCCATTCTTATATTCTGTGTCACTACGTATTTTGTAATGATGGGAATTTTAACATTGTATACAACATATAAGGAGAAGGGAATATTTGTAATAGCTGTACAGAAAGATGGATCGAAAAAACAAGGCGTATGGGAAGCCAGCTCGTATTTAAAGAAGTAGGTTATTTGAAGTAGGACAAACCTTTGTGATCAATAATGAAACTGATAATTTTAGGTATGATGATAAGTATAACTTAATTTTGGTTTACCAGGATTGTAAGAGTGGAGCTAAAAGAGAAGCAAGTATTAAGAAAAGTGTTGCTAATTTTATAGATGTAAATGGAAGTGTGGTAGGTGAAATAGTAGAAAATGAAGTCAATAAACTGCACAACTCGTTACTTACTGAGCGAAAAGAAAAATAATTTTCTGCCAATTTGTTTTGTACAATTTAAACTGTTTCCTTTTTTTACTGTTTTTAATTCTACGTATATTTAATTTGTATATATTTTTGTAATTGGGATCATCATCTAGTAAGATATATTAATATATAATTGAAAATTGTGTTTCTGTAGTAACTAATTTGCTTGTAATAATATTCTGTATAAATAAAAACAACTTAAGAGGGATATGGAATGAATAGTTTCTTTGTTAAAACGTATCACATTCTTTTTGATGGAATCACTGCATCATTATTTTAAATTAGATTTCTTAATGATCTTTTGAGAATTTTAATATTTTTATTAAAAGTTTTTCTGTTTTTTTAATAAATAATATCAATTTTTTATGAATTGTAGAAAATTTTAATCAAAAACAAATTTCTTATTTCTATTATGTGAAAATGTCCTCTTCATTGTTTTTCTAAAGGAAATTTTTATGTATATTTACAAGTATAAATACACCAATGCTTGAGTGAAGTAGGGATTGAAAAAAAAAAAGATAATACCTAGTACGTTTTATTTTTATACTAGGGCAGATTACTTAGAGTGAAATTTTTCTTATGTGACTGGGCGGAGCTAATGTGCAGAAACAAAAATTAAATGCACTATGGCATAAGAACGTTCTCCTTCCACATCTACTGCGCAAAAAATAAGTTACCGCGCAGTCACTTAAGAAAAATTTCACTCTACCTCTGCTAAAACTTGGCTTGGATATTTGGAGACCTACAAATAATAATGTGAATGATAATAGAGCATACTAATTTTTCAAACTTAATTTTTTGGGGTCTTGCTGCTTTGACCAGTTCAAATCTACACGATAAATAATCTACACAGACCATAATTTTAAATAAAATCGGTGAAAATCAGTAGATATGTACCTATGTATCTTCCTCTTGTGAGATTGATTTTGCATGGGAAAGTTACACACTATGATTTTTAAACTTCTAAACAAAAAATGCACATAGCAAAATTTTTATCAAATTATCATAGGATTTTTGGGGATTTACTGTTTTCAAATTTTATATCGGGGTTTCAGACTTATTTATAAGAAAAGAAATCTGATGAGGGAGTATTTTTCAATTTATTTTTTTTGAAAATCTCAAACCGTTTTAGTTATATCTAAAATTTTGTGTGTAAATTTTATATCCTGGTTCAGAGGGGGTGATTTTCGAATTATATTTGCGATATTTCAAGCAGTGGCATAATTACCTGGTGGCAGAGTGGGCAATCGCCTCCGGGCTCGAAAGTCTTGGGGGGGGGCTGAAGCCGGGTCTCTATGGTTTTGAATAATATGTGGATTCACTACTACATAATGCTGTGGTTTCCAAACTTTATGTTTAAAAACTCCGACGATCTGGCTGGCAATCATCTGCGTCTGTGCCTTATCAACAGTGTGGAAGAAGTTTGTGGTTCTGTTAGTGTCCCAAGTAAATTTATCTGACAAATAAATTTTAAAGGTCCTAAAAGGACCTTTTAAACGGCTTAATTAGGGCCTTTAAAATTTACTTGAGACACTAACACTAGAGATTGATAAACTAGGCCTAAATGTGAAATTTAAATTACTGTTGAGCATAATTCCTGTGAATCCCTGTGCTTTTTTTTATCAATTATCTCCAATGTAGCGGATTTCCCGCTAGATCTGGAGGATTACAAGTTGCCTTAGCGGTGAAAAATTACCATTTAGCGGAATAGTGATTTGATTATAATTGGCCATCTTTTGGACACAAAAAGGTCTTCGAAGTAATTACCTTAGGCTGAGGAATTTCGCAACAATAATCTGGTGGATTATCTAGCGATAGTAAGTAGTAAAAGAATGGGCACAACCCACTCACCCCCTCTTTACCGCCTTTAATTTATTAATTACCATTAAATAGTAATTAGTGGTAATTACCGAAAAACTTTGTTTTAGAAAAGCGGCAATTGCTTAGTAAGTAAGTAAGGGGGGGGGTGAATGAGTTGTTTTCATTCTTTTACTACTAGTGATTTTGTAAATTTAAGAGTTGTAAACACAAGCAAAAGAATAACAACTTTTTGGTATATAAATATATTTGAGAATTAATATTCATTATGTTAATTTGGCGAGTACAGTTTTTGTATAGGTTTGCTTCTGCTTCGAATAGTTCCAATCCAAGCATTTTCAAAATAATCGACAAGCGGCTTCAATACTTCCTGATGTTCCAAGTAGAACTCACACCACAATAAGATAGGAAGTAAAATAAAACAAACGAATAGCATAGATTGCAAAAATATATTTTAATATTTTAAGAGGGGCCTAACAGAGATAGAATGAAACTATATCGCACTCTCTCGCACTCATGATGGCGCAAGATGGGCGAACCAACCCTTGTTGGTGGCGAAGATTTTCCCTAAACCATAAAAAATTTTCAGATTTTCTTTTGGTTTTTGGAATCTACATAGTTACCATTTGGCGGTAAAGAAAATTGAAGCTATTTCGTTGAATACCTTAAAATATTATAGCGATATAGAAATGACCAATAATTAGGGTGATTTTTATATCGCTATATATTTTAAAGTAGTCAACGAAATAGCTTCAATTTTCTTTACCGCCAAATGGTAACTATGTAGATTCCAAAAACCAAAAGAAAATCTGAAAATTTTTTATGGTTTAGAAAAAATCTTCGCCACCAACAAGGGTTGGTTCGCCCATCTTGCGCCATGAGCGCGAGAGAGTGAGATATAGTTTCATGCATCTCTATTAGGTCCTTCTTAAGAGCGCTCCGGATCACGTGACTTTCTCTATCTACGTAGGGAACGTTTAATTCGATTATTATATAAAAAAAAGTTAATTTTGCTTTTGCTATTTCATTTTTAAATGTATTTTGAATCTTGGATACTCCTTCAAATTTGAAAAAAAAAATAATTTATATTTTTTTTATTGAATTTAAATATTATTCGAAATAATATTGAGTATCCACTATTTGTCTCTATATATATTATTAATAATAGATCAAATTGTTTACATAAAATAATTGCGTTATAGCCTACAGAAGTTCCTTTCGTAATCAAAAGGAAGGCGTTTGATTGGGTTTCGACTGAGAAAGTCACCTGATCCGGAGTGCTCTTAAGGTATATTATTTATAAGTAAAAAATACTTTTACAAAAACAAAAGCAAGTTTATAAACTAAGTAATACTTTTAATTCTTTGGGCTAAATAAAAGCAGCATAAACTAATAGGTACTATATTTAGATCTAAAAAAAAAAAAGAAATATTATATATTTATATACCGGGTAACCGGCCGCCGATGTGAACATAGGAAAATAACATAGGAAATAGATTTTTTTTAAATTCCTGCTTCCCATTATAACGGATTAGAATGAAAAGAGCATCAATTTAAAGAGGTTTATTTTCCGCGTCTAAAGACACCCAATCACTTGATGGTTTGTTCTTTGATCATTGTTAAAAACTCAAAATAAAATGACAAAGTAGCACTTTTAAATAGATATTAGATGCCTTGTTTAATTCATTGCAATTGTGGTATGATTGCAACTATGCAACTATGAGCTGGTATGAGTATAATTGAAACAAACTCCCCTTTAATAATAATGGACTTGTCCAAACTTCCACGGATTTCCACGGGCTTCAAAGGACTTCTACGAACTTCTATGGACTTCTAAGGAATTCTTAGGACTTCTATAGAACTTCCTATAACTTCTTGGACTTCTACACCAAACGTACAAAACTTCCACCTGCGGTTCACCCTTGGGCAATAGTCTTTCAAATAACCCGGCTTCGAAATTAATCGCTTTGGTTGTTCTTTTGCTTCCTTGACAATTTCTTGTTGACTTGATGTCGAAGCACTCTGGTTATTTATTACTTTGGTTTAAATCACGGTTCTATTTTGTTATTAAGTAATATACAGTTCTACCGAGCTGAGTAGCTCGATGGAAAATATATTGTAGTCTCCAATTGGTATGGGGTAAAAATAATAATTTTTTCCAACTGAAGAAAACTCCTAACCGCGGACTACACTCAGAATGCAATTTACTCTTACCTATGTTAAAAATGTGATTTCTATATTTATTCTTGCTTTTGGGCGCCAATATTATCCTTTGCTGTCAATAAAAAATACTTTGAAAATAAAATAACTCTTTTTAAAATGAAATATAATTTTAATTTTTTTAAAGGATACATTTTTAGTAGTTATTAATTTACAATCTTACACGATAAACATCTCAGTTATAATTTTGGATTTTTCAAATACAAATTTCAATCAATCAACATAAACTTTGTTGTTAACAAAATTATTAATCTTAATTTTAGAAATCTTAAACCTGGTAAACTTTGCTCGAGTACGCCACTGAAAGAATGAGATTGTTCGTAAGGATTGTTCTGATGATAGTTCTTGTTGTAATGAAGATTAATCTTCCGACATTTGCTTTGTTTTTCATTAATCGTTTCTTGTATCCTGTTTTGGTAATTATACAGGGTGAATGAAACCCCCCGTATCACTCATATCACTCATATTTTTCAAAAACGGTAAGTCGTAGAGAGTTGGGTCAAAAATATTTATTATAAAACCCGTAATAAGGAATCGATTGGTGATATTATTATTTATTTATTTTGGGGTTCGCAATCAAGCTCAAAAGAAGTGATTTTGTCTTAAAGCTTGTGTGGAAATAAAATATAAACTTTGAACTGATAGATATGATGGTTGATCAAGTTTGTCTACTAAGTTATCCGGCTTTTTATGAGGTGTAAACTGCTCTTTCGGGAACAGTAAATTATTAAAATAAGGCAACTGACTACCACCGCCACCGTCGCACAGTGGTTTAAAATCGCAAAAACCTGGCCCAATGTCCAAAAATAAAGTTTCAATTTAAGGAATTTTGACTGTTGGGTTGTGTAGAGGGAAGATTGAAATGTCATTAAACGATGTTGGGTAGGAAGAATTGTTTATATTTACTTTTATACAGCCAGCACACAGTAACTGTCGAACTAGTAGCATCAAGGATGATGCACGCAAGGATAAAATATCATTGTGTTTAGAAGTATACCAAAATTTGCACGTTTTACCTATTTGAATTTTATAAAATGGATCGTTTAGTTGAAAGTACGTAGAATATGAACATATATTTAAAATATTTTTTTTATAATATATAAATTAAGATATTATACATTTAATTTGTTAAAATTTTGGTATTATATAAGACACTTATAGAAATTTAGAGAAAAGTTGATGAGTTCCCTAGAGTTCCACCAAAAATCTTAATCTACATTGTAGCCTATACTGTTGTTTATTAAAATAAACAAGAACCAGCTGCCCCTAGCTGCCCCTCCGGTTTTTTTGCATTTTTTTGTGATGAAAAATGCAAAAATTGCATTAAACACGTATAGAAATTTAGAAAAAAAGTTATGAGATCTGTAGAGTTCCGCCAAAAATTTTATTGTACATTGTAGCCTATACTGTTGTTTAATAAAATAATTAAAAACCAGGTGCCCCTAGCTGCCCCTCCGTTTTTTTTGCATTTTTTTGTGATGAAAAATGCAAAAATTGCATTAGACACGTATAGAAATTTAGAAAAAAAGTTATCAGATCTGTAGAGTTCCGCCAAAAATCTTATTGTAGTACATTGTAGCCTATACTGTTGTTTAGTAATATAATTAAAAACCAGGTGCCCCTAGCTGCCCCTCCGGTTTTTTGCATTTTTTTGTGATGAAAAATGCAAAAATTGCATTAGACACGTATAGAAATTTAGAAAAAAAGTTATCAGATCTGTAGAGTTCCGCCAAAAATCTTATTGTACATTGTAGCCTATACTGTTGTTTAGTAATATAATTAAAAACCAGGTGCCCCTAGCTGCCCATCCGTTTTTTTTGCATTGTGTGATGAAAAATGCAAAAATTACTTTATTGCCTTTTAAAAAATGTTGTTGCAAGGCATTTTCTGAGTAGTATTTTATATAAGTTGTATAATAAATTATTGTTTGTCGGTTTTTACACTTAATTTTTCAAATTTCGGCAAATTGTTGTTTGTGAAATTTTCCTTCCGTTTAATAATATCGAGTATAATTTTACAGAAATCGGTTGACGACAAAGTTATAGTGGCTCTTGTTATCATAAAAATAGTTTTACTATTCTCATTTTTGAATATTCTCTATGCTTCTGATGAATCGCCCACACACAAAACCGCAACCTTAACATGCAAATTTTATCCTGCTCGCCAAGCATTATAAAAATTCTTAATAATAATTCCAATGAAACTGCTTAAGTTTGACATTATAAACAAAAACTTAAAGAAGGCATAGTTAAAAAATAAAATTATTGTTATATTATTGAGATTGCAGTTCATACATATCGCACCGCCAGTTCAATAGGGTTGCAAGTGCAAAATTGGTCTGTTTTTAGTTATTGCTGTATTGCAGTTGTTTGCAATCATACGTAACTCAAGACTAGATAATAAAATAGTAATTACCAGTTTTAAAAAATGGTTAAATATTTAAAAATTTTTAAGTAACTATGAAAACTGTATTCTTGATTTCTCAACAATTACTCCGTTTGCACTCGCAACCCTATTGAATTGACGATTGTCTCGCGACAGTAATAACCTGGCTGTGACTGTGGCGCCATCTGTGGTCCGGTGATGTAACTCTTAGAAAATTTGACTTCACAGTGAGGTTATGCGAAGTTGTGTTATGTATCCAAGCATGCGAATTTGGTGCTGTTTTGTACTTAGGAAATGCTTAGGAATACCAAATTTAATTTTGACAGATGTAAAATTTCGTTAAAGTACATTTTTTATTATTTAAATTTTTTCCTTGTACAATTTAATAGATCATAAACAGTAATACATAATAGTAATACTAATAAACAAAATTTGTTTATTAGTTTCAGTGTGAAATTTGTGATTACAAATCACAAATGTGCACATAATAATAATTTAAAAAAAATCATTTTAAAACTCATACAGGCGAAAAACCGTTGAAGTATATAATTTGCACATATTTAAAAATAAATGTGCACATAAGAGAATTTAAAAACTCATACATAATAATACTCATTAACAACAGTTTTACTTATTTTACCTTAATATTAATAGTAGTAATTATGCTAATTAAACATTGAATAATTTCATTTTAAGGTTATAATATTGAATTTAAGATAATTATTAATATTGAATGTGTTTTTTAGCACGTTTTAATTAATGATCATTATTTTTTTAAATAATTTATTCAATAACTTAAATAATAGTAGAAGTAGAGTAAATAACATACTAGAATATTGTTAACGCAAAGTAATGTAATTTCATGTAGTAAGTTCATTACAGAAATTTGACATCAGTCAAAATTAAATTTGGTATTCCTATTTCTACAAGTACAAAACAGAAACAAATGCGCATGCTTTCAAATAAAATTCCTTTCCACAGGATCATCCCATCCACAGATGGCGCCTCAGTCACAGCCAGGTTATTACTGTCGCGAGACATTCGTGAAATATTGAACTGGCGGTGCGATATGTCCGCCATATTGGATCCGCCATTTTATTATTTGTCACTATGATCTTGAATTCGTTATCAGCGACCTCAAAAACACCCAGTTACCAAATGTTGGCTATATCTGATAATTTTTAAATACATAACTCCGCCATATTGGATCCGCCATTTTGGTTTTTGTAATTTCGACTTTTTGTTCGTAATCAGAGACCTCTTAAACCTTAGTATACCAAATTTCATTCAAATTGAAGAACGCCTTCATATTATGGCCAGGTTTTTGGGATTTTAAACCACTGTGGCGTAGCGTCGTCAGGTGCAGCATCTCCTGATCTATAATCATCATGCTGTTTCAGTTGTTTACCAAACTGTTGCCTAAGATTTTTTCACATAATATGTTTTACATCTGCTTCTAAAACAAAACTGTAATTAAATAAAAGCTTTTAAAAATTAAAATCAACAAAATCTGCCCAAAAAGTGTTACGATAAACTTTATCGAATATGTATTAAAAAAAATATTAGAATGATTGCAGAAAATTTTTTTTTCGTTTTAATATAAGTTTTGAATATATAGATACCTATAGTCCAGTCAAAATAGACAAAAAAAGTGCAAAGTTTGCAATAATTCGCATCCAGCTGAAAATTGGCATATACCTTAAATGCACTATTACAAACAAAATATCAAAAGTCCCCACCGATCCCACATCTGCTAAAAAAGTTATTCAAGGTCAAAAGTCAACAATATCGGTTTTTTGCATTTTGCTCGTAAACGATAAGTGTTATCGTAAAAATAGATTAGACAAAAATTATAGATCATGAAATTCGCTACAAAAATTATTCTTATACTTATTTTCGTACGAATCGCTATTCCTGATATATCGCGATTTCGATCATCGAATACTAATATGCCCCATTATACGGCTTATATAGGTCATCATACGTTCAATATAAGTAAAAACATGGTAGTATTGCTTCCAAATTATAGTTTTGTTCGCGGTAACACGTTCGAACGTGTTCAGAACACACTCAGAATTAATCCTGAACATTTCATATGCCCATGGTTAACGTGGTTATGTTCGAAATTGTTATGTGAAAAATTTACAACAGCGAACATTTTAGTGAAACAAGCTGATAATAACGCTGATGTCCTCATAATTGAAACAGCAATAAAACAATTTAATAGAACAAATACAATCTATCGTTGCTGGTGAAGATGTTGATTTGTTAATACTACTGATTGCACGAACTCCAATTGATAAGATTATTTACTTTTTAAAACCTGAGTAAGCTCAAGTACAAACTAAAATATATTCACCGAAAAGTTTATCTGCATACCCAAAATGTCAAGCTAATATCTTATTTTTACATGCAATAACTGGCTGCGATACTACATCAGCAATTTTCAAAAGGGGGAAAACAACAGTACATTTAAATTGTTAGAAAAACGGAATGATTTACTTGTTTGCGCAGAAGTATTTAAAAGGATTGATTCTACTCCACAAATATCACAAATGGGATACGATTTTTTTTTGCAATATATGGAGCTCCACAAAAAATAGACTGTATAGACCAATATAGATATTTAAGTTTTGTAAAAAATACACGGAACAATAAGAGAGTACAACTATCTTGTCTTCCCCCAACATCTGCTTATCAACATTTATATCGTGTATATTATCAAGTACAAGTGTGGCTAGGCAATCAACTGGACCCAGAAGACTGGGGTTGGAAATTAACAGATAATAGTTTGCAGCCACTTCAAACTTTACTCCCACCTGCTCCAGAAAAACTTCTTAACAGTATTTTTTGCAATTGCAAGAAGGGTTGTAGTAAAAATTGCGGTTGAAAAAAAGTCGGATTATTTTGTTCCCTAATATGTACCAATTTTCAAGGCCAGTCTTGCTTCAATATTGAATCAAATACAGATGAGGATTCTTATGGTATCAATGAGGAGGCAACTGATACATCGTTCTTCTTAGAACAATCTACAGAAATTCAGCAAGAAGAGGAAAGTGAAGAAGAAATTACTGTTGAAGTAGCATTTGAAGATTATTAGTCAAACTAAAATTTTCCCGAAATCAACGATAATAATCCATTTCACTTTAATCATTACCAATATTACTATTTTTTCAATCAATAGGACACTGTCTAATAATACTTAAGTAAAATAGACTTTGGATTATGTCTACTGGGGAAACCACCGTAAAAAAATGCGCCAAGTATACTATCTCATAAGAACATAGATGGTGCGGAAATGTGTGCATATTAATATGTAGAATAAGACTTCTCCAACTTTTTGAATCGTGATATCTCAGGAATAACGATTCGTACGAAAAAAAGTGTAAGAATAATTTTTGTAGAGAATTTCATGATCTATAATTTTTGTCTAACCTATTTTTACGATAACACTTCTTATCATTTACGAGCAAATGTAAAAAACCGTTATTGTTGACCTTTGACCTTGAATAACTTTTTTAGCAGACGTGGGATCGGTGGGGACTTTTGATAGTTTGTTTGTAATAGTGCATTTAAGGTCTATGCCAATTTTCAGCTGGATGCGAATTTTTGCAAAGTGAAATGTCTATTTTGACTGGACTACTACTAGTATATTATGTAATAGAGTAGAATGGGATCAGATAGGTATGGGGGTACAATAGGTAGATGGCTTTGGAGTCGCCATTTTATTACATAGGCCGTCCGTGTTGCGTAAATTAGATACATAGTGGCGAAAAACGTTCACGGCAAAATTTTTGCTGTCGCCATGCATCTGTCAGCTTAGTCATGGTGTCATTCATTTTCACGCGTGTTCTTCTGTGAAAAAGCATTGTTTTCTCTCTGAAATGTAGTGCATTAAATTAACGCAAATAATTGTCAAGTGAGTTTATTTTTATGTAAATTCGTCAAGAAGTTTTAAAAAATGACAAGTTAAGGCCAGGAAAATTTGGAATTTCTGAAAGCTAATTATTGGTACGCAAGTGATAGTATTAAAAATCTTAAAAGAAGGAATCCTCTACCGCTAGATTCTGTAGAATTTCTTTGTAAAAATGAAGGTTTTCAAGTTCTTGCTATTTTAGCATTTATTTTTTTATAAAATTATTAAAAAGAAATATAATCGAGAATATTACTCTCAGTATTCCCAGCAAATGTATTTAAATATGCGCCGATAACGTCAGTTGACGTAGAAAGAAGAAGAAAATTTAAGAAAGTAGTTGATTATTTACTGTTTTCTTTGCAACATCCAAAAATCTGATTAATTCTATTTTGTGTAGGCCATTCATGTATTAAGAATACGTTTATTTTTGGTGAAAATTAAAAATTAATATTTTTTATGTAGCTTTTTTGACTGCTTATTTAAGATTTTATTATGCTTTTTTTTTTTTTTTTTTTTCAATTTTTAGTGCTTATTATAAGCGCTTATTTTGTAAAAATAAGTGCATATTAATCCGCGCTCTGTTTATTATGTGATGTTATACCTTATTCTCTTATTTACTGCAAACCTTCCCAATAGGTTATGGGCCCAGTATAGCATTAAAAGAGAATAGTGATTATTATTGTAGAATTTTAATTTGTGAAAATTTTGCGTTCAATAATTTTATAAATAAAAAATTATGGAAACGTAATTAGAAAATTTGCAAAAACAAATCGAACAGTTGCAAGCAAGATTGAGAAACCAAACATCTTCAACAACTATGGTATCGATGGGAGGACTGCCTGAAGCCAAGCATTTGAATAGCGAAAATTATAGTGAATGGAAGCACACCATGAAGAATTTCTTAATCGATGCTGGCATGTGGAAATGTGTGCAGCCTGAGCCTGATACAAAATTAGATCCTGATTTCGATCAACGAGTACTTGCGAAAATTAATTTGTCGATCAAACCAAGAGCAGCAGCTGCGATAAAAAATGTGAAGACAGCAAAAGAAGCTTGGGATAAATTGAACAAAATTTACGAACAATCGGGTACGTTGCATTTAATCAGTTTGTATGCGCAGTTATCAGGGATGCAGTCGTAAAATAAAAAGTGCCGGGGCGAAAAAAAAAAAAAAGCTCGCCGTAGACGAAAATTTTTTTAAAGAGGGGGGCGTGGCCAACGTTTTGGTGTGTTTATTAAATGTACCTACAATTTATTTACTACAAAATGCAATAGGAAAAAACAATTATTTTAGAACAACGACCACAGTTCCCATTTTCTTGACAATGACTTGTGGAACACTCGTGATTAACATGAGACATGACGAGACTGGGTATCTTCAGCATTTCTGTGTCAAAGCAACCACGTTTTCACGTAAGGTGTTAGGTCCCATTGTTGAAGTGGAAGACCATTAAGTTTAATGATGAACATTGAGGATGACACATGATGCTTTATTAGAAGATTTGTGCGCACATTCATGGCACTAAAACCTGATTATTTTTAGGATATCCATGAGTGGTGTAAGATATACAGGAGTAATTTTTCCACCTGATTCAACAAAATCTCTAAAGCCGCTGATCACTGCTCATCAGCAATGTTAAAACGAGTGCACATATTTCTTCTTCTCTGTATCTTAACATTGCTTGCTTATCATCTTCGGGACAAGTGTCAGGATTTAGAATTGCAAATTCTTCCAGCATTATATTAAATCTGGACCTCTCCTTCTCAAATTCATATCATTATTTCTTGATCCTTTAGATGCAGTTAACATAAAGCAACGAGATTTCAAATTGTTTCTCATGCTAGCAATAAACTGCTCTCTATTTATAGAAACAATTTTTCTATTTCTACTCAGCTCTATCCCTTTAAAATTCATATTTTTTGCAAATGTAATACATTCTTATTCCTTAGATATTATAATAATTGGACCTCTTAAAATGAAATGGATTATTCTTCAAGGTAAGAAAAGTGTGTCCACCTAGGAGGAAATATTTGTGGTACAGCTGATATTTAGCCAATAGTAATTTGGAATTTTTGAGGGAAGCCAGGGCGGCGCCCTGTCTTTAAAAAAATTCCAGAGCAGCGCCTTGGTGCGCCCTAGCACCACTGTAAGCCAGGGCGGCGCCCTGCCTTCAAAAAAAGTACCGGGGCGACGCCCCGGTGCGCCCTGGCCCCACTGCACCCCTGGCAGTTATTAAAAATACGATTGGAAAATTGTGATGGTATGCAAGATTATATAAATAAAATGTTGCATATTGCTGATCAATTGGAAACTGTAACAGCGCATGACCGTGTTGCTAGCCGTGTGTGGCAAGCCAACGGATGGCAGTGTGCTAGGAGACTCGAGATAGTTATGACAATAAAAGGTTAACAAACTAGCCACAGTTTTATTGTAACAATACTAGCCCTCAATAAGAAGCGTAATATTACGAGAGGTAATATTACATATTACATGGTGGCAAGCGGAAACAATAGAATAATAGTATATTACGTGACAAGGTGGAAAATGACACCGAGGTATGTATACTATTTTATTCACAATCAGTTTGTAAATAATTAAATCTCATCAAATTTCATTTTATTTAATTTTTGAAATTAAAAATTGTTTATCAAGTAGATTTAATTTTAATTTGCAAATTTTTATAATAATTTATTGTAATATTAGGTCAAGTAAAAAGTAATCCATTATTTTGGCGTTTACTTTAATGCTTTATTTAACATGGTTACAATCATTCGATTTGAGCCAAATATGCGCCATTTTGTTCGATAATTTGTTGCCATTGTGGTGGTAATTTCATGATTCCTCTCTCATAAAACTCAATGTCCCTATTGGCAAAATACTCGGACAACCAATTTTCACAGACCTCTTTTGAGGCCAGCTTTACACCACAAAGAGAGTTTGACATGGATGGGAAAAAAATGATAGTCTCTTGGTGCCAGGTCCGGACTATAAGGTGGATGCATTAAAACCTCTCATACGAGCTCTCAGAGTTTCTGGCGAGTCATTATTGATTTGTGTGGCCTGGTGTTGCCCACTAGATGTCGTTGTGGCACGACAATAGCAAATGTTATACCATTTTGAAAACTACATTAAATGAGCAATTTTTTAAAATAACTTGCCAGGTTAGTGTAGTACAATTTTTTTACAGTATTGTAACAAATCATCCCTCTGCAAACACGACCCCTAATGGGAGAGTCGACCCCTACAGAGATCAGGATCTGCAACAATCCGGAGAGAACCTCTCCAGTTTGTTTTGCCACGATGGTAATTAGACTAGCCATATTTATGCGAAGGCACGGGTCAATGGGTTACTGAAAAAAAGACAGGTAGCTTGGGATGAAAACTCAAAAAAACGCAAATAGAATCAAATGCTTTAATTGAACACACAGAACTTGAGAGATGTATCAACAGTTTCAACAATTGCAATGTAAATCACTGTTGCAACAATGCACAGTAGCAACTGAAAGATTACGGTAACAATCAAAAAGTGCACCCAGCTTAAATTTAACAAGTACCAAAACACACAGTAACCGCTATGGGCTACCAGTAATTAATATACAAAAGCCAAATAAATGTACATCGGTCAGACGAGTAAGATAAAATTTACTTACATAAACGTTTCATAAGTTTACAAACTTAGATGTTGACAAACGCATCTTCCTACTCGACATTGACCACTGGCTTGAAAGTTGGAATCTGTAACTTGTTAAATCACACAAGAAAACACTCGATTGCTATAATCGCGAACACTAAACATTCTGCTTGTAGACTTGTAGCTGGAACCTGGACCAGTGAGAGATGGTGTAGAGATGTCAACAAGACGGAACCTTCCAAACGATGGAAAGAATTTCCCAAGTGCTCATCCATCCAAAAACAATAACAATAGGATGTAGCCAACTTGAAGAAATCCAAAATGGTCGCACAACTTGCACACCAACAAGAAAAAAAACTGTAATCGATTCTTGCACATTTGAGTTACTTATCTACTGTCAGATGTTATACAGTAGCACCAAAAACATAGCCAGGGCCGGAAAACCATATTACGAACTAAACTGGCCGATCAACCAGTGGTTTAACAAAAACACACTCCAAAACGGCACTCAGAAACTGTCGCAACAAAAATATCGACCGCTCGGTTCTTAGGTACTCAGGTAACTGTCCTCAATACAAAATTCTACGCCGGAAATGTTCCTATCAAATCGAACGTTCACAGTTCACCACCATCTGCCTAACAAAATGCATAAAATGTGCGATTGCATTTAAAATAAATGCATGGGCGTACTCAGAAATATTGCGAAATGATATGAAAAGGAAACCAAAGTAAGAATTAATAAAAATTCGTTACAGTATGAAGAGTCGAAGTTAGCAAATAAAAAAAAAAAAGTTTTGAATCTCGCAAAACCATTTTTTTTTCAAAAAGTATGGCAATATTACTTCTGTTTTAATCTGTGATCAATAGCAGGGCTATTCAGGGTTACTTAACCAAAATTATATTCTTATAATATGAAATTTCGTACCTGTGGCACACAATAACTGATTTAATGTGTCGATTTTTACAAAATTCATAAAAGTGCCAATATCTCGAAAACTAACGATACTTTAATAAGGGTATATTTCGATATTCTGGTCAGTCATGAGCTGGCCTATCATCCCTTCAAGGGATGACGTTCAGGTCTGGGGACACCCTGTATAAGGAATTTCTCAGAAAGGGAGACCCAGATACTGCGGATAACCTACTGCGGTCCTTGGATCATGCTAGGTCCGAACGATGGAGGACAACGACCGAGGGTCTTGATTTTACACACTCCAGTAGAAAGGCGTGGCGGCTCATGCGCCGCATAGGAGAGGGGAACCCGGGGTCAAGGAATTATGATATCAGCCCTGGCCTTGTGAGGCCAGAGACCACCAGACTGACTGGTGTCCCTGTCCAGAGCACCGTCCAATAGGAAGCATTCAACAGCAATCAGAAAAGAGCTTACGGAGTTGAAACGTGCTACCCCTGATACCCACATGTTCGCCCGCCCGGTGTCCTTGGATGAGCTCGACACTGCCATCGGATCCATCAAGGCGGGAAAAGCGGCCGGGCTAGACGAGATATACCTTGAATTCATCAAGAATATGGGAGAAAACGCCAGGAGGTAGCTGTTTCGAATTTTACTCCGACATCATTTCGTCGGGAAACATATCCCAAAGTTTTAAGAGAACGAAGACGATAGCGAAAGCCGGCCAACCAAGCGGAAAGTTACCGACCGATTGCGCTCCTAAGCGTCAGCTACAAATTGTTGGAGCGACTCCTGTACAACAGAATCGTTTCTAAAATAGATTGCGTGATTCCCCCAGAGCAGGCGGGATTTAGAAGAAACAGAAGCTGCACGGACCAGGTGCTTTCACTTACTACGTTCATAGAGCGCGGTTTCCAACGTAAACTCAAGACTTCTGTTGCCTTCGTAGACCTGACCGCGGCTTACGACACGGTCTGGAGACACGGCATTATATATAAACTGCTGAAGGTCATCCCATGCCTGAAGATATCAAAATTAATTAACAACATGCTAAGCAATAGATACCACAATTTGCTCTTTTTGTGTTTTATTATTCCTTTTTTCTGTGATTTTGTATTCTGTAATGCTATGCTTTGCGCAATGTATCCATAACGATTAAATAAAAATCAATATAAATAACTATGATTCTAAGGGCCGGTCTTTTCATATTTAAGTTTCATATTTTCAAGTAGTTACTTGACGTTTACTTTACTTGAGCTTTATAATGGCTAAGGCCCAGTTTATCAATCTCTAGTTAGTGTCCCAAGTAAATTTATCTCACAAGTAAAATTTTTAAAAGACCTTTTAAAAGGCTTTTATGGCCTTTAAAATTTATTTTTTTAGTGTCCCAAGTAAATTTATCTGACAAATAAATTTTAAAGGCCATAAAAGCCATTTAAAAGGTCTTTTAAAAATTTTACTAGTCAGATAAATTTACTTGGGACACTAACTAGAGGTGGATAAACTGGCCCTAAGTCAAGTAGGCTAAGTAAGAAAGTTGGGTCTTTTCGTCGCATTTTATACAACCAGTAACTACTTTTGAAGTATATTACGGTTGGTATTATACTTAAAACTAAAATTTAGTTCAAATTGAACTAGTAGGCCAAATTTAAAAGTGATTGACGTTTAAATACAACTTATAGTGCAATTCTGTGCAACACGTCCTTAAATTTGTAAATCTGTAGCTTATATAGAAACCGTAAGTATGCAACAATAGCACCACGAAATGACAATCACAAGTTTCTACAGACACAGTGTTGACGTCTATAAAACATACGGGAATCAGCTTATCAGTAGGCTTATGGTTGCGTTCAGAATCAACCAACTGGTTATAGGTACCCGTAACGCTTATGAATTCCTTACGGATAACGTTACGTGTTACACAGAATTGCACCATTAATCTGTGAATTTGTGAAAAAACAATAATAAAATATGGAAAAGCGAATTAGAAGTGAAAACTTTACAACACACGAGCAAAGGATATTAATTGATTGCATAGAAATTCATTCCAATGTAATAGAGAATAAAAAAACGGACTCTGTTACAACCCAGCAGAAAACCGAGGCATGGGAAAACGTTGTAATTAATTTTAATTCCCAATTTCTGAATAAAATACGAACCGTTAAATCAGTAAAAATAAAATACGAAGGTATTAAGAGACAATTAAAAAAAAAGGATGCGAAAAGGAGACAAGAAATTTTTCAAACTGGTGGAGGAATTGCAGAAATTCCCAAATTTACAGATTATGAGGAACAATTGATGAGATTATTGAATATTGCTGTTTCGGGCATGCCACCAATCAATGATTGCGACACAGGTATTTCGTATAAATTTCGTTTTTTGAATTAATTGAAACGAAAAAATTATTTATGTTTAGAATTGACAAATAAATCTGAAATTTGCTGCTCAACTACTAGTTCTCCAGGAGATGTACTAGTAGAACCCTTTACTACATCAATAGATTTATTAATAGAACCGTCTACATCTTTCACTGAAAAAGAAGATGATGTTATGTACCACCTTAAAACAAAGCCAAATGGCTGGATGGCCAGAGATGCCGCTTTTCACGTTCGTAGTTCTACTGTACGGAACGGCTAGCTCATAGGGTTTAGTCAGCGTCGGAGATAATAGGCTACTCTTGATGTTATCGAGTATCGTGGGTTTACTTGTAGATGGTTCTTCTCCAATAGAAATAATTCGGTGGGCGCCAACAACAAAGAAAACTGCTCTTTGTTTGAAATAGCGTATATTTATTGTAAAATGGAAATAAAAAGTATGAATACACATACGTTAAAAAGAATAAATGGAGTCACACTTAAAAGACTAAAAAAATATTACAAAATTCTTATTCGAGCACTACTAATATTAAGATTGACGATAATTTACATAAATATTTACACAGTTTAACATTTTCGTTTCTTAACGTATTTTTAAATTGTTTCTTGAAAGCATAGTCAAGATTCAAAGCAGTTAAAGAGATTTTAAAGTACAAGCTGCATAAACGATTAGTATTAAATACAAAATGCGATAGCATTCGAAATGACGAAAAATTAGTTAGCAGAGAAGTTATCGTACAGGCAACAGACGTAGAATATAGGTTCCATAGTAAGCAATTCTTAGATTACTTACGGTTTGATGGTAAATGTATGAAAAACGTGTTCGTCCCTGAGATTTCAAAAGTGCACCCTTGAAAATCGGTCAGCATACGTGTAGAGATAAACTAAAAAATAGAATTACATATATAGAACACCATAATACACGAATGTCGTAATAACAATTATCTACTGCTTTAACTACAAACTGATTATTTCGTAGATGGTTTGTCGAATCGTTGCATGAACACTGGTGATGATTGGCACACACTCGAATTCTTTCAAAAGGACTTTTATTACTCTTGATTATTATAGCTGTCGATTCGATTGACTTAAATGTCACTAAAGAATGGACCATTGACTGCAACTACTTGATTTTCAATTTTTAAAGTTCGTTTTCCAAAATGGCGTTTGTCAGCGTCCTTAGGACAATATCGTAAAATTCCAAAATCGTGGGTTTATAAAATTACCACACGAGAAACAACATTTGCCCGTACGTGGGAAATTATGACGCACGTTATGAAACACAGTTTCACTTGTTAACGCACTTATGCCCACTTGCACCAATTTTAAGTCCTAGTTAATTTAAGTAGTTCTTAAATTTTCCGGAAATAAATCTGACATCAATGCAAAAACAATTTAATAAAATTTTTATTGCGACTTTTCAACAAACGTCAATGATTGTCATATCAATTATTATAATATAATATAATATAATTTTTCAAGTTTGAAACTTAGTTTTTTATTGTAATACGTGCGTTATATATAATAATATATTCTTTATAAGTTATTTTGTTGTTATATACCCGTTGGTCTACCCGTTTGTTTATCTAGTTTATTTATTTTGTATTTCTTTATTTATTCACGTTAAATTCTCAAGTTTTTTATATTTGGTGCAGAAATTTTTAAGCAATGGAAACTCAGGTAATTATAATTTATTATGTATTATTTAGTAAAAAGTATTTTAAATAAAATTTAGGTATCTACTAATAATATTATTAATTTATAGTCAACAAAGAAGCGAATTCGCGCATCCAATTTTTCCTGCAATGAAAAAACGGTCTTTTTAAATATTGATCTTAAATATAAGCACGTTATAGAAAACAAGCAAACGGATGCCGTGACAAATATAGAAAAAGACGAAGCGTGAAAAAAGATTGCTAACGAATTTAATTCCTGTTGTCCTGGAGGCATTCCAAGAAATCTAGATTCGTTAAAAAAATTTTACCTGAATAAAAAGAAGGATGTCAGAAAGGCAGCTGCCGAAGATAGAATTAAGGCTATAAAAACTGGTATAATATTATAAAATATAGTAAAAGCACCAATACTTATATACATAAATTATGATGTTTTAGGTGGAGGCAAAGAATCAAAATTATCATTAGCTTGCCCAGACTTTGAACTGATGATGGACATCATGAACCAGAAGACTGTACATTGTTTAGAAAATAGATTTCACAGTAATTCTGCATCACTTGGAAAGTTAAAAAGTGGAGCCTCTACAAATTTAACCTCTATAAATGTAGCCTCTACAAGTACTGCAGAAAATTTAAATTGTTCTGTTCCTACCAATACACTTAGAGTAAGTAAAAAAGAAATATTTATTTTACTTGAAGCTTATCGTATTTTCTTTAACAAGAAGCTGGTATGCGAAGAAGCTATTGATATCGAATCTGATGAAGAAAATGATGTAATTACCAATACTGTGGTAATAATAAACTTATACTTAATTGGCAAATGATTTATTGCAGAATCCACCATGGAAAAAATTAAAACCTAGTATGTTGCAACAACCATCATTAATCCTGCTCTCCATACGGTAATTACTAATTACAACGATAAAGTAGTTCATTAAAGAATTAAAGCTTACTACTAGTAAATATTTATATTTATTGTTAATCATTTTTAGAAAAATACCCCAAATCGTAGGCGACCAGAGACTGTTGTTCGTTCTCTAACTTCAACAGATCTTTCAGCCAAATACAATGACCTACTGAATAAGAGACTAGAAGTTGCTCAATTGCAAAAAGAAGAATTGAAATTATCCATGGAATGGAAGAATGAAGAAATAAATATTAAACGAGAATTATATGCTTTAGATATGGCCATAAAAAAAGAAACATTACTAAAATTACAAAATAACAATTGATAAATAAATTTTTATAAATTCGCAAAATAGTTATTGATCAAATTGTCCCGGGTATTATTTATATGGACATCATTTATAATTTGCTCTATTTGATGCACTTCAGCATCTACAATAAGATTGTTCTACATTCCGGGTTCAATTTCTTCTGGTTCTGATGGTGCTTCTTCTAATTTCATCTGTCTACATATATTATGTAGAACAGAAGTTGCTACAATAATTGTTAAAACCGTTTCCAATTTTATTCGAGCTCCATAGGCCAATATGGGAAATCTTCTTTTTAAGCAACCAAATAAACGCTCGATAGCATTTCTAGTGCGAATTTGAGATTAATTGTATCTCTGCTCAGCTTGAGTGACTGGATTACCCAAAGGTGTGAGCAAATAATTCTTTAATGGGTATCCACTATCACCTGTATAATTTTAAATTGAAATATGTGTGGCCAAATTAAAGTAGGTATACTATAATATTTGACTTACCTAAAAGCAACCCATTTTGAAATACACCATTTTCGAAACGAGCCCTTAACAAGCTATTATTGAATATGGTAGCATCGTGACTTGAACCAGGCCAACTCGCAACTATATCCAGTATTTCAAGCTTCGCATTACAAACCGCTTGTACATTTATGGAAAAATAATGTTTTCTGTTTCGAAATATTTCTGCATCCTCTTTTCCAGGGGACTGAATTTTGATATGAGTTCCATCAAAAACCCCCACAACTCGCGGAAATGCAGCTATTTCATAGAAATCATTTTGCGTTTTACGTATTTCAGCATTTGTTTCCGGCATAACCACGTATCTTGGACGTAGTCGCGCTATTGCTTCGGATACTCTCACCACGACTCGACTTGCAGTAGACTTATGCATCCCCATAAAATCCGCAATTACAATTAAATGTGCAGCAGTTGCATAAAATCTTAAAGTAGTTAATATTTGATTCATAGGGGTTATACTGTTATTGCTGTAAGCAGGGAAAAGATTGTCGTCGTAAATTACTCTATATAGGTAATAATATCTACTATTCTTACACGTCACATGTATACTCCAGTTCTTCTTCTATTAAAATTAACAAATTTAAAGAAGCCTGTTTCGCGAGTCTAAACCTTTTAAAAAAATTAAAATCGTCCATTTGGTGAAAACAATAAATTGGACCTTGTATAGTGAAATTTTGGAAATCCAAAATCAATTATTTCTAAAATTTCCAAATCCTCTTCAAAAATATCTTCGTTATCAATATCCATTATAATAATAATTACTAATAACTTTTTATTTTCATATAATAACTTTATTTCACCTTTATTCAATAATTTCGTGGTTTACAAGTTTATTACGATTTTTAAGCAGTCGATTTTTATGGCTTATTTTAAGTTCTATTTATGTCAAATTTTGTACTTAAAATTTGAACTCTGTGCAGCGTCACTATTATCAAGTGGCCTTAGTAAAGCTAATGAAGAAATATGACATCAATGTAAAACTAAATTTTTGTTCAGTTGAACTAACTTTTGTTTACTTGTAGTCCAGTCAAAATAGACAAAAAAAAGTGCAAAGTTTGCAATAATTCGCATCCAGCTGAAAATTGGCATAAACCTTAAATGCACTATTACAAACAAAATATCAAAAGTCCCCACCGATCCCACATCTGCTAAAAAAGTTATTCAAGGTCAAAAGTCAACAATATCGATTTTTTGCATTTTGCTCGTAAATGATAAGTGTTATCGTAAAAATAGGTTAGACAAAAATTGTAGATCATGAAATTCTCTACAAAAATTATTCTTATACTTATTTTCGTACGATTCGCTATTTCGGATATATCGCGATTTCGAAAATCGCTTAATCATTACCAATATTACCATTTTTTCAATCAATAGGACACTGTCTAATAAAACTTCCCAACTTTTGAATCGTGATATCTGATGAATAACGATTCGTACGAAAAAAAGTATAAGAATAATTTTTGTAGAGAATTTCATGATCTATAATTTTTGTCTAACCTATTTTTACGATAACACTTGAGGGGTGTAGAAGCAAAAGGTACTAATTCCAACTTTTTCGCAATATGAGTTATTGGTATCGTCGGATTCGTCTTTACGAGCTCTACAAGTGTGTAAAATTAGTTTGAAGCAAACGGCACTAATTTCCATGTAAATCGGTTTACAAAATAGAGGTTAGAAGCAAAAGGTACTAACTTTATCTTAAAACAGCCGCGAGTGAGAAGCAAAGGGTACTATGTAGAGATGGGCATTCTCGTTCACTTGAACGAACTAGTTCGCGCGATCTCGTTCACCAAAATGAATCGTTCGTTTTATTAGTTCGCAAGGTCGCGAATGCGTTTTGAGTAGTCAACTGCTACTAGTTAATTATTAAATTTTAGTGCTACATAATTTTAATAGTAATTATATAAAAATGGATAGTGAAAGTCCATCGTTAGTTAGTCCATCAAAGGCTCGCAATAGAGGAAAGATGCCAAAGTTGTGGAAAAGAAGTCTTGAAAAAAATCTTAGGTAAGTAACTTAAATAAATCTTAGGTTATGTTTTTACTATAAATGGGAGGAAATGAATTATTTTTGACAAATTTCTTTATTTAAACATCTTTGTTTAGAAATTATTAACTATGACTGAAAGTATGAATGAATGAAAGTTGTGGACAAGAAGTTTTGAAAAAAATGTTAGGTAAGTAACCTAAATAAATCTTAGGTTATGTTTTTAATATAATGGGAAGGAAATTAATTATTTTTCACAAATTTTTTATTTAAACATCTTTGTTTAGAAATTATTAACTATCACAGCATCTTGCATGTTCTAGATACTCAGACAAAGGGCATATCAGTACCTTAAAGTGTAATCACAAGCCAGTCTCCCGTCTTCAATGCAACAAGCTAAGTTTAGAAGAGATGGGTCGTTTCCGAACCCAATTTTATGCATCTGCAGAGAAAAGTATACAAAATGGATTCATCATGAAGCACATTACTGTTCTTCCAATAAAGAGGCGTCATAGTCGTGTTGAAAATGAATCTGTACGCGCACTAAGGAAGTTTAGTATATTATTTTATTGTAATAATAAAGGTCACTTAGTTCCCATCTGTAAACAAGCATTCATGGAAATTTTGGGCATAGGGCGAAAACGGATTGAGTCTGTCGCTCGAAGTTATTCGTTGTTAGGAAATGTGCCAAAAGAACGGAGAGGCGGAAATCACATGGGGGCTAAGTACGATAATAAAAAGGCAGCGGTAATTGAATTCATATGCAGTTTATCATGTAGTGAACCACATTATTGTCGGACACAATCAGCAAGAAGGTACTTAGATCCAACACTCAACATAAAAAGGCTTGCTAGGCTTTATAATGCAAAGATTGACGATAATCTTAAAGTAAAGGACTCTTACTTTCGGTCCATCTTTAATGAAAAGTTTAATCTTGGGTTTGGGTCTCCCAGAGTTGACGTCTGTTCAACATGTCTTCAATTTGATATGTTGGCGAGGTACTTACGGTAAACTTTTACTTATTAATTCGCTTAGAATTAAAAGCGCTCCTGGCTAGCTCGATTCCAGAACAAAACAAACTCACCTCAAGGCGTGAATTAGCATCGTGTAGCAAATAACTTTTTAAATAAATTGGTGAAGGTAGATAAGACACAATCAAAGAAACATGAATGGGATTAAACATTATAATAGGAAATATGATATTGAACATTTACAATTATTAACAATTTAGATATAAAAATTAACTCAATATTTAATGATAATTTAGTTATCATTTTTAAGAATAACATAAAATGCGAGATAATTCATTGAATAAAAATATTAAACCAAAGTTAATTAACATCTTAAACAATAAAAAGATTGTACATACCACCATTTATAATTTTACAGGGCGACACGTTTTGTTAAGCATTGCAGGTAGATGTAGTGGTTTGTTTCCTGTAGGTTCGTGGTCCAAAACTCCTAAGTACGAAGCGTCTTCCTTTGTAAGGGTTCCATCTTGCACTTTTAAATTATAATTCACTCTCACCATAATTTATATAGTTTATAAATCACAGAATTATTAGTTAATATTAGATACATAAAGTTAATGATAAACTTACGTAGTTACCAACATTAATATCGTTATTAATTTAAAACGTTTTACACTTCAAGTTTTGAATTTAACGATTTTTTTACTTGTTTGAAAGATAATTTTAATACGATAAAATAACAATTATATTTGTTATAATGTTAATTAGTTAACACAGATACATCACTTAAGGAATTGAATTATGAATTAATATTCTTATTTTTAAACACATGTTAGTTAATCGACTGTTGGTAAGAGAGTCTCGTAAGAGAGTGATCTCAAGTTTGTTCGAGATTTACTTGTTAACTTCTGTTGCCACCCCTGTCTTATTGGTTTAACCCAATGGTATGATCATTGTTCAACCAATCAACAAGGAGGATTATAAGGATTACCTTATATGGACTGTCTAGCGGTAAATGGAATGTTTCTATTATACTATCCAAGTTAACAAAGTAAGAAGGAAATATTCTAGAAATTTCCAAGAATTATTTCTTGGTGTTAAACGAACTTGTAAAATAGATTTACTTTATTTATTTCTGGTAGAATGGATAATACAGATATTTTTATAAGTTTTAATGTTAACTTAAAATTTCGAGTTTTCGTTAAATTTAATAACTTAAAGGTGGCTAATCGTAACAAATTGAAAGAAAAAATTGGCCGGGAAGAGAATCCAAGAGAAAAGGCTACATTACTTACTACTCTTGCTATTCATAAAAGAAGGTCCTCAGCTTTTTTCGAGTTACTAAGGGAGATTGAGACTGGGGTTAAAAAATTATCTTTCGATTGTGAAAAAAACTTAGCCAACCCTAAAATCCCAGACCAGGAAGCGTACTACCGCCGCCAGTTATATCTTTACAACTTTTCCATCGTTTCGGGACACTCAAAGTCAAAAATGAATCAAGAAAATTGCTTTAGCTACGTTTGGACAGAAGACATTCACTTGAAAGGCTCAAATGAAATAGCATCTTCGCTGTATCATAGGCTTAAAAATAGTGACTTTACAGGCATCCATACACTTAAGTTGTTCGCAGATGGATGTGGAGGACAGAACAAAAATAAAACCGTTCTGGCCATGGTTGCACGTTGGCTACTGGACGCTCCGGTTGAACATGTGCAGCTAATCTTTCCAGTTCGTGGACATTCCTTCATCCCACCAGACCGCCTTTTTGGACTGCTCGAGTCAGAATTTAAAAAAATGGAAATTATTGAAAATCCTGACGAATACATAAAAATTATCAAACGCTACAGCAACGTCATTCAAGTTGGAACAAAGGATTGCGAAGTGTTTGATTGGAAAACAGAGGCAGAAAAGGTTTTCAAAGCAATTTCGAGTTGGCACTTCAAATTTGCTCCGTGCAAACGTTACTTGTTGAAGAAATCAAAGAGCAGGAAAGATGACGTACTAATACAAGGTGAGGAATTTTATAGAAATGAAATGGGATCGTATCAGTACCTAACAAAATCAAAGAAAAACATTCGGGATATCAATCCCACCGTGATAAAACCAAAGTCGCATAAACTAAATCAACATAAGTTAGCAGACGTTAAGCGCCTTTTAACAATTCATTTTGGCGACAAGTGGGAAGAAGACCCAAAACTGTCTTTTTATACTGACTTATTTTTAACTGCTGGCTCTTCCAGTTCAGTCACGTGTTCTGTTGAAGATGAGGAACTTTTATGTGAAGCAATGGAGGATTCACCAGAACTTGCTGTTTAATTCACTTCAACTAAATTTTAAGTTTTTATTTTATAAAATTTTTTATTTCAGTTTATATTTTTGTGTTGTAAAGTGTACATTACGTTACCATGTCAATAAAATCACTTTTTTAGTTTGATTGGCGTTGTATGTCTAATTTAGAAACCTTTGAACATAATATTGGTTCAGTAAAAGAGCAAACAGCAGTAGTATTGGAAGCAAACTGTGCTAAGTCTTGATTATAGAAGCAAAAGGTACTATGTGCATTTTCAAGTTTAATTAGTGAAGCTATTAAGCAAAGGACATATCTAATTTTCGGGATATCCCTTATTTGAATTATTTCTGATTTTTTAAACTTAAAAACAAAAATATAACTTAATAAGTTTAGCAACCACAGTTTTTTGGCCCTCCTGTAAAATTCAAAACTTTGGACTTAGTACCTTTTGCTTCTACACCCCTCACTTATCATTTACGAGAAAAATGTAAAAAACCGATGTTGTTGACCTTTGACCTTGAATAACTTTTTTAGCAGACGTGGGATCGGTGTGGACTTTTGATATTTTGTTTGTAATAGTGCATTTAAGGTTTATGCCAATTTTCAGCTGGATGCGAATTTTTGCAAAGTGAAATGTCTATTTTGACTGGACTATTGAACTAGTTTTATTCTCGTAGTTCGTTAGGTCGATAAAATATCTCATTTTTTGACGTATTAACTACAAATAAAATAATTATATTTCTACAATACAGTCAATAATGTCAAATCATTTTAAAATACATTTTCGTAATCAATTTAATCTTCAATATTTTCAAGGATTTTCTGTTTTTTTATTTTTAAAGTAGGGGTATATTATGGAATAATTTGGAGGTTATGACGTGAGATAGTCATTTTGTGTCATTTTAAATACAAAATCGATTGTTTTTATTTTAAGTAGGACTTAAAAATACGGTGCAAGCGGGCATTATTAAGTTAAAAATTGTTATTTTTGTTAGTCACTTTAAAAATTTAGCGTGTGCTTGTACATGGCATGATGTTCAACCTTGAGCTGCGCTCTGTGCCAAGGCGCGTTGAAATTTCGGATTGTAGGTAAAATAGTCTAAGGAAAAATAGTCTACGGTAAATTGGTCTAGGTAAAAAGGTCTACGGAAAAAAAGTCTACGAGTAAAAAAGTCTAGGTAAAATAGTCTAACAAGGGCAAGGCCAACCCTTCCCCTCACAGATCTGCATCAAAATTTGTATACGATTACAACCCAATTAGAAGTCAACTTGATGAAAGTTTAAAGTTGCGAAACTCAAAAATTTTTTTAAAAATTTGTAATAAAGACAATGGGTAAAGTTGATAAAAGGTACCGTAGTTCAAATGTACCGAACATAAAAATTTTATCAGTCATTGACAGTCAAGTTCATTGTTGACAGTTATATATCATAACCTCAAATAATAATTAATAACCTCGACATGAATAATAATTTATTCAATATAACAAATTTAGTATTTCAACTTTGAAGTAGTAGGTAGGTACCACGGATGTATAATAGGTTAGGTGAGGTGACGGCTACCTACGGCATGGCCCTTGAACGTCGCCGGCTGTGTTAGACAAGGATATCCGAGGCGCTATATGTTTGAACGTGTTTGAAGCATTGTGGTAGTAGGAACAATTTAATTACAAATATTAAAAAGTTAAGAAATTTACATACTTTCATGAAATTAAGACTATTTGAACTCTTATTACATTATTTTATTTGTTACCTATATAACTATATACTTTTTAATGATGTGTCGTTTAAGGAAGTCGTGGTCATAAATTGTTGAAAAATCTTGAGCTTATTTCATGATCCCATATGTATTACAATGTTTTTACTGTTTTAAATTTAAATAAAATGTATATTATAATAATGACAAATTTAATTAATTTACAAAATTTGAGAAAAAGTGCATTAGTAGATTATGCAAAAAGGGAGAAAAGTTGCCTTTTTTAGTGGAAAAAAATTGTAATGGGCATTGAGAAATTTTTTCGGACTGAAAGTTAACTTTGCTTTTGAAATGCAGTACAAATTTTGGTACCATTTCAATCACGAATACTTTATTTTACTTCCGCTGTATGCTACAAATATGTCTAATAAACAACAATCGGTACAATACTGAAAACCTACTAATTTCACTAGGCACAGCCCTATTTACAATACAAAGAATAAAAACAACAGTCGAAGAATAGTGCACGGTCGTCAATCCTGGGGTCATTCGACACACTTCAACGGTTTCTTCATAATGACTGCATATGTGTAAGCCACCATATTGTACATATAGATGAATCCTACAAGACACGCTACTGGTAGTGACACCCAATACTGGTGAAACTTAAATTTTGTATCGGCAAACAGCAGTTGGCATAAATTTGTCACTGAGGAAATTGAGAGTGAATAAATAATAATAAATCATATATAGTACCTACTTACTATAGCGTTGAATATAATTTTTATTGTGCTTTGTAGTGCTGCAATAAATCGTACTATTTTTTCAAACTGCAATGTAAATAAAAATTATCGAAACAAAATTCACTCAATTTTGCTTACCGTGTGTAATTAGGTACCTACCTACTACTTCAAAGTTGAAATACTAAATTTGTTATATTGAATAAATTATTATTCATGTCGAGGTTATTAATTATTATTTGAGGTTATGATATATAACTGTCAATGACTGATAAAATTTTTATGTTCGGTACATTTGAACTACGGTACCTTTTATCAACTTTACCCATTGTCTTTATTACAAATTTTTAAAAAAATTTTTGAGTTTCGCAACTTTAAACTTTCATCAAGTTGACTTCTAATTGGGTTGTAATCGTATACAAATTTTGGTGCAGATCTGTGAGGGGAAGGGTTGGCCTTGCCCTTGTAAGTAAAAAAGTCGAAGTAAAATGGTCTAGGTCAGTCTAGGTAAAATGGTCTAGGTAAAAAAGTCTATATTTCCATCCAAAGATCCCCCCCCCGGCGTCGATCCGCACTTGGGAAAATATATGAAGGGTCCACTGGAAAAACGATGAGGCTCCATTTTTTTCAAAATCGATATTTTATCGGCATCTCTTAGCTTGTAACATAAGTTATTAACATACCAATCCTCACAGGAAACAAACAATGAAATTCCACTAAAAACTGCGATTGAAAATAGGCAGCACAATGTAACGTTATGCGTTATGAACAGTTGTGAAACTTTAAACCTCGCTTTACTCGACTTTTTAAAAATGTGACCCTCATCGTTTTTCCAGTGGACCCTTCATATGTCTACAAGTTTAAAACAAAAAATCAATATTATTAAAAATTATTATTTATAAATATTAATTTCACCAGTTAAACCTAATAGTATGACCAATATCGCGAATAAATTCGATCATAGTACGAGTTCCGTCCCGATATTATCCGGATTATCTCATAAACAGGGCCATCATCAGTAGAGCAGGGAATTATATGCAACAACAGACCGGTCTTGAGGTAACACCGCGGCGATAAACAATTGGTTAAGAAAACTTTATTAGCGCTAATAAACGTTTTCTATTGGAAACAAATTTTTCTTAACAAATGTTTATCGCCAGGGTGTTACCTCAAGACCGGTCTGTTGTGCATATAAATCCGCTCTCTATCAGTATCATCAATACAACCATTTGCTCGGCATAAATTTAGGCAAACACCTCAACTTCGCCGAGCACATCCGGAATACAGCGGAAAAGGCCGAGGGCTCAGCAACAACAATATTGCACGCTTGATGCCGAATGTCGGGGGGCCAAAATCTTCCAGAAGGAAGATAATCTCCTCGGTAGTAAGCTCCATCATGCTATACGCTGCGCCGGTATGGAGCGCTTCTCTACGGTACCAACGCAACATAGACCGGCTGCTGAGTGTTCAGAGATGTGCAGCAATCCGCGTGGTGTGCACTTATAGGACAGTGTCCAGAGAGGCAGCGCTGGTGTTGGCCGCTATGCCACCAGCGGATCTGAAGGCCGGAGAAAGGACAAGAACCTTCTCCGGACAAGTGAACGCTTCTGTGGACACGATGGTCCTATGGCAGCGTAGATGGAGAGAGTCCGACTGTGGCCTCTGGACGAGGCGCCTCATACCAGATATCGCTATATGGGTCGCCCGAGGTCACGGAGAGAACAACTTCCACCTTACCCAGGCGTTAACCGGACATGGTTCGTTTAACGCCTACCTCCATCGAATGGGTAAGCGGACCTCTCCTACGTGTGACTATTGTGCAGAAAACGACTCGGTCGAACATAACTCTATTCCATTGTTACAGGTGGGATAGGGTCCGACTGATGACCGAGCTCGGCACGGGGATTCAATTAACACATGAGTCCCTGGTAGTCACCATGCTACGCTGCCCAGAGGATTGGATGTATATCGATAGAATGATCCTTTCAATCCTCTCGGCCAAGGAAGCACACGAGCGGGCGATGGAAGCTGCTGCGCGTCCACCGGCTCTACTGGCCCGAAGGACTGGGAGATATACTGAGAGCGATACTGACGCCCGAATGGGCGATGATTCTTAACATCTTAACCCCCCTTAGCTGTGAAAGTAATGCTTAACGGCGGTTTCTTGCGGCTAAGGGGGCTGCGGGGGGAGGTTTTAGTCAGTGAAGTCTGACACTACCTCTGTGTCTCAGGCGAGATTTCCTCCCCCCTGCAGAATGCATACCGGAGCCATATATGCAATGCAAAAAAAAAAAATGTTGGTCTACATTAATGGAAGCTAATAAGTTAGGCATCCCAGAGAAGAATTTGCCATTTTTAAATGTTAAAGTTCCCCATGGTTTTATAGCTAATAAAGCTTATCCGCAAAGAGAAAATCTTATCACACCACTTTTGGGAAAATCCTTAAATGGAGTGATCGACACTAACGAAGATACCACTGACAGCATATTTAAAGCTATTTGAATTCTCTCTATTCAGTCCATTACCCTTCTGGAGGGTGTGGTGAGCCTTTTAAGAAAGGCCTTTCATGGCAGATTACACCCCGGTGGTTTGCCATTGCTTGTCGAGGGGAGACGGCCTTAAAATGGTTCTTACTTCTTCCAGAGTCGAATCGGATTCTCTGCAGCCTATGCGCTTAATCGCTATGCTAACGACCGTCTCCTTTTTATTTATTGAATGCATGCTTGCTTTTCCATTTATGGTACAAGCGCGAAAAATGTCTAATTGTATAATGTAAGGACTTGAAACTATCAGAGGATCAAATAGATACCTAGATAGAATAGCTTAAGACTATGCTTCATACTTTACCGTTGATTGGTCATCATTTGACTAAACAGTTCCACACTCAATAACGGATACATTCTTCCAAGACTTGTAGAATGTGTAAAAAAAAGTGTAAATAAAATGACACCTGAAGAAACGTGGAATGGTAGGAAACCAAACTTATCAAATTAAAAAAATATTTGGTTGTAAAGCTTTAGTACACAACACTGAAAGCGCTCAGAAAAAATGCGATAAGAAAGTTGAAGATATTATCTTTGTGGGGTAGAGTGATACGGTTAAAGGGATTTGTCCACCCTACTACAAAGAAGTTAAAAATATTCCAGAAGCTACTGTTAGGGGTGCTTTAGGTAAGCTTAGTGAAGCAGGCCAAATGTTACCTGATATGAGAGGAAAGAAGGCCCCACCACAAAAAATAGACGAAAATTCAGCGAAGTTGGCAGCATACTCTTTCCTTTCCTTCTGTGGAATCCCACTACTGCCGTAAAAAATCAGAATACAAATATCTTGTTTATAAATTAACAATTCAAACTATGTACAAATTATATAAAGACGAGCGTGAAAATTTTTCTTGTAAGCCCGTGTGTTTTGAAAAGTACAGGAGAGTATTTAGAGTATACAAGTTAACTTTCCATAAACCAAAAAAAGATTTTTGTAAAATGTGTGAGACTCATAAAAATACAGAGGGTGATGACGATCAGAACAAGTCATGATAATTTTAATTAAATGGCACACATCAGTTTATGCATTAGTAAAGCAAGCCGAATTACAAACAGTGCTATCTTAACTTAGTCTAATTTAGTAGATCTAGTAATCGGCTTTTACAGTACCGGGTGGACTTTACCACTTTCTGCGCATGCCTTTCGGGCTTACGAATGCGACTGCATCTTGGCAGCGTCTGATCGAACAGGTACTAGGTGCAGATCTCTTGCCATATGTATTAGTATACTTGGATGACATTATTATAGTCACCAAAGATTTTGAGACACATTTGGATATTTTGCGAAAAGTTTTTGAGCGTATACATACCGCCGGACTTACGATTAGTAGACAAGTGTCAATTTTGTAGGCCTCAATTGAAATATTTAGGGTACGTGGTGGATAAAGATGGATTGAGAGTCGATCCAGATAATGTCACCGCGATTTTAAACGTTCAATCTCCCAAAAATACCACGGAAGTGCGACGCCTCGTCGGTATGGCACAATGGTATAGAGTATAGACGGTTCATTAAAAATTTCTCGACTTTGATTGCGCCCTTAACCAATTTAGTTAAGGAAAATGTCCCGTGGATGTGGAAACCGGAATGTGAGAGATCGTTTCAAGCCATGAAGGAGCATTTAGTATCCGCTCCACTTTTGCAATGTCCTGATTTTGATAAGCCTTTTATTCTACAAACTGACGCTTCTGTTTTTGGGCTCGGTGCCGTGCTCACGCAGAACTCAGAAGATGGAGAACGTGTGGTGTGTTATCTATCGAGAACGCTTACTAAGCAAGAACGCAATTATACCACTACCGAACGCGAGTGTCTTGCGGTGATTTTTGCAGTCGAAAAACTGCGGCACTACCTTGATGGGGTGCATTTCACTGTTATCACGGATCATTACTCGTTATTGTGGTTGAATCGTATGAAAGATCTGGTGGAAAAATTGGCTAGATGGGCTGTGCGTTTACAGGCCTTTGATTTTGATATAATTCATAGAAAAGGCAAAGATCATGTGGTGCCTGATTTCTTATCGCGTTCTGTTCCTTTGGATAGCGTAGAGATAGTGCCAGAATATGATTTCAGAGACACTAAGGATTCTTGGTACCTGAAATTGCGCAATGCAGTGGAACAATATCCGAATAAATATCCACAATGGATGCGTAGTTTAAAGTTGTAAAAAGGAAACAGTCGATTTATGCTGGATATTAAAAGTTTGTTTTATAAAATTGCGGTGTGTAATTAGGCATTTAACCATACAATTTCATCCATCAAATCATAGAATTTCAATGATTGTATAAAACAGAAAATTCCATTATAAATAATTATGTTGTTTATTTTTCAAATATGTCATAACCTCAAAATTAGTATTAACGCGCTAAAATGAAAAACAATATGGAAATACAAAGTGAAAATAAATTAGTGATTGAAAAAAATTATGTCGAAAATAATTTCATTGAGATTAGAAATGTTCACGATAGTTTCGAAATAGAGACTAAGCATAACCTGAGTGATAGTGAGATGAAGATGGATTTAAATATATTAAAATTGAAAATCTCCAGGATTAAAGTAAAATTAAAGAAGAAGTAGAAGAAAGCAAGGATTCGTTTAATTTAGTTACAATTAAAGAAGAAAATGTTTCAATTTCTGAATCTTCATCCCAGGATGCACAAATTGCAATATCGGACATGAAGTTTTCACCCAAAGAGAAATCGGTGGTGTGCAGAGTGTGTAATTTCAAACTATCATCAAAATCAAGTTTACGAAATCATCTCATTACTCATTCGAATACAAAACCATTTAAGTGTGATGTTTGTTATGGGAGCTATTCACAAAAAAGGTATTTAAAAGACCACCTAAGAACACATTCGGGTGAAAAGCCACATATGTATAGTTTGCGATAAAAAATTTTCACAGAAATCCAAACTTACCATCCATTCCAGGATTCACACTGGAGACAATCCATATGAATGCAAACTATGTCCCATAAAATATCGAAATATGTCCAGCTTGGTAAGGCACATTAAAGTTCACACAGGAGATAAGAATTTTTGTGGTTGCACCATTTTTGACAACTATTTTTCAAGAAGGTTTTTACACAGACGTTTGGTGTATGTGGAATTTTTTATCGTACGGTTTGGTTCGAACCAATTATTTTGGGATCCTATTTCACACCACTTTTTGATGATTCTTCCCATATTTATCGGCTCTTTGAAGCAAGTTTTCGCATTGGGAGTGTCCTTCATACTGAAGGAGTGTAACATTTCTAGTGTAAAATACCGGATGAAAAGTGTACGCACATTCTTTTCTCATTTCATTTATTACCCTCGAACACCTGAAGGGTGTCAGTTGATTATTGGTATCATTTCGCTGGCCCTTTTTGATTTCCGTTACGCCTCGCCGGCTTATTGATGTTTTGTGTTGTTATTTGGACTGGCAACTATCACCAGAGGGTCCACACCTGTAGTTGTATCTGTAATATAGCGCATGACCGTCTTGCTTACTGTGTGGGGGAAGCAGCGTTGCCAATCGTTACTTAATTATCAGATTTTAACATAATTATTTAAAAAAATCTGATGGTAAAATTGAAGGTAACATAATTATCAGATTTAACATATTTATTGAAATCACAAAATTCGAAAACGACTTTTACATGAGATGCCGCGAGTTTCTGATTGTTAGTTGCACGGAACTCAAAAAAAGGTTTGATTTCAAAACATCATTATTATCTCAAATTGCCATATTTGATCCTAAATCGACCTCAAAGCCAAATTCTATTTCCGATCTTATAACCATGTTTAATGTAATTAAACCACCAAAATTAGTAAACCACCAAAATTAGTAATTTTACCGATATAGCAGGCAATTCAAAATTTAAACATGTTGGTAATTTTTTATTAGATGTGTTAGTGATGCCTCATTCAAATGCTACATGTGAGCGAATATTTTCCAAAGTCAATTTAATCAAAACAAGAATAAGAAACAAATTATGCAGTGAGACTGTTAGTGGGTTAATACTAGCCAGCGAAGGAGTCGACAATTGTTATTCTTTTGATATAGATAGAAAAATGACAAATCTTATGAGAGATATGTACAATTCGAAAGAAGCAGGAGTGGTAGGAGGTGATGAGGATGAGGAAATATTTTTCGAGAATGTCCCAAATATTGCTTAAATTATTTGCTGTAAATATGTAAATATATAATATCTGGTTAAATCTGATAATTTATGAAATAAAGCCAGAAATATTGGAAAAAGTGGTCAAAAATTGGACTGAACGGATGCACTTCGTAACCATTAGTCGTGGTGGTCACATGCCGGAAGTCATGTTCAAATCATAAATGCTCTTAACTGTACTTTCATAAAAAAATTATAACCAAAACATTCCGCCAAGTTTTTAATGTTTTATTTCATTTTGAAGTTCTCATGCAGCTAATATGACGAAGTTAAGTTGACCTGAGCTGAGGAAAAGTAACTTTGGGAAGAGTGGTCATTGGACGTGCAATTATTGCAAAAATTGCATGTTTCCCGAATTAAAAATAATAAAACGGATCGGGGTACTGTGTACAAAATTAAATTAAATTGTTGTAAAAATATGTTATATAAATTGTTAATGTTGTTACTAGGAATTTAGATAGGTATTCTTAATTTACGGTAGTCGAGAGATAAAAGAATGAACCAGGAAAAGATGATGAGAAATAAAAAAATATAAAAACAAGTGAAAAACGAAGTTCGTGATGGTAACAGAAAATATAAACAAATCAATCAAGCAAGATCACCGACACGGAGAAGACGTGTTTGAGGGTGGAAGAAAATATTATTATTGCAACTTGAAAGGGTTGAACCGAAGTTGGATAATATAATTTATTGGACGAATCGCTAATAATTTAGTGGTCTAGGAATTCAAATTGGACAATTGGGTGATGCAATTTACCATTGAATAATTGATGGACATTGGATGTGCAATTGATATTTGAAAAGGAAATTAAGTGGTTATTGGTTGGAGGAGTATTGGACCAAAGGTGGGTGGAACTGTGGTGGACGAGCAGAAAGTAAGGAAGAATCATTGATGGTATTTGGTGCAGTTTATTTGAGGCCGAAGGGGATATTCCATTGTGGGAAGATTACCGGAATTAAGGATACCTAGGTAGCTAATTTTAAAAATATTTGGGGATAAAAATTGTTGGTGTGTATACGGGGTCAAAATTGTTAATTGCTTAAATAAATCGAGTCGAAATTAATTGTAACCGTTCCATTATTTATCATTGATTAAGTATAAAAGATCTTAACTCAAGGTTGCTAGTGGAGAACAACGTTAGCGGGAGATAAGACGAGCTGCAGGATTGGGGCAAAAACGGGTTAAGCATTTTTGTCTCAGATAAGACAAGACAAACGAGGTAAGTGTGTGGTCGTTCATCGGGGATAACGAGCAAATCCCGGAGAACACTACACTATATAAAAATGTACGAACTCTACGACAGGTGTGCAAGGATCAAAACGTAAAACCTTGCGCTCAACTTACATACCGACGCTATTTTTGTAAAAATTACAATTATTCATTCTTCAAACCTAGAAAGAACCAGCGTCAAACGTGTAATAATTATGCAGAAGCAAAGGGAGAAGCCAAGGAAGAGTTAGAAGATGCTTACAAGCAACACAAAGATAGAGAATTGGATGCAAATAACGCTAAAGCTGCAGATGAGCTAAGAGCTACATCCCATAAAACATTTGTGACGGCTACACTTGATCTCCAAAGTGTACTACAGATACCCTCCAGCGACGTTTCTCCCATGCATTATAGCAGGAAATTATGTTGCTATGATATACAAGGTGGGGAACGTGGCTCAATGCTGCCCTATATTATGCGACAAATTTTGAAATCTTTCGAAGATTTGTTTCTGAATTGTCAGAATCGTCGTCGGTAGCAATAAAATAATGTCAAGAGATTTTTAACGATCCAATTAAGGATACCTAGGTAGCTAATTTTAAAAATATTTGGGGATAAAAATTGTTGGTGTGTATACGGGGTCAAAATTGTTAATTGCTTAAATAAATCGAGTCGAAATTAATTGTAACCGTTCCATTATTTATCATTGATTAAGTATAAAAGATCTTAACTCAAGGTTGCTAGTGGAGAACAACGTTAGCGGGAGATAAGACGAGCTGCAGGATTGGGGAAAAAACGGGTTAAGCATTTTTGTCTCAGATAAGACGAGACAAACGAGGTAAGTGTGTGGTCCGTTCATCGGGGATAACGAGCAAATCCCGGAGAACACTACACTATATACTCACTCTAGTTACCAGTATAGTAATGACTAATGAGTAATAGCCAAGAAGAGGTGCCGGCGAAGAGTTCAGAAACTCAAATGGAACTTGGAAAATTATTGCGTGACTTCCCAATTATATTTTCTAAATCGCAAACTCCTATCGCGCGAAAAAATAAATTTCGAACAATAAACGATTAAAATATATCGGGAGGTTATTTTCGGCTCAAAAATTACGATACAACAATTCCCAGCAAACACTACACCGTCGGCCGTAAGGCGGCACTATGCCGGCAGTGCTGGCAGCAAAGCGGCCACGGGCTACAGTTACCGGGCCGCTGCAGGACCAGAGTCATGGAAACGCTGTCTGAATACGTGCATTGGCCCGCCGGTAGGCCCTCAACAGGTTTCCAGCATCATCTCAATACAGGCATAATTTTTACGTCTAATTATTATTGTGTTGATCAGATCACTATGTGTTTTTTGTATTTTCAAAAATTACGGGCTCCGGGAAGCACCAATTATAATAAAAAATATGATATTGTCTTTTTATTTTTGGATTTTGGTAAGATTTGTCATCTATTACTTTTATGTTGGTTATACAGCTCAGGTTGGCTGCGCTTCAACGAACTGTCTTATGTCGTTTAACGCGCTACGTATGTGTCTAAGGTATGTGTAAGAATAAGCGAAGATTTCACCATCACCCACCCAGGAATGGATTCCGAAAATCGAAAATACGTAAGTAGAATCCTATTATTACATGAATCGTCTATTTATTGCGTGTGAATGAATAGTAAATATTATGTATTATATTCTGCAAGTCATGCAACTTGATCATAAAGTTACATCAGTTCTACGATTTCTATTGTTTCAATAAAATTATACTTATATACACTTTAATTTCAGGAGTCGTCAGAAAGAATCGTCTCTGTAAGGACTAAGGATGCCATACAAACCCAAGTCGAAGATGTAATTAAAACGTGGCTGCGAAATGCCCCTGACAGAGGTGGGCGGAATAAAAGAAGAAAGCGAGGTTATTTCCGTTTTTTCTTTTCGAAGGAATTTTAATTTCTGTTTGTAATTTTTGTTTTTTGTAATTAAAAATATAATACAGAAATATATATATATTTTATTGTGTCTAGAACCCCAGAAAAGTACCAAAATTAATGTACGGCAGATTGCCGGGCGGGTGCATGTTACAGGCAGACAGCCAGCGTTGGCCCGGCTGACAGCCGCATTCTCCTATAGGTACCGGCCCAGTGCAGACAACAGACACTGGCCCAGCACGGTCACTTCAGGCGTTTCGACGCTTTGCCGTTGCCGGCCCATCAGTAAATTGTTTGCTGGGTTACTGGAAAATTAACAGTATGAAGTCGAAACTAAAGAAAAAGACTGACATAAATAAGACTGGAAACAAAAAAATAATTTTAAATGATTGGAAAACATTTTATTGGAAATTATGGAAGGTGATAGTAATCCAGTAATTACCAAAATGCCAGGCAATTCATATACTCAACTTTTCAATTGTATAGTTCGTGCAAACTTCACGACATATAATAATGCAATATGTACGACTTGTTAAAATTTTTAATCCTGAAATAGTGGCTAACAACCAATCCTGTACACCACCACAAAAAAAAAGGAAAATCAGCCCTCTAGAAGAATTTGAAACAGATAATACTAAACAACTTTCAAACAGTGAATTTCAAAGATTGGTATTGTTGAAACGAGAATTTCGAGAAACGATTACGAGAACTTTGAAGGAAGAAAAATCAACGAGAGAGATTTTGAATTAACCATAAACGCGATTGGGAGTCGCACAAAATTATACGTATCTAAAGGAAAAGTGCGAAATTTTAAAAAAGGTCGAAAACGACAAAACAAACATTTCATACAAATAAAAAATTGATTAGTAATAGATTTACATATGGTATACAATTATGGGGCTCCGCTAGCGACTCGATATTATTAAAATACAACGATTTCAATCTAAAACATTCAACACAATCAACAAACACAAACAAACAACCAATGCACCCTGGTATGTCCACAACCACCAGATAACTTCAACCCAGTCAAAGATGAGAAGAACATGTTAAAAGTGGTAGGACTCATGTGGAAAAATATTCCAAAATTGACTCATGGGTCAATGATCGATTCATTGAAGCTCGAGAAAGCAACCAGTCAGTAACAACGACTGACGATATTGTCTTAAATTCATATTATACAAATTAAAATTTAGCACAAGATGTTGTCAAAAAGGATGATCAATTATTGGCTCTCATTAATTTGGAAACCAACCAAGTAACTTTAAATTTAAAGTTACTTAATTTCCTAAAGTACGCGAAATATAATAATAATGAACTTATCTACATTCGAGTACGTATGTGAATACTACTTACATGCAATCCGTTATAAAAAAAATGGTACTTTATGGCCCCGTGAATACATTTTATAAGTAATACTTTTTATAATTTGTAGAAAGCTTATTTCCACCTAATACCGTTATGGACATGGGTCATGAACCATTACTTTGATGATATTAATAGGTCTAGGATCAGTGGTATGGTCATGGGCCCGTCAATATCGAAACTGCGTAAGGATGAATGTTCTACACACAACTACATGAATGTCTCACTTCTGTGGACGTACAAGCTGATGAAGAGTAATATTATTTTTTGTTGGGTAAGTAAGTTATGTTTTAGTTCGTTACATTCTGAACTACGGAATATTACGAAACATTAATGTCTGACCTTCTATGCGACAAAATTGCTATAACAACTATGACCGAGACGTTGGGCTGTGCGTCCAATGAATCAACTTAAAAAAAAGCATGGTCACTTTGAAAACCTGGTCAGCTTTATGAAGAAAAACGACCCAGACCAATTTTTTAAATACACGAGGATGTCACCCGTCATGTTCGATAATTTGCTTTGTATTTTAAAGCCATTTTTAACAAAACATCCAAGCCGTAGAAATGCTAAGTGTTATTATTGAAATCTGTGATGTTTTGTGGCAATGTTTGATGCCAATGTGTTTAAAACCCGGACAGAAGAGAATTTCAATTCAACTTCTGCAGGGTTTTTTAAACGGTGGAACCTGCCCAATTGTTTAGGTGCCCTTGACGGTAAACATGTGACCATATAGGCAGCGAAGCAGTCGGGGTCCGAATTTTTTTCTTATAAAAAGACATTTAGGTGAATATTTTAAAGACAATACATAATATAATTAACTAATATTACGTAACACTTTCAGTTTAGTATTGATGGCAACATGTGATGTTGCAATGGTACAACAATGGTGGATATTGGTGGAGCAGGCTCTAACCACGATAGTTACACTTTTAAAGCTTCAGAGTTTGGCAACACATTTTTAAATGGAAGTTTAATCATTCCAAAACCAAAGGTTTTACCAAATTTCAATGGAATCTTACCACATTTTCTTTACATAAAAATATTATGCGACCCTTTCCAGGAAAATATTTAAGTGAATCCCAAAAAATTTTCAATTATAGGCTTTCTAGGGCACGGAGAACAATTGAATCGTTTATTTGCAAAACGACACATATACAACGCAAATCGTATAGAGATGTGTTGTTTTGCAAATAAACGATTCAATTGAGAATACCTTTGGAATATTAGTTCAAAGATGGAGGATGCTCAGAAAGCCTATAATTGGAGATATTCAGACATGTGAAAAAATTGTTATGGCTACTGTAGTGTTGCATAATTTTGTACAACTTGGCGAATACCATGAAACTGTAAGTATTACAATACAAATTTTTTTAGAAACTACAAAAAGTTGTGTGTTCAAGCAGTTTATTCGTTTTAGCAAATAATATGACATGTACCAGAAAAATTATGGTAGCAGGTTCACAAAATTTCAGAACATAGTTAAATATGGTTAAATACATAAAGGACTAGAGCCATGTTTTAAATACACGAAGTATTTATTTTCGCCTGTCGAAAGGAACATCAAGCCGACGGAATTCTGTATCTCCCGAAGAAGTCTTACGATTTATATACCTACTCATTAATAGTAAGTAGGTACCTATACCATTATATTTAACAAATTATAATTACTATGTTTGTAGCTTTCTTTGCAAGAAATTCAGCACTCCAAAGGTATTATTAGAGAAATCTGTGACGTGACCGTAAACTAGAAGTTAGCCATAATTTCATACTCTTATCTCTTAATAATTTTGTTTTTGGATTATAAACGCAAATAAAGAATAAATAATTAAAAAATACTTCTTTATTGAGTTAATTATTAGCAAACAATTAGATTTTCACTTGGAAAAGTGTGGCATGGCAAGTTAGTGATTGAGTCGATCAACATTGATCGAAGTGGGATGATTTTGAAAAAACAATGAATGTTGTCGTACTGTGTCGACTCAAATTCAGCTTAATTCTTCTCCAAGCTATAAAAAACTGTTTCTGGACCGCTTTATCATAAAAAACAATAGTATCGATCATTTATTTTCCAACCTCAATAATGCGAACGAGCAGCGACGTTGATATTAATGATAATATGCACCATAGATATTAAAAATAGGAGAAAGGGTGTGGTAAGAATCATAATCTATAAAAAATAATAGATTTTTGTGTAAAATGCTCACGAAATCGCATTTTAGTAATTATAAAATCTAAAAATTTAAATTTGACATATTTAAATAAAAAAGATAAAATTTTTGACACTTGTTAAATTAAATTAAATGTTTGCATAACCGGTTACATTGGTTTACGTATGTTTAACTTTTATAACTTAAATTAGCTTATTTTAAATGTCTTGCATAATCTCACTATAAGACCATTACCGTTTTTGATAATGCACTTAATTTGGATGCACTTGGTCACTTTGGCTTTTTGACCGTTGAAGGTAGAAAAGTACTTAAGGACATGTTATTGCTTTACAAATGTTGGAACGGTGTTATCGATACTGTTTTGTTTATCCACCATAATATCAACAAATATGTTGTAAAAAACTGAATGGTAAAAATATTGTTTCTTTTGTTTTTATTGAGCTCGACAAATCGCCCATAATTTATGCTTTTAAACCAGAAGACGGCCTTAAGGACTCGACAAAAAATGTTTGGTGCAGCATTACAGTAACCTTCCAATATTGTTAAGGAAAGCTTGTTTAATTTGTGATTGCAAACAAAAATGAAAACATTTTTGGATGGTGAATTTGTGAAAGAATGTTTGGAAGCTGTTGTGAAGGATATTTTTCCTGATAACAGTAAACTGTTTTTGAACCTAAGCCTATCTCGGCAAACAGTGTGTTATCGAATTAATTACCATTACGTATTCTTAAAATATATTGTGGTGATATTTCATTGTTTAAGAGATCCACATGGATTGGTAGAGAGATAATTTGAAAATTCTTGAGTTGAGTTCAGTAGTCAGTTGATATGGCTGACAAGAAAGTGAAATTTGCGTCAATTACAAAAAACCACCACATGTAACGAATTATTACACATAAAAAACAATTTTGAATTTATTTGTGAAATACAGAATTTTTGTAACATCCTGTAAGTGATTTTTGATTTTGAAAATTGCGCCAGATTCCTGTAAAGTGTAAAATGTTAATAACAATTTAGTGCACAAGCAATTAGCGACGTTATGTTGCCTGTCAGTGGAACCATTTTAGCAAACCGGGATGAAGGGACTCCCACCTATAAAAATCCAAATTTCGAACTTTGAAAACACAAAAGGCGGGCGAGCGAGAATGAAGCCAGTTTCTTAGTGGCCTCCAAGCCGAGAGCAGTCTCGGAGTAGAGCTCAATTTGAGTACACGTGAGGTCTCTTGGGAGAGCTCAAATTAAAAGTTCTTGGGGAGACGTCGATAGAGAAAGCGTGTAAATTTCTCGATAAAATCCCAATTAAGGAACTCAATTGCGGTTCTTTGGTACAAAAACCAAAGCATTAATTTACTTGATTAAGCGGAAGTAAATGAATAGTGGAGTCGTAAAGTTACGAAATTTCGGTAATTTATTAAAAGTTGTGTATTGTGAACGTGGCGAATTGGAAATTGACTTCACATTTGGTGACGTATTTGTATTTGGAATACTGGCTGACGTGTGGAACATTCACAGCTTTGGACAGGTTGAAGCAGCTGGCGATTGCTGGCAGGAGTTTTGACGCATGCATCCGGCAACACACGGAGTTTAATGGAATGTTATTAATTTGCAACAAGGTACAAAATTTGTTTAATTTTTAATGAATCTGATTGTGAATCAACGATTTGTGTTGACTTTAGATTGATTAAAGGACTTTATTAAAATTGAATGTTATAAATTGTCTTACATAATTACACAAATAATGAAATATCCAAGTTTAGTTCCTAAAATCGAGGATATAAATGTAATTTGGATGATTTAATTATTACACATAAAATAACACATTGGTTTGAGACAAAATTATTGTCTAAAGTAATTTGATGCAAATTTTAACTATTGATTTCCTTTTATCATTAAATAAATTATGTCTACAATGAATTGCCCTCTTATTTCGTCTATTGAATCCACTGGCTTTGAACAAGAGAAAAACTCTACTCCGGCGCAACGTTAGTTTTTGGGGCTTTTTTGGGGTGATTATTCTCAAAGGGAGAATATCATAACAATATTTTTAAATTAAATTTAAAAATCAATATAGTTATTTTTCTTCTTACTTTAATATTCAGGCAAAAAATATTCAAAATTGTACCAAAAAATAAATTAATTGTTATAATAATTAGAGCCCGGATTCTAAGCATCTTGCTTATTGCTCTAAATTATAAGCAGAATTATAAGCAACAATAATTTTGTTCATGTTTATTAAACTACATTTTATTTGGAAGCATGAAGATTATACGAGAAATTGGATATTATGCGCTAATTTTCATTATGATGCGGAAATATTGTCAATAAAATGAAAAATTCCAATATTAGGAAACATGTAGAATCTGACCCAAATGAGACCATAGATGACAGCGACTTAGACAAGAACTACACTCCATCATTGTCTTCTTTGCATACTGCTGAAAGCGCATCTACTTTGTAACAATCCATTTGTTACATGGCTCTTCTCGTCTGATTTTTTTTTATTAGTTTCGTTTTGTTTTTTGAAACATTTTTATATTTTAGTGTTAGTTAGTTTTAAGAAACATTTTTCTGGTTACTGGTATAACGCCAAGAGCCAATGAAAAGGCTCAAGTTTTTAATGCGCCGGAGGGCAGCGCATATCTCAAGGAGAATACAAAAACCATGTACTAGCAACGACTAATTTTAAAAGTGAATAATAAAATTCACAAAATTTTTAATCAAAACGAGTGTTACAAAGTGAAAAAGTATTTCATCACGAGCACCGTGATTTCCCACACAAGGGCAAATATTGGTAACCGTGTAGCAATTTTTTAAGCTGCGGTTTATGCTTTTTAACGAAGTCGATGTACCAAACGCTACCTAGCGCCATTTTGAAAATCCAACCACTTTTATTTCATGGTCCATTTTTTGGTGATAATCCGCTAATGGGATCGACAACCCTATCAATCCAGTACGCAATAAGTCCTTTGAAAGAATTCGAGTGTGCCGCTGTTACGACCAACATCTCAAGTGTCCATGAAAAGATTTAACAACCTGCTACGATATGATCAGTTTGTAGTGAAAGCATTAGAATTATTAGTTACCAGCATTTGTATTTATATTTTGTCTATATCTGTGTAATTCCTGTTTTAGTAATATTTATCAACTATGACGAACCGATTGGCAATAGTTAACCTCTGAGCGATCGAACGAACAACCAAGTATCATGCAATTATAAACATCAAAATCGTAAGTAAACTGAGAGTTGCTTGCTATAGATATATGTATACTACATCTGTTGATTCTAAAATCTACTTGCTAACTGATTTTCATCATTTCGAACGCCACTGCGTTAAATTTTTCAATACTAACAATTCTTGCAATTTGTACTGCAAAATCTTTTTAGTAGTTTTGAATCTTGGCTATGCTTTAGAGAACGTACTTTTAATAACGTTAAGTAACCAAAATGTTAAAATTTGTAAATATCTGTAAATTACTTTCAATCTTAATTTTAAAGTGCATAGAATAAGAATTTTTGTAATTATTTCATGTCGTTTAAGTGTGACTCTTTTTATTTTACTGACGTATGTTTGTACATACTTTTCATTTTATTTTAAAATAATTAAAGCTGTTATTAATACAAATAACTGTCTATGATCATTATTGGCGCCCACTCGAGTTATTCCTTACTGAAGAGAAACCATTTACAAGTACCTACGATACTCGTTAAGATCCTGAGTAACCCAATATCTCCGACGCTGACTGAACTCTATGAGCTAGCCGTTCCGTTAATTCCATCTACGAACACGAAAAGCGGCATCCTTGGCCATCCAGCCATTTGGCTTTGTTTAAGGTGGTACAACTTTCTGTGAAAATGGAATAGAAGAATGTGTTGCTAAAAACAGTCGATGGTCAACGTCCGATCAATCTAAATGGAATCGTAATAGTTTAAAAAAAACTACGAAATTCTGGACAGGCATACAAAGGTAAAAAAAGGACTTTACGAAACAAAGTTACCAAAACCTGTGGAGTGTAAGTGCCCATTTAAATGCAAAACTAATATTAATGATAAGGATAGAATACAATAAATTTGTGAAAATTATTGGAAACTGGAAGATTACAAAAGAAAAAATTTTCTTGAAGCTTGTGAAAACAGTTCCAATTAAAAGAAGGCCTAGAAAAGAGGATGCAAGAGAAAAAAAATTCTTATCGGTCCTTTTTCATAAAAGAGAGAACAGCAAAATTCGAGTTTGTCGTGATTTATTTTTAAAAACCTTGTGTATCAGTAATGGACCCCCCAATAATGCTGGACAGAATGAAAATGAATTCGGTATTATGTATCAAGGTGCTGATCAACGTGAAAAACACCCTCCGGCTAATAAACTTAGTGGTCGTGATCTAGATATTATTAAAGCACACATTGAAAGTTTTCCGCTAACCGAATCTCATTATGTAAGAAAATCATAACATAAATTGGAATCGAGGCCGAGGTCGGGGTGGATATAATTATCAACGGAGTAACAGGGAATTGAATCACATAATGGTACCAGAAATAAGTAGGATGAGAGTAGAGGAAAATTTAAGGGAGGAAATTCAACCAGTGGGAGAAGAGGGAACGAGCAGGGACTCGGTTTTTGCGTAGAGGACAGGCCAAAAGGGGAGAACTACTCGGTAAATGCGTACGAGCATCCGAGGGAGTTTATTATAGAAGATATTGAACCTAGGGAAGAGGGGGATTTAGTAATTTTACCAAAAGTATTTATAAAAATTGGGGAGATAAAAGTGTTAGCGTTAATTGATACAGGGGCGGAAGTATCGTTAATAAATGAAAAAATTGTATTGTTGAACCAGGAAGAACTGGAAGGGAAAATCATTCCCATAAAAACATTAAATTTAGTAACGGCGAATAATCGGAAAATGACCACGATTAATAAAATGTTGATCACAGAAATGACTATAGGTAAAATGAGGAGATTGGAAGGTATCATGATCATGAAGAACTTGAGGATGGATTGCTTATTGGGGATGGATTTGATGAACAAATTTAAAATAATAATTCATGTTGAGGAAAAATATTTGGAAATTGCAGGGGAAAGAATTAAATGGGAAGTGACTTGTGAAGACAAGATCATTGCAAATATTCAGGAACGGGAAAAATTATTGGGACAAACGTCAGTTGAGGAAAAAACAAGGGATTTAAAAGGGATGGACATAGAATGTCCAAAACAATTTATGCAGCAAATAAAAAATATTTTAAGTGAGCATCACTCACTATTCAATAAGCAAGTAAAAGTAGCGAAAGGTTATGAACATAAACTGAAGATAATGAACGAGGAAAGTTTCAAATGTAAAATCTATCCAATTCCTCAGGCATACAAACAGCAAGTGTGGGAAGAGGTCAAAACGATGTTAAAAAATGGGATAATAGAACGATCAAGTACATCATTTATAAATCCGTTATTAGTGGTCAAGAAAAAAGATAATTCGATCCGATTATGTTTGGATGCGAGGAGGTTAAACGATTTAACAACGCCTCAATATGAAGCGCCAAGAAACATTGATAGTTTATTGGGAAGTATGGGCAACAATACAGTTTTTTCTAAATTAGAGGGGAATACGTATAGGTTCAAGGTCGTACCGTTTGGTCTGTCGACATCTTCGGCAGCGTTAGTGAGAGTTATGCAAATTATCCTTGAGGAATTTGATGACTTTTGTAGTCACTATATTGATGACATGCTCATTTATAGTAAAAATACAGAAGAGCACATCGAACATTTGAAAAAGGTGTTAAAGAGATTGGATGAGACGGGATTAAAATTAAATTTGGGAAAATGTCAATTTTTACAAACAGAGGTAAAATTTTTGGGTTATAAAATAAGTAGTCGGGGTATTTCGGTGGATACCGAAAGATTGCAAGAAGTGCGGCATTATCCGCAACCAAAAAACTTAAGAACATTAAGAGGTTTTTTAGGCATCATGAATTATTACAAGAAATTTATTCCAGAATACTCTGAGAAAACTTTAAACTTACTCAAGCTTTTGAAGAAAGGTTTTAAATGGACATGGGGGGTAGAACAACAAACTTCATTTGATAGTTTAAAAGAGTCTTTTTTTCAAAATTTGACATTAATTCATCCAGATTTCAATTTACAATTCATATTAAGAACTGATGCGAGTGACTATGCAGTCTCTGCAGTGTTAGTTCAAATACAAGGGGACATGGAAGTTCCAATTTATTTTGCATCCAGAGTTTTAAGGGGGTGTGAAATTCGATATACGGTATCAGAAAAAGAAATGTTGGCGATAGTGTTTGGATTAACTAAACTTAAATTTTATTTAATGGGAAACAAGTTTACGATCGAAACTGATCATTCAGCTCTAACGTATTTAATGAAGACAAACTTTAACAACAATCGAATTTATAGGTGGTCCTTATTAATTCAAGAATTCAATTTTGAAATTAAACATAAAAAGGGGAAAGATAATTTTATAGCAGATGCCCTCAGCAGAAAGGATATTCATAAAAAGGGAAATTTAAGGGATGTTTTAATCGCATTGAATCAGCTCAATGACGATGAGGATTTGTATTCAGGGGAAACTATTTTGGGGGTTCAGAGGGATGTTGTATTCAATTTGATCAGGGAAAAATTAAGAGACCAAATTCAATTTAGGGGGTATAGCTGGGAAAATAATTATTTAGTAAAAAATATTCAAGGGGAACAATTATATGTCATCAACGCAGGGACGGTGGAGAAGATTTGCTTCGATTTGCATGTTAAGTTTGGACACTTAGGAATACGAAGGACTTGGATGATGTTTCGAGAGAATTTTTATGCAGTTCGTGATTTATCAATTATTAAGAGGGTAATTAATCGATGCAGGTTGTGTTGTTTAGCTAAATACAAGAATCATGTTAATCAAAATTTTATAAAGAGTATTGAAGTTAGTAGGAGAGGGGAATTGGTAGCAATTGATTATCTAAGTAACCTGGTGAATAGTCGGGACGATTTCAAGAATGTTTTCATCATGTACGATATGAGTACAAAGTTCACTAAGATTTATCCGACTAGGCAGTCTAATACCACCAATTCATTAAGTTGCATAGAAAGTTTTTGTGAAACAGTAATTAAGCCAATAAGGATACTTGCGGATAATGCCACATATTTTTGCAATCAACGGTTTGTAGAACATTTGGAAAATATGGGGATTGAGGTGTGCTTTTCAAGTATACGGCATCCACAAGGGAATCCAAGTGAAAGGGCCATACAGGAAGTCGTCAAATTCCTCAGGATTTTGACACATAACGACCATGTAGAGTGGATAAATAAATTAGAGGACGTAGAGAGATTTATAAATTGGTCACCAAGTGTAAAGACGGGTTATTCACCTTGGTACTTGATGACGGGACGGCTCCCTACCGGCCATGGGAGGTAGATTTAAGTGGGAAGAATTATGATGAGGAATTTAACAGTGCACAAGCTAAGGCTAGGAAATGGTCCGAAAAATATAAAGAAAAAATGAATAACAAAATTAAAAAGAGGTTAACATTTAGAGTGGGAGACAAAGTGATTGTCAAAAGTTTACGAGTTGCGCATCGAGCATTTAATCGTTGTGCAAAATTAACTTTACCGTACGAAATAAGAAAGGTGATCAATGAAAACGCCTATGAACTGGGATATGTGGATGACCCGGGGATTAGGGGAAAATTTCACATCAACCTTCTGTACCCCTTCGTAGAGGAAGAGGGATGAAAGTGAAGAGTTATTAGGGGGGTGTGAATGGATGTTAGGTAGAAATAAGGGGAGGACGCGACAGTGGTATAAAAGATTAAAGTTATTGGGGGGTTGTGAATGGATGTTAGGTAGAAAGAAGGGGAGGAAGCGACAGTGGAAAGAAGTTAAATTGGAAATTAATTAAAATTGACTATTTGATATAAATTTGAAAAATATTTTTATTTTTTTTAAATTGTAATTTTTCTTTGAACGGACATTAAAGTTGATAAATAAAAAGAGTTTTCGAATTTGGGGAGGATAAATATGCGGTGGAAACCTGGGATAAGAATGCTTAACACCGGTCAAAGTCACGGTCTTGCAGACTGTGCGTGACAAAGAGAGGATCACTCAGTTCAGGACAACTTGGAACAAAATTCATAATATGACGAAGTTAAGTTGACCTGAACTGAGGAAAAGTAACTTTGGGAAGAGTGGTCATTGGACGTGCAATTATTGCAAAAATTGCATGTTTTCCGAATTAAAAATAATAAAACGGATCGGGGTACTGTGTACAAAATTAAATTAAATTGTTGTAAAAATATGTTATATAAATTGTTAATGTTGTTACTAGGAATTTAGATAGGTATTCTTAATTTACGGTAGTCGAGAGATAAAAGAATGAACCAGGAAAATATGATGAGAAATAAAAAAATATAAAAACAAGTGAAAAACGAAGTTCGTGATGGTAACAGAAAATATAAACAAATCAATCAACACAGACCGCCCACACGGAGAAGACGTGTTTTGGGGTGGAAGACGAATTAGTTAGCAAAGACCGCCGACACGGAGAAGACGTGTTTGGGGTGGAAGAAGAAATAAGTAAGCAAGAGCACCCACACGGAGAAGACGTGTTTTGGGGTGGAAGAAGAAATAATCAAGCAAGATCACCGACACGGAGAAGACGTGTTTGAGGGCGGAAGAAAATATTATTATTGCAACTTGAAAGGGTTGAACCGAAGTTGGATAATATAATTTATTGGACGAATTGCTAATAATTTAGTGGTCTAGGAATTCAAATTGGACAATTGGGTGATGCAATTTACTATTGAATAATTGATGGACATTGGATGTGCAATTGATATTAGAAAAGGAAATTAAGTGGTTATTGGTTGGAGGAGTATTGGACCAAAGGTTGGTGGAACTGTGGTGGACGAGCAGAAAGTAAGGAAGAATCATTGATGGTATTTGGTGCAGTTTATTTGAGGCCGACGGGGATATGCCATTGTGGAAAGATTACCGGAATTAAGGATACCTAGGTGGCTAATTTTAAAAATATTTGGGGATAAAAATTGTTGGTGTGTATACGGGGTCAAAATTGTTAATTGCTTAAATAAATCGAGTCGAAATTAATTGTAACCGTTCCATTATTTATCATTGATTAAGTATAAAAGATCTTAACTCAAGGTTGCTAGTGGAGAACAACGTTAGCGGGAGATAAGACGAGCTGCAGGATTGGGGCAAAAACGGGTTAAGCATTTTTGTCTCAGATAAGACAAGACAAACGAGGTAAGTGTGTGGTCGTTCATCGGGGATAACGAGCAAATCCCGGAGAACACTACACTATATAAAAATGTACGAACTCTACGACAGGTGTGCAAGGATCAAAACGTAAAACCTTGCGCTCAACTTACATACCGACGCTATTTTTGTAAAAATTACAATTATTCATTCTTCAAACCTAGAAAGAACCAGCGTCAAACGTGTAATAATTATGCAGAAGCAAAGGGAGAAGCCAAGGAAGAGTTAGAAGATGCTTACAAGCAACACAAAGATAGAGAATTGGATGCAAATAACGCTAAAGCTGCAGATGAGCTAAGAGCTACATCCCATAAAACATTTGTGACGGCTACACTTGATCTCCAAAGTGTACTACAGATACCCTCCAGCGACGTTTCTCCCATACATTATAGCAGGAAATTATGTTGCTATGATATACAAGGTGGGGAACGTGGCTCAATGCTGCCCTATATTATGCGACAAATTTTGAAATCTTTCGAAGATTTGTTTCTGAATTGTCAGAATCGTCGTCGGTAGCAATAAAATAATGTCAAGAGATTTTTAACGATCCATTAATTCGACAACAATAAATAATTAAGCTGTATCAAAGCTAACTTTTCCTACGTTCCACTATATTCTTATATCATTATAAATACGATTATATTTTGTTTACGCATGCTTTTTGATATTTCGTATTTTCGTATTTTTTTCATTCGTATTTTGTGTTAAAATGGATGAACATGTTGTGTTTAGAGATAAATTCTTTGATTATTTAGAAGATTTTGTAAATGAAGTTACCAAAATCCTAAATTTGTGCGGTATTTTAAATCAAATAAAATAATACTACTAAGGATTTTTTGGTGCCGTGGAATTCGATCTCTCTTTCCTTATGATTAATGTTGATGACATTTTGACCGCCATACCCTTGGAGAAACTTGAGTTTTGTTTGATTTGCTCAGCTTCATATACGAAATGAAGTCCAACTGTACTATTCCTTTTTTAGACCTGTTGGTAAAAAACACGATGATGGCACGTTAAGTACAGATGATTATAGGAAGCCTTCCTCCACAGACAGACTTCTGAACTTTAACTCAGCTCACCCTCTTGGACAGAAGTTGAACTCAGTATATGCGTTTAAAAATCGTATTATGGACTGTGTACCACAGCACTCTGTGGGTTCCAGACTTTTGGAGCTGAAATGCCAGCTTCTTAAGAATGGATTCCCCGGTAAGTTCATAAATTGTGCCCCTTTCAAGAACAGAACACGTAGGACGGATATGGTCGAACTCCAGGCTGATGAGACTGCTTCTATTACCAAATTTAGCAAGATATCTTTTCATCCTTGGTTGGCGAGGAGAATTAGTAGTGCTTTGAGAGAATCCTTGCATAATAGCAAGGTTACTATTGCTTTTTATAACCGTTTCACCCTCGGAAACCTGTTGTTCTCAAAAACCAAGGATCGCATACCTGCATTGGAGCGCAATAATTTGATTTATTGTGTAAAATGTAGTTGTGCATGATGCGGTTTAGCACAACCAAAGCAAAGACTTCTTAACAGAATTAAACAACACCAATACGACATTAGAACGAAGTCAAAGAAAACTGGTCTGGCCGAGCATATTGATAATGTTTCACATAGTTTCACACTGGAGGATGTGAGTGTTCTTAATTATGAATTTAATTACCACAAAAAAACGTTTTTGGAGGCGGCCTATATCTCTACAACTGATAATAACGTTAATAAACAAAGTGATTATGGCTATATCAATGCTGGGTACAAGAACCTGTTGAGAGTATATCTCAGAAGAACTGAAGATGAACCACCTTAGTTTTCGGTATCTTTTGCCTTTGCTTACATCGCATGATACTTTTGTTTCTTGTTTCGGTGACGTGCGACTCTCACTCTCCCTCCTATTATGTCACGATTATTATGTTATATTGTAACGATTGTAACTGTTCTCATTTTTTTGGGGTGGAGAATTCATGTCAAAATTTTTTATATACACTAGTATGTTGATTTATTGTTATGTTGGCTATAAGGATGATGCTTTATCTTGAGATAATTTTGATCAGGTTATGTTTGTTACATTTTATTCAGATATTTATTTTTACCTACATGTTATACTATTTAACCGTTGTTTATGTGACCAGGTTAAAAAGTGTCACCTTATCTTGCCATTTGTTTTCTTCGCATGGATTTTACCACGCCAAAAACATTTTACATCTGTATTTGTTGGGTGAGAGAGTGACTGTTTAATTTTGTGTTGGCGTTTTCTAAATGATAAATTTTTCCTTCCAGTCCTGAGGATGGTTTTTAGTTAATAAAGCCGAAACGTCGACTGACAAATTATTTGTTTTATTTCGCGTCTCTGTTATTACTGTTATTAATAAAACTGATTTGAAGGGGATAGTTGAAGAAGACCGCCGCGCCGGGGTAAATTCTCAGAATATAAATCATTACCGGAAGATGTAAAAGAAAAAATTCGTGACCATATAAATACATTTCCAAGAATCGAGTCCCATTATTGCCGTTTAGATACCAAACGGGAATTTATAGAAGGCAGTTTAAATATTGCAACAATGTATAGGTTGTACTTAAAAAAATGCGAAGAGTTAGGAATTACCAATCCGGCGAAAGTATTTATGTATGAAAGAATTTTTAACACCGAGTTCAATATAGGGTTTCATAAACACAAAAAGGACCAGTGTGCAAAATGTGAGGCATCCCGAAACGAAATTTCGGAAACTGACTAACAGCCTATATTAGAACACCTTCGTGAAAAAGATGCTGCTAGAGAAATCAAAAGACAAGATATTACACGAGCCAAGAACGACGAAACTCAACAAACTCTTGTTTTTGTTACGATTTCAAAGCCCCTGGCTTGTGGTGAAATTTCAGACTTTTATTATACTTACTTACAATAAATTGTACAATAGAGAGGGCGTCAGATATGTAGTTACGGTCGAGCAGATTACAAGCCGGGTGTATAAAGTTGTATTATATTTTCATGTATAATTTATTATTGTAATATACGATTATTTACTACTGGATACGATAATTACAACCTATCATACTTACCATCGGACACAACAGTTAGATTTAAATAAGGCTGATAATTTAAAACCACTGAAATCTGTTAGTTTAGGATTTGCCTGCAAAACTGCTTTAAAAGGCTGTAAAGAACTAGATACCCTTCGATTCAAAAAGGAGTGTGTAAACTGTTTAAGAAAATGTATACAACTCATTTTAGAAAAAAGTCCTTTAAAATATAAAATGACAAGGGGGAGGGGCTACTTACATTAATCCAGCGATAATTTTAAGAGCAGGCTCTTCTAAATACCGATTAGAATGTGCCTTAGAAAGTTTAATTGCATGCAAAAGAATATCTACAGTTTTAGCGGACAAAATCCAGTTCGATTTTTTAAATTTTATTAAAAACGAAAATGTAATAACAGCTGTTAATACTTATAACTAGAGCACGGATTTTAGGACGTAAAATATTGTTATGATTATTCTTACTTTAAGAATAACCACCCCAAAAAAAAGAAAGACCCTCAAAGCTAACGTTTTATCGGAGTAGAGTTTTTCTCTTCCTCAGAGTCAGTGGATTCAGTAGACGAAATAAGAGGGCAATTTGTTGTAAACATAATTTATTAAGTGGCATAAAGAATCAATAAAAATTTGCATCAAATTAACTTGGACAACAATTTTGTCTAAAACCAATGTGTTATTTTTGTGCAATAATTAAAGCATCCAAATTACATTTAAATCCTTGTATTTAGGAGCTAAATTTGGATATTTCATTATTTGGTGTAATCATGTGAACAAATTATAATCATTAAAATCAATAAAGTCCTTTAATTAATCTAAAATCAACACAATTCATTGATTCATAATTTAGATTAATTAAAAATAAAACAAATCTTGTACCTTGTTACTTTTTACTTGATCTGGTGTGTTCCCATAAAACAGTTGGTAAACATCAGGTTGCCCATTCTGTCGGAAGCCATCGATGTCTTCACAGCTACCAGCGAAAGTGTTCCAAATTCGGTGATTAAAAGTGCTGCTTCAATCCTTTAATTTTCGTTAACCAACTTTTTAAAAACTGTTGGTTAAATAATCTTCGTGTTTCAGTTACACTTCGGTAAGCAATCAATTAATTTATCAACTTTAACCTGTCCACCACGTGTGAACATAACCTGTAGTTTTTACAGATCGTACAAATTTCTGTAATCCGCCTTTATTTCAGATATTCAACTCACGAATATCCAATTACGTACGCAATACACAACTTTCATCAAATATTCGAATTTCGTAAATTTATTTACTTCCGTTTAATTAAGTAAATTAATGCTTTGGTCTTTTTATACCAAAGAATCGCAATTGAGTTCCTTAATTGGGATTTTATCGAGAAATTTACACTTTCTCAATCGACGTCTCCCCAAGAACTTCACGTGTTCCTATCTTGAGTTTCACCAAGGAACTCTTCTCCGCTTGGAGACCACTTAAGAACTCCTCTCTGCTTGAGCTTTACCTGGGAACTCGCGTGTTCCCTCTTTGAGTTTCACCGGAGAACTGCTGCGTTTCTCTTCCTTTTCCAGTTTTCAAAATTTGCTTTTGTGGTGGGGATCTTGTTGCTGGTAACTAAAATGGTCTTTCTAGCAGGTAACGCAACGTTGTTAATTGCTCGCGCACCAAACTGATATTAACACTTTCACCTTTTGTTTTACAGAAAATCGCGGCTGTTATCAAATTTAAAAAGTACTCACAGGGTGTTACAAAATTTCTGTATCTCACAAATAAATTCAAATTGTGTCTCATGTGTAATTAATCGTTACATGGGATGGTTTTTGTTTTTGATGCAAATCTTATTTTTCTGTTAGTCATATCGACTGACTACTGAATTAAAAACTAATTAAAAACAAATTACTCCCTTATCTGCTCGCTGTCACTTTTTATTGGTCAAAATACCACAACAATATGTTAAAAAAGGCACAATTTTAGGCTATAAAAATCATTGAAATAGGCGCAATAATTAAGAATTTAGGGGTTTTTAGGCAATATGTATTTTTCATTACAGAAACTTATAAACATAATATTTAAAAAAATTAGTTAAAAATTTTTTAATAACGATTAAGACCTATAAGGATGGAAAATAAAAATACTATACAAATTTTTATGTAAGCTTTCTTCCGTCCTAAATAGATGGTGTTATTAATTTTCTCCTCTATTTGCATATGGCGTTACTAATTTGGGGGGTTACTATTTTTTTTAAGTTACCAAATAAATTTACGATTTTTTTTAAGTGTTTGGAAAATCCCCCCCCCCCTATCAGACCTGGAGAACCTCTGCCATTTACGGTTTTGTATTTAGAGGGTACCTATCTGACTTAAAGCCATTTAGGATTTCTGAAATCTGTCGCCACCTCTTGGGCTAAAGTAATTTCCACAGTTTTATTAATACGCGTGGATACGAAGCACTGATTCAACGACCACTGGCAGTTTTCTATCTATGCTGATTTCACCGAGATGAAATACAAGAACTCAGAACAACTCAGATTACTTTTTGAACAGTGGCGGATTTCCGCACGCCTGCGGCATCATAAACTAAGGGGGCCTCAAAATTCAGCTTTTTTAGATCACTGGTATAGATAGAGTAAAAAACATAGTAAAACGTGCGCGTAGAATGCACACTGCAGGGTATAGGGGCAGTGAAAATATTTAGAAGATCTATAAAAATCGTTTCTTGGGGTTTTGGAGGAGGACCTCAAAATTAAATTGCGCTTGGGGCCTCCAAGTGCTAAAAAATTTTAAAAAGCATAAAAACTATTTTTTTGCTAACTTTTAGTAACGTAAACGGGATAAATCATTGGTTTAGGCTTTTTAGGCATTAAAAATCCATTTTAGGTCAGTAACATCGAAAATAGGAATTTAGGCAAATAAAAGTAGGGTTCAAAATTTTCAAAATCGTTTGAACGGCATTTCTGTATTTATAATTTTGAATTGCCTAAATAAAGGACAAAAAGGCAAATTGCCTAGAATCCGTGCTCTACTTATAACAGGAAAAAAAGATGATGATGACAGGCTTGATAGTTTGTATATCCCACTATTAGATAATTATGGGACCCCTGAGCTATTATTTTTATTACAACAAGTAAGTGCGCTCGTCCATCTTTAATTGTAATGTAATTTTTAAATTTTAAATTATAATGCACTTATAATAAATTATGTAACTAAACGCAATAAATGTTAAAATTACATTACAATTAAGAATAAAGTGTTTGTGATTTTTTGTGAAGTGAATAAAGAAAAAAATATACATTAAAGTGAATATTTATTGTTATTTTTCAACAAGCTCTAGAATATTCAAGGTAAGATTAAGAACTTTTATTATAATAAACTTTGTTTACGTTCCTTACGGTAGAAACCTTGGTAGAAACACAGTTTCTGCTGCGGGCTCCACTGCGCATAGCCTTAGAGCGGTCCCTAAAGCGCAAGCCTGACGATCATAATCAGGGATGTTCCTGGGTGAAAAATTTGTGTACTAGATTGGCATGAAACAACGTAACAGATTTCTTACCAACCGTAATAGAACGCAAAAATAACCTGCAGGTGGCGCTGTAAAATGTATTCTCTCATTTTTCGGGAAAACCATGGGGAAAACAAGACTGATAGAATTTTTTAAAATATATAATAAAATATATAATGTCGAATGTGCAAAAAGAGATTTATTTGGTGCAACGGTAAGTGCAGATTCTAACGAAGAAGACACCATTGCGCTTGTTCATGGAGATCAGCATGTCTTTGAGATGGACATTTTTACTGACGGCACAGGCGAAGAAGCCTCATCATCACATCATGAGGCAGAGACTGTTTCTCATCAACTAGTCGATACAGAACTGGACAAGAACATAAGGCAAATATTTTAATCGAGAACTCGACTGCAATATTAACAGTGACAAAAAGTTTGCATTATGGACAGTACAGTGTGTTATTTGATGAGCTAGATAAGCCGCAAAAGGACGTAGACGATATTGATGGTAATTGCGCCAACATATTGAATAGGCAATTTGTATCGTTCATAATAGCAGATCAGAATACATCTGAACACCACTAACTTATGTAGTAAGTAAATTATTCCATTCGTTGCTTTGTTCTAAAATTTTCGTTTTCAGAATTTGATGACAAAAATACACCTTGTTATATCAGCATACCCAATGGTAAAATTCTGAATGTGAATGTTCGCTGGTGTTTATCGCCAGGTCAGCTAAGCGGCGAATTAGTTTTAACTGGCAATCATGGCATTGGAGCGTTGTTATATACGAAAATAAATGGCGAAGATGTTGTCAAGAAATCCGAATTGAAAACTAAGAGTCACTGTTGTTTATTTTGCTCTAAATTTGTGACTGCACTTCCCAGACATTTGTTGGCAACACATCGCGATAGAGATGAGGTGAAAAACGTTGATGAATTGCCATTAAATTCTTTGGAACGAAGTAGATTGCTGAAGGACTTGCGTATTAGGGGTGACAATTTGTATAACTCAAAGTGTTGCACAAAGGACCGTATCCCAATTAGAACATCTAAAAAAGTTGCCGTAGAAAATATGGTTCCATGTCCGAACTGCAAGTCCTTCTTTGTTTCAAAATCACTTTATAAACACCACCAAAATTGTGTTAATAGGCCAAAAAATAAACCACAAATTTTGAAAGCGGCTCGACGGCTAGCACTTCCATCAAATTCGGTAGTTTCATCGCCTATGGCTTCTACTTCTTCGAATGATTCGTATTGTAGTGTAAATGTGGTACAACCCTCCAATTTGGAAACTGATTTACTTCTTATGTTATTAGAGCCATTGAAAAACGATGATGTTGGCCAAATTATTCGAAGTGACAAAACTCTCCTCATGTTAGCACAGCGTTACGCTATAAAACATAGAGCGTGTCCTCATAATTATAGAAATTGCACACAAGAGTTACGTTTAGCCGCTCGTCTTTTCATCGAAATTCGTAAACTTGATAATAATATTAACTGTGTCCAAGATTTTCTTGATACTACTCACTATCTGAAGATAATGAATGCAGTAAATGTCATATGTTCCGGAGACGCATACTCATATAAGATTCCCACAGTAGTTCAATCTATTCGACTTGTTATACTAAATTTAGTGAACGCGCTCTTATCAGTTATTATAGAATACAAGGTTTGCTACCTACTGATCCGATTCTTGTTCGTTTGTTGGATTTGAAACACTTCCACTCGAGTGAATTTTTAATACGCCTTGGAAAGACGGCTTATATTTCGTCACAAAAAAAAACGAATGTTTAAAAACAAAGATTTGCCTGCCATTACAGATATTGCAAAATTGACAAATTATTTGCAATCAGAAGCAGAGAAATGTTTCCAAATTTTGCTGGAAAAATATAATTACAACGCATGGGTTCGACTAGGGACAATTGTTTTACACGAGGTGGTCCTTTTTAACCGACGCAGACCTGGAGAGGTTTCCCGAATGTTATTACAATCGTATCAAGAAAGAAGAACGATACAAAAAGATCATGAAAATATGACTCGCATGGAAGTTATGCCTAGCCGACCGTTTTTGTATAATTAAATTAATTGGAAAGCGCGGTAGGGTACTGTCTGCATTATTGACAAAAGCGCAAGCTCGGTACTTAGATATGTTTATATCTTTCAGAACAATGTCTGATATCCCTAAAAATAACGAATTTCTTTTCTGTTCAAAAAATTCTATTGGGCATTTGGAAGCTGGAGGTCGTGCTATGGCAACATTCGCAAAAGAATGTAATGCGGACAATCCAGAATTGCTTCGCTGTACTCGTCTACGTAAGCAAGTGGCTACTATTTCGCAATTCTTAGTCCTGAACGAAAACGACATTCAGCAACTAGCTGACTTTATGGGTCATGACATTAATGTTCACAGACAAAATTATAGACAACCTGAGTTGCAGAGACATATCACAGTCTTGTCTCGTTTTTTTTATGGCTGCAGGTGGAAACTTGGATATTACAAAATTCAAAGGTAAATCTATGACCGAATTAGAAATTTTAATAGAAAATGATGGGGGCTAATCCTCCCCTTCAAAAGGATTTGTAAATCCCGCAATGGGATAGCAATGTTCTACTTTGAATGTAATGCTTTAAATAATAATAATAGAAAATGAAGCAATTAATGAAGAAGAAACGGACGAGGAAGTGGAAGACATGGTCGACGTGTTTTTAGGTAACTTTTTGTATAATGAAAAATTGCACAAATAAGTTCCTATATAATTTTGTGATATACCTACTAAACAATGAAATGACTATATTTTTTATTACGCGAGTGATTTGGGTAAATCCACACACACTTACGGTTAAAAGATCCGAAGGGACCTTATCAATCGCCACGGTGACTGTGGGACCAAATCAAATTGAAATATTAACCCATTCCATCCCAAATATACGCATATTAGTACGCATTCTAGGAATGGGTTAAGTAGTAGCATACGAAATTAAATTTTTTTCTAACCCAAATTATAATAATAACGCAATAACCCAATAACGCTGGGTAAACAAATTACTTCCGGTTGTATTCTCCTTCAATCGTACTGCTCTCGAACTATCTATTTTTCCATTTCTTCTTCTTGATCAACTTGTTTCGCCTTCATCGAGTGTTTCGGACCGTGGCTGATTGAGAGTCGACTTACGTTTATACTTGGGGCTTTGTATCCGTGAGAGTCATGTGTTCGCACTTATAGTTTGATGTTTTTTTTTTACGGTGGGATGTTTCGTAGAGTTACGAACATCGGAATCTATAATAAGGATTATTTTTTATAATTTGCGCTAGATAGGTCCCCCTGGTGATTAGGCTTCTCCGGTTATCAGGTTGGTTATAACTCTACATACGTTTGTGTGTAGATAATTAATAAATTATTATTGTTTGTTTAAATCCTGTATTTTCTCGAATATTTTCTAATGTAACCTTATGAAAATTTTATATCTATTTATAAAGAAAAAATTGCAGATTGCAAAAATGTTAAATAAAAGACATGTTGCCATTTGAAAAAAAAATTTTATGTTCACTTCCGGTTGAATTTGAAGTATAAAAAAATATACCTCAGCAGTTTCCGATAGTAAATTTCCAGTTGAATAAAAGACTATTTAAACTTTTTTTTGTATCTAGTAGCATATAAAAATTATTCACTGTTACCATTTTTCGTGAACACACTGTATTGTTTGGCCTTTCAACGTCGGGGGGCATGTTCACGCAAAAGTAATGTGCATTGTCTGCGCATGGCCGAGACGACCAGGGAGACGGCAGTAAGTTGAGAGCGCTCGACACATGAGTATATGATGTACAATGCAACAAATAAAAAAGTTTTTAAAATTAACGTTCTTATTACTCAAACAAACAAATACAGTGGGTATGTTAACAAAACTTTTCAAGAAATGTACTGTTGGTACTAAAAACATAAATTTAATGTGGCGGAAATATTTTAAAGTTGAATAATAACACTTCAATGAAATTTAATTATTTTATGCATTATTGTGTACTTTTGTAAATATGATAATTATTTCTCTTGTTGGATCACCGCCAAATTATAGAAGGGGATTTTGTTCAATTAAATATGTGAATTTGGCAGTGATCGACAAATTTGTATGTTGATTGAATTAATTGTTCCAAGATTTTCAAGGAAAACTCTGTCATGCTAAATATCTATGTACAGTCAATATTTGTAAATCGAATACCTTTTCTTTCTGCAAGCGAATAAAATTTGTAAACTCAGAAACGATTTTCTAAAGTTTTATTTTGAACCGACTGAGCATGCTGTGGTTAATTAGGCGTCCACTTATACCAATTCCTAATGGTGATGGGGAGCATCTTATGAGGTAAGGGTGGTTAAGAGGACAATATATATATATATTACCCACGACCTCTTTCTACTGACCTAACGGCTGTCGAAGTGACAGAAGAAGGTCCCTACTCCATTTTGGGACATTGTGTCTTAAGCCATTTTAGGCCGTTACAACCATCAACCTCAAAAGTTTTAGCAGATGAATTTCAGTCAGGTTCTGGATTTCCAACTTTACCTCGAGCAGATCCAAAAGTTAGAGGTCCCAAAAAGAAGTTACCTTCATTTATTATTTCTAGCACTCCAGTTAAGGATACTCTGGAACAAAAACCGAGAAACAAGAGAAAGAAAAGAAAAAGTTGATAAAACAGCAGACAAAAAATAATAAAGTTACACAAAAGGTGGTCAAAAAATTAGAAAGAAAAAAACACGAATTGAAGAAAACAAATAAAAATACAAAACGTCAAATTATATTTGACGATTCCTCTGATTCCACCAGTTCCACGGAAATACCCTATGTTGATACCGATGGTGACATGGATTTAGAAGTTAAAGACGATGACAAAACCTGTATCATATGTGGGGATATAGGCAAGGACAATGAACTTTGGTTTCAATGTTTTACTTGTAAACTTTGGGCCCATTCTGAGTGCACAGAATTATCTTCGAAAGAAGTTAAATTTAAAAAATGGTATTGTTATCGCTGCCATAATTAATTAATAAGTATTATACTGTTTTACTGTTTATAATATTGTTAGAGTCAGAAGGAGAGAGGGAAGTGCTTGTCGCTGCCTGTCCGGAGAGACGACACTTGCGTCGGCGCCGACCTGTGGTATAACAGCCGCATATAATTAACTGCATTATCATGTTGATAAAATTTTTAAATAAAATTATTATTGACCAAAAATTCTTAGAAAGTGGACATAGTTATATGGAAGTGGATACTATCATAGTGCCATTGAGTATAAAAAAAAAACATTCAAATGATATTTTCAGTGTTTGTGAGTAGTTAAATATATTCAAATTGGCTCGCTCACAAAGGGGAGACGTGCCAAACATAAAAATAAGGTTATAACTATAATACCCTTATACGGTTAGGGAGCTGTTGTATGATGAATTCTTAGATTTAAAGGGGTTTGTATCTTGACACTATAAAGAATAAAACAATCGATGAAGACGGTGAAAAACTGGTAAAAAGTCAAATGTTTCAGAATTGAAAAATGTAATTCTAATATCATAAAATATAAATACGAACATTCCTGAAATTACCTGACCATAAACATTCTAGGAAGAATTTCTAATTATTACAAAACTTATCAATTTGGACTTAATGACTTCTGCTTGAACGCCTACGAAATATTGGTTTATAATGGGCATTGAGAAAATTTTTCGGACTGAAAGTTAACTTTGCTTCTGAAATATAGCACAAATTTTTGTACCATTTTATGAGAAAACGAGATTGTTATTTTTGTGAAACTGAAGTATTAAACTTTGCACGTCATGTAATGAGAAACCATATCACAGAATTAGCAGTTGCAGAAATTTTAGCATGTCACCCACATTCGAGATGAATATTGCAACATCAATAAAACAATGTTGCGATATCGCAATAACATTTGCATACAAAAGGCATACTTCATATTTATCGGTATCCACCGCTGAAGCTGAAGCAAATCTAAAAACTCTAATTAGATTGTGTGAGTCAAATTGGAAATTTGACATTTCTACACAGACAGCAAATAATTTAAATTTGAATAGATCGAATAAAGTCACACTCGTTCCACTAGCGAGTGACTTAAAATTGCTAAGAGACTACTTATTACAGACAGCAGAAGATGCTTCAAATAAGTTTTAAAAAAAATGTGAACTGTTCTGTGGCATACAGTACTTTAGTGGAGTCTGTATACTGCAGAGTTATTCTATTAAATAGAAAACGTTCGGGGGAACTGCCAAGAATGCTTCTCCAAACATATATAAATTGTTCTTCCGAAAATGAACAATACGAAGAATTTAACAAAGCTGTATCGCCTACTGAGAAAATTCTTTTGAAAACATTAAAGAGAGTAGTCATAAGAGGCAAGAGAGGAAGGGGTGTTCAGGTATTATTTAGCACTGATGTTCAGACACATATCGATATTTTACTTGGAGTGAGGAAGAACTTTGTTCCTAAAGAATCCGTTTCTATTTGCAAAGCTAAATTCTGAATCACATATACTGGGTTATAAAATTTTAAGTAAACATGCGAAGGGTTGTGGAGCAAAAAACCCATTATCAATTACATCGACTCGTCTGCGAAAACACTTGGCAACTCCCTCACAACTGTTTAATTTAAGCGATAATGAAATCGAACAATTAGCAACATTTATGGGTTATACTCCAGGTGTGCATAGAAATTCGTATAGACTTCCTAACGACGTATACCAGACATAATACCATCATTCTTCATCATGACAATGCCAGCTCTCATACAGCACGTCGAAACGATTGCTTATTTGAAGGAGAAAAACATCGAATTAATGACTCATTGTCCGTATTTACCTGATTTATCTAACGACTTCTTTTTGTTTTCTAATGTCAAACAAAAAATGCGCGGACAAAGATTTTCATCACTTCAAGAAGCTTCTTCTTCTTCTTCAACGTAGTTTAAGCCGTAAGGCTTGTTATTACCAACATCTGCGTCGTTTCCTTGGCAGTGTTAGTTGCCTTCAGATGTGCCATGGTGGCGTCACAAACTCATTATATTTTATTTTAAGTTGTTCTAGTAGGCATTTTTATTACCATAGTTTTAATAACAACATTCAAAATATATGTATCAAAATTATTATATTCATCAGTCGCGTTACTATAGGGCACGGATGTATAATAGGTTAGGTGAGGTGACGGCTACCTACGGCATGGCCCTTGAACGTCGCCGGCTGTGTTAGACAAGGATATCCGAGGCGCGATATGTTTGAACGTGTTTGAAGCATTGTGGTAGTAGGAACAATTTAATTACAAATATTAAAAAGTTAAGAAATTTACATACTTTCATGAAATTAAGACTATTTGAACTCTTATTACATTATTTTATTTGTTACCTATATAACTATATACTTTTTAATGAATTATTTCCCAATTTAGTCGTTTTACTGGTCCTTTAATAGACAAGATTAAATTATATCATTAAATTAATAATTATTTTATATGCATGGGAATTTATAATAATTATTAATTTAATGATATAGTTTAATTTTGTCTATTTAAAGACGAGTAAAACGAATCAATAGTGAAAAAATTCACTAAAACGTACACAAATTTCGTACAAGAGAAAATTTAATTATGAGATTATGACCGATCTAATTTTGATTTTTTCTTATCGACAGTTGACTGTTTTGTTAATTTCTCTTGTTGTTGTCTTTGATATAAAAAATTAACACAGAACCAATTTGTATTCGACTTAAATCTGCAATAAAATGCAGTTATGCATATGCATTATGTGTTTTATCACGCTACCCGTGACGCGCCTCGTCTATTCTTTATGGGTAATCTCTCTCGCACACTGACTACAAAATCGTGCCAATATTTTTCGATCAAATCATAGCCCGTCACTTCACCTAATCTATTATACATCCGTGCTATAGGGTGTCCCAGTAACACCGCCTATTTTGAATTGAGCGCCATTTTTTAAGTGTCAGTCTTAGAGTGCTGATTTTTGATAGGTATTATGTGTGAACATTGAGGTTTAGTTATGGAAAATTATAGTGAAAATCCACTACAGAAATAGTGAAATTTTTGCAGAGACGATTCGAAAATGTTGTTGATTTTTCGGTCACCATAACGCACCCTCTTGCCGTACAGTGGTCCAATTAATAGAGAAATTTGAGGCAGTTGGGTCAATTCAAACCCAAAAGAAACCTTTCCGTGTCCGTGCAGCTCGTTGTAATGAAATCATTGCAACAATTAGTGAGAGTGTTGACCAGAATCCTTCCACCTCAATTTTCCATCGTCCTCAGCAACAATTGAGACGTGAGATGATAAGCATAACTTTTTCTGGCCTAAAATTGCTTCAATGGATCTCGAAGATATGTGGTTTTAGCAGGATGGCGCAACCTGCCACACAGAGCGAACGAAACGATAAAATTGTTAAAGACGAAATTTGAAAGGAGAGTTATCTCGCGCCGCGGCCCGCGACGATATGAATTTGACGCCCTTGGATTTATTTCTTTGGGTTTTTTTTTAAAGGAAAGGAGTATGCCATTAATCCAAGAACAATTTCTGAACTGAAAGACAAGATTCGACGCGCCATTGATGAAATTGAGCCGGAACTATGCCAAAATATCATCGAAAATTTCACCAAAAGAACTGACGAGTGCCTCAGACACAAGGCGACAATTTATCAGATATTGTGTTCCATACACAACCTCCATGTCTACACTCTTTATTACAATAAAAAAATTTGAACTTTTCAAATAAACACGATGTTCAGAAGCCATTCTGAATTTGTTCTATTACATATTGACCGAGCCCGGTACAAGTTTTGTGTGTATTAGTTACAGCGTGTTCCGTTGGACTTGTGTTCCCAGCAGAGCGCGCCCTTCCATTTTTCAGTCAGTTACACTTAAGCGCTCGTACGCAGAAGACCTGCTAGAAAAGTTAATGTACTCAAACAAATAAATAAATGCTTATTTATCAACCAATTATTGTTACGATTCATAACCTGAACAACTTAGTGCATCATAATAAATAAAGGGGAATACTGGGAAACAAAATCCCATATTCACCGCCAAAAAACATACAGTCCACACAGAAGCAAGGAAGGGTTTTACGAAGATTCTAAATCCTTTCTAACGGCGACGTCAAAGCCACACGACGTTTTTTTCAAATCTCAAAATAGGCGGTGTTACTGGGACGCCCTATATTTGTAAATATTGATTATTCAAATAAATACTTATAATTAAATATATTATCAAGACTTAATATTTACTATGTGGTCCATGGTACCACATATTTGGTGACCCCGTACGAAAATACCTTTTGTAAAATATTTTATGCCGAGAATTAGAATACCATATTAACAAAATTTACTGAAACAATTATTATGGTTTAAGAAGCTTCCAAAATCAATTATATTACATTATGGAAAACATTTTAGAAGTTTCTGAACATGAAAACATAACTTTAGAATCAACATCAAACCCTCAAAATGTGAATTTAGTGTTTCATCGCTACTCCAACGATTTATTGATATGGTAAATTACTATCACCGATTTATTCCGCATTTAGCACAACTTTTAACACCACTTCATATTTTAACTATTACAACAAATTCACAAGCAATCGCTCATATCCAATCAATCAAACAAACACTCAACCAACCAAACAAACAAGCAACACTCAACCAAACAAAACAAACAAGCACTCAAGCAAAGCAAACACACACTCAACCAACCAAACAAAGAAGCAAACAGAAGACAGATGCACGACAAGAAAAAACTCCTAATTGCTTTACATAGTATCGCGACTCCGTCACTAGAGGGGGAGTAGTTGTGGCGTCACAAATTCATTATATTTTATTTTAATTTTAAGTTGCTCTAGTAGGCATTTTTATTACCATAGTTTTAATAACAACATTCAAATTATATGTATCAAAATTATTTTATTAATCAGTCTCATCATTATTTGTAACATTAATTACATCAATTAAATATTGTTAGCATCGAGTCTATTATTTACTATGTGGTCAATGGTACCACAGTATCCTGACTTTTATGTTAATGGTGGCAATTCAGTAACACAGGGGACCACTGGCTTAACGTACCTTCCGAAGCACGGAGACTAGTCATTAGAAAGTTTGACTCTCCCCAGGTTTGAACCCGGTGCTCCGCATTCGCATCCAACTGCGTTAGCTGCAAGGCAATGACCGTCTCACCTCAAGAAGCAGTTCTTCAAAAACCTGGTTTTTGAGATGCCATCTTCAGAGTGGAAAAAATGTTTCGAAACTTGGTTTTCACGTATGCAAAAGTGTAATCTCAAAAGCGAATATTTTGAAAAAAAATAAAACAGCTTGTTCCAAAAAAAATCTTTTCTTGCCTAGGTTTTGTAGAAACTTAAAAGGTACCTCACGTATATGAAAATAAACTACCAAATAATGCATTTTGTTATGCATGCGTGGACGGAAGTAAATGGCAAAAGAGGAAGCTGCGAAATTGGTACTAGTATATTTCATTACATCCAGCAGTTGTCTCCTCACGTGGAGTACTTATCTATATTTTCGGATACATGTGGGGGGCAAAACAGAAATGTTCAAATGGCCGCCATAATGTTACAGGTGGTTCAAACTAGCAATATACAAAATTACTGACTAAAAATTCTTAGAAAGTGGGCATAGCTATATGGAAGTGGATGATATGCATAGTGCCATTGAGTATCAAAAACAACAACATTAAAAAAAAGATATATTCAGTGTTCGTGAGTGGTTAAATATATTCAAATTGGCTCGCTCACAAAGGGGAAGTGCCAAAAATAAAAATACGGTTATATAATACCATTATACGGTTAGGGAGCTGTAGTTGTATGATGAATTCTTAGATTTAAAGATGTTTCTTGACACTATAAAGAATAAATAAAATAATAAAAATAATATGTATTTATTAACCAACCGTCGGCGTCGTCGCAAATAGCGTAAATGAGTAACACCAATTTTACCAATTAAGTAATACCAATTTGATGTAAAAACGCACCATATTTTTTAACAAAAGATAACAAAAGAATTTAACAAAAGTAGAAATTTTATAGTTGTACAGCAAAATTTGGAAACTGTATTTGAAACTTTAAAATTTTGGTGCAATGGACAATATTAATAGTATTAAAGAGACCATTTTAATATACAAAAAGGACAACTTGAAAATATCGATAACAAATACAGAATCATCAACCATCTTGGTAATTTCAGGAGAAAGACAGAATAATCAAAATTTTACCATACCGCACTCAAACGCATATTTAAATTATATGACAGATTATAGAAATCTCATCCGGGTCAAATAGTAACGGAGAGTTCTAAGCAAGGCGGCAGAATTTGGCGTAACATGTCGGATAAAAAAAGAAAAAGATACGTTAACGACGCCAACGATATAAAGAAAGTTAGCTTTGCTTTTGAAATACAGCACAAATTTTTGTACCATTTCTATCACGAATTCTTTATTTTATTTTACTTCCTCTGCTAAGGGAACCACCTACTTTACTTCTGCTAACAGGTGGTATCCCTGCATTACTGCAGTAATGACAAACTAAAAATCTGACTTAAGTTCAGAATAATCATCAAGCCAGAAATCATGTCAACAAATGAAGCAATATCTGGTCCTTCCACAGTAGCAGAAAGTGAAGATATAGATTTCCTTCAGTGAAATATCGAAAGTACGATTAAAGAATGCACTTGAATATTCTTCAAAAATCTAATTGCAACAGAAGCTTCTGAAATTATTACTGAAGAAGATACTTCGGAGAAGAAATATACCAAAATACACTAAAAATGCTAGAGCAAAAGAAAAATGTGGTAGATGACTTAATTTTTGTTGAAGAACAAGACGACAAGAATGAATATTGTTGAAAAAAACAAACAAAAGTATGTATTTCGCTGGATGATAAAATCAAGATTGTGAATTTAGCAAAAGAACATCCAAAATGTAGCTTAAAAACTCTTCAAAGTATTAGAGGACACTAATAACTCAAATAAAAGAGAGATTTGAAAAGATGAGCAGAAGATGTTAAAAGTGGTGGAACCCAAGTGGAAAAATATTCCACAATTGACTCATGGGTCAATGATCGATTCATTGAAGTTCGAGAAAGCAACCAGTCAGTAACAACGACTGATGATGTTGTCAAAAAGGACGAGCAATTGGCTCTCATTAATTTGGAAACCAACCAAGTCGTTCAAAAAGTAGTTATTGATTTGCTCATAGAAACCAATAAAGAGATGAACGATTTTTCACTAAATGCTATTGTTGTTTTTGAAACCGTCAAATGTGTAAATAACTTTGCAGACACAAATAATAGTGACCTACTATTTCAAGAAAATAATATTGTTGATTTATCTGATGAAAATAATATTCTCAGTGATTTGGATTATGTGCCTGATAACATTGGTAATACATCGTCAATATCGAAACTGCGTAAGGATGAATAATAGGTTCTACACACAACTACATGAATATATCACTTCTGTGGACGTACAAGCTGATGAAGAGTAATGGTCCCCATTCACTTATCAGTTTAACTGCAGATCACGGCCTGCAGATCAAATAACTGCAGTCCACCACAACCATAGACACACAGATTGCCGACAGGTCGAAACCTGCAGTTTTGATAAATTAACAATAAACTGTAGTGTGTGCCGTTCATATCTGCAGTTCTCGCCTGACGTTAAAACTTTAAAAAGGTTTAAAGATTTATATAAGATCGTGGGGAAAATAAATAAAAATGAGTGATAAATCGACAGAATTCTTAACGGAATTTATCGATATTTATAGACAGCATCCAGCATTGTGGAAAATAAAATCTAAATGTTATATTAACAGGCGTTTAAAGGACGAAGGTTATGCAAAATTATTAGAATATTATAAAAGTGTTGATAAAAGTGCTACAGTTGATACTGTTAAAAAGAAAATTAATAATTTACGTTGTTCATTCCGAAAAGAACTTAAGAAAGCTAAAAAAGCCCAAAAATCGGGAAGTTCTACAGATGAACTTTACACTCCAACTCTATGGTATTTTAAATTATTATTATTTACCGTGGATCATGAGGAAATGAGGAAAACAAGAGGGAACGATGTCGAGGATAATGATGTTAGCAGCGAATCTGACGTAAGTATGTTTTATTTCAATCCAAACAATTACATTTTATTTTAATACAATTTCTTAAACAAAATTATCCTGCCAAGACACCCTACCGTTATTCATAAAATAAGATTTATATAGCTCACGATTTTCTTTAGCACCATTCGATGGATTTCGTCCAAATCCCAATTGTAGATCATCTAGTGTCCGATCTCTTCGCCAGTTACCCGGTACTACTTCTCCAGAATCTGGCATTTCAGAATCAACATAATTTTTTGGTATATAATTACTAGTGGCATGTCGTCTTAGAAAATTATGGAGTGCACATGAAGCCAAAACAATATTATCTATTTTTTCGGGTCCCACCGCTATGGCAGTGTGAAAAACTCTAAATCTGTTGGCCAATATTCCGAAGGCATTCTCCACTACACGCCTTGCTCTACTTAATCTATAATTATATATTTGTTGTTCTCTTGTTAAATTTTTTTGAGGAAAAGGTTTTAGAATGTTTTCATGTAATGGAAACGCATCATCTGCTACGAATACAAAATTCATGTTTTCCCTAGTAATATCGTTACCTAGAAGTTCTAGTTTCTTTGCTAATAGGTTGTCGTAAAAACTTGTGGCCTCTATAACTCCGCCATCAGACACTCTCCCGTTGCATCCCACGTTTACATAAATAAACTCATATTCGGAATTTACAATAGCCATGAGAACTATACTGTGATAGCCTTTATAATTAAAATAATAAGAACCGCTGTTTGGAGGCTTACAAATTCTTACATGTTTGCCATCAATAGCACCTCCACAGTTCGGGAAATTCCACCTTATTTCAAAATTTCGAGCAATTTCCTTCCAATCATTTGCAGTTTTTGGAAACTAGAATAAAATTATTTAAATTATTATATTTTTCTGTTTTCAGATTGAAAACATTCATGATGAAATGCATAATGACGATTCTTTAACTGAAACGCCATTACCTGCTACACCGCAGTTTTCTACAGATACCTCTAGAAGTAATTCTAGACTTTCTAATGAAGCTAACAAAGTATCAAATACAAAAAAAAGGACCGCTCAAGAAATTGCTATTGAAAAAGCATGTGATGCATTATCTGAAAAGAGAGATGAATTTGATGTTATTGGTGAAAATGTAGCTTTTAAACTACGTAAAATGGATGGCCAGCAAATGTTATTCGCAGAGCAACTAATAAACAATGTTTTGTTTAATGGGATTCAAAAGAATTTGAACGAGTTGTCTCAAGTTCAACTTTATCCAATTTCGCAACTTATTAATTTTAATCAATAATAAGTTCAGTTTTTTCCTTTTTTTTTGTCATAAAAAGTTTTCTACTTCATTAATAAAATAATTTGTTTAAATGTGTTATATATTAGATACCCTAGTTATTTACCTTTAAATATTCTTCTTTTAACACTTTGTAAATATATTTACACGTTTCTGGAATTGAAGGGCTTGGTGCAAGAACGAGCTATGTGCATGAAACATAGTTTCGAGAAAACGAGGAAAAACTATCTGGCTCATTTTTTAGTAATAATATTAAATTCTTTTGTCACTCGTGTATAGAATACTTAATTATATTTATTTAAATGCAATTGTTGTAAATCAATTATTTAAAATAACTACAATAATTAATTTTTTACATTTCACATGGACGGTTTTTGTTCCTAACAAATGTATAAAATAGTTTTTTATTGCTAATTAATTGGAAAAAGTTCAAATAAAACCAGTTAAAATTATGGAAAAAAATATATAATGTGGATAAAGGCTAAAAAAAAATAGTAAGTATAGTATATAAGCAAAATTTTAACAAAAAAATATTTAAAATTTAATTTAATTAAAAATCAAGCTAATTCAACGTAAAAACATATTGTATTAGGTTTTTACGTAAAATTAGCTTGATTTAATTAATATAATTGAATTTTAAATACTTTTTACAACCTAAAACTATATAATGTAAATAAGAAAAATATAACTGAATAATATTATACTAATAATATCACTTGGTAATATTACCACATTTAGGTTTAATCTGAAGTGATTTCTTCTTCACTCCTTTTTAAATCGTTATAAAAGTTTTATATTATTATTTTATTCACATAGCCGATTATTGCAACTATGGTTATCACCGCCACCTATTAAATCTGCAAATTATTGGTAGCAAAACTCGGCTATGTACACTATTTTTCACGATACATGAACGGGTACTGCACCAAACGATGCAGAATATTTTTTTGAACAAGAAAAATAGTATAACTCATTTTCGAAAAAATTGGCGTTTAGCCGGTTATTGCACCGAGCCCTTCAATTATAACTCCTAAAGCTTGGGGCGAAATAAGAGTTGTAAATTTTAAGTCTTCAAAATTTCTTCCTGTTGCTAAGAATCTTAATGTAGCAATCAACCTTTCTTCTGCACTAATACATTGCCTTAGTTTTGTGTCACTTTTTGAAATATATGGTGATACTAGTCTTAATAATTTTTTAAAACAGTAATCGTCCATACGTAAATAGTTTTTCAAATCATCCTTCGAAGAAATTCTTAATTCATTAATTAGACACATATGTGACATTTGTTGTCGTTTTAATAGCCAATCTTTTACCCAATAGCGCCTTTTTGCTTTCTTTCTAGTTGTTAAAGAAAGTAAAATTATAAACGTAGCAACTTTCTTCTTATTTGGAGACATGGCGGTTTCTAGCGGTTTCTAGCACTTGCACTATTTAACTGATGCTTTCTTAAAACTGTATGTGTATGTTCAGTTAACAGGCGGCCGGCAGTTTTTAATCTGTCAGTCCTTAACTGAAGACCGAGACTGTGAATTCGAACTGAATAATGTGTGGACTGCGCCAGTTAAAATCTTAAGATCTGACTGACAGTCCGCTAACTGCAGATAAACTGATAAATGAATGGGGACCATAAAGGTAAGCGTTCATTTGTCGGCATCGGACGCATGGGAATAAAATATTCTTTACATTGTTTTTAATAAACCATCGTTCATTATATCGCATCGTACGCATCGCATCTCGGTAAATCCGATCAGTATTCATTGGAAGGCAACTTTTCCGATGATTGCGATGCGTTCGGATGATGTCATCGACAAATCCGAGAAATGAAAGATAGTAATCGCAACGGCTCGACTGCAGTGTTCGCATTTCTTACAGTATTTGTTGCAAACATGGACGATGGTATGTTAATTTCGTTAGTGCAAAATTATGAAGAACTGTATAATTTAAGGCATGCAGATTATTCGAACCAACAACGCCGAGATAATATTTGGGATGAAATTGGAAGAGTTTTAAAACAACCAGGTAAATTTTGTTATTTTATTTAATGAATAAGTATCTAATAATCTTGAAAATATAAAAGAAATTCAATTCAAACTAACTTTTAAGTAATAAATTGTTGTTCTTCTCTAACTTTATTTAGTTGCCATGGTATGGACCCTGCATCGGAGTTAAAATAATTCATAAAACGATCTCGAACTTCTAATGCATCGACTGGTGCATTACCCAAGCTATAGCGTTGAAGAAGAACCTTCTGCAGCGTCAGTACTCAAAGACTATTTACACTGCAAAGGGCGAACTGGAACTGGCACACACAACACTTGCGCTCCTGCCAACGATTCCTTAACTAATTTTTTTTTTAATATGGCACAAACTGTAAAAACCTTTCCATTGCCCGAACAAGTACATATTAAAGCCAAGATATTTGAAATGGTAAACTCTACGAAGATGAGAATTTCCAGTGCATTACCAAATCCTACTAGCCAGATTTTTTCTGGTGCTCAAGCGACCACTGTCGCCCAGGTTAACCAGGAGTTCGTTACATTCTGAACAACGGAATATTTCAAACATTAATGTCTAACCTTCTATGCGACAAAATTGCTATCATCATAGTTGTAGCAAAACGCCAGACACAAAGTATGCTGAATATAATCAACGTATATGCTCTGCATCGGATGTTGTAATTATACGAGTTCAAGTGATTCCAACGGACCTCACTGTACACAATTGGATAGCTATTAAACGCTATGAAAATGATGATCTACAAATTAATCATCTCCCCATTAGTAAACCAAGTAAGAAACATCTTGGATACGACATTTAGTAGTCGGCATATAATGATTGATTTTCTGATAACCGGTCGGTGAAAAATTAGATATGGTTCGAAGAAGATTTTTAATTTTTGTTATTAAACGAAAATGTAGATATTTATTTTACCCCATTGTTATTTTTTAATTTGTGAATTAAATTAAAATTTGTTCATCGAAAAGTATGGAATCAGTAACAGGTGGTGTTATGGATTGAAAGAAAGCGTTGTACATTGCTGACGCTGATAATAGCACCTAAAAAAATTGTAAAAGCGTATCCTTATCAAGATATCATAATTGAAAAAATCGAATGCTGTGATCATCTACTTCGTAACTTTTGTAACAAATTAAGAAAATTATCAACTGCTAGAATTTCAAAGTAGCGTGATAAAACAACTTATAAAGAACAATATCTTAAAATAATAAAGAGAGGAATTACATCCGCCGTAAAACCACATTGTATAATATAAAAGCCGATTCAAAACTCAGGCTTTCCTCAGATGTTCTTTCTGCTACTTGCTTGTAACATCCCTCTGTAATTTAATAGTCTTATATAAAATTCTAACTTGTTAGCTCTGAATTTAAGTGGCGCTGCGAACAGGATAGTTTCGCAAGTGCAAATCTTCTTATTTGGAAACAACCAAGAGAAAAAACTGAAGTTCAAGATCAGCTCATCTTATTTGAAAATCCGACAGAAGATCGCACCTAGAGTGTTTCAACACTTTAGAGGCTATCCACAAATTTGTATTGAAAAAGGAAGACAATAATCAATTTGCCGAGCAAGGATCATTAACAACGAGGCACTGAATTGAGATTGCAATGACAATCCTTTACCTATCTTTGTAAGTTTTTCCAGCCTTATTTTTATTATTGTGTGTCATGTCCGATAGCGACTTTGAATTAGAATTAGAGGAAATATTAATATTTTACAATTAAATAGTTGTGCAACTCTTAAGAATAACAGTAAAACTAATAGATTAATTACATCTCCACCAGTTATGTTCCCAACGGGATAACTGACAGCATTGACGAAATCATTACCAGAATATTTACCCGGAAGTAATCTCTCTACGTTTATAACCAGCGTAGAAAACTTAGCAAATTTTTTAGAAAGTAAATTATCACCCTCACAAACCTATTTATTTAACGTATCAGTATTAGCTAATATAAAAGATGAAGCTAGGGATTATTTAAACTTCCATAGCTTAACATAAGGGCCCGGCATATGCGAAACACTTCTCAGAAAGTACGGAGACCAACGTAACGAGAAACTTATATCATAACCAATCTTTACAAATATTTTGCAAATGTTATTCGCAAAGCAACTCATAAATAATGTTTTGTTTAATGGGATGCAAAAAAATTTGAATGATTTGTCTCAAGTTCAACTTTATCCTTCAATTTCTCAACTTAATAATGTCCCCCAAATTATGCCTTCTCAAAATCAAGATGGTTCCTCTGAAATGTCTTCGTAAAGGTTCGAAAATATACGTAGATAATACAGAATATAGGGATGCTTCAACATTTGTAAGGAATAATTAATAACAAACGCACCCATCTTAACATATCCTGATTTTGACAAGCATTTCAAGCTAACTACAGACGTCTCCAACGTAGCAATTGGGGCAGTGCTTAGTCAAAGCAATGAACCCATAGGATATTACTCTAGAACATTCAACTCAGCTGAGAAGAACTACAGCACCATAAAGAAGGAATTTTCAGCCATAATAGATGGTACACAACATTTCAGACCATACCTATATGGAAGAAAATTCACAATAGAGACCGACCACAACTCTTTAGTGTGGTTACACAAGATGAAAGAACCTAATACTCTCCTTAATTCGATTTTGAAGTAGTTTACCGAAAAGGAAAATGTGGAGCAGACGCTTTATCTCGTATTGACTCAGTAAGATTCATATTTTCTAACCAATACCATATCGACGTGTTGGATGAAAATGCCCAGAAAGAGAAGATTACAAATTATCACGACGAAACTCATACAGGTATAATCGAAATGTATAACTAATTAAAAATGACATAGTTTTGGACCAATACGTAACAGATGATCACCAACGAAACTCCGCAAAACCAGATGATAACAGCTACATTAAAATACAACCAATTAAATATTGAAGCTTTTTTGAAGCTAAAAATCGCATACGACAGTATGCTTGTATCTTTTGACGAAGCTAACGAAAAAATATCGTGCTATTAAACAGCATTTCCCGGAAAACGAGGAAAATAGGGAAATTTAATTTTAAAAATTTACGAAAACCTATTAAAAACGAAACTATCCACACAGAATTTATACAGTTGGAAAATAATCTTGAACATTCTTCTTTCAGATCTCTAACGGAACTAAGCGACGTAAATCGCTTTTTGCTCATGCTCATGAAATAGTAAAACCACTAGAAATACCAATAAATCTAGCTAGATTACAAATTCCGAATATTGAATAAATTTTAAATAATATAATACAATTGCGCCGCGGCGAAGTGCAGAACTAACTAGATTAAGTAGAGCGCCATATTGTAACATTCGGCAAAAATGGAGGAATGGCGCTTCAAAGTACAAAGCAATTAATTCGATGGCATAAAAAAATCGAACATGGTGGCGATAAAGAAAAATACAAGACAATAAATCAATAATCAACCATTAACCGTTTCCGAGAAGTCAGAAATGAAAAGAAGCCAGTAACAAGGATGTTGAAAGAATTGAGCTTCCCAAGCAGCTCTAGAATTTGAAAATTTTCGGTTTATAGCTTCCGAGGGATGGGTAATCACATTTAAATCAAAATTTAGAATAAGACAACGAAAAGTAACTCGATATATTAAATCCTAGAATGCGTTAGTTATACTAGAAGAAGCAGTAAAATTCCAAAAATGAATAGCCAAACATATTTTAAATTTCAAAGGATTTCGGCATTAATACTGACCAAACAGGTTGCGAGTATCGCCCTGATGTGCGACGAATTCTCTCCAATAGGGGTGAAAAAACTAATGAGGTCTTTTTGGGAGATTTTAATAAAGTCACGCATTCTTATATGGCCCAATATGAAATTACGGCATCAGGGAAAGTTTTGCCGAAAGTGTTTTTGTGTATGCAGGAGCCAAAGGGAAAGTTTGGTCCTCGTTTCTCGGAGGCGATCAAGACTTCAACTGAAATATATGGCAATGTTCACGTTACCGCCTCAAAGTCTGGAAAATTGACGAAAGCCCATTTTTATGAATTCGTTGATCAAATTATTAAACCCTATTGTAAGGAAGGAGTTTATGATCATTTTAGATTCATGGGGAGGAAAAAATAGACACAGCGCATTTCAGCAGTATTGTCACTGATAAAAATAATTTCCGGTGGAAATTATTCCTCCACACTTGCACGCCTTACTGCAAACCTTGTGACGTGTACTTTTTTCGCCAGGTGAAGAATTTCATCAAAAAAATGCAAAATTCTGTGGAAGTTTTACAAAATAACAGGCAGCTCTCTTCGCGCGAAGATTGTATTAAAATACATTCATTAATTCACACGCAACTATGTTCAAAACTATTTAACGATCATGATCGAGTACGCGTGTTTTGCGTCGAAATTAATTCCAATTAGAAACATTTTCGCAAACATTAATCAGGTATGTTTTCCAGCACAAGTGACACATAAATGTACAGGGTGGCTCAAATTCGCTTCTTCTTATGGGGAAATCGGTAACTATAGGAGATATCGAAAAATGGATGGCGCATCCTCGATCTCTTTTTTTGATTATTGGACTTTTCGATAAAAAATGTCGATATCTCGGTTGTTTTTGAAGTTGTCAAAAGTGTTGACACTTTCTTCAGACACTTTTTTAAGGGCAACAAAATAGGCTGAATAGATTTTAAATATTTAAGTGAGTTTCCGAGTTATAATATAAAGTTGTGTTTTTTTAAATGGAAATCATAGTTGAATATGACATTTCTAAATGGCATTTTTTATCCTCTTGGCAATGATATATAACATGGGGTCCATCATTTCAAATAATTCCCATTTTATTAAAAAATGCAATAAAAATAAGAAAAAAACAAAAAATTTGTAACATTTTTAGTAAATTACAATATTAATAATACTAATAACAATATTATTGTTATTAGTAAATAACAAGGCAAGAAAGCAAATATGAAAAAAAATTGAATTATTTAGAAGAATATTTGCTCAGTAGAGATCAGAATTCGGAAGCTCAATGAAAGGAATTTAAGGTGAAAATAGTAAATCTAAAGTTAGAATTCAAACGTTGATGGGAGAAATCACACAGAAAAAATCATATATTTTTAAAATATAATGAAAGCTGGCTTCAAAAACTTTTGATTTACCAATTGTAACGAGGAAACCGGAACGACCAACCAAATCTTTTGCGGTTCGACGACTATTATCACTATTATAGGAATAAAAATTATAAATTCCAATCGGTTCCTAAATTTTATGAAAATATTTCGTAAGTCTAATACAAGAGGACGACCCGTTGGTAGAATTTCAAAAAAGGGGCAAAAATTTGGAAATCTATGCCCGAAAAAGAGAAGCAAAAGTATTACCCTGGTTGCCCATGAGCAATTGGTGCTATCGATAGAATAAGCTATATCAAAATTGACAAACCTACAAATAAACCAGATTCCTATTTGAAACGAAAACATTTCTTTTCTATACAGGTAATTTGCTTATCCATGAGATGTGTGTATATATGAGAGTAGTGAACTGCATGCAATAAAAGTAAAAGTTGTAACATCTATTAATATTAATAACAAACAATAGTTAAAAATAAAACAAAAAACCAAAAATGAAAATCAAGGTATGTAAATCTAGTAAATGTTATCATAAATATGATTATTTAAAAATAAATGGAGGTTCAGAGTCAGATAACGATGCAGATAATGAAACTGAACAAAACGACGGAAACGAAACTGATCATTCAAACTTAATAGGAGTTGACTATAAAATTGAAATGCCAAAAAGTCTTGCAAATCACGCTGACACTTTGTTTGATAGGTATTATAAAATTTTAAGTGATATAAATATTAATGAACCACTAGGACCAATAGGAAACAAAACAACAGTTTCATATACAACCACAAATTTAAATACAGGCAGTGGGACTGTGAAAGAAATTACTGCATTAAAAAAAATCCCTGTAAAAGGAGATGGTAACTGTCTTTTTAGGTCTTTAAGTATTATCCTTTTTAGCACAGATATTTATCATAGAGATTTAAGGGTGCTTTTAGTTTCATATATAATTAAATCTTATGAAAATTACAAAGACACGGTTCTAATAACCCATAATAAGCATCAACCTATTAATTATTTTAATTATATGATAACAGAAGGATCATGGGGTGGATTACCTGAACTGCAAGCTACATGTGAAATATTCAATGTTAATATAAAGGTAAAATCAGACGAAGGCTCATTCAGATTTGGATTCAAACCAGAGGCTCCAAACTTTTGTTTGCATTCTCATTCTGGACATTTTGATATAATAGTGTCAGAAAATCATTCATGTATTGGTCCAAAATAGAATGCTTAATATAGCCCATAGGGAGGGGTCATATAATACACTGCTTTTGCCCGAAATACAATCTTTTTTCGAGGTGCAGTACGGTACAATGAGTTGCCTGAGCAGTTACGGAATTGCGACAGTATCAACGGGTTCAAGAAACAATTGAAGAGTTATCTTGGGACGATAAGCTTTGATGAATAGTGTATTTTGTATATAATATGCATTTTAGATTTATTTTGTTATATTATATTATTGTTTCTTTTGTTTTCTGTTTGTGTTAATGTATAGCCAGAGGCTAAATAAACGTTATTATTATTATTATTTAAGGGCATTCTAGATTTACATACATTTTTGCAATAGTTAGTCAACCTATGCAAATCATAGCCATATCTCATTAATTTTGTTTTTCTAATAGTGTTTGAAAAAGTCTTACTTTGTGATATCCAAAAGAGTGTGGAAAAGTAATACTGTGTGGGAAAGAGAAAATAGAAGGGAAACTAGTGCGGAAAAGAAAAAGTTCGACAATGTCGATCGCAACATGGAATTACAGCTCCATAAAGTTGAGCATTGCACCAAAAAACCTGCGATCACTAACCTATTTTCTTTTGTAACTGATCACACTGATCATGATCATTAATATAGTATACCAAAGTACGGTTGGTAGTCAATAATACCACGGCTACCAACCGTCAAATTTAAATATTATATATATTTTCATAAAGTATATAAAATTATTTTAAATTAGGTATAAAAAGTATGTTGTTGGTTCTTTTTCAAAAACTATTAGAAAAAATATTGTTCGATACGCGTGGAAAAGTATCTTTTTCGCACTAGTATCGAAAATATCTATTTAGTTACTACAAGTTGTAGGCGACAACCAACGTAAGATTAGGGATGTATTCATTGGCTATCCGGGATCAGTTCATGATAGCAAAGTGTTCCGTACATGGCATTAGCGATCACCCTTCAGGAGAAATGTCAAAATTATTATAATATATTAGGTGACGGTGGCTATCCATGTTTGCCAAAATTATTGACACTTTTTCGAGATGAAAACGTGTTAAAATTTGTAACTATATTACAATAATGATTGGCTAAATTTGAGGAGTAGGGAGTTTTTATCACATGTGTATCTTAGGGTGACTATCTTAGGGCCGATTCTACAAAGCAGGTATAAAGTCCCGATTAGTTATTCGCCGTATAACTTATTCCTTATTCCAGGTATAAAAGCTTTTGCGTTCTACAATGCTCGTACACGGTCGGTATAACTACACCTGGAATTAGTTCCTCCGCACCAATTATAGGTCATTTGCGCAGCATATTTGACCATAGGATAACTATTTGACATCGTTGTGCAGCGTTCATTTGATTTATTGGTTATAGTTTTTGTTGTAAAAGATGTTTAAACAGAAAATTAAACAAATTCTCTTTTTTTTTTAAAATTATTTTTAGCAATGGTTATTGCTATTAGATGTTTTCAATATTAAAAAGAGTTAAAATTTTTTGTAATAATTTTTATTTTATAAAATTTTACAAATTACTTTATAAATTACATAAAAATGTAACTTATTAGAAAGAAACTTTTAAAAGCATGGGTCGAGAATGAAATATCCAAAAACAATAGTGGCAGTACAAAACCACTTCCAAGGGGGAAACCAAAGCGGAAGATAACGGCAGCCCACGACCGATTTCTTCGGAAACTAGCGTTGAAAAATTGCTTCAAATCTCGTCGCGAATTAAAAGCCGATTTATATAAACAACTTGGAGTAAATATCGGCGTCACAACTGTTGGCAAACGTCTCGAGGAGTTCGGTTTACATGCATATACCAGTTAAAAAACCACTTTTAACGAAAGTTATGAAGCAAAGAAGGCTCCAATTTGCAAAAAAGTATGCCAAATGAACATTTGAAGATTGGAGTAGAGTGGTATTTTCAGACGAGTCAAAATTTTTGTTATTTGGTTCGGATGGGAAAAGATATGTGCGTCGATTTCCAGGCGAACGGCTATCCTAACGTGGATTAGGCAACCTATATATTATTCAAGGCACCGTAAATGCCCAAAAATATATTGATATATTGGAAACAAGTTTGACACCATCTGTGACGAATTTATACGCAGAAAACGAAGAATGGTTTTATCAGACCGACAATGCTCCCTGCCATAACTGCATAAACAGACTCTTTTGGTGATTCTAGTAGCTAAAAAAATTATCACTTTTTCGAATTTTAGTCGATTGCCTCTTAGTTCTTGAGTTATGAATTTTTGAAAGGGCAGATTTTACCATAAGCTTAGCATTATGGACGTTGTAACGCGTAGGTCCTGGGTTCTAATCCCAGTCCGGGCAAATTTTTTTTCTTTAAATTATGTAATTTATTATCGGAATTAAAACATTAATGACCTACGAATTACCATTACAAATTATTAACCGCTAAACCACCACGGTTTTTTGTAATAATAGCTAATAATAATAGCTATTATTAAAAATTCATAACTCAAGAACCAATAGCCAATCGACTAAAATTCGAAAAAGTGATAATTTTTTTAGCAACTAGAATCACCAAAAAAATTGGGATCTCGATTGGCGACATACTCACTGTAGTGACCCCTAGTAAGTAATATTTTTGTAACAAATTTCTTATTTCAAAATTTAGTTTTTAAATTTAGTATTTAACATTATAATGTTAATACATTTTAGTAATAAATTATTAAAAAATATTAATTAATTGTTGCTTTATTTTTTAATAAATTTATTTCATTTTTATAGTCCGTTTTTACCAGTTTTTACTTTCTTATAATGTATATCTCGTCAACTTACCCACCTTCCTTCGTCAACTTTGCAACTATTGTGTGTAAGATGACGAACATTGCCCTTTTTTTTAAAGTTCACCAATTTTTGAAAAGATGTTAATTTAAAAAAAAAAATGTAAATCAGTTAAGAGTATATACCAATGCAATTTGTCTGCAAATATATAATTAGTCATGTATCCGCAATTCACCAAAATTATGGATACAACCTTAAGTTCGCCAACTTACGCGCCTTTCCCCTATCTGTGGAATAAATTTATACCTTTTTTTAAATCCATTGGATGCGATGGGTAGCTTTTACCTTTTTATTTAATTATTTTCAATTTTAGACAATGAAATAGATGTTGAAGCATTTCAATGCTTAACTGATGATTTGATCAAAGAGCTCATCCCCAAAATTGGTGATCGAGCTAAATTTTATAAACATTTTAATAAATTTATCCTAATACGTTGAGCAGTGACGTACCATTTTCCCAATCTTCAATAGATTGCTACTACGAATAGTACTACATCAATAGCATCAACAGTATCTTCGTTATTAAACGTTGAAGAATTAGATATCGATTTTTTAAACGATGAACCACTAGGTCAGTAAAATAGGTACAATAGTTAAATATTTCAATATTGTTATTGAAAATATTTTGCAGATATTGTTCCAGTACCAGACCAAACGACCTTTTATAATGAACCAATTTCTACCTACAATTTTGTGAGTTTTGCTGTTTTTTGAGTTTTGTTTTGGTTCACATCGACGTTATCGCGACAAAAAGGCGTAAGCGCCAAAATTTCCAAAAATCGTTTTCGATACTCTTCATTTAAGGTATGTAGTTTATTATTTTTGTTATGTTATTTAGTAAATCATTGTGCTTTCAACTGTTAGTAAGATTAAATCAACCTTTGTTTATAAAGAAATCGTTAAAAGTTTATCTTGTCGCTTACGCCGTTTTGTTTTAAAAATTTTAGGAGGCGTAAGTGGAGTGTATCCATGTTAATTCATATATTATTTTAAATGAATTTTTCGTTATTAATTTGTACATAGTCGTGTAATGTTTTAAGAATAACAAACAGTGTACAAAACATTATTAATAAGAAAATTTTATTATATTTTTTAACTGAATTTAACAGATTTCTCACAAACAGTGTTTAAAATCTGAGATAGAAATGTTACTTACGCCTTTTATTTTATTTTTATAGGATGCTGTCGCGTACCCGATAAATTATGAATCTACTCAATGAAAATAAAGAAAACAATATTAATAATGAAGAAAACGCGTTAAATGAAGCTTTGTTGCACGACGTTATAATAGAAAACTGCAACTCAGAACCTGAGGTTGATTTATGTTTTCCGAATTCGAAAATTTGTGATTTAGAACGCTGTGATTCTGAATTTGAGACTGAAACAAATAATAGTACTAGTATTTTTAAGAATGTCAACTATTTTGACGTCTTAAGTCTTAGGTGGTGAGTATAAATTGACCATAAACGAAGCAGAACAGCAAATTTTGGCAGTGGAGACGTGGTAAAATTGCTTGATTTAGTTCTCGAATATAAGGATGTAGTTGGTAAGTCATAAATTATAAAAAAAATTCATTCGCAATTTATTAACCATATTTGTATTAATTTATATAATGTAAAAAAACTGATAACACAACAAACGTGGAAAAAAGGTGAGTGTTGGAATGCATTATGCCAAAAATTTAATAATGCAACTATATGAGCGCCAGGACAAAGGAAAATTTAAAAAGTAAATGGGAAGCTTTAAAGAAATCTGTCCGGAAAGAAGTTGGCACCAATCAAGAGCTCGCAAAAGGCTACTGGTGGTGGACCAGGTACTAACGCAGATCTTACCAGTACTCAAAACAAAGTTTTGCTAATTAGTAATTATTGGTGCCACTGGAACCGGACACACAAGCCGGTTTGCTTGTGATGGTTCGGAGAGTGAAATGGATCTTGATGAATTAGAGGGTAAATATTTTATTTAAATACCTACAACCTACATAATATATTAATTTATTTCATGTAATTTGAACCGAACTCATAAAATATGTTATTATTATTATTTAGTTATTATTGAAGAATCTCCTCCGATAAACGAACTAAATTCTACGATATCGATATCAACTGAAGAATTGAGTGTGGCGAATTTTAATGTAAGAAATTTAATAATTTTTATTTCTATCAATATTTAACATTTTTTATTCATTTAGAATGAATGGAGTACTTGGAATCCCACTGTATTAAGAAAGCAAAAAAATTCGTTGTTACAAGTGCCAAAATTGGTAAAATCTAACATAACAGGTACTTGATATAATATTATGTAATAATAAACATATTTTAATTAATTATTTGTCTATTTTATTACTTAATAATAATTTTAGAACCTAGTACGTCGAAACAGCAAGAAATGGCACCAAAGGAGATACCCCCATACCGGCCCAAAGCAATTGCAGATCGATTGCACCACGAAAGAGTTTGACAAAAAAACAAGAATTAACAGAATTGCAGATTGAATACGCAATACTGAAAAAAAAATAGAACTCGAAATTCTTCTGAAAGAAAAACAATTAGGACTTAATAATACTCAATAATGTATTTTTTGAATATTTTGTAATATTAGTAATTTAATTATATTCATATTTATATTAACAACTTAAAATAATCATCGATTAAAGAAGACCGGCTCGGCGGCGGCTATTATTCGTGTTCACAGTTTCTGACGCCAAATTCTGTTGGTTTTGGTGACGACGATTCTCTTCATGTTGTCTAATCAGTTCAACAATTTCAGGTTCTTCGGAAGGAACTTTATTTTTTTGATTAATTGCAATATTATGTAATACCGCTGCTGCAATTATAATTGTTTGGGATTTCTCCAATCCAACTCTTATACACAATTTAAGTATCGGAAATCGTCTCTTCCATACTCCAAATAAGCGCTCCACAGTGTTTCTCGTTCTTATTTGAGATTCGTTGTATGGATGCTGTACAGGAAACATCATATAGTTGGAAACACCGTAACCACCATCACCAAGTAGGAGTGAATCCGAAAATCGGCGTTGCTCGAACTTTCTTTTTACTGAGGGTTGGTTAAATATTGTCTGATCATGTGAAGATATCTAATATTTGTAGTTGAGCATTACCCACAACTTGGCCATTCCAAGAAAACCATCCTTTTCTATTCCGATAAATTTCAGCTTGTTGGCCTCCTGGCGATTCAATTTCCACATGAGTATAATCAATTATTGTTCCTTTACATTTTGGAAATAAAGGTACTGTCGGACGTTACCGTTCGAGAAGGGCAAACCAAGGGGTTTAAACGTAAGAAGGAAGGTACTGAACAACCTGACATTGCATTACAGTCTGTACAAATATCAAGTACCTCACCTTCGAGTAGCAATTTAAATTATTATGATTCGTTTTCTGAATATGTAACAAGTGGAAGTGAATATCTTCCATCTGATGACAGCGGGCCATTTGTTCAAATAAGTGAGGAAGATATCGAGATAAAAAATTTATCACCGAAGGATCAAGAGTTATCGATTAATACAAAAGAAAAGCGAAAGAAGATAAAACAAGAAAGAAACAAGAACAAAGACGAGTACAAGAATCTATACCCAAGTGCGTCGATGATTCCATTTCGTCATCGACTAACGGCAACTTCAAAGTGAACATTTCTGCAGCATATAAAAATGAAGGTAAACGCCTGCAGAATAAGGGCCACGACTGTTATTTTTGCCATAACAGGGTTTCAAACTTTGCTGGACATCTTGAAGTAAGGCATAGCAAAGAAATGGATGTAGCGAAGTTGTTGTCGATGCCGAAGCAATGTAAAAGTAGAAGAGATGGTTTCGCTAGTTTTATGAGAGCCGGTGATTTTTATCACAACATTGAAGTTTTATCGAATTCTAGTTTGATGGCCGACTGAAAATGAACTTAAGTTTGTCACATTTGACCAATACGGTCCTTGCCCGCACTGTTTGGGGTTCATGCTGAAAAAACATTTGTGACACCATATCAAGTCGAGCTGTATAGTAGAAGAAAAATTGACTCCAAGAAACTAAAAGACGTTAAAGATTTACTTCCATACATACCGCCGGTTCGTCATGAATTTTATAACAACCTTGAAGAAGCACATGATTATAATAGCAAACAGTAAAAGTCGCTACGTGCGCGCGTGCGCAGTTACTCACGTCGAATGTGCGCACGCGCAAAAATTCTCGGCAAATGTGAAGCGTATTTAAATGTAAAGTGCGCGCATGCGCCACACTCAAGTCGAATGTGCGCCGAATGTGTGTAAAAATTAAATTTTTAGTTTTATAAACAGGACCGGATCAGAGTTTGGGGCCCAAATCTAAAACTTTATTTAACTCTTAACGGTCCTGTCATTAAAAAGCTTTTCCTAACATTAACCTAAACTCGACCGGTGGATCTCTCTTTTAAGAGTCCCCTCATTAAAAGAATGGTTTCCTAACACTAACCTAAACTCAATCGGTGGATCTCTCTTTTAACGGTCTCCCCCCATTTCCCCCATTAAAAAAAATCAATTCCTAACACAAAAGCTTTTTCTACCATTAACCTAAACTCGACCGGTTGATCTCTCTTTTAACGGTTCCCAAATTTAAAAAAATCGATTCCTAACACTGACCTAAGCCCGTCCGGTGGATCTCTATTTTAAGAGTCCCCTCATTAAAAGAATGGTTTCCTAACACTAACCTAAACTCGATCGGTGGATCTCTTTTTTAACAGTCTCCCCATTAAAATAAAAACGATTCCTAACACTAACCTAAGGTCCACCGGTGGATCTCACTTTTAACGGCCCCCCCATTCCCCCCATTAAAAAAAATCAATTCCTAACACTAAAAAGCTTTTTCTAACATTAACCTAAACTCGACCGGTGGATCTCTCTTTTAAGATTCCCCTCATTAAAAGAATGGTTTCATAACATTAACCTAAACTCGATCGGTGGATCTCTCTTTTAACGGTTTCCTCATTAAAAAAATCGTTTCGTAAAACTAACCTTAGCTCGACTGCTTGTTAATTATTGTTGGAGACTTTAAAAATTTGTGCAAAAACAAACTGCAGTTCGAGAGCACCGAAAAGAACTGTACCCAAAACTTCCAATTAATGGTTGCAGAAGTACCAACTAAAGTTTAACCAAGTGTAACTAAATAATACCAACCGGTACAACGTCATTTAAAGCATTAACTTAACAAAAGGTAAAGGTAAGGTAACTGTAGGTGAGTAACTGCGCACGCGCGCACGTAGCGACTTTTACTGTTTGCTGATTATAATGATCATGATGAAGAAAATATGGAAATGCAGTGCTTTGAAAACGATGTTCTTAAAGATGCCGCAGTAACTTTTACAGAGCAACCACTAAAAAGGAAACGGGGGCGTCCCCCAAAAATTCCTGAGTAAAAGTTTAAGTAAAACATCAAGTAACAATTTTTAGGATTAACATGTTTTCATTTATTCTTTTTTTTGTTCTAATTGAATGTTGTTCTATTTGATCTAAATAATAAAAGTTATGTTGCCATTATTTTTTTCTTTTTTAGTGCACATTATGGTCTAATGCCCGGTTTCAGCACATTAACTTTAACCTGTGTTAGTTAATCCATGTAAAAGTTAATCCGTTGTTAAATTTTAAATGGGTTGCAGCAACGTTATCCAATGTAAAATTAGTTAATCTCCGGTTATGTGTAATAGGGTTCTGGTGGTAATCCTTGTATTAGTCCAAATTTATCATTAAGTGAGGTTTAGTGCATTTGATATTAAATTTTTTATTATAACAAAATGGAACAAGAACTAAATAAAATCGGCCCAAAATCAAGAAAACGGACGAAAAATTATAGTGAACTAGAGAAGGAAGTAGTGTTGCGTCTGGCAAAACGGTATATATAACTGATTTATTTACATTTAGTACCGCTAACTAAATACAATACGTATTATCGAAATACAAATTATTAATTAATCATTTTATTTTTAGTCAGTCATGTGACCGAAAACAAGCGTACGGACGCTGTTACTATTATCGACAAAAAAAAACGCATGGGTGGCAATATCAAAGTAGTACAATGCATCTGCTTCAACCGGAGATAGAAACGGGGAGCAGCTAAAGATGTTATACAGTAAGATCAAGAGGGTGGCTAGGAAAGATGTTGCCGATGAACATGTACGTATTGTTTTAAATTTTATAAGTAAGTTAATTAATGAAATGATTTATTTTAGAAAGCGACATATTTGGAAGCCAAACAAAAGCTGGCAGAGGACAAACTAAGTATAGCACAGATATGCATTTGACTTAACATCAAAATAAAATTTTATTATTTTTAACAGAGAGAACAGAAAAAAATAGGAGGAGGCAGTTACACCCCCCAATTGACCGAGCGTGGGGCACGGATTCTGGCGTCTGTGCCACCGGTACGACAGCCTATTACTAATTGTTTTGACAGTTACTTTAATCCAGGTTTGTTATGAAAAAATTTTTTTTTCTTTTACTTTTTTACACTTTTTTATGCAGGACCCTGTGGTTCAGAACAAATGTGTGATAACCATGAGTCTGAATTTCCTGTGTCTGTTCAGACACCCTCGCAACGGGTAATTGGAGATTTCCGAAGTGAGGAACAGGAAATGCTTGCATTCGATGCTGAAATACCCGAAGCGAGGAGCAGGATATTCTTGCACGGGAGGCTGAAACTCCTGTGCCTTCTCAAGCCACTCGACGTTGTCCACGAAGAAGGGTTCGCACCACACAAGCAGAAAAGAGTAGGGGCAAACTGTCGAACAAACAGCTGAAGCGTAGGGTTCTTCTCAACAAATTAAAGGAATCCGAACTAGCTATAGTATGTCGACAGCAGCAATTAAGAGTTTTAAATGCAAAATTACCTCATATTAATAAACAATTTCTCAAGAAATACTTGGGGTACCTACTCATAAAACAATATAAATTTTTTGAAAATTTTTTATTTATAAAACTTTTTTATATGCAAAATTACGATTGTATTCATTTATTAATTATTATGGCATTGACCATACTGGTCAATGCCAGATTAAAGCCAAAACCATACGACGTAAAAATGCTCGAATACACTGACTTTTTAGATTTTAAAACTATGGGTAAAACTATAAAAATTAAGACTGATAGTGGTGCTCAAGTTTAAAATCTTAAAACAACTTATTTTTTCCAAAACAAGCAATACAATCATTTTTAAATATGATTACAAAATAAAGAAGTAAGTTGTTCTAGTAACGTTTGTTTTAGGTAAAAAAATATATATTGCTTAGTTTTTGTAAAAGGCTTCGTGGTGATGGTATGTAGGAGATGAATAACAGTGTGTTCTCTATCAAAAAGTATAGACAATGCTGTACCAAATAGTGCCTATAATAATATTCTGCCTATAAATAAGAAAAAATTTGAAAACCTTAGGTCATTGTGCTTGTCATATACAATACCACCAAGATATCACCACGAATATCTAACATTAAAATTTGGGGGTTCTGCTCCAGATGAGCTAAACGAAAATGATATTGACGATGATATAATCGACGAATAAAACAAATACCTATTTACCTGAATTTAAAGTGGCAAAATAAGTGGCTGCTGTAAGTTATTCAACGACGCCACTGTGTTTACTGACAGTTTTTATTAAGACCAGTTGACTGGGCTCTGAAACATCAAATACCACACAATGCATTACATGACCTATTAGAAATATTACGACCTCAGTTACCACCAGAATGTTCTCTTCCAAAAGATCCTCGAACACTTTTAAAAACTCCGAGAAAAACATTAATAAAAAGTATCAATCCTGGCAGCTATTGTCATTTTGGTATAGCAGTAGGAATAAGAAAAACTTTAGATGCAGAAAGCGATTATTTTGATTTTCCCAGCATAAGGTTTGATTCATATTGCAGATGACGTAAGGCAATTGGGCCATCTTGATTTATTCAGTGCCTTTCCCTTTATTGCCGGAAATACATAATTTTCAAATTCGTAAATTATGGCGGAAAACTAAGGCAAGAAACAAAACAATAGCGGAAAACTAAGACAAGAAACAAAACAATAGCGGGCGTTGCTAAGAGCCTAGTCAACAAGTGTTTTGGCGTCATAAGAGAGCTTGTATTAAGATAAAAAAATATTGTTAGTGATTATATTGTAATAAGAACAAATTAAATTGTAAAAACAACGGGTAAGTATAAAATTAATTAGAAAAATTCTTATTAACTAATTTAGCTATTCAAACAGTTAGAAAATTTCAAATTGGAACCGCCAAAACGACAAGATGGCGCAGAATTCAGAAGAAGAGGAATCAGACTTAAATACTACCGACCAGGATGTGGCTAAACAAAAACGTAGGTACCAAAAAAGAATAATAAAAACTACCGATGAAGAAAGCGAAGCGGAGGATATTGGACATGGATATAAAATTAAGCCATTCCCAAAACCAGTACAACGGAGATCTAATATAACTCTATCAATTTGTTCACCAACATCATCGATTCAAGCAAATCGACAAAATCAAATCTTATCGGAACCAATGTGTTATCCTTTAACTTCAATTGAGGGAATGCAGGCAAATGAATGATGGACCAGTTCGAACATCATCACCAGTAGTTTGCCATACGCGTACATCTATGCCACGGACTCCAGTATCATCAACAAATAAATTGTCTGATGAAGGTAAGTTCATGAAAACTTATGCTACATAGAAGGATAAAATATTAACTCTATTTTTATTTCAGATTTTAAAGAAAAAGTATGCAGAGATCTATCATATATTAAACTTAATATGGTTAAACTGCAACAAGCTGTCGAAGTTTTGTCCAGCCAGGATTGCACTTGCAAAAAGCAAATTGTTATGGAAGATGATGAGGCTAAAAACATAATGGAAGGTTTTCCATTAAAAACCCAGAATCAACTGGATATAATTGAAAATCAATTAATAACTCAGAATTAAATAATAAATCAGAACGCTCCAAATTTATCTGTATCAATATATTAATTAATCGGTATCGGTGATCCAATAATCCGTTGATAACATTAAAACGTATGAAAGACATCATCGGAGGTCCACCTTGTTTACAAAATGCTAATAGGCTCACAACGACGTTGTGTGATATTTTTAAAATCAAATCAAGAATTTATGAAAGGGACACGTGTCACCAAACGAATTATAGAACATAATAAAGAAAAGGGTTGAGGTTGAGAGTTCAGATCCCTGTGACTTAGAAAGTTGAAAAAAAACTCTCGAGAGTTGAGGGTCATACAAAACCTGCAACCTCGTTATATAATGTGTGTACTTATGCATGATTTTAGTATTGATATGACATACTAATATTGCAAAATAACTAAATGATCATATTTAGACAGGCACATGACCCCCCCCCCTCACTTGTATACTTGTACATACGTTTTGAACATTTTTGCTCCCATATACTTTTGTACCATGCAGTCGGCGAAAAAATTAGAGGGAACGGAACATTGCCGTAAATACATAATAATTCGTAAATTTTGGCGGAAAACTAAGGCAAGAAACAAACCAATAGCGGAAAACTAAGACAAGAAACAAAACAATAGCGGGCGTTGCTAAGAGCCTAGTCAACAAGTGTTTTGGCGTCATAAGAGAGCTTGTAAGATAAAAAAATATTGTTATAGTGATTATATTGTAATAGAAACAAATTAAATAGTAAAAACAACGGGTAAGTGTAAAATTAATTAGAAAAATTCTTATTAACTAATTTAGCTAATCAAACAGTTAGAAAATTTCAAATTTGGAACCGCCAAAACGACAAGATGGCGCAGAATTCAGAGTTATTTTAAGTTCCTATTACAATTAATTGCTAAATCAAGAGCAGCAACGGAAGTTGCAACAAGTATATGATGACTTCCACTCTTGAAGTCTCTCAAGGCCTCGTCAGGCTCTTTTTGCAGGGAATTGGGCTGCAGCGAGCTACTTGGGGTAAGAGTCCCCTAAAGGAAAATAAAATTGATAAATGGTCATTTGCGAGACGGCTTTAGTTTCAGTTTCGTTGGAAATCAACAGGAGAGTCGATAAGTTCAATCGATTTTGCAGTTGCCTGCTTAACTGCTTTGCCTGCATAGCAGCGGGCTTTAAAGCTGGTTCACACTATATGATTTTTCATCTGACTTGTCATATGACTTGTCATATGACAAATATTTTTAGGTTCACACTATCTGATTTTTGCTATTATAGAAATCATAGCTAAATAATAAGCTCGGTCATAGCAAAATAATAAGTGATTTTCAGAATAGGACGGTGTCTATTTTGCTATGACTTCTTGAAAGATTTTTTTACAAAATTTCAAAAACCGAATTTTTTATAAAAAATTATTATTTATCGAAATAATCACAAAAACTGAAATATATTTTAACAAAAATTTATCGAACATTTTAGAAAATTTTTTTTAAATTTTTCAAAATATCGTTAATTTTTCAAAAAAGTGACTCTTTTCCGAAATATCAAAAACTAAATTTTTTATAACAAATAATTATTGAAATAATCACAAAATCTGAAATATTTTTGAACAAAAATTTATCGAACATTTTAGACAAATTTTCTTAAAATTTTTAAAAATTTGGTCAACATAATTTTTCGTCAAAACTGATTATTTCTTAAAAAATTTTTGGATAAAAAGAAGAAATAGACACCGATGACAGAATAATTTCTATTAGATATAAAATTCAATTCAAAATCAACCACTTATTGCTATAAACTTAGGTTAATTATAATTTTTTTGACATATGACAGCCATTTTGACGTTTTAGTAATAAGAAAAGTCACAAGCAATATTACACAGTGTGAACATAAAAATTGTTGGTCGTATGAAAAGAGAGAGAAAAAAGAGTTTCGTATTATTTTTGCCGTGACTTCTCGTATGACCGAGTCAGATGAAAAATCATATAGTGTGAACCAGCTTTTAGAATACTGCTATAGGGTTCACAACTCGTGGTAAGAGTCCACTACAGTGAAAGCCCCTTACTAGGACAATTTCTGACTGGACCGATCAGGGTTAAGTTTTAGTCTTGGAATTTGGGTGGACCGAAAAACGTCCTGGGACCAGTTAAGGCCCTAAAATATAGACGGCGGGAGTAATGCCACCGGTGGAGAACTCCATGAACGCTAGTCTTTCTCTATATCGGGAGGTAGGGTGGACACTGCCTTTAAGTCCTGGTGAGCGTTGTCTACCTGCGTTTTGGGATGAGGAACGCGAATCTGCGGACGGTCAGTATTTTTTTAGTAGGCTGGTTGGTTTTGCTTAGAACAGAGTTCTGTTTCTCTTCCTTTCTTTCTACTTTGTTTCTAATCTATTTCTATTCTGTTTACGCCTCGTGCGTTTTAGGGAGGCTTTTAACGAAGCCAATTGGACAATTGGCGGTGGGGTCGCTAATATTATTGCATTAACGTCTTATGAAGAAAAGTTGGCACAAGTTTTGAAGTTGCCAATCGATGGTCTACCCGGACGAAATGACTGATTTCGCTGTGCCTGGTTCGTCTCAAAATATTCAGATTGTTGAAATTCTACTAGAGCAGGCACTAGATGAAGATAACGGCATTACTTGTGAGTAATCATAACAACAGTTTAAAACATTATGTGATTTTTAAATATTTTTTAGCAATGCATGACACCAATATGGAGATTGAAGATGAACTACAAGGGGAGGTTGCACCAAATGGGATCAACGATGATGTAACGGAGAATCCCATAATTATACAGGTGAGCATTGCACATAGCAAATGATTACTATTTTTTAATTTACTTAAAACCTAACATTGATCAATTGTACTATCAGTGATTTTACTACTTGTATCGTTTATTTATAATTTTTTTAGAATAAGAATTGGTCACAGTGGACTCCTCAACAATTACGGCAAAGAAAAAACACTATACTACAAAGAAAAAAGAAAAAATCTACTAAAGTGCTGAACAAAAAGTACGAAGCAATTGCGGAAAGCAGAGAAGAGTTGGTGGAGCTTCAATTAAAAGTCTCCAGATTGAAAGATTACAGATAGAGATAGAAAATTTGAAGAAGGAAGATGCGAGAAAACAGAAGGAAGATGAGAGAAGACAGGAATACCATGCAGCAGTAATGAAAAACCTACAGTTGCAAAACGAAAATCTGCAAAAAGAGAATGAAAGGAGAGAAGAGGACCATCGAAGAAGAATGGAAACCTTCCTGCAACTACCAAATTGACCAAATTAAAAACCACAACAAAACTAATACTGCAATTTTTTACTATATTATTAATTATTTAAAAGTGTTTCGGCACTAATTTACATTGGCAAAGAGAGTTGCGCGTTAGGCAGGGTCTCTCAACTTCTCGTTCATCGTTAAATTTTATTGTTATAAATTTTAAAATAATATTTGTATGCTAAAATCTTAATAGAATGATTGAGGTTATGAGCAACGCGATAACCGTATTTTGCGGCTCCGTTTTCATAGTGATATTCGGAGTATTGAAAAAGTGTTGAGAAGTTTTAAACGATATCAAAGGAGATACAAGGGCCAGGAGAGAAGCTATAACAATGTTAGAGTGGATAAATATGACTGTAAATATTGTAATAATTGTAAATAGGATAGTAATTGGGAAAATCACGATTCGACCGAAGGTCAAGTTGAAAATTATTACAGGTTGAGTAGTTAGGCAACACATAAAGCACTAAAGGAAGTTGTGAGCTACGAGGTGTTGAACCTTTTTGAAAAAAAGGTGTTGTTGATACTGGATAATCATAACAGCCATTTATCGCCGAAAGGATTGGAAATTTGTAAGCAGAATGGTATAGTTTTATTAACTATACCTCCCCATACAAGTCACCGGTTACAACCATTAGACGTAGCTGTATATGGACCATTTAAAGCATACTTTAATCAAGCTTGCGACGATTTCATGGTGCAAAACCCCGGACAGACTATCACGTTGAAAGATATTGCAAAACTAGTTGATAGAGCATATCAACGAGCTTTTACCCCATTAAATATAACAAAAGGCTTTTTTAAAACTGGAATTTACCCGTTCAACTCAAACTTGTTTTCCGAACACGACTTCTTAACTTCAAAAGTTACTGACCGACCTGATCCGTCATGCAGAGAGAAAACGCGAGACCCAACTACCAGTAACAATAAATTGTACAGAGCTTTTACCCAAAGTGTATCAACATGTATCTTCAGTTGATTTAGAACAAACACCAGTTCATGTTCATGTTCCTGGACCTTCACACTTTTACTACAAGACTCCTGAAGAAATAAGGCCTTTTCCTCAGGCCCCTCCTAGAAAACAAAGATCAGGAAGAAGACCTACCAAGACAAAAATTCTTACAGATACACCTAATATGGAAGAAATAAAATACGAGCATGCAAAAAGAGAAGAGCAAAGGAATAAAAAGGGTTTCAAGAAAAACATTACAGCCTCAAAATCAACTGATACAATTAACACTAACAAGATTGTGAAGAAAAAGAAACTGAAAGTTATCGAAAAGGAATCTGAATCAGAAAATTCTGTGTTTAGTACACCATCATCTGATGAAATAACTGACATTGAAGACCAAATTGAAAATGAGATACAAGAAGAGAATTTTGTTACTGGTGTAATAAAAGTGAATGATATTGTACTAGTGCGGTTTGCTACGAAAAAGACAGTTAGACATTATGTGGGGAAAGTTTTAGAAACTGAAGGAAGCTGTGAATATTTGATAAATTTTATGAGACGAAGAAAACCAGGATATCATTTTGTTTATCCTGATGTTCCGGATCAATCACTGGTTTTTGCAGAAGATGTTATTAAATTGCCGTCACCATCTTTTGTAGGAGGAACTGCTAGAGCTACAAAAAATTGACATTTCCACTCAACTTGCAAAAATATGATAATGTTAATTAGGAATTAAAAAGTAGTTCATAATTATTTACCTATTCTATTATAATAAATCTATAAAACCAAATTTGTACATTTTCTTATTGTGTGTATTAAACCTCCCTTAATACACTTTTCCATTTTTCAAACATATCATATTATCTCTAATTGTAGCTTAAACTGACAAATTTTGAAGTACACATAGCTAAGTCTAATGACTTTACAAGGGACCAAAAATAATATTTAAAAAATTAATATTTTAATTGATATTTTGGTTTTAGTATTAAGTGTATCAAACCTCCCTAGTCTCCCCTATTTCAAATTTAATTGGTATTTTTTCAGGAGAATAAAACCGTCTTGTGAGGGTTTGTTATTATTTTATTTTATGGCTTATGAATTATGTATAATGTTAAAATTAAATAGTTCGTATCCAGTAGTACTCTGCCAGTACTTTACGACACACCTCCAAAAATAAAAGTAGCTAAATACAATAATCTTATGCAACTTTTACCCTATATACCGCCAATCAATCATGATTTTTATAAGTCGTTGAATGCAAGGCATTTGTTGATAACAGAGCAAGAAAATAATGCCAAAACCGATGAGGATAATATTTTCGGTGACATTGTCGAATCAAATGACGAGGAATTGCAATAGAAGAACACTTAGGGCCAGTTGTATAAAAGAGGGTTAACTCAGGGATCAAGAGTTGATCCTGGTTCAAGAGCTGACCCAGGATCGCCGCAAGGTAGATAGATTACAAATAAACCTATCAAGTAAATTATCTATAAGTAAACTATCGCAAGGTAGATAGATTTACTTGATAGGTTTATTTGTAATCTATCTACCTTGCGGCGATCCTGGGTCAGCTCTTGAACCAGGATCAGCTGATCCCCGAGTTAACCCTCTTTTATACAACTGGCCCTTAATATTTCTTTTAGTTTTAATATTTAAGTAGATATATTATATTGATAGCTTGTATAAAAAACTTAAAAAATTATGTTACAGCCCTGTAATAAACTAATCTTAAAAAATATTAATTTATTTTAATGTTAAATTAATAGCAGAACACTAATTTGACAAGAGCGAAGGAGAAAAAACCACGCAGAAAGGCCGTTCTACAAAGCTGAGATAGTAAAAAAAGAGTTTATTTGATAAATACGCAAAAAAAGATATATTCTTTGCTGTTCTATTATAATTATCCTCTTTGTGCCCCTATTGTTTCATATTGTATTCTATGTTAAAATAGGTAGCCAATTAAATTACTTAAATTACAAGAAATAATATTCAGTTAACAGTAAATAAAAAAAGGCAAGTAAATTCACTTATCATTAACAAGGGACCCCGACCGCACAATTCACCAATTTGCTTCATTTTTGGTGTGAGTGCAGGTTGTATAATATTTTGTTACATTAACTGTAAATGTTACCGTAGACATAAATTTGCTGCGATTAAGGGCCAGTTGCACAACAGAGGGTTAACTCGGGGATTAGCTGATCCAGAAGCAACGCAAGGTAGGTAGATTTATTTGATAGGATTATTTGTAATCTATCTACCTTGCGTCGATCCTGCTTTGCTTTGATCCTTGGTTTAACCCTGATCCGAGGATGATCCTCTGTTGTGCAACTGGCCCTTAGAGCAACAAATATAAAGACGAACATCTTTTGTATTGAGAAAATTAAATCAAACTTACCCTCGATTTTTTCAAATTTCAAGAACATAAAAGTGTCCCGTTCAATTTTTCTGTGTAATGCTCTTCATGTAGCAGGTTATGAAACTTTACGATTGAAATTCCAAGTTGAATGAACATTTTTCAGTCTAGGGAAAATAAATACATTTATAAGCAAAAAATAAGAATATTTTTTTTAAGTTACCAAAGAGTAACTTTTGTTATTAAGTTAAGGAAAATAAAATCTATTAATGAAGGAATAATATATACCATGACAAACTTTGTTTCGCTCTTTTTGGAGCTTGTCAAATGGCAACAATATCTCAGACATGAATATCTTACTCTGATCGAAAATTATAAACATGACACAGGATTATATTAATCTCCAAATCACAATACGAGTTGATGAATGCAGAAATATATTTATATATTTTCAATTGAAGTTAATTAAATACTTAAAAGATACAATCGAATAGCTAGGTTAGGTATTGTATGCTTTGGCGCCAGTTTACATTTACCGATTTCTTACCTCAATATTTCTAGTGGTTTTAATTTTAACAATCACTATTCACATAATTATTACAACCGCAAACAATTTTAAATATTTACATATTGGTAAATTCTACATCATTGCACATTTTCACAACGTCTTTGTAAAAAATATGAATTTCACCGACATGATAGGACACCAGGACACGACGTATTCCATTTTTACCGACATTTTTTATGACATGTTCTACAAGTTAATGATAGATGACGCTATGTGTAAGAATTTGATTAGGGTAAGTTCTAGTTCTAGGTTCTAGTTTACGGTCACAACACCGATCTTTTTTCTGCGCTAGCTGCAAGGCAATGACCGTCTCTCTTTCGTTATATAATTACAAATAATACTTCCTTCGTCCGCGTTGTTTAAGATATTTTCTAATTATTATACATTGTTTGTTTGCATAAAAACGAAGAATGTGCAGAATTGTAGTTTTGCGATCTTATCTGATCTCATTCTCTGCTTTTGTAATTAATATTTAGGTTTTTTAAATTCCAAAATGACAAAAATTTGCCCATTCGTTACAAATTATTGCCATCAAAATATTATTTAAGATATAAAAATTGAAACAAAACATTGCAAATTGATGAGCAAATTATTTAAAAATTGAAGTTGTGTAATATGAAATTTTTAAACATTACCTACATATTATTGCAATTTAAAGTCGTTATCAAATTAATTTTCTGAAGTGGTATTATTTAAAAAATATTTTTTCGTTACCGCGGACGTATTTGTGCACTTTTCGTGTACGTTTTGAGGTACGAAAAGAGTATGTTTTCGTCGATATTTGCAGGAAAAAACCAATAAAAATGGTATAAAAGCATAAGTTTCTACTGTATTATGTACAAAATAAGTACAAAATATGTACAAAAGGAAAGTATTATAGAGACACGTCCCTCTATAATACTTTCTATTTACAATATTTACAGAGAAACGGAAAGAAGCATAGAGTCACGTCCCTCTATACTACTTTCTATATGCAATATTTAGAACGTGATAGTGTAACTTAATTTGGCTAGCATAATAATAGTTACTTATATTGCGCCGTCGCGTCGAGACAAATTGCTGCACGTGTTCCTTAGCAAACACTAACACGGCAGCTTTTTTAATGTCGCGCGGCGCTTTATTGTTCCTCCTGCAAATATTACGCACATTGACGGCTAACGAAAAGTTCTTCTCACCACGCGGAGCCGTAAAACTACTTTTTCACCTCGGAAGCGGTCGGGTTCCTCGGCTGCGCTACGCTCCGCCTCGTAACCCCCGCTCCCCTCGAACGAAAAATCGCGTTTTACGTCCTTGTGATGAAAAGTACTATTAAATTAAACTAACTCGATCGCTGTTATTGCAACATAATAAGAAATCATATCAGCAAAACTGTATATGCACCTGCTCGATGATGCAAGCCTTCGCCCACTTCTGTTACGGATACCAGAATGAATTTCGTAGAAGTGTCGGATAAGAGAGTGTCGGTTAAGAGAGGGTCTACTGTATTATGATCATATTATTATGTCTTTAAATTTTTGATTTTGAACTGTGGATAACGTCAATTTCCAAATAAAAGAATTCTCACCGCACCTCAGCCACTTGGCAATATTGCAGTGAATGTATCATTTATTTCTATAATTTTTGAAATATTCAATTCAATCTGCGGATAAAGACAAACCACTTTACAATCGAAATAAACACACAGGAACGTATTATTATATAGCCAGTAATTGTTGGTTGCTGATTAAACGTCAACAAGGACTTCTAGCTTACCGTGGAATTCCAACCACGGCACAATTAATTTGACAGAAACTGGGAATCAAACGGACAGAAGCTCAACTGTAAATGCACTACACCGAAACTACTTGGTACATAAATTTTAAATAATAAATATAGCAACTGCAGTTTTTTATTCCTAATTTTGCATAATTTTTAGTTTGCTTTTGCTAATGCATTTTAATAATTTTATACAAACACTTTATATTGCTAAAAAGCATGCATTAGTAGAATAGTAAAAAAATAAAGTATATATTATTATTATAGATAATAAAAGATTATAATCTTGAAAACTATTATTGTTTAAAATAATAACTGCAAAATTTATTGGTGTAATAAAATAAATTTATAATATAAGAAATTTATTTAAAATTTAAAAGTTATATTTCATTTCTTTATTGTTTTCTTTAAATATATAACAGAAGCACCTGCCGTTAAACCATATTATACATTTTTTAATTATTTTAACTACCCTCCTTTATCAGGTGTAAGGGTGTTTCGCATGGTAAACCAAGAATAACATTGTGAAGTTCCAACCCGGTATATGTTCTTTACGCTATGCTAGCAGGTTTAAATAATTTTCTTAAAAAAAGTTCTTAATCGAGAGTTAGTAATTGTCTTGAAGTTCATTCGCCTCTTATAAAGTTAATTTAATCCGTACATTAATTGTTACATTTCACTGAAAAAAACGGCTTCATTCATGATTTTTGTTAGCAAATCAGGACCTGGCCACAGTTGTTAAAATGTGTCATTTTTTGTTTTTTCAACTATAAAGTGAAAAACCTTTAGGTGAAATAATTTTATAGTTGAAAATTTTCTTAAAAGATTTTAAAGAAAAAAAAAAGGATTGATTAGGAAAGACAATTTTGCCGCTAATGTTTAATTTATACTTTTTACTTGTAGGTACATTAGTCGTGCGTAAAATTGTTGGGTCTCAAGGTTTTCTGCTATTAAAACATCGGGCGACTTCAAGTTTCAGTGATATCAAAAAATGCTTTTTCATGATATTTGTAACCTTTAATTAAGTTATATGAATGGGAATTGTTACAATTTTGGTGGAACAGTTAAGCTATAGACTTGGCCGTTTTTTGAATCCGCTTTTGAGTTGATTCTGACGAAATGAAAAGTTAATAATAAGACATTTCCTTTTCTCCTTTTCAGAGATCATTACGATATTAGCTAACAATTATTAAACTTTCAGATTCTCTCACTTCATTTCAATGTTTTAGCAGTTCCTTTTTAAATTTTTTGTAGAGTTTTTATAACTGAATTCAATTTTATGCTTTTTTACTTTTTGCCTCATTTAACATGGATCGTGAGAAGGGCAGAATTTTCACTTCCTATTTGATTCCGTTCTTGTTCCACCAATTTATTTTTTTAAGATGTTGCAGAGACAGAAATATTGTAAGACACTTTCACGTGTTTTTATCGATACGATACTATTATAAAATTAGTACCTACTACTAATAATAATTTAACTTTTTAGTTAGTTTTGATGTATTTAGTGCAATTACCCCGTATAGGTAGACCTGTTTTCAGCATGGAGGAAACATTTTATTTAAGGTAAAGTGACGCAATTAAAATTATGCATATAAAACAGTTAACCACAAATGCATAAAGAAATATTTAAATTTTTCAAAAACCAAGTAATAATTATAAATTTTGCAATGTTATTAGAAAGATTTAAAAGTAGTGCAATTGTCACGAGTAATGAGGTAGTTACAGGGGAGACACGCTCTGGTGGCCCGTGAGGAGCAACGTCTTCTTATTTCTGATATCATCAGGTGCACGCAACTATATCTACCACAAGAAGAAAGAGTACTTCTCATAAATATAAATAAATAAATTCCTAACAATTTAATGTACATAAAACTTATTCAACAAGAAATAGACTAACATTTGAAACACTCGAAAGAATTCAACTTGAATGCGCCAAATTAAGTACTTCCAGAGCGCTCGAAACAACAAATTACCATAACGAAATGCTGAATATTTTTTTTATAAAAATTATGGAAAACGTCGGTAACAATAACTTTTTTGTGTAAATCGTTAAATTATTCACATCATTTTAATTTAATGGAAATGGAATTTAATGCATTTTAACATGGTACAAAGCATTGAAGAAAACCTACTTATTAAAAATCAAGAATAAAGCTAAAAGAGGCAAATTTTTGTGAATAAATAATCCAAAATTATACAAATTGTTATTTTTAAATTAATATTATAATCTAATTTTAAATGCAATAGATTGAGTTGATTAAATTTTTTCATTATTTTTTACAGTAATACTGTAAATAATGTACTAAATAATAATCATTATTTTATTAATTTATTATTTTAATTATTTATTGAAAAGTTTTGAAACTTTTTCAATTGGAATATATGAAGTGGATGATATTATAAACAATTAAATTAAGGAGAACTAATTAAAATTATTTTCTTACAACTTATAACTGCATATAGTTGTAACTTCAAACATGGGACAATGGGACTTACGTAATTTCATTCATAATAAGAATTTTAACTTCCTGCAGACATTTGATTATTATTTACATTGACAAAAAGATAAATAATGCAAATACAATTTTTCTTATCGTGGTCCACCTACTGAAGCAGGATATACTGTTGTCTTAAATGATACGATTACGAGCGATTTTGTTGGTCTCTGAACTCTGGATTTGTTGTGGAGGGTAAGATAAACTTACATGTACTGAGCCGCTAAATCGGGCTCATTGTACTACCTCCGGTTTTCAGCTCCACCCTGATCCTGTTGCTCCTCAAGTAATTCCAACTGTAGAATAAACTCCAGTCTTGGCAGGCAAAATATCAGTGATTCTGGCCATATCGGACCAACACGGATTCTCTCATTGAAGTTGACACATGTTCAGTTGTTTCCTTCTCTTCGTTACATCCACGATATATAGGATCATCTGCATACCCCATCGTGTCAAGGACAGCTCTTGCGTGGTTGAATGCAATTCCTTGTATTCACCTGCTAGTGTGCAGTTCTAGGGTGTAGTGTTTCACACTACACTTGCCGACAGGAAGGATACGGTACTAGCCTTTCGTACTACCTCCAACTGGAAGGGTCAGTTGTTCTGTTGGGATTTTCTCCCTTAGTCGAAGGGTTCCGATTTTTTTTTGGATTATCTGAAAGATAACTTCTAATGATTATTCTAAGAAGTAGCTTGAACTTCTTTTGAGTCCCTAAGAGAAGAGAAAAGAGAGATTAAAAGAGACCAGACAACCATAGATTATTATCAAACGCCCAATTGATATAAAAAAGATGGATGCAATAAATTTGTGATTAGAATTTTTAACCATCATAAAATATTCTTTTAATGCAGAACTAAACCATTTCAACCTTTAATTTATTGTACCCATCTAGAGAGTTGTACGAGGTTAAATACCGAGCAGCATCGCAGAGCTAGCCAGAAGAGTTAAAGTTAAATTTTGAACTGTTTCTCAGAGTTAACCAGAAAGGTGGCCGTGAGGCCGGAGTTAATCTGATTTACAATTAATTGATGCTTTCTGAATTAAAGCTTGAAATAATGTAGTAGAATTATTATCTTCTGTAAATCCAAATTGCTTTGAAGAATGAAACTGAGGACAATCTTCAAGTAATCTGGACTTAATCACTTTTTAAAAAACTTCTCCAATTATTATTATTATTAATTATATTAGGCAATATTAAAATACATAAAATACATTTTAGTACATATTACCTAAAAGGGCGAAGGGTCAGCAAGGCTGTTTTTCACCTAAACCCTCAATATAGTTTGACCATCAACCTCGCTTTGAACGACTCAAAATTCCGAGACGCAGAGTATATGTCAGCATATTTGTTAAAAATATGTGACGCTAAGAATTGGAATGAACCTTCGAATTTGGAACCATGGTGTTGTGGAACCGACAGAAGCGAATTGGAGCGAAGATCTCGGTTATATACTTCCGACCTTCTGATGAGGAGATCCTTAAGATATTCTGGTTGACCAAACTTTAATATTTTGAAAATCAGCACTGCAAAGCGGAATTTGAAGCGAGTATCCAGTTTCATTATTCTTTGGGCAGAATAATGAGGGGTAACATGGTCCCTATACCCGACGTCATAAGCAAAGCGGAGACAAGCATTTTGCAGGACTTGGAGCTTAACAGGACTTGGAGCTTAAGCAGAACTTGGAGCTTATGCAGGACTTGGAGCTTACTTCTTACTGGAAGAAGAGTAATTGGTCTATAATTTTTAATATTTCCAGGGTCTCTCTTATTAGGATCTTAAGTAGTAGTTAGTATTTCTAAGTGAATAATAATTCTATTTTCATCAGTTTGCCAGAATATAGAGAAATAACCTATTTTTAAACAATCATTAAGAATTTAATTAGGTAGATTTTCTTCAGGAAGGACCCCTATATGTTATGAGGCCGTGGAACTTTCCTCGCTTGTGTTTCATTAATATATGGGTGTCCAGATCAGCCATATCTACAGTTCTTATTTCTTCCATGTTAGCACCACTTCCCAGGGATTCAAAGTCAGACCTCATGGTTTGATGATCCACCGTATGATAGCAACAATGTTATCAGCTGATCTTCCCGTACATTGTGGCAGAGGCTTATGCTTATAATTGCCTTTCTTCAGCTCATCTCAGTTCACTCCTCGACGTAAGCCTCTCTAGTAATTGAGGTTTTGGCCATAACTCATCACGATGGACAGATGGGTTCGTGAGTAGTCCGCGAATCATTTTTGGACTATAATTGTTTTACATCCAGTAGCAGATTGCTAGGTTAGCCTTCACATGTGCCTGTAGCCCTGTTTTTTTTTGTTAACTGTGGCAATTTGTTAACTCAGGGGGACCGCTGGCATAACATAAGAAAGATTGACTCTCCCCAGGTTTGAACCCGGTACCCCGCATTCACATCCAACTGCGTTAGTTGCGAGGCAATGACCGTCTCATGCCACATGATGCAAGTACAGTCGGCTGTAGCAACATGTCGCGGCTGTGGCTATAGGAAACCATACCTTAAGAGATGTACATATTGTGGTGAAACGGATTAAACCCAGTTTTGTTCTTAATAAATATGTCGTCGATTAAGGGATGTTTTATCCAAAATAACATAGTCGAGCATGATTTTGTTATTTTAAGGTCGATTTATGTTACCACTGACACAAGTACACAATTATTGTTGAACGTTATTGAAATCCAGTGATTTATAAAGTTGTTTGCGGCGTTTTAAACCTAAAAAGGAACAAATTTAATTATTGGCATTTGAAATTTGAGCGCGAGATTTCACCTTTTGTTGAAGTGCAAATTTGGCAAGAAATTCAATTTTTGGTTGGTAGGTTGAAGTTTTTAAATATAGAAGGTATAAGAGGTTGGCTGGCTACCTGGGAAGCCAACAGAGGTGTTTTTGGTGAGGTCCACCATAAGTGACGAATTTTCGAGTTTTCTTGAAAAACCCAAGTGTTTTTCAAGTTGATAATTAGTGAGAAGTGTTGTCCGACGTGGACGAGCGTTTTTAATTGATTTGGAAGTAGAATCTTCAAATTACGATGTTTTTGTAAAGGCGTCATTGGAAAATTTTATATCCCACATGTGGATAAAATTGTCATTCCGCCATTAACAAATGATCGAATGATATTTGTAATTGCAACGATTACGTGCCTACAATTAGAAAATTTAGAAGGATGAATCAAGTTCATTAAATTTGAATTAAATTATTTACGTACCAATTTTTGAGGTTAGTTGCACGATTTTTATGTTTGGTTCAAATTGTTTGAGATTTGCCAACAAGTACTTTTGTATGCGATCGCTGATCGATTTGTTGTGGATAATTTGGAAGAATTGTGAAGAATTCAGATCACAGGATGACGAATTTCTTATTTTATGGAAAACACAGCTGTTCGAAGATACAACAGGTTCATTTCGAATGACAGGTGCCAAGCGAGGAATTTAGGAAGCAAGAAAACAGTGGTTCTAAAACGTTTTCAAAAAGTGCAGTATAACTGGCAAATAAACAATTTATTTTTGAATTTAATTTGTACACATTTATAAAAATTTATTTATGTCACACGATTTACACCTTAATAGGAACCTGGAGTATTTTGAGGTTGATTTGAATTTAAATGCAAATACTAAAGGGCTCCTATCACACAATTTAACACACTAACGACCAAAACGAATCTGTTCGTAAACATCACATGCTCGACCTGTGTTTACTTATTGAATTTAATTAATTTTATGAAAATTAAATTTGTTATTTTGTACGAAGCTGCGTTTGATTTTGATTTCATGCAACGGGCCGTACCCCAATTTAGTTTTGTAGTGTTGTCTGCAACGACAGTCATTTTGATTAAGGCAATTTATGCAAATTTGTTCCTAAAAGAGGAATTTCAACTTAACGATAATAGTGCGGTAGTTAGGCCGCACATTTGTTTCGTTTTTGGCGACCCGGAGAGGAGAGAAATAGGAATCCAACTCTGTAGATTTGTTCTCGTACAGAAATCCTATGTTCAACGATTACATAGCTACCGACGGCACTTTAGTGTTTAGATATTGTCCTGGTAAAGGGAAAGTTAAAATAAGGGTCGTAGGAAATATCTCTACAATATGTTTATTTAAACCTTTAGCTTGTTCGAAAGTAGGGATATGCAAGGGCAGGAACTCAAAACAACAGTAATTTTCATTTTAAAATGCGCAAATTCAAACCCAAAATCACATGCAATCAAAAATAAATATAATAATTAAAACTTGACTCACCGACGATCATGAAAGCAGAACACGTTAGAGTAATTTTCCTTTTTAATTTTTTTAAATTATTTAATTACTTTATTGTTTTTGGCCTTAGTACAAAAAAGAATATTCATTCGCGATGTACGTTTTTTTAAAAGTTATTGCTATTAGAAAGCTAAAAGTAGTTTTCTTGACGATGATCTGAGTAACTGAATAAAATCACGAAGAAGTGGTAATACAATTTAATAGTTAAATGAAAATTATTCCAGTTTTCTGATAATACTTACTAAAAAACATTATAAACAATGTTTTTAACTCTTTCTACATAGAATTTAGATCTTGTTAGTTATGTAAGAAATAGAAGTTGTTGACCGCATGACAAGTCAAAATTTACAATAACTCATAGCTACAAGCTTTTTATGAACGATGAAATGGAAAAAGCTTGTATACTTACATTATTTTATAAAAAAAAAGGTTTCACTAAATTGAAAAGTGAAACAGATTATAATTAAGAAGCAATTTAGTGTCTTCTGTTTACACCGAATCACGATTAATTTTCACTTCTTCAAATAAAACTCGTTGAATCACACTATTTTTGTCTGGATGTAATGTTGGTCTTATGGATGGGCTTGTAAAATTCAAATTTTATTTAATATTTCTCCCGTGAAGGATACCGCAAGAATTTCATGGTGGATGATTCCAAATCAATGCATTTAGCTTTATTTACCTGGGAAAAGCGCATATGAAGTTTTTTGTATTTTGTACAAACAATGCGATTATCAACTACTAAAAACAAGTAAAGTTGCGTGTACACGTTGTTATAATTATTTGTTATGTCACTACACGACTTGACCATGAAGCACGACTTCATGGAACTTTAATTAGAGCTACTTTTCAAATCCACTATGACTATGCTAGACTATTATTGTTACCAAATAAAACTTCATCATTAAGTATATTTAAATCTTATCGAACTATAATTATTAAATTGCCAATGATTGATATACATTTTTAAAATATTTCTAATTGGAAGAAATATGTTTGTAGGTATTACATTACAATAATTTTTCTATTATTCCATTATCTAACTAGTTACCTCCTTTACCTTTTTATTTACTCTTAATTTTACTTTAATCATGACAATAACAATAATTCTACTGTTAAAAACACCTTAATAATTTTTTAAGTAGAGCTACTATCTTTCGATAGAACATATTAACGTTTTTCGTCGAGTAACTGTAGCTGTAAAATTTGACAAATCTGCGGTTATCGTTGTAAATTATACTTAATGGTTTTTGGTTCACTTTAAATTGGACCAAATAAAAATAAAATACTTAAGAGGAAGAATACGCCATACTGATGCTTTTGCTTCATTGAAATTTACAACGATAATAGAAGATGTCGACAAGTATGACTAATAATAAATTATGTTATATTATGTTATTATGTAAATAATTGTTACTTCACCATCAGGAAGACGGAAAAGTTTGGAACTAGGATTTGGATGGCATTCGTCACATCAGAATTGCCCAGAATCCCAGATTTCTAGAAGTGTTGATATACGTAGATATGGATAAAATTCAAAAATTGTTTTCTCAACACCCTCATGTCCCAATTTTCAAAAATATTACATCGATAAGTACAGGAGTTATCAGTGATGCAAAAACTAATTGTTACAAAGGTGAAGAAATTATAACAGGACTACTGCAAGCAATAGTTGGTAAAAACGTGAAGGCATAAAAATGGAATGTTCTTCCTTTCTAAAATGAAAATTCGTATTACTGAAGTACCGATAGACCAGCTATCTAGATTTTTGTATAAACTAAAGTCAATATCGAAGGAATGACAGATCGACTGTATGTGATCGACGGTAAATTTCTGGAAAACGGATGGACTACGGAGCAGGCTTCAAAAAATGCAGATAGGTTGATTGTAAAAACAGTAATAGGATTATATATTTTTTGGAAAGCAGTTGCCATAAGATTTCGACTTAGTTTGCGTTTACCTAAATAGGGGAGGAATTTCTCTTTATTAAGCCAAGCAAATGCAATGCAGAGCGAAAAGATTTTTCTTCATTTGAATTTCTTCTTCGTAAGCTTTCAGAGGTTGTGATACTACATCATGCTTTTTTTGAGAAAACAAATTCAAGGTTTCACAATTCCAAAAACGTCAAGAACTAAATAATGACGCTAGATAAATTTTTAATGATTTGAACGCTACATCTGAGGCTATCGAATTTGGCGCTTGCGGAGGAGGGAGATATTTAACCTGGAATTATATGAATTATAACTGGGGTGTAGGGCACTACTTTTTCTCTTAGCAGTACTAATATTAATAATGTACCAAGCCCGTTTTTGGCCGCGAGTGAACTACAGGACTAACTTCCTCCAGTGGTAAGAATAAATTTGTTGACACGGAGTTTGTTCCAGCAATCGTTGCAGATCTTGTTCCATGAATAAAGAAAAATTGCAGTGGTATCACCCAAACTGTTTAATGTATTCTTTTACATTACATAAATAGTGCAGGTATGCATTCTGCTCAGAGGAGGAAATCTCGTCTGATACACCGCCACAATCTGTGGAAACCTTCCCCAGCAACCCGTTTAGTCGTAAGGAAACCGCCGTTGCTGCAAGCTTCTGTGTAGTGGCCAACCTCACAACACCTCCACCGTTTGGAAGGTCTGTTCTTGCTTTTTCAATCATTAGCTTTCTAACCAGAGGCCCAGCATCTTCTGCAAGCGACCACCCTTTTCATTTTACCTTTTCTAGTCAAACCTATCGTTAGCCTCGGTGTTGGCAGGAGAGTCTTACGGCTACACACATCTAGTTCAACTATCACCGTCATTGTTTCATCATGCGTGCCACATCATGAAAGCCACAAGGGCTATTTCCCAGTTTTTCTTTACTTTTTCTCGAATGGTCTTCTCCCCCCTTTTTCAATTCTATTAGCACATCGCTTTGCCAGTTTTTTCTCTTCCTTGGTGTCAACACTAATAGCCTCATCGATGGCTCTTAATGTATCTATGAATTGTAGACCACTCTTTGTCATCACTATAAGACACCTCATCTTTCTTCTGGCCGAGCTTCTTTTGCTTTTGGGAGTTCTTTGCATCGGACTCCCATCCACGCGTTGGACTTCAGTAGGTACTGTCTCCTGTGTTTTCGTAGGTTCTTTTCTCGTTACCTTTTTACGCCTACGTTTGACCAATAATTGGAAGTGATCATGTTAGCTGTTATCCTTGTCAGCTGCTGTACCTTTATAATCATTTTTATTGATTTGCTTCTCAGATATAAGGAACACTATACTCTGGTACTCTGAGACGGTCATTGCCTTGCAGCTAATGCAGTTGGATGTGAATGCGGGGTACCGGGTTCAAACCCGGGGAGAGTCAAACTTTCTTATGATCAAGTTTCCGTGCTTCGGAGGGCATGTTAAGCCGGCGGTCCCCCTGAGTTGACGAATTGCCACCGTTAACAAAAAACAGGGCTACAGGCACATCTGAATGCTAGCCTAGCAAGCTGCTACCGGATGTAAAACAACTATAGTCCAAAATCGATCTGCGGACTACTCACCAACCCGTCTGGCCAGCGTGGTGAGTTATGGCCAAAAAACCTCCATAATATGGAGAGGCTTATGTCCAGCAGTGGGCGGAAAAGGCTGATAAAGATACTCTGGTCCACGTTATTAGGGACCTCCGCTGTTACCTTTTGGTTCCCCATTTGAACAATCATAAGATCCTTCATCCAGGTTTCCACTATAAAGCGCTCTTTTCTTTATTTTTTAATAAGAAATTGTCGCTTTCTAGGACATTAATCTTAGTCTCAAAGTCTTAATTCCTGCATTGTCCAGTCTAGTCTCCATGTCTTCAACGCGTGAGGTAAGGTTTGAAAGAGTTTTAATAATAAGACTAGTAATTACACTTTCTGCCTCGTTCATCCTAATCAATTAATGAGATGTAGGTGCTTTCTAAATCTAGCCCCGAAGACCTGTTTCTTACAATGAAGGTTTCCATTTTTTCCTCTTGGTGTTTTAGACAATACCAAATATTTCTTTCATGTACGACATTATATTCCACTTTGTTGACCATACCATTTAGAAATAATTCGTAGGGTTCCTGCTTGATTTAGTTTTTGACACTTTGATCATTGTATACGAGCTTCTACCTAGATACTTATTTCTTTTAAATTGGTCATTCTTCTGGTTTTAGTACCCATTACTACGTATTGTTTACCAAAAGTGGGGATTAGATCCTCTGATTCTGTGAAATGACTGTCTAATGTATTCATATGCACAAATAATCTCTCCTATACAAATTTGAGACTATTAATCAAAACTAACTTTTAGCATCACTTCTACACTTTTGTTTGAAAAATTTTTGGCCAATTCAAGGATTCAATGCTTTACGAACTCGATCAGTGGAGATACGGAGCGCCGTTTTTGGATTTTTAGTAGATTCCATGTATCTTTATCAAATCCCTTCAGGTAACCAGAAACTTTTGAACCCTTTAATATTCAGTTTCTTTATTTCTAAGGGAACACATACACCAAACATAATATTGAAACAAAATGTTAAAATTTTTTTAATTACATACTTCTGTTTTTATTAATATTGAATGTTTTACTGTTGTTATACGAGCCATTACTACTATACAGGGTGTCCCCGCACTCACTTTACATAACTTAGGTGGTGATAGAGGACACTTTTCTAAGAACAATATTTAACAAAAATTTTTTTCTAAATTCAAATCCTCGAGAGTTAAGCTTCTTTAAAGCATTTTTTTTTAATTTCCACCTTCACGTTGCCATAGCCCCGAAAATATTGATTTTTTGGTAAAAATGTATTAATGCTTTTTTCATCATCATCATGCTTTTTTAAAGAGTGTGAAATAATCTACAAACTAGATTCACACCTTTTATTGTCTAAAATCAACGGATTTCGAGTTATGAATTAAAGTAAGTTAAAAAATGTCGAAAAATTTGAGCTTTTTGTTTCTTTGTTTTTTTTCAAAACCCTGTATTTTTTAAACGAAACATTTTACAAAAAATCTGACGCCCCATTCCGGATAGGAAATTTAACGGACTACAACTTTTGTCTAGTAAAAATTTTTACTATGTTTGTCGAGAAAAAATCGAAAAAAGGTGATTTTTCGACACTTTTTTACACTCACCGATCGACCAAAATTGGCCTCGTGATCGACCGGTCGATCCCTCGACCTTGTTGACCACTCCTGCTATTATAGTAGCTCTTTAACAAAAGAGAAAATTTTATAAATAATACTATAAAACATCTTTTAAAACGATCACGACTGTGTATTGAAAATGAAGGTGGTCATTTTCAATATTTACCGAAATAATGTAATAGTTGAAAATTAATTAATAAAATAATTTTTCAAAAAGAAATTTAGTGAATTTAATTTTTCATTTTGTAGCTGCCTTGTTTATTATTTTCTGATTTTCTGTGAAATGGATTGGTTTCTCCAAAAATTTTTCTAGACGAACGTTGTAGTCCGTTAAATTTCCTATCCGGAATGGGGCGTCAGATTTTTTGTAAAATGTATCGTTTAAAAGATACAGGGTTTTTAAAAAAATCAAAAAAAAAGGAAAGCTCAAATTTTTCGACAATTTTTAGCTTACTTTAATTCATAACTCGAAAGCCGTTGATTTTAGACAATAAAAGGTATAAATCTAGTTTGTAGATTATTTCACGCTCTTTAAAACAGCACTAAACGATTTTTACTGAAAAATCATTATTTTCGGAGCTATGGCCACGTCAAGGTGGAAATTAAAACAAAATGCTTTAAAGAGGTCTAACTCTCGAGGGTTTGAATTTAGAAAAAAATTTTTGTTAAATATTGTTCTTAGAAAAGTGTCCTCTATCACCACCTAAGTTATGTAAAGTGAGTGCGGGGACACCCTGTATAATTTATTATTGTTATTTCATATTATTGTTAATTCTTTGAGTTTAATTTAGCGTTAATAACTACCTGTTAAGCGCGTATCAAAGCTTGTTTTGTATTGCTTGTTGTTAAGCAATAAAAAATATTACTTACAACAATTTACCTTTCTGAGCTCTGTAACCCACTCTGATTGGTTAATTCGTTTATTGGTAACCTAAAGAAAAGTTCAAGTGCGGCCTTCAGGCCGCACAGTCTGACATCTACATATACTGTGGTCATTACTAGTGCGGTTAATGGATTCCATAGGATAACGATTATTAAAAATGAAACATATTCATGGAATCACAAAGAAGAACACTGATGCTTTGAAAATCGGTGAAAGATAGCGATCACATCTTCACCAATCAACATAAATAATATTAAACAGCGGTGCTTTATCATGTTCTCATTGTTTTTGAAATTTATAACTTAAAAAAATATAATAGTATTTTAATTATTTGAAAGCACTAACTGATTAATAATTGCAAACTTGTAGCCTAAAGGCCAGATTATTTAAGTTAATTGCAGGTAATGGTGTAAACAGTTGTTATCCAAAGCACCTCCAAGTCTATTACTTTACGCACCGTCGCTACAATAAATTAATAAACCACTTGTGCCAAAATATATGCTGCTCGATATAATTATTATAACTTCAGCAGATCATTAAAAGATATATCAATCAAATTTAGCTCATCTTTTGCATTTCAGTAAAATTCTAGCGACTATTTTGTGGAAAAGGTAGTGGTCCAAATTATCGATGAGAATTATTTATTTCATGCATTCAGAAATAAATAGCAACAGGTGGTCGAATAAAGAAGCCATGTTCCTTTGATTGCGTATTAGTTTTCATGTTCAAAACCAGCGATGATTAGGATGACGGCATCTACATCAAATTTATGAAGTGTGGCTACGATAATATACACAAATTTGGATTTGCGTTGTAATAGAAATAAAAGAAGTAGGAAGATGATGTGGGTAAAGTTGCGTTCAAACTGGAAAAATGAAAATTTAAAGAGAAGAAATGTGTGGGTGCGTGATGATGTATGACCAAACGAATTGGTTTCAAAATCAAACTACATTATTTTTAACTTGACCATTTTGTCTCTCTAGTTTTCATTGATTCCGTTTTGTTTGATGCATGGTTTGCCTGGAAATTTTTTTTGGATAAAATTGCATGTCGATTAGTGCAAATTAACGGCTCTAAACCCCAATATTACTAATTAACGAGAAGATTTCTATATTTAGCAAACTAATACATTCAGTATCCGAATTAAAATATTTCTATGTTTAACTGAATTACCGTTTTAATAATTTAATTATAATTCTACACTCAGGCCATGATACCCATGATCTTCTTTAGGATAAATAGTGGAACGCAAATTTAAAGTAGTCTTGGAACCTACCTAATAGTCATTCAATTATCTCTCAAAAATTTAAAAGTAAATCGTACCTATAATACTTTTGCAAATTATCCTCATTAAAAACTTCATTCATGAGCGTAGGTACTCAGTGCTCCAAATATATTTTTAATCGTTTCAAAGGTAATTGAACTATTGAAAAAAAATTTCTAAACTTCTTGTGCGCGAATTATAAAAACAAAAAAATTAGAAGGTAACCAAAATTGCAGTTAGAAAGGAAGTAGTTTAATTCTCAGGAGAAAAACATTCTTTAATCTGTGCATTGTAAACAATAATGGCGCATAGCGTAGAGTCGAAATTCGCACACTATAAATGAACTCTTCCTAAGTTTATTATGCTTAAATTATTATATAATAATAATTACAAAATCCGCTGTGAAACGTTTAGAGTTTTTGTCAGCGTTTTTTATTTCTTTCTTAATCTGTTTCATACCGAAGAAAAACCTTGTGGCAAATGTTAACGAACATGGTTTGACTATTTGATCAAGAGAAAAGTTTAGTTTTATTATTTAGTTTTTGTATCAATTGTACCGTTTAATACTAATAACCTAATACGTGATGGCGTTTTCAACAACTGTTATGATAATTGTGATTCTTCTTTACAAGAATTTATTTTAAGAAATCAAAGAACGCGATTCCCTTAAAGCATTGCATCATTAAATCAGTAAAATTGACAGCTTTGATGTACCTACCTTCGAAAAAAGTGCTTTTACATTGAATAATTTACTTAATGTTTTCTGGTACCATCCATCTCTTCATCAGCACAGATGGTAACCTGCTGTGGTTGTTTTCATTGGAGTTCCGAGCTTTTCGTGGTTGGAGAGGAAACGCATTTTTGCTTTTTAGAAGATAATTCAAATAAATACCCGTATCATTTCCAAAAATCAGAAAAATTTGTGAAGACCGTAGAGATTCACTTCGAAAGCACTTCGAGCTTGAGTTTAGTGTGGCTTTTCTCGTTAAATGAAATTTTCTGGTGATGAAGCATTTTTCCCTCGTAATCTGTCTAAAGTTTCTTGATTCACTTGACCTCTCCATTTTTGTGGTACTCTTCCATGTACTAACTGACGATTTTTTTATTACTTTTGAATAAAATATATTTCTTTTTTTTTTCTATATAATCGTAGATTTGCAAAAAATTAAGCAATCACAGATTCGTTACTCATAGATTATAGATAGATACAGTGACTTGAGTTGTTATTATTATTATATTAATGAATTAAAACATATTATTATAAGACGATTATGCATAAAGAAATATATAACTTCTTCTACTTACCTAAATGAATTGTTGATTAAATTACGGCTAGTGATCAATTGGAGCACCACTTCCGTTTTTCTGTACTATAGCAGGTAACCTTCCGGAACATAATTTTTAAGTGATATTCATTTTTGTTTCTCTATAATTATTATTGTTCTTGCTTCTTGCAAGCCGATAACAACTTTTGCATTTAATTAATTTTTTCTACTTTTTATGCGTTCTTTTTTTTTAATTTGTGATAAATTGAATAAGTTATATTATTTTGAATCATTTCTACAGGGAATTGATTGCACTCTCCTATTCACTCGGCTTCGCTACCAGAGCAGAAATTATACGAAATTCATTTATTCCTCAGCAAATTTGTTCGTCGGAAACCGTTAAACCGTTTCTTGAAGGTTTATTTCTTTATTAGTCAGTTAAAATCAATGAATATCCTTTCAACCGTATACAAATTCAGAGTAGTATAATTTAAACCCGATGAGATGATTAACCGCGTGAATAAAACAATTGAATTTATTTCCTCCTGAAATGTACGAATCGTAAAGTTTTAAGAGATATCTTACGGCTATATAATTTTGTATATCGTCCAAGGCGTAAATAATTAAGTTTTCACTTTATAAAGCAATTCAATAAATGGTTTAAAATAGTATTCAAAAAATTAAATCAAATGTGGTATTTTTCACACATTTCTTATTATCGCACTTTGAGCACCTGTTAAAATGTATAACAATAGGGCCATTACTTATTTCATCATAAAAAATCAATGAAAATTCCTGTCAGAGGCTACCCGAAATTGCATAAATCGGCTCTGTCGTATGTGACTTTTAGTATACAGTAAAACATAGTTTACTTTGTAATAGCACAGGGTCAATTTGCTGGTCAGTAGTTAAAGCAGCACTAGCAAAAACATTATTATTATTATAGTTGAACGGGTGTGGCTTTTTATCCAATAGAAATGAGACTGGGTACCCGTTTCATGCTTAGAGGCTAGATGGGATGATGAAGGAAGGAGCCAATAATAATCAGTCTAGTAGATGCCCACTGGAAGGCCGAGCTAAGAAATTCTGTGAAATTTACGACTCGAACCCAGAATTTCCGCTCTATAACTAAACCAGCGGTCACATCACTCCACGACCGGATCAAATCAAATGTAATATCTAGAAAAAGTCAACTTACGTTAGGAACAAAATAACATTATCAATGTTACAGTTTAAATATGTTCATTTATCCATTATCATCCATTATTTGCAGATTCAAAGACATCATTATCTCCGGTCAATCCTTCAAAAACATGGTTCCATTTAATAAGCGTAGGAAGATAGACCTAAAAGCTCCATAGAGCGGACATTCTGGGTTACAGCTTCAGGGATTATCGATACCTTTTTCCAGAGAGGTAAAGTATTTAGGGATAACTCTAGATGCTAAACTCACCTGGAAATCTCATGTGGATAGAAGTCTTTCCAAAGCAACGGGAGCCCTTTGGGCTTGTCGCAAACTTTTTGGAAGGAAATGGGGGGGCTAAAATCTAAAACGATCTTCGCCATACATATCAATAATAAGACCCATTATCATATAGGTATCGTTCGTATGGTGGACAAAAACAAATGAAATCACAAACAGATCGTGTTTGGATATAACAGGGGCTATGGAACTTGTAGACCTACCATCTCTTCACCTAGGGTGAGAAGAGAGGTCCTCGTGTTAAAAATAACACAAATTAAGAAATTCAAACCAGGAGACAAAACAGGTCACCTAAAGATACTGAATTTCTTACCACCATAACTGTTTAAAAAACCTTAGATATCGATCCGAGAACTTTTGACTTCCAGTCATCAAGTGGATATAAATCCGCTCCAACTAGTATCCATGTGGATACAGAGAACAGGCATACATACGGCTTACAGTATGAGGTAGCTGAGGCCTTAGGAATTTATCTCACAATTATGTAAGTTGAAATACTTGCAATTGCATTATGTGTCCATGAAAGCCTACAAATGAATTTAAAGGGCAAACAAGTCAATATAATGTCTGACAGTCAAGCTGTGATAAAATCTCTCAAAGCCAATAGCTTTGAGTCTTTCTGCACATGAGAATGCAGAGAATCTTTCAATAAACTGGCCAAGAGCAACACAATTGCATTTCACTAACAAGAGGCGAGCCAACATTGCCACCCATTTTTACAGTGGCGGATTTCCGAACAGGCGCAAGAGGGGCGCGCCTGGGGCCTCGCAAATCAAGGGGCCTTAAAAGAACGAAAATGATTTAATTATTAAAGAGTGAGACATGGGGAAATGAAACTGAGAATTAACCAATATAACAACTACTTTTACTACTTATACTAAATATTAATTCTGTTGTGATAAATACTGGAAAAATAAGAGAAAAATTCTAAACTCTAAGATGCATTAAATTTGGAGTTATTTTGATTTGAGCGTAATTTTTTATTTAAATTTTTAATTTATTTAAATCAAATATTCTGAAATATTATGAATATATTAATTCTGTTGCGAAAAACACTGGAAAAATAACACAAAAAAATTCTAAACCCTAAGATGCATTAGATTTGCAGTTATTATGATTTCAGTGCAATTTTTGCTTTAAATTTTTAATTTTGTTCAAATATTCTGAAATTCTATGAATATATTAATTTTGTTGTGATAAACACTGGAAAAATAACGAAAAAATTCTTAGCCCTAAGATGCCTCTTATTTGCAGTTATTTTGATTTAGGGAGTGTAGGATTAGTGAAAATTCTTAGAGGGGGGCTTCAGAATTGAATTGCGTCTGGGGCCTCATAAGTTCTAAAACCGCCACTGGATTTTCAATATACCTTTTGATCACAATAAATTATTAGTTATACATCAAGTGAAAATTTAAAATTCCATAACCCAGCCGATTCGAAGAAAATCGATTTTGAATAACAAAAATTGCAGGTAATGTTCCCATAAGAATTACATTGTTATCCTTGGCATAATGCAAATGCAGTTTATACAGTAATCATACGAATTAGTTCTTTAAAATCGAATTTCCTTAAATTAGCTGAATTATGTAATTTTAAATTTTCACCTTGTGTATAATTAATTATGACCAAAAGGTATATTAAACATGGTGCAAATTGGTGAGTGCCAGTGTTAGTTTGCTCCTTGTAGTGCCAGGTCATGAGGTAATTGAGAGAAATGAAGTAGCTGACAAATTAGCTAGATCAGGGTCAAAACCGCCCCGGATTGGACCTGAACCATTCTGTGGGCTATCCAAAACACACAGAAATGGGAAGCGGAGAGCAAGAAGACTCTCTGGTATAGCACACCAGGACAAAGACAGGCGAATACTCCTTATATTATAGAGCAGCGTTTCTTAAAGTTTTTTATCCGTGGAACCTTTTTTAATGTCCTCTTTTATTGTGGAACCCCTATTTTGAAAAAAATATTTTCAGAATTAACCAAAAGTTCTTAAAATAACAGACAAACAGAACTTTTAAATTTTAATGAGATGACTGAAATTGCTTTTTATTATTACAGATATAATTATTTTCTTGCTTTTTTTCTTTTCCTTTATTTGTGGGGTTGGTGGACAATAATATTAAACTCTGTATATTTTTTAATTAAGATAACGTTTCGAGGGTTGTGTTTCCTCTTCCTTAACCCCGCAAATAAAGGAAAAGAAAAAAAGCAAGAAAATAATTATTAAATATGGACGCAATAACTGAAATCAGTGGCGTAACTACCGGGGTGCGCGGTGTGCGAATGCACACGGCCCGTCAGTTTTAGGGGCTCAAAGGGCCCGAAGCTACCCAAAAAAAATTTAAATTAAAAATTTCGAACTTTAAAATTTAAAACCATAATTTTAATTCCAAAAATTTAATTCCCTTTGTTAATTTATTGTTAACAGGTAGTTTGTGCATTAGTTTATGCAAAAGGTTTATTCTTTATTATGTAAAATGTACAGTTATAATACTAATAATAAATAATACCTACTTTGAGATTACCCTTGCTTATACGACCGCGTTTTAAAATTTCCTAAAACTTTCCAGAAAATAGGGATTAATTTTATAGGATTAACAGGTAAAGAAATATTTTAAATATTGTTTAAAAAAATTAATAGGTACATTTTGAAACACATAATTTGAAAATAATTTAAAGCACATGTAGTACTAATTTTTTTTTTTAAATTTTAAAAAATTTAAAAAAACCCTTGATTGGTTAAACAAACCAATGTTGATACCGATGTTTCAATGTATGAATCAATGCGCTGTTACAAATTTTTTTTTAAATTAGTACACGTGTCCCCCCCCCCACTGACCAACATGGGTATTGAGTGTTCGCGTTTGGCTTAAAAAATGTATGATAAACCTAGCTTTACAGGGTCTAGGACTTTTCGGCGCAGCCGGTTCGGCGCTGCCGGTTCGGCGCCGCCAGTTCGGCGCACATCCGATTCGACGCCGCCAGTTCGGCGCTGGTACTATTCGGCTCAAGGACGGTTCGGCGCAAGGACGATTCGGCGAATCCCGTTTCGGCGCAAGGACGGTTCGGCGCAAAAAAAATATATTTTATTTTTCGGATAATCTATAGGTCTGTTTGATATGTTACACCGAACTACTCCGAGTAAGTTAGTGTAAAAAATTGCGAACATTGATTGGTGTAAAAAGTGGGTTGGTGATTTTACACCAATCAATGAGAGAACAGGTACACTAGGTTGCACTAGGACTGTGATACCAAACAAAGCTTATTATTACCAAGTTATATTATTATGGGGGGGCCATGCCCCCCCCCCCCCGACGGTATTTTTGTGTACTGTGGAGACTTTCCTATTCCTATAAACCTTCCTATTCATGCTTGAACTTGTAGAAATAAACGGCTTTTTTGCCCGTCCGCCCCTTGTGCCCCCTCTCTAGAAAAAAATCCTGGATCCGCCCTTGAATACCACCACAATATTGTACTCTGTACTGTACTGTACTCGTAGCGCTACAACCCTAATGGGTCTTGGCTGACCATTATAATGTTAACTTTTTAATATCAAATGGCATTCACAGCATTGTATTTTTTACCTACGACGGGGAGCCAGCCCGACGAAGAACCCCCCAACCTGGAGGACCAGAGAGACGGCCAGAATAAAGTTCTTACTTCACTCGGATTCGAACCGGGTATTTAGCGTTCATAGTCAATCGCATGACCACTATGTTCCGACCGCCGACACCACAATATTACCAAATATATTTTAATAAAAAAAATATTTTATTTTTCCGATAATCTATAGGTCTGTTTGTTATGTTACACCGAACGCACCGAACTACTCCGAGTAAGTTAGTGTAAAAAATTGCGAACATTGATTGTTGATTCGGACATTGATTTGGCGGCGCCGAATCGGCGGCGCCCAATAGTACCTGCGCCGAATAGTCTTTGCGCCGAAACGGGATTCGCCGAATCGTCCTTGCGCCGAACCGTCCTTGCGCCGAACCGTCCTTGCGCCGAACCGTCCTTGCGCCGAACCGTCCTTGCGCCGAATAGTGCCTGCGCCGGACTGGCGGCGTCGAACCGGCGCACACTGGGCTGAAAAATGATGTAAAAATTTATTTTCCAATTAATGTTTATATAAAAAATTTTTTTAGTTGGTAATATTAAAAAAATCGCACATTACAATCGCAAAATTCGTTATGTTCTGGTGGATTGTTTTGCGTTTAAATGCTTATGAATATTAAATATGATTATATTAAACAGATGATACTCATAGCAATGCGTTTATTTTAAAATTTATAGGTAAAATAACGATTTTAGGGTTTATCTTAACTTGAACTTTTCGAGCGTTCTATAAAATTGTGAACTTTAAAATTTAGACCTGCGTTACTGTTACCTAAACATCTATATCGTGTATCAATTTCTCGCTGGAATGTTTGCCTATAAGGAAGATATTGTCATTTCAAGTTTTAATCTCTTAATTTTATGTACCAAATCCGCTCATTTTCGCTAAAATATGAAAGCTTTCATGCTTCAGAATCCATTGATCCGTATATACGATGAGATAATATGCCTATAAAGGTTTTGAAAATCGAGAAAATATAAATAAAAAAGGAAATAGAATAGAGAATTAGAAAAAAAGCAAATCAAATCAAGATGAATTATAATTTAAGAACAAATTATGATCTTTATTTATTACTTAAAAGCTCCCCTGACACACATCTCGATGATTACAAGAAACTTTTTGAAATGGTTACTTCCAGACTTGATATCAATTTTTGTGAATCAGAACTGAATACTTTAAAAACTAGTATTAGAATGCTTTGTTTGAAGCTGCGTAGGAAGTGGAAACAGTCCAACCGTACTGAAAAAATTTTTTTGGAGAACAATAATTCATGGTTGCATTCTGAGTTTAATTGGCCTCATTGTATAAGACTGAAAATTAAAGATATGGTAGAAAAGACCGAATTTATTCAATATAAGGATACGCAGGAGCTCATGTGTTCTACAATCAGGAGTATGTACAACAATGGACTTAACGATGTTGCAAGGATTTTAGAACATTTACAAGAAAATCCTGAATTTGTTATAAAAATAAGAAAAATTCTTGATGATAAATTTAAACCTGTCGTGTACTCGAAAGAGTACTCGAAAGAGTAGAGAAACCCGATCTAGAAAGTTTTGCAGGGAAGCATCCAACGAAGATATTTTACATAATATGCTAATATCTTCAGATCCTTTTATATCAAGTATTCGGCCATTTCAGAAAAGACAAACAAAAAATCTTTTACCCGAAACTTTGGAATTACTGGAATTAACTCCAGAAATTGAATTAACAGACGCTACTGAAAGCGATACAAATTAATAATTATGTAGCTACTAATAATTTATTTTCATATATTAATAAAAATTAATTTAAATTAGTTTAAATCAAATATAAATTTGTTTAGGTGGGTTCTGGTAACAAAACTAATTTTAAATTTTCGCTGATAGGTAACTCTTTTACGCTATGTATAATCAATGCAACAATAATAAATTATTATAGTATTTTCTAACTATAATTGGTTAGTTTTTAATACGTGATAGTAAATTAATTGATATATTTTAATAATTTACTAATCTAATTCCTTTTACGTGTTACAAATATATTTGATATACATTTATATTTTCATTTTTTTCATATTTTTATGATGAAAATGAGCGGATTTGGTACATAAAATTAAGAGATTAAAACTTGAAATGACAATATCTTCCTTATAGGCAAACATTCCAGCGAGAAATTGATACACGATATAGATGTTTAGGTAACAGTAACGCAGGTCTAAATTTTAAAGTTCACAATTTTATAGAACGCTCGAAAAGTTCAAGTTAAGATAAACCCTAAAATCGTTATTTTACCTATAAATTTTAAAATAAACGCATTGCTATGAGTATCATCTGTTTAATATAATCATATTTAATATTCATAAGCATTTAAACGCAAAACAATCCACCAGAACATAACGAATTTTGCGATTGTAATGTGCGATTTTTTTAATATTACCAACTAAAAAAATTTTTTATATAAACATTAATTGGAAAATAAATTTTTACATCATTTTTCAGCCCAGTGTGCGGCGGCGCCGAACTGGCAGCGCCGAACCGGCGGCGCCGAAAAGTCCCATACCCAGCTTTACAGTATACATTTGGCGTAGTAAAACACCAAATAAGAATTGATATCGCAAATAAATTAATAGTTCTGGTGAGATGCTTAATAATTTTCATATAAAAATATATAAACAACAATCAGGAGCTACAAAGTGTAAACAGAAATTTGAAGAGGAACAAAAATAAAGCAATTTTCAAAAATCACCAGTTTCTTTACATCCAACTCTGGCATAGATGATAACATTTTAGGGAGTTCCTCTGGCATAGGCGCATCTAGGGTCAAAAGTTTGGGGAGGCTAAAAAAATGTTTTCAAACAATTTTTTTATTTTATAATTTAAAATAACGAAACATTGGGATATTTTTTGGGGGGAGGCTAACTTGAATTTTGGGGGAGCTTTGCCCCCCAGCCCCCCTAGTTGCGCCTATGTCCTCTGGTATTGCTGAAGTAGAAGATAAAGTAATGGCAAGCAATCAGTGTAATTCAAATTCAAAATTTTCGCCTGCGGCGCTTGGGAGGATTCCACAAACCCACCTCGCACCCATTGCGCAAAAATTTGCCCAGCGATACAAACTGTTTGCCCTACCTTCATTTTCAGTCTAGCTACGTGCCTGACAGGGCCACGCTGCGGTCGTCGTGAGCTTTAAGTGGAGCACACTCTTAATATGTTTCATTTTATTTAAATAATTAAATTAAATAATTATCACTTATAATATATTAAGTGTATTTTTGATTATCAGTAACAATTTGACTACGTTGCCATGAAAACTTTGTTGTCAAGTAAATGTCCGAATGCGAAGCATGAGGACATTTACTAATAACAACAAAGTTTAAATATAGTAACGTAGTCAAATTGGATGATAATCAATAATGCACGTAATAAATTCGGTAAGACTATTGCACACATTAGAATTAGACACAATGTAACAGTAAATAATATTTAAAAAATTCTGTCATGGTTATTACGTTATAAGTAAGAGCAACGTACACAATTATCAAAAATTATCAAATTGCATATGTGCAATTATCAAAGCAAGTTGAACAATTATCGCTTAATTCTTACGCCATTGGTTAGAGTTGATCGGATCGCTAAATATCATTGGTTCATGTTAGTCATGTGACACATGTGTGCAATAGTCAATTAAATAAACTTAAAATAAAATTTACCTTGACAGTTTTTATAAATTTTGTTTTTATTAAATAATATTTCTAAAAGTAAAAATTCTAAATATGGGGGGGGGGGCGTTCCACAATTTGGCACACAAGAAAATTTCTCGTTGTTACGCCACTGACTGAAATTAATTACAGATATACTTAATATTAGGCTTTATTGATGAAAGTTGAATTCTCATGTCAGGTTCGGCATCAAGCCTGTTGCGGTATTTCGTTTTGTCGATACATAAGCGGAGAACCCCGTTTCACACATGGCAAAACGGCCTTTTGTGACAATTGAGGATATTCATCTTCGCGTACGAGCACGCGTCCTATGACAACGTGTTTTGTGCAGCTCCGTGTTCATGCAGTTTCAGTGCCGTTTCTTTGTTAATCTGTTATGTTGTTGCCGTTGGTTGGTTAGTTGAATTTTCCTTTTCACGCTGATAGCTCGAAAAGAGCCCAGAGTTGTGTTGTAGTTCCATAGTTTGCAAATTTTGAAGCTTTAGTTTGAAGCTGTCAATTTTTGACATATATTATTTTGAAAATTAAATTCCGAATACCGTTGAATAACGATATCATTTGGCATCACGAGTACGTTAACTACTAATCCATCAAGTTCTGATGGACCAGTCATCAATCACTTCCAAAATCGAATGTCAAACCGTATTAAATTAAATACTCTAAAGAAAACAAAAAGGCTCATCTCGGGTGACGGATTAGCCCCAATTCCAGCTAAAATCGCAGCAATCAGACAAGCAGCTAAAACCATGGCTACCAATCCAGACCCAAACACAATCATGGTCGACCCTGCGATGGTCTTCAGCCCAACTGTATCTCCTGCAACCGCCACTCCTGCCGACCAAATGGAAGTCACTGAACAAATGCACACACTGTCAGTGTACGAGGTCGTTGCGCCAAATATCGAACTTTACAATAGGTTCGGTATTTTGGCAAAGGCGCCCGAGCAACCACCAAGACCCGCCACACCAGAACCTGCCTGGCGAATTGTGCCCCAATCGCGACGTCAGCGACCACCCGTCACCCAGGGGGTCGCTCCCTCAACTCACCCACCAGCAGCTGCCCCACGTGTCCAGAAGCCACCTCCAATCGTACTTGCGACACCTATTGGAGACCTTCGGAAATTTATGGCGAGTATCAAACCACTTATTTCCGATAACGTACGCATTCAACATGTCCGAGGGCAAACATGGGTGTACGCAAGTACGCGAGCAGATCATGAAGCCCTAAAGGCGAGCCTCCTTATACCTGGAGGAGCCCAAGGCTTTACATACGGGTATAAGGAGGACCGCACAATCAAGCTCGTCCTCAAAGGCTCCCCTTACATGGATACCAGATATGTCCAAGAAGAATTAGATATGGAGTACAAAATTAAAACTACGAAAGTAACGCAACTTAAAAACAAATACCAGGACCCAACGTCTTCCTTCCTCATAAACTTTGCACCTGGAACCACCATGGCCGACATAAAACAAGTACGAACAATTGGGCCCATTGTTGTCCGTTTTGAGGAAGTCCATCAAAGAACGCATCACCTGCAGTGTTTCCGCTGCCAGAATTATGGCCATGGCAGCGCGCACTGCAATATCAATCCCAGATGCGTCAAATGCACCATCCCTCATCCAACAGCAATGTGCCCAAGGACCTCCAAGGATGATGGCGTACGCTGCTGCAACTGCGGTGGCAATCACGCCGCAAATTGGAGTTCGTGCCCCAAATATGTCGAATATTCAGAGAAGGTTAGTAGTGCAAATGCCAGGCGCCAAGTAACACCACAATCAAACAACCCTCTACCCACCCCCGCGCTAAATATTGCTAGCACCACCTCCTTTCCCGCTCTTCCAGCACGCATCCCAATCCCCCAGTCCGTCACTCCACAAGTGACGAGGCAACAGTTCACTCAAAATTTAAATCAAAATAACGACGAAGAGGTGGATTCTCCGGTAGATATCCACAAAGTACTCAATGCAGCCAGAGCCCTTGATGAATTAATTAACCTCGAACAAACTTACAAAATGATAATTGAAATCACTCAAAAGCTAACAGGCGTCACAAACTCCATTCAAAAAATTCACATTTTAAACCAGATCGCCTTAAAATACGATGTCTAGACAATCCAACCTAAAAATAATATCCTGGAATGCTAACGGTATCTACCGGAAAATCCACGAGCTGGCGGTCCTTGTAGTTGACAAAAAACCTGACATTGTACTTATACAAGAATCCAGACTAAACAAGAGACGTCCACCAAAATTACCCGACTACGTGACGTACAATAAACCTAAGAACGCAGGCGGAGGTCTTTTAACATATGTTAAAAGTACCCTAAACCCCGCCATGACTAACATTACAACTAACGTAGCTGACTCGCAAACCATTCAAATTGACGACGTGACAATCTCAAATTACTACCTTCACCCGGAAGACAGACACGACCGCGGTGACCTAAACAAAATACTTCAAAATTCAAACAAAACCATCATTGCGGGTGATTTCAACTCAATTCACCAGACATGGAGTTTGGGGACGACGAACGCAAACGGTCGCAGCCTGTTTGAGTTCATCACCGACCACCCGGACCCGATCCTACTGCAATACCCAGATAGCCCCACGCACATCCCCGGTAACACCGCCCACTCTCCTTCTACGATCGACTTGGCGATCAGTAAGAACTTAACCGTTGCAAACATCTCGGTGATGCAAAAGTTAAGTTCCGATCACCTCCCAATCCTTATCGAAATAAATGCAATCTCCTTACCTTTCACTCCACCAAGACCTCGAACGAAAACGAACTGGACCGCTTTCGGAATCGATCTCCTCGACGTTGAAATCATCCGCGACATCGACACAAACGATGATATCGACGGGGCTATAGCCAAATTTTCGAACACCCTGATAAAAACCTACAATAGAAACACCAGAGACCTCCCCAAACCGGACTACAATGTTAAGATTACCCCCGAAATACGAACCAAAATTACCAACAAAAACAAACTCAGGAAAATCTACCAAAGACACCACTACCCACAAGTTAAACTACAGATAAATAAACTCACGAACGACATAAGCAATGACATCGCAAAAATCAAACAAGCCAACTGGGACAAGACTTTAAATAACATAACATCGTCAAACCTTAAAAAAGTTTGGCGAATAGCAAAGACCTTAAAAAACGACGAGCCCAACAAACAATTTCCTGTGCTTCAAACTCCTTTAGGACAACATATATTTGACCAAGACAAGACAGACGCAATAGCCCAAGAATACCTCGACCACCACAACCTCACTAACCATACCATCAATCCTGACATCGACAACATTGTTAAAAATTCCATTGACGAAATACAAAACACCGAGTCACCTACCCCAGCATCCTTTTTAACCTCCCCCACTGAAATAAAACAAATTATCAAGAAATTCAAAAACCGCGCACCAGGTCGCGACAACATCACCCCGCAAATCCTAAAAAAGCTCCCAAAAAAACTCCTAGTACAAATTTTTTATATCCTAAATTCCTGTTTAAAAAACCAATACTTTCCCCGAGCCTGGAAAACCGCCATAGTCATTCCCATTCCAAAACCAGGCAAGCCGAAGCACCTACCATCCAGTTACCGTCCCATCAGTCTCCTAAACACTATGTCGAAAATCCTTGAAAAAATCCTCTTAAACCGAATCCTCGCCCACGAAGTCCAAAATAACATTCTCATAAAAGAACAGTTTGGATTTCGTGCCAACCATTCCACCACCCTCCAATTAGCTGTCCTAGTTGACCACATCACCATAAATTACAATAAAAATAAATCCACATCCACCGTCCTTCTAGATATCGAGAAGGCCTTCGATACCGTTTGGCACGATGGCCTTATCCACAAACTTTTCATACTAAAATTCCCCATCCACCTTTTAAAACTCCTTATCAGTTTCCTCAAACACCGAACATTTCAAGTTAAAATCAACGCGTCCTTATCAACCCCGCAACCCATTCCAGCAGGAGTCCCACAAGGCTCCATCCTTTCTCCCATCCTGTTTAATTTTTACATAAACGATATTCCAAAAGACGACGACACCATCATTTCACTTTACGCCGACGACACCGGTATCTCCGCCACAGAAAAGACCAAAAACCAAACCATCGACAAAATACAAACTCATGCAGAATCGCTACTTGACTACTATGACGACTGGCGACTTAAGGTTAACCCCACAAAGACGACCCTAACGACTTTTTCACACAAACTCGACAATTTAACCACAAAACTACGACTAAATGGTGTGGAGGTTAACCCGACAACGAAAACCAAATACTTGGGGGTAACCCTCGACAAAAGACTAACTTTTAAAGATCATATCATTGAAACTGCAGGGAAAGCCGCTCGAGCCATGCACGCCCTTTACCCGCTCCTCACATCCCGCAATAAACTACATCCAAAAATCCGCCTTCAGCTCTACAAAACCATGATACTCCCCATCCTGCTGTATGCATGCCCGATTTGGAGCAAAGCCGCCCGTACCAATGTAAAAATCCTTCAACGTGCTCAAAACAAGTGCCTCCGGTTGATCACCGGAATGCCAAGAAACACAGAAATTTACGATCTACACGAAATTGCAAACATACCACGAATTCCCACATTAATTCATCACGCCGCAGTCAAATTTTTCGAAAACACGGTCAAGCGGAACCAATCTACAGTCCACATCAACACAATTCATACCAATAATATGCCCTTCAGGCGAATAAAACATAAACTACTTCATCAAATCATGTTATAAACTACAAACACTAACCACACACACCTAATTACCATTCGCCTGGTTTTTGTACTCGTTTTCCAGGAACAACTTTCAACGGGGCCGACTCCAACTAATTCCAACACCATCCGACGTTGCTGATATGCTACCGCAGGTGCAGCGAAACGAATCAATTCAACTAATTATGTGTTAATGTACTTAGTGCAGTAGCACAAAAATTTTGTAAATATTACTGTAAATACACGAGTTGTTAATCTAATCTAATCTGATATTCATCTTTTGAACTGCACCAAAATTCCACTAATGGCATTGATTTAAACTTCTCTTGCAATGATGAATCAGACGGAATCAGATGTCATTTCAATAAAAGTTTCATATTCTTTTGTTGACATGGTTGAAGGTCGTGCATCGACAATAAATGGGTTTTTAATCCACAATTCATTTTGATATTTAACCTGCTGTTCGTTTGGAAAATATAGATTAAATGCTTCACTCAATCCAGTAAGGTGGTGAATAATTTCTCAATGAATATATCTTCTATTTCAACCCCTTCCTGTTCTGAAAAGCATTTTATTGTTGGAAAGCAGTCAAACTTGTTGGGAGCGCATACAAATTTTCCAAAATTCTATCTTTTTCTTCAAAGTAAGAATTTTTTCGTGAGCAGTAAATACATTTACTTGTTTGTCTTGAACGGTGAAATTAAACTCATTGATCTTTGTCGCAATATAAATGGAAACTAAAATAAAAATGATACGCTGTTACGTTTTTTCTGTGCTGTTTTATGGAGTCGAGTCTTGGACATTAACGGAAGCAACGACGAAGAGATTACAGGCTTTCGAAATGTGGATTTACGGCAGAGTCTTGAGGGTTTCGTGGGTGGAACACGTGACTAATGCAGAGATACTTAGAAGAATGGCGAAACAGACGGAAGTAGTGAGCACGGTCAAGATGAGAAAGTTGCAGTATTTGGACACATTATGAGAAACGAGAATAGATACCATCTTCTGCAGTGCATATTACAAGGTAAAATAGAAGGAAGAAGAAAGCGTCTCAAGAATTTGAGAACGTGGTTTTCGATGACGACGACGGAGCTTTTCCGCACTGCAGTCAATAAAGTTATAATAGCCAGGATGATAGCCAACATCCGGAACGGATAGGCACTTGAAGAAGAAAAATATCTTTGTAAAAATATCGCTTAAATAGGCAATTTTAATTAGCCAAATTTTATCAAGAAATCCATCTTTAAATTCGAAATTGTGTTCCAAAAAAGGCACGCACCTCGTCCCTTAACTCAATCAAACGAGTTAGTATCTTTCCTCGAGATAACCACCTGACCTCAGTATGTAAAAGAAGAGAAGTTTGTACACTTCCCATGTCTTCAGACATAGGATTTTGAATAAACGATTATTTAGAGGCCGCGATTTTATGAAGTTGATGATTTTTACGACCTCATCAAAATAAAAAGCACTTAAGTTTCGCGGAACCCTTAAGTCATCTCCGCGGAACCCCAGGGTTCCGCGGAACACAGTTTAAGAAACGCTGTTATAGAGTACTCGTCTGCAGATGCTAAAAAGATTCTTCTTTTATCAATCAAAGAACGAAATCAGACTCATTACGGGGTTAAGCAGCGTTCACATCGAATTAGCGCCGCGCCTTGCTTTCGTTGCCTTGCAGAATTTGTTGCTTGATATTTGCTTTCGACCGTATAGCGGTCACATTGAATTAGCGTGGTGCCTTGTTATGTGCATAGACTGCATTGTCCAAATATCCTTAGATCTAACAGTAGTTTACCTGTTATGTTATGAAAAGTAGTACTTCTACAATATTTTTTATTTAAAGTCGTCTCGGAATATAATCTTAAATAAATAATTAATTATACATAATCTTTAGTTTTGCAATAAAATTCGCATTTACTTATTTTGATTTAATTTTGACTACATTAATTTATTCATTTATTGCAATATAAATGCATAAAAATTATTTAATAATTGTGAGATCACTACACATTGTAAATATTAAATTTATATAAATTTTTTTAAAAATAAAATAGTAATTACATTTTTCAAATAATATTACAGGCTATTGTAAACAGCTTTTGGGTTTTATGGTGTACTTTATTGCCATAAATAATCTTTTGGTTGTTAGGGTTGTATCAGGGTACATGGCACTTTTTATTATCCTACTAAATTACCTGCATAAAATAGTTTTACTTCTTGAAAATTCTTGACAAATTATTTAATTTTAAAATAGAATGTTAGAAAATAAATTAGTTAACGTAGCAATAAACTTTAGGGAATCAATAAGAGAAAAAAAGTATACAAAAACAAATAAAATTTTATTTAAATTGAAAATCACCAAATTAAAAATCACCAAATTAAAAAATGGCTATTTGTTTGCAATAATTTAAAATTCACATATTGGAATCTTTTCGGATAATAAGTACATAACAATTTTGAATTGTTAAAAATCTCGAATCGAATTAAACCAATCCAATCAAACAAATAAAATTTAAAAGCGTTGTGTATTGGTTCTTGCTTTGTATCTGAAGTGAAAAAGCTTGACAGAGGCAAACTTCTGCAAAACTTCAAAAGTCAACAGTAATTTTAAACATAAAACCTTTTTTCAGGTAAAATTGTAAAATTTATTATTTCGTATACCTGCCAACATACAATATCAACCATTTGAAGCTTGACAAAGTCTGCAAGACCACGACAACGCAACAGCTAATTTTAAGCATAAAAAAGGATAGAAGAATATGCATCACTCTGATTGGCGCTTGCCATCATCTACCGAAGCAACGCAAGGCAAATTTTCCATTGTGAACGCCGCTTTATTTACTGATGGACACTGTCCATTGAAATACCACATCAAAAAAAATGAAACTAGAAGTGAATTACAGGTGCAGACTCTGTGAATTGTAGACACAACTGATACCCAAAAGGAGTTAAAAATAACACCTCTCAGGAACATTCTGTGCTTTTGTGGTAAGATTGAATTACAAACCATGATAATAAAAATTTTGAATATGGCGAAAAGAAAAACGATAAACAATCTTTTTATTGCCAAAATTAGATCTCTAGCATAATATATTTATGTATGGGGTTTCAACGCACAGCAAATAAAGCAATCACTTTATTGTGTTCCAAATTCATTCACAATAATTTGTTAGAAAACTCCTCCTCCTTGTCATTTATTGCTTTGTTCATTTATTGCCATCTAAACAAGTTTACAAACCTAAAACAAATTTACAAGCTACGAAATATAAATGCAGGACTTGTAACAGTCACCCAAGTCGAACAACTATGGCCTTTAGTACATATGGTTCCATTCCCCCTCAGCGAGGTCGGAAAATCATATCGATCACGTGCCAGATAATAATTTGGCGAATTTGATTTCTAACATTGGAACAGTTTATATTTATCAAAATAACAGTGGTTATGTATAATCGGTGCTACCCATTGGTCAAAAAATGTATCAAAATTAATTAGTTTATAATATAATGGTTTATATTAATTAAAATTTAAAAAGTATCAAGTTAATTGAACGTAATAAAATCCATTATAGATAATATTTTAGGTTTCAAGCTTTCTGAAGATATCTACAAAAATAACTAAGAGCTCAAGTGTACGAATTTTATTTAATTCTATTATACATCCAATTAACTTGATAATTTTTAAATTTTAATTAATATTTATTTTAAGAGTTAAAAAGTTATATTATATAAAAAAAAAAAAATATAAAATTAGTTAAATATACCTTCAAAATATACAGTACATTACTTTGTTTGATATGATTACGTGGACTACATTTGTATAATCAAATACAAAATTTGGGTGAATTTGTTTAAGTATTCGATTGGAAAAGTACTACGTATTTGATTCATGATTATGAATAATAATCGCCCTAACTATTGACCAAAATGATTAGGAAAACAAAATTAGTTCCATATATAGGTTAGATATGAGTATGTGGACTACATTTTTATATCCAAATACAAACCTATGCTACAGGTTATTTCTTTTTAAAAAGGGGTGAGACTTAAAAAAATATAGTTTTTATTAAGTTTAAATAAGAATTATCTATAGAAAAATGTTAATGTTACAGCTTACAGTGATAATTGAATGACTAAATTTTAATGTTACCATTCATTAATCTATTATTTGCTATTAATTTCATTTTATCTTTGCAATTATTGCATTTCTTGAATACTTGACCTCCAAAAGATCTATACATATTAATTATTATATGTCATATTTCTTTCTATTTAGTGACTCGTCTATCAAGTAAGGAATTTATTTTCAGGAAGAAAGACGTTCATCATCCATTCTTCTTTCTTTCTCGGTCCTTTTACCCTAAAGAGGGTTTGGTGAACCTTTTAATTTGGGGACGATTTATGTACTTTATATGTTTCGTACTAAGTCCTTTTTTTTACCCTAAGACAAGGTTTCTCTTGGCAGATTACACCCCGGTGGTTTGCCATTGCCTTCCGAGGGAGAGACGGCCAGAATAAGTTATTACTTTACTCGGATTCGAACCGGGTATTTAGCGTTCATAGTCAACTCGCGTGACCGCTAAGCTCCGACCGCCTCCATTAACAAATCTTATTAGATAGGCTATATCAGTATATTTTCGTCGGTAAATTTCATCCACTGGATGACCGTGGCGTCATTTCTAAGGACTTCTGTCCAGACGTCCTTTGAAAAGTCACATTCATTTGTAATTTCTCTTACTTAAATCATAATATCACTCTGTATTTATTTTGCACTCATCTTCTTATTAACAATTTTATCACATTACAATGTTCAATTTCGTTCAGTTTTACAAATAATATTAAAATTGACTACCATTCAAAATAATTATTTTTAATTTTTCCCCTCATTCTCATCCTTTCATCACCGTTTTAACAGAACTTATAGAATATTCCCTCGTAGTAAATATGTGATGCATTCTTGTAAACTGATAATTTTATCTGGATCCTCTCACTTCATTGCATCCAGGGAATTGATTTCTATTGTATAATTAATAATTATTGACACACATTTCTCTGATTGGTATCCAATTTAAAAAATCAGCGGCTTGCTTTGATAAAATTGTATAAAAATAATTTCAAAATGAAACATTTTTTCACAATGAACATTAAGGAAAACAATTTTTTTTTAGTTTTTACTATAATATACCAAAAATAAAAAATTAACGATTTGGATTCATCCTCAAAATTTACAAAATAAACAATTTTACTTCCGTTCCGTTAATGCAGTAGATTAAATCGACTTGACACAAATGCCTTGGCTCGACCTCACATCCTCACGCTGATCCTACGAGTTTATAGAAAATTTTGTAGGAATCTAATTTACTACAAAAAAGTCCGTTAAAGTATATTTTTTCTTTAATAGTTTAAGAGTGGAAAACATTCAAATAATTGAATGTGCTTGTAATTAACGTGCTCATACTGAAAAGCGACCGAAAATATGCTTAGATTTCTGGGGCTGCCCTCTCATCTTCGCATAACACAACTCGGTTTCTGCCACCTTCGCACTTCTTATATATTTACATAAGATAGCTCGGCCTACGGCCTCGCACTGCACGTTTTTAATTTTAATTCTCATTTTCCATAAATTAAAGCAATATCATTTTGTTTTAATGGATGTAAGAACCTTTTGCTGACTATTTTTGCCCGTATCTGGACTCGGAACACAATAAATTGTAGGTTACTGATTGCAATAATTTGTTGTAATATTTTTGGTTTAATTATTCCTGTTTGTTTTAAATCTAAAATTAAATTTTGTAAGACATTTTTATGTTTATTATGAATCTTGGGGAGAAGTGCGAGGCCGGTGGTCGAGCTAAGTTACGTAATATAGGTCAGCGGTCGGCAACCTTTTAGATATTGCGGACCACTAAATTCGCAATTAGAATTTTGCAGACCACCAACTTAATTTCTAAATATACGAATTTTTCTTCTTTCTATTTGTTTAACCCCACTATCAAAATTTAAATAAATATCTTTATTTTTCTGGTCAGCCGTAAAATAAACACGGATAGACTGCAGAGCAGAAAACCGGGGTTCTAATCCCGATTGAGTCATCAGATATGTGCTGTGATTTAAAAAGCTCAAAATCGATCTGTGGACTATGGGAAATGCAAAGGAAAACAACCCCTTTCACTCGCTATTGCTCACCACTACGTCAGATGATGTTTTCAACAACCTTTTTAATTTAGCTGATTCAATAATCCTATAAATGAATTGCGCAAAAAAAATTTCACCATGTAACATTATGGTAAACAAACATCCTGAAATTGGAGTTTTTCCCAATTTTATACACAAAACTCTTCTGTGCTTATACCTACCCAATTGTCTTTCTTATGAAGTTGCTTATTAACTTTGATTGCACACAAATCAATGGCCATGTGATAAGTTCCACCTATGAGAACCTGTAGAGCTTCCGCAGCATAACATAGCACAGATCAGCTTAGCGTAGTTGTGCATAGTAGGCAGGCAGTTCATTATAAATTTTTTAAATTGCTTGTTTCCACCTAATCCCATTTGGTTATTGCACTACAAAATAAAAAGGTTATAAATAGACTTTACAACTTTTTGCAGTAACAAACTAATAGAAATATTAAAAAATTCGAAAGTAAATCAATTATAACCAAAATACAACAACCACAGACATGTTGTTTCGATCTTATTAGATCTCATCAGTGACGTATAGCTGTGAATTTGGTTATAATTATTATTTTATTTTAATAGAAATATTATTTGTGATTAGATTACTTAATTCGTACCTATACATACAATAGAATTGCATTTTTCTTCAAAATTGTTCCTTTCTTATCAAATTTTTGTTGCGTAATAAAAGTAAAGATTCAAGAGATTAGTGGTCGTGACGCACTTATTTTTGCATTAATAATTGCTCATTATTGGTTTGAAAATTGACGCTGAGTAATAAAATCAATATAATTTATTTATTATTTATAGAAATATGATATGTGGGTAGGTTAAACAAAATGCATCTACTAGCAATATTTAGTAAGTAATAATATTATATGAATTATGACATTATCAGAAAAGCAATTCCAATATTTATAATTTAGCACGTGATGGTAGTTTATAGTGTAGGTATATTTTTTTAATTAATTGAAACTTATAAAAATATTATTAAGCAAAGCGATTAACCGTTAATTATTATTATTATTCGTAATCAAAACGTTTTTTAATCCATTTCTATTAAAAAATATTTGTAAACAAAACGATAGCCGCAATAAAATTGGGTTATTTGGAGGAAATGTTCGACACCATAAAACAATTTCGAGCAAGGATATTTATAATTATTATTGTGTCCTCATCAATATTCTGATTAAAGACAGAACTTCAGGTTAAAGTAATTAAATGCTATTAGTTGGTTTTAACTTGCAAATACATTTCGATTAGTAATTTATACTATAATTTGCATTTTTATACCGACTTGACCATTAGTCGATCGGTTAACGTAGTAATATAAGCTGGCGTTTTTCCAAAATTTAAAGTTGAGCTTAGAAGCTTAGAGAGGATTTGTAATAAAAAATGTAATCTATTGAAAACTAGTATTTTTGTGATCTCTCTCTCTTGTTTAAATGGTGGGAAGAATCGCGATGGTCTGCAAAACAACTCAGGTGAACTTGTAATTGGTTCGCTGTGGTTGCAGATGATGAGCTTATGGTTTTGGTGATGATCAGTGTTTTGAGCTTATTATGTAGTGTTCCAAGTGGCTTGTCACATACGGTAAGCGAATGACTAATAACCCATCCATCGGTGGTGGTGTCACGGTGGCGAGCGTAGATACAGGTGCAATGTCCTCGTGCAGGTGAGGGGCAGGGACGATCTACCTGTCGTTGTTGCCCATTGCTTATGTGAGTCAGTCCGCGGTTCGCTCTTCTTTGTGCTTGTTGTCTACTGCAGTTACCTGGCCTGTGAATGGCACTGGAAGAATTCACGGGGTTCTTTAACTACTCGTGGACTTTGAGTGCCATCCCCAGAGTCTGATAATACTATTGCATACCGTTCGAAACAAAATTCGTAATTCAACAAACAAGCAAATCATCATTTGACGTCAACAAATTACACGATACTAGGAAGTGAGTGTAATTCGTGCTGTAAGTTTGGAATCGACTTCAAAGAGCTCTTGGATTTCTTCATCAAGTGCGTGTTTACACTTATCAAATTGCTTACGCGTCCTTGGTAGTAACGATTCAAATAACTGTACGTATCGAACACATTTCGCCATACTTCGGGGTATTTTTGGTTTCTTACATCACAATGGGTAGGTAAGTTAGCTGTTACTAATAACAAAACAAATTTTTATTCTCATTGCGAAAATGTATCGAGTACAGAAATTGCAAAAAAGTACTCAACTCCATCCTACACGTTAGATTTTGTCTGTACCATCGTGCAACCCACACCGGTAACAGAAATAATCGAACGATAATATATATATTTTTTAATAATATTATTGCGATGAATTACGTAATTTTCGTCACGTAATTGTTACTATAAAATCAAGACAATTAGGTAGAGTGCAAAAATTAACAATAATAATAATTATTCATTGTCTACATTGTTCGAATTATACATTGAAATTAGGATAATATTTAATTTTTATATTATACAATAAACCGCCTTTTAATTAGCCACTTTTGAGCCCAAGCAAAAAAAAAGTAGCAAGTTAATGATGTCTAATTTAAAAATATTTTTGGTGTTGTATCGTTTGTTACATAATGATAAGCAAGCATCGTCAGCTTGACCAGACCAGATTGTATTAAAAGTTGAATAGAATAATAGACGAACAGTAAAATTATTACAGGTAGATGGTAGATCTTGGCAATGGCCGTGTAAGATGTAGCCGTTCCGCTTGGGTCGGCCAACGTCCGGGAAACGCTGCCCAGAGTTGTCAGTCCATAACGCGGCCCCTCTCGCCGTTTCGCTCCGGTGCTTGCCCGCATGTATTAGACCCATTATCATTAACCAGGTACGGGAAGATACGCCACTGACTAGACCGGAAAACGTGCTCGAACAACTAGGGGTCATCGTGAAGCCCTCAAAATATCGAAGCTTTTTCTTCCCATCATTTTTGTATCTTTTTTTACCACCTTAATTACTTTCTTTTCTATTTAATGTACGACGAGCGAAGAAGTATTTGAAAGCGTTCGTGTTTTAAATTTGTGAAGATTAAATTCCTCTCTGATGAGTATCATTGTTGGTAATTATGATCTCTCGATTTTAAGACACTTTTTTAGTTTCTCGTTCCATTGTATTATAAAATAGACTTTTATTGTCAACCGGTTTTTGTTGCATTGTTTTAAAATTTAACTACAAAATTAACTTTAATTATACAACCAAAATAATATATGATGCTAAAAGTTTCCAAAATAATTAAAAATTCAATGTTCGCGTTTTTACATAACAGGTTGGGTATTTTTTTAAATTAATGGTTTTAATTCAATTTATATTCAAAATTGTTAATTAGTATTTGTGTATTTTTTTATAGATAAACCCTCGAAAATACATTTTCAAGTTCGGTAGATTTACAGTAAACTGGAAAATTAAAAGTTTGGAAAACTGTGAAATCCTACAAAAACATTTTATCATCAAATATTGTAGTCTTTACGAAAGTTCTCAGTTTCACATGGATTAATTAGGTACACCGCATGTTGAGCGTAGGGAAAGACTGCTAAGCAAAAAAATGGAGGATTGATTGATTGACTGGCGTAGGTTGGTCTAACTGTAAGCGAAAGAATTTTTTTAATTCTTTAGTTTACTTTAGTAAATAGTAATAGAATGGTTAACAGAAATGCATTATACATGGCTCTATCCAATCAAAACAAAACATTTACACTACATCGTTCAATAAGCGTAGGTATACACAACATAAGCTTCCTACTGTTTATTTATTTGCGAGTGATTAGTGATTACCCAAATACGCGATAACAACTTTTTTATAATACTATTGCACCCAATTCTGTGTAGTTTTCGATTCGAACTCAGATTTCCGGCTCTGTAATTCATCTATCGGTCACACCAAGCCACTGCTGTGGTTTATTCATATTTCATAGATTGATTGGCTCTAAAACTCAAACATTACAAAGTACATTATATAATTTTTTGTTACATTTTAATTTCCGATTTAATGTAATTCCAGTAGAACCTGTCAAGAATGACACTGTGTAGTTCGATATTTCAAAGAATATAATTGTGAATAACCAACAGAAGTGGGTGAAAGCGTAAGTGTATCTGCTTTTATGCTGATGTGATTTTTGATCACGTTGTAATAACTACGATCGAGTTATGTACCTTGCTTTTTAACAAAAGTTTAATTTGATAATGTTTAAAAGTTTCATTTATGCAACTTCAATTTTTGAATAATTTACTCATCAATATGCGAACATGTTTTGTTTCAAGTTTTATTTCTTCCAATAATTTTTGGACTTTAGTTTGTAACAATCCAAAAATATTTTATTACATTGTTAAACAACACGGACGGACAAAGGATTTGTGATTAAGAGCGCGCTGCAAATTTTGCTGCAAAAACATGTTTCAACAAATGGCGTACCCTAAAATATTAATCTTTTATAGTTATCTTTTCACTAAAACAGAATTCTAATAATTTGTAAAAGTCATATGAATAAATGATAACTAAGCTAGGCAATAAGGAAGTTTGAGCTTCCAATGATGAATATTTACAAGTATATTCCAAAAAGATATGAACATGTGAAAATATTAAATATATTTAAAAATATTTATCTTTGAAAGTTCAAACTTCCTTATTGCCTAGCTTAGTTATCGTTTATTCATATGACTTTTATAAATTATTAGAATTCTGTTTTGGTGAAAAGATAACTATAAAAGATTAATATTTTAGGGCACGCCATCTGTCGAAATATGTTTTTGCATCAAAATTTGCAGCGCCCTCTTAACAAAGACAATAATGTACGTTGTTATGATAATCAAGAAAAACATTAGTAATATAAGAATTACCGACTATAAATAGGTAAATTATATGTTTGATATTTGTTACAATCTCGGTTTCCCCGTCAAAACCGACACTTTGTATAGAACGACAGGAAATCGATTCCGTTTGTGTCGAACTTGACAGGTTTTACTGTAAATAAATTGAGTATTGTTAATGCAATGTAATCTTTTCATTATTATTGTCAATAATTAGTTGCACCTGATCACATATGGGAATAATAAACAAAAAAGGGGGGAAGCTATCAGAAATATAAGAAAAATTTAAACGATAAATTACTTTTAAAATTATAAAATTTACCCAATCACATCAGAACGTTGCTCGTCAGTTATCGAATTTTTTTATTTAAAGTTTATTTCTATTCGAAAGAAGGAATCTAATGTTAAGGCGCCTCTCTTGGCTTAAAATGGTAAAAGTACAAGTTAAGACTGCTGTTAATAATAAATATTTTTAAATGACTCGAAAAAAGGAAACAGGGAAAACTTTTTGAATAAAATAAACTACTTGGCTGTAGGATGTTAACTTGTTAAATTATGGTAGTTAAGGGTGTAAACTACAAATAATATAAAACTTAAATTTTATGGATCATTCATAATTAAAGCTAAATAAGCCCAAAAACCGTAAAAATTAAATACAATTTATTATTGTACCCCGAATGTGATCATGGATTTTCAAACTTCCAAGATATTGTTTTCTAATTTCTATTTCGCACATTTCCTCAACTAGAATCATTTAAAATTATTTATAAACCGAAATCTCTGATGAGACCACTCACTTATTAAAAATATGCCCCCAGGGCGACGCAACTCTTCAACCCAGAATTTTGAATATCGGGATATTTATAAATCGAAATCTTTGAGAACGCTCACATATTAAAAGTATACCCCAGGGCTAACACTTAACCTAAATCGGAATATTTAGGCCAACGGAATTCTTAAAATGTGATATTAGTTTATTGTTGACAGTAACCAAGATCGGCGTTAGAGTTCTTAGAGGGAAATTCAAATCAAATGTCCTCTCACGTAGCGGATTGTGGCGACGTTTTGGTTTCTCAGCGACCGCCTGCGTCGCAGGCCACAGGTCAATTGCGGTAGCGCCACCCCTTTCCACACACACACACACACACAAATCATCAACTGAGTCTTGGAAGCGAGGCTTCCATCGTCTCTTTAACATCTGTGGACCGTCACGTTGATAACAAACAGGCCAGCTAATTAAAACTAGCTGGCGAGCGGTACCCCTTTCCAAGCCTTATTGTAAGTATTTACACCGAACGCACGGACTGTCAACACAATACAGCAACTGCGGCCAATCAGGAGTAATGAGTAAAATATCGTGAAATATCGAAACTTTACAATCGATTATTGCCTAAACTAATTGATATTTGACGTTCGCCTTAGCTTAAACATTTTTAAATTTACACTTTACAAAAAAAGGGTGAAGATCATTGGCTGTTGGTGTCACTAACATAATTAACGAACTAACAAAATTGAAGTTAAATAAAGAGAAAGTTAACAGTGCTCTGTTTTATAATTTTTGTTAAATTACCATTATTAAATTATGTGATACAATGCCAAATTAAATTTATTTTTTATGGTAAAACGCAAATTGAATCATACCGATGCAGATTAGATGCTCATTTTTATGTGTTTGTTGCAACGTAAAACGAAACGACGCAAATCAAGACCCTGATGTACTTATTCTTTGGTACTACAGGTTGATTTCAATCATAAAAGAAATCACACTCACTCATTTGTTAATCATATCGCATACATTGTTTATGTATGTACTTACGAGTACTTACGAGTACTTAAGGCGAACCACCCATCAGGGACGTGTCAACAAATTTTTTTGAGGGGAGAATTTACCAATTTAATTAATTAAAAATTGCCAACGTTTTGTAATTGTCTATTTTTCCTATGATCGGTTTAGCGGATTTTGCCAACTTGACCAAATTTTAAGTGTTTTTGCCAACTTTTTTCCAACTTTCTGAAATATTGGGGAGAAGATCCCCCCTCATCTCCTTGCCATCCATAATAACTTTGTTATAAACTGTCGTAGTTCAAAATGCCTGAGGATCGTAAGCTCAATAAGCGAACCCACACAAAATAAGGTATTTTATTTGAACCTGTAAGAAAATTTGAATTTTATTCAATTTATTTTGCCAATTAAATGTTACCTAAAAACGTATCTTGTTTTGTTTTTATTATTAAGTAGTGCAAAGAAACTGACGTTCAATTAAATTTTATGGCTAAGCAAATTGTTCTAAGAAATCTAAACAAAATCATAATACCAGAAGGCAGATATGCTCAAATTAGGGACCCTAAATAATTTTGTATTGTGTGTGAATAAAAGTAATACGACCATGGAACAAAATTTTGTAAACAAACGAATGTCAAAAATAATAATCAACTTAAACTTACAACAATTATTGTCAAAGTCTCGAAGTGGAGCCAAATGCAGGATATTTGTGTTCAAAAACTTCATGTTGCCAACTATAGATTGGAATTGAAGAGATTTTAAGAGTGCAAGTCATTTGTAGATTTTTTAAAATTTGCGTTTTTCAAGGCGTGAACAGTTTGAATTTGTGATTTGCAGCACCATTGCAAGTAGTTGGCGATGTATAACTGCGAGAAGTGAATCAATTGCCTGATTTTATGAATCATAAGGTTTGTTCGTTTGTATGAACTAACTTGCTCGGTTCAAGTTAGTGCAATGTACTGTGTTCGTTTGGCTGCTCAGTTCATGACCGAACATGAACTTCTTGCTCGACCTCCATAGGAGGAGTAGGCAGTGCAAGTTAGAACACTATCTAACTTTTGTGGTGGGAGTATTTTGTCTCGAAAGATAACCCAGTTCAAGTTAGTTCATACAAACGAACAAACCTATAAAAGGTGAATGGAAAAATTTTCGTTTTGCACATGTGGAATTTTGCTATTATACGACGTATTAATTTTAAAGCTGGTTCACACTATATGATTTCTCATCTGACTCGGTCATACGAAAAGTCATGGCAAAAATCATACGAAACTCTCTTTTCTCTCTCTTTAATTTACTCTGGAAAATTTTCAACGTTAGAATTTTGCACGTTGGCGAAGTGGGGTTAGAATTTATAAATATTTACCTATTCTGGAGATAACAATTTATGGATATTTCATTAAAATACATAAAATATATCTTATCATAATATTTGCTAATTTTTTAATTTTCTTTTGTATTTTTGCATAGCTTTCGTTTGATTATAGTAGAAAGAGTATGTAGTCATTTAAGATTTTAAAGGTGTGTGGAGGGGGTGAGGTGGGTGAATTAAGAATAACAAAAGTTCCGATTCCAAGTTTTTACGCCACTTGACTTTTGAAATCTTCCCAATTAATAGATAGATTTTGCATGTTTCCACCTTAGTCAAAATTATATCCGTTGACAGGGCTCATCAGTTCTATTCTGGAAAAAATGAAATAAAAATCTTCATCGATTTCTAAAGTTTTTAATGATTTTGAATTAAACGTCCAATAATAGGGATTACTTCCATTTCTACGAACACCGTTACAAAATGATTTTATAGTTTAGAATAAGATTCCCAACTAACGATTCAAAAATGGTCGAGAGGTCAGAACATGAATTGTAAGATATTAACAAATTTGAATTTGATATATTTATCTAACTTTTAGATACACATAATCTAATTTTTAAATTGATGTTAATTCAGTAAACGAGATCGCAGATCGTGTCTACAATGGAAGTATCGGTAATTGCATTCTCAACAACATTTTAAATATTTTACCAAATTAAGTAAATTCATAAGTTGTACATATTACTCCTATATCATAACAACAATAACAAGCTCCTAATAATATGCACTACAATTAGAAGAATTTAATTATAAAACGCGTTCCTGCAGTCCCCCCCCCCCCCCGGTAAGCTGGTGAGTTGGTAATTAATTTTGTATAAATTATTTAACAGCATAAGATTTTGGTTACGCTTCTGCTGGAAATGCCATTCTTTTTCAAGTAATTAACCCCTTGAGTTGCACAAACTTTTAACTGCGAGCGTACTCTCGCGTCCTTGAATCTCTTAAATATACAGAATGCGAAATAAAAATGAACGACGCACCACTGCACCATTTCCAGCTGTAATTCAGATTAGCTAGTATTTCCGGCATCACAACCGCTGTTTTGGTTCGGTATTCAGTTTCGTAGAGTCAACCCGATGGGCACCTGTAAGGGTATGTAAATTCCTCCGATGGTCATATAATCTTTTGCAATCTGATCCGCATCAAGGGTCTGTGGCATAATATTTTGATTTCTATGGCGTGGTCTTAATCTGCATTAGCTGCCTTTACACACACGCGATTCCTGACGCGATTGGAGCGGACGCGACTAGTCGTGCGGGTTTGGAGCGTGTGTCTAAAGGCAAAGTTTTGAAACGCTCCAATTCACAAAGGGCTGCCGACACGCCTGGTGTGTGTGTTTAAATAGGACGACGTTCTTGGAACGGGGCGTTCCCGGCACGTCGGTTTTCGCGTCGTTCTTGGAACGTCATGAATCGCGTCAGGAATCGCGTGTGTGTAAAGGCAGCTATTCGAATTCAAAAACAAAGATTCAGAAATTGATCCGAAAATCTTTTACCTGAAAAAACTGCCGGTTTTCAAAATTTGAGCCCTTCCAAATTTCCAAACAGGTGTTTTGAAAATTCACGGCCTGACACATAGCGAGAGAGATGTAACTGGATCTATTTCTGTCAGTTAACGTTTGGTTTTTGGAAGAAGAAACGTACTCTTTCATCGCTACAAAGCTCAGGCTCATTCGTTAATAAATAAAATAAATAAACTGAAGTTATAATATATTAAAAGTCTTGGTAATTTAATAACTTTGAATAATTCAATGTCGAATGACCGTTTGAAAATAATCATAATATATTATTTTAAATTTAGACTTTATTTTTTAGGTAAATTTTGATTAAAAAATCAGTCACAGAATATCTGAAGATAGAGAAACTATTGTGTATTGTGTTCCTGATGATGTTTCGAATTACTTGTGGGTGAGTTTTTATTTTATAGTTTTTTATCCCAGTGGGGATGCCAATTCTACCGAAACCGTGGTCATCCACTAAGGGAAATTTGAACTTTTATTTTACTTTCGTCCTGTATTTTTTCGGAAATATTTTTATGAGTTTACCATAGAACAATTCTTTTAATAATTTATATGAAAATTTGAAAAATCATCTTAGAAAATCATCTAGGGCGCGATGTTTATAGATACGTGATAATATATTATGTTATAAATTTAATTTACTAAATTTTTATTCCAATTTTTGATGTGATGAAAAAATATGTAATCTGTAATGTGAAATTAATATACCAAAACTTGCCTTTGTATAGTCCCGTAAAAAGTACGCATTGGGACACTTTTCAAGAAATTGTCAGAGACACACTTATTTATTAGTATTTTCTAGTTTATCATTCAAATAGTTATTCAGCCTTATCCTTTCAAATAGCTAAGAGGTGGTTGTCAGAGCAGGCTGTTTAAAACATTTCCGCACCGAAATGTTGATGACAGTCCGCCCATGGCTATAGCTATAAAATAGCTATTATTTTCACGTTCTGCATAGTTAGTGTATAGTTATTGGTTAGAAGACACCTCCGAGCCGTGGTGGTATACTATGACTTGCAACCACATTCTTGAACATCATAGTAGCAATTTATTGAAAATATCGAATCATATTAGATTGGAAGATCTCTTGCATCCGATAAATATGAGTTTTACTGTGCTATTATGTTGCGTTACTACCATCACGCCCACGCTGATAGTTTAACATCTTCGCTGCCTATAATCTATCCATTTGCACATCATAAGCGCAATTGCTCTCATCGACTTTTCACGAGTACCTTTTCTTCACAATTATTGCAGAATTTGAGAACGTTCTCGAAAATTTTTAAGTTTTAATTATTTCAAACGTTAAACATTTATATAATTAGTATTTTAATCAAAACTAGATGGTTCAGACGGCCTCACAATGGCATGTGACATTTTTAAATTGAAGGGCACAAACTAAGAAACGGTAAAAATATAAATTTAACATACAGTAAAGCTTCGATATAACGATACTCTTGATTTTATGAATTTATTATAAAAGTATTGTGAAGTGAAATCAAATCACTTAATTTCTTTAATCTAATACATTTTCATTTCAAAAATAATGACCATTTTGACTATTGTTTTTATGAACTAAAAATCATTCAACCATCTTTTGAAGACACTTCCATTTTTTGTAATTTTTACCAACTCCTATCGAGGAGACAATATAATAATTTATTAAAAACTTCTAATCGGTCAAATTCTGAGGATTCCGGGGCCCGTTCTTGCCCCCACTAGTGGACGCCAATGGATATGAATACATGAACCGATGAAATATATCTAATATTAGCTACTAAAAATTGCTTTAAATTTTTGGGATGTTGGACGTTGAGACTGATTAGATAAGGAACGTTTAACAATAATAATTCCTTAATAATTTAATTTAAAAAAATAAATAAATAAAGGTTCTATGGATTCAGCACTAATTTTGCATTACTTATTTGTATAAATTGAATACCAATAATTTTTTCGTTAATAATAATCCTTAATCCGCATAATTAGCAATTTTACCCATATTTGCAGATTCATTAAAAACTTTATTCAAAAAATATCTTTCGACGTTGTTTACAAAATGTAATGCTTATTATTTATTAATGTGCCATAACTGTGATAAAACCTTTCGTTATAATAGTAGTATATAATATTATTTCCCACACTGATATAAACTGTTTTAGTTTAAAGTGTGTTACGTGTTGCTATTTATTTTAATTTATTATTGCTAGGTATTGTTTTCTTTATATAGCCCAGGGGACAGCCAAACTTATGCAAGTACACTATCGTTCATAATCATCATCATTTAGATACCCAACAAATTTTAATATTTTAATAATATTTTTAAAAATATTTACTATTTGTTTATATTTTTGTTTTTATATTTTATCATGCAATAACTACTAATTCTCAAGTGCTAAGTAAGTAATAAATTTTAAAACCGGTAGTATAGGATTAATGGAAATTAATTGCACCATTTTCAAGGTATATCGAGGAAACGAAATTCTAATAATAATCAATTGCATAATTTGATAACAAATGCATTTTGTAATTTTGTAGTTATTACAATAAAAATCTAATATATTTGTTACGTTTTCATTATGAAAAAAATTGAGCCGTAGTTTTTCTATTAAAAATATAATTATTTGAATGCAGCGGAAAAATGAAAGACAAGATGATGAATGGATTGAACTGATTTACATGTGTATGTGGATATGAATGGCACCTTAAATTAGACATACCTTCAAATAAATTAAATTAATGAACCCAATCGTTTTGTGTTCCAAGTGATGAAGCGCGGTGAAGGATGTGATTAATATGAGCATGAAGAAAAGTATAATTCGATGTCAAAGAAGGAGCTGCATTATGTAATGAAATAAAAATTTTTAAACCAAAAAGGCCACCTTTTTTTAAGAAGGTTTGTATAGTGAATTAGAATGAAAAATGGGTCTGCGATTAGTAATAGGAAAAGTAAACCTTTACTTAACCGTTTAAAATTGTAAATGTCATTACTTGTCAAACAAGTTTTAAATAATTATAGTTGGAAAGATAACATATCAATTAAAAAATTAAAATAAGTAATAAGAAACTTTATTTACCCTTATACCTATAAGGGATCCGTAATTTAACGTGAGCTCCGAACCACGAGAAGTATACAAAACACTTCATTTTGAAAAGGTTTATCACTAGACATAATTACACCTTCAGATGGTCTTTATTATTACATCTATAGGAGAAACGGTTAAAATAAAGTTCTTCCGTCGCTCGGAGTCGAACCGAATAATTATTGTTTCACAAAGAAGATTTCGTTGTTCTCTGTTTGACTCGTCTGTTAATGCTGTGTGAATGAATGCACATTTATATCATGATACACTTATTCGCTGGGTGCGTGACATCTGGCCAGGTTTTTTGCACAATTTGTCCGCAGCGAACGCTGGCGTCGTTTACGCACCCAGCCAATAAGTGCGTGCCATCTGACCACGTTTTTTGCACAATTTGTCCGCAGCGGACGCTGGCGTCGTTTTTTAATACCCCCACTATGCACTTCGCACCCAGCGAATATCACAAATTGGACTCTGTATCATAGACTGTTATTTTTGCCTAAATTTTGGATTTTATCGTGAGGGTTAGTGGATGCTATAAACTAATACGCCCTGTATTATTGCTACAGCTGATACAGTGGTATGTACCTCCCTAGTACTGGAGGATATACTGCAGTTCTCTTGATTTGATCAGAAAAGCAAATGTTGGCGTTTTTTTTTTTAGATTGCTTGGATCTGCTCTCCAAGTTCGAAGGAATTTGATCCGCCATATTATTTAATTTTACGTTAATGGGCACAACGAAGGACTGGGTCCGACAGATCAGATCGGTTACGGATCGAAAGGTTTGATCCGATGGAAAGTTCGCACATGGTAAGTAAGGCCAATGGCAATTTTTTGTTAGGCATGGAAGAATAACTTAATTTCCAATTTGTTCACGTGTCTCATAATGAGGACATCTACTTTGTATGTTGTTGAAGCAATTTTTTATTTTGAACGACGAGCAATGTTACTTATATTAAATGCAAATCACTGGTAAAAAAATGAATAAATAACATTCTTATTGCTCTTTTATAATTAATTAGTCTTGGTTTGATTGCTTCAATACCATGAGAAAAGTTACATTCTTAAAAATCAAGTAAATGTGCAATGCCATTGAAAAAAACCTCTTGTGGTTGCTGCACTACTGCAATAATTTTATATTAAGTATTCGAACTAATTATGTTAAAACGAGATATTCAATTAGCTTTTTAAGTTTATATTAAAACCACAAAAATATGACAAACAGATTCAAAGTTAAATATAGGAAATATAAAATTATAGTGAAGCAAATTACTATCGCTCCGTGAAAATGATCAAACATGCAAAAATATTATTATATTATGGTTAAATCTGCAAGAAGCGTATCGAACACAAAACATTTTGTTTGGGATATATAATTTAGTAATAAGTATAAAATAAACTGTTGAGTAGGTTAGCCTAACCACCAAATTTTTGAAAAAATAATTTTTACAGATGGTGAAGAAAATCAATAAACAAAAAATGCGCTGGCGATGAGAAATATTTCCACGGACATCAGTCTAGTTTTAATCGAGTTATGCAATCTAGTAAAATGGAATTGAGTTTTCTCATCATAATGTGATCTGGGAATAATCCGAGCACCGATTGCAAATCTTGATTATGAAATTATTTTGTAAGTTAAAAATAGTAATATAATTGCGTGATTGAGAGAAATAGATAAAGTAAAAGATTTACAGCAGCGAATCACAATATTACGCAAAATTTTCTTCATTGCATACAAAACAACATCAAAAACTTCGTGATAATAGAAAATATTCTGGATTCGACTTCCGGGCCTAACAATAATTTTGAGTTTCAGATGAACAACAACGCTGTATGATAAATTTCAAGTTTTAAAAAGCTACTTAGTTACTTTATCATTCTGTGAAAATTGCGGGTCCATACAATAACTTTTCACCACAGCATGTGAATGTCCACTGGAAGGCCGAGCTAAGAAACTCTGTGAAGTCCGCGATTCGAACCTTGAATTTCCGCTCTGTAACTCAACCAGTTACTGCTTCCATTTCTTCCATGACTTCCATTTGAAAATGTTTTTTATCCGAAAAATACTATGGATGTCTAAAAGTCAATTATCCTTTTCTTTTTTGCTTTGTAACATTTTGTGTTGTAATAATTTATTATTATAATGTTGAGTAAATAAGTTTCCATAAAAAATTGCAAACAAAACAACTTCTTTTAAATTATACATAATGATAATATTATAATTACTATGCACACAACCCAGCGTATACAAATTTTCAAAAACTGGATTAGATAATTTGTTTAAAATAAAAACGTATAAATTTATGTGTTTATTTATTTATTGAATTTATGGGAAATAGCTGACTGAAACTTTTCAAATAATCCATTTTTTGCATATCGTCCAATAAATAATATAATACTGATCACACAAGTGGGGCTGGAAACAATTAATTTTTTTTTCGAGTTTATATTTTTATTTTTTAAAATCGGAAATCCAACACTGCAGCATTACGTGTTCGCTTCGATTTTGTAGAGTGGAGGTATGCGCAAGCTACAGGTTTAGTTATTCTTTTGTGGGTCTCCGTCCAAGAAGAGCAATTTATTGTAATAAATGTAATTTGTAATAATAATTTGCAAAATAACCTAAAAAACGAAATAAAGTAACAAAGAAACTAATTTTCCAAAGCTTAATATTTTACTATATTACTAAGAAAGTGTAACGCAAATTGCTCTAATTTGGGCCACTTGCCCCGCTGGTCTACGATGTAATGGTAGACAGGCTAGGTAAGGAATTACACCCTCGTCCAGTACCGGAGCTTGTTCTTCTTCTTTTGTGTTCTTCTGTATTGTGACTCAGGCGATCGTTTGACAAGTAACTAAGAGAAAAGTGTCCGAGCACCAGTTTTCAGTTATTTGTTAAATTGTGCTCTTCCTTTTAAAATAAATTAGTTGCCAGTGGATAAACGGTCGTATTTTTAGTAATAGTTAAGGGGGGGGTAGTGAATTGTTTTAGGGACAGAGAATGCTTTCCTAAGCTGCCAAGTAAAAAATTGCTAATTTTTGAATGATTTTGTTAGCAAAAAAAAGTTGACCAATTTTAATTAATGCAGTTGACAAATCTGTCAGTAGTCTGCGATGAAAACGGTGCTGTATAACGAAAAAAGGATCTCGTCAGTTATGTGTCTATCACCGACGCGTATGAATAGATTAATTGAATGTTAATTATGTAAATTGACTGAGCTATGTATCTATGGAGCTATGTTAGGAGAGGAAGAGAAGTGCGAGGCCGGAAGCCGAGCTATGTTTTGTGATATTGGAGAGCAGCATCAGAAAACTATATAAAAAAATAAGGGTTCGTTTTTCAGTGCGCATGTTTACCATCAAAATGGCTATTCTAAAAAACCGAAGGTTTAAGCTCGGGGGGGGGGGGAGCACTATATTCTATATCATATTGTTTCTGAAATCGGCCCTATCTGTATTTTTTACTGTTATTTTCAAAACCATGAACTATAGTCTGTTTTTTTAAAGAATCGAGTAGAAAATTTCTATTCCACGTGGATAACGTGAATGTTAACCAATGAAATTGGTTGAAATTAAATTTTAAGCAAGGTTGAACCCTATTCAAGGTTGAAATTAAATTTCAAGCAATTTCATTAGTTAACATTCACGTTATCAACGTGGAATATAAATTTTCTACTCGATTCTTAAAAAAAAACAGACTATAACTAAACGGACGACCGAAGAAATTCCGGCAATTAATAAATGACCAACAAAAATTATTTCTGTTCCGAATAAAAAATGTTATTTTTCTTCAAACTTTTTATGACAAAATCAAACAGTTTTACTTTGTCTGCCGCCCATAGTCATGTTGTAGCGGCAGACAATGCTTTTTTAAATGAAGCTTTAACTTTGTGTGAGGAGAAAAAATGTAAGGCAACTTTTAAATTTAAAACATCAACACTTTTACTAAAATTTGAATTGGATTTCCGCTAACACACTTCTCTTTGTTTTACATACAGGGGCGTATGAAAGGCCCCCAATAATTCTCGCGGCTTCAAAAAGAAATTAAAAATAAATAATTATGGTCTCTAAAAGTCACTGATGATTACCGTTTATACTTTATTGGAGGCCTAATTTGAACGCTGTGCAGGTTGAATTATGAAATTCCAGGTTAGTATAAGATGATCTTAGGACAAGGCGAGGTCAAAAATAAATTTTACATTTTGGGGAAGTAATAAGGAAGATTTTAAAAGGTATCATTTGGAGGGCGGGTGTGATTATGTCAATATCTTCGTACACTGCTCTTACGCACATATTGTTATTATATTATTATTATTATTATTGAGACAATTAGTCTCGTCTGGACTTGCTAATCTGAAAAATTAATTGCTTTTAAGGATACAAAAAAAATATATTACTAATGTCTGTGACATTATTTTAAAGAAAGAAAAAACTGGTAAAATACCTTAAAAGTGACGTTCATCCTAGCAATAATGATTTTAAAACAATTTATTTTTATCAGTTTCCGTCGAAACTATTGTTAGCATTGAATATATAGATACAATCATCGAAGCATTTCCTGTAATCTTTTTTTTTCAATATTAAATTATAGATTTTACTGTTTAATGTTGTTTATTTATATATTTCACTAGTTTTAATCAACAAATTTAGTACAGATGAATTAAATGTAATTTAAATAGTCACGAAGATGCGAGAAAGAAATTTCTATGTGGTAAGTACCCAATAAAGAGAAAAACTATAGAATTTCGACATTTTCTCCGAGCAACATGCGTCGACCGGTCTTTTGATATTGCTCATTAACCGCCACTGTTCATAATTATGAATCTAATATTTTAAAGTAAGTTTAAATTATACTTTTCAATGCCAGCAAAAAATTGATGCACACTTAATAATTGATTGTAACTTTGTAATAGGAAAAAAAGGAGAGTTCCCCATAATAGGTAACAGATGTTTTTGATGTAGTTAAGTTTATAATGTTATTGGAAATAAATATTTAAAATCCTTGATTAACTTGAGTTGATTATATCGATATGTATACTATGTATGCTTGGAATTTCGAGAATAGCAATGAGTGGCACTTAACTTGCAGCACATACCTTTTGTTGATAATTTCATTTTTATGTAATTACCACGTTTAAAATAAAAGATGTGTTGTTAATTTTTGACGGCCTCGATAGAAGTCTTTGCAGGTGCTATATTATTTTTTGTAAAACTAAAATATTTTATAAAATCCAATATGTTGTGCCCTGTCAATTAGAAACCATTAAAAGCATTTATGTAGTTATGCACCTGTTTAGTTTTAATTCAAAGACGATATGCAAGGTTCCTTTACAACGAGGAGCTATTGAAGAATTAACAAATAAATAAAAATTTGTTCTGCTTTACCATAAGTTGTAAGGATGGAATACCATACTATACCAGCCTGGTAGATGGAATATTTTGAATCTTCATTTTTTGAATAATATTACGGCTATGCTAACGGTTAATCAATAATAATAGTAATAAAAACGAACAATTAAATTTTACCTTGAATCATATCGAGATAATATAGTACGAGTAATTGAAGAAAACTACGTTTACGATGTTCCAAACCCACATTGTAATTGGGCAAATCTCACCATAAATAAGCATTGGTACCTATGCACATATTGAATAATTTTATTTTATAATATCTTTAATGACAATATAAATGTTTAAAACAAATTGCTTTATGCAATTGTTGAAGCAGTAATAATGGTTTCTAAATACTATTTGCGATAATCCAATAATAAAATCAATAAAATATTGTGAATCGCTTTTTTACGATCAGATATTATTGCATAGATGTGCTATAAAAATATTCCATATTGAATTATTCATCGTGATCTCTTTTGTTGGTTCAATAATTTTATTGGAATTAATCTGCACAAATGTTTTATAATTTTTTTATTGTGCAATCGTAGGGAACCCGGTGCAACAGGGATAACTTGAAACAGTTCAGTTATTTCAATTACTTTTCGAAGAAGGCTACGCTTCTGATCTTCAATTTCATTTTCTCTCGTATATGGATGGGACGGGTTGTTCCACCCATCAGTAGACAATGCCAGTCATAACTTTATCTAGACTTGGACTGGCGTCATAAGTTCTCAAGGTGCATAGAATGATCTATTATATTATATTATTACAATAATTTCGCGAGGTTAAACCAGCAATAAAATTGTCATCACATTCATATCAAGTTACATTGTTTTAGTATAGTTGGTTTAATTAAGTAATAAAGGGTGATCCAAATCGAAGTGCAAAAGTAATTTAATTAAAAAAACAAGAAAGTTATCATAAAATTCAGTTTAATTGGCATCGATGTAAAATAGACACATGGGAATTACATGTGAAATATGATATCACCCAAATAACCTCCACGTAATCTACTGCAGATATCGAACCTTTGAACAAAAGTTTGGATACCACCAAATATGATACAGCAACCTCTAGCGGTTACTTATAAATTGAACACAAAAGCCCAGAAACACGTCGGTTCATGCGAATTGGAAAAGAAAAAATTGCTTACCTCGAATTCAGATAAACTTACAATATAATGGTGACAGATGGTCGCCCGCCTCCAAACGCTTTCCCAACGAGTGGCTTCAAAGATAAAAATATGTAACTTGTTATAATTGTATACAAGAAAGCATATGATTGATATTCGCGACACAATACACTGCTTGCGAATCTGTAGCGGGAACTGGACTAGTGTGAGAGATGGTATAATTGGAGATGACAACAAGATTGGACCATCCAAACAACGGAAATAATTCCCCAGGCGCCATCCAAACAACAATAGGATGTTACCAATTGGAAAAATCCAAAATGGTCGTACAACTTGCACACCAGAACTACGTAGTAGAAGCCATATTGAGTTACCCAATTTATAGCCAAATGTTTTCAGTGGCCCCAAAAACATTAGGCAGAGTCGGAAAAACTTGCTACAAGCAAAACTGGTACGATAACGGAAGTCGTTAAACCAAAAACATGTTTAAACACACTCCAAATCGGCACTCAGAAAATTGTTGTAACACAACAGGTCCGCTCTGCCATTTGGTCCTCGGGTAACTAAATTACTACTCCAGAGAAGTTACTATGAATTCAAACGCCAAGATTTCACGCAACCATCAGCCAGCAAAATTGCATTCATTATCGTTGAAATGAATGCAATTTTGTTTATTTAAATAAATTGCAAGTGCTATACTTAGAAATATTGAAATTTAATGATAAAGTAGTACCACGTAACGAAGTAAAAAAATTCGTTACAACCATCGTGGAAAATGTTCAGATTCCTATTAGTCCAGTCATTATAGACATTGTTTGTTGCAAAAGGTGGGGTAGAAGATTTTATTTTTTTAGCTTGTATATATGGGTGCCAACATGTAAAAAACAAAAATGCTAACACGGGCGACCTCGGGAGAACTTTTGGCCTCCAAAAAACCTCCAAATTTTAGGACTTTTCTTTCTTTTTTGTCCAGAACTCCTAAACGGTACATCCTAGCAAAAAAGTATAACAAATTAAAGATTATTTAATTCTGCGTCGAATGAGTACAACAACTTAATAATTCGGTCAAGTGATATGGTCGAAAACCACGGTCAAACAACGACTACTTTTTCCAACATTGTCGAAAACTGAGATAGAGTACTATATATGAGTCTGTAGTTTAGAGATGAGTACTCTATGAGAAAAACTCATGAAATAAAAGTTATAGAGCGTAAAATTCTACGTCCAATGAGTATCAACATTTTTAAATTCGGTCAAGGTACACCTCTCCAATTTGGCAATCTCCCAATTGGCAAATGAATGTGCCTATGAGTTATAACTAGAGACATTGTTGCAAAAGGTGGCGTAGATGATTTTATTTTTTTAACTTGTATATATGGGTGCCAACGTGTAAAAAACAAAAATGCTAACACGGGCGACCTCGGGAGAACTTTTGGCCTCCAAAAAACGTCTAAATTTTAGGACTTTTCTTCCTTTTTTGTCGATAACTCCTAAACGGTGCATCCTAGCAAAAAATCAACAGTATAACAAATTAAAGATTATGTAATTCTGCGTCGAATGAGTACCACAACTTAATAATTCGGTCAAGTGATATGGTCGAAAACGACGGTCAAAGAACGACTACTTTTTCCAACATTGTCGGAAAGTGAGATAGAGTATTATATATGAGTCTGTAATTTGGAGATGAGTACTCTATGAGAAAAACTCATGAATAAAAGTTATAGAAGATCAAATTCTACGTCCAATGAGTACCAACATTTTTAAATTCGGACAAGTATACCTCTCGAAATTGGCAATCAGAAATTTTGGAATGACCGATTCAGCTTCATGGGTTCCTTATGCCAATTGCCGGACATTGGGAGATTGCCAATTTGGAGAGGTCTACTTGTCCGAATTTAAATATGTTGGTACTCATTGGACGTAGAATTTGATGTTCTATAACTTTTATTTCATGAGTTTTTCTCATAGAGTACTTATCTGCAAATTACAGACTCATATATAATACTCTATCTTAGTTTTCGACAATGTTGGAAAAAGTAGTCGTTTTTTGACGGTGGTTTACGACCATATCACTTGACCGAATTATTAAGTTGTGGTACTCATTCGACGCAGAATTGAAACTAATAATCTTATACCTCCTTTTCCCCACCGTTATGGTGGTCCAGGAAGCGATTACTGCTCACCAGGTAGAGAGCTACCTGTTAAAATGTTGCCCTTTTTGACAGCTAAGCTCCGACGGTAGGCTAGGGGGTGAATTACCCTGAAAATTGACTTCAAAGAAAACACTTGAAAATCAAACCACCAATTAAAAGTTAACAACAATATAATAAATACTTATTACAAAATAAAACTATTTTGGTACAGGCTTCAACTCACGACGGGTCTGGATGATGTAAATTACGTAATATGAAAAATCAGTCAAAGGACTGCACTTCCAGTCGAAACTATCCAGTTAAAAATTAAGGTCAATACCTTCCACAATTGAATAAACTTAGCAACTTGCAGAAAGACGAAATTAAAATACTAAAATAAAAATCTTACCTTCACGTCCAAAGATCTTTGTAGGAGGAGGTTTACAAACTTCTACCTTATACAATTGGTTTAGTAATTAAATCATCAACTGCAATCGCTCTGGAGATGTTGACAAGCAGATTTCCAAAACTGGTAGTGACGCTACTGTGGCGAAGTCCGACTTCCGGAACCAAAAAAAAAATACTATCCAGTACAGACTTGTAGAATTGCACTAATAGATAGAGTACCACTTGATAATGGGTTGAATAAGATGCAGATAACCACCAAACAATAAGTTTTACGAGCAATTTGGCGATATTGATAAGGCACTGATAATAAATAATTGTACGCACAATAAAACGATGGTAATAAAATTGCTTGCTATGTCAGGAACTCACAACGACAAGCCAAAAAGGAATTTCCAAGCGTAGTAGACGTCGTTACTATTGTGAATATTTAGATTCTGGTGTAATTAACACGATTCTAATAATGTAATTAGTAAATAATTACCGATGTTCCAAAACACGTCATACTCGCTCAAAATGGCGTACCCGTCCCTTTATCAAACGTGCGCTGTAAACCGTCGCAAGTCTGCGTCGTACCTATTGCTAAATGCAAATATATACAAGGTGCTGTAAAATTTAAGTAACGAATAAAAATTCGTTACAGAATTAAATAATCTTTTTTATTATATTGTTGCTTATTTGCTAGGATGCACTGTTTAGGAGTTATGGACCAGAAAGGAAGAAAAGTCCAACAATTTGGAGGTTTCTTGGAGATCAAAAGTTCTCCCGAGGTCGCCCGTGTTAGCATTTTTGTTTTTTACATGTTGACACCCATATATACAAGTTAAAAAAAATAAAATCCTCTACGCCACCTTTTGCAATAAACAATGTCTCTAGTTATAACTCATAGGCACATTCATTTGCCAATTGGGAGATTGCCAAATTGGAGAGGTGTACTTGACCGAATTTAAAAATGTTGATACTCATTCGACGTAGAATTTGACGCTCTATAACTTTTATTTCATGAGTTTTTCTCATAGAGTACTCATCTCCAAACTACAGACTCATATATAGTACTCTATCTCAGTTTTCGACAATGTTGGAAAAAATAGTCGTTTTTTGACCGTGGTTTTCGACCATATCACTTGACCGAATTATTAAGTTGTGGTACTCATTCGACGCAGAATTAAATAATCTTTAATTTATTATATTGTTGTTTTTTTTTGCTAGGATGCACCGTTTAGGAGTTATGGAGAAAAAAGGAAGAAAAGTCCTAAAATTTGGAGTTTTTTTGGAGGCCAAAAGTTCTCCCGAGGTCGCCGGTGTTAGCATTTTTGTTTTTTACATGTTGGCACCCATATATACAAGTTAAAAAAATAAAATCTTCTACGCCACCTTTTGCAACAAACACCCCTATTTTGATGCTATAATGACTGGACTATATGTAGTATGGAATAAATAAGATCGTCTCGCATCATTACATCTCCGTTTTATTAGTATTTTCTGAAGATAAGGCTGGATGAATTTAATTTTTAAGTCACATGTTCGAACATTGAGAAATAAGGTATCCAACGATTTTTTTTTTTATAATAATTTCTCTGCCTGTGTTTATAAGCGGTTGGTTTCTTTTGAATTTCAAATTTCTGCTTTTAGGCACATTAAAGGGTATTGTTGGTTATAAACTGAGTTTTATGAATTCAAATCCCATAATTTATTGATGTGTTGACTTTTTTCAATTGTTTATACACGAAGAATGTATCCGCTTACTTGATTAAAGCTTGTTTTCTATTAAAATTAATTATTGTTTCTCTCTTGTCAGCGAGTAAATTTAATAATTTTGAGTTGCCAAAAATTTTTAATTGAGTTGGCCGTGGTAAATAAAAGTTGTGACTCTGCTACTCGCTATATACTAATTTTTCCCCAGTTATTTTTTTCACAAGAGCGGTAGTAGAGGACAATATATAAAGTTTAGCATTTTACATTTTGACAGCTCATAGTATATTTTGATTAGGTTTGTTCTTCTATTTTTAATTGAGTTTTGCTTTACGTTAGGATGCTTTTCTGGGGCATTTTTGATGTTCACTTGTGTTTGTCTTTGATTTTGTAATTCCTCTTGGTAACATAATAAAACGACCCCTATATTATTTCTTTGTTTTATTTAATTACCTGGCGCACGTTTATTTTCTGCACTCATTTGGCAGACAAACACCTCAGTGAAAATTCACAAGATCTCGGGTCTCAACATAATCAGAAACTCGTGATATTTTTTTATATGAACGTTTAATATTGGTGAGTTAAATTTAAGCCTCTAACAGAGGCTTATAGGAAACCGATAGGAAACCCATTATAAGAGATAAGTTACATTTGCGATTTTGATTGTTAAATTAACTTTTCAAAAGGTTACTTATTGTGCTTGTATTCATTTGTGAATCATATACATATCTGCAACTATAATTTAAAGTTTGCTCAGTTTTTTTGTTAAGTTTATCGCTTCTGGGTAACCTCGAACTGTTTGTATGGAGTTTCGTTGAGCTGCTCCTTTGGAGTTGTCTCAACTGGAAGTTCTTATTTGTTATTTTAGACTTAAGCCTTTAGCTTAATATCTAATTTCACTTTTTATAAAATGTTTTACGTATGTACTATATGTTTCAGATTTTGGAATTTAAATTCGTCATTTTCATCCTTAAGCTACCACTTTTGGTAATTTAATATATCGACTTTCTTCATCTCTTTATTAGTTTTATTGAATTAACTGTCTCCCATAATCTTTCAACAGATAGTACCTGAAGGTTAGCCGTTCTTAACAGTGAGCAGAGTTAAATTTTGTCTTAATAACTAGGTGGAGCTAATGTGCAGAAATGAATATTCGTCAGGGCGGGTCCATGTCCAATTGGTGGAATTGGGTGAAACGTGTTTTCCCTCCACATCTACTACGCAGCAATTTGGTTCCCCCTAGTCACTAAGGAAAAAGTTCACTTTACCTTGAAGACGTAGGGTCAAACTGTTTCCTAGGAAACATAGGTAAACAGATAAAAATAAATTACCAGCACAGTATGCAGTTCTGGTCACCTATCATCTTTATTATAATAATGTTAAATTTTTAGTGCAGGCGCTGAGAGACATCCCGTATGAAAAAACCGCTGACCGCATTCTGATTGAAGATTTAAGTTAAGAAAGACTTAAATTATAAAATTTTGGATGTTGCCGGACGAAATTAGTGCCAAAAAAAATAATAGGTGGCGCTATGTGAAATCATCGAAAAACAATAAAAATTGTTGCTTTACTATTTTAGATTTTGCTCAAACTTTGTGGATATGTTCTTTAGACTTCCAACGATCAAAATCCATAAGGATTTAATTTTAGTACGCGCCATTTCCGCTCCGGTATATAAATTTTATATACCTAAATCATAACATGGTACTGAAAATACGTGTATTTTATCGATTTCTTATGATTTTCAATTGGCTCCAGTGTCTGCGCTGTTGAATGTAAAGTTTTAACCATTCTCAGATATCAAAGTGCACATATCGTAAGAGAATAGAAAATTAAAATAGTTTGGTTCAATCAAATCGTTATGAAAAAATTTTTCTTTTGAAATTGTTTAATATTTTGAAATTTTAAAAAATTGTATATTTCATCTTCCAATTTGGACGTGTTTGATAAGAGATAAAAATTTTAAAATTACAGTATACATATTTCTTACCCTTAACTGTAAAAAACTTCAAAGTCCTTTGAGGGATTTCTTCCTCTCGCGGATGTACAGGCGTTTAAAAAGAAGCAAAAAATATAGCGATTTGTTCATTTATTCTGTGTTCTTTTTTCTTATTTTGGCGTATATTTTTATACTAGCCTGAGTAGTTATCCGCGAACAAATTAATTGTGTAAAAATAAGTATTAATAAAGTAACCACGAAGACTTACAAACTAATAAAATAGTATATTATACACCAAGGGAGTAAAGTGCCACTTTTCGTCATGAGGGTAAAGGTTTTTTACACGAGGCGCAGCCGAGGGTAAAAATTACCCGAAGGACGAAAAGTCACTTTACTCCCGAGCGCGAATATACTATTTTTTGCCTTTCCGAAAGCCAATTACGAAATTCAAAGCAAATATTTGTTCGAATAAGCGAGAATTACCAACCATACAGTCTAAAGCCAGACAAAGTGTTGATTGAGTAATTCAACTTAAGTTGGAATACCAACTTAAGTTGGTGGTAATTAGCTAAGCTAAAGTATGCCCCATAAGTCAGATTCAGATTGAAAGGAAAGAAAGAAAAGTGAAAAGTGAGTGTGAAAAGATCGTAAATTAAAATTTAAAATGAGTTCTAATATTGAAATAGCTGAAGCAGCTAAGTTGGCTTGTGTGGAAGCATTACCTTCAAAGTCGAGGAAGTTATATGAAAAACAATACGATGATTTTGTGAAGTGGTGTGGCAAAAAAAACGTGGCGGACTGCTACACGGAAGATGTTTTTTTGGCTTTCTTCTACGAAAAAGCAAAAATTGTAAAGGCGTCCACCATGTGGTCTCATTATTCAATGATAAAGGCGATGATGAAAGTACATCACGATATTGATATTGGCGGTTATCACAAATTAACGGGTTTCCTAAAAAGGAAGAACGTCGGGTACGTTCCGAAGAAATCGCGTGTACTTTCTTCGGACCATGTGGCAAATTTTTTAAGGGAGGCACCGTCCGAGCAATATTTGGTGGCTCAAATTTTAATACAACTGTTAATTTAAATGGTGGTAATAAAAATTTGTAAGTCTTTTTACTTCCCCCCCCCTGTTTTACTTTTCCTCCCGCTGTTTTACTTTTCCTCCCGCTGTTTTACTTTTCCTCCCGCTATTTTACTTTTCCTCCCGCTAATTTACTTCCCCCCCCCTCCTAAGAAAAGTGGCACTTTGCTCCCGCAAAACTGGGAGTAAAGTGACCACTTTACTCCCGGAAAGGCAAAAAATTAATTTTACTGATAAAATATTAAGACTTTCTGGATCTTGTTTTGTCCACAAGAAAACTGTTATAGATTTACTTGAAAGTGTAGTAGGTTTGAATGCAAAATAAACAAAAATGATTTTAAATTTAGAGCTTATTTAATTCTAGTTAATTTTTTTGACCGGTCACAACGAGGCATTCCGTATGCAAAAACCGTAAACCAAATTTTGCAATCAATTCATGGGCACACTGTGCACGCCGCACATATTTGAACCTTTTGACCTTGAACTTTTTGAAGTTAAGGGTTAGAACTAAGTATCCTGTAAATCTCAAGATTTTGTCTCTTATCAAACACGTCCAAATTGTAACCTGAAATATACAATTTTTTAAAATTTCAAAATTTCAAAACAATTTCAAAAGAAAAATTTGTTTCATAACGAGTTGATTGAACCAAACTATTTTAATTTTCTATTCTCTTACGATATGTGCACTTTGATATCTGAGAATGGTTAAAACTTTACATTCAACAGCGCAGACACTGGAGCCAATTGAAAATCATAAGAAATCGATAAAATACACGTATTTTCAATACCATGTTATGATTCAGGTATATAAATTATGAACATATTTATATTTTTTTTAGAAACTACCGTCCTTCAGCTTTAAAATGCCACCTTGGTCGCGTAGATATCTCTAATAGAAAAATTTTTACAGCTAAAACCGCAAAGCACAAAAATACGACTTTAAATTGCTTGATTTTGCGTGGAGCGGAAATGGCGCGTACTAAAATTAAATCCTTATGGATTTTGGTCGTTGGAAGCCTAAAGAACATTTCCACAAAGTTTGAGCAAAATCTAAAATAGTACAGCAACAATTTTTATTGTTTTTCGAATATTTCATATAGCGCCACCTATGATTTTTTTGGCACTAATTTCGTCCGGCAACATCCAAAATTTTATTATTTAAGTCTTTCTTAACTTAAATCTTCAATCAGAATGCGGTCAGCGGTTTTTTCATACGGGATGTCTCTCAGCGCCTGCACTATACCATAATAAAGATTATTAAATTATTATTACATGTTATTAAAACTGCATAATGACAATGATTTCTTGCTAGTAAGATGCTAAAATATCAAAATATATAACTTTTTAACTTGTGAAATAAATTAATAATAAGTAATATAAATTTTAAAAATTAACAAGTCAATAAAATCCAACAAATTATATGCTCATAGACTTTGACATTATTTATAGTTGTCGTTAAATATTTTTTTATCTGCACAAGTTTGTTAAACACACAAAATATAATTAATTTATTAATTTTCATTGAGTTAATTAATTAAGTTAATAATTTTTCACTTATTTTGTCTTAAATATTAATCTGTCCTTTATTGCCTAAGTTTTACCTCTAACAGCATACTCCTAAAACAAACATAAACATAACTGAAATTGATAAATAAATTGAATTTCTCTTAAAAGATAAACGAGAAATCCTGAGACTAGACTATTCCAAGAAGTAGGTTGGTATCCTGTTTTCTTTTTTTAAGTTATGCAGAACTGTTAGAATAAAATGAAGAACAGTCTTTGCAACTTTAGGTAAGTTTACTTAAAAACTTACAAAATCAGATTTTAAAAAATATTTTCAAAGAAATACTAAAACAACCTAAAATTTGTCAACTAGCTCCGGTCTCCCCTTTAAAAACAAAATTTGGTCTCCATACAAAATTGATACATTCTAAATATTAAAATTTCTTACATCACTGTCGACAGCTTCGAAAAAGAATTGAAAATATACAGAAATCCTTTTTCAAAATAGTTGTAGGTCATAGTTTATTATAATTTTTGAGAAGTTAAATTAAAAGAAAAACATAATTTTTATTGTAAATCGTAATATAATTTACTATCTTCTGATAACTAAATCCAATGATAAAGAAATAAGTTTCACTTGTCACTAGAGATGAGATTTTTACCTTTTTTTTAGCTGCTATTTATATTTTATTGATACCAAAATTTGTTTCATGGAAAACTTTGCTTTTACCTTCTTTATGTTTTTTGACTTTTTTTAATTTTTACAACCTATTTTAGCATTTTGGAAACTTATCTTTAATTTTCAGTTCAAATAGCAAAAAAAAAGCTCGCGGTCCTCTCCAACAATCCAATAAAAGATCTTTTTTACCCCTTTTTTAAATTTAGTTTAACTTGTGTCAAACATTTTGTAATAAAACCTACCCTCCAAATCGCAACCCATAATGAGAGGGTTAGCCCAAACAGAGACCAGAGTCCGTCACAATCCGGAGAGGACCTCTCCAATTTGTTTGCCATGATGGTAATAATAGACTAACTCCTGATTAAATGTGGAGGCCATGTCATGGATTTCTGAAAAAAAGACTGGTAGCTTCGGGAAACTCAAAAACACGCAAATAGAAATCAAATTATCTGAATAATAAACTGAATAATCAGTTATCAATAAAATGATAATCCTCTCAGTAACTTGCAATGAAAATGGAAGAAATTTTCGACATACTCCTTCAATAGCCATTATTAAAGCAGAAATAGGATAAGAATTATAAAGTATCATATCAATAATAGCTCTATTCGCGGTAACACCTCTGGATGCGTTTTATCCTACTGCGTCTGCGGATTTATACTTTTTATCACCTAATTTGAGCTTTAATGACAATTTTTATTATAAATCCGCAGACGCAGTAGGATAAAATAAATCCGGGATTGTTACCGCGAATAGAGCTAATAGCAACTTTTTTTTTGAAATTTAACATTTTGAATTTTATTAAATTCCAGAAATTGTGAACATTATCTTCTCTTCAGTTTCACAATAAAATATTATTGTCATGAGATAAATTAAATCGAAATAGTTCAGGTTTTTCATGTCTGCTTTAGGTCTATATGCACTTTTACTTTACCGAAAGTATAATGACTTGCATAATATAAGTATGAAATTGTAATGAATGCCAAAAGTTTAATTAAAAACTTACTCAGCATTGAATCGAGACAAGTCACCAAATCAGCGCCGGAAATCATTACACCGGTAAATCTTTTTAGTGTAGCTAAAACTTCCTTTGAGTTACAAACAAATTAATGATTGATAAAAAAATCTTCGAAAGAATTAATTTAAATTGTCTATCCAATAGTTGATAAATTATGATATTATTATGTGGTATTGTATTCAAGTGAACTCGTCAAAATTTTTATTTAATATTAACTTCACGAGTTGAAAACTCGTTCTTTCTAGAGAAAGAACAACTTAAAAAATTAAAAACTTATAACTCCCCTCTTTTTTGGGTCGGGGGTTAAAAATAGCATTAACGCTTCAAAAAATAGTTTTAGAAGCACTGATTAGATTGTAACAATGCAAGAGCGCGTGCGCTACATTTGCGACATAAACATTGATAAACATAACCTTAACAAAATATGCAACACATTTTGAGGCATAGGTAGTCAACTCCTATAGCAAATTTGTTCGCTTTTATGCACTTTTATGTATCTCTCTCTAACGCATATTATGCGCATAAGTATATCCTCCCCATGCGTCATTGGCAGCCACTATGGTGGCGCCACAGTAGCAATTTACAGTTTCCATGGTTTTCATTACAGCAACTGTCAATAGGTGTCAATTTTAATTCAGGTTATGGTTGTATTCGTTGTATTGCTTGGTTATGTTTACACGTGGTTCAACTATATTTTCTTTGGTTATGTTTTTATGGACCTTTGAATTCCAATAAATTGTGTCTTTTGCTGGCGGTTATTGTTAAGCTAAGTTAACATTTTCTACAAACGTATTATTCTTAAATAAAAAACATGCTTGTTTTGGATAAAAGGACGTTCTAGAAACCTTAAAATCAACTTTAATATTGTACTCTTCATGTGTTGCTAAACTTTGGTTCTCCGAAGGCTAAAATATCTTTACTCTGACTCCGAATGTATTGTATATTATTGGTAAGTATGACGAGTTATTTTTTTATTAATTTTTATATTAACTTTAATATTATTTTAAAGGTTAACTTATCATGTCTCTTACCTGGTTCCATCGTTTAAAGCAAATGAGGTAAATCATTTGTTTAGTTTGTAGAAGTGAAGAAAATGAAGTAGAAAAGATGCATTACTTTCCATCTGTTCAAATCGAGTACTTACTATGTACTTATTCTATTATATGAAAACATTATCATATTGGGAACACTGGAAATTAGAAGTACCTTGGGTTGTTTCCACAAAATACCACAGTAATTGTTTCGTTGTTAGGTTACATTTTCATGAACCTTTGAATTGTAGTAAATTGTTTCTTTTGTTGGTGGTTCTTTGTCGAATAAGTCGGTAAGTGGACTTTTCTGTTATTCTTAGATAAAATTGCATTTTTTTTTATAAAAAGACGATTTGCACCCCTATTCTGTAACTTTTTCGTTATTGTATAAGATGTTTGTTTTGATTTGTTATGACGTTTCAAACGAACTACGTTGGATATGGTATTCTGTAACCCCACTTGTTAAAGGGTTCTTTCGTTGAACATTACTGTATATTTTGTTATAATTATGTTTGTTATTTTATTTTATAAGTGTATAATTTCAAAAATTGAATAAAAAACAAAAAACAGTTGTTGTTTTTCATTTTTTTAAGGTTTTTTTAACTACATGTAGTAGATTGATCTAAAATCGATTAGATTTTGTTTTTGACTTTCTTGATATTCATATTTTGGTTATCAAGAAAGGAAAAAACGAATCTATCGATTTTAGTTCAATCTACTACATTTTATATTTTTTAAATCAAATATTCTATTCAAATTTCCCGCGGTCAGTTTCAGTGGTAGCTACCGCCATCTCAGTGGCTTACAATTTTGTAACTAATATTAGCGAACAAAAATTTAACATTAAGTTGCATACCTGTGTTTTGAGGTTATAAATATTGAGAAAAATGTTTAAAAGACCAGTTATAAATCTCGTTGCAAATCTTCGACACTTTTGTCAAGTCGAACACTTACAACAAACCGCCAAAGTTCAACAAATTAAACTTGTCAGCCAACAACATGAGAATACTTTATCGAGCATTCCACACAACGTGAAAATAAATCACATAATTTCCAATGAAGACAAACATTTTAACGACGACATTAGTTTTCCACCAGTTAAGAGGTCAGTATTACAAGAATGCAGCGAAGAGGTGCCTGCTGTGAGTCCCGTCTCAAAGAAGTCGTTTAACTTTGCTGCGTATGTTAATAAGTCGCAGACACTTGGAGAGTTAGTAAAACTTGGTGTAGACTTACACAAAATTGAAAAAAGAGGGAATGATCCTTCCTATATTTTACAATTGGACTTTGAAAAAGACGTCAAGAACCACATACTTTTTTTAAGTAGTGTGGGTGTACCGAACGAAGAATTAGGAGAATTTATTACCAAAAATCCTTTCATTTTTCAAGAAGATTTGGAAAATTTGCAAGTTCGTGTTAATTATTTGAAGTCAAAATTATTTTCAGACGCAATGATTGCACGAATTATCACACGCAGTCCTTATTGGTTAATGTTCAGGTAATAAACCGAAGATTTAGATGTTCCAATGTTAATTTATTGTTTCGTAGCACTCAGAGAATTGATCAAAAATTAGGATACTTTCAAAAAACGTTCAATTTAACTGGTTACGAGGTACGGAATTTAGCTTCAAAACAACCCAAGTTAGTAACTTACGGTATTAATAAGCTTAAGGCAAATTATTTTGTTGTAAAAGAAGAAATGGGGTTTTTAAACGAGGAGGTTAAAACAATTCTGCTTAAACAACCAAATATATTTATGAAAAGTAAGTTAAAGCAATTAATTTCTGAAGCTGTTCTATGTGTAATTAATTATTGTTTTAGATCCAAATAATATGCTGAAAACGTTTGAGTTTGTTCATAAAAACATGAGCATTCCCTTGGAACGAATTGTAGATTATCCAGGAATTTTAACATGTCGAGACTTTACAGTGAAGCAGCGCCACTCATATCTAAAAATGTTGGGACGAGACCAGTACAACCGAAGAGAACCAAATTATGTCTCATTACAAGCTTTAATATCTGGTTCGGACACACAATTTTGTAGTGACATAGCAAAAACCTCAGTAGATGCATTTAACACTTTTCTGAAATCTCTTTAAACGAAAGTTTCATGTCTGTGATTTAATACATTTTATAAGTAAATAACTACTTGAGTTTTCCTTAATACGAATTGTTTAAAATTTTAACATTTATTTTCAACAGTAAATAGTTACAAACAATAAAAACCTTTAGTTGACATTTACACACACAAATTGATTTATTAAAATTATAAAAGAAAAATCAGATCAATGTTCCTTCCCTAGTTCCATTTTTTTCAGTATCTTAAAAATGCTAAATAATAAAGAATCTATTAAACCACATACGGTGTACACTCCACCGATTATTGCACACACATTAATCATTAGATGACCAAAAGAATTTGCTTTTTCTGTACGTTTTACCATTAAAGGTGAGAGCTCGTATTGGAAAAATGCACCTGGCATTCCTGATTCTCCACTCATTATTGATACAACTTTTTTATGTTTTGTCACAGAATATTGATTTGAGCTTACTATCGTTCCATCTAGCCGAACATCCAAGGTTGGAACAATTTTAATATGGTATTGGAACATTGTTGCACCTGAAAATTAACAATAATAGTAGAAACATTTAAAAAAGTATGAAAAATTTATCTATTTTAAGACTTGTAGTATTTATATTACATTCTAAGCATGAAAAGGGACATTTTGCTGAATAAGACAGATAGTTTATGGAAAAACTAGAAGTCAAAGCTTCTCCCAAGAAAAACTAGCATGAATATAAATATGTTTTATTTTTAATAAATAACGAATTAAGGAAATACTATTAAAAGTTATATTTTAAGCTTTCGATCTTGCATTTAGACCAGTGATTCCCAAAGTGGTCTATATCGACCCCCAGGGGTCGATGACGACTTGCAAGGGGTCAATGTCAGCGAGAAAAAAAATTAGGGGTCTATGAGAAGTAAATGGGGGTCTACAACTTTAATTTTTTGTAAAAATAAAATCAAAATAAAGAAACAGACTGGACAACACTAATAGAGGAGATTTGAGAGTTAACCTAACTAAATTGATACCAAATGTTAAAAATTTAGGCTCATCCCCCCCACTAAAATTTAAAAAAATTATTTTTCCATTAGTTATTTAATGTAAATTTTAATTTAAATAAATAGTTAGATTATTATAGATTTGTTACTTTTACCATAATATCGGCAGTTGCCAATAATGTCCTAAAAAAAAGGTGAGCAGCAGAGGGGGTCTACGCAAAACCGAAAATCATGGCAAGGGGTCTACGAGACAAAAAAGTTTGGGGAACACTGATTTAGACCTTCGTCACAAAATTACAAATAATAAATTATTATAAAAATATTTTATAAAATATTTATTTTATATTAATTTATATATCTAAATGCAAGATCGAAAGCTCAAAATATAACTTTTAATAGTATTTCCTTAATTCGTTATCTATTAAAAATAAAACATATTTATATTCATGCTAGTTTAAACTTTGCCTTCTAGTTTTTCCATAAACTATCTGTCTTATCCAACAAAATGTCCCTTTTTATGCTTAGTATGTAATAGAATAATAATTTATTATTTGTAATTTTCTGACGAAGGTCTAAATGCAAGATCGAAAGCTCAAAATATAACTTTTAATAGTATTTCCTTAATTCGTTATTTATTAAAAATAAAACATATTTAATTTCACGAATTAATAATAAACCAATTTTGAATATAAATATTGTGAAACTTCAACAATGCAACCTTCTCCTTTTTTTCTTCAAATAACTTTTTCAAAACAATAGCAGTAATCGCTCCCCTCCCCCTTAAGTGATGAATAGTACATTATAATGCTGGGAGGCAGTAAAGTGACACTTTTCTGTTCAAGCGAATTTTTTTTAATACTATAATGACTATAATGCCCGTTTGCACCAACCTTAAGCTTCACCCTAAATCGCTAAGTACCACCCTTTTTCATTACACCACTGATTTTCATTGGTCCACCTTAAAGTTAAGAGAGACTTAGCTAAACGTCACCTTTAAGGATAGGTGGTACAAACGGGCATAAATTACCCAATTTATATTTTTTTCTCAATAATGAAAAGTTAACTTGGCAACACAGTATTTTTTGCCATTGTTATTGCAACTTTGAACGAAAAAGGAAATTCTATAAATTTGAGAACTTTAGTGTGAACAATTGCGTTAATTTGAGCATGCCTTATTTTTGTGTTCACATTATCGAGTTCCTACTGTAATATCTACTGGGCTAATTAACGTTCTCAAACCGAAAATTGTTCAAATTATCAAAGATTTTTTTTCGTTCCAAATTTTTAAAGCATTTCTTTACTGACTTCTTTTTATAAGATTTGAGAATTTGCCATAATAATTATGCTCTGCTTTTTCGATTTTAAAGTCAACAATCCTATATTTGCTAAATTAAAGGCTTCCATCACTTGCGGAGGCGTACAACAGATATAGACTTCACTATTACAATGGTCCATTATTAAAACACAATGTAAATTAGGCACTAAAACTTGACAAAATAATCGTTCGTACAATTATTAATACATAAAATATTAATATGATAAATCAAACAATATTATATTGCCAATTGTCTTAGCAACCTTGAAATTTAAATAAATTATTCATAGTACATTTTACAATATTACTGCCAGGTTCCCTCAAATAGCAATCTCGACGCACCGGCTGCAAAGTATAACCCCCCTCCCTTTCACGTTTGTAGATGTTCACATTACCGAGACCATGCTATACTTTTTGACAATAGAAGTTTGTATTTTCAAGTTATAAGTATTCGAAGGTTTCACAGAGTAAACTATAAAAAAATCTGATGTCGCACAACACATGACATTCCCGTTTACCAGGTTAAATAATAAAAAAAATTACATTTTTTAATCCCCCCCCCATTGTCAATTTTTGTGCTACGTTTACGTTGGTTATAAGCTTTTATTAAGGGCCCGATTCATCATTGTGACGAGAACTTTTTCAATAGGTGAATTGACGAGAATTGACGTCTTTCATTGGCTGGTAAGAATGAAAGAAAAATTTCATTGGTTTCGAAAGGTGCGTCCACGGATGTATAATAGTATAGGTGGACTGACGCCCTATGCTTTGGCTTTCATCACAAATTCGTGGGTGGAAAGAATGGTCAGTGTGTGAGAAAGAAGTATCGACAAAGGATAGACAAATATCCCCCCTCTCGTAACGAAAATCTCGTTAATTAATTCATGCGCATCACTAATTCTAGTCTAAAACTAAATTTTAGTCTTGATTATCGGGGTATAAAATTTCCATCGTGATAGCAATTTAGGGGCAACAAAACAGAGTACAACAAAATAATCATCCAAATGAAAAAGAAGAATACGACCCAACCTTGAAAAGTTTGGGAACTACTGCAAATGCGCAGAACACAATGGCCGTCTTCTGACTGACACACGTCACACTATTATAAATTCCTATCAAAGATCATTTCAGAACGTTTAAAATTAAAAAGTGATTTTCAACTTGGACAAACTTGATCCAAATTTACTTCTTTACCAAAAACTCAAGGTAAATTTTAACCTTATTTCTTTATTGCGATTTTCTAGTTTGTGAGGTTATGTTATTAAAATTATTTTTTAGAATAACTAACCATGCCGGTGCCAAGTGGAATGTACCAACAGGGTCCCTCCTGCTTTGATAAAATGAAGATGGGATTTATGTTGGGGTGTTGCGTTGGAATGGCAAGTGGAGCACTGTTTGGTGGTTTTTCAGCATTGAGGTAAATATTGAAGTCGAGAATGTAATGATAGTACTTCTATGAAACTTTTCAGGGGTGGTTTGCGAGGTCGCGAGCTAGTCAATACAGTAGGTAAAGTGATGATGCAAGGTGGAGGATCTTTCGGTACATTTTTAGCCATTGGTTCTGGTCTTCGCTGCTGATATCTTTCACTACATCACGAGCTCGTTTAGATTATAATTGTCAAGTTGGCCATATGGATGATACTAATATTTGGCATAACTTCTCAAATTTAAGTTATTTGTTGGGTCAAAATTAGCATTATTTACCATTGTAAAAATTATTTCATAGTTTTGTATTGCCTAATCCTAAACTTCTTATGAATAAATGTGTATGTGAAGTTGCAATTGGTTTAAATATCAAATAATTTAACAATTTGGAAACTAACCTTCTTGTGCAACAGCGATTGTATTTTGTAACGGATTATGAGCAGCCGTCTTAATACCAACGGCACCAAAAGTAATTTTGTCAATTTTATGTGTGGTGTTAAAAGAAGTGGAAGAAAAAGGTTGGACGTCATGCACGTGGACATGATTCACGCTAAAACTTCGACCTGGGGCGATGTGAAAACTACCGCTGACACGATTCACCACAAGCGAACCGTAAATTTGGCAACCTTGTGAAAAGGCAGTGTTCATTTTCTCTTTAAAGTTGTCATCTTTGCACTGACTTATATTTTCTGGATTATCGGGAAACGCCCACCTCCTGTCTCTGTAGGCTTCTCGGACATCTTCGCACGTATTGCAGCACCTTAATCATTTCTATTTATGTAGATATTTGTAAATATTAGGAAATAAAATTAGTTACTACGTACTTTTTGGAATCATATGATGCACCATAACAACTTCCACATTCAGTTTTATTTGAAACCTGCAACCGATTCATTTAATATTAGTAAATTATGTTAAAAACAAAATAAGCACCGGCTCGAGTGCAGTCTCCTCTTTATCTTTTGTTGGTATTGTAATATCTTGCTTTATTGGTTCCTCGATTGGGTTACCTTGCAAGTCCAGTCGACGTTTGTAAATATTGTGGTCAATTTCTAAATGTTGTTCTCCTGAAGAGTCCATAGCATCCAACGATAAATCTAAACAAAACGTGAAATAGAACAATATGAGAATCTAATTAATATAGGTACTTACAATCACAAGATATACTTAATACCGTTAAATCAATGTTAATTTGAATGTTGGGATTACGTGAAGTATCCACAAATAATTCTTCTGTAATGTTTGGAACCATGTAATCCAAAATCTCCAAGGAAATTAACAAACCCATGAAAACGAAGCAAAAAATTGTGACTAGAAATGAAAAATATTGTGTTAAATTATCCATGAAAATAGTATTTTTATTGTTACTTGTGGCTCCTTGTAAAGTTTTGATACTAAAATCTTCACCGGTTTTTGGATAAGCGTCCAAAGTACGCAAATATCCCATTAATTTAGGCATTTCCGATTTTTATTTTAAATTTTACCTCATTTATGCTGACGTTTCTCTTGTCGATAGGTTAAATTAAATGTTTTGCCTGCTAAACCGGTTGTCACTTTTGGTTACATTTCATTTTACGCAGTTGTTAGATTATTGTCGACAGCGGCAATATTTTCATCATGTATAGGATACTTCATCATGAATAGGACGTTCTTTTTACAAAAAAAAGTTAGGGTGACCAAACGTCCCGTATTTAGGTAGGTTGTTCCAGCAAACAAGTCGCAATTTAGTTGTTATAATAATAATAATAATAATAATAATAATCTTTATTTAAACAGAAATAAAATTATACAATACAACAATATTTTGTTTAAAACAGTGGAGATCAGCTGCATATTATGCTGCTGGTTTTCATCTCAACTCATTGGAGAAATTCCGAGACTTCATACAGAGCTTTTCCGATCAGAAGTTCCCTGATTCTCCTTTTGAACTGCATCAAAGGAAGGTCCTTGACACTTTCTGGCAGCTTATTAAACAATTTGACGCCCAGGTTTCCGCCTTCACAACATTTAAGCATGACCCGCGTTGTCTGTAATTGGTTTCTTTGTCTTGTGTCATGGGTGTGACTACCAGTGGCGTGTGCCGTAGGATTCATCTTAATGAACATCACGGTGGCGTACACGTACGCAGAGGGTAGTGTCATTATTCCAAGACTTCGAAATAATGGTTTGCAGTGCTCCCTGCCAGGTAGTCCTTCTAGTGCTCGTATGGCTTTCTTTTGGATTATGAAAATACGGTTTAGATGTGTTGAATGACCCCAGATTCGAAGACCATAGACCATTTTTGCATGAAACATGGAAAAATAAACCAGTCTTGCAGTGTCCTTTCCAACAGTTTCTTTTATTCTTCGTATCGCGTATATGGCTGTGCTTAGGGAATTTCCTAAGTTAGTAATGTGGTCATTCCAAGTGAGGTAAGTGTCCAGTGTGATTCCTAGATATTTCACTGCCTTGTGTTTGTGTTCGTCAGTTCTGTCTCTGGTGAAAGTTATTTTTTGGGTTTTTTCCTCATTTATCAGTAATCGATTTGTTTCGAACCACTTCTTTGCAGTGCCCTGATTGCTGGTTATCATGGTGTCCTGGTGCTCCTCTAAATAAGCACATAAGCAGTATCGTCGGCGAACAGTATCGTTAGGCATTTCATATTTGGTGGGAGGTCATTTATGTAGAGGACGAAGAAAAGTGGTCCTAAGATGCTGCCCTGGGGTATACCACGTGTCATAATACCTTCGCGACTCGATTCTTCGTTCCACATCACTATTTGTTTTCTGTTCGTTAGATATGATTTTATCAGGTCATATGCCAATCCTCGGAATCCATAATGTTGAATCTTGTCGAGAAAAATCCCATGATCCATCATGTCAAATGCCTTTGACAGGTCTTCGAAGGTGACCTGGCACTTCTTTTTGTCTTCTAGCATCTCGTATACGTGGGATATCAGATACATAATTGCGTCCGTTGTGCTTTTTCCTTTTTGGTAACCAAATTGAAGTTTCGTGATTACCCCCTCCTTACTCAAAAAGCTCAAAAACCGGTTACATAACAATTTTTCAAATATTTTTGAAAAGATGGGGAGTATTGATATGGGTCTGTAATTTGTCGCTTCATTTTTGTTTCCTTTCTTGTATATTGGGATCGTTCTCGATGTTTTCAGGACGTCCGGAAAAATTCCTTTTTTCAGACATGCATTTATGATGTGACACAGCACCGTTTGTATGTCTTGTTTTATGAATTTCACTATTTTTAAGTTTAAATTATAGATATCGTAGGATGACGAGTTTTTTAGTTGGTTTATGGTGTTATCTATCTCTGTTTCAGTGATGTCGTATAAAAATATGGTATCTCGTGTGCTGGGAATTCCTGAATTTAGGTATTGCGAAGGTTTTGTATTTGTTGCTGGGATCTTCTTGTTTAGGTGATCTGTTGCATTGGTATAATGATTACAGAAGTCGTTTGCTGTAAGTATCGAGTCGTATTTAGGTTCGTTTTTTTTGCCTAGTTCTTTGTTGATGATGGACCATGTTTCTTTTTGGATATCACTGGATTGCGTGATTTGTTTCACATTCATCTGCTTTTTGTGTGCTTCAAGTTCTACATTAAAAAGTTTCCTTAAATTGTTGTAGCTCTTCCTGTTTTTTGTGTTTGAGGTGTCTTGTTTGATTTGTTTATGTAGTGATTTCATTTGCTTCTTTATGTTTTCAAGATCTTTTGTGAGTTTGATTTTTGTTTATATTATCCCAGTATTTACTTCAGGAAGTTAACAGAGACTACTTTTAATAGTAATGTGATAGTAAGGGTCGAAGCTAAGATCTAAGAGGCTTGGCCTATCTTAGAACAATTTTAGCCCACCTTATATGATTGGAAAATATTTAAACCAGTACGACAAAAGTTACGTTTTCTAAAACAATTTTCCCCAGAGAGCGGGGTGTCTGGGGGATATTAAGATATTATGGAATATCTTCCAGTATAAGGAAGTAACAATACTATTTTTTCTAATAATGTTTGAAAAAGTCTTACTTTGTGATATCCAAAAAAGTGTGGAAAAGTATTACTTTTCCGCACTAGTTCGGAAAAGTAATACTGTGTGGGAAAGAGAAAAGAGAAGGGAAACTAGTGCGGAAAAGAGAAAGTTCGACAATGTCGATCGCAGCATGGAATAACAGCTCCATAAAGTTGAGCTTTGCACCAAATTTAAAAAAACCTGCGATCACTAACCTATTTTCTTTTGTAACTGATCACACTGATCATGATCATTAATATAGTGTACCAAAGTACAGTTGGTAGTCAATAATACCACGGCTACCAACCGTCAAATTTAAATATTATATATATTTTCATAAAAGTATATAAAATTAATTTAAATTAGGTATAAAAAGTATGTTGTTGGTTCTTTTTCAAACACTATTAGAAAAAATATTGTTCGATACGCGTGGAAAAGTATCTTTTTCTAACTTGTATCGAAAATATATATTTCAAGAATTAAATTTACATCGTTATTCCTTTAGAAAAATCTTCTTGTTTCTTCCTTAATCCTACCGGCTAATCACTAGGCGCTTGCCATAGGCCGTAGGCACTGTTATTCCCATTACGGCTCTGGAGGGAGGTAAATACAATTGTTTTGAAAATTTTATTTTATAGTATGTATAGTTTTAGTAATTTTTTCAATTTCTTGGGAGGGGTCATTAGTAATTAGTCCCATTGATAGCTACTAAAGAGTTAAAATTTGCCACTTTGAAATTTTCTGTCACTAAACTTTTGAGAATCACCTCAGGGCCGTCTCAAGAGTATTTGGCGCCTGTGTGCAAACCTATATTTGCCGCCCCCATGCGCCGCAGGCGGTAATTTCAAATTTTCAAGGTAGTTGACGTTTAGAAGAGTTTAAAAATTTGGTGCATTGTTTAGCTACATCTTGAACTGTCGCGCTACGCAGAGTCGAGCCTTTCGAAATTCGTTTTAAAAAGTAAAAAAAATAATTTTGTGTATGTAAGACACGAAATGGGATCCATTTGTTCCAAAATGATGAACAACCATCTAGTGGCATCAGTTTTATTAAAGATAATTAAAGATAAAAAATCGTAAGGTTGGTTTTTATGAACGTCTACATCTGGCCGGCGCCCCAAATGTTTCTGCGCCCGTGTGCTACGCACACTTTGCACCCTTGGATGAGACAGCCCTGAATCACCTACACTGTTATGGATGTTATTGTACAAAATCAGATGAGAGCCGTCAGACGCCCCCTCCCCAAATGTTTAAATCCTCCAGACGAAATTTATTAGAAATTCTAATTATTATTGCTGGTTAGGACCGTGCCATGTGCGGTAGGTGCCATTATTTTTTACTTTACATTGCCTCGGGGTCCTAAGATTTTACGGACCGTGTTTACTCGCACACTGGTAGTTACGCCACTAGGTGTGGAGACTATAACTGTTCGGAATTTTTTTCTGCCTTAAAATTGATTTTTGAATTAATTGCATGGTAATTTTCAAAATAAATAAACATTAACAAACTCTGATTAGGTACCGAAAATGCCATATAGATTTAAAATATATTTTTGAGTTATTAACTTGTGAAAATTATAAAATTAATTATTTACATGAATTACAAGTTATTTATTTTATTTTTTTATTACAAGAATTACAAGAAATTTATTTTCACGAATTAATAATAAATTAACCAATTTAGTTATCACTATCAGTTATGAAATTATGAATGAATGTATAAAAAGCTCTGAGAAGCTCAAATGAGAGGAAAACGATTGTCATAGTTTATACCCATTCATTCATTATTAATTTCATAAGTCATAACTGATAACTTGTAATTTTTTGAAAATGCGGTGCCGCTATAAATAAAAATATAAATAAAATTTTCCCAAAAATATAAGCTCTGTACTTATTGATTTAACGATAATGGATTCGAGATTTGCCGTGGTTGTGTTATCAAAATCAACTCTCCGTGCCTTCCGCTCCGGTCCCCTAATACGCTCCAAGCCAGTCCTACTCGGAAAGTGTGCTAATGGGAAGGGGATGGATCTTTTTGGGAAAATTTTGATTCAGCTATTGAAATTTTATGGTAAACCGCACACTATAGCAGAACCTTATTTTTTTTAAATATTTTCTTTCCCACTGGAAACATAAAAAGGAGTACAAAATCATCTTTTTAAAATTTCTAACTGTTGAGATTGCAAATCTAAATTTTTGGCCTCCAGCGCTGTTTTTGATATCTCTGCCATCTCCTAAATTTACAGATTTTAAATTATGAATAGTGATTTACAAAATTAAATTATAAGTAGTGGCGGCATATATGGCCCGGCGTGTAATATGGCCCAGTGTCAATAAATATCAATAAATATTGAATTTACCGCCAGATTCTTAATTTTTTTAAGTTTACAGTCTCATTATCTCATATTAAGCACTACCTGTTAATATATCTCTGTACTTCCAACTGACAAGAAAAATATAAGCGATTCTTTCAAAAGCGCGCGAATAAATTGTTAAACAATAAAGTTTGATCAAACATTATTAATAAAAACAAAAAGGATATCTGCATTATACGAAAGTAAAATTTGGGGGAGTGATAAGAAAAGGTATGTATTACACATTGGCATATTTAGTTTACTTCAATAACTTCCTGAAACAATTTTTTTTGTACAACAAGTTGTCGCTGCTCAACTGGTAATATGGCCCGTGTGTTATTGTATTGCATTCATAGCCCGGGCCATATTACCGAGCTCGGATCTGGGACAAAGGTCCAGTGTGTCAGAAGGATGAACAGATGGAAATGAGTATTTTATAAGGTGTTCGATTTATTACCATAACGATATTGATGACTACAAATCTTAAAATTGTGTATAACAGGTATGGGCCATATTACCAACCTTGCAGACTAGGTTGGGCCATATTACCAACCTAGTCTGCAAGGTTGGTAATATGGCCTCTTTTTTTAAACGCGTTTTTCTCCTGTTTTTAGTAAGATTACACTAATTATTATTTTTGTGTAAAAACTAAACGTGTTTAAGTTCAAGTTTATATAAAAATTGTTATCTTTTTCAATCAAGTTTTCGAAAAAAAACGCCTTTACTTTAAGGTGGGCCATATTTGCCGCCACTACTTACATTGATTGACTGTTACCGAAAACATCAAGGTGAGAATTATTTTTAGCGCTTTATTTTCGCTTTATTTTTGCTTTATGTTTCGTTAAATATATAAATTCAGGTAAAAGTTTAATTGTGATAATTCAATTAAGGGGGAAGTTTGGTGTCCAGTCGAGGTTTTTTTTCAATGCGATTTTTTCAAACATAAAATTTTGTGGAATGTAAAGGTACATTTGAACAAGAAAAAAACACTATTGAAAATTTGATTTGAATATCTATATTATCAGATGTAGCGGCCGGAAGCGGATTGTTCGACCAAATCGGCGGCAATCGTAGCTCATTCAATTCTCATCCGATTCAATTCATTCAAAGTTTAAATTAATGAAAATTAAATTTATGTGCGGATGAACCAAAGTTTGCAAAAAAAATTGCTGATGGCAAAAATTATGGACATAAAATTAAAATTGACGGGAAAAATCGGCCTTAATTTTGCAATAACTTTCTTCTATAATAATAATTTTACATAAGTCGAAGTTCATCAGCACATAAATTTATCGTTGCAATATTTAACCTATCTACCTGTCACAATTAACCCCAAATTCTTTATAAGGGTAGTTAGAGATTAATGCTTGGTACCAAATTACTCCTTAATATTTGGGGGGTGTTGTTCATTGTTCTCATATAAATGATAAACGTGAACTTTAATAACATTTAAGTATAATGAGATAATATTTACATAAATCTTAAGTCTAAATATATGGTTAGTGTTATAATAATAATTGTTATTTTAATATTTCAAATATTTCTTACTCTAGAATTATCAGAATTACTGGTAACATCTTCATGGTCATGCTTCAGCAGTTTCTTGGGGTTGGTGTAGCGTTGATGGCACTCAAAACTCTACTGATTTGCTCTGATAATTCTTAGGGTTTATATAATGGTTTGTCTGGCCTCACTTTTTCTAGCTACTTCCCTTTGCCACATACTTAGTTCATTTAACTTAGTTTTCGTTCTGGATTTCCTTGTCTGGAATTCGATATTTATTTGCTTGAGTGAGTCATTCGTTGTTCGTAGTATTCAATATTAGTTTACTTAAAAAAGTTAAAATTATTTTGGTTGATTATTTAAATTTTGTGGAAAAGTTAAGGGAACGACAAACGACTCAGAATTTTGGCTTTAAAGACTTGAGGGCCATAAAAAGAAAGGAAAAAGTAAGCTAATACTTACTAATTAATTCTTTTTATTCCTTAATTTTTTATACTTGGGTACTAAAACTTCTGGCGGCCTCCCGTACCACGGGGCCTTAGCTACTGCTTGCAATAAAATGGAAGATTAATATATTGAAATGTTATTAGGTGCCTATAATTTTTTATAATTTTAATATGCCGCACATACTGAAACATCCATTAAATATCTATGTGACGATTGTCGTTCAACTTTTCATAACGCTAAATAAATTCAATACAAAAAAAAGAAACGGTTTTATAGATATTTGTTTCTGGATGAGATTTTCCTCTTAAAATGTCAATTATTCACAATTTTTCTTCTCTTCCATAGTGGAATAGTCAAATTCTTTCCTGTAATCCCCATCAGTTTACGATCTTGGCTTCTTGGTGCTATTTTGGGTCTATTGTACTTGGATGAACTATTGCTAGTATTATCCGTTAGATCGATATTTGTACAATATTGGGCTGTAATATTAAAATTCTACACTGAAAAAAATGCTGTGTATGATATTAATGAAACTGCATTCATTGATTAAAGTTATTGAATTTAGCAAGTTCTTTATAAATACAATGAAACGCTCTATTAAAATCTACGATCCCCTTTATAAATTCAATGAAGTGCATTTCATTAAAAAAATGTCATAGTATTTAAAAATAGTTTTATTCATTCTATGAACAGCATTCAAGGGAAAATGTTTTTGTATTTATGAATCTTTTTTATAAATATAAAAACTAGTTTCATGGACTTCATCAACAAATTTTCATCCATATAATAAATTAATTATTTTTGACTGTATGACTGTGCCTTATATATGTGATGAAATATTTTGGTAGATTAAATAATTATTTTTTTTTAGGTTTAATGATTTCAATTTATGGATTATATAAATCAATGAATTTAAATTATTAAGTAATTTATTACATTTTATTAATGGAATTTCTAGATGTTATGAAGTAAATTCATAAACTTTAATGAACAATTGCATTACATTTACAAGTTAATTTTGTAAATTTTAAGTAATCTTTTTTATAGATGGTATCACTTGAATTCATAAACCGTATTTCCGTATTTCCGTATTTAGTTTGGAATTCAAACAATTCAAAATTCGTACAAGGATACAGAGGGAATTTCAGAATTAATTGATTAAGAATTTCATTCGCGCAACTAAATACTAAAGTTAAAAAAAGTTAATGATTAAGGAAACGTTTTCGGACCACTGTATTTTTCTATTTTTATTCTAAAACATGCCATTAACAATCTGATAATTTGGCAGAGTTTTACTAAACACCCTGTATATTGAATTTAAAAATATAATAAAAAAATACAAAATACCAACCAAAATTAAATAATTTTTTTTAAGTATATAAAAAATATAATATAGGTAAGTTCTTTTTATTTTTATTTATTTTTTATTATTTATATTTTATATTTTATTTATATTTTATTATTATTATTTATTTATTTATCCCTTTTATTTACATACGGAATAATATTATTGTATACTTGTTATTGTTGTTACTTATTATTGTTGTTACTTGTTATTATTGTTACTTGTTATTGTTGTTACTTGTTATTGTTGTTACTTGTTATTGTTGTTATACTTGTTATTGTTGTTATACTTGTTATTGTTGTTACCTGTTATTATTGTTTAAATAAAATAAAATATCACTGAAAAAAAACCGCCCTAAATATAATGAAAAATTTCATAACATTTATTACAGTTTTCATAGATTCTCACCCAAAGAAAAAAATTATTATATTTACAAAGAATCTTTATAGGTCCAATAATCTAATTTCATAAATATAATGCAAAAGTTTTATAAATGTAATAAGTTACTTTCATAGATTTAATAACATACTTTTATCGATATGATTAAATCCGTTTTATTAAATTTAAAAATTATAAATAATAAATTTTATGAAGGTTTATTAATAGAATTTATTACAGTAACTAATTACATTTATAAAACTTTTGCATTATATTTATGAAATTAGATTATTGGACCTATAAAGATTTTCATTAAATCTATGAAAGTAACTAATTTCATTTATAAAATTTTTGCATTATATTTATGAAATTAGATTATTGGACCTATAAAGATTTTCTGTTAGATTTAATGAAGTAATTTTACAGATTTCATTAAATCCGTTTTATAAATTGTAAAGATTAATTCATTAATTCTATGAACAAAACCCTCATTACGTTTATTAATTCGAATTTTTAAATTAAAAAAATTATTGATAAATTCAATTATTAAATTTTTATTGTATTAATGAATTGAAATTTGTAAATATAATAATTTTTTTCTTTGGCTGAGAATCTATGAAAACTGTAATAAATATTATGAAATTTTTCATTATATTTAGGGCGGTTTTTTTTTCAGTGTATTAAGGTATATTTTTGATTAGTCATATTTAACATTTTTTAGTAGTGGTTCACTGTTAAGCCTCTAGGATTGTTGAAGGGGTAGGGGTTCCAAGGTTTAGCGACATTTTTTATTGGCATTATTGTAGCCATATGTAAATTTTCATGAATAATTTGTTATTTTTATTATAATATAAAGCGATCCCAGTTTTCCAGGACGTCTTGAGAGCTCTATGCAATTTTGATTATCCATATTGGAATAATATTTATTATCTAAAATATTAAAAGTTTAATTTGTGAAATAAATAATAATTAAAAGTTAAAAATTACATTATCAGTTTGTAACTAGGGGACTATTAGGGACTTAGGGACCCAGGGATAGTTTAAATAATAAAAAAGTAAAAACTGCGATCTAATGAAACTCTCGATCTTATGAATTTTTTATGGTAGAAATTGTAAAATATCAATAAACAAATTCTTTTTAAATATTTTGGATATTTTGATACTGAAAACGAATTTAATCACTAAGTTATTTCGTAAATATCAAAACAAGATAGCCTTTGCGTCTTTTAAGCAAACGCCTGTTGATAAATTGAGGGGTTAATTGAACTTAATAAAATTAGTTATAGGTAATTTTGGTAAGGAAAGGTAGGTAATTTTAAACCACAATTAAATGTTTAAAAGTCAATATGACTAAGGGAAGAGTATAAGTCAGCCCTTATTTATTAATTAAAAATATAAAGTGATAGACAGTTTTACATTATTATACATCGTAATTCCATTCCATATAAATCTAAAAATGTTTTTACATAATTCTGCATAAAGTAGTGTAAAGAGTAACAGCAAATTTTTCTACAGGTTTAACAAGGCACGCAAAATAGTTTAGAAAAACTGTTATAAGTACAAATATTTCTCAGAGCTAAATTTTTAAAAATTTTTAATAGTATATCTATGTACTACCTATAGTATAATAATTAACAAAAAATTCATATTTTTCTGCCATATAGTACATAATACAATTTTTTGAAATTTATATGTTCCCGTGCACCTAATGCACTCTTTCTCGTAAGTACCTACGAAATTTTCGACTTCACTCTATAAATTTTTTTAAGATTTATAACAATAATTATAATAATATAATTTTCTAATTTTTTTAATTTATAAAATGTTAAGATTATGTTTACAGGGTGTTCGGTTTAATTTGACTAGCACAAAGACCTCGAGTTACCCATGGAAAACAAACTTTGGCTCTTTTTATTACTATTTTATAAATTTAGTCGTCAACTTCTAATTTTAATGTTGTTCAAATTAAACTGGCCAACCTGTAGGTATAATAAATGACGTGTATATTTTGATATAAGTACTTTTCCTCGATCAAGTAGGTGCTATTATTTCATTCTCAAGTAGAATCCTTTAAGGAAATTTAAATTACAGAAAAACTTATATCGTATCTAATATTGACGTAAATAGTTAAGTTTTATTTATTATTTCCTATCTAATTTTAAAAGCAGTAATAAAATATACAACATTTTTTAAATTACTTGCCAATCACGTTTCGAATGTTTTCAATATTCTAAATTTGATGGACCAATAATATTTTTTGATAATAAAATATCTAACACTTAAATACTTTAAATGTATATCTATGTATTTATTTACAAGCACCGCATTTAAAAAATTATATCTATGAGGGTAAAACATTTTTAAAAATACATAACACTCAGATTTAATAAATTTTACACAACATAACAGAATAATTTAGATTCCTTTGATAAGGCAGGCTTGCCTTATTTCGCAGTATTTATTATTTTAGAATTTAATTTTTTGTAGATTGGAAAACTGGAAAACTTGGAAGTTTTTAGTGTTCTATAATAAATTTTAAAAAATGCTACGAAATGAGGAACACTGCTAAATAAGGCAAGCCTGCCCTATATAGATCCAATAATAGATAGTCTTACTTAATTAAAAGACAAATCAACAAAAATTAAGCACACTCCATGATTTTTATTTTAAACATGTATAAGTTCAGATGTACTCGCTGATGAACCCACAATATGGTAAAATAGTGTGAATTCGCTGTAGGTTCGGGGTCACCTAAAAAAAATTCAAAAAAATCCACAGTTGCTTAACCAATACAATTTGACACTATCAAGCAAACATATCAAACTTACTTTATTTTACTGTCCGCCTAGCAGTTTGTCTAGGGGATCAGAAAATTCTCAACATTTAAAAAATAAATAAAATATTTATATTAATAATAGTAATATATTAAAAATATCAATTAGATTATTAAAAAAAAAGAGTTTTTAAATCATTATTCTGCCAGATATTGACTTTTCGAACAATGAAATTAAATGACAGCACCAATCAGATACGTTAGGTTTTGCTTAAGAAAATAAAGTTAGTTGATTGGTCATAAAGTGCTGCCATCTTTATTTCATTATTTGCAAGACAAATTTAATGTTTAACAATACAATGGAAGATGATAATACCCTTTTTTTTACAGGTGAACGGCGATCCTTATGTTTGCCTCCTGCAAAGGAAACAATTCCTCTAAATGATAGAAAATTATCTACACTTTATCTTAGCCTATAAAAGTTCCTCCACCTTTTTCAATAACTGGTGGAACTTACATTAAAAAATTTTTGATAATCACAATATTTCCACAAACTTATAGCTAGATAATTTTAAATACTCAGTATTTAATGGACAAATTTTTAATAAATATTTAAAAATTTCTGTTAAGAAACTTAATTGTACAAGAGAAAAAATAATAGCACCGCATTTTCAGGATTTCTTAATTGCTTATTACCTTGAAGATGCACACTTGAATCATTTGAATTGAGAGGAGGATTTTCCACCCTAATGTTATTATATTTTTCATCCCCCTGAACCACGATATGCCCAAACTCTTACCAGTCGAAAAGCTTTACCTGCCTGCAAGAAGTTTCATGAAAAACCGTTTTCCGAAATATGAAATGAATATTTGTTACTATTTTAAAACCCTCTTAAAAATTTTTAGAAAACGGAAAGGAGCGTTGGCAAGGAGACGACGTCATGCTATCACATCCCGTGGGACATCTTGCGTGGCAAAGAGGAATACTCTCGTTATGTTGAAGAATAAAACGCAAAAAGAAAATAATTTTTACAGTATTAGTATACAAAGAATTTTTGTCGTAACGGAAAATTTACATTTTTTATCAACCGCTTCGTAAATAATGCCTCGTTATTGCAATTCCAGTTGTTCAATGCATTATAAATAAAAACTGGCACGAAATGTAGACTGTAAAACAAAAATATTGCACCCTAGGGATCCACATTGCCACAGCAACATTTTTTTAGATTTGTCGCATTTAAAATTACTTACATCATATGAACGCATACGAGAGATAATTTTTAATACGACCAACTATCCTAGAACTTTACTTAAGTTTAATACAACTAATATAATTATTTTAAACAATTAATTGTTTGTTTGTTTAAGTTTTTTCCCAAAAATAATAGTAGAATGGAAATTTGATGATGAAGCTTTCATATTATATTTGGGCTGACTTTATTATGCTTTTTGCTCTCTGTTACTCTAAATTTTCCAATTTTTAATTGCATGAAGCTTCGTTATTATAAAACGTAATAACTAAAATAGGAAAAAGTTTAATCAAACAAACATTTTTTATGATAAACTTGAAAATTCCAACAGCGCGCTAAATGTTCCCAAACGTAGCATTTATCGTTAAATATTTCGACAAACGCTTTAATATTTAAAAATATCCAGGATTCATAATAAGTTAATAATAATAATATTATAACGAACAAGGTGTAAAAATATGTCTAATATAATTAATAATTATAAGTTGTCCTTGTCAGTTCGTCTCTTTTTAAATTAGAAATGCGTCCAACGACGCTCAGCCTGTACTATGTCAGAAGCTTGGCGAACATTATGGCTAGAGAAATGTTGACAAACAAGACGATGATCACCAACTGTTGGCGCGAGAACCAGTCCTGTAACATATATAATATTATAAAATTTTTGTCCTAGTCTTTTTGCGCAAAATGTGTGTAATTTGACTCTAAAGTTTTGTAAAAATGTCGAGCAAAGCATAGACTAAAAATTTAAACGCAAAGCGTTAAGCTCTCTCAACAACACTATGAAGTTATTCCGAAAGGAAAATTTATTCTTTTTCTGGTCTAACAAATTTTATTGTTTGTAAATATGAATATGCTAATAGAATATTTCTGGTATGGCAGAATTTTCATATAGGGTACTGGAATATCAGTTGAAAGAAAATTTAACCTCACTTGGAAATCGAACCTCAGATGTTCCGACTGGAGTATAAATGGGTAATTAATCAAAAAATTACCAAGCTAATTTAATAAAGCAATTTTAATATGGAAATTCTGTCAGAAAAGTTTTAATCCCTGTCTTCAATTTCTATTTATTCAAAAATTGTTATTGGAAAAGCTATACAAAATTAAAATTGCATGCTTAAGTTTAACTTCGCCAATCTCTTCTTTGGTCTAATTTGTTCAAAAAAATTCTCTATAGATGAAATCTTGATTTATAAAATAGATAAAGAGATAAATAATTTGAATAACAAGAATGAGTTACAACAATGTTGGAGTTGGAATAGCCCATAGAGTTAAAAAGGTTTAATTAATAATAAAGGGCTCTCCAACCAATCTTCTTCATCTCCTTTTCTACAGAATACAACCATGCTAACTTGATCAAGTTGTTCAAGCAGAAAACCTGCAATAGTTTTTTTTGCGTGTAAAGTGGTTTTCAATGGTCTCCCAGGGACATTAACGCCGGAAGAAATTCAAGACGATCTGTACATTAGATGAGATATGGAGGCCCAATGCCTCTGTACTAAGTTACCCTTAATAAGAAGAGGGAAATAATAAAGGAACATTAACCAGAAGGCGGTGATCGACATCGCAGTAAAAGTTGAATTCCCTTCCGAAGAACTGCGGAGGTGGCCACCCTGCGAATTACCGAGGAAAAATCAAGTTAAAAGAAACAAATGAAAAAAAAGCAAAGAAGTTCTTCGAGCAAAACAAAAAATTTTGTATCATGTAAGTTCACTTATAAAGCAACCAATAATAAATATTCAGCTCCGCTCGACTTTACAACAATGAATTTTCAATTCACACCATCAACTATTCCAAATTAGATTAAGGATATTAAGGGGCTGTGCCACCACGTGCTTCGCATTGTCATTTATGCTATGGGCCATCTATTGACAGTCTTGTGAAATAGATCAGGTGTTTTCAAAACCTGTTTGTTTGACAATTGCACTTGTGGAGGCTTATATCCGTGACAATTTGATGACATTGCATACTTCATATTTGCAGTTTACTTAGGTTAGCTGTGGAAAATATTTCTGATGCGTACTGATCACTTCAGTCAAGTACAATCAATGTGATTTGGTAGGTTCTAGGTTTGATTTGTCATCCACTTCAGTGACAGATAATAATTCTCATTTGGAGAGATTATGAATGACCAATATCAGAGATTGTGTCTACTTAGTAGGTCGTAAATTGTTTTGGGTTGGTAATAAATGAAAGAAAGTATCACTACTGCAAGAGAGAGAGAGAGATCAAATGGAGTTTAGTACGACATTTATAATATGTTTATGATATTTATTAATAATAATAACAACAGATACATCTACAACAGTCATCGCTTAATTATTTTCAAAATATTCTTTGTTGGTTGTGATAATATAAAGTTTCAAACATTTTTTAAATGTATGGATAATATGACAAATATTTCCACCAACGAAATTTTTATGGACCTTGGCACAAGGTTTTGTTTTCAGAATTGCCCACATACTGATATTTATGATTTCGATAAATATTTTGGATGATTTTATCCAATTTTTCTTTAAAAATAAACGCAGATTTCGTTACAAGCCATACCAGTATTAAGTTTTGGGCTTTCATTGTTCCAACAATTTCAAGCTATTATGACACCTTTCTGGCGGATTCCATTAATTGATTGGTGTTAGCTAGCAACTTTTATTACTCATGTTCTGGAATTATTTTTCTTAGAAGTTCTCACTAGAGATAACAATTGATTCCCAAGCTATCGCGCTTGATCACAAGCATGTAATTCTAAAGTTCTGAGAGTTTGTTTTATTCCTTGGGGTGCCCAAGGCGCATAAGAGAGAGTGCCACCCCCTTTACACCCTAAACCCCAAGCAGTCCAAGTAAAGCTCTTCCAAGTTAAATTTATACAGACGCTTTTGTTACGTTTAAAAAAAGATAAAGACTCTTACAGCTTAGCAGTTAGTGGGATGACTTTTGAGATTTTGGATATACTAAAAAATTTTCAAAGTATTCAATTTTACCAAAAAAGTGGTAAATCCAGCGGCCATTTGTTAGAAAGGGTAGTATTCTAACCCTACAATTTCATTAAAAAATAAGGTGACCAACCGTACTCCTTTAGGGAGGTTTGTACTCCATTTTCATAAACTGTACTCTTTTTTATTAAAACCTGTACTCCTTTGTGCTCCTTTGCACACCGCGAGTTGTTTTTTAAAAAAGGTCATTTCCTGTTCCCAATTCGAAAAGAAAAAGAAAAGTTTATCTAAAAATTTAAGGAAATAGTAAAAAATTAAAAAAAACTCATTCGTTATGCTAATGAAATTCCATTCGTACTCCTTTTGTACAAAATATAGTTGATGGTCACCTTATAAAAAATGATATTTCTGTATTCGAATATTGTAATTAGTTTTTGAAAGAAAAACTTGATTATACAATATAATGTAAATAATAACTGAACTAAAATTTAAATACTAGTATTATAAAATCATCTTTTAGGTTAATTTGCACTTTTTGCAAATGGCGACAATGGCGATGTTTTACTTGCCAACAATCAGTTAATGTAATAAATTGATCTAGGTTTCCAGGTAATATTTTAAAATCTATGAATTTACTGCACCCAAGTGGCGTAACTACCAGTGTACGCGGTGTGCGAATGAACACGGCCCGTAAAATGCAAAGTAAAAAAGAATGGCACCACGCCAGTCTTCTTAAACAAGGGTAAAAAGCGCCAGTGCCGAATCGAGCGGAGCCGAGTTGTTGCATACTCTTCCTTGTGCTGGGGGGGTAATCCATACCCCCCAGACCCCCCGGTTTCACGCCCATTTCAGAGGAATAAATTTTTTGTTTTGGTGTAACAATGTTTTAAGTGATCTATTATTAAAAAAAGCTTTTATTTGAACGAGTCGGGGGTGGGGGGGGGGATCGTACAAATAAACCACTTGATACGGATACGTTTAATTTAAATATTTATTTATACAATTAAAAACATTGTTAAACTAAAACAAAAAATTTATTCCCCTGAATTGGGCATTTTAATTAATTTCCTTTAATTTAAAAGCAGTTAGGTGCACTCAGGATTTTCAAAAAATGAGTTTTGGGTTTCCTTCGTTTTCCTAAGGTACAATGTTTCAAGAATATTCTGTGAAAATTTCAAATCGATCTGATAAATAGTTTTCAAGATATCTTGTTGTTATTCGAACTTTAAGTAGTAAGTAATTCATTTTAAATGTAATTATCTCAAAACTACATTTTCAAACCGGTGGCCACGATATTTCAAAAACCACTGGATGGATTTAGATGAAATTTATACAGCATATTCTAAACATTCAAAATCCGTGCCTGAACGAAGGATTTTGCAATTAACCGAAATTTGTGGTTTTTATTAACAATTATCGAGCGATTTTTTCCTCAAAATTCATAAAATCGAATTCCAGAGGCCGCCATTTGGCGAAATTTGAAGAAAAGCATAAATCATTCGTTCAGGCACGAGATTAACTATTAAACTAATAAATTGTTTTTTATTCATTAATTTTGGATAAACCATTATGAAGTTCTGATGGCCACCGCAAAGCACCTTTTTTCAAGAGAGGTCAGAGGTCTACAATTAACTTGATAACTTGATGCAGAATAAATATTTTTATCTGAAATTTTTGTAAAAGTGACTTAAAATATAGTGTAAGAAATTAGTATTATGTATTAAATAAAAAACACTGTACAACAGTTCAAAAAAACTTCTTGAAAATTACCATTTTTTCACACCTCTGAGTGTACCTAACAGACGTTTCGAGCTGTTTCATAAGATAATTATTCGCCATTTTAGTTAAACCAATAAAACATCACGCAATTTCTTTTTATTTCTTGGTGTAGGTTCCTAACCTGTCGTTTGTGTCCATTGTGACTTCTTATATTTTCTTTGCGATTTACGAGGCTGTGGTGAAACCATAAATTATAAAGTTTTAACAGTGCAGAAATTTCCGTTCTAAAAAAATCTTACTTCGTTGCAAGACCTTACATTGACTTTATCGATTAAAAGGGAAGATGTTCTTGGATGTGTTAACAAAAACTCAGAACAATGGAATTCGGAATAATAAAATCTGTACCGGAAATATTTCGTCTCGAGAGATTAAAAGAAAATCTTGTACAAGCTTCAGATTAAAAAGCAGGTTTATATATTTTCTAAAATGTAAATTTTCATATCCGTCACTGCAAAAAGTAAAAGATTATCTTTTGAGGAAATAATTCATTCCGTAACTATTTTGCCCACATATTTATGAAATTTGGATGCAGTTGCGGTCAATCAAAAGCCAAATATGCAATGACTAATACGGTGACCAATAGCCAAAAATTTTCTTGTATAAATTCAGTATTATAATATCAAAGGAAGTTGGTCAGCCAAAAATTTCCATTATCTCAAGGTCGTTTAAATAAACCACAAAAAATTCCGTGCAAATTTAAGTGGATTTGAACGTAAAATTCAATTGTGCGAACACGGATGAAATTTGAATGGTCGAATATGAGTGCAAGTTGTGAAGGTGTATTTAAATATTAACAAGCGCAATTTAGTTGTGAAAATGTGTGCAAATAATTTTGCGTGTTAGTCTTGATGAGACGGCAATTAAAATGGTTATGAAAAACATGCTAATAAAAAGCACGTGCGAAAGAGCTGTGCAAAAATGTTAAAAGCTTTGGCAACTATCGTGCAAAAAATTGTTATCGAAAAAACGTTAGACTGAACCTAGGTAGTCAAAACATAACTATATGAGCATTTTTTTAACATGAACAGCCAATTACAGTTAGAAACAAACATCTAAGTTAAAATATCTATAATTCTAACATACCTATAAATTCTCTGTAAGGTGGTAAGCAAGGAAAATAAATATGAAAAAAATTGTTTAGAGTTTTGTGTTATAAACACACTACTTGACATTATTCGTTAGTGGGTGGATAAAGACAAAAAATATGTTGGCTATAAATAAAAAAATAAAAAAAAACCTAGGTAAAGTCAAACATAAGAAAAGTGCAAGGCATTAGTATAATTATGTTGTAAAAAGTAGCGTGAACCTTAAATACTTAAAAATTTTAACGGCGCATCGAGTCGTGATGGATTATTTTTAGAAAAATTTTTGAGCTTCTGATTGAAATAAACATATTTACTATACAATGTACATACTGGGCATAATAGTGACACTCGATTACGCCGTTTCCTTGACACCAATCACTTTGTACTAAATTTATAATAAATAAAAACCCACCTTTACTTGCGGACTAACTAAATATAGCAAAGGGTTGGCACGAAGTCGTTCATGTTCATCGGCCATTCGTCTGACTTCTTCCCTACGCGCGGAACCTAAAGCCGATACTTCTTCTCGAGACATCGCATCGGTTGTCTTTGGCAAAACTTGAACATCTGGAAGAGACTTCTTTCTTTGCAAAGGTGTCGGCTCCACGAAATTCTAACAACACATCGATAAAACTTAATGTTGCATTGCGTTTACTTATATTTATTAATATTTTTTCGGCTACCTCCACGGGCGGAGTGTCTATCCAACTTTCTGACGCTCTGCGAGCCATAAGAGCTGGAGAATACAAGAGATCTTCGTCTTCATCCTCGTTTTGTAACCAGAACATTTTTAAACAGCACGCACCTCAGAGCGAGTTTGAGTACTGCGAAAATACAATACACATTTACCGCGGTATATATTTATCTGCCGACTCTGCAAACGAGGATGTTTTTAGACGTCGATCAAGGCCTGGCATTGCACCAGCTACGCGACAGTCCGCTCGTGGATCATAACCGTTATATCTTAAAACGTCACAACGACTATTAGAGCATTCTTGGAACTCAGCCACTAACCTTGGCTACAGGAGTAGCTGCTCCCTTATTTATGTACAAGCTCTCAGTCCGTTTAGGTTGATTCATCGACGGAATGATGTCTTGACCTAAACCTCTTCTTCTCATAATAACATCTTCAAATGGAGGAGGCTGTTGAATGCTGTTACTTAATTTACTAATAGAATTTCCATGCTTAATTGAATTGCCCATTTGCACTGAATTGCTATTTGGCAAGCTGCCATTTTTAACTTGCATGGGAACTGGAGTCGTTCCTCTAATTTGTGAAGAGCCCCTCGACATTCGATCGGACGCTTCCGAATTTACGGCGCTTACATCTACGGAAGGTTGTCTGGATCCCAATTGGGAATTGGGTCTACCAGCTGTTCTCGAGTATCGATCCACACTAGGATCTCGACTCGGAGGCCTCTTATAATGATCGTAGTAATCTATAGATGTTTGTTGTTGTTGCGATATCGCACCTATATGTGGAGGCCGATCTCCAGAAACTCTTCTCGACATACGTCTCAAAGCTGTCGGTGGTGGGGCTTCTTCGCGAGGCACAGAGTTTCTCATTACCGAGTTTTGCATTTCGTCGACGTGTTTAGAATTATAATTCGAAGGATTACTGTTAATTTGTGCATTATGCGTTTCGTTATGTTTGTCTTGTTGAAAATAAACGCTTGTGGAGGGTTTGTTGTACTGCGAGTAATCGGTATCGTTGTGATAGCTGCTTGCGCCGGCGTAACCATCGTTTTGTAGTTTACTTGAATGTTGTTGATTATTATTACTAACTTGATTCGGCATTTGATGGGGAACGTGATTTTGACCATCTGGAATTTGATTATGAAGTTTTTCAGGTACCTGATTATGAAATTCACTATTATTCGTTTGAATTGGTATCTGGTTTGCCGTTATTGAATCTTTATGATTTAAGCGCGTACTATCTGCGTATTTGTTACGATATCGTGCCATTAGCTTTTCCAATCCCGGTTGTTTAAAATCGGGAGCGTAATGTTTAGCTACAGTTTGTGCAATATCCGAATCTTCTCTAGCGTGAGCTGACGCAATATCTGCCTGTTCGGCTTTGCCTCTCGCAGTTGCCGTACGCGATATTGCAATATCTGCTTTTTGTAACGCAATTTTCTGAGATCTTTGTGCCGACATTACAGAGGCATCTATTCGCTCTCGAAATTTTGCTGAGCGCATTAAAAAAAGCTGCCTTCTCTTATTACTAGAAATGAGAACATTATTTTTATATTTTCCTTCTTCCTTTTCTCCATTAGTAAACGTAGTGATGCCGTATCCATATTTTTTGTTTCCAAACCATTCGCCTTCATATTTTAAACCATCGGACCGTTCGCTAATACCAAATCCACTACGTTTGTCTAATTTCCACTCTCCCATGTACGTTTCGGTTATACTTGGATCCATATGTTCATCCTAAAACGTATCAGTCTAGAATTTTTTACGTTTAAGTTACATTCAAAATAAAGTTACCTCTACAACAAAGCTAGCGTTAGAATCAGTGTTTACTGAAGCAGCTGTCATGGCCGATTGCCCTGAATCGGCACTCATCCAGGAGCCGGTTGAACTTGCCGATCGAATACTGCCTGATCCTTTTTCTAAATCACCCGTGCTTATTTGTTTTTTCAATTTAAATCCCTGTTATAACATCAAAATTATAAAAACACATTTTTAGGTCAAATAAAATACATTTAAAATTTGAATAAAAAAACATTTATGTGTACACGTGGTAAATCTACAAACCTAACTTAAGGGTATAATAGTGCTTGTTATATTACTCGACATAAAATTGTTCCTACCCCAGAGACTCCTAAAAGAGAATTTAATGTTGGTTTCTAATTTTTGTTTTAAAATAGTAGAAATAAAAATATGTAGTCGGAAAACATAGTAGTACAAACAAGTGTAAATATCCCATAATATGCGTAACAGACTAAAGGGAATAGAATAATTTTAAGTGGATGAATTTATCACTTCTAAAGGTAGCATGTCACAAGATCATCTTGATTAAACCAACCAGCACTTTTAGGTATTTTTGAAATAAATGAAGAGGTAACATGAAAATCCGATTAAATATAATAGAAAAATCATTTTTAAGATTACCATCATTTTAATTCTTTCCAATCTATTAAATGGTGAAATCAGTTTCACGAAACACATTTTCTTCACGTCTAAAATTCTATTTAAAAACACTGAAATGCGATTAATAAAACTATAAAATAAATCAAATCAAAATTCAAGCTGAATCGTTTACTAAATCGCTCACTCACTGCAAGAGTAAATTCTTAGGTTATTTGTTACTTCTTTTCATTTAGAATTTTGTGATCAATATGCAACCCATAAGGACTTTGCTTTTTTTATTTACTTTACCAACCTGATGACCGGCCGCCGATGTGCACATAGGAAATTAACATGGGAAATTGATTTTTCTTTAATTCCTGCTTCCCATCATAACGGATAAGAATTGAACGGATATCAGTTTAAAGAGATTTTTATTCCGCTTCTAAAGATACCGAACACTTGATATTTTGTCCTTTAATTTCTGTTAAAATCTCACTAATAAAATGTAAAATAGTACATTTAAATAAATTTTAGTTGCTTTGTTTGAATTTTATTGCAATTGTTTTTACTTGAACACCAATAATTTCCAACAAATTCCTTTGACATAATTACAATAAATTTGGTTATTAATGAACGCAAACACAAGTTATTCTTAACTTGTAGTTTTTATAGCAAAAATAATTAAATTTTTAAATCGCAATTTTGCATTTTATTAGTGAGTTTTTAATAGAAATTTCCTTCTCAGTCGTATTGCTTCTTGACAGAAGCGTCGTGACCTTTAACAATGCTTGTTAAAGGCTTTCATGGCAGATTACACCCCGGTGGTTTGCCATTGCCTTCCGAGGGGAGAGACGGTCAGAATAAAGTTCTTACTTCACTCCGATTCGCACCGGGTGATTAGCGTTCATAGTCAACTCGCGTCAACACTATGCTCCGACCGCCTCTTAAATTAAAGAACAAAATATCAAAATATAAGCTTTTTTAGATGCGGAATAAAAATATCTTTAAATTGATACCCTTTTCATTCTTATCCGTTATGATGGGAAGCAGGAATGAAAGAAAAGGCCGGTCACCCGGTATAGAAATATCTGGATAATAAATTATGTTCTCAATGTGAATTCCTAATTGCAAAATTTCATTATACAGAGTGGCCCATAAAGAATTTACTAGTTTAAAACGTCCGTCATTGCGATCGAACGCTAGGTCGGAGCGGGGCGCGGATGATAAGGTGTTTTATGTAAATTCAGTCCCGATGGAGCGCTTTATGGGTGAGTATCGTGCATTTTGTGTGAAACATGTTTACAAAAATATAGGGTGTTTTTTTAGCTGCATGAGAACTTTCAATAGGGATAACAATTGAATCAAGATTGCTATGGAAACAGTTGTTTGACATTTGTGTTTAGCAAGGTTTGGCATTTGATAATGCATAGATTGACCATTGAACAACGCTACCAAATTGGGCTCACAACCAGTTGGAAGTGGATCCATTTTTTACCGTAAAATTTTGTTCAGTGACGAGACACATTTCTGGTTAAATGGGTATGTGAACAAACAAAATTGCCGTATATGGAGTGAGACCAATCCGGGACATTATCTTGAGACTCCATTGCATCCATTAAAATTGACTGTTTGGTGTGGAATACACGCCAACGGCATCATTGGTCCATATGTCTTTCGAAATGAGGAAGGAGCTACCGTTACGGTGAATGGTGTGAGATATCGACACATGCTCAATACATTTTTGTTTCCAAAACTTCAAGAGCTAAACATTGACAACTTATGGTTCCAACAGGATGGTGCTACGTGCCACACAGCCAACGAAACCATCAATTTATTGAAAGGACAATTTGGTGACAACATTATTTCAAAACGTGGTCCTATCAATTGGCCTCCAAGATCGTGTGATTTGACACCTCCAGATTATTTTCTGTGGGGGTATGTTAAATCCATGGTTTATGCTAACAAACCAACAACTCTAGAAGCATTGGAGGCTAATATTCAGCAAGCCATTTATGAAATAAAGCCAGAAATATTGGAAAAAGTGGTCAAAAATTGGACTGAACGGATGCGCTTCGTAACCATTAGTCGTGGTGGTCACATGCCGGAAGTCATGTTCAAATCATAAATGCCTTTAACTGTACTTTCATAAAAAAATTATAACCAAAACATTCCGTCAGGTTTTTAATGTTTTATTTCATTTTGAAGTTCTCATGCAGCTAAAAAAACACCCTATAGTAGCGAAATAATCATATTACGACGATATTTGACCAAACGAAGGGTCTACGACCACAATAAAATAGGTCGTCTCGCACGCGTCTGCAAGACTAAGAGAGGAAGCACCAATCACATAAAGGCTTTATAATTAAACAAGCAATTTAACAAAGTTCAAACCAAATGAATTCAATAACGTGTCGTTATCAACAAAATCTGATATTTTGTTTACACTGGATCAGAAGGCCACGATCTTGATGTTTCTTTGCAAGTTCGTTTTAGAACGTCTGGAAGAACTTTTGATTGTGGTTGGAAAGAAGGAAGTTTTTAGTTAAATTCGCATACTAGATACAAGCACTCCTCGAATTTGTCTCTTAAATGTGTGAAAACTCTCTGGTGCATGACCTAACTTCGTGAATTGCTTCCTCCATTCTTATAGACCTTGAACGTCCCGGTGGTTTCTGATTTAGTGTTGAACCCGTAGCCTCAAACTTTCTAACCCAAGACCGAATCACACTTTCGTTGGGACATTGATTTAAAAGTCATGTAATCCATATTCAGTGTGAAATAAACGCCGAAATAATTTTTATAAAAATGTTTTGCTCATCAGTAAAGCGCTCCATCGTGACTGAACTTCCATGCACCAAGCTACTAATCTCCACCACCCGCACACCTCTCCGACATACCGTTCGATGGCAATGACGTTTTAAAATAGTAAATTCTTTATGGCCCACCTTGTACTACAGGGTGACTGAATTAAACTGTAACTTCCGAAATACCTATTTTTCGTCAAACCACAATATAATTTATTTATTCAATTCTTGTGATAATTGATGGAAAGATATTCAAAATTATAAGGCAGTACTCAGTTTTCAATGCGGCTGCATTTTAACAAAATTATCTAGTTCAATTAGCATTCGAAAGTAACTTTGTGGTAATTTAGCCCGTTCTCAGTTAAGTGCTTCTGTCAGTTCGTCTACGATAGTGTATTTTTCAGAGCCAACCTTCTTCAAGATGCTGTGTCATTACAAAATGTCAGTTTGAGCTTTACGTATAAGTAGACTAATTTCTTTTGTAATGTTGTACTTTCAATTTTGCGAGTTAAAACTTGTAGTTAGACCATAGCCTATCAACCCTATTGTTATGTAACCAGAATCATTTCAGTTCAGACTCAAAAGCTCATGCGGCGCTAGTGTGTACTGTGAAACTGTGATATGAAGCAAACTAGAGTGGGTATATTGTCGTCTACGTTCTTTCTCTACAAAAGTAAATTGAAATTTTAAAAGTCAAAATAGTAATTTCTTCTAAATTATAAATTATTTTTCAAATACAGGAACAAAGTAAAAGCAAATGCAGATACACCATTTTTGTTAACTAGCTCAGCGGTTCTTAATTTCACATAGGGACTCTTGTGCATTTATTCGTGAATTTATTTCATCGAATTCAGATAAAACAGTTGTATTAAAATTAATTCAATCAAATGTAAATTTATTGGAATTTCCTGAATGTGTCAATTTTACAAAATACAATATTAGGTTCAACATCCAAAGAAATTACTTGCATATTGTTCATTTATTGTTCAAAATTTGTTCATAACCTGGTATGTCACTGTAATCTATTGACCATGGTGATTGAACGCATTCCCGTCGTTGGTTTATCATTTACCGTTCACCGTTGGATGCTTATTTCATAGGTCACAGCAACCTTCTCCACTGCAATTTATAATTTGTCTCATCTTGCATAAATATCATCAAAAAGTGTACCAAAGAAATCAAATTTTCTTTATTCATGCCTGAAAACACGCCATGTACGTGCAACAGCAAGTTTTCCTTATCTTCTTGCATTAAAAACGTAAGTTAACCAACATAACCTCTAAATAAATTGTCGTTATTCCCTTGCAAACTTTTCAGATCCAAATAACATAATTATTGTATCATTAATAACATCAAGCATACAAAGTTCCAATTTAATAACTTACGTTTACAATACATCCAAAATTATAGGCATACAATTATTTGCACATCTGCTTTTTCCAAGTTACTCGAATTCGTCAACTCAATTGTTGCTGATGAATCAAAACCATTCAAGGTGAAATCACCGCAATCGAAAATATTTCACTCGTCGTCAATTGGCAATTAAAACTCAAGATTTTCGCAAATTAAAGCGGAGGAATCCACGTGACTAGAATTCTCCATGGCGATCTGCACAAAAAAGCCTTGAATGATTTCTATTTTCTCATAGTTGGCAACATGAAGTTTTCGTACTCAAAAATCTTACTTTTGGCTTAAATATCGAATTATTATCCGCAAATAATATAATTGTATAATTTTATCCAGGTCCCTAATTTAATTAAGCTGCCTTCCAATTAGGCCTACTTCCAATATTCTGATTTTACTGGCTTGAGCACATTCGCTGCCACAATCGATTGGACGTCAGTAACTTACTCTTTACTACTTATGAATTAAAAATACAGCAACTCCAATAAATTGTTAAATTTTACAAAATAAACTGAATAACATTTTTTAAATTTTAATTAAGGTTTAAAAAATTTTAACATTTCTTATTTGTTTCGATATGGAACTTACTGAGACCGGCCACACTTTTTTATTTACACACTCTAGAGGAAACCATGAGGAAACAGACAAGTCTGCGGCATAAAAGGCAAAAGGTTCAAAAGAATTATTTAGGTAAAACAGAAAACTATTTTGGTACAAGCTTAAAATTTTAAAATTAAATTAATTTCAAAGCAATATAGTGCGAAATTTAGGTGCATTTAAGATAGCGGTCGTTTACTTTAATGCTTTATTTAACATGGTTACAATCATTCGATTTGAGCCAAATATGCGCCATTTTGTTCGATAATGTGTTGCCATTGTGATGGTAATTTCATGATTCCTTTCTCATAAAACCCAATGTCCCTATTGGCAAAATACTCGGACAACCAATTTTCACAGACCTCTTTTGAGGCCAGTTTTACACCACAAAGAGAGTTTGACATGGATGGGAAAAAATTATAGTCTCTTGGTGCCAGATCCGGACTATAAGATGGATGCATTTAAACCTCTCATCCGAGCTCTCACAGTTTCTGGCGAGTCACTATTGATTTGTGTGACCTGGCGTTGTCCACCAGTAGTTGTCGTTGTGGCACCCAAATATAGAGCTTCTTTTTGAATCCAACCTACTTCTAATGGTTCTAAATGGTTTGTGGTCGATTTTTAGCTCAAGGGTAATGCTACGACTGCTCGCATACCGGTATAACTAAATCATTTCCATCATTTTCGATGATTGGCCTTCCAGAGCTTGCTGCACTTTTGACATCTAAATTACCGGAACGGAATTGACTAAACCCAAATTTTACTTGATAGACTGTTACAGTATCGGGACCATGAATACTATTCACATTTTCAGCCACCTGGCTTGAGTTTTCGCCTTTATCGAAGAAAAACTGTAAAATATGACGTATTTTCTCTTTATCTCTGACGCGCGCTTAATCAAAACCGAGGCAATTAATCACAAAACTGTCAGAAAAGTTTTTATAGTACGAAATGTCATCTTTTTAACGCCATCTAGTGGAACCCGATCGGACTTATACAACGCGAGATACAGATAACTAAAGCTATCTATTGGATAAATAATGGATTACTTTTTACTACACCTAATAATATGATCATCAATGTAAGCGCTGTGATTGGTCGTATTTTCAAAATTTTAAGCCCGTTTCTGTTTTAATCATTGAAAAAATTTTATTATTAACAGCACAGTCTTGACTTGTATTTTTAGAATTTTAAAGGAAACAACCGAAAATTCTGAGAAAATAATGATTCCATTGTTATAATACTAGAATCATTCTACGAACGACATGAAAAAAAGTTAAAGTTTTTGGCATCGCTCTAGCTGGTGTATTACATAACCTAAAACGGTTTTTTGCGATTTAAGGAAAAGTAAAGCATTCTATAACAAAAAGTTAAATGAAGAAGTTATAGATAATCAAAAAACCTACCGAATGCAACCAAGCAGAATAAATATTCGTTATTTATTTTCTGAGAAAATCGAAAAATACAGTCAAAAATCGCTTTTTCCTTTTTGCTGTGTTATTTATAATTTTCCATTAAATTATTCTTTGTACGGTGAAAATGTTGCGTCTGTCGAGTAGAAGAAGAGCATTTTGGAAAAATTTCAAAAAAGTGAAAAATAGATACGCGATTTATAACGCAATTACGAAAAATAATCTTTTGGTCAATCGGCCATTGCCCACGATTGCGTTGCACCTTTTTCATTTAGAATTTAATTAGTAGACACTATTTAGATTTTTGATGTAAATTAAGGCTTCAAAATATTGTTCCGTATAGTAAGAAAACTTTAGTTTATTATAGAAGTTTGCAAGTTGCTTTTAATACGTAAATTAAGTATTATTTAACTTGCAATTACCTAATAAAATTATTTGTTTTATGAAACAAATATACCTAGTTAAATTAAATATTAATAAGCTACCTAAGCTAGTCAAGTTTAACTTTATGAATTAATTTGAAATAATTACGCTGACTTCGCTTATAAAGTTTCAATTTAAACATTTCCACATAATAATTTATTTGAATAATTTATAGAAAGCGTTAAAATACCTAATCGAAGATTAGGACATGCTTACTGAATTTTATGGAAACTGAGCGTGAATTTAATTTCTTAAATAATAACTATAATAAAATCAAAAAGTTTTAGAACAAGTAAATTGCAAATCCAAATGAATCGATGTTTGGAAAATCGCACACCGGTTTTGGTCTGTTAAAACTACTTATTTTAATTTTGCAATTTTAAAAGTAATTAAAAACCAAATATCAATCGTATTTATCTTCAAAAGCAAAAAAAATCTCTTTCAATTGATACCACTTTCGTTCTTATCCATCACAATAGGAAGTAAATAATTTGTTCGAATTGAATGTAATGATTTGCGCGTTAGACTTCGGAGCGTTCTCTAACGGATTTTTGTCAAAACCGAGCGAAGACATTTACTACTCGAAATGTTTGTGCAGAATTTAAATAGAAAAATTCAACAGATATTAGATACTGAGGTTTCAATCTCGACCTTTTACCATTTATGCGAATCCAACTTCAGAATCACATCAAGAACATAAGATTATAAACAAAATATAAGCAATCGAACAAATAGTTTGAACTACAGAAAAATAATGTGTTTCCGTTCCACCGTATCCACTTCATAAACTCCTACTTCAGTTTTAAGTTTCGAAATTATAAATTTAGGACAAATACTCAATCTTATGAATAAATTTATACAAAACGATAGGATATTACTTCTATTTTACACATTTAAACGCAGTTTCAGCACATTTTTCCAAAATAATAATGTATCTATCATATTAGTTAGTTGCGCATCTTTTCAAAATATCTAATCAATAAGTAAGTTACAATATTTCTATATTAGAAGTTTTTATATTTTTATTTGCCAAAGTTTATAAATTTCTAAAATACCAATTTTCCACCAGCAAGATAACTAACGCATTTCCCAATGGTTTTAAAATAGGTAAACTTTGCAAGTTGTTTAAAAATATTTTTTAGTTCAAGGTTCGATATGGTTTAGTAATTCCTTCCAATAGTTAAAAATGTTAAAATAGATAGACGAGACGACGAGTCGTAGTACAAAAAGCGATACTGAAATTTTTATTGAAAAAGGCAATTAAAAAATGTTATATTTATTTTTATTGCCATCTGTACATTTTCTATAAGGATGTCTATTTGTGAGTATCAGGATTATTTTCTTATTTTGCTTTCTTGCCACGTTTAGGTACTAATCGTTTAGACAAATTTACACCTACCTTAAACAAACCCTTCTTGATGGTTTTTTCGCCCAGCGATCTACGACGAGTGGGTTCATTTGAATTCATTTTAAGAACAAATCCACCCCGAGAATCGTCAATTTTACGATCTCGCTTTTCAGTAAGATCAGGATTTCCTTCATTACTTCGTAACGACGTTAAAGATGTTCTAACCGTTTTATTTCTGTATTTAGAGGCTTTTCCAAACGGCGCACTGCTTCTAACGCCATATCCGTGTCTTAATCCTTTTTGCCATTGCCCTTGATATGTTCCTGAAAATATTGAAAATTTTATCTAACTAATATGGAGAAAATGAAATAAAAATGTTAAAACTAATCTAAAGTTGTATAAAACCTAATAATCAAGTTTTTGAACTAAGATGACCTCTGAAAATTGCCATGACAAGTGCTGGTTATTACGGTTGAATGTTAGTATTAAAAAAACTATTGCTAGTTTTACAAACTCATTATGAACTAAGAACTTTAATTAAAGTTGTAAACTGTAATAAGTTTGAGCACCACAAACTCATATTCTGTAACACCAAGAGCAAGAGATTTATAATTAGCAAGATTAGACTGGAGATTGTAACAGATTTTTTTTAATCGTTCCTGATATACTAATTATAGAAATTATTTTGTAGTTATTGTTATTACTAATTATAGTGGATATAGCCAAGAAATGCTATATTAAATAATATGCTGCATTTGAAGCGTTCCGCTTACGATGCTAACGAGTAAGCGCACGTACACGCTTAGATAGCACTGAATTTGTTGTCCTGTTTACCATTAACGGGGTTTATATTATTCAATTCAAATGATCAAGTCAGTTGAATTCATTTGACATGAACGCGAATTGAGCATTTAAACACCTGACTGATTATGAATAATGTAAACCCAACTGAAATCCTTTTCATGTTCCATCAAACAGAAAAATGATTGATCTATGGAAGTGAGTAGGTGGAACTTTTTCAACAGAAATAAATTGTAGTTGTAAAATTTGGTACACATATCCTCGAGTAGTTGCGTAGAATCAAATATTTGTGAGTTTTGCCTCTCTGGATGGCCTTAAAAATTCAACAGCCCCCCTGACATAACAGGGAAGTTTTTTAGAAATTCCCCATAATATGTGCATTTGTTTCTGTTTGGTAATGTGCAAATGTGCATCCTAACAAAACAAAAAAAAAATTATACTTCTTGTCCTAAAATCTACGGGAACTGATAGATAACATTAGATTGAAGCGTTTAAGGTGATGATGAATGTCAAATATCAATTAGTTTAGCTAAAAATAGATTTTAAAGTTTCCATATTTCACGCAAATTTAATCCTTAATGGCAGTATTCTGTTGTCGGTATGTATAATTTAGACGACTATAAGCTGATACCGCTGATACGTATGGAATGTAGAGACGGTCATTAGTGAGGTGTTTATAACGCTTCACCACGGACCGAGATCAGCTCTCCCCAAAAAGATACACTGGGCATGTATTCCGGAAGTAATTTTTCCTTTATTTTCATTCGAAGGTTGATTATGCCTCGTGCTTATCAGCACTCCACTTCGTTACGAGCTGAACTGGTGCTTGACAGTTGGTTATTAATTACTTTAATCCTAACCGCTAGGTTATTGTCACGACTAGGGAGATGAGGCTCCGTACACAAAGATATACTAAGCTAAGCTAAAGGAATATGGAGGGGTTAGCGAAATCAAAGATCATTACTCGGAGCGGCAACATCAAATAAAAATGTTATTTTTAATTGATTTACCACTATTCTTCAAGGATCAGGTCTCGAGCTTAGGTTAGAGTTAGTTTGTGTTATTTATTTAGTAAAATAAACTATCTTGATTGTACTGGCACCTTATTATTTAATGATCCGCATACATAGCTTAGGTTAGTGTTTATGTTATTTACTTATTAAGAAAAACTGCGTCTAAGAATTTTTTGGTTCTAATCACTAAGTTTGACACATTTATCACGATTACAAGTATCTGTCGTCGGTACGTGTAATTTATACGACTGTATAATGCAGTCGATTCGTCAAAATGTACAACATTTTTACCACCCTTGTTTCCTTGATTTGCTCAAGTGAATCCACCCCTTCGCGACTCAGCTGCCGGCGTAGTTTTGTACGCGAACTAAGGAAATGATCAGCACAAAAGTTCCGTAACACCCTTCATCTTTATGAGGTGATTTAAAAAAAAATTTACAATTTTGAAGACATTGTTTGAATTTTTAAAAGCTTTTATATTCGGATGATATAAATTTTAATATTTTAGCTATATTTTTGGACGAAGCGTGTGAAAGCACTCTCCATTTAATTGATAAATAAGCTTTGATTATAACATTGTTTTTAATTTACTGTAATACTGTTGTAAATTTTATTATTACATTTTATGAGGAATTTACTACACAGGTGCTAACAGTTTTTCACTTTTAATGTATTTAATCAAATATTTTCTTACTTTGGCTAAAAGTTGATAAACTATACAAGTTTTTGTCAATAAATATTATCATATTATTAACTTAAATATTTACATCTCCATCCGTTTTTTTATTTTATACTTTGATCAGGTTGACGTTAAAATTATAAACGAAAAAAAAAAACTACGTACACCTACCCTTATATTTGATTTTAATTCTCTTACTTTACTTAATATAAATGTACCATGTAACTTTTAGTTTTCCGATAATGGAATTCGTTTAGTTCTTTTACTAAATTGATTATTTGATGTAAAAGTAATTTAAAATTCAATCGAGTCTCCAATTTCGTTATGCAAATTCAGAATTAAATTTAAAATTTAATAGAAGAACAAAGAAAAGCAACAAGAATCTCTATAATTAAATTTCAAAATGTAAACGTACTATTTATTTTACTTCTGTTCAAAAATTTCATTTGCATATTAGGGGTTTTATTCCTACCTCAAATGGGGTTTAGAATTTCGTTCCAATTTTTAAGCTTTCGCGAAATGAAAGAATGTATAAATTTGAAAACGTTTTCAATTGCCGAACGATACGAATAAATTAAAAATCTGAAATACATTCATAATAAAACATATTAAAAAAAATTATAGGTATTATTTCTTCTGATTTAAATAAAAAATATGAAACTTTCTAATGAATTCAAAACTATTGTTCGAATTTATTTAAGAAACGACAACAGGTGGAACTAAGTATAACTTGGAAGAAAAATGTTTTTGGCATAGAATGAAATTTATAGTACTTCAGTTTCTGGTTTTGACGTTTTTCTAATTTTCTACAAAACATAACGTGAAATTTTGTATTAGGAAGGATATAGGTAATCGATAAAATTGTCACAGTTTTTAAAATAGAAATATCTGGTTTTTGTTGATAACACATCTTCTGTTTCAGAAAAACATAAAAAAGACGAACGTCCATCTTAGAAAATTTGTTCCTAAATTTATTAGTAGTGCAGTAATAAGTAGAACCCTTTCGTTTTTAAAAACTGGTAAAACTGGGATACTATTTTGAACTTAGTTAGATACATTTCCTAAATGTATTTAAGCTTTTTGAATGATAAAAATTATCATCAGATTATAGAGAACATGACTAATAAGAGGAATCCTCGAAGTTGAAAAACACACTTTCGTAATTCGCTGTTATTTTACTTATTATACTAAAAAAAAATGCACAAAAGTATATATTTTTTAAAAGATGACACTTGGACGCAGATCTTGTTGTTTTTAATTTTTTTAAATTCAAATTTTTTGAAATAAAAATGTTGAAATAAATTCGAATTTAGAAAAATTAAAAACACCATCTGCATTCGAGTGTCCTCTTTTAAAAATTATATATTAATTTGTGTGCAATGTTTTTGACTAATAAGCAAAATAACAGAGAATTACGAAAGCGTGTTTTCCAACTCTGAGGATTCCTCTTAACATATCTAATAAATTAAAGAGAATATAGGGGCGGTAGTATTGGAGTGGAAGAGATAAACCAATGTTACATTAATTAATAGACTGAACCAAAATTCAGTGATATTATTTTATAAGTAATAAATATTTTCATTGGATCAATGAATTTTAATCAATGAACAACATTTCTGAGTATATACAAATTTCATAATATTAATGAAAATATTCATTGTATTTACGAAATTTTTTATTGTACAATATTTATGAAGATTTTGGAAATCCAGCGATTTTTAACCAATGAATCTGAATTTATCAGTATTTTTACAATACTTTTTATAAAACCTTTTACGTATTGGAGCTAGGTTTTCCTTTTTTGGGGGAACACAATCCAGGTTTTTCCTAACTCACGGTTATTGGATTTTATCTATAGTTACCGGTCAAATGACAATACAATGTATATTTGTTTCCATGTTTACCCATTTATTATTTGTAATTTTCTGACGAAGGTCTAAATGCAAGATCGAAAGCTCAAAATATAACTTTTAATAGTATTTCCTTAATTCGTTATATTTATTAAAAATAAAACATACTTTTTTTTTCAGTGTACGTCGTAATATTATATAGTAGGAATATTACGTTTATTTTAATTTTTTAATTTTCAGGTATAGGTCACAGTTGGTATAAATATGAAATAATATAATAATATTATGATCTAAGATGAATTTCATCAAAAATATATCCAGTAATTACATTTTCTTATACCTCATCGATAATGCTGTTTATTGAATGTAGTATTACTCCAAATGCAATGTTATCTAATAAAATATGAAAATGGGTGAATATATCCTGCCAATAAAATATTCTTAGTGTCTTAGACATACTTTATAATACTGTTGAGGTCTAGAAATATAATTGAATTGTCAGAAATAGAACGCAAACTTCTCAATTCAGTAATATGATTATGACAGTCGGTTTACACCAGTCAGTCTAAACGTAGTTTGTTCAGACGATTAGAATAAAGGTCGATTCTTAAATCATAACTTTGAGAATTCGTCCCATAAAATCAAATATTGTAAATGTAATATAGCGAATAGGCATTAACATACTAAGGTTACCCAGGCGATTCTCGCCACTAATATAAATATGAGAATCGCTCACAGTGGGCAGGCTATTTACATATTTTATTTAATTATTTAACAGTTTACATTACATTGCACCAACTGTGAAGAAATGTGTTACCAACACATAGTATAATAGGGCAAGAAAATTCAACAATCACCACCAAAAACTGATTGACGTCATAGGGCATCCCTTCGAGTAGCATTTCTTTAACATATCTTTTAAACTTTAACACTGATACTGAATTCTTAATCTTAGCCAACAAGAAAGAAAAATAACTGCACCCCCATGTCTATAGTATCACGACATGCATCTTGAACCGTTGAGAAATTCTCTTATGTCTTTGATACTTCAAAACGTATTGTTTCATAGCCGTAGTCGCCACATACCGTCGTTGTAGCTAAAACTAAGTTTACAATTTCCGTCCGTCGCTTCGTACCGATTGGATTAAAAAAAACTAGCTATATGTAAAGTGAATTTTTTCCTTAGTGGTAGGGAAAAAATTTACTCTACCAATTGATCTAAACCAAAAAAGCAGGCAAAAACTAGGAAGTTTTAGTCAACAGTACAAAATGTTTAACCCACCCTAGAAAATAGAAAAATGGATTTAAAAAATGTGATAAAATTAAGTAAATTTTCATCTGGAACAGGGAGGTTTGTAATACCCCCAGTGTAAGTAAGCAACAAGAAAACTTTTCAAAAATCAAATGTGCTCTGTTATCAATTTTGGAAAGTTGTCTTCTTCTTACACACCAGGCCATAAAGCAAGGAGCTGTGGCCTTTCCCTAACACTCCAGGCTGGCTATGCTCCTGACCATATAAATATCTTAGCTCCTAAGCTGCGACTCGTAGTTTATGACTTTAGTGTACAAACTTTAAGTTTAAAATTGTTACGATGATGCTTTGATTTTCGGACATGCACAACATACGAGAGTTAAATTTACAATTTCAATACCGCGTCTTCCCTTGAAACATTTTCTGATCTCACGTGTAACAAATTGATTCAAAAATATGAAAATTTTTAAATTTTTGAGAAATTTTTGGTTGGTAATAAATGAATTAAGAGGGGCCTTTAAATTGTGAAGCAAAAACATGTTCCAACAGGTGGCGCGCCCTAAAATATTAATCTTTTCTACTTATCTGTTCACCAGTACAGAATTTTAATAGTTTATAAAAGTCATATGAATAAACGATAACTAATTTAGGTAATGTGGAAGTTTGAACTTTCAAAGTTAAATATTTTTAAAAATATTCAATATTTTCAAATATGAATATCTTTTTGGAATATACTTGTAAATATTTAACATTGGAAGCTCAAACTACCTCATTACCTAAATTAGTTATTGTTTATTCATATGACTTTTAAAAATTTTTGGAATTCTGTGTTGATGAAAAGATAAGTAGAAAAGATTAATATTTTAGGGCACGTCATCTGTTGAAAGATGTTTTTTAAAGGCCCCTTTTAATCCATCAATCAGAAGCGCGCCTACAAATGACGGAAGTGAAAAAAGAGCTTTCTAATATTGGATGGCTTATTAATTATTATATTTAATGTAACGAATTTGTGCACTTCGTTACGTAGTACGGTCCATACATTTTATGGAAATGCAATCGTTAAATTCGATGCATTTTTGCTAGCAGATAGTGGATAACTTAAACCTTTGACATATGAATACCTGGACCCTCAGCCTTGCAAGCTCGACCATAGAAAACATACTCTGTTTTTCACCACGATTTCGTTAAGTGCCTGTAGTGCGTCGACAAGTATTTTTTGGTCCAGCGCAGCTATTTATTTGTCGTATAAAACAGTACCTAGTATAGGAACCATTTTGGATTTCTTCGAGTTGGCAACGTCCTATTTTGTCGTTTTGGATGACGCCTGGAGAATTCTTTCGTTGTTTGAATGATCCAATCTTGTAAACATTTCCAAAACCAGCTCTCACTGGTCCAGTTCCAGCTACAGATCTGCAATCAGTGTTTGTGTCGCGAATGTCAATCAAGTAGAGTTTCCCTGTGTAAATTGACAAGTTATAGATTTTCATCTTTTAAGCCGCACGTTGGACAGCGATTGGACACGAATACATCTATCACCATTTATATTGTAAACTTACATAAAGCGCTGGAGTAAGTAAATTTTATCTTTTCCAATTCGTATGAACCGACGGCGACGTGTTTCTGTGATATTGCGTTCAATTTTGAATAACCGTTAGAGATTACTGATTTTATTGGGTACTTGTTTATATTTAGACTGGGTGCACTTTTTCATTGTGAATATCATCGGCTACTGTGTCTATATTTTGCACAGCCTTACACATTGCAATTATTGGAACTATGGTAGCAGTAGCATCTCTCAAATTCTGTGTGTCAATTAAAGCATTTGTTTACTATTTGCGTTTTCTTGAATTTCCCCAACTACCGGTGTTTTTTTTTCAGAATTCACGACCTACACCTTCACAAGAATAAGGAGCTAGTCTATTAACATCGTTGCCAAACAAACTGGAGAGGTCCTCTCTGGATTGTGACGGACTTTGGTTTCTGTTTTGGTTAACCCGCTCATAATGATTATAAATTTCTTAAAGCATAGCCTAACATACTTTGGGCTTGATCGTGATTAAGTATGGCGTGCCCTTTTAGGGCATGTCATAACTATACCTTGATAGTTGGCGTATCCGAAATGCCTGTTATAGCCCTGGCGCCAAGGGCTCTAGTGATCCCAGATCCGGTTTTGATCTTGCGTGCCCTATCTCTAGGTAAGTACCACGTAATCTGGATTTGGTTTTGACGAAGTTTGGCGTTATATTATAGATGCGGTCCCCGACCACAGAGGTTGCCTGATCCGCACCTGATCTTTCCCAAAGCAAACTGCATCCGGACCGCATTCCAGCCCTACGAAATTTCTAATCGAGCATAGTTGCAATTTGGGGGGAGGGGTACTAATTCAACAACAAAAACAGCTATTCGAATATAAAACTTATATTTTTTTACTCACGAGTGGTGGTACTAATTAAGATCTTAAGTATGTTTAGCAAACCCAAACCTCGTAATTTAATTTATATTTGGAGGGTATTCCATACTCCATACCCCCACAAATTAAGCCCCCGGTTGTAAAAACCAACATAGCCTATGATATTCCATCATTGATTTTATTAAATTGGAACCATTCCAAATAGAAATTGTATTATGTTATGTAGTGTTACGACCGGGGGGAGTGGGGGTATTCCATTTTCCCAGAGTCAGAAGATTGAAAGTTACAACATTTTTTAATATGCCCAGTAAATATTGCAATTAAAAATTATCCAAATAGAAATAATCTCCCAGATATGATCAATTATTGTCTTTAATGTCTTTAATGTGATTTTTTGATTTGATTTGTCTATTTCGTAGGTCGTAAACTTGTCTAAGTTTATAAACGTTTTTGGTTGGTAATAAATAAACAAACCAATCAGATGAACTTTTTTTATAAATGACACAGCGAAAGCAGAGGAGGAGTTTTCTAGCAAATTATTATACTAAATTTAATATTAATATTATAATACGATGTAGAGTGATGTGATCGCTGGTTGAGTTTCGGAGCGGAAATTCTGGGTTCAAGTCGCGGACCTCGCAGAATTTCTTAGCCTGGCCTTCTGGTGGACATCCACACGCTGTGGTGAAAAGTTGTAATAAAAAGAATAGCAAAAGAGGATTAATCTACCTCGTGAAATGGATTGTGAAGACTTCAATAGAAGTGGCAATATTATTCCGACAGGAATGGAAAAGACCTTGATTAATTGATTGATAAATTATAATAAAACGTATTTTAAATTATACTATATTATTTTTCAATTATTATCCATCTTTAAGTTAAATAGTGAAGAATCGTCATAAATATCTTTGACCAATTTTGCGTTAACATTGATGATTTTAAAAAGTCATTATGATGTAAAAAATCGCACTTCATCTCCATGCAATAACTTGCTGAATTTTATTGGAAGTTCTTACAATTATTGCTTTCTAAAAAGGGTAGCTATGTGGAAGACCATCTACAATAGAAACTTTACCGTCTTCTCAGGCAGAATACAGAGGAACGAAAGAAAAATTACCCTATGCAATATTAGAATAATTTGAATTTGTAGTAAAAAATCGCAATGAGAATTAAGTTTTCATAATTTGTTCATTTGAAGAAACGCTTGGAAAATCAGGTTTTGTTAATTTAAATTTAAGGTTGTTTGTAAAACACAGGGCAACGTAAATTAAGGAACACAACTGACAACACCTACACAATTCTTTTAAATATACAAGGTTAAAATTCAAGAGCTGCATGTTAAAGACAAAATATTGCATAAATAGAAATTGGGTGTCCATCGATTGGGGCTTTAGGGATTCGGAAATACAAGGGTTCGAGTGCATTTTTTATTGTTCTGAGATAATTAACTTTAAAGGTTTTTAACATTTGAAAATTCCAGGTGAAAAATTTATTTCTGGTGAATAAATTAATTGTTGAAATTATGTTGACGAATCGGCATCATGTTTACTATTTTATATATTTTTTATTTTTTAAAATTGTATACTTGAATCCATAAGATACGGCTTTAAAAATATTGTGGTAAAATGGTTTAAGTGCAGGTATAATATGAAAAACAATGACAGTTTTTCAGATTTAAAGTGTACAAACCAGGAAATATTTTTCTACGTCAAAAGCTGAAAAGAAATAAAAATCTGCTATGGTCATTATAAAATGACACCATAAATTGTGTAGAAGAGTTTATATTACCTCATACCACAGTGTATGGGGATAAAGACTTAAGATATAGCCGTTTATTTTTCTCTATTAAACCAAAGCTCCTGTCACCCTCCATGTACCACATGAGCAGTATAATAAGTCAGTAGTAAAAAGGATTGCATCCATTAACCTCCAAATGCAATCGATATTTCTTCACTTAACTTTTGTTACTAGCTAATAAAATGGCAGTATTAGACAGGCGAAATGTACTAAAGTATTTTTACTACCAACTAATAATAGCTTTCAACTATGGGAATATGTACATTTAGTTCTCACCCACTCATATCTATTTATCATCTTGCCATCAATAATAATTAATTGTAAAAGATATTTAATTTTTAATGTTTTAAAACAAAAATGCATTGCTTGTGATGGCATATGATGTTCTGTTGCCAATTATCTATTTTGACCATCTTCCAAATTCAATTGTTAGAATACGTCAATGTATCAATAAACCAAATGCACAGCGTTGTACTATTAGCAAATCCACAAAATAGAAATTTTGGGTCAGTTTACAGATGTTAGTTACCAAGCACCTGTGCTTTCGGTTTCAAATTTTCGCAGATAATTTTCAAACCTTTTATAATGTTGAAAATCAAAATGGATCACTTATTATACACCCATAAAATCTCAATAGAGGAAAATCAGTTTTCGATTTTAACTCAAACTAACTTTTGCAGGCAATGCCCGTAGGAAGAGTTTAAAGAAAGAAAAAGTTAATGTGGAGGTCAGACACTCTTTATAACTTTGCACAAAAAAAAAGAATGAACTAAATAAAATATAACATCGTAATCGTAATAAGGTAGTAGGGTCGCGCAAACAAAATATTGAGAAATCTTTTAAACTTTGAATATAAGTAATTAAATGTAGCATACACACGCTGTTAAAATTTCAAGGCGATTTACCGTGTCTAATAAGAAATAATTGCAATTAAAAATGACATTATTTGTACATGTAGCATGGAAGAAGCGAGTGAAAATGACAGGTTTTTTAATTTTTTTCCTCGAAGGAGTATTGGCATTCTGACGAAAAACTAGTAAAATTGAAGAAACATATAATTTGAACAATTAAAAAAAAAATGAAAATTATTTACCGTGTAGTTTTAATAAAAATTTAAAAGTAATTCCATGTTTAGATTATTATTTTTAGTGGAGGGATATGAGCTTAGATATGAGTGACCGAGAGATATGATATGTTAGACCGAGTCAAGTAGACGTAAGTATTGTGGGGGGTACACTCACGTTAAAAAAACTTCGCCTATTACGTTAGTGCAGCCGCTTCATGGGTAATAAGCCATAACTTTCTGACTGGAATGTACGGAAAGAACTACCTTAACTGGAAGTGCTTGAAAAATCGTTTAGAAAATATATAGACAAATAACCGTAGCGAAGTTTTGAAAAATTACTTATTGGCATAATCGTAATAGATTAGCAGTATGACAATAAAGAAAAACTTTTTTGGATCTGGGTGGAAAACTGAATTGCGTTAAATCGGTTATTTATTACTTTGAAATATAAGAACAACACGAGCATCTAATTTAAATTGAGCAACCTTAAGCCATTCGCAAACAAGTTGAATTTTGTTTAGGAAATCTTTGGAAAATATTATGTTAAAATGTATTTACATAATAATTTCGTTGTGCATTTAAATCATAGTGAAACATTGACGGTGGTGTGATTGCCCGACGATAAAGAAATTTGTTTTCCAACAGTTTCAGAATTAACGAGGCAAAGTTAAACTGGTTTATCTACCCAAAAGTTTTTTAATTTCTAGTTACTCTTAAAGCGGTATATTGTGCTTTCAAAAATAAACTTCCCTTAACTTGATGTAAAAATCAATGAAAAGTAATAACCACCTTTATTAGATGCTATCAAGCAGAAAAATTTTATTTCGCGTGGTTCATTCGAGTAAACATTGAAATATACTAACAAAAATTGTTAGATTATTATTTTAATTAAAGTTTAATATTAAGAAAATTCTTTCTATGGATACTACAGCTTGTCACAATTTGAACACCGGATATTGTATAATAAAGCTCGAGACTGTAACAATGTCTTCATTTAGCTTATTCATGCGTATTAGTTATATTTTTAAAAAGAATTCAAAAAAAGCTGCCCACCTAATGTGAGTGAATGAATTGACGTAAATTTCGCAGTTAAATCGTTATTGCAGTCGTACATCATCCTCTACTCGAAGCTATATTTATAGTCGGCTTACATCCGCCATCAATTTTCAAAACGAAGTAGCAAATAAATTTTCGTTAATAGTCACAAAAGAAAGAATTTGATTGTTGATATTTTTAATGACATTATACTATAAAAATTTTGTTAGCTAAGGCTAATGTTTCAAAAGAATTCTAGAACTTTCCTTATATTTTACTTCGCAAGTCAATATTCCGTGGCATGGCTTTCAACTTTTTGAAATATGGTTTATGATTAATTAGCCCTTAAACCGTCACTTTTTTTTATCACAATATACCTTCTTGAAAGATGGCGATCTTGATTTGCATTTTTTACCATAAACTTATTTCATGAGATTCAGCTTTCTGCAAGATAAGTTCCACTTATGTTACAGCTTGCGGAAAAATACATTAAAATACCTAATAAATATTGCCAAAGTTGTATGGTATTATTTATCATTACAGACAAAAAGTTGTGATAAATGGAGTCCTAAAAAAGAATACCGAGCCGCTAGACGAATTCGATAACTTGGCTACCCAAGCAGCATTTCTAGCTGAAAAGCAGCTATTATCTAACTACTTGGAGAGCCTACTAAAATAGCTTTTCAAGCTAACAAGGGGAAGGCCAACTTTGGTCGTCACAGATCTGCACCACTATCTTTATATCTTTACAACCCAATTAGAACGTCACTTCATGAAAGTTTAACGACCCGGAATTCAGAAAATTTTGTGAAAATAAATTTTAAGGAGCAATGTAAAATTAAAGCATTGGTAGTTCAAATGCATTTCATTATTATTTCCTTCCTAAAAAAATCAGTCGACAACTGCTCGACATAACCTTAGATTTACCCATTATTTTATTTATTAATTTGAGCATTATATCTTTGCTTTGTGATGTAACAGCTTGCAATCCTTTTTGTAACAGCACAAAGTTTACAAATACAACATGTAATAATGGTTACACGATAAATGAAAAAAGAAATTTAAAAACTCATACTGGTGAGAAACCGTTTGCGTGTCAAATTTGTGACTATAAAAATGTGCTCAAAAATCATCTTTAAAGGATCATTTTAAGAACTCACACAGGAGAAAAGTTTTGTGCTTGTGAGTCTTGTGCCTATAAAATGTGTACACAAATCAAATTTAAAACGACATTTAAAAACTCATAATACCATAACTGCGATATAAACAATATAATCAGTAATACTTTGATTGTAATTATAATTTGAACCTCGTTCTTGAAACATTCCACTTCTTGATTATCAATATCTTTAAGTGTGCATTCAGATTGTATGCAATGTGCATACAGTTAAACCAAAATTAAGCATTATTTATGTCACAAATCTTACAGGCAAACGGTTTCTCACCAGTATGAGTTTTTAAATTTCTTTTTTCATTTATCGTGTAACCATTATTACAGGTTGTATATTTGTAAACTTTGTGCTGTTACAAAAAGGATTGCAAGCTGTTACATCACAAAGCAAAGATATAATGCTCAAATTAATAAATAAAATAATGGGTAAATCTAAGGTTATGTCGAGCAGTTGTCGACTGATTTTTTTAGGAAGGAAATAATAATGAAATGCATTTGAACTACCAATGCTTTAATTTTACATTGCTCCTTAAAATTATTTTCACAAAATTTTCTGAATTCCGGGTCGTTAAACTTTCATGAAGTGACGTTCTAATTGGGTTGTAAAGATATAAAGATAGTGGTGCAGATCTGTGACGACCAAAGTTGGCCTTCCCCTTGTAAGTATACGTACTTAGCTTACGCTTCCAGTAAGCGATGACGCATAATTTAAGCAGTTGCGCAGATAACGGAAACTGACATGAGTAATGATTTGTATAGATGACAGTGACCCTAGATATCGTAAATTATATCGTATCTCCATGTTTAGATATTTGAGAGCAGAAATATTTATAATTCAAATCTTGATAAAGAAGTGGAATAGAACTGAACGTTGATCAGCAACCCCTTGACAATTTTTCTTGGTTATGTTAACATAATTCTTGATGTTCATGTTATCTATTTTATGTTTATTTATTATTTCATATTATGTAAACGGACATTTTCTAAAACAAAATTTCGAGAGAAAATTGGAGAAATAGGTCTTGTTGCTATTTTTCCAAAACCAATAATTGTTTTTGGGTTATATTGGACAAATGGCCGAAATTGGATAAGTGAATAATAACTTCAATTATTATCCATAACGGTTAGCATTGGTTATCGACATTTTACGTAACTCATGTCAGATAGTATAATTATATACTTATAAGTACACGTAGACAGTGTATGTAATCTCGAACCACTTGAGCTGGATAATACTTATATTTAAATATTAACGTATTTCTTACAAGGTTACATTATAATATGCCTAAAAAACTGTAGGCAATTTGTATTCGGTTAATTACTATTGACAGATAACACCTGACAAAAAATTTATACAGTTTAGCAACAATTTTTAGGACCAGTCGCAAAATATTGTATTTGATCTCCCCACCCCTCAAACTATGTGAAATAATTTAATTTAATTATCCAAGCCAATTTACAATAAATTGATTGTACATATTAACCAATAAAAAAACAATGCAAGCAAAAGCCACTTTGGTAGCGTGCCTGCGCACAAACGTCGAATGTCTCTTCTTGTTTCCATAGTAAATATACTATGATAATATCAATGCCTATACTTTGTTTACCCAACAGATGCACCAAAGCTCCTCCTTAAAAAAGCGCGGGATATTCGAATAGAATTTTTCTATTGCTCGAATTTTGAAACACCCGTTTACAACACTAATGTCATAGTTTTTTTAACCTATAAATTAATTTTTAATGTCATACAATCATTTGAACTTTATGTAGAAATATTTAGCACGTAAAACTGGTTGATGCGCTCATTGGCTTAAATTTTTGGGGAGGAGCCTTGGTGCATCTGTTGGATAAACAGAGTATAGAAAGAAATATTATAAACTAATAGACCAGTCAAATCATAATTTTATATGGAACTAAATCAGGAGTAAATGAAACCTGAGCCATCCTTGCAGAACTTGGAATTAATATGCTAGGTCACGTTGCTAGCTTTTTTCAATTTTTTAGGTATTTTGCGCGTATCCCAGCTCAAATTTCATATAATTTTGTTTTCTATCGAATGGCTTAAGTTTTATCTACTCCAGATTCAGTTCCATTTAAATGCTAAAATCCATGTAAATTGATTGGCCTATATAAAGAATATACTTTAAAAAGAAAAAAGTGTATTATCATACTATTGATTCCCAGCTTTTATCTATTTTTTACCGTGAGGAGACTATTGGTGTTATGATAGCTACGCCACTGATGATATACAATATATTGTGCACGGACCTCTTAAATAAATATGGACAGCCAAATAACGCAAGACGGCGCCTTTACTTCAAAAAAAAAGATTGAACGTAATTCAATAATATTCGAAGATAATGTAATAAATTAGGTAAAAGTTAGGTAAAAATTAAGTAAGATAATATTATTAAACATCACAAAATTGCCAAATTCATTAAATTATAAAATGTTCCGATTTTAACTGAAATATTTAAAAAATACATAAAGATAAGCATTTGGTGTCCATTTGGATTTGGATTTTTTTCTAAAAATAAAAGTTTATGAAGTAACGCAATAACTACCATTTTTGAGGTTACCTATTTAATTTTTTGTTCAACATAAATGTTGATAATTTAGATTTACTGCAGTGCGTCAGACGTGAACAATTTAATTAATTTACGTAAATTGTTTTTAATATTAAAGTTTTGGTTCTTTCAAAGATAATTAATTATAACTTTTTGAAGCATCACTCTTTAACCGGCAACTATGTAGCAACATTAAAAATGCGTTTAAAAAGAAACATTAAATGTGCAACTTCACGAATGTAAGAATTTAAAATAATTAATATTAAATGTACAGTCATGAAATCTCTAAGTTCACAATATTTGATCGGACTTCCTTTCAACTACGATTATGGAAATGTAAAATTATAATTTTCACGTATACATATGGCACGCCGTTTTACTTTTTATTACAAAATTTAAATTGCCCAAAGTTTTATTTCTAAGGTTCTAATTCAAATCAAATCGACGTTACTTCAAAATTTTTTTCGCAATTTAAGCAGTTGTTTAAAAATATATGTTCATTTAATACAATTGTTGAATTATTTTGTTTTTAAAATTTTTCATTTTTAAAATTATAAATTTTATTTTCTATCCTTTAAATGACAAACGCTCTAATTCTAATCATTTAAACGTTTGTTCAAATTGTTTATTCTAATTTAATCAATTGTTAAAAGAAATATTTGAATTTATGCAATTGTCGAATTTTTACAATAGAATTTAAACAAATGACAAAAATTTTTATTTAATGATATCGATTTAAAGCAATACACAGAAAATTTTTGCCTAACGTTTTATTTGGCTCTGCCCATCGGTGGAGAAATTTTGAACTTCGCTTTAATTTTTTTGGCAACTATGTTCAAAATTCAAATCCTTAAGGCAGGTAGTGAGTGGCGTGGGTTGCCTATGTAATGCGTAATTTTTACTTATTTATGTTTAAATTAGACAAGAGAATCAAAATTTCTTTTTTATTATTATTATTACCTGTTTTTATTAAGATATTATTGAATGGTCCAATTCCCAAAAAAATTAATTAATAAACGTAAAAATAGGAATTTTACATGGAGAAATAAAGTAATGTGCTTTACAGCATATAGGGAAACTTTGTAGATTTGGGTACGAATGAAAACAAAAGTTGCATAATATACGAATACGAAGCCTCTTGAAATAAGGTAATAAGCCCTCCTAACATAAACTATTTTTTGTCAAAAATCTATGTTTATTATATGCAGTGGGCTTTATTTATTTCGGATTCAAAATAGTCTCAATCGATAGCACTTCGTTAGTGCCTGTTTGTGCAAACATTTTTTTTGTTTGTACCCAAATAGTTTTTGAAATATTCGAGATTTTCGGTAACATCGCACATGGTAACATATAGAGTTATTTATAATTTCGGATTCAAAATAGTCTCAAACGCACCTGTATGAATGGATTAACGAGATTCTGGGAAAAACTTACAGCATGAAGACCAAAATAGTCTCAATCGTTTGTGCTTCGTTTGTACCTGTTTGTGCAAGTTTTACTTTCGTTTGTACCCAAATAGATTTCGAGATAATTCAATTTTAAGTTTGGGGGGGGGCTGGAGGAATGCTGTTTTGAATTTCGAATTTCGGATTCAAAATAGTCTCAATCGATTGTACTTCGTTTGTGCCTGCTTGTGCAAGTTTTATTTTCGTTTGTACCCAAAGAGTTTTCGAGATAATTCAATTTTAAATTAGGGGGGGGGGCTGGAGACATGCTTTTTTGACATTCGAATTATTTTTGAACATATTATTTTTAACAGACTGGGGATTTTGCTAATTGCTTTCATAAGAAAATTATCAAGATTTGTTTATTAGAAAAAAATGGATAATAATAAAAAAATTACTCGATTTTAACAATATTTATTAATAAAATTAATACAAAAATTATATGTGTAAAAATTATTTTCGTTTTTACCTAAATAGTATTCGAGATAATCATAAAAAAGAATGTTGAAAAGACAAAGAAAATGGAAGGGAAACAACCGAAAATTTTATATTTTACAAAAGGTTTTTTACAAGTGCCCCCCCCCCCGAAATGAAATCCTGGCTACGGGCTGACCGACGTGTAAGATTTTGATACCGAAATTTACAACAAAAAACATAAAAGCATAGACAAGATTACATTTACATTGGTGATTATAACGAAATATCAGGAATCCACGATTTCTTCATATATGATTGGTTGCGTCGAACCGCAAATTGATCTGGCATGCTTACCGAGGTGCCTAGCCCCTCTGGAAGAAACGCCACGAAGCCATTATCATATTGATGCTGCTCACAGAGTACACCACGGAGAACAAATTCCACGGGGAAGCGAAAATCTTTTAATTAATCCATGTGATATTTTTGGAGTGGTTAAGACATTGGGAGCAGGGGTAGAAAAAGTTTTCACGAATTGGGGGGTGTGTCTGCACTGACTGAGAGTTTGTAAAGTGTTTATAAAGATATTGCTCTAGGCCGCTCGCGAATTCAATAGATCGGGCCGCACTAGACCCCCCCCCCCAACTTAAAATTGAATTATTTCGAAAACTATTTGGGTACAAACGAAAATAAAACTTGCACAAACAGGTACAAACGATTGAGACTATTTACGTCATTATCCTGTAAGTTTTCCCCCAGAATCTCGTTAATCCAATCATGCGCGTCAACGTCCTTGAAAATCTCAAAAACTGTTTGGGTACAAACGAAAAAAATTTTTGCACAAACGCACAAACTAAGTGCAATCGATTGAGACTATTTTGAATCCGAAATTCTAAAATAACAGTTTATGTTACCACGTGCGATGTTACCAAAATTCTCGAATATTTCAAAAACTATTTGGGTACAAACGAAACAAATGTTTGCACAAACGTGTCAAACGTTAGAGCCTCGTTAAAGCCTAAAGGCGCTTCCATCTTTTCGTTTGAGCCTCAACTGTTACGGGGTTATTCGTGAAATCTTTGGAGGGGGGGGTCGACTTGTTTTATATTTTAGCTCTTATTTTGAATTTTGGGGTAACTTTGGTGTCAAACTTAGAGCCTCGTTAGAGCTTAATGACTTTTCATTGAGCCTCAATCATCGCGGAGTTATTCACGAAATCTTCAGGGGGGAGGTCTGTAGACATATTTGACAAAATGAATTAGGTCACGATTTGAAAAAAATTTTATTTAGAAAGATACTAAAGCAGTGAAGTTTTCCAAATTTTTAAATAGTGATAATTTTTCAATAGAATTGCAAATTATTTAAATAATTAAAGTAAAATGTTATACATTTTTTTTGTTTATCTCAAAATATAATTACATGACTTAGGTCCTTTTAAAAGTAAAGGATTCATTTATGCTAAACATAAAATGGTTAAAGATTTAGTTATTTTTAAAATCTTTAGAATATCTTAATAATTATTGATTTATAATATATAGTTGCTGTTATACATTTCACTTTCAGCGCATCTTTTATCTCTTGTCTAATCTGAACATAAATAAATAAAAATTACGTATTACATAGGCAACCCACGCCACTCACTACCTGCCTTAAGGATTTGAATTTTGAACATAGTTGCCAAAAAAATTAAAGCGAAGTTCAAAATTTCTCCACCGATGGGCAGAGCCAAATAAAACGTTAGGCAAAAATTTTCTGTGTATTGCTTTAAATCGATATCATTAAATAAAAATGTTTGTCATTTGTTTAAATTGTATTGCTAAAATTCGACAATTGCATAAATTCAAATATTTCTTTTAACAACTGCTTACATTACAACAAAAAATATCAACAAACGTTTAAATCATTACAATTAAAAGGATTCTAATTTAAGCAATACAATTTAAATTTTGTAATAAAAAGTAAAACGGCACTCTAAAATAAAATAATTCAACAATTGCATTAAATGGACATATATTTTTAAACAACTGCTTAAATTGCTAAAAAAAATTTCAAGTAACGTTGTAAAGATTAGAATAAAAGCAATTGATATTAAAACGATACATTATCTAAATTTTACTTTTTACTTCAAAATTTTATTTTTATATCTTTAAATTTCAATTGCTTTAATTCTAATCTTTACAACGTTACTTGAAATTTTTTTTAGCAATTTAAGCAGTTGTTTAAAAATATATGTCCATTTAATGCAATTGTTGAATTATTTTATTTTAGAGTGCCGTTTTACTTTTTATTACAAAATTTAAATTGTATTGCTTAAATTAGAATCCTTTTAATTGTAATGATTTAAACGTTTGTTGATATTTTTTGTTGTAATGTAAGCAGTTGTTAAAAGAAATATTTGAATTTATGCAATTGTCGAATTTTTACAATACAATTTAAACAAATGACAAAAATTTTTATTTAATGATATCGATTTAAAGCAATACACAGAAAATTTTTGCCTAACGTTTTATTTGGCTCTGCCCATCGGTGGAGAAATTTTGAACTTCGCTTTAATTTTTTTGGCAACTATGTTCAAAATTCAAATCCTCAAGATTGCAGGTAGTGAGTGGCGTGGGTTGCCTATGTAATACGTAATTTTTATTTATTTATGTTCAGATTAGACAAGAGATAAAAGATGCGCTGAAAGTGAAATGTATAACAGCAACTATATATTATAAATCAATAATTATTAAGATATTCTAAAGATTTTAAAAATAACTAAATCTTTAACCATTTTATGTTTAGCATAAATGAATCCTTTACTTTTAAAAGGACCTAAGTCATGTAATTATATTTTGAGATAAACAAAAAAAATGTATAACATTTTACTTTAATTATTTACATAATTTGCAATTCTATTGAAAAATTATCACTATTTAAAAATTTGGAAAACTTCACTGCTTTAGTATCTTTCTAAATAAAATTTTTTTCAAATCGTGACCTAATTCATTTTGTCAAATATGTCTACAGACCTCCCCCCTGAAGATTTCGTGAATAACTCCGCGATGATTGAGGCTCAATGAAAAGTCATTAAGCTCTAACGAGGCTCTAAGTTTGACACCAAAGTTACCCCAAAATTCAAAATAAGGGCTAAAATATAAAACAAGTCGACCCCCCCCTCCAAAGATTTCACGAATAACCCCGTAACAGTTGAGGCTCAAACGAAAAGATGGAAGCGCCTTTAGGCTTTAACGAGGCTCTAACGTTTGACACGTTTGTGCAAACATTTGTTTCGTTTGTACCCAAATAGTTTTTGAAATATTCGAGAATTTTGGTAACATCGCACGTGGTAACATAAACTGTTATTTTAGAATTTCGGATTCAAAATAGTCTCAATCGATTGCACTTAGTTTGTGCGTTTGTGCAAAAATTTTTTTCGTTTGTACCCAAACAGTTTTTGAGATTTTCAAGGACGTTGACGCGCATGATTGGATTAACGAGATTCTGGGAAAAACTTACAGGATAATGACGTAAATAGTCTCAATCGTTTGTACTTTGTTTGTACCTGTTTGTGCAAGTTTTATTTTCGTTTGTACCCAAATAGTTTTCGAGATAATTCAATTTTAAGTTGGGGGGGGGGGGGTCTAGTGCGGTCCGATCTATTGAATTCGCGAGCGGCCTAGAGCAATCTGTGAGCAGCATCAATATGATAATGGCTTCGTGGCGTTTCTTCCAGAGGGGCTAGGCACCTCGGTAAGCATGCCAGATCAATTTGCGGTTCGACGCAACCAATCATATATGAAGAAATCGTGGATTCCTGATATTTCGTTATAATCACCAATGTAAATGTAATCTTGTCTATGCTTTTATGTTTTTAATTTTATTTTTGTAATTAAAATAAATTAATTTAAATTTTTTAATTTTGTTGTAAATTTCGGTATCAAAATCTTACACGTCGGTCAGCCCGTAGCCAGGATTTCATTTCGGGGGGGGGGGGGGGGGGGGCACTTGTAAAAAACCTTTTGTAAAATGTAAAATTTTCGGTTGTTTCCCTTCCATTTTCTTTGTCTTTTCAACATTCTTTTTTATGATTATCTCGAATACTATTTAGGTAAAAACGAAAATAATTTTTACACATATAATTTTTGTATTAATTTTATTAATAAATATTGTTAAAATCGAGTAATTTTTTTATTATTATCCATTTTTCTAATAAACAAATCTTGATAATTTTCTTATGAAAGCAATTAGCAAAATCCCCAGTCTGTTAAAAATAATATGTTCAAAAATAATTCGAATGTCAAAAAAGCATGTCTCCAGCCCCCCCCCCCCCCTAATTTAAAATTGAATTATCTCGAAAACTATTTGGGTACAAACGAAAATAAAACTTGCACAAGCAGGCACAAACGAAGTACAATCGATTGAGACTATTTTGAATCCGAAATTCGAAATTCAAAACAGCATTTCTCCAGCCCCCCCCAAACTTAAAATTGAATTATCTCGAAATCTATTTGGGTACAAACGAAAGTAAAACTTGCACAAACAGGTACAAACGAAGCACAAACGATTGAGACTATTTTGGTCTTCATGCTGTAAGTTTTTCCCAGAATCTCGTTAATCCATTCATACAGGTGCGTTTGAGACTATTTTGAATCCGAAATTATAAATAACTCTATATGTTACCATGTGCGATGTTACCGAAAATCTCGAATATTTCAAAAATTATTTGGGTACAAACAAAAAAAATGTTTGCACAAACAGGCACTAACGAAGTGCTATCGATTGAGACTATTTTGAATCCGAAATAAATAAAGCCCACTGCATATAATAAACATAGATTTTTGACAAAAAATAGTTTATGTTAGGAGGGCTTATTACCTTATTTCAAGAGGCTTCGTATTCGTATATTATGCAACTTTTGTTTTCATTCGTACCCAAATCTACAAAGTTTCCCTATATGCTGTAAAACACATTACTTTATTTCTCCATGTAAAATTCCTATTTTTACGTTTATTAATTAATTTTTTTGGGAATTGGACCATTCAATAATATCTTAATAAAAACAGGTAATAATAATAATAAAAAAGAAATTTTGATTCTCTTGTCTAATTTAAACATAAATAAGTAAAAATTACGCATTACATAGGCAACCCACGCCACTCACTACCTGCCTTAAGGATTTGAATTTTGAACATAGTTGCCAAAAAAATTAAAGCGAAGTTCAAAATTTCTCCACCGATGGGCAGAGCCAAATAAAACGTTAGGCAAAAATTTTCTGTGTATTGCTTTAAATCGATATCATTAAATAAAAATTTTTGTCATTTGTTTAAATTGTATTGTAAAAATTCGACAATTGCATAAATTCAAATATTTCTTTTAACAATTGATTAAATTAGAATAAACAATTTGAACAAACGTTTAAATGATTAGAATTAGAGAGTTTGTCATTTAAAGGATAGAAAATAAAATTTATAATTTTAAAAATGAAAAATTTTAAAAACAAAATAATTCAACAATTGTATTAAATGAACATATATTTTTAAACAACTGCTTAAATTGCGAAAAAAGTTTTGAAGTAACGTCGATTTGATTTGAATTAGAACCTTAGAAATAAAACTTTAGGCAATTTAAATTTTGTAATAAAAAGTAAAACGGCGTGCCATATATACAGGTAATTACGAGATAGTAATTTTTACTCCTTTTTATTAGTAAAATTAAATGTTTTATTTTCAACCTCAAACCAGTCACAGTAATAACAAAATTGTCAAAATTTGCATAATGCTGGCTGAGCTAAGTTTCTATCAACTGGATTATGAGAGAGGGGAGAGACTAAGTATCTTTGCAGCAAAACAATAGCTTGCAATAACGAATACATTCTTTAAACTACCAACAAAAGACTGTACACGTCGAAATCGCCTATGGATTTCCATGGCATTGTCCGAAAGCAGGTTGATTATATCCTTATAACGACCGAGACGGTCGTTACCATAGCATAGACTGTTAATACATTGAACCAGGTTCGACTCCAGGCGAATTAAGAATCATATTATGGCCATCTCTCCTCGGCAGGGAATGGCAAACCACCGGGATGTAATCTGCCATGAGAAGCCTTTGTTAGAAAGGTTCACCAAACCCTCTTTAGGGTAAAAGGACGGAGAAAGAAAGAATAATCCTTATTAGTAAGAAACATAAAAGCTGTATCACCTCTGTATCATAAAGGCATACTGAGGCGGAGTCGATATAAAATCAGATCATAACCCCTCTCGTTGGAAATATAAAAGTAATAATGAAACAAGTGAATAAGTTAACAAGAGAATGCATCGCTGGTAAATTTAGAGAAGTCGAAGCGAAATCCAAGATTCAGAGAGAATTGAAAAGAAGGTTTACCCCCCCCTCCCCCAAAGAGCAATAACCGATGTTGAAGGACAATTAGACATATTTAACTAATAAGTAAAACCAGGCAGGCTCATAAAAAGTAAGACCTGGGTGATATCTAATGCAATGTATTGATCAAAGATTACACCAACTTCATCACCAACACACCAACATAAACCAGAAAATATACGAAATTTCTTAGAATTGTGCACAGTGTGGTAGCGTCAATCATATAAAAATGATTGTGTCTGTATAAGAGATATCACTGCTACTATCATAATTCACTTAACTTAAATTTAAGAAATTGCTTAACTGTTAAGTTTTCGCAGGCTGCAGAATTTGCCTTTGGCTCATTATGGAAGACCTGATCATTCAGTCAAAAACGACTTCCGAACTTCGTATATAACACAACTAATTTTTTAAAACATTAAATCATGGATAGACCACATTAATAATTATTATTAATGTAATTGTTTGCACCTAATAAATGTTCCTGAAATAACAATATAATTTATGATTTCATCAAAATCCATTCATCAAAATTTGTTTTTGCAACTCAACTGTATGAATAATGATGTATATATGTAGTATGTCCCAATGTTTGCTTTTGCAGTTATACTCTATGAAACAAACATTTACCTACTTTAGTGCAAAAACTGTTTAACTAAAAATCAATAATGTCATTAATTTATCATTTTCCTGAAAGCGTAATTAACCCAGTTATAATTAAAACGTAGCATAATTACTTAAGATTTACTCTTTTTATAACTTTAGACGTAATACTTTTACTAATTCCAGTTAAAAAGTTAATACTGCTTTTTTATGAAAAATTTATTTGAAACTTTCAAATTCAAATATTACCTTCTTTGTTTTTATACCTTGCAAATGTTGCAAAATTTGTAAGACCACAAATTTTGGTGGTCACTGATTTGTACTCTACCTTTAATGCAATCGGTTTGGAACCACTTGCTCATGGAACGTTGAACTGAGTGAGTCATATTGAAATTTTGGAGCAACTTTGAAAAAGGTGAACCAGATTATAAAATTGAAACCCATCCAAACACAACTCGAAGTTGAAACCAAACCAAGAAAAATTGCACCAATTTTCATAGAACTGTTATCAAAGAGGAAAGGCCCTAATAAAAAATGAATCAAGCATAAGATATTTGCTGCAAGTGTGATCTACTTTTGAAACATTTGAAAAATCTGAAACATAGATAAGAGATTTGAATCCATAAGAATTCCGCTACCAAAACAATGGCCGCATCTAAACAGAAAGATTCATCAGTGGTTCTCAATAGGAGCTGTAGGGCTCTCACTAGGAGCAGTCGTACAACAAAACTCAGTCGCCAATTGTATGCCGATGGTATGTAATACAATTAATATGAATTTATAATAATATGAGTAAATTAATTAATTTAAAAAGGAATGGCTCTCAGAAATCTTATGAATTAATATAACGGGGGTCTAAAATTTCCAAAATTGTCCTTAAGTAAGTTAGAAAATCATGCGTTTGCGACTTAAATCTTTCGGCTGCCTTCTGCTGTGCGAAAGAGATATACTAGTGGGCGAGGTTAATTCGAAATTGCTATTGTACTTTAAGTGGAAATAAAGCCGTTCATAAAATATTCATGGAACACCACTGCGTGATAGCAAATAATTGTTTTTTCTTTGGTAATCTTCTAGACAGATAAATTAAATTAAAATTTTTTTTTAATTTAAATAAAAAGTAATATACGAGTATTACACGAAACTAATTTAATTTGTTCTTATTAGTTTGCTACAACAATAAACTTTTTGATTAAGTTTTAAATCCTTGATCCTGTATTCATGTACCTACTATGTAGATATGGAAGACAATTAATAGAATATTGTAATTAATATTGAAACCTATATGTAAATTAAATTAAGCTACAATGGGAATTGCAACAAATGAGATTCGGGCTTTGAACCAAAATAGAAACTTAAAAGTCTATTTAATCTAGGATTATTTTAGGTTGTGGCCTCGGATTTGCAATTTACACGACAGCTGTTTTGTCGTTTCGAATTAAATTCTTTCTTTAAAATCGGTTAATTTTAAATCGCGGATGCGGAAGTCCATACAAAAAGTACGTTCATAACTTAAAGTGAATTTTCAAATTTACGTAGATCAATGCCAAGGCTTAATTTACTACTACGAATTTTTCTTATATTTATAGTAGATTAAGCGAAAATATTTAAAAGTCCATTTTGATATTAAAAATTGAGAATTGTTCGACCATTAGCAAGATCAAAAATTATTCTGCTTTGGAAAAAACTTCAAAAAAATTACTTTACAAACAATAAAACAGAAACACAATTGTGTTATTACAATAAAAAACGGAACCCAAATTGATTCATTGCCAAAAAATGGATAATGTAAATTCCTTTTGTAATCCTTGGGCAATCCGACTCGATTAGTCAGCAAACATATCCTTAAACAAGATATTTGTAGCAAAGCATTAATAAATCGTTATGTCACGCTGATACCTCGTTGAATTTAAGTAAACAATTTGTTTTATAAATCGATCACGATTTAGATAAATAATTAATAGTATCTGTAATTTAAATTAGTTAAATAAACTTTTTTGTTGTAATTTTCGTTTAGTTTTGCAGTTTCTCGTTTTCGAAATTTTATTAATTTTAATTGTATGTTTATAACAATGGTTGTTACTTTTATCATGCACCACTCGGTATGCTTTAGTTTGAAACAAAAAATTGGTAATCATACCGTTCCAATAACATATTATCCTTAATTATTATTCTTCTATTTTCAAGAGTTAAAAATCCAAAATGACCAAGAGCATCCAAATAACCAAGATAGGAAGAATGGGTGCGATAACACATCAGCATAGAAAATTTTTTTTCTGAGCAGTCTCCAGCATAAGATATTCTTAGAGTAACTAGGGCTCCGAGACACACTAGTACAAAATTCCAATTGGCTCATAACAAGCGAATTATATAACATGAACAGTGATTTATGATTAGTAAACAAGCGAGTAGTCCTAAAAAAAACCAACATCCTGAGCAACTTCTTGACAATCGCATCAATGTGATCATTAAATAACAATTTTCTATCAAACCATACACCCAAATCTCTGACAGTAGGCAAGTTAACGATGACTGTTCCATTCATAACTCATTTCTCGTGAAATTAACGACACTGCATTTATTCACATAAGATTTCTAAGTCTTGCTATGCCATCCCTTTCTGTAATCTGATATCAATTTAGACTCTATAGAATTCTATGTAGACGTCTTTCATAAGTAAACGTCGGTTTCCCAAGTAGAATATTTGAAATAAATTTACTAATGCAGTTCTTTCTAGCTAAATAATCTTTTGATCAACATTCATACGGATGGTATTTTTGGTTGAAGTGTAGAACAGTGTAAACTATCAAAATTTGCAAACAGAGAAATTTCCTTTTTTTCCAATATTTTTTTGATTTAAAATATGACAATATAATATGACAATATAATATTATGATGTGTATGTTTTGGAATTTAAAATTCGCATGAAATCATAAAAATTAAATGTTGTATACCAAATTGTCTGAGCCCGCCCAAATTATTTCGATTCAAAGTAAAGGCTTTTTGGAAATTATTTTACTATAAATTATATTCAATTATATTATAATTATACATCAACAAGTGCGAAATTCCTAAAATTAAAATTGATATTATACAAAATGAACTGATAAATTGAGAAACTGATATATTGTCAAATTTTGCAGCCAGATTGTCGCCAAAGCAAGCTGTGTCAGATTCTAAAGATGCTACTGAAAATTTTTATAAATCTTCTTATTCTTCTTCTTCGTATTACATATTATATTATTAATTATATTATATTAATTAATGTAATCGATGACAAACGAAGTTGATATTTCAATTAAAGTATCCAAGCCGATAAGCAGGTTTCGGCGACCAGCGTACACTCTGTGACTGTGACTTACATAATCCAATGCGGAACGTGCATTTACAAAACGCATTATGACTAAGCACAGTGGCGTAACCCAAATATTTTTTTTTACTTCTTTTGACCTGATGAGACAGAAAAAAAGCAGTAAATTTGCAATAATTAACTCCGTTAATATCTTTCCTTATTATGTATAACTAATATCTTATGATATTGAATGAAATTTGTATTTTCTGCTTTTTAACGAAAAATTGGAAGTTGAAGACATTGTATAAAATTATAATTATTGATACAGGAAATTCCAATACATAAAAAATTTTTATTTCTTTAATTTGATGATAAATGTTTTATTTCGAATTAATAACAATCAAAACAACTAAATAAACAATAGATTTCTATGCACTTGAATCCGCTGAGCTAGTAATTTAATTAATAGTGAATCTATGTTTTCTTTTAACTTCTCCTATTTTGAAAAATTCTTTAAATTTTAGAAAATATTATTTTTGTAATTTTTAAATTTTATCATGCAGCAAATTGCGAATATTTTCATCATAGAAATCCAAAATTGGGTTTCGGCCATTTTTCGACGAATTTCATTAGGGAATTAACCATAACTTAACATTGTTAAGAGACCGTGTAAAAGACCGTCCGCATCCTACCGATTTTCAAACCTAAAAGTGAAAAATGGAAAGTCTCCAATATACGGGGTGACTAATTTTGATTGATAAAATTGTGTAATGTTGAAATTCTTTTTGTAAGAAATTATTCAATGATTTCTAGGAATAAAGAAGACCAAAATTCAATAAATTTTGTTGTTTAAAAATCAATCATGCAAACAAAACTTCTTCAAAATATTGGGGACACGGACAACTCGGTGCCAAAAGATCGGATTTTTAAGACCATTTTCGTCGCATTAAAATAAAGCGATTTGGATTTTGATTTGGAAGAATGTCGTATATTGATTAGTTTGGCTAATAATCGATTTTAAAATGTTGAATTTTCGCTCGATTCTCGACCTTATTGGACGTTCTGTCGTCAGTCCGTGTTTGTTTAGTACGTCTTGAGCGCGGATAGTGCTGGGGACCTATGCAGCACTTCTAGTTGTACCTACAAGGTCGTCGTATACTTAGTAGTTAACATCCAGCTAATTTCACTTTTTAGCGCTATTTTTGGCTTAAATTTGCAGCAAAAAAAGAAAAATCCACCCCCTTCCAGGTAGCACAATTTGCTGAGTTGGAAGGCCCTAGGAGCTTGAATTTTCTTTACCGCCAAATGGTAACTATGTAGATTCTAAAAACCAATAGAAAATCTGAAAATTTTTTATGGTTTAGGAAAAATCTTCGCCACCAATAAAGGTTGGATCACGATCACCAATCTTGCGCCACGGGTGCAAGAGAGTGCGATATAGTTTCATGCTATCTCTATTAGGCCCCGTCGGCAAAAGCTTCAAAAAGCAACTTGATCAGTATGATCACACTAATTTTTAAATAAAATAATTTAAAAAAATGTATTTCTTATATTATTTCGTCATTTAAAAAATTGGAGGTTTATTAGAATTTGAATATTTTAATCGTGTTTCAAATTTTAAGTAGCAAACTTATTTCAGAGTTTTTATGTTATAAAATTTTAATAATATATAAACAAGTGTAATCATAATAATATGTATTTTCAAAATTTGAAACGCGTTCTCGGAAGGTCGGAAATCTTCTGAATAATCGTTCGTATCTCAAAACAAAATTCTCTGCGTAGGATCGGCAAAGTCGGGTAAAGTCAAAGATAATGCCCAACACATGGCCCAACACTACCTTTTACCGTGCCTTTTACAACATAATGAAGACCAGCTTCACCCTAATCTTACGGATTTTACGGGCCGTGGGCACTACCATCTCTGTTACAATAGTAAAAGTTTTACCAACAATTTTGCGACTTGGCTAACTGAAACTTACATCAAAATGAATGATATTTTATTTTATTCCTTACGGCGAAGATTTCTTTAAAACTAAACAAAATTTTATATATATTTTTTCTTGAATTGGTAGATATTGATGAACTGTAAGCCGTAAAGAATTTTCATTAACATCTATTGTAAAATGATTGCGAAAATAAATATAATATAGGTACAAATTGACTGTAAAAATAATGGTGATTTCTATATTGCTATAGCTTTTAAAGTATTCAACGAAATCGCTTGAATTTTCTTTACCGCTAAATGGTAACTATGTAGATTCCAAAAAACAAAAAAAAATCTGAAAATTTTTTATGGTTTAGGAAAAATCTTCGCCACCAGCAAAGGTTGGCTCGCCTATCTTGCCCCACGAGTGTAAGAGAGTGCAATATAGTATCATGCTATCTCTATTAGGCCCCTCTTAACTTAAGTTAGCTTAACGGCTAACTGGTGCAGAGTTTTCCCGGTGTCGAGTTGAAAGTGCCGTTTTAGAATTAAGGGTTTCCTGTGAGGATAAATATGAAATATCGATTAGTTTAGCGAATAATCGATTGTAAAGTTTCAATTTTTCTCGATATCTTACATCCATTGGATTTAATCCAATATTAAAAATTGTTTTTTTTGGGCGGGGGATACTTCGAATTATATAATTATTCTTTTTTAAAACTTGCAGTTGGAATTATAGCATTTATACTGTTTCAATTAAAGTATCTTTGTAAAAATGTCTTTCAATTTAACTTGTTAATTATTTGAACAACTTTTACCCTTTTTATGTATTCGATCAATTTTAATTTAAATATCAGGTAACCTTAAAAAGAGACGCTGATTTGATAAATTCAATAACATTAACAATTTAGAACAAACCTTAGTTCAACTAATGGAAAATTTAGTTACACAGGCTTGTCGTGCATTGAGGGCGGAATCGAAGTTTAATTAAGAGAAGGCCCGATAACTGATAATATTAGTCCTATGTTATAATTTATTGTCGCGGAATGGTGTTATTTTAGGTTTCCATGAAAAGCTTTAAAGTTTTGAAAATATAAATGCTTCAGGAGAATTTAACAATTAGCACCTTGTTTATATAGATAACAATCTTGATCCGATTAATTTGAATTATACATAGCTGGTTTGCTGGTTGTAATATGGCATCTCCATGTGAAACTCCACAAATTAGCTATAATTTATGGCATAGTTTTGATATCGATTGCTCTAAAGTACTAGCAAGAGACTACTAAATAATTTGTAATGCTACTGGCACTGACAACTGGACAAGCTTATCCCATGTAACATTGATAACACAAAATTTCAGATGCCATAAAATTAAATTAATTTTTGAAATAACCTCGAAAATTTAATTTTATCTGTCTTACAGTTTGAAGCAATTTAATTCGCGTGATTAGTTTTGTTAAAAACAATAAGTTAAACCATGCATTTAACGCTGGCGGTGGTGTTAACACTTGTCAATTAAATTAGACAACATTTAGGTCTATCATCCGTTATAAGGATGAAACAGGAGCGATAAAATTGGATGAGTTCTAAGGGTATGTCGACTTTATTCTACACATTCTTGATAAATTCCTTTTATCTGTGATCATCTTGAAACCATAAAAGGTGGAAAGTATTGTTACAGTTTGATGTGCTTGAATAGAAATTACACTATCAATTTTACACAAAGGTTACAAATGTTTGTACAGTATACAGATTATCCTATACATTCACCACCATACGATAAAGATAAAACTGAATTTAAATTTAAATCCACATTCAGTTAGGTACCTAAAAGTTTGTTTGAGATACTAGCAGTTTTGACGATTTCTAGGTACATACGATATTATGTAGATACGTTGGTTGAATACAGAATAGAGCTTAGTTTTAAACAAATTAAATGTCCGAAAATTGTCCATTTCTTGTTATCATACACAAGTTATTTTCAAAACTAATAGGTTGTGTCATTTTAGGCCGGTGTGGCCTAAAGTCCAAACAACTGAATCCCGTCACTTTTCTAATAAGAAAATTAATTTTTAAATAATTTTTATTCTTGAGAAATAATAAAAATGCAATATAATATTACGGAAAGTTGACCTTCCACAATAGCAAATAGTTTTCCAACATCGCACGACTGCGCCAACTTAACTAAAAATTAAATAATAATTTTCAGTTAATGAAATTTTCATGGTAGGAACGCCTTTCCGCCCTTAATAATTTATTAAATTACTTTATTGAATAATAAAGGATAAGTTTTGACCTCTTGTTTACACAATAAACTTGGGATTGATTAACATTACGCAATATGTAAGGGTGATCGATAAAAGCCCCTAAATATTAGAAAATTGGTAGTTAAACAAATTATTTTAATTACAAAATACAAAGTTGTGAAATCTTAATCATGCAAATTTTTGCATATTTTTAATTAAATGCGACATTGGATGGTTTACTCCCCTAGTATATGGAGGTGACCCACATTGATCGTAGAGCTTTTCGTCTGATACATGACCAAAAACATTATATAAGTCAATTTCATTGGTAACACCTTAATCATTTTTAAAACTGTGAATAAAAAATATCTACATCATGATAAAATTTAATGTTAGTACCTGACGTGTTAAGAATTAACTCGTAATTCTGTTAAAATTAGCACCGAGGGTGTAAACGATAATCAGTAATTGAACAAAAGATCTTTGGGTGATTAATAAAATGTGTATTATTTAGCTCGGTATTAGGAAAAAATTGTAATTTTTGTTTTAATAATAAATTTATCATAAAAAAATTAAATGGTTATTATTTTTTAATCCCTTGTTGCCTTGATAAATTTTAAAACATAATTCCTTTGCTGGTACCTAAGTTTGAGTATGTGTGGAAAGCTTTGTTAATGTTATTTTTATAAATTTTCTATATGTCGGAAGTATTTATGTTCACATGCGACAAATTATTAATAACAACTGGGATTTTGGACGTTACTTTGAATAGCACTTTGAAAATTAAAAAAATAAGTATTAGTTCAAAAGTTTCTTAATTATTAAAGTGGTTTAAGTTGAAAAGTTTAGCAAATAATTTCCTAAAAGACTAAAAGCGATTTTACGCCTTCCTTGAAACGAAATAAGGAAATATAAAATTAATTTAATTCTAAATTAGGGTTCTGGTTATCAGCGCAATGAAATGTTTTGTATCACAAACCAAAGAGAATTACGTTGTTGTAAATGTTATCATTATCATTAATTGATATAAATATTTACGTTTTCACTATTTTCTGCCAACACTTAAAAACTTCGCGAAACTTTTAGCTTTATAGTAGAAACAATCAATCTGTTTCGTATTATATTCGTAATATAGAGGTTAGAGAAAATCAGAAGTTCCGCCGCAACCGATGAGAAATGTGGATAAACACAAATTGTACATCTCGTTTAAACTACCAAAACTTGCAACATTGTTAAAGTTACTTTGTAATTAATTTTACGACTTAAAATTGGCGTTAGGTGTAATTAAATTTGACTAATAATTTTGCAACACCCTGCGAATAGCATTGTTGTAGATGTGGTTGATAACAACTAAAAATTAGAAAATGTTATGTTATTCTTTCAAAAACAGCTGTGAATTTTTTTCGTACACTCGTACACAAAAACACAAATTTTAAACTATTATTTAGATGACTGTAATATCGCCATTTACAAGGAAGGTCAAATTAGCCTAAAAGTGATAGTAAGATTACTATTTAAATTTAATTATTTAGATAAATACAGTAAATGGCTGCATATTGTTAGATACGAATAGAAATTAAGATATCTATATAGTCGGTTTTGAAACGTCTTGCGACGTTATCCGATACCTAACTACCAACCTTGCGAATTGGCGTTTTGGTTTGTTAGCATTTTACATTTTTTATCTAGACGAGGAGCAAGCCCGACGTAGAACTCCTAACCTGGAGGACCAGAGAGACGGCCAGAATAAAGTTCTTACTTCACCCGGATGTAAGAATTAAGATATCAGAAAGGAATAGCAGATCTTTTCTTCGAGAAGCAAAGTTAACGATTATAAACGCCACTGGAAGGTGCATGTGCAAAAATGGAATACTTGTGACTGCCAAAAATAGCCATGAACTATGATCCAAGTGAGAAAAGAGCTGTTGGACGTCCAAGCAAGAGATGAGCTGATAAGAAACTGGAGCAAGCTTTAAGACCTGCACCGTGAAGCAGAAAGACCACTTTATGATAGATAGACCACTGTAATGAAATTGTGAGGTTAGAATTTATTGCCATCTTTACAAAATGGCTGCTGATTTGTTTAACGTTCATCACCCGCAATTAATGTGGACTTGAAGTAGTTAAAGATCTCTGCTGGGTGCATTAGATTTCCTGGCACCTTCTAACGGATTTTTGTTGAAATTAAGAGTAGATTGATTAAATAAATAAATATTGAATTAATAAATCATAACCTTAAAATCAAAAAGGTTATAAAACTCTAACCGCGAAATTTCTTTGTTATTATACTTTAACAATTGTTGCTCAATAACTTTTTCTTTGTTTTTGTAGTAACTGTTTTGTATAGGTGGTTTTGCAGTACTATTTAGAGCAACTTATGTTTTGTTCTGCTCTTGTTGAAGAGCATGTACGAATTGGTAGATATTCGGATGAGGAGAATTAAAATTGCGTTTAAAAGCTGCATTCCCAACACTAATCTAGGCTCTACCGGTGTATCTACATTTTAATGACATTTTCTTAAAAAAAAGTCGAAAACTAACATTAACCTAGCCTCAACCGGGATCCACCTTTTAATCGGGAATCTCTTCTTAAATACAAGTCGATTCCCAACACCAATCTAGGCTCTACCAGTGTATCTACATTTTAATGACGTTCTCTTAAAAAAAAAGTCGAAAACTAACACTAACCTAGCCTCAACCGGGATCTACCTTTTAATCGGGTATCTCTTCTTAAATACAAGTCGATTCCCAACACCAATCTAGGCTCTACCGGTGTATCTGCATTTTAATGACGTTCTCTTAAAAAAAAAGTCGAAAACTAACACTAACCTAGCCTCAACCGGGATCCACCTTTTAATCGGGTATCTCTTCTTAAATACAAGTCGATTCCCAACACCAATCTAGACTCTACCGGTGGCATATAAACATTCCTTACCCTCCTCGACACCAGGGTGTCTGCGCATGCGCCAAAAGACATGTTTCGATTGGCTGAAAATTGCGCCGGCGCTGTAGGTACTTGTTAGAACTTTGCATTTTTATTAGGACCAAAAATACTAGGAAAGGGTTTTCAATTGATTTAACGACGTTGAATCCGAGTGGAGGCTGGTTGTCTTGTGAAACTGACTCTTCCGCGCCGCTCCAGAGCCGTATTGACAACATTATACCAGCTAATAATATGTATGCCCTAGGGCCTTCCAATTCGACAAATTGTGTTTCTTTAAAAAATTTAAAACTCTCGGGTCCAGGTTAAGTAACTACACCCTAAATTTTTTGTAAACATAAATTTATTTCATAAAAGCTTATTGCTATTAATGAATTAAATGAACATAATGAATTAAAACAGAATAGAATAAAATTAATATTATTATATGAATAGAACATTAGACCCTTTAGATGGTCCAAGAATAGAACAAACAAGGCATATTATGAAAAAATGAGGTTAGGTTAGGTGACAAATGAAATGTCAAATGATGCCATAGTTGTCGGCCAATCACAACATGTTTTGGCGCCTGCGCAGAGATCCTGGTGTCGAGGAGGGTAAGGAATGTTTATATACCTACCGGTGTATCTACATTTTAATGACGTTCTCTTAATAAAAAATTTACGAAAAATTCACGCATTTCTATTGGTATGATTAAGCCGTCCTTAAACTCCAATAACCATAATAATCTCCGGCTTATGATATAAATAGTTAACACATTGTTAAATGGCTGTTGGCGGAGTTCACATTTTGGATTACTGTCGACCTTTTTGCATTTGGCGGAGTTCACAACACTTTTGGCGGAGTTCACATTACCCCATTCAATCAGAGTATATACAACTATTCTTCTCTCTCTTCTATTTACTTAAATTCAATGGTAAATTAGTTTATTTAAGATTCCAACGCAACGAAATGTTTGCTCTTGCAATGCAAAATAAAATTTAGCGCTTTTTAAATCAGACCATCATTGGCCAAATTGGGGCTATGAACATCATTTTCAAAATTTGCATATTTTATTTGCAAAGCAGCTCCAAATTTTATAAAAATTACTTATTTTAATTTCACACTTCTAACTCTAATGAAAGAGCAACTATCAAGTGTTGGTTATTTCTTCTCTTTCTTCTTTGTATGCTTCCTCACAGAAGCGTTGTAACTGTGAATTAAATGGATTTCTTGGCAGATTTTTTTCTTACTTCGCTCGGAGTCGAATCGAATATTTAGAATTAACAGTCAACGCACTTAACCTCTATGGTTCCGACCGTCTCTTGTTGATTATTTAAGGACACGGAAACATATCTTTTTAGATTGATTCAAGATTTAGAAATAGTTATTAAAGTTTACGACCAAAGAGCACGCGTACCCTTAAACCCTGTAAAGCAATCCGCCACTGACCGTTGCCGTTTTTTCCAAGTCTTCTTCTTCTTTTTTAACTTTTTGTTTGAGATCAATGATCTGTTTAACTTTGTCGAAGCTCATATTATGTTTTCTTGAGAGATAGATTGCCAGCTATTTCTCCATCTCTTTGGTGGCCTTCCCGGTGGAAGACGTCCTCTTAGTTTTCCTTTGAGAGCGATGCGATGCGTTGCGATGCGATTATTTTCTAAGTAATATGAATAAAATAGTTGTAAAGTCGTGTTTGTTCGGGGCTGAATAAAATTGTATTACTTTGGGGTTTGATATCTGAAATGCATTAGAGCATGTTTGAAGACAAAGGTTTATGAGGAGAGTACTGACCGGACTGCAACGAAGAGTGAGGTTAGTACCCTTGATGAAGAAATTCTAATATCCCGAATCAAAAAGCCCCGATAACGTGGATTAGAGTAGTACGTCCCATACAACTGAGTAAAAAATCAACAACAATGACTCTGATGGGTCGGTATCAAACACGGAATACAGGCACAATGACCACTTTCAAGTGGTCAAGCGTAGGCGTGAAAATGTAACAAGGAAAAATGGGGTCCGACGCGGGGTCTCCTAAAAGAAGCCCAGCTAGAGGAAAGGTGAGGTGCCCTGCAGTGATCCTGATGACCCACTCCCATCGTTTTGGAGAAAACACGGAAAATAGCCTTAGTGGCTTTCGGGTGATAAACCCCGCCTGCAAAAAGATGAAAGTTCGGATCAGGGACATAGATCTCAGAATGGACATGTTAGAAGTCATAAAGAAGATAAAAGTGTGGTTGGAGATGGTGGACTGATGTCCGTCAGAACAATCAGAACCACGCAAGACTGAACAAAGACGGCGATAGTAGACTTGGACTTGCGCAGCGGTGATTCTCCCCTGACCACGCCGAGGTTAACGATAGGTCTGATAAGAAACTGCAGAATGAACAGGCTGATCACTTAAAGTAGATGCTGGGCTGCTGGTTATAAAACAAACGATTGCAAGGACCAGGATAGATCTGCCAAGTGCTGGAGGTGTCGTGGAGACAACCACCACGCAAAGGCTTGTACGAAGAACCCGCACTGCGAAGTATGCTATCTGGACACAAGGCGTTGCGGCGCCAATAGGCAGCGGTGACAGTAGTATGGTTATCAAATGAGGAAGAATAAAAAGCCTTCCCGATTGGTAACGCTCTTTCACAGTAAAGGATGAGAATAAATTAACAACAACATCAAATAACGAAAGGATGGAATGGAATAATGGAATTAATTTATCAGCAAATAAAAGTGCTTTAATTACACGAAAAAATATTTTCAAATTTTTCATCTTGTATATTTTTGTATCTTTCTTTGTTCAATATTTTATTAGGGCCCATAACCTGTTAATTTGAGTTAGAATATAAATCTGTAGCACTCCGCCCCTGTTATTTTTAATTTTTAATTATAAATATGAATTTTTCACATATTTAAATTTTGATAGAAAAAAAATCAAACTTCATAACAATTTTCAAATTATTATTTTAATAGTTATTTACATGAAAGTCAGGAAAATGATATATTACTGACGAGGAGCAATGTTGAAATACGAGGCACTTTGTGCCGAGTATTTTAGAGCTCCGAGTAAAGTGAGATATTTTCCTGACGTATTTTGTATTAAATTTTTCCAAAAATCGTAAAAAATCGAAATTTTTGAACAACATTTTTAAAATGAACAAAAATCAAGTTTGTCAATGTGTCAAAACTTGAACAACATTTTTAAAATGAGCAAAAATCAAGTTTGTCAATGTGTCAAAACACATTGAAAAAATCAATTACTGACATTACCGGACTAGTCAGTATTTTGCTCATTTTAAAAATGTTGTTCAATTAGTGTTTTAAAATTTCGATTTTTTACGATTATCGGAAAAATTTAATACAAAATACGTCAGGAAAATATCTCACTTTACTCGGAGCTCTAAAATACTCGGCACAAAGTGCCTCGTATTTCAACATTGCTCCTCGTCAGTAATATATCATTTTCCTGACTTTCATGTAAATAACTATTTTAAAAGCAGGTATGGCCATATTTTGAAAAGTTGTATGGGATTAAAATATTTCTAAAATGATTTCAGAATAATTTTATTTCAATAGATTTCTACAGTCACTCTTTATAAATAATTTTATTAAGTTTGTAATGTTTAAATTTATTAATTCTAAATAAACTAAAGAAAAATTTAAATTTAAAACTCTTACTTTTTCTCATTAGAGAAAAATTTATTAGTGTAAAAATTTTGGTTCAATATCTTGCGCTTCCTGAGTACTTCCACGTCTACCAAATTTTACTAAATTATTGAGTTTATTCATGGCGTAATCAAATAAATACCTCAATTGGTGGCAGTGTACCTCTATAATTAATTACGTAATTAAGAGCAATCGCAAGTATTACACCAAGGAAAATCAAACCTTAAAGATCAAGTGCATTCAATTATAAAATTCAATTATAGGTTTATAACACCAATATAAGAAACTTAACGACTTTAGCAACTTATCATGGAATCAGTGAAGACACTGCCAGTATTCCGCGTGTTTTATAAATTATAATTAAGGATTAAAGATTAAAAGAACTATGTTATCTATTCGATTATGTATAATACAAAATAATTAATTAGAAACATTAAATTCCTTCAGACTTAGTTGACTAACATGTCAAATGGCTCTGGAAAAGCCATTGAAAGATTTTCGTCCAATTATACTACAACTGTAAATGGCTACTTTAAGTATGTAGGTACTTGGATTTATTGTCCATAAAATAAGGCATATAGATGCTTTGGAATACTTTTGGGATAAAATGTATTGAGCTAGTCAGAGACTATTGAAAAATATAATAACTTTTGACTCTAAAAGTGACGCTTGATTTATTAGGCCACGTATTTTCTTGCATGAACTCAATTTGCAACACTTGAAACAATCCGTAACTCTTTCTTACTGTAATAGTTACTCTAATTTTTATGTATAACGCAGGAAGGATAATGCTACAACAATTTATCAAAAAAGACCAGATGACATCATCTAAATTTAGTATCACTGTTTGTTTATTCTGAAAACCTAAAATAGCAAATTGATATTTTTTAACTGTCAATGTATTTAGGTAGAAAATTTTACCGTTCCATTTTTTATTCAGCGATGTAGTAAGTTTAGAATGTATTTAAATATTAGTTTCGTTCGCTTCTTATGATAATATACGATCGTAAATTATGTAGTTCCGTGTTTTCCCGCGTAGTGGAAAAGCAATTTCTCTGATATATACTGATATGATTAAAACTATTCGATTTAGTTACACAGCTAAGACAAAAGAGGATGAAAAAAATAAACGTAAGGACGGGCTCCAAAAACGGACCTATATTCAGAAAGGAATCGACAATCTCGACGACGGACGACTCCACGAACCTCTAATTCTAATGGTAAGGTAATATTTTTCATTCAATATTTTCCTAAATTACATTACAATTCGCATTTTCTTTCTTTTGTTTGTTGTTTACTGGATACATTTTTTAATAAACTCAATTAATTCATTAAATTAAATATCCTGTTTTATTTGGCGTTAATAGGAGATTTGTCCCCACCCCTCCGTAGCTCGCTTACCTGGCGGAATTGGTTCGACCGCCAATTAGAACTGTTAACCCTGTTTTCTAATCAAAATCAACATATAAGTGAACCTGGTGGCAGCTGAGTAATTGTTTGTTTAATTTGTCCACAAACGGCAAACAAATTAAACAATCACAAAACTTTCAATAATAAGGTAAGAATAGACACAGGTTAGGCGTTACAAATAATATAATATCTTTTTTGCAGTAGCGGATCTAGCTTAGTTTACGTTAAATATATTTTCATTAAAAAATTTTCATTACTCTTCTTAGCTCTAAATTGTTAACTACTCAAATATTTAACTTGCAAAATAATTTTTAATTAAAATATTTTTCAAGCGAAAATGTTTATCATTACAATTTGTAATTATTAATAAAAGGATTATGTCGTAATTAAAAAAAAAAGTGTTTTAGGATCTATAAAAATTATAAAACGGAACTGGAATGTTGAAATATAACTTACAGTGGTTCTGCAAAAATTTTCATTTGCTTTCCTCAAAACATCTAACCTCTTTTTAATTAAGCAAGGTAACTGTGTACTAAATTAGAATGAACTTAATACTCCTGATGGTTTAATGTAGATTCTGAATGAAAATGAATGTAGTGCTATTTAGTACTTTGCTTACAGGTATTATAAATTTGTTAAAAGGATTTTTATAGGGCATATTATGCGTTTACAAGGGTAAAATCCCGACTATAGTATGAATATTTTAAACAACCAATTCACAGTCTAAAATTTTGCTTTCCTTACTCTTTGGAGTTACATCAGCAGTCTTAAAATATTATTTTAATTCTTAAATTATTTTTGGGACTGTATGAATAAAATTAAGGTAAACAAAATTGTATTAATTACCTACCTTCATCGGCATATGTTTCAGATCCATAACCATCTTGCAATCCAACTGCCCAAGTTCCTTCGTATTTCGCTGACGAGCAATTCGATTGTCTAACCCCATATCTTCCTTTGAATCCTTGTGTCCATTCTCCTCGATAAAGCCATCGTCCTCTCGTCTCAACCCCCAAAGCGTGTCTTTTTCCATTTTGCCATTGTCCTTCAAATACACTCCCGCTGTAAAAAAAAAGTTTATTTAAAAATTTGGTGACTTCATTACAAGAAAATAAGAAACATAAACCCATAAAACTGTTCGCTTTCTGTGAAATTCGAAAGGAAGTCATCAGCAAATGTAAATAAATTCCCAATATAAAATACAAAACATGTATTGCCTATACATCTAAAATTTATCCTCTAAGTTTCGGCATCGTTTCCAACAAAAAGTTTATTATTTATAATGTTACTCGTTGACAAAATGTTAGTAATTTATTTTCCGAAATTAAATTTTCTTTTGTTTTATTGATTTTACATACTACAGAATTTTAGTTTGTTCGGGAAAAAGAGTTTTTCAATTTAATTATTAGCATTTTAAATTATGAAACTGCTTTGCATGGATCACTTATCGATCAAAATTCATAACTCAAATTGCAGTCCAGTCAGTATTGACTATAAGGCCAGTCACATTAGATTGATTTTAGCTCTGAAATGGAACTAAATAAACTAAGCCATTCGATAGAAAACACAGATTCAAATGACATAAACAAAAGTTCATGAAATTCAAGTCAACAAAGAAACTGAAAAGAAAATTAACACCGCGACCTTGCAATCAAAATACTGCGACAACGGTAAGAAATATCAACAATTTGTATAGGAAAACATTTTTTAGTAATTAAATTTTGTACAAAAAAAGTCCCTTACGGCTTCCTTATATTATGCATCTAGCTTTAACAAAAGATATCAAAGCGTTATAAAATAAAATGTTGCCATTTTTTTTAAACAAAAAGTTCTAATTCGGTTTCTGCACAAACACCTCCACTAACTTGATCCTTCCCCTTCTATCTTTAGTAGTTTTACCACCTTTATTTTTTATACCATTCTCTTTATTGTTCCAACATAACTTACTTTCTCCCTTTGAACTTTTTCTTATATATCAATCCCCAACTCTTGGTTACCTCCTTTTTGTTCCAACTCTACATTACATTATTCATTTTTCCCCTCTCATTCTCTACGGAAAGTTTCTCTTCCGAAAATTATTTCATTTAATTCTTCATTTTTGCATCACCATTTGATCGATATGCCTCCATTTCCACTCAACTACTTCTTCATTAAATTTTTTATTTTCGCATCTACAACTACAACTCTAGATAACTTAAGTTTGGTTAACTTACCATAACTGATGTTGATTATAAAAGCACGCACGAATGCATTTCAAGGGTATCTTCTTCTTCTTCGGCAAATCATTCCCAGTGGAATATCACCACATTTTTTAATGTTTTAAAATCCAATTTGTTGGGGGGAGGGATTAGACCCCTATTTCAAATCAGCTCCATCTCTCACAGCTTCAGTCGGTATTCGCATCTTCTACAACCTTCCTCCTGTCCTTCATCTCAGTTCCACAATCTCTCACATCCATCCTTAATAGATCGTTGATCGCGTCGTCTCTCCATATCCTTCTTGGTCTTCCCCTTGATTCACATCAGGAATCAACATCATTATTCGTGAGATGGCTCTTCCTTCCTACGGCCTCGTCACGTGACCCATCCATCCCAATCTTAGAGCCTTCACATGTTTAACTATATCAGCTTCCTCTAGTTCTTTTTCTATCTCTCCATTCGTTCTTCTTCTAAACTTTTTGTTATTCATTTCTGCAGGGCCCAGTATCCTTCTCATAACCTTTCTTTCAAACACCCAGAGCTCTTCTTCCTCCGCTTTTGTTAGACAGAGCAGCTCCAATCCGTATGCAACTACAGGTCTTATTATTATTTTATAAATTTTAATCTTTGTGTTTTACATCCAGTTCTTATTCTTCAATAGATTCTGATTGCTATAGAACGCCCCGTTTCCTGCCATCACTCGATTATTTATGATTTCTCCTCTTTCATTGGTGTTATTTATCTGCATTCCCAAGTATTTCAACTTTATAACTTCTTCGAATACATAATCCAGGATTCGTGTCTCTTTCAAGTCTCCTCTCTTTCTTCTGTTGCATTTCATGAATTTGGTCTTATCTTCATTCACAGCCAAGCCGGTCTTACGAGCCTCTCGTTATATATTTTCACAGGTTTCTACCAGGGCTCTGTGTGATCTTGTTATTATAACCACATCGTCAGCGTATGATAATATCTGTGCTTAATATCTGTACTACGCAGTTCACTATCGCTCCATTGCAGTTGGCTGTTTTCACCATTCTCTCCAATACAAAGTTAAATAGTGCGGAAAACAGCCCATCTCCTTATCTCACACCCGAGTTGATCTCAAACTCTTCAATATTTCCTTCTTTTGCTTTTACTATTGTTGTCGTTCTGTTCAATGTCATTCTTCAAATCTTCCATCCTTTACACCAGTTGTTCTCTAATTACGCGATCAAACGCCTGTTTGAAATCCAAAAACAACGCATCCGTCCTGTTTCGCTTTTCTCTTTATAGCTTTCTTTTCCATTCAATTCTTTTGCAAGAGTTTAATTCGCTATATTTGAATTAATCTGCCATTAATTATTAATTATACCTGATGATGCAATAACTCAAAAGTGCCGCAGGTAATTTAATTTTTGTTAATTTATTGTCTGCTATAAACGGAAGTTATGATAAAAATTGGAAATGGGGAAAATTACTTTTTTCTTCCAATTTGTAGATTCTTTCTTTTTTTAAATAAAAGAAAACTATGCTCAGTCGGATTGATGTAGATCTCTGAATTCTGATGATTGGAGCAAATTACAATTAGATACAGATAATAAATAAAACAATTATTTGTACTATTGATCATTAAATTTCAGAAATCTGACACCTTTAAATATTCAGGTTTTGAACAAATGGATCGCAGATTGAACTGAATAAATTCTAATGACAATATCAAAATACATTTAAATTTGCGGGATACTTTCTTTGTAATTAATTTTGTTAGTCATCAACGATATTGAAATGCGATTTTCAATCCTTAAATATCCGCGCCACTGCTATTACCACACCTGGAGCCCTATTCTCCAATTCACACGATTATATTCGCATACGAAAATAACAGTAAAATTTGATTTACGCATACCATTATCATAACATTACCAATTAATTAATTCAATTGTAAGTGTAAACCAAACTTTACAGTTATTTTCGTATACGAATACAATCGTGTGAGTTCGAGAACAGGGCCCTTAACCTGCGTCGTTTATTATTAAAAGTTAAAACGTTTCTGTGTAGGAACATACTTCACTCTTTAATTGTTCCAAATAGTTTCTAAAAGTAAAAGAAAAATTTGTTAAAATTGAAATTTTTAGCATATTTAGCAAGGTCTGTGCTTATAGTCGATTCAACTTATCCAGATAGATTCTTGTAAAACTTCAACTCAACATTCCATATGTGACTTTATCAATATGATTTATAATTAATTATTGAAAATTTAGATTCATCGGCGTTATATTGATGATCTTCTTATAAAGACTGAATTTAATTAAAAAACGGAAAAATCCGTGGCTCGCAATTTCCGTACAAGTAATAATTAGTATGAAAATCTCCAACATGAAAATCTTCGAAATAATCACTTAAATTGCATAATTGTAATTTACAATCTTTGTAATGATGACTAAAGTACTTTCAATTATTGAGCATCACTTGGATTCACTGGCATAATCAGCAATTTTATCACTTTAAACTAGAAATATGCAGGAAACGATTACAAGCGAATTGGGCTCTCTTAGTCTTGGCTCAATTGCGACGTGGACATAAAAATTTTCCAATAAGTTGGCAAGATGGTGCTTTTGTATCTTTAATATTGAAGACACTTCAGGCTTTAAAATTACTTGATGTCAGTGCGCCAACGAGTTTACAATACCAAAACAATTTCAAATCAAGACAGCGTGGATTATTCAAATATTGGATCATTTGAGAAGCATGAAAACCTGTGGTGCACATAAGTCGTGCACCAGACGAATTTGTATGAATTTTCAAAAGTGCAGCTGTAGTACACTTTTTGGTTTTCAATTGTTTACAAAGGTATCTGTTTTATACGTTAATATCTTACTATAATTTATTATAAAAAATATTGGCAATCCACGTGTTAAAAGTAAAAAAACCTATTCAATCTAATATTGTTTACAAACTATTAAATTAAAATTTTCTATTTTAGAAATTGGAATTTGGGGTGGAAATTAGGGAATAATTTTAGAATATGACAGTATATCCGGTTGTTCTTGTGGTCTTATTAACTCTGGAGGATTGTAGCAGTTGCAAAATGTTTCTATTAATGAAACAAATAATGTATAAAAATTTAAAGTATTTATATCATAACAAAAATTATTTATATTGCCAAGAAGAATTATAACCAGAATTGATTGAACAATATACTTCAAACATGAACAACTATAGAGCAATTCAACCATAGAATAAGGGTGCTCAAGTTAACGAATTAAAAAGTCTTGCAAAATTCAAACCTGAGAACTTAAGCACATGAAAAAATCTTTAAAGTTTGTTTCCCAAGAACCGAAAGTTTAAAACTTCTAAAAGCTTTAGAACTGGTAAATCTGAGATTGCAAATATTTGATTCAGATTTTTTATTCTATACTTTTAATATGAAAAGCAAACGGAAATACTTCAATGCTAAAGAAACGGCTTGTAATTAATTGAATGAAATATTAACATATCAAGTTGGTAAAATTAAAACAAAATTTTTTGTGTACTAGGTAAATAAATTTTAAAAAGATATAGCGTTAGTACGTGCGCTAAAATTTTGCGAAACTTAATGAAATTTGTGACCATCATTAAGGTTTATCTAAATACGACTTTTTTCCGTTTCTTGAAATTTATTTGTATTTTTTGTCTATTTTTAAAACCCTACGTTCTTTGGGAATTCTAATTTGTATAAGTAACGATAACAATTCGCTCGTAATATAATCAGAAATGACAATGACACATTTTACAAACGGAATCTTGACGATGCGATGTCTAAAATATTAGATAAAAATTCAAATCCAAAATGCAAGAACATTTTTTTTGCAAATATATTGCATTGCAAAAAATTTGTGAAAAGCTTCATCAATTTGGTGTTTAAAGTAAAATTATTTGTGTTTACGTTTAAATAAATGGTTATAGTTTATTTTTGGAAGAATTTGTGAAATCAGTGCATATTTTTCAGGTCGATGAATAATCGAAATAAGCATAAGCGTGTCACCGCACAACCGATTACATATTTCACAAGAATTTTACTATAATTGCCCACTTGAATTTTTCCTTTACTTTTAAATCTAAAAGAAATTAAATTTGAATCACGCAGTATATTTAAGCACAAATTGTCATATTATGAATAATTTCTTTACTTGACTGATGCAGTTTGCCGCAAAAGCGTCGACTATCAATAATTATAATATTTTTTATATTTTATTTTTAATATTTTTTGAAACATTTCAATGCCTATGATTTCAATTCAGAAAGACAAAATATCTTTTGCAATAAAGGAAATTTATTAAATAACGATTATAAAGAGTTTTCAAGTTATTACTTGATTAGGACAAATTAATATAAAAACCGATACTTATTAATGTGAAAATGAAAATGATTGACTTTTAAAATTATGAGTTGTGTGCATCTGACTTAATACAAACATAACCTAAAATGTTAAATGAACTGGAAATCACTTAAAATAATTAAATTTGAAAATGAATTGAAATAAAGTAAAATTTTTGGTTACGGTAGGCCAAACTGAAAAAATTTTCTCCAATTTACATAATAATAATATAATATATTTCCTGCATGTACTAGCTGTTCCGTAATAAAAATAAAAACCCTAACAAGGTTAAAAAAAGTCTCTGAATGCGGCAGAAAATTACTTTACCGATAAATTATACATTTATTTAATATTCTCTCCTCGTATGTAAAAATAACTTTCTTATTATTTAGTGAGAAACCTAATTTTTAATTAAAGTAACATCCACACGCGGAAATATTAAATTGTAATGTTGTTAGTTTTTATTTTAAGGTATGAATACGAGGTATGGTAATCAAATTCCAACCTTGAGTATTAAAATTTTTTTGGTATAACAATGTAATTAGTAAGGACTAACTAAATTGAAAATTACTTGTATATACACGCAAGAAAAAATATTAATATGGTAATTTATTACTTCGATTTTGCAAAAAGCATCAGGAAATTTAAGCAACCTTTTATAGAACTTTTGAATTTAACTAAAATGGAAATTTTAGGACATTTAATAAAATGTATAAAATGGCATGTATAAAAAATACAAATCACAGTTTATGTTTTTTAAATAACCTATTTTTAAAATATGACTCCGCCTTTATTGTTATTCATTGTATAGCAAATTTTGACTCAGTTAAAATTTGGCGCAAGTGCCCCAACAGACACACTGACACCATCACTTATATTGAGATTCTTTGGTTCGAGTGAACTTCAAATTGTATTGACAAATTTAAAAAACTTTATGTAAAAAAATGTATTCGTTAGCTTCCATATACAATTTTATCAAAATGTCTTAATTATAATTTTCCCAATGATTTATTTCATCCGTAATTAGACAAAAATTGCACAAATTGATTTCTTGAAAGAGAACAAAATAAATGAAGATAATTCATTTTGAAAATCACCTGTTATAGTTAAAATTTGGACATTTGCCAAGATTTTTTAGTTAATGTTACGTTAAAAATAATATTGGTGTTGCAGCGTTACAACGTTAATATTTCAAAAAATTTGCATTGGAAGGTTAGTCAGATATTGTATACATAGAAACGGTTTTATTAACGTATTCGAAAAATTTCCTTTCTTACAAACAAATTTTCGAACCACCAACTACATGCTTTTCCGGAAGTCGATGATGGGTTGCTACAGTCACAAACGTATTTGCATTTTTTCATTTTATTGTGGACCTGCTCAAGCCAACGTTACTCAATATTATTTTTAAAGCATAGATTTCGAAACTGTTGTCATTGAATTTTAAATTTAAAAATTCGCGCGAAAACAAATATTCAGGCCAGTGAAAATTTAAAAAAATTTTAGTACGTGTAACAATTATTTACTGTAATTTATTTTATCTCCAACCATAATCGAAAGTAGATTCAATTGAAGAAAGAAGAATCCATCGTTAAGAGAGCTTTACCGCATGCCTCGAATTTCACATCCTTTTCTAAGCGCTTCACGTTACAAGAGGTGAGTTTAATAATAAATTATAGAATATTTAATTTATAATTTTACTTGATTTTGTGTAGGGGGTTTTGAATGATAAGTTGTTATCACTGAATAATTAGCTTAATTTTAATAACTTTGGTTACTTTAACTTTGTATGCATAACTGTAAATATTATACATACTGTGACTCACAAATTTATAACATGCCCAATCGACTAAGAAAAGTAATAGAACAAAACTGATACCCCATAAAATATAAAATAATGACATATTTTCTCAGTTTCCCTAATCTAACGTGCTAATTCATGCAGTGTCCGAGTACTTTTGAAGTTTTATTTTGAATATAATTGCAACTATAGAATGATTAAACCCTTGCTAATTCTGATTTTTCAAATTTTTGTGTATTACCGGTGACCCAAAGGGATATTTTATATAATCATAAGTTGATATAGCTATTGTCTTCTTAAATAACTTGAAAAAATCAAATTACATTGAAAATATTGCAATTTGTATTAGTTGTCCGAGGACTTTTGCGAGTCACTGTAGATAATATTACAATAAAATTTTTATTTTTATTTATTAACAAATCTAAAATGCAAATATTTGCAATTATGTCAATTAGAAACCTCTGCTTTAATGTTTGGTATTACATATGTTTACCTGCTATAAATTTAATTATTGAATGCACATGCCAAGGTTGCTTTGAAAGATTTCGCTATGGTCGAAAATCAAAGGTTGTTTATATTATTATAGAACAAATAGTTTTAGAAACAAAGGAAGTCATTTTGAAGAACTAAAGTGCTGTACACATAATATGTATTAATTTTATCGATGAGTAAAGTAGAAAATTACAAAATCCAATCCAATTATTGAAGTATAGTTATAACCATGAGAGCTAGCCTAAGAGGACTCCGTCCAGGTTTTCTATAATAACTCGAAAACGGTGAATGACATCAAAAATGTTTTTACGAAAAAAATATTCGCCCTTTTCTACTAAACATTTTTAACCTTTTCAAGATTTCTGATACCTTTTCCTTTTAGCATTGTCGAATTATTTGAGAAAAACTGAATTGAGTCAAATTCGAGCCCTTGTAGATCTCTCTATTAAAATTTTTCTAAAAAAATAAGAGAAATTGAAATTTATTAGAAAGCATTGTGAAAATTAATATTTTCTGATCAAACAAACCCTAATTTATTAAAATGATTGTTTCACTTTACACCAGGTTAACCTTCGTCAGCGCTATTTGATTTCCGATGGTCACAATTAATTACCTTCGGTATGTCCATATTAGTTTACAAAATCAGAGTTTTTTTCAAACCGATTTTGGCCTTCGCATTCTTTAACATTATTTAATAGAACTGCATATTTTTTACCTAGAAATCTATTCAATTTGAATTTAATTTGAATAACCTGAATTATGCAGACATTTTAAGTATTATAATCCATACTTGCGATAAGATTTGATTTGTTAACCGAAGAGCGTTTCAGACTTTATGTTTTATATTCCTAATTGATTTCCTTCAACTGCTTGTTAAAAGAAACGAAAAGGGCTTGACGAGAAAATCTGCAAAGCTACTTAACGATTTTTGAATGATGATGTGGCTTCATACTAGGAATCGAATCTCATTAAGGCCGCAAAGCTATAAGTATAGGTGGTTGTGAAAAATGTGGTTGCTTAATTATGGTGCAGAATGTTATGGTGCAAACTAATCGATACAAGCAAACAAGAAAAAAGTCAAAATATAGTAGAAGTTATTAAATTTTAAATTTATATGGACAAAACTGGTAGGTAGGTAAGTATGACCTGAAAATTTGGCTAATTTATCTTTGGAAATTACCTAAGTTGTTTTAATATTTACAAAATGAGTCACAGTGAAACGTTCACCAACACTGTTACGTTTATTTTATATTTATAAAACGTAAAATAATCAAATTAGAACAACAATCAGAAAATAGTTGCAAAAACCTTAGTGTAATAAATTTAAATTCGTACGTAAGCCAAGTTACAGGAAAACGGAATGAGCATTAAAATTATCTAACTAAAAATACTTAAATAAATAGGTATAACTACTAACGAGATAATATTAGAGATAAACTACCTATTGTATTTTACCATTTGATCGCCAAGCTATTTTTAACGAAAAGTCACTCGATCTCAACAAGCAACATTCCTTCTTAGCGGGTCTAAGTATTAAAAATAGTAAAAAATAGAATCGAATTTCGTGAAGTAATGTTAAATGAAATAAAGTTTATGAATTACATAGTGAAATTCTAAATTTGTAAAATCGGTTCTAACAGTAGGGCCAAAGTTTCATTTTGTCCCGCAAAGTAAATTTCAGACTTCTTGGCGCCGATTCTATGAATAATTTAAATTAGAACATACAGCATTTTTAATATATATTTTGCGAAACGCTTAATACTGACATCTCTACCAAGTTATATTTATTTCTTGATTGAAATGTGAATATATTACACAAATACAAATTAGGCAAAACATTTTTCGGGTATTTACCTAATCCCCATGTATTTGAAAATGTCAATAATGAAAATGCTTCCATAAATAGGTACAAACATAACCTCACATTCTTTGTACATAACCTCACATTATACGTACATAACTTCACGTTATAAGTTTTCTACATAACCTCAATTTATAAAGTAAATAGCAAATGATATTGTAATTTTTTTATTATTATTAATACTTTCCAAAAACTTTTAATATTTTTGTTTTAACTGCTCAATTTCTATTACAATATCGATCAAACCAATTTTTTGCTATTAGAGAAAGTTAAATGCATAATAAAATGTAGTTATATCTTTATTTTTAATCATAAAAATAGTTTGTAAATCTGTTTATGTATCTAAGCAATGTTTAAGAGAATCCTCGTGCTTGAATCAGGCAGACTCATATATTTACATGAGTCATAATATCCGCAAAACGCTTTTCACAGTAAATTCCAAGTTAATTTGAGAAAACTACAATTTTTTACATTTATATTATTATAACAAATTACAAAATATGTAAACTGCTGAACCTAATCCAAATTTTCTGTTAATAAGCAAGTTAGAATTTATTAAATGCTAATTAGGTGCCAATTATAAATATCTCGAAATGAGTGAATTGTATGACTCCTTTCTAAAATAAAGTCTGATAGAGCTATCTCTTCATAAATTTATTACATATTTCATTATCAGTAGAGACACCATTAAAGCCGATAAGACCGCGTCTGAAGCCCATAAAATAAAGAAAAATTCAATTTCTTTCGCATTAACCAATTCTCTACCATTTAATGAAACAGTAACAGAGGATTTGCAATTTTTCTTTATTTCTAGGTTTGTTAGCAGCACTTTATATGTTCACGGAAATACACACAATATTTTCTTGGGTAGAGAATTTTCCTCAAGATGTGATAATGTTCCGGTTGCTAGTCTATCCACATCCTATTTCAGTTGCTTTTATATGTCAAGTAGAAAATATGTTTCAACTTACGTTATTTATTTTTAAGAAAAATAAGATTAATATTTCTTATTTTAGTCGAAATTTTTATATCATCACTATGGCAACCGAGCAGCAGAGTGTATTTTATATTTAAGGGGTTGTGTAAATAAAAATGTTTTCAATTTCAACGTCATATTCAATCATATTATATCTTTCCAGTATGTTTATCCATTATTATGAATAACATGTTGAAATGGGGACAAGGTCATAAGCAGGAGTATTGTATATCCAAGCATCCACTTCTATAAATTCTGTTTAGTCTTTCGAGCATCAAAATCAGCATAAACTGTCAGAAGCGATTTACACTAATTTTAGTATAAACACAGACTCATAGGCTCATAGCAGATAGGCAGACAGAATAATTTCGCAAAATGGAAAATTTTATTTAGCATAGCTACGAAAATGAAATATCCGAAAGCTCTTTCGTTTACTATATGGGCAAACACGTAGCCACTTATGAATTATCTTTTTCTATCCTTTTTCTATGGTTAAAATTACTCTTGCGTTGTTAAAGTCTTGCCGAAGCTTACGAGCTTTAATTTTTTCAAGACAAGAACCAATCAAATTGAAGTATTTCAAATGATACATATAATGATAATGCGGAAAATGATTGGGTACCAGACGTCATACAAGCGAATAACATCTGGGTACGAGAGAGTCACTTGAAATCTATTAATTATGGATGTTTGACTTGGTGACTTTTCTTCTTTATTTGAAACTAGCGCCTCATGCTTAAACTCAGTATCAATTAACTTTTGCAATTAATTTAAATGAATCGAGTGATTCTCATGGGAATTCATAAAAGACCCAGGTTCACCCAGCTCGTAGAAATGATAGCACAAACGCGTCTAGTCTGTCCACAAATATCCGTGAACCATCGAGGCAGTGGCATGAATTGGGGATCATTTATGCAGCACCGTATACGTAATACCTGTACTTCCAGACAGAAGTATCATTTATATTTTGTAAGGTGACTTAAGGCATCATTTATATTAATAAATTTGTGAACTAAGAGACGGTCGGAGTATAGTGGTCACCAGTAGCGGATCCAGGGGGGGGCACGTGCCCCCCCCCCCCAGACGGTCTATTTTTATGTATATTTTTGTGTGATATGATAACAGTTATTGTTGACTTTTTTGCCCATCCGGCCCCTTGTGCCCCCCCCCCAGAAAAAAATCCTGGATCCGCCCTTGGTGGTCACGCGAGTTGACTATGAACGCTAAATTCCCGGTTCGAATCCGGGTGAAGTAAGAACTTTATTCTGGCCGTCTCTCTGGTCCTCCAGGTTGGTGGGTCGGGGCGATGGGCCAGCTCCTCATCATCTGTAAAGAAAACTAAAAAGATTTAAACCATGACCAAGCCTCGCAAGAGACTTGGGAAATGGGAACGGAGTAAACAGTTACTAGCTGTAGCTTGATGTGTTGTGAGGTGTTTACTTACCTTGCAATACAAAAAGCAGTCCGAGATATATATATATAATTTGTGAACTAATACATGGTACCTAATATCCATGTAAAAATGCCGTTTGCAAGAGGACAATATATTCTAAACCAAACAGCTTAATTTAGAGGGTAAATAAGCGCTAATTCAGTCAACTTTACAATAAATCATACGGATTTATCATTTACATATCCATGTAAAAATGCCGTTTGCAAGAGGACAATATATTCTAAACCAAACAGCTTAATTTAGAGGGTAAATAAGCGCTAATTCAGTCAACTTTACAATAAATCATACGGATTTATCATTTGAATCAGGACAATTAATAAATGTATGATTAATCATCCAAAACTTTTGACTATTCTTTCAATGACTGTGCTTTGCATGTATTTTTTTCGTGTGACAGTGTCTGTTGATCCGAATTAAAAAATACTTTAGTCATCTTGAGGTGAAGTTGAAAAATCTGGACTAGCTTTTTTACATCGAATATTTAGGTAAAAAAAAAATTAAAAAAAGTATGAAACAAATCATAAACTTGAAACCTTCGCAACTGAATTCAATTTCCAACAATTAAGGCTTTTGCAGATTAAAATCTCTGGCTTGTTACAAAAAACGGCAAAAAAATACCAATTTATTTTTAATGTATTATTTTCAACGTAAATGATTTATGCCAAGTAGGAAGAGAGAAAAATATTTTTGGATTACATGATATACGACTACGAGATAGATTGTTTGGTAAACTTGTTGAAAGTTAATTTTTGTTACCAAGAAACATTATAAAACTTATTTATACATGAAAGATTGAACTGTAAGACATGGCAGCTGCTTCACTGTTACATTGTTCTCCTTCAACTGCCGGCCGTCTACAGTCTCTTATTCAGAAATGAAATATTCCTTTCAATGTAAAACAGACACGCAAATAATATTTAAAAGATTTCTTCTCTTTTCACACATTGCTTTCTTACATATGTGATTTGAATGCTTTAATGTTTATGAATCTCGAAAAGCTATTCAACTTATTGGGCTATCCAAATGTACAGTAACACATTGCAGAATAGAGGCACTATACCATAAGTAAACACTTGAAGGTACTAATTTAGATAATTCAGTATTAAACAAGGTGGAATTCGGATGATTGTAGTTCTTTAGCTCATCCTAAACCAGATGTTCGAATACAATATAAAAATTTCCTAATTCATATTTTGGGGATGCTTAGCACCCCAAGCCCTTTTTAATTTAGCCTAATGTACCATACCGATTTTCACTGCTTTCATTATATCACTAGAGATTTCAAAGGCTGATGGAAGTAAACTAAATTCATGAAGGTTCACGTTCATGTTTCAAAATAGCACAGACAGTTTTCAATGTTGTAGTTGGTTCACACTTCTTGTATGAGACCTGCAAGTCAATTCCCAAATGAATCAAGTCGCTTTAATATTCCATTCACACTGTAAAGCTTATAGAAAGTTTTAATTACGTTAGGGTTTATCGCATTGGTGCTAAATTTAGTAAATTCAAAAATATTTTTAGAAAAAGGTGAAAGACGCGAAAGCAATTAAATTACTTGAATTTGATTACAAAATTCGTCGTTGCTTTCTTAAGATTAACAATAATAATGTCTATTTTGTAATTAACTTTTTGTTAAAGTTTTTGCAATTTACAATTTACTTAGTCTTTCTAGCTTCTAGTAAAATATTCTTAGTGTTGGAGTTAGTAATATGTCACTCAACGATGTAATGGAAAAGTTATAAAAAGCTCGATTCCCTTCCTCGTGTCCTAATTGTAAAGAAAACATTCTTTAAATCTAAATTTAGCTTTTACACCTGAAAATAATGAATGCAAAATTTCGTTTTCAAGTTTAGCTTATTTAAAACATTTCAAAAAGTATCATAAGTAATGGAGCACAACAGCAACTAACTAATTGGATATTTACCCAAATTGGGTAAATAATATATATTCCTCTTTAGCGGAATTAGAAAATAAAAAGAAATAAATAAAAAAACATTTCCAACCCACAAGTGTAATTATGCTTAAAATTGAGTAGCATAAAGCTTGCATAATAAAATAGTATTTGTTTCAGGAATGCCAAGGGAAATTCAGACCTTCGTTTTGTGTTTACTCGCAGTCTGTAGAAAGTGATTAATAATGCAAGATTCAATTGTTGTAGATTTAACACCCAAATGAATAATTTACAAACTATGTTGCTTCGATACTCATTATCTATTTATAATTCTAAATTGAGTTTCTTTTTAGAAAAGCTAATGGTGCAACGTACAAATTTCTCAAGTAAGAGAAAAAAAAATGGCACACATTTTTTCGAGTTTTCCATAAGCTTTTCTAAGTGAGACTCGAAATCAAGTTGATCACTCAGAAACTTTACATCCTGACCGTACCACAGTGGAACTAATCGAATTAATGTATTTTTGGCCAAAAAAACAAAAATAAATGGATTTTTACGACTCGGGTGAAAATGTAAACACGCAATTTGACAACGACCAGTCGAAATTAAACTTGCTGATCAAAAATCTTAAAGTACAGAGAAATATTAAAAAATCTCAATTCGAAAACATTGTATATAATTTTGTTCCTATCTTATATATTCTTCTTCAGGTGCCTATTCGATTCCGGATGTTGGCGATTCTCCTAGCTAAGCCAAGAAGAAAAAGCCTATACCAGGGAAATGTTAATGGGGCCTTCCTCATCATAGTCCACAGATCAATTTTGGACTTTTTAGATCATTAACATTTTAAGGATTCTTCTTGGCATATTGCCCTTGGTGGTTTGCCATTGCCTTCTGAGGGGAGACGGGCAGAATAAAGTTCTTACTTCACTCGGATTCAAACCGGGTATTTAGCGTTCGTAGTCAACTCGCATTACCACTATGATCCAACCGCCTCATGATTCCTTAATAAAGTTAATGTTTCAAAATTTTAAAAACGTTTTTAGTTGACCTTCGCTAGATCAACTAATCAATTTCAATTTCCATAAGGTTGGCAAAACTGCACCTTTATGTTCCAAAATTTAAAAAAGAGCTCATGCAAACTTCTTATCACAAATGTATTTGTACAATCAAGACCAAAAGGATCGAGGTGTTTTTGGAAAATTGGTAAGTGCCATTGTATTTTCATTAAACCAGTACGGGTCTGATGATATCAGTTTCACGTGTAGAAACGTGGATGAGATTGAAACATGTAATCCGGTAAGAAAACTTTCGGACCTTTATCCCTTTATACCTCTCATTGCGAATGGCAAGTTATTTTGAACCCACAGTAATAAACTTTTGGTCATAAAATACCGTTTAAACTATAAAATTAGGAACTATTTTTTTCTCTTTCAGGTTTTCTTAAATATTATGTTTTTACATTGTTACATGGTTTGTTAGTTACTCTATTTTATAACATTTTTAACACATGTATACTTTTGGCAACTTATTTGGAACTCACAATCATAAAATTTTAGTCATAATTAATTAATAATAAGGATTAATTAATTTATCCTTAACTTATGTATTTCTTTTATATTAAATGCACATTTATATATTATGTATGTAAGCGTTAGCCAAAATAATTGCGATAAATAAACTAATTTTCTATTTACTACCATTTATTCAGTTTGTAACTTTATTTCTGTTCGTTATTGTATTCTGGTATATTATAACCTCAATTCATGACCACGCTAGTAATGCCGACTTTGGGTTGGCATTCCCTAATCACACTTCATTTTTAAATTACTAGTCAGGGCCGTACTTTATTAATGTCATATACAGGTCCGGGCTTAGGTTGTATGGCTTAGTACTCCTCGCTTATTCTAACATGTATTTGTGTAACCGTATATTCATATTTTAGTAACTCAAAATAGTGATTTTCGCATCTGATGACTAATTATAATCGCATATGAAAAAACTTATGAGCATTAATTTTAACCGCAAACAAAAAATGTATTTTGGTGTTCTAAAACCAACTGCAAAGCCCCTCACTCGGAAACTGAGATAGTTGTGATGTTTCGAGCACGCACAGGTCAAGTTCCGACCGCTCTTTTGTCGGTGAGCAAATTTGAAACTACTTATTTCTACAGGGAAGGCTAGATTCTAAACTTCAATATTAAGGAGACTCGGGATATTTTATACTATTTAATAGATTTGAACACAAAATGTGAAAATTCAATCTTGTTACGTGGACTACAAATAGTCCTATAACCACCATTACATTTAGTATCAATTTTGCTAAATGACGTTTTGATAAAATCTATGATTTTGTGTGGCACAATCAATAATTGTACAAAAATAACAATGTGATAATAAAACAATGTTTGACAAACCAATAATTTGTTTGTTTGGGAACCGCTGTGTTGCAAGTACAGCCTTCGGAAGTCGTTTCATCAGTAGGATCACATCTGCAAGGTATCAAAAACCCTCGTAATTGTTGCGTTTTTGTCTTCTTCAAATTTTACCAAAATTTAGTGAATCCGTGGAATCGCAGTTGTCCACGGATAATATAAGTGCTTCTGGTGTGAAATAGTGCAATCGAACATCAGGATATAACAGCTGGTCTTTGGTACATAACTTCAACTTTTTGTGTTCCTTATCTATAATAATTTTCACTATTCTAGGGCTAATTCAGCATTTTTACCGTTATTATCCAATATAAGCGAGATTCGATAACGGATAACCACAATTTTCATCAAATAAACGCAAAGTTATTGAAGTTATTGAAGTAAAATTTCTATAAATTATAGTATTCTGACAGCTACCAATGTAGTAAATTGACTCTATTAGTGTGACGTCACAACTTTGAAGAGAATTTTGCATTTTTGATAGTGTTGCAAGTGGAATTTTGAGAATTTTTTTTTTAACTTGTAGGGATTCCAAAGTAGAATTTTGTCAAATTTTCTTGTTCTAGTCGCAAAATTCTACCATGGTTAAATAATTTTTTTTAAAGTTTATAAATTCGTATTTCGTTGAATCACGTCACAACTTTGAAGAAAATTTTGCATTTTTGATAGTGTTGCAAGTGGAATTTTGAGATGATTTTTTTTTTTTAATTTGTAGGGATTCCAAAGTAGAATTTTGTCAAATTTTCTTGTTCTAGTCGGAAAATTCCCCCATGGTTAAATAATTTTTTTTAAAGTTGATAAATTCGTATTTCGTTGAATTTAACTGTGAAGGAATTCCAAAAATTATTTTCATATTTCTTAGGTGATTTTTGATTTTTCTGAATTTTTTGAGATTTTTCGGATATCTTTTAGTACAAGAAAAATGAAGAAATGTGAAAAAGCAGTTTTTTCCTTCTAAAATCCACAGAAAGTAAATTGAAAAGCTGAAATTTTGTACATGACTGTCTTTTTACATAACAAACTTTGAAAAAAGTTGCCATCATGAAATTCAAAAAAGGCATTTTTAACATACTTAACCGGCCAGACCCTTTGTGTGGGATTTGTACACGTGCCTTGATGGCGTCGCTTTGAAAAATTTTCACAATCTTCCTACCTTGACTAGAAATTCGGATATCCCGAACTAGGAAATAAACTATTTAATCGCTCGAAAAGACTCCCTGGACCGAAACTTCGTTCCAGAGAATACAAAACTCAAAATTCGCAAAGTAAAATCGACGTCGCCCAATTTTACAACTGTCTTGTAAAACGTCGACGAACGGAAAGCCCAAATCTTATTTCTTAACCTATCATCAAAAATCGAAAAATTCCCTAGAATTTTCAAAAAATATATAAATTAGGAGGTAACTTTTTTTGGCGGTTTTGAATTTTTGCACTAATCACTCTACTTTTCAGGTTCATCAGATTTTAAACACAACTACCGCACAAATCACTTTTAGAAACAAAAATATTATGTTCGTGTAATGTGTCTGGTAACAAGTGTTGGCTTTAAATGTAAACAAGATTTATTCTCACAATTTTAGGTATTCGCTTGCACACCTTTTTTGACAATAATGTTCAATCCCGAATTTCTTATTCGCTTTTATCATCACAGTAATGTCAGTTCAAGTAAAACTTTATCCATGTAATGTACAACATAACCTCATTGATCAGTTGTAGTTTCTTTGAGCTAGCTTTCATCAACACGTATCTGCTATTTCATTAAAAATATCTTTATTGATTTTGATTTTCTGTGCTCTTCAGCAACAAATTGTCCATTGCAACTTGAGGCAGATCTTGTAGAATTAAATTAAATTATACACAGAACTACTGGAACTATAGAAAATGTCGTAAATAAAAGTAAAACTAGAGTAAATTCTGAAACTCTGAGACCGTTTCCTGAAGCTGGTGCAAGAAAACAAAGGGGCGGTCGAGCAAGTAATTTTTTACACATACTTACTGGCACTTCAATTGAAGACAACCTGGAAAATGAATTGCACGTACTAAAGAGAGGATGAGGAGCGTTTTCAATCTCACCACACTCTGTACCAACCTAAAATTGGCTATTCTCACTGTTACCAACTTTGAATTCTATAACATTTGACCAATCGGAGCAACGTTACTGATAAGTGAATGAGTTTTGTATGTAGTTCCAATAGGTTTGTTCCAACCAACCGAAAAACCGTGAAATGTGCGGTTATGCTCGTGTGCAATAGGTAAAAATCACGCGCAATAGATACAAAGCGTTCTTTTCTATCTATTGTGCAATAAATACGTTAATGTCTACCTGCTGACCCTCGGTAACATAAATGGTCACAACTTTCCCTTTAGTAATTAGATTTCAGACCTATAGATAGACCACTACGTTATTTACCAGCATGTCCAATATAAATTACAATTATTGATCTGGTCTATAAAGTTAGGACGACAATTGCATAATTTAACATCAAGGAAATAAACTTTGAAGTGTCTACCTTAATTACTAGGTTTACTGTTAGGCACAATCTAGTAAATAAGGTCTGTGGCTCCTCGATCCGCGCATGCAAAATTTCCGAAGTTAGGCAACCCGCTGTTGTATGTTGTCCACCACCATCTTGTTTGTTTACATTTACTTGACAATCTTTCGTTTGTTTACAATTTATTAAGTTGGTATTGTTGTACTTTGATTGTAAAAAATCAAAGATGGTGGCCGTCAACATACGCACATGCTGCGCAGAAGGGTCACAAAAAGTGACAAAAAGCTTTGGGCAATTTAGTGAGATGCCACAGACCTTATTTACTAGATTGTGCTGTTAGGTGTCACTGTAGCACCAAAGGAATGGTTTACTTCTCCTTGACGCCATATAAAACTATTACATCTGTGATGTAATGTTAAAATACGTAAGATCCATAATGTCTATTTTATTGATTCGGAAAAAGTACCTACAGCATTATAATGTATGCTTAGTAAGTGATAGGTAGGTACATACATCGTTTTTACCTTTTTATTTATGTTCTGAATATTTGAAAACTGCTCAAGTTGAAAATTATTAGTACCTATTGCATATTGCTACTGAAGTGTCTATAAATATTGCACATCTACGGTTGAAGAGTTCCTACGTCTATTTCAGTTTGCCCCATGCATATAATTTAACCTCTAGTAGTAATTATTGTTCTAATCCTACCTACTTTTAATTTTAACACTGCAATTACGCAATGGTAAGCTGTAAGATTAACAGCCCTGTATACTACTTTAACGATTCAAAATTAAATTATCTTGAAAGCAGAAATTAATCAGAAAGTATAATAAAAAGCTTTTCATTGATTAGATGAAGCATAGCAAATATTTGTATTATTAATTTTTTTAATCTCGAGTGGAATTGAATTAATTAATACGACTACCAATTTAATTAAAAAGTACCTACAATATCGTGATTAAAATACAACGTCAACTCGTTAATTAGGGAAATGAAAAAATATCATTTGCAATACATAAAAAAGTCATTAATCACAATGTCGCTAATTAATTAGAGAAACAAGAAAAATCCTTATATAAGATTGTTATTTTTTCGAATTAAGCTATTTAAATGTTTTAGTTACTGGGTACAACTTGGTCCAACTAACAAAATTAAGTATAAATTGGTAAGTCTACGTATAAGTAAGACGCATAACTCGAATCATAATCGTTAACTGGCCAATCATAATCGTGGATCACGCCGTTGCGTCACATTACGGCATCTGCATGAACTAGGCTTAAGATTGTCACCAGTATGTCATAAAATTATTTATTATCCTGTATAATATATGAATCTGAAACCATGTATATTAAAAGATAAAAATAATAGTAAAAGTAAATAAGTTTGATGAAATCCACACTATAATGAAATGGTGCAGAACGCTTTATATAAAATATGATATATCAACTTTCAAAGAGTAAACAGACCTACATTAAAACATTTTTGTTAGTTCAATATGACACTTAACGCGTTATCTAAAATAGGTTCGCTAAATTTACATATCACAATCGAAATACCTACCCTCAAGCAAAGCTTTACGTTGTTAATTAAAATGTACTTGATCGTTAATTATAGCTATAATTAACTTTAATTGCAGATGAACATATGTACACACGAGTTGATCTAAATTGAATTCTCAAAATAAACTGATGTTAAAATTTATTACCTAATATTTTCATAATCATGTACTATGTACATATTATACATAATCATAATTTTTTTAATATAGGTGTAGGCACGATCTGGTGTAGGTACATTTGTAGATATACAAAATATAAAATCTAACTCATGGTAGATGTTATTATTCAACGAGTAATTATTGATTGTTAATATCGTAAGTCATCCGAGAGAGTAATAACAATAACCATCACATCTACTGTATACTGTTCTTTTTCTACTGATACTATAGAGCCATTTTATTAGACGATATTACAAATTATATTATACCCAGTTAATTAATTAGTCACGCTCTCAAAGTTCATTCCTGAACACCTTGAACAGGCCCGGACTGGCTCCTTTGGGGGTCCTCGGCTAGAGACTGATGAGCGGCCCCCTTAGCAATAGGGGAGATTTTTGAAAATCACATTTTCCGCTATTTTGACACTTCGAAGTTATTTGAGTAGTATAAACCACTTTTTTGGAAGCCCCCTTCGGTCGGGGGCCCTCGGCGATCGCCGACTAGCCGACTTAGCCAGTCCGGGCCTGACCTTGAATAATTAACGATCATTACTGAACCAAAAAATGCGACAGCTTATTAACCTGCAGTTAAAATTCCCATTAAACTTACATGATAAAGAATTATGTATTATCAGTTATAAACGTTAAAAAACGTTACATGTTGGTTTTATCTGTCAGGTTTAACAGAAACTTTAATCTGAGATTAATATTTTAATCCATCAAAGTAATTTGTAGATCATTTTTCTAAGTAAAGTAAGTTTGATTTTGTTGGTGAGCGAATGTTGCTATGATTCTCATTTGAAATAAAACATGATGCGTTATGACTAATATACGACGATTTTCGTCGTTGAAATCTTCACCTCAGTTTCACTTAGGATGTCATCCTTGACTTTTCATTTTTTGATCAATAATTAACTAAACTATGTAAATGTTACACCAATTTCTTGATCCATATCCAATTCAATAAGCAATCATATCAAAGTGTCGTCAAATTTCATTTTCGACTAGATTTCTAATCAACTTTCATTAGTAAGCTTTCATTAGTAATTTAAGGATAATATAAAAAAATATGTACAAAACGGAAGAATAAATAAAAAAACAATAATAGTATTCACTTTTTACTTTTTCGTAGAAAATTGATTTTTTTTTTGCAAAGTTGGGTATATAATATATTGAATAAAACGTTCTCACTAAAATCATTTTTGGCATGTTTGTTGTATCGAAGTTATGTGACAATTTTATAATCATTTTTATTTCAATTTTAAATAATTTTGAAGCGCATTTTATTACTGTAATTGAATGTTTCATATTATATCACTTTTACTGCACAAATTTCCTAACAATAAAATTTTTATCATCTGGTATTATAAAATCACATAAAAATCTTGCCAAGAAACTTTACTGTTACGTCATCACTACACATACTAAACAAAAAGCTGTGCTTAAAAGTTGCACAATTTGGGTTTAGATTGTCGACAATTCCAGATTGTGTTAAAATTATGTAGCACAATTTTCCAGCACAACTGTACTCTTTTCTAACACAATAATTGTATTTAATCCTAGCACAATCTGGATTTGTCGACAATCTAGAACCAAATTATGTAACTTTCAAGCACAGTTCTTTTTCAATAACCATTGGCGTTGATTACTAAGCAAAACAGCGATTTAGCATTATTCTGAACATTAAAATAGATTTATGCATTATTTTTAATAATTTTAAATTAAACGTAGTGAACGAAATTCACAAAAATTCTATCTAATAAAATTCTGAAATAATTCGCTATGTGCGTGGGTGGCGAGGGGATACGAAAACCGATCGAAGCGTTCGGAGTGGCCGTAATAGAAACGAAACGGGACTTATTTATTTATTAATTATTATTATTTCTTCATTAGCGTTTTTTGTTTTTTATTTACATCCATTTTTGGATATACTCCTCTTCAAGTTCTCTCAATTTAGAACTTGAAGGTTTAGGCCTTACCATTCCACGCTGGCCTAATGCGGGTTGGAATGGATCATAGTCGACAGATCGATTTTGGACTTTTTAGATCACAGCACAACTGCACATATCCGATGCAATCAGGATTAGAACCGCGGTTTCCCGCTCTCTAGTTTATCCGTGTTTGATTTACGCCAGACTGCTGGTTATATTATTATTTATCTATGCCTTATGATGTGATTAACATACACGCCAATACACCATGGACCTCTTAAACAAAGTTTAAATTTAAATTTCCCTCAAAAATCCTTAATTAAACAGTTGCTTTTGCTAAACAGTCCCAATTCATTTTCTTTATTGAGCCACCAGAGGGCAGCAGGAGGAATACACACAGCGAATAAGTATACATAAGTATATCTCCGTCGTATCTATGAGTATTATAGCTTTTGGTTGATATAATACTGATGGAAAATATTTTTTATAACAACAAATTTCTTTAATTTCAAAAAGATTTTTACTCATGAAATATTAATATCAAATAACAATTTTAAAATATTGTATAGATACATATAATAATATGTATGCAATTTTCTCATGAGTTTGCCAAAGGAATTTATTTATCTCTCCTCTGATAGATCGATACCCGATAGCCTCAACTTTATAAATTTATATTAACGAAAAACTTTTGAATTTATTTCAAACGCTCATTCAACGTTGTTTGTTCAAAGTATTATTTTTCACAAAATATAGAGCTCCTAATTAGCACAAAATTACAATTTAAAAAGAAATGTAATTCTTTCGAGCACAAAATTCACGAATAGAATATAATATTAGCACAAAATTATGGTATATTCCATTTTTGATTTTGAAAAATCTGGGGGTGCCAGGTTTATATGTAGATGCAAATCCATCAACATTTGACTTTTGTCCAGAGTAAACCTTAAGTTTCCGTGAACTGATTTCCACGAAAAGCCATAAAGTTCTTATTCTTCTCTTTTATTAATTATGAAATTCTTTTTGGTTTAAAAAAAATTGTGTACATTATAAGACTGTTATTTAGTTAGGGTTCAGAATTGGGGAGAAAAAATGCGATGTGATGAATTTATAACAATATTTTTATACAACTACGCATTTTAGGTAATATTTGTTTAAAAAAATTTACTTACATTTAAGCTGCAAATTATCCTTCAAGTATGAATTACATTTCTTTAGTTTAAAACGAACTACCCCATCAGATACCATTTTGAATTCTTCATTAAATGAAAGAATTGGTATTGTATTTGATTATAAAATGAAAAGTATTATGAAATAAATTATAATTTTATTATCAAATACAATACAAAGTCTTTTTAAAAAGATTTGGGGGAGGAAGTACGGCAAACTATAGTCTATTTATTTATTGCATGCAGTGGAGAATAACAAATACATGCAGTTTGCACGTGATTTATGGGGAGGAGTTTGTCATTGCGCAGGGACGCATCTATTTTGACCTTGCAAACACCCAATCGCAATTACAGGTGTAATAAACATAATGCAATCACGTGCATGTCACGCGTTGATCACTGTTTACATCCACTGCATGCGATAAATAAATAGACTATAGCCAACAAACGATTTAAAAAATGTACAATTAAAATTATTGCATTTTAAGGTCTAAATCGCAAGTTTACAACAAATATTGTATGGATCATTGATAATAATAATTTGTGGCTAATAAAGAATGCATAAGTACGAGTACAAGAGTATAATAAGCAGAACGCCTCCAACAAATCCTCAGCAGTGATCATGGATACTTCGCACTTGTATTCCCCTGCACGTGCAACCAAAAAATTCTTAGAAAGAGTTTCTCTTATTAAATAAATAACATAAACTAACACTAACCTAAGCTCAAGACCGGAATTCCTGTAAAAATGCGATTCCTTTACTAAATAAATAACATAAACTAATTACTAACCCAAGGTCAAGACCGGAATACCCGTAAAAATGTGCTTCTTTTACTACATAAGTAACATAATCTAATACTAACCCAAGCTCGAGACCACAGAATCACCGTAAAAATGTGCGTCATTTCTACATAAGTAACATAAACTAATTTTTAAAAAAATTAAAATTAAAATTAAAAAGAAGTGATAATAACATAAATCACTTTTAATAAAAAGAAACGGTCATTGCCTTGCAGCTAACACGATCAACTGCGAATGCGGAGTACCGGGTTCGAACCCGGGGAGAGTCAAGACTTTTTATTACTAGTCTCCATGTTTCGGAAGGCACGTAAAACCGGTGGTCCCCAGTCGTTGGGGGGGGGGGGTTGCGATTCTATTATAATTGTCTTTTTTGGGGATTGATGTAACCCTGTCACTTTCCATATAGCATAGCATCACTTTACTCATGGAGTTCGTTGGGAGCACAGCTCTCTTTATCTCCTTCATCTCATTTGAAACTTCACAGTTGAGTTAGTAAGTATTATAAGCGAGCATAGCAGTCTCAGCACGCAACAAAGTGAAGTGCTGGTACGCGCAAGGCAGTAACCAGCCTTATGAATTATCACAATTATCACAACAACAAAAAATACATAAAAGATGTTCTGTCGTCAGTGGCGGATTTCCGAACAGGCGCAAGAGGCGAGCGCCTAGGGCCTCGTAAATCAAGGGGCCTCAAAATAAGAAAAATTTAATTAATATTAATTAAATTCCTGTTGTAATAAACACAGGAAAAGTAACGAAAAAATTCTAAGCCCTAAGATGCATTAGATTTGCAGTTATTTTGATTTTAGTGCAAATTTTGATTTAAATTTTTTGATAAAAATTCCATTTTGTTCAAATATTCTGAAACTTTATAAAAATATTAATTCCGTTGTAATAAACACAGGAAATATAACAAAAAAATTCTAAGCCCTAAAATGCCTTAGCTTTTGCAGTTATTTTGTTTTCAGTGCTATTTTTGATTTAAATTTTTTGATAAAAGTTTAATTTTGTTCATATATTCTTAAATTTAATGAAAATATTAATTCAGTTGTAATAAACACAGGAAAAATAACGAAAAAAATCTAAGCCCTATTATGCCTTAGATTTGCAGTTATTTTGATTTCAGGGCAATTTTTGATTTATGTGATAAAAATTAAGTTTTCTTCAAATATTTTGAAACTTGATGAAAATATTAACTATGTTATAATAAATACAGGAAAAATAACTAAAAAAATGCTAAGCCCTAAGATGTCTTGGATTTGCAGTTATTTTGATTTCAGTGCAATTTTTGATTTAAATTTTGTTCAAATATTTTGAAACTTTATGAAAATATTAACTATGTTATAATAAACACAGGAAAAATAACGAAAAAATTCTAAGCCCTTAGATGCCTTGGATTTGCAGTTATTTTGATTTTAGTGCAATTTTTAGTTAAAAAAAAGTATTAAAAATAGAAATCGTCTGCGGTGCTGGTTCTGGTAAGAACCAGGGATTCAAATCAATTGCTATATGGAGTGTAGGATTAATGAAAATACTAAGAGGGGGGCCTCAAAATTGAATTGCGCCTGGGGCCTCTTAAGTTCTAAAACTGCCACTGTCTGTCGTAGTTAATAGTATATTGTTTGGCAAGGGATGAAAGAAGACGATTTCAGACGAGGGTGAGAATTGCCTGCATCACCGCGAGTCTGAAATCGTGTTTCATCCCGTGCCAAACATACTATTTTTCATATTACCTGTAATGAATCTGAGAGTTTCCATAACATATAAGAATTGTCAGCTGTCACATTAATTGTTTACAATTAATAAATTCAATTCTGACAGATTTAAAATGAAATCAAAAACTGAGTAAGCGGGCAGAAACTTGACGTTTTCTGTCCTATGGAAGACACAAATTTAGTTTCTGACCAACAGTCGCGGTGATCTGCAATTGTCGTGTTTCGACTGTCTCAACATGCAATGAAACTCGCAGTTTCATGACAGGTAATATGAAAAATAATGTAGATTTCAGTAATTGATGGTTTACTGGTATCATTTAACCCAGGCCCGTAGCCAGGGGGGGGCACTTGGGGGCACGTGCCCCCCCCCTAAATGTTGAAAAGACAAAGAAAATGGAAGGGGAAAAACCGAAAATTTTACATTTTACAAAGGTTTTTTACAAGTGCCCCCCCCCCCGAAATGAAATCCTGGCTACGGGACTGATTTAACCAATATCCCTCCAAAGTAATTTGTAATATCTCTAATTGTTTTCAAGTTACAGCTTGCTTATAAAAGCGAAAATATCTCAAGTTTCGCTATTTCACAAAAAACATATTTAGAAACGAGTTACTCGAGAAAACGTAATTATATCAAAGAAATCTAAGGCTCTAAAAATATATAGGGCGATGTTCTAAAAGCATCCAAAGTTAAATTAAGATAATTGCACAGTACCACGCTTTAACCAAAAGCTGTAGGTACAATTAATAATAATATTCTCTACTATTACTTTTACAATAGAATAATTTGTCTAAAATAGGCCACCCTGTATATGATGGTATTATGACATGAACTATGTACCTACTTAATTCTGTGGTACACTTACTAGAGATGGTGTAAACTTAAAAGTTAGTTTTTTCGTTTGTTTTTCTTAATTTGTTGTCTGTTTTATTTTAAAAGGTCTTATTTTTAGTGACATGTTTCAATTGTTCCAGATTCAGATAGGTTAGACAATTCAAAAACAATTTTAACTCCTTCAATACTGGGAAAGTATTTAAGAAGATACATAAAAGCTATCCTGAGTGACAAGGACTTGCTATCTCTATTGTAAATAATAATAGTTAATAATTTTTACCCCAATCAAAAACAAAATGTAAAATTTATTCGTAAATTAATGTAATCTCAAGGTGTTAGAGAAAGTAATCAGGATCTCATTGTTAGCCTCGCAAAAATCATCAAGATTTGCAAAATTGAACGATTTAGCTTGAAGGCGCTCTAACAATAACTTCATTATTTCATGAGTATTTTAAACTTTTTCGTTTCGTTTATCTTTAGTGAACAAAAATGGAAAATAGGTTAACACAGGCCATAACTTTTGAAAAGTTTTTGAAACTATACATTCTAGACTTTGTGTATGTACCTAAAACAATATTATAAGTTAAATCTACCTTGGCCAAGTGTAGATTCCAGAAACTTCGAATCCGTAGTGCCAAGAACCAGAATAAGCACCCTGTGACTTAGGGCCGGTGCATACACCATGGCCATGCGCTTTTCCATCTTCCCACCCGCCGCAATAGGTACCACCGTCGTCGAAGTCAAATCTTCCTCCGTTCACATGGCTTCTGGAGCTCGCCGTACCCGTGGCTCCCGTTGCGGCTGGTGAAGACACCCCTCCCTCTCCGCCCATGGCAGAGTTCACTTGGTTCGCTTGTTGCATACTTCTCTCAATTTATTTTTACACTAAATAAATTCACATATAAAAAAATAATTATTCTAAATTGCGGCGATTCCGAGGCACGTTTTTTTCTAGCACTCGAATCGACGAGTTCTTGTGCCATTTCAATGGCACTTCCACTGCACTAGGTACTACACTGTGAAGCTCCAGGTATAAATAAATATCAGCTAGCCATTTCGATCGGTCGTACGGTAGTCGGCGCGGCACTGACTCCGGCCCGGGCGCACCGTCGCGACGCCAACCACGGCGCGCGCGTACTTTTGTAACTCCTGTCAGTTGCGCTTCAAACTATTTTCTTTACCACGTTTTTCTCAGCTGATATTATCAAACTTTTTAATTCACAAATTTTAATTAACGCACGCAAATTAAACATTATTAATTCACCTGTTAAACGTTTTGCTTCTAATAATACGATACTATCCATAATTAATAAGTAGTAAAAAATGTATCGTCAGTTTTCTATGTTCGCAACTTTTAGTTGAACTTTCAAAAGTTTTCGGTGCTTTCGAGTCCTTCGGGCATCATTTCGAAGTCGGTGGAATACATTTACGAGTATAATATTCACCGGCGGATATTGTGATAATTATTTTATAATTTAATTAGCTGAAAATTTCTTCTAATCATTTTTTAACAATTATTGCTTAAATTTCGCAGCATCGAAATTAATTTAATTTTAAAGTCGAAGTTTTATGAATCCCGCGCGCTTAACTCCTGCGAATGAAGTTATCCAGTTTTTAATTAAGTTGGAAAAGTAAGAGTTATTTGAAATGTGTGCATTGGCGCAGTTTTCCTTTTATCAGATTTTATAAGTTAGAGTGCAATTGACTTGCAATAATTGACATATTTATCTGCGTAATTTGTCTTATTAAAAATGTGACATTTTAATAAAATAGTATAATATTATCGTTAAATAAATTTTTTACAACAAGCTATAAATCTTAATTTCTTTTAGTTAATAATTAATCGAACGTATAGCGAGATGGTAAAGGAAAATCACTTAATTATTGTCTTACATCTCTGCTAATGCGACGCAATAATACTGCGGTTCTAAAATAATTATTATCCGCCCTATTATAAAACATCAAAAACTTTGTAATCAGTTTTTCTATTTATAGTGATTAGTAAGTCGCAGCACAGAAAAATAACTCATAAATTAAGATTTTTTTATTTCGATTAAAAAATGCCTAATTTAAATATCAATAGATAATATTACTATAATCTGTTCGCTCAACAGATTCAGCTGAGCCACTCCCCACAAATGTATGCTTGCACAGAACACAGAACAGTGAGTGCATTGAGCAATGATCTTTCTTGTTAGTGTTGTAAACAACTTTTTTTGGGAGTGGCTTTGCTGCATGTGCTGAGTGAACAGAGTATAGCATTAGCCCATTATTATGACAAAGGGTCAATGCCATCAGCAATACTTCAAAACAGCCATTTTTCTCTTAGATCGTTGATTGAAGAACTCTTCAATCAATGCTTAGACGAAAGAGATAAGCGGGCAAAGCCCGCAGCTAAATTAAATGAAAGGATTAACGAAATTCCCGCTATACATTGATCAATGAACATCATGTCAAATTTGTACTTTAACATAAAAAAAAATGTGAAATTAGGGGTCGCCTATGCGCTCCTCGGGGGCGGGAGCACAAAGCGTGTCACAAATCTGACGTCCGTATAAAAATTCCATTATTGGTATTTGTAAGAAAATTGTAACTGAATATTTTTTATTATATTGATTATGTAAAAAATATTATAATAAAAGAAAATTATCGGTTTTTATAACGTTCTACGACGTCTTCAGATTCCTCTACGCCATTCCTCTCGGTCTCCTCATAGCATCTCTTCTTCTCTCTGGCATCTCATTGTCAATGCCCTCTCTCCAACTAAGCCTAGGTCTTCCGCGTTTTCTTCTTCCTAGTGGTTTCCAAAAAAGGATTTTTTCAAATTCTTTCCAGTTCGCTTCTGCCAGCTGATCTTCTCCAGAAGACCATCTCTGTAGCAGGTAGTGTATTTTCCCATTTTTCCATTTCCCACACCTCTGTCGCGTATGTTGTTCTATATTCTTGTCTTGCTAGCTTTGAATATAGATTGGTCCCACATTAATGAATTCAGTTTAGTGATCGATTTTCTTCCTAATTGATTTCTTTCACGAATTTCTAATTGGCATCTTCCGTCTTGATTCACTATCGCTCCAAGATTCTTATTCTTATTGTCTCAACGGGTGTGGCTCATTTAATCCACCTGCACTGAAGCAAATTAGCTTATTGTACCCCGTTCCATGCTGAGATCTTATATGGATTATGATGTGGAGACCTATCAGATATATCTCGATGACTACCTCGGTCACCAACAGCGTGGATGTCCTCTGGAAGGCTGAGCTTTAAGAAATTCTGTTCGGTTCGCATTGCCTCCCGTTCTATGTCACCCACCCCTCGTTTCAGACACGAGTGAAATAATCGAAACATTACAATCGAATATTGGCTGAACTAACTGATATTTGACATTACACCTTACCTTAAGCGCTTCGTTTTATTCTTCTCAATCAAATTTCATTGAGTTTTTATTAAAAAATTTAATATCTTCTGGGCCTGTTCATTTGGAGCAGTAAAATTTTCTGTGCTACGGCGGCTCTAGCTAGGGGCAAAAAATATTAGTCCGCAAAGAGTTCTTACTTACAGATATATTCATAAAAAATCGGGATTGCTTCGATTGTAAGAAAATTGAGGATTAAAAAAATTAAATAAAAAATAAAAATATAAAAAAAAACCTTTTATTTTAAATTAAAAAAAAAATGTTATTTAATTATTTTAAGGAGAAGAATAACTTTAACAAGGCGGAGAGTGAAGGGTCAAACATTTGCAAAAAAAAGCGGATGTCCTTTATAATAGAAGGCCCCTTAAATTCCAGAGTTGGTTTGAAAATTAATTTCGGTTGAGGAGGGATATTTTTAATGGGCTGTCTGTCTCAGAGATACCGATTAATTAGTTCCGTGCATTAAAAAAATTGGAAAATAACTAAGAAGTACTTGAAAGATGAATTTTCCTTTTAGAGGAACACTTCAGTTCCCTCTTGGTCAAGGTAGGCAGTACCAGTTTATGTATTTTTTAATTTTTGGTAAATTTTAGGGCCAATTTGCAATGTTATTGCAAATTATTGCAAAATAATTGCTTTTTGGGCTGTTTACTATTATCCTCCACCTTGGAAATTTTTTAATTCGCGGCCAGGGCTACTGTTCTATCCTCAAAACTTCTTTTTGAGCAACAAATTATAATCGTTAACGGAGTGATTTATAGGGGATTTTTTGCCGAAGTGCCACAAGCACCCCTACTATCCGATATAATCTGAATATTTTTATCCCGAATGCATCTTTTCCCTACTTATTTATCCTCATCTTATTAATGACTCTTTTTGCCCCACTTCTCCTACTTTAAGATTTGAACTTTCATTACGACTATACTTTATCATGTTTGTAGCAAATACAATAGATTAATAATACGTACAACTTCACAGGTAAACAATAGATTTTTTGGAGTACGGCTCCCTCACGCCATCTGGTGTGCTGTCGGTGGTGGGCTCTAGAGATATTTTATTCTATGGCGCTGGGGCACACGGGATTTAAACAGGTACTAACAACTCTTGCATAACACAAGCATAACACAATGGTTTTAACACCACCGTGCCGCTAGAGGCGCACTTGTGTAATTTTCCTCAAATTTGACAAATTTGTACGTATTGGAAGTCTATTGTATTTGTTTGTAGTTTTCTATCACTTATGGAAGTGAAACATGGACGATAACAAAAGTGAATGAAAGGCGTCTACAAAGTAGGTACTGAAATGAGGTTCCTCGGAGCAATAGCGGGATATACAAGAATAGATAGAAAGCGTAATATGGACATCAGAAATGAACTAGTAATATTCAATTTATTTGAACGCATTGAAGAATAGTACAGAAACTATTGGCTAAAACATCTAGAAAGAATGGATGACACCTGTATACCGAAACAAACGTTTAAATACAAACCTAGAGGAAAAAGAATCGCGGGACGGCCAAAGTAATAGTGCGGTACTGGAGGAAAGAAAGGTGTAGCCAAAATCCGGCGCAGTAGCGACCGCGTGACACCCAATTCCACCAATTAACACCAACATAAACACATCTGTACGAGTTTTCGTTACTGCACATTAGCTCCGCCTTTCTTTCTTCCAGTACCGCTACTCTAACGGACTACATGTCTATGACGAGTTGATGATGATGCCAAAAGTTTTAACTTAAGGTTAAAAATTAATATAAAAAACTTTCTTTTTCATTTCCACTATATTATATGTTGCATCAAAAGCGATATAATTTAAAAAAAAACTGATTTTCGCCTCCATTTTGTCAACATGGCGGCGTCAGCTGACAAGTTATGAGATTGAAAAATCAGCATATTTGTAAAGGCATCTAAATTAATAATTTCTCTCTATTAGGTTTTATCTTGATAAAAGTTGAAAAATTTTAAACAAATATCCCAATGAGATGCTACTGTTTTAATAATCTTGGTTAGTAAAATATGTTAACGTGCTTTCGGGATAAAATAAACACAGCAATTAAGTGAACTAATTAATTTTAAAAATCCTTAAAAAGCTATTATAGAAAGATATTGCAAATACATACAAAAGAGCTTAATTAATTTTAATTAACTTCTATAGATGTTCCATAGGGTGCTGTTTTCACCCGATACGCTAATTAAATTGACGTAAGTGTTAATAATGATTAATGATATTGTTATCCGTGATTTTATACAAAATTGCAAACCATTTTTTTTTCCAATAATATCAGTAGTAATGTTGTTCTTATTGTTTGTTACAAAGCTAAACCAAAAAGTGTTTGTCAAAGAAAAGCAATTTAACGTAATTTTGATACTTCAAAACTCTGATGATAGGTATTTACTTTAATTGGCTTCAATCAATAATAATTATTATTACAGAACGATGCGCTCTTTGATTTGTCTCTATTTTTATACTTTAGCTTTTATATGAAAGATAAACTTATCAAAAACATTTTCAATCCTTCACCCAAAGAAGTTATAATGTGTTTAGAATACTATATTTTAAATTTTTATTATATATTTGTATTTCAAAATTTTTATTTTCGAAGGTCTTTTAGCATAGCATATAACATAAAAGCTATCAACTTCAACTTTTCTGAATAGTTTTATTCATATTGGAAAAGACCCTTACCCAGAATTGCTTGCTATCTCATACTTCCGCGTGAAACGGAAATTATATTAAGTTAAAGTAGATGAAGGGGTAGGTAATTAAAATTACACCAAAATCAATACTTGTCATAAAAACTTTTAAAAAAATAATAGGAAAATGTTTCAATAATAAAAAGGGAATAAGTGCATACTAACAAAAGACACTTATTTTTACAGTGCTGAATGTATTTCTTATTTTTTCTTATTTTAGTCAAAGAGCTACCACAAAAAAAACTACCTAATAAAATTTCGAGCAATGGTTTTGTATCATATTATACTCTTTATTTGAACTTTCTATTTACTTATTTTATTCATTGTTCATCTGACAGGAAGTCGATAACCTAATCGAACGACTAAACTTAATTTACGATTTGTATTTTTTCCATCTATAGGTACTATTGCAGTGTTTTTCTACAAAAATTTCCATATAATACTACATATCAACCATACTTCTGAAGCAACAGGTGGGAAATGTTCAAATTAAATAGGTAAATTGATTGTTTACGTAATGAAAACATTTTATTTAAGTATTTGATTAATTATTAATTAATTTAATAATTAATTTGATTGTTTGGCAATCAAAATGCAAGAAAAGTAGATTTTTCGGCATAAATAAATTATGATTAGTTTTGTATTTGCTATTAAGTTTGTTTGAACTTGAACTTCTTTTAAGTGATGAAGGGGCCCGGTTTTAACTTGGTTTTAACATTTGGTACAATTGGAAATCTGATTTATAGTACGAATATTACCTAATCCTAATTGTTCAGTAAATGTCAATTAATATTGGTTTATTATGGGATTATTTAATTATTCTGTAAGTGGTTTAAATTTAGATAATAAAAAGGTAAAAGGTAGTTCCTTCTTGTAGGTTATCAATTTATCCAAGGGGTAAGTAATTAATAGTTACAATTTAAGTAAATGTAAGTAATAATTTTGTTCAATCTTTGTTTTGAGCTTTTTTTTTATGTTCATTTAATAAATAATGTTGACGAAAATATACAAAATAAATCTTTTATTGGTTTCTAGTCAGGCCCTGCCTGGCTAGGTCGGCGATCGCCGAGGGCTCCGGACCCAAAGGGGACCCGAAGGGGCCTCAAGAAAATTGGTTTATACTTGTGGTCATAGGCGCAATTAGGATAGGGGCTATGCCCCCCAAAATTCAAATTAGCCCCCCCAAAATAATCTCAAAAATTAAGGTGAGGATCCAAAGCGTTTGGAAGCGACTAGAAGCTCGAAAAAAGGTAAAAAAAGGATCACCCACTTACGAAGTTGGTTTCTATAACTGCCCCCTTATTTTTCTGTGCTTAAAACTGAGTTTTTAAATTAACAAGGTTTAATTACCGAATAATGCTATATTTGCAATAATTGTTTTTGTTTACATATTATAATACTTCAATTTAATGGGAATAGAAGCTTGAATTGTTTAGCAAATGAAGAGGTTAGCGTTGAGTTTGAATAAAATGATCTGAATTTTTATACAATTTGCAATTTTCATTAAAGATTCCAATGTGTAGGTACATACAATATTGGATTAGGCTAAACTTTCGAGAAGCTTATTATTTTTCAAGAAATAGCTTTCTGCCCCCAGAATCACAAAAATTAGTACAAAAACATCTTTTTATAATTTCTAACTTCAAATCGAAGCGGTTGACCTTGAAAATCTAAAAATTTTTGCCCGCGGCGCATTTTTCACTATTTTGGCCCCTCCCGTCAAGAAACATTGTTTGAAGACTTTTTAGCCCCCCCCCCAACTTTTGATGCTGGTTGCGTCTATATTTGGGGTAAAAGTGGTTTGTCTTTTTTATATACTTTCTAAGTGTGAAAATAGCGAAAAATGTGATTTTCAAAAACCTCCCCTCTTGGTAAGAGAGCCCCTTCTCAGTCTCTACCCGAGGGGCCCTAAAGGAGCCATTCCGGGTCTGCTTCTGGTTAAAGGTCAAAGACAACAATTTCGTTTTACCCACGATCTGGTACTTTTTCCGTACGCAGTGTAAAACTTGCATTGATTGGTTCAAAAATTAAAGATGGCGGCCGCTGTGCGAAAACCGAACGGTCACGGAAAACGTGAAAAAATATAGCAGGAGCCACAGACCTTGTTTTCTAAATCGTGGTTTTACCAAAAGGCCTGCACTGGAACTGGACACTTCATCCTATATTCAGCCAGGTGTATTTACGTTTCTGGGGAAGACAGGTAAATTAGATTAGTAGCTACGCAGGAAGTTCGAAGGAAGAAATAAGTAGAATATTCCTAAAGGTGCATCATATCGATTAGCGGTTCAATAGGTGTCGGGGGGTCCGAGGTTAGCAGAGTAAATAAATAAAATTTCTAACCCTTTTGTAGGAACAGTTAATTCGACCGATGCATTGTCAAAAACATCTCATATTCAATATATTGAGGTATTCTAATCCGACCCTTAACTTCTCCAAAATATAAAAAAAGAAACGCCTTCCAAAATTATAAACCAATCGGCCGGATTATTTACGTACACAACCAACTTAGCTCAGTCGTACTCAATATCGCGCGGGCGTTTATCGCACGACCTTCAATTACATCAAAATTATTCTTGGAATTTCTAATAATTATCCAAGTTTTGCATCTTTCTAAAAGGAAACTACGAAATGAAACTAAACAAAACACCTCTTCCCACTAATCCACTTAATCAAAAGAGACACTAGTCGCACTAGTCCAATTTTTACAAAATTTTCATCAGGCCAAAATTCTACGCGACCTTCCCGCTTGGGAAATCGCATGCGCCTCCTACACTTCCGGCCCTCTCTCGGCTTCGCAGAAAAAACCCAGAGTTGCCGCGAAATACATATTTACAATTCAAAAACTTTACACTAAAAAAACACCACATTCAAACCAAACTTCTGCACCCCAAAATTGTATATGACATCTCCATCCAAACTTCTGAAATGTACTAGGGCAGTGAGTGCATGAAGAAGTTTCTCCAAGTCGTTTTTCGTTGACCACTTGGGTTCTAAAAATGTTAATTTCCAAAAAAAAAAAAAAAAAAGAACTCACTTACCTTATTTTCTCTTGGATGATCCCTCCAGAGAATCATTTCCCCTAATTTTCAAAATTCCTAATTTTACAACTTTAAGAAAAAACTCAAATTAAACTCCTTGATTAATCATGCTAATTTTATTTACACAGCTGAATTAATTAAGCCCCCCACTCAAGTGCTTTAAAATTGAATGCTATCGTAATGTAATAATCTTCTTGTTGATAAATAAACAATAAACAAACTTTTCTTCAAAATACTCTATATTGTTGTGATATTTTCAGGTTTATTAGTCCGGATAGATTAATAAGGTAGTAATTTAACTTAATTTGCTTTAGATTCAGTAGGTCAGTTGATTTGGCTGATATAAGAGTGATATTTGCATCAATTACATGAAAGCCATTATTTCAGTGGCGTAACTTTAAATTTTAGGCCTGGGAGCAAGAGCTTTGACGGGCCCCTCCAATGAGAGGTGTGTGATTTAAAAAAAATTTTGATCGCAATATACTGCAGTTTAAGGGGACCTAAAGCTCCATTGGCCCCGGGATCATTCCTCCCTCTGGAATATCCCCAAGCTATAATAAGCAAAATATGTATTCTCAAGAATTAAATTTGCTTCTATCAATTTTGAACTTCCTTGTTCTGGAGGGTTTTCCATACCCCCCGGTTTCACGCACATTTCAAAGGAATAAATTTGTTTTGGTTTAACAATGTTTTTAATTGTATAAATAATAAATATTTTAACAAAACGTACCCGTGGCAAGCGGTTTAATTTGCACTAACCTCGACCCCCCCCCCCCGGTCCGTTCAAACAAAAAGATCTTTTTTTATAAAAAATCAATTAAACCATTGTTAAACTAAATGAAATTTTATCCCCAGTACAAGAAAGAAGAACTTTTAACGGTTCCCCCATTTAAAAAATCATTTCCTGACACTAACCTAAGCTCGACCGGTGGATTCCCGTTGCCGAATCATCCAGTGCCGAGTTGTCCGTTTCCCGCTTGCAAAGGTACTTTTTACTCATGTTTAAGAAGACTAGCGCGGTGCCATTATTTTTTGCTTTACATTGCCGTGGGCCCCTAATATTTTACGGGCCGTGTTCATTCGCACACCGCGCACACTGGTAGTTACGCCACTGCATTATTTGTAACAGATTTTACACATAAAACAATTTTGATTTATTTGTGAAATACAAAGTTTATGTCGCATCCTGTACATCAATTTGGTAATAAGTTTGTAGCGCCAAATTTCTAGAAAAAGTAAAGTGTTAATAATAATTCAGTGCATGCGCGATTAATGACGTTATGTTACCTGCTAGAAGGGCCATTTTAGCCAACAAGGATGAAAAAACTCCCACTACAAAAATCAAAATTTTGTAAACTAAAAACACAAAAGCCAGTTCCTTGGTGAAACTCAAACTGAGAGCACGTGAAGTCTCTTGGTAGATCTCAAACAGAGAGCGCGTGAAAGTTCTTGAGTGAAGACCAAACCGGGAACACGTGAAGTTGCCTGGTGGATCCCAAACGAGGAACTCGTGTCTGCAGTTCTTTGGTGGCCTCCAATTGAGGAACTCGTAAAAAGTTCTTGTTGATCCGGGGATCAAGAAGCAAAATTTGTAATTTTCACCAAAGTGAATAATTTACGAGAATCGCGTTTTCACGTAATTGCTAATTACGGTCCATAATTAGTGGAAAGTTGTGTATTGCGAACGTAACGAGTTGGAAGTTAGCTTCACATTTGGTGGAAAGAAGTAAATGGTTTGGTTGGATATTCAACACAACTATTGGCGCGGGAGTGCTGGCTGCCGTATGGAACATTTGCTGTTTTGAACAAATTGGAACAGGTGGCGACTACTGGCAAAAAATTTAAACACATGGATCCGGCAACACACAAAGTTTAATGAAATTTTATCAGTTTGCAATAAGGTAGAGAATTTGTTTTTTATTTTAATGAATCCAATTTTAGAACAACGATTTGTGTTGTCAATGGATTAATTAAAAACTTTGTTAAATTTGATTTACTATTTTCACATGCTACACAAATAACCAGACATCCAAGTTTAGCTTCTGAATTTGACAAATTAAATATCGCTTGGATCTCTGAATTATTACTCAATCACACATTTGGTTCGAGACAAATTTGTTGTCTATAAAAAATTGATGCAAATTTTCACAGTGAGTTATTTTCATTTAATAAATTATGTGGTTTTCGAATTACCATCTTATTATTACTTCTGTGTAAACCCATTGACCTACGACCTACGATACGAAAGGCACCCGCCGAGGGGCAAATTAGGGGCAGAACAATTAAATTGGAATCCTTTAACCCTTCTTATTTCGTCCGTCGAATCCATCGACCCTGTAAAAGAGAAAAACTCTGCTACGGCGTAAAACTGGTCCAGCGGCTTTTGAAACAGTTTTATTTTGACCCAAAAATTATAACAATATTTTTCAAATTTCCAAATTCTTCCTAGGTCAACCATCAATAATTTAATTTTCCTCATACCATAACAATTTTTCTTCATAATCTTAATTTTATCAACCTTTTGTACTGAAATCCTTCGCTATGAGAACTACTTATATGTTAATTTTCTAAATTATCTTAAATTTTCATCTTCTTCATAGTAACAAATCTTTTCTAAATTGTTATTTCCATCTTCAAATAATGCAAATTTATTGTTAAATACGATTTTAAAGTTTTATTATTGATTGTTGTAATTTGTTCACTTATAATTTTCTTTTAACGGAGAATCTTCTTATTTTCTAAATTATTTATAAAATTATATAATTATACCAACTTTCCAACTTCCGCGATTGAACCAATTCCTTCCATCTTACATTCCTTTTACAATTTTTCTTCTAACTTTTCAACTATAACCTATAACTTCTTCTAATACCAGAGCTTGATTATTATCAGTGCCGCCCGTAGGACACAATTCCTCCTGCAAATTAACACTTGTGATTATTTTCTTTAATTCTTCATGATGTCTTTTCGTGTCCGCTTTAATATCTTCATGGTGTCTTTCTCGGTCTGCTTTCATTTCGTTAAGCTGGTCATCAAATTTTCTATTCCTTTCTTCAGGAAGTTCTTCCATTCTCTGCATCATTGTGTTACATTTTTTCATATAATCCATGATAACTTTATTTTACAGAAATCTCAGGGTAAATGTCGGTGACCATCAATAAAAAACGGTCACCGGAAAGCCCCACGTTCAGGGGCGGATGGGTTATCAAAAAGTTACCGGGAAATTTATAGTCGGCGGCCCAAAAATGCAATGGTCACGGCCCAAAATTGCGCCGCAGGCGAAAAATGTTTGAATGGGGGGGGGGGGAGTCGAATCCCCCCCGTTGCGAAAACAAATTAATACCAGTAACAAAAATTATATTTTTATTAATAACAAGCCATAATAGTGAATATAAAAAAAATTAAAATAAAAGTACATCTTTTATTAATTTGCTGCTTTGGCCCAAACGGTTTATGATATTGTTATTGTCGAATTTCTTATGGCGCGAGGGGGGGGAGCAGAATTTATTTTAAGCGCCGCAGGCGAAAATTTTTGAAATTTCACGGTCAACGCGGTTTAAGAAAAATTAGAAAATTTACCAGCTTGGCAGATAGATAAAGATAGTGTAACATTAAAAAATTAAAAGAATTATTAAAATTGGACTAAAATTAACAATTTTCAATAGGAATAATTTATTAAAAACTAAAATGTATATCAAAATTAAGTATTTAATAAAGTTGCAACTTTCTGTACAATCTGTTATTGAACGTTTTCAGACAAAAGGACCAAGTAGAATAGGCAAATTTTCTGTAAATTATTAAAATAATATCAATTAATTTATTATCACGAATTAAAAACTAACCAATTTACATATTTTTATTTTAAAATGTCGGGCAAACGTCCTTAAAAGGTCGGCCTTGCCACCCCCTGGCTACGGGCCTGTGCCAAAGTCGAATACGCTCCTTGAAGGACCTAACATAACTCATCAATAGAGAAAGTTTATTAATAAAACACAAACAAATAATGACTGATAAATTCTAAAGTTGATATTATATTTCATTATGTTTAGTTGAAATGGGCAAATGGCCGTCAACGCGGCCGACAGCCGTGACAGTTTTTTTCCATAAACGAAAAAAGACGGTCTACGGACCGACGCGACGGCCCGCGGTCCCACAACCGACGGCCCACCGGGAAATTTCCCGGTATCCCGACGGCCCCATCCGCCCCTGCCCACGTTCTGGATGTCAGATGACGTAAATAGGTCCGGGCCGATAAATTCCTGGTGAAAAATCCCTTTCCAAAAATGTTATCCTCACGTCCGAGCTAACAATCTACCCACCAGCTGCTCAGTCTAAACCATAGAATAAAAGATTACAATAGAAGGGAAACTTCCATGTTAAAATTTTAGACAGTCTTGTACTGTCTTTTCGTTGCGCCCCCTGGGTGTCATGGGTCAACTAAATCAGACTAAACTAAATTATTCCACTATATTTCCATTCAATTTAACTATTTTTCACTATTATAATTTATTAATCGTCTTACAATTCCAACTTATAGGATTTCTTATGACATCGTCGCTGGTTTGTAGTAAGGGCGAATAAGCCATTTTTTCGAAAATGGGATTTTAATGAAAAAATAATATTCAATACACTAATATTGTTGTGTGAAAATATCACATTTGTATTTTCACAGGTAAGGCCAATATGACGATGTCATAACGGCGAATATCCAAAAGTGGTTACGTATTAAAGGCGAATGTAGGATATTCGCCCTTTCATAACAGTGTTGTATACTAGACTTGATAAAATTTTTGTGATGTAAGGGCGATTATACCACATTTGCTCATTATTTCGTTTTCTTATTACAGGTAAATAAATATAATAGCTAACAGCAAACTGCAAACTCCAATCATAGTTATCATTGAATATAAAATATAAATTATGCATGTAGGTACCTATATTGCAAGATGCAATTTATTGACTCGTGAAGTGTTCATAGTTGTTTCTAGTATTCTGTAGTCATTCATTTTAACAAAGTTTTCATAAATGTTCTAATGGTAAAGCAGAATGGCTCAAAATAAAATGGCTTTGTTATCAGAAAAGCGAACCAAACGTAATTTTATTTCGTTACAAAATTATAATGAAGAATTTAAAAAAATTATGTTGCTGGCTGCCCTGCTTTAATACTGAATACAACAACCGATTGCCAAATACTTAAGCAAAATATGATGATTTGATATCATTATGCAAGGTTGCTGCAATTTCTCGAAATTTTCATAAATATTATTAACCCTCCGTTAGGAGCGTAATTTACGCTTGTAGACTAGCCCTGTTTCAGAACTAATAAAACCAATAATTTACCACTTTAAAAGTTCAAAAACTACTGGATCCGAAAGATTGACTAATTTTTCTCAGCTACTCAAAGATGCAACCGATATAATTTCGAACTGTTACGAGCTATGGCGGTTTAAAGAAGGCTTAAGAAAGCATGGTCTTCGACCGTAGACCACTGGAGGGTTAATGAGGTTCCCCCTCATACAAAAAATAGTATCAACAGACGACAACGAATAATAAAATTAATATTTTATCTTCTACTTCTTCTTCCTCCTCCACTTTCTAGAAGTAATTCTAAGAGAATCCTCTTCTAGTAGGTCAAATCCTATTATTTTTCAAACAACTACCTCGTTTCATCGGCAGTGTTAGAAACTTTGAACATACTTTGAACATACATCATTAGGTAGCTTGCTAGACTTGCCTTCAGATGTGCTATATATCCTTGTTTTTATGGTAATGGTGGCAATTCACTAACCCAGGGACTACCGGCTTAACGTGCCTTCCGAAACAAGGAGACTAATCATAAGATAGTCTGATTCTCCCCGGGTCTGAACCCAGTAAATGAAATTCTGTTCAAATTATTTGTTTTTATTGTTAAAATTGCAAGCCCTTCGCATTTTATCATATTTAATAATCATATCCATTATTAATTAAATCTAAATAATGAGATTTTTCATATAATTCACTTTACATTAAGGCGAATATCCAATTCAGTCCAAGTTTAAGATACGTAAAAAGGGCGAATATCCATTTACACATATTTTTCTCTTTGCACAAATAAGCTGAAGCATTATTTTTATATTTTATAGTAAGTAATACCACTAGGCTTTAATATTAACATTGAACAACTTTTAAATCGTTAATAGATAACTCACACAATAATGTTAAAAGTCATAAACGCTCCTCCTGTAAAATTTGCCATATGGTTAATTCGCCCTTACTACAAACCAGCGACGATATAATGTTATGGTATTGTTTACTTTTCTAAATAAATATTGAAACAGCGCCATCTTAAGAAAATCCGACAACTAAAATACCATTAAAATCAGGGTCTAATATTTTCCTATGAAGTTTCTACACCGTGGTCTAAACTCATTTCCTTATCGCCAGACGCTTTACCGCTTGACCTGCTAGAATTTTCGCTTTCAATCCGGTTATTTATTCGAATTAAATTCCAAACATCATTTTTCTACCAAAACTCTTCTTTTCAACTTTATTTTACAACTACTAGTATAGCGCAAAATTTTCGCAACCACCTCACCCGGTGAGGTGACTCCCTCTTATTTCCGCCCCTTTGTTGGCCTCGCATGACCCACAGCGGCCGCGAAACATTCTACTACATTTCAAAAATTACCATGTAAAAAAGAAACATCAATTTAATCTTCTACATCCAAATGATGTACGACAATATATAAAAGTGGTCGTCCAAAATATCTGAGAAAGTTAATGGAAAAAAAGATTACAACGTCATCAACTTCCCACTTCATAAACCTCAAAATTCAAAGGTTCTTTCAAATACAGGACATCGCATGTTATCAACAAATATATAAATATAGAAGCTTTTCTGACGTCTGGTTGGAAGCTCATTTTCAAGACGAGAATTAAAGATTTTCTGATAACTGCTCAAGGAGTTGATAGAGATAACAAACCGGTCTTAAGACAACACCACAATAAACAATTGTTTAATCATCAAACAAGTTTATTAGCGCTAATAAACATTTTCTATTGGTGAGTTATGTTACCTTTAGACCGTTCTGTTAACACATATAAATCCGCCCTCTAGTCATAACCCAGTATCTTTCAGAACAGTCACTTTTGTTGGAAAGTAATCTAATAAGCATAAACAATGCAATTTCAATATAAAAAAAGTCATTTTATGGCATAATTTAATACAGCATCTCTAAAATAGCGGAACACTGTTAACCTCATTCAGATAAGGGACAAGTCGGATAGAACATGGTAGTATGGTAAATAGGGGTATTAACCAGGTATCTCGATTGATACATTCCTCATATCAATTAAAAAACAAAATCAGTATACTAAAAATATTTTTTACTTTAAACTTAAGTAAAAGATAGAAGTTGCAAATGTTGTATTTACAATAAAAATGAATGTTTCCTTAACCTAAGCATATAAAAGAAACATGAAAAGACATCTTCATACGGCACTTTATAAATAAACTGAGAACAAGGCACAACTTTCACTGTATTATCTTAATTAGGATAAAATTTTTTGCTTGGATCTTTAGCCATATCAATAAGAGTTTGTGATGGTTTAAATGCAGCTCCATATAAACTGTAGTAAGATTCCATTTGTTTAACAAGCTTATGAGCACCATAATAGTCTACCCATCTGAAAGGTCCACCTGTGAATGGAGGAAAACCTAAGCCAAACACAGCACCAACATCTCCTTCCATAGGATTTGCTAAGATCTTTTCTTCTAAACATAATACAGCTTCATTAACAAATCTAGAAACCATTCTCATTGTCTTGTCTTCATCATCAAATGCACCTTTAGGTTCTAGCGAATATTTCTTTAAAATATCCAAAGCATCTGGGTTAACTTCACGGTTTTTGGTGTGTTTTTCATATATGTAAATACCCTTTCCAGATTTTCTACCCAAGAAACCAGCTTGCACTATATCATTCATGACTCTCACGTCGCCTCCAGCAAATCTTTCACCAAAGACCTAATAATAATAAATTACAAACACATATGACCTACTTAAAAAGTAAACATTGTACCTTTGCTAAATCTGCAGCAATGTGAGCTCCAACATCTAATCCAACTTCATCTGCAAGTGTACTGGCACCAACGGGGAAACCAAATTTCTTGGTAAGTTTATCTAGATCCTTTGGATCTACTCCTTCTTGAAGAAGCCTTATTGCTTCAGAAAGCATCGTAGATAAGATTCGTGTTGTATAAAATCCAGGTCCATCTCCAACTGTGATGACCACTTTACCTTGTTTAAGGCCAACAGCTACAGCAGCAGCAGTGGTATCTTTACTCGTTTTATCGGTCGTAATAATTTCCAGCAATTGCATTTTGTCCACAGGGGAAAAGTAATGCATTCCTAAAAACAAATTAAAATTTCTCTTTTGTCTATAATGAAATAATAATAATATGATGCTTACCTATGATTTTTTCTGGTCTTGAAGAACCTTGAGCAATTTTAGTAATTGGAATTGCACTGGTGTTACTTGCTATAATACAATTTGGTGAAACAATGGCTTCCAACTCCTTGATAACTTTATGCTTAATATTTATATCTTCAAAAACAGCTTCGATCACCATGTCAGCACCACGGAACGAATCATAATTTAATGTGGGTTCCAAATTCGATAAAATGCGATCTTTTTCGTAACTAAAAATATTATAACGTAAAAATATTAGCCTTTAAAATCACTGCAAAATTTACTTGGTAAAACGCTTTCGCTTTACGCCACCCTCATATCCAGTTTGAATTTGTCCTACACCTCTACTAAGTCCAGCCTGAGTAGTGTCTTTCAAAATCACATGATAGCCCTTGTCTACAGAAACGTGCGCTATTCCAGCTCCCATAAGCCCGGCACCAAGAATGGCTACATTTTTAACGGGTTTCTCCGGAGCACCAAAACGATTCTTTTTGCATTCAGTTTGACCCCTGAACAAACTCATTAGCCCTTTCGAGTGAGGAGTCATGGCTAACTGTCCAAATGCTTCAGCTTCAGCTGCATATCCAGCTTTGGGTCCCTTGTCTAAACCAGTTCTTACCACATCAACAATCTAAAATTTTAATCAAACTATCAATTCACAAAATCATAAGACTTAATAGTTTTATATTATTATTGATTTCACACGTTTAAAAAGGAATACAGTAAAATATGTATTTATAACTTTAAGGCCTTTCAAACAATGATTATTATTAATAATTTAGATTATCTTAGCTTCCTTATAATTTAAGCACAAAGACTATGGAATGGATGAACTTTTACAATTAGGTGCACGCATTTAGAGCAGAGGCGTCCGGGCCGCATGCTACCCGCCACGTATATTTTTGCGGCCCTAATGATCTTTGATGATTATTTGTATATAATAAAAGAATATATTTCTGTGCATATTGTATATTTTCAGATAGACATATCGTTCAAAAATGGAGATGAGTTAGCGAAAGCCATTTGTGTGGGCCGCGGAAATTTTGTTTCTCAGGAAACGGCCCGCGGCTGCAATGAGTATGACACCCCTGCTTTAGAGCATATTCTGCATATTTTAGGATAGATATATCGTTCAAAATTGGAGATGAGTTAACAAAAGTCATTTGTGCGGACCGCGGAAAATTGGTTTATCAGGAAACGGCCCGCGGCTAGAATGAGTTTGACACTCCTGATTTAGAGGACGGATTTATATTCGTTTGACATATTCTTTTAGTGATAACTTTGCACACACTTTTCATTTCTGAATGCTTTAAATCATTTTATATAAAAATGGTATCATTCTACTTAAAATAATCATAAAACACAAAATATGAAATTGGCAAACATAAAATATATAGCATATTTATAAATGTATATAAAATATTGTTATAATAATAAAATAAAAAAACTTGAATTCCTTGTAATTTGATTGTAATGTCTACCCACTTATAGGAAATTTAGTTTGTATTGTATCCTATGAGTGCAAAAACCTGATAATTAACCTTATTGCTCAATAGATATAAATAAGTGGTAATAGAACTGTGATAAAATATTATATTAAAAAAAAATAATTCATTTATTACAGGTTACCATAAAACTTTTATTTTAAGGAACTATTCATTTGAAAAAAGCTCAATTTTGCGTAAATAACATCCCATAATTCGAAAACTGAGATTGGGAAGGGGGCTAAATAAGCTGAATCTATTACTACCAAATATTCTGTAATATATAATATTTATTCTAATTCTGTAATCCATTTCAGAATAATTAATTTTTTTTAAACAAAATAAAATTTTGTGCCCCCACCCCCTATTTTTGCCCCATTTTGAAATGTTTTCAAAAAAATCTCTTGTGTTTTTATTGTGCTTAGTATTGAATAAAATAACAAGTTTATTTATAAAATTGCATACCTCCTTTAAGAATTTGTGATAAAAAAATAAGTACCTGCCATAAGATGGGATGACAAAAATAGATAAAACTTTCTAATAGATAAGGTTATTACCAAGGGGTAATTCACTAAGGTTTAAACCGTACAATGGATTGCAGTCCCTAAAGATTGCACAGAGATTTTAAAAGATTTTTGAGATCGTCAAAAGATTTAACAAGATTTTATAGATTATAATCTGGATTTTGCCTGACAACAATGCTAATAAGATTTTTGGGATTGTTTCGAAGATTTTAAAAAATTTTCTGAGATTTTACAGATTTTTATTAAGATTATGAAGATTATGCGGGATTTTACTGTGCTTTTATAAAGATTGTAGAAATTATGTAGATTGATAGGTCTCCGTGCTTCGGAAGGCACGTTAAGCCGGTGGTCCCCTGGGTTAGTGAATTGCCACCATTAACATAAAAACCAGGATACATGGCACAGCTGACGGCAAGTCTAGCAAGCTACCTAATGGATGTAAAATTTGTATATGCTCACAGAACCAACACTGCCAAGGAAACGACGCAGATGTTGGTAATAACAAGCCTTAACCTTTAAGTGGTGCCGTGGGCGTCTCCGAGGCAAAGTTCCCATTTGAAATGCATGTAGCCAAGATTCACGGCACTACTTAAAGGTTAAGGCTTAAACTAAGAAACTAAGAAGAAGATGTAGATTGAAACAAGGATTGGTTAGATTTCTACTGGATTGTAAAATCTATGCGATTTTTAGTGAAGATTTTATAGATTATTTTTTGCGCGCAAACCTTTTTCCTTCCGTCTCTATATTCTATTCTCTACTCCATCGGTCTCTCTCTCCTGGTATGTTGTCCACAGTTTCTCCATGCAGTCCTGTCCTGCACGCTCTCTTTCCACTCATCCACCTCTACAGCTCCCAAATCGTACCTCGCTTTATTTAACATTACTCTGGCACTCCATCCTCCAACTCCCATCAGTTCCCATTTCCGGCTACCTCCACCTCTCGTACTCTTTGTATCTTCCTCATTTTCCCTTCTTCTTTCCATTCCGTTTGACGTTTCATTTCTCTCTCTCTACTCGCGCTAGAAACGACAACCCAAATCAACTTTTCGGAGGTTCTCGTTCTATCCTAACCTATCTCACACTTTTATTTTTTAATTTCTAAAAGTTTATTCTTTTCCTTTCTAAAGAAAATTCCATGCTTCTGGACAGTAGACCCACCGATTTAGGCTGTGCTTTGGAAATTTGAAGGACGTCGACAGTTGGAATCTCGTTAATCCATTCGCGCGCGTCACCACTAATTAGATATTAGGTGATAAATCCCATATTTATGTATTTTTGTTTATAAAGAAAATCCCATACTTCTAAACGTAGACCCACCCGTTTAGGCTGTGTTTTGGAAAATTGAGGGACGTCAACAGTGGGAATCTCGTTAGTCCATTCCTGTGCGTCACCACTAATCAGATAATAGGTGATAAATCCCTTTTAGATAGGATTTTCATAAAATCCTTTCTTAGTGCTCGCCTACGTGATAACAGGAACCTCTGTGCAAAATTTCATCGCTAAGGACCCAGTAGTTTGGGCTGTGCGTTGATATATCAGTCAGTCAGTTTATTCTTTTATATATATAGATAATCTGGATTTTGCCTGACAACAATGCTAAGATTTTTGGGATTGTTTCGAAGATTTAAAAAAATTTTCTGTGATTTTACAGATTTTTATTAAGATTATGAAGATTGTTCGGGATTCTACAGCTTTTATAAAGATTGTAGAAATTTTATAGATTGAAACAAGGATTGATAAGATTTCTACTGGATTGTAAAATCTATGCGATTTTTAGTGAAGATTTTATAGATTATAATCTGGATTTTGCCTTGGTGTACAACAGATTTTTGTAGTGATTTACCCCTCGGTTATTACCAAATCATCACTTGCATTTAATCAATAAAAATGTTTTTCATGTTTCTTGGAACTTTTTTGGGATTTTTCGGATATCTTTTAGTACAAAAAAAAAATGAAAAAATGTGCAGAAATGTGAAAAAACCGTCAACAGGAATTGAATTTAAAGGCTGAAATTTTGCACAAGACTGTCATTTTACATAACAAACTTTGTAAAAAGTTTCCACCATGAAATTCAAAAAAGGCATTTTAACATGCTTAACCGGCCAGACTCTGTTTAAAATTTAAAATTAAGTAAAAGAAACAATTTTCTGTAAAAAGGGGATCAGACAATGTTTTCAATTTTTGTTCCAATACAATTTTTAATCGTACACTCTGAAATGAAGAAGCATTATTTGATATAATGTGACTATAAATTGAATAGGTACAATACAACAAACAAAAAATATGATTAAATTAAAAAAAAGGATGTAAACGAACTTGGTATTTTGTGTATTATTTGCTTTTAATAAAATTATTCATAAATTACTATGAATTTCATTTAATTTGCTTGACTAGAAGTATTTTCCTTTCAATTAATTTAAATTATTTTATTTTACATAAATTAATTTTTTGAATACCCAATGTTGTTATTAGAGACCGGATTATATGCAACATAAAAAGCTCGAAATATGCATGCAAATATGCATGAAAAATGCTTAAAATATGCATAAAAAATGTCAATATATGCAATACCAAATAATAATAAACAGAGTAATTATTAGATATTTTATTTCTAAATCAATAATCACTAGAAATAATTTATTTTATCAGTATTTTTATTATCTATTTATTTATTATTCTTTTTTGGTACTATTGTAAACAGAAACGATCAGGTACTGTTCCAAATGTTCGGTAGTAAGGTTGTGTCTTCGATCGCTTAAAATATTTTTATAAACAGAAAAAGTGGGCAGTATTTGGGTGCTATTTTGGCACTCATTACTTCTGGCAAAAGCTCTCGCCCGTTCCATTTATAAAACTATTAATTTGACACAAAAAGGTACAAAGCCTGGGTTACTGTTTAAAATGTTTTCAAACATCACCCTCGCATTTTTCTGATGTAACTGTTTCTGTTCCGCGTAAAGCTGACGCGAAGTCAATTTGTTGGAATTGCCACAAAGGCGACCATACATATCCTAGTTGCGAGATGGCTCCCTTTTCGCAAAAGAGCTCGCTCTGGTAGATTTTTAAAATACTGTAAATATAGCACGAAAATATGCAATATCACTACTTTTTAGTTAAAATATGCAAAAATATGCAATAACCGGTGAAAAGGGGCTAAATATGCAAATGCATATGCAACATGCAAATGCATATAATCCGGTCTCTAGTTATTATAAACAATTTATTATAAATACCTACCAGAAAAATTCAATTTAGTTTATGAAAATATAATCTTTATAATGACCTTTGATGGTCATATGACCACACAATCTACAATAATTTATTGTTTTGATCATTTTAATCATAGAGAAAAAAATAAAGGTATCACCTACTTTCAAGCTATTTAAGAGGAATATAAAATACAAAGAAAGTGCAGAAGGGAGAATATTCATTCAAAATCAGATTATATCTGATAAAATCAATCGTGACACTTGGGGCAAAGCATAGTTAAAATCATTTTAGTAGTCAAAATTAGGTAGGTACCAAACAACCTCATTATATAATATAGGTGACAAAGGTTAAAACACAAAAGTTCACACAAAAAAATCTAATTACCTTTAAAGGTGCAGGATATAATCCTCCAGATTGCTTCATGACTTGTTCACGAGCCTTTCCAAAAACTTTGTCCTTCACCCAGTTGTACTGTAAAGCAAAACCTAAAATTTTATCCGGCAAACTTTTCTTATTCCTGTCTATTTTTATTTTTCCGCTGGCAATTTGATTGGCTACTGTGACAGCAGTTTCTTCCAAATACTTTCGTGTCTGTTTCGCAGGAGTATCCAATCCAGGTCCCAACGGATTAATTATCAAATCAACTATTCCAAATTTCTTTGCTTTATCTGCCTTCAAAGTTTTTCCAGTTAAAGTCATATCCAAAGTGTTGGGAATCGAAGTCAACTTCTGTAACCTTTGAGTGCCGCCAGCTCCTGGTAACAGTCCTAACATAACTTCGGGTAAACCTAAACCAGTCTTTTTATCTTTTACAGCGATTCTGTAGTGACATGCCAATGCGGTTTCTAATCCACCTCCTAAACATGCACCTTGAATAGCTGCTACAATTGGTTTGCTGCTATTCTCGATTCTAGCTAATACTTCTTGACCTGAACGCGACACCTCGTTTGCTTCTTCTGCAGTCTTGCATTTCTCTAACATGCCGATGTCTGCTCCGGCAATAAAACAATCAGGCTTTCCGGATATTATTACACCAGCTACGATTTGTGAATTCGAATTTATATCTTTCAATATCGATTCAAATTCTACCATCACTTCAGCATTTAAGGAGTTCACCTAAGCATAACTCACGATAAATCAAGCAAATAAAAAGTTAGGAAATAAACTACCTTAACATTTGGAGAATCCATTGTGATTACGGCCACATTATTAATAATCTCTACTTGAGTGTGTTTCCTCTGTTGGTTGGACATGGTAGACATCAGCCGAGATATTCCTACAAAAAATAAAGTAAAAATATTAATTTAATGTGAATTTAATCAAGTCGGCATAAAAGCAAATTTAAAAAAATATTACCTGCATGGTTATGTGCTATATTTGATAACGGCACCTTTTTAAGAGCAGCAAACACTCTCAAAGAGGACATTTTAATATTATAATTTATTTAGAAAATTTAAACCACAATTTCACCCAAACCCGGTTGTAGGCCACAAATTACTAAAATCGGCTGAACTTTGTACCAATCAAATTGGTATTTCATTTAACTAGTAGACTTTACTCGAAAAACGAAAGTGAAACGACACGCGTGGATCAAAAACACGAAGTAGCTCGTGACCTGCTCGTTGTTGTTTTTATACAAGGGGTAATGCAAAATTTTCTGTCTATTTCACAGATTAATCTGTGGTCTATTTTATGAAAAAATATGCTGTAGGGATTTTTTTAGGTATTCTACCTAGAAAAAACCCCCCAACCCAAAAAAACTCTAAAATTAAACCTCTAAAAAGTAAAATAATAATTAAATCGATCTAACCGTCGCGTCGTCGTGTCGGGGGACCGACGGGATTTACTCAGAACGATTTGATATTGTTAATATTTGCTTAACGGCCCCCGACACGACGACGCGACGACGGTTAGATCGATTTAATTATTATTTTACTTTTTAGAGGTTTAATTTTAGAGTTTTTTTGGGTTGGGGGTTTTTTAAATTTGTAATTTAATTTTTATTTAGTGCTTTTTAAAGTTTATATATTACTCCCACCTATTATGTAAATAATTTTTATTTTTCGATGTTCAATATAATATATTAATTTTTACTCCACCCTGTATATATAATAATGCATGCGCACTAGATGCGGCTTACTGGGAATTCCTCGTTTATGTGGGGTATAAAAAATTATATTCTTTCTTTTCTAATTTTCCGGCCAACTTTTTTAATTTTTCTCTCCGTAAGAACCATCCTTGGACTATGGAGAACATTTAAAAAAAAAAATTAGCCAAATTGGTGAATCCGTTTGGGAGATACGTGTCCTCAAACAAAGAGCGCACACACACACACACACACACGTTAAACTTATAACTCCCCTCTTTTTGGGTCGGGGGTTAAAAAGAAAGAAAAGTGAAAAAAGGCCCTCAGTGCCCAGCTGTCTGGGGGTACTAAAGTTCTGGAAGAAGGAGCACTGGACCCTCAAAACCACGAGGGGGGACGAACTAAAAAAGACAGCAGGTATGGTTGAACGTGCCCTTAGAACGTGCCGGAAGATATACAAAGATGGAAAATGATGAGAAACAAAGATGATGTTGGTGTTTGTAAGATTTAAAATAATCCTGAGATATCATTTTTTCTTTCAAGAGTAAATTGTCATCTAATTAAAATGTTTATTGTGCAACGATTATTACTTATCGAGAGAAACAGATTTACAGCCAAATAAATTTATAGAAGCAGTATCAATAAATTTTACAAACGCCAACGTCATCTTTGTTTCAGGAGATCAGGACTGGCAATTCGGCCGATTTGTGATTATATGGACGGTTGTTGGGATCAGCCTTGTATATAATTGTCCTTTCAGATTTTTGTTTGATTATGTAGTGTAGATCATAATGTTATAAATAGACATCGGATTATAAACTCGATTTTTATAGCGTTATTGCATAATTTAGTCCTTTCTTGCCTACCGTGCTTATTTCTTACAACGCCCTGTAATTTTTTATTTTTGAATTTATTTTCAAGTTTTAAAAACGTTGCGCCTATTTGTTTAATTAAAAAAAATGAAGAAAAATGTAGACGGGACGATCGGACACCTGTGAAACTGCATAGATTACACTTGAATTCTATGGAAGTGTGAAGAAATTAAAAAAATTAATGCCTATTAACGGCACCGTTCAAACCTTGCCTGAAGGAATATCTCCAGAAATGGCACCATATTTCAAATTTTGTCCGCTAACGTCAGTTGACGAAAAGAGGTCGTTTTTTTACCTTCAAATTAATATTAAGCGACAAACGACACAAGTTTACGTTAAAAAATCTTGAAAAATACATGATAAGTGTAGTGTCACAAGAATTATGCATGATTTTATATTGTAATAAATTTTTTAATAATTGTAATAAATTGTTTTATTGTAATAAATTGTTTAATTAATATTAATTGTTTAATTGATTTAAAATAACTAAAAATAATATAAAATTATACAACAAAAAGAAGCATTTTGATAGTGCATATTTTGTGCATATTTTGCCCTTTTTTAAAGCATATCTGCATGCATATTTTGGCATTTTGTTAGTGCATATAATCCGATGTCTAGCTTATAAATAATACAATGCTATTAATCACAAAACTGCTAATATTTTTAATCCTTATCTTCTCTAGCAACCCGGCAACAAACGAAAAATGAAATGCATGCAAAATTATGTCAAATTTGAAATGTCAAAAATTTTCATCGAACTGGAACGAACATAACCCTCTCTAGTTTCGAATTATAAGAATTAGTGATCCGACATAGCAAGCTTTAATTGTTTCATTTATTAATTAAACATGGATATCAAAGAAGGTGAAGTTTTTATAACAAAAGAAGATCTAACAGAAAAGCATCGTAAGGAAAAGAAAGAATTACAAGCTAAAATACAGGCGCTGAAAAAAACCGCTACAAAAGGTGATAAAAAGAAGAAAAAGGAAGTCGCCGATATGATCGCCCTTATGGAAAAAGAGTTAAACGATAGACACGCTTCGGAAGCCGGCACTCTGGATACTTCTGTAAAAAGCAACGAATCTGGAAGTACCGAAGAAGTGGAAAATGAACCTGAACCAAAAGACTTGACATGTGGAATACCCGATCCTAGAGAATCGGCTAATAAAGTGTCCCGTGCACAAAAGCGTCGAATGAAGAAACAAGTGTTGGAGAAAGAACGCGAAAAGCGGATCGCCGAAGAGGAAGCTTTCAATCAATCGGGACCAAGAACGTTGGAATCAAACGCCCTGAAAGAAGCTCTCCGGAAAGAGGGGCTCCAAATTCACGAAGTACCTGCCGATGGAAACTGTCTTTATTGTGCCATAAATCACCAATTGAATATTACCGGACAAACGTCGTATAGTGTGTCAAAGTTACGAAAGATGACTTCGAATTTCATCCAAGAAAATAAAGATGATTTTCTACCGTTCATGCACAACGATGATGACAACGACGACGAAGTGATAGACGATGAACAATTCGAAAGGTATTGTAAAGATGTAGCGTCTACGAAGTTGTGGGGAGGGCAGTTGGAACTTGCGGCGTTATCGAAAATTTTACGGTGCCCCATTAGAGTGGTCCAAGCAACAGGTACACCCCACCTTCAAGGGGAAAATTTTGAAAATCCTTCTCTAGTTTTAACTTATCATAAGCATTTGTATAAATTGGGTGAACATTACAATTCTACTGTGAAACTGAGCCAAGATGAAAACGATACGTAATAATTTCGTGGATTTTTTCTTTTTAACTGTAAGATAATTAATTTATATTACAATAATTATTGTTGCATGATTTTTGCAGTAATTCATTTTTTAATTTGCATTTGTGATACAAAATTCATATCATCAAACAGATAATTTAAGTATGATAGCTTCATTTTAATTCAGAATGTTCATTAATTTAATAATTTATTCAAATTGAATTAGGTAACAATTAACTAAGGGTTGTTTAGAAGAACATAGATTAAGTACTTCTGGGTGAGGTGCTTCTAAATTGACTGGAAAAATTTAATTATTTATCATTAATTATTACAGTTACTCATGAGATCACCAGATTTTTATAATAAAAGCATAATTTGTATGTGACGAGTTTTATTTAGTGCTTGATGCACAATTGGACAAACAAATTATTTTCCCAAGAATAAAACTGAAATGTTACCGCGACTATTTTTTAAACAAAACTTCTGTTTTCCACTTTTTGAATTTTAAAATCTCATGATTTGATGTATTTTGTCATCACTGCAGGAGACAATTTGTCACTTTAATGAAAGATATAAGGTGTCGACTTATTAGAATGGAAACCTCTTATTTCAGAAAAGGTATGAGGTGAAAATAGCTTATTTTTCAACATAATATGTTGAACATAATATGTTGAAAAATAAAATATTATTTTGTATAATAATTTAATATAATACTTTTCCTGAGATACTGGGTTTACATTTTAAACCGACGACGAAAATAGAGATGGAAAATGCTATCAAAACTTATATGTGTGTAAAATAGTGAAATTCTAAAATAATTCCAGTCCGAAGTGCGATAAAATTGCGTATAAATCCATTAGTTTCTAGTGGTAATTGATTGAAAGTGTTTTAGTCGTCACTACATAAAAATTGTAGGTAAAATTTGTAAAACTCGAGGAATGATTTCTAAGATATTGAAAGTTAGAGGTTTTTAAATGTGTTTCCTTAAAACTTCGATTAAGAAGGCAATCATCGAGCGGCGAATTTATCCGCTCATTAAATCAGTTTGTTTTTTATGAGAAGATCATTGAACACAACGCATAATATGAATCTGAATTTTCAATAACTAATATTAGAAATCATATTGATAAAGTCACATGGATCCTAGTGTCTACCGCACATATTTAAACAATTTTATATTCAATTATTTCAATATTAATGTAATTACATGTAGAAATATTTAAATACGAATCCGTTAGTAATAGGCCGAGTTTTGTTGACCTATATTTTGACTAAATCATACCCCTCGATTTCGATACTATACGCAGTCCATTCTTCTTCAGCCTACCCTAGTCCACTCTTGGACCATAGGCCTCTCCAGTAATGGAAGTTTTGGCCATAACTCACCAAGATGCCCAGACGGGTTGGTGAGTAGTCCGCATATAGATTTTTGGACTATAGTTGTTTTACATCCAGTAGCATTCGCATCCAACTGCGTTAGCTGCAAGGCAATGACCGTCTGACGCAGTCCATGACTCTTCTTTATTAACCAAATACAAATTAATTGCATTGCTTATTGAATTTTCACATTCGTCCGGTTGCACATTTTAATCTTTATGGTTGCTAAATAATAACTAACAACAATTTAAAAACAATATTCGGTAAGTTCCAATTTTATGTGTTGTCTACAGTGGCATTCATAGTATGCCCTCGATAAAACACTCGTAATTTTTAATATAAAAAGTGCTTTGATAATTTTTAAATATGAATAAAGAATTTTAATAAAACTTCATCTAATATTGCATAAATTTCTAGTTTTATATGTATGTACGTCACTCAACGTGTAATCTGTTACATCAAACATTATTCAAATGAATATTATGCAAGAAATGTAGCCTGAAGACAATAAAATATAGTAGAAAGTCAGTTTACATTAATAAATTGTGAAGTGCTCTCTGCTCTCTATCAAAAATTAAAATGAAATTGTTTTTATTGTTGGCGATAAATTTTTTTAATTGTGATGGAGCTCGAATATTAGGGATTATTCCTACACCTTCCTATAGTCACCAGGTTTTTTTTCAACCATTATGGAGAGAATTATCCTTGAGAGGTCATCAAGTTACAGTTTTAACAACTGATCCAATCAACGATCCTTTACTTACAAACCTAACAGAAATTGATTTACATTTCTCGTATAAAGAATTTGGGATAGTAATTGACAAGTTTAAAGCAGGATTTTTTGGTGGATTTGATGCACTAATTAAAGGAATGATAAACATTGTAGAGTCGCAAGTGCAGCATCCGGAAGTACAAGAACTTCTTAATAATGAAACCACACAATTTGATGTAATGTTAATCGAATATTTTTATCCAATTATGTTTGGCTTTCCGAAAAAATATAAGTGTCCAGCAATTGGTGTGCTAAGTATAGAAGCACCAGCTCGAATTCATCAAGTCATGGGAAGTCCCTCACATCCGGTACTTTATCCGGAAGTCGCTATACCAACCTTACCACATGAGAAAGATTTAAACTTTGTTTACCGACTTTTAAGTACGCTATATTCCGTATTTGTACCGCTCATTTACACAAGATATTTGCCAGAAATGGAATCAAGTGCAAAAAAGCTTTTTAATGTAGAAAATTTAAGCTTTCGGGATAATACTCCAAAAATCGATATGGTTTTTGTTAATAGTAATCCAGTTTTAACTCCAGTTAGACCTTTGCCGCCAAATTTTGTGGAAATTGGTGGTGGTATCCACATCAAACCACCTAAACCGCTACCAACGGTATGAGAATAATTTTAATTTTTTAACAAAATTCATAACTTTTATAAAAACTTAGCGATAGGGCATTCATTTTCAATAACTAACAATAAGATATATGGACGGGTATATACTAGTCTAATATAGGATGCGTTCGACTTGAATTCGATGACGACTACAGTCGATATTCAGTCCAATCAAAGAACCGCGCGACCACGCCGCGGTTGTCATGGGTTTTAAGTGGATCGCACACAGTGTAGTTTAACCAACTATTTACGCACTATATATCTTGAAAGCAGGGCCGTAGCTAGACATTGGTCATGGGGGGGTCCGAAAAAAACCTTGGCTATGCCATGGGAGGGGTCCTCAAAAAAATGTATGCCCTTTTTTCAATCCTTCGCTATGCCAGGGGGGATAACCCCCCCAACACTCCCCGTTTTTGTCCGCATCTATTATGCGACTCTTATGCTATCTATGTATTGTCATTAAATACAACTGTTTGATTTTATTGCAATAAAGTAAAATAGAAATCAATTACCGATTAAAAACACAAATTATTTATGTTTTCGGCCACCTCTATGATTCGGTGCCCATGTAAGGCGTCCACAGTGCACCCATGACTCTTGATTGCAAAAATTAAAACAATTTTTCATACAAATAATTGTATCTCGTTAATCAATTCATGCGCGTCACTACCGCTATCAAGTTTCCGTAAACCGATTTCGCCCAAAATCTAATCAGCTCTAATGGTGCGTTTTCACGTTCATGCAATTTGTGCAAACTGGCTGGTGCAAGCCAATAAATAACAATATAAACTACCTATTGTTATTAATTTATTGACTTGCACCGTTGCACCAGCCAATTGGCACAAATTGCATGAGCGTGAAAACGCACCATAAGTCTCAATATAAAATTTTGTTGTGAAATTCTTATTGGTTTGGGAGCTAAATCGCACACAAAATTTCGGTAACATACACATACAATTTATTGATGTTTGGTCTCTTTCAAAACTCCTTGGACCTCAAGGACTATAAATCCGTCAAAATCTGAAATTTTTTTTCTATGTATGGTAAAATAGAAACATTAAAAAAAATAAATTAAAAAATGTATGAAATACATTAAAACAATCTGTTCCATCACTATTATAAATCTTCTCTCTCCAGTTGCATCCTCATGACTGAGGAATCGTGATCCCATTCATATTAAATTTTTTTTTAACATTAAGGGATTCTCTTGGCATATTACCCTCGGTGGATTGCCATTGCCTTCTGAGTGGAGACAGTCAGAATAAAGTTCTTACTTCACTCGGATTCAAACCGGGTATTTAGGGTTCATTGTCAACTTGCGTGACCACTATGGTCCGACCGTCTTCTCGGTTATTGTTATAATCTTATCTAACCATAAATAAACAAAAAAAAAGGAAACTCGATGAAAAAATATTTGAAATTGCCAAGAAATGTTTTAATAATTGAATCGTTTATTGCGAAAAGGTAAGTACTACAAAATTAACATTTCGAGATACTCGATTTCAAGTGTCTGCTGTGTCTAAAATTAATCTCAAAATTGTATTTTTTTTGCAATTTCAAATAAAGAAAATATATTTCTAAAAGGATAGTGAAAAAATTATACAATTTAGAGATCACTTTTATATACATTTTACTGTAAATCGAGTATCTCGAAAAATTGAATTTGTAGTACTTACCTTTTCGCAATAAACGATTCAATTATAAAAAGATTTAATATTGTTTTACCATTTCTTCAAGGATCTTCAAATATACTTAGATAATGCAAAAGAAGGTTTCATTTACTTTAGTTTGGGAACAAATGCAAAAAGTAAAGATCTTCCACAATCGCTTTTAAATATATTCATGCAGACATTCTCTAAACTTCCATATAAGATTTTGTGGAAATTTGAAAATGAGGAACTAGCTGGAAAACCTGAAAATGTTATGATAGCAAAATGGCTGCCCCAACAAGATGTTTTAAGTAAGACGCATTAGATTTAATTCTTTTATGTTAATTTATTTTTCTTAGGGCATCCAAATATCAAATTGTTTATTTTTCAATGTGGTTCTCAATCTACAGAAGAATCTATCCTCAGCAAGGTACCGGTACTTGGAATTCCTATGATAGGGGATCAAAATTACAATGCCAGACTTGTTGTGATTAAAGGATGGGGTTTAGTACTGGATAGCACAAGTTTGACTGAAGATAACCTAGAAAGCACAATTCTTGAGTTAATTAATAACCCCCAGTAAAAATCCCTAATATAGTTAAGAACCAATATTTATAGTTAATTTTCAGATATCGCAACAAAGCTGAAGAACTAGGAAATTTAATGGTAGATCAACCAATGACGCCATTAGAAAAAGCAGTTTGGTGGACCGAATACGTCATAAGACATAAAGGGGCCAAACATTTTAGAAATCCAGCTGTGGATATTCCACTTTATCAGTACTACCTTTTGGATGTTATTAGTTTTTGTTTATTAATTGTAATAATTTTAATCGGTTTGGTCTACACTGCTTTTAAAGTTTGTTTTAAATGTTTATGTTACTTAACCAAACGATTAAAGACAAAAGTTGACTAGAAAGAAAAAATAAAATTAGTTGCCCAAAATTCCCGGTGTTTTTAGAGTACAGTAGCTCCAGTTTTTCCAATGTTAAGTGATTACAACTCTCGATAAGTTAATAATTTAATTCCAAACTTTAGTAGTCACATTGGTTTTACACTCAATAAATTAGAAAAGGAAGATCAAGTTTATAGTTTTAAATTTAAAGCACCATGTAAATGTTTAAAATTCTTTAATTTAATGTAATTGATTAAAATGTAATCAACAGTAAAACAAAGAACTTTATACAGGTGCGGGAGCATCAGCGGGGTTAGCTTCGTCTGTATTCCTGTGTGGGTCTTCCGGTTTCATGTGGGGGAACAGTAATACCTCCTAAAATGTAAGCTTTAGCAACAAAAATTACAAAAGCTTAATCAAATTTACCTTGATGTTGTTACAATCAGTTAAAAACATGGTAAGCCTGTCAACTCCCAAACCCCAGCCGCCAGTGGGAGGTAATCCGTATTCTAAAGCCGTACAGAAGTTTTCATCTACCATTTGTGCTTCTTCATCTCCAGCAGCTCTATCTTTAGCTTGATGTTCAAACAACTGGCGTTGAACAGCAGGATCATTCAATTCGGTGTAAGCATTACAGATTTCTTTTTTCATGACAAATAATTCGAACCGTTCTGTGAGACCTGGAATGGACCTGTGCCACTTAGCAAGCGGACTCATAAGTTGTGGATGTTCAATTATGTAAGTAGGATTGACGCAAGTATCCTCTATAAAGTCACCCACCAATTTATCCAATAACCTGGCCGATGTTCGTGGTGGTGGACACTCAATTGCATGCTTGAGGCAAAGGTCATTCAAAAATTTATTACCTGAAATTAAAAATTAATTGAATGTGACCATGTGAAGACTCACTCTTAAAAAAATTCTTGTTAATCCATTCGTTGATAATAGAGGGAAGTGACAATCAAAAATAATTACCTTCATCCGTTGCTAATTTATCCGGTGATGGAAACTTCACTTTGAGGACTTTCTCAAGAGTGGGTAACATTGAAACTCTCTTGAAAGGAGGTGTAAAATCAATCTCCACTTCTTCACCTTCGGGACCATCAGAGTGGTATTTAATTTTGTAGGTTCCATGTATACTGTGAACCATTCCAGAAACCATATTTTCTGTAATCGTCATCAAATCGTTATAATCAGCATACGCCATATAAAATTCACAAGTTGTAAATTCAGGGTTGTGTGTCATGTCAATTCCTTCGTTTCTAAACTGCCGACCAATTTCGTACACCCTATCCAGACCACCGACAACTAACATTTTGTGATACAACTCTGGCGCCACTCTCATGTACAACTGCATATCGAGATCGTTGTGGTAGGTAACAAAAGGTTTAGCGGTTGCACCGCCAACAATCATATTCATCATAGGCGTTTCGATTTCCAAAAATCCCAATTCGTCCAAAAACCTCCGAATATAGGCGATAATTTTTGATCTAATTTCAAAAATGATCCTAACCCGGCTATTCAAAATTAAATCCAAGTATCGCTGCCTAAACCTCGTTTCTTTATCCTTTAATCCAAAATGCAGGTGAGGCAACATGTGCAAACAAGGAGACAATAACTGTAATCTTTTTGGCATAACAGAAAGTTCGCCTTTCTTAGTTTTAGTGGGCACACCTACAACACCAACAATATCGCCTCTCCGTAACTTATCTGTATCCTTCACAAACTCATTTTCATCGTGGTAATTCTTAGCAGTCGCCATAATTTGTACCTTAGTACCCTCTCCGCGCAAGTCATAGAATATTAACTTTGCTCCAGACTCTCTGATTGCGTGAATACGACCAGCAATATTAACAGAATCAGATTCAACAATTTCTCCGTCATTCAAATGGGTATATTTGTTGATAAATTCTTCTAATGAAATTGAAACGTGAAACTTGTGAGGATAAGGGTGATCCACACCACCTTGCTCTTTTAATTTAGCTACACTTATATTCCTCAATTTAAAGTATTCGTTTGGACTGATGTCTTCCTCGGGTTTCTTTTTAGCAACGGCTCCTTGTGATTGTTGTTGAACGGCAGCCTTCTCTGCTTTTTCTTTGGCCTTTTGTTCCATCTTCAAACGACGTTTCTGTTCACTGTAAAAGAAAGATGTAAGAAAACCTCAGAAGTTGGAGGTGCTCATATGGAAATATGATAATAACATTTCTAGGGATAAATCTGATCCATTTAATCAATTAAAAATTTCATTTTGTAAATTTTGAATGCAAGTTAACATGAATTTCAGTGTAAACTTGGAAAAAGGAGTGTTTTAAGTAACATCCTGATTATTGCAACATATTTAGGTTAAATTACCGGGTTATATTAGGGAGCTTGAAAAATTAATTAATCAATTTTGTAATATTTTTAACTTACTTTTTGGATAATTGTTCTCCGCCGGCTTCTGCCATATTTATTCTTGGCTATTTAAAAAAAATAACTTAAAAAGTACACCTTTCCTAAATGAGCGGCACCACACACGTGTAAACTACCGTACCAGCGGTAGCAAAACGATGTGCGCGTTGGCTGTCAAATTTGCGGTTCAAACTCGAAAATTTACGAAAAGGTAAAAATGTTTCTAGAAAAATTTTTTTTATTATTATTTTGTTTTTTAACCACGGTACATAATTAATAAGGTTATCCAGCACTGCACTGTTTACGTTCGAGAAAATTGGCACCTGAATATCGGTTGTGCGAGTCGGATGAAAATACATAGAAAATTCGCTGGTTTCCCATCTTTGGCTTTGTTTCTAAATCAACTCATCTGTCAAATTATTAGGTTAAATCGTCATACAGAGTGCGGCGAAAGTGAAAAAACTGAACTATATTCAATAGGAGTTATTAGAGGTTTATAAGATTAAAACCATCCTGCAACAAATCAAAGAGGCCCGCTCCATCGGAAAAGTCGCAGAAGTCATTCTGATAGCAAAAGCAAACCAAACCTCCGAAACCGCGGCTCATACAGGCCGATCAGTCTGCTGCTCACTCTGAGCAAAGTTTGTGAAATAATCATCCGAACCAGACTGGTCAGTGCCATGACGGAAAAACAGATTATTCCCAACGAACAATTTGATTTCCGACCGGGGCACTCGACGGTACACGCCATATTAAGGCTAATAGAATTCATCCTCAATAGCTGAGATAAGAATGAAGCTACCGGGGCGGTCTTTTCAGACTTCGGCAAGGCTTTTGACAGAGTATGGAAGGAACGCCTACTCTTCAAAATATTTGCGGCGGAGATTCTATTAGCCCTAATACTTCTCCTAGCGTCCTTCCTGTTAGAGTGCAAGTTTCGGGTGAAGTTGGAATGCATACGTTTCACCCTTCGAAGTATCTAAGCAGGGGTATCTCAAGGGTCCATCCTCTCCAAGGACAAGGATCTATACACGGTTTTCACCCACCCCAGATTCACAATTGGCACGCCCCAGCACCCAGGTCAGGTACTACTGCGACGACGCGCGGATTTTCAGCAAGGGTAAAAGACCGGAATTTGTTATCCAGAGACTGCAAACGATGAGTGAGTCTTGTGAAGTCCATACTTGGAGGATTGCGGTCAATCCCTCCAAAAGCACAGCTACCTACTTCACCTGATGTAGCGATTGCAACTTGGCGAAAAAGCAATCCCGTAAACCCGTAGAATTTTACAAAAATTCCTTACAAGTGGTACTACATAAAAATTACGCAATTTCTTACAAATTTCTAGATCAATCCTTTAAGTATATACAGTAGAATCCGCTTTATGTGATCACAGATGTTATCAGTCGGTTATTGTGATCATTTTGACTCGGAACCGGCCGATTTAATTACTTTACATTTCAATTCGCTTATTATTATCAGTCGGTTAATGTTATCAAAATTTCTTGGCCCAAAGTGATCACATTAAGCGGATTCTACTGTACTGTGAAACCAATATAAGCCCAAATCTTTATTTTTAAATAAGTTTCGGTTTTCACCTATTCCATAGTTTAAGGTGGAATCAAACTTCAAAATAATTTAATTTCTCAAAACAGTTTATAAAAATTTTACAACTTTCTAATCAGGTCATGCAATATTATTTGTTTCTTTTAAACTCTTTTCCAATTGAGCTGGTTTCATGAGAGGAAACAGTGTAACATCCTGAAATTAAAATATTTGAGATAAAAAATCAGACAATCACAAAAATCTTACCTTAATATTATTCGAATCAGTTAAAAGCATAATCAGTCTGTCAATTCCTAAACCCAAACCAGCAGTGGGTGGTAATCCGTACTCTAAAGCTGTACAGAAGTTTTCGTCCACCAACTGTGCTTCTTCATCTCCTGCAGCTTTATCTATTGCTTGTTGTTCAAATAGTCGGCGTTGAACAGCAGGATCATTTAATTCAGTGTAAGCATTGCAGATTTCCTTCTTCATTACAAATAATTCAAAACGTTCTGATAATCCTGGTACAGATCTGTGCCACTTAGCAAGCGGACTCATTAGTTGAGGATGATCAATTATAAAAGTGGGATTAATGCAACTTTTTTCCACAAACCTTTCTACCAGTTTATCTAGCATTCGAACAGATGTTCGTGGTAGTGGGCATTCAATTTTGTGTTGAACACAGATGTCGTTTAAAAAAGTATTACCTTTTTCAGATGATAATTCATCTGGTAATGGAAATTTAACATCGAGGATCCTTTCAAGAGTCGGTAATATAGAAACCTTCTTAAATGGAGGTGTAAAATCGATTTCAACTTCTTTACCTTCTTGACCATCGGGATGATATTTAATTTTATAACTTCCATGAATATTATACACAATTTCAGAGATCAACTTTTCCGTGATGTTCATCAAATCGTTATAATCTGCGTAAGCCATATAAAATTCACAGGTGGTAAATTCCGGATTATGTGTTGTGTCGATTCCTTCGTTTCTAAACTGCTTACCAATTTCGTACACTCTATTGAAACCACCGACAATCAACATTTTGTGATACAATTCCGGAGCTATCCTCATATAAAGTTTTAAATCAAGATCATTGTGATGTGTACTGAAGGGTTTAGCAGTTGCACCGCCGGTAGTCATATTCATAATCGGAGTTTCAACATCCAAAAACCCTAAGTCATCTAAAAATCGTCTAATGTGTGCAATAACTTTCGATTTCGTTTCAAAAATCACTCTGACTTCCTTGTTCAAGATTAAATCCAAGTACCTCTGCCTAAATCTGGTCTCTCTATCTTTCAAACCAAAATGTACATGGGGCAACATTTGCAAACATGGAGACAAGACCTGCAGTCGTTTTGACCGAACAGAAAGTTCACCTTTTTTAGTTCTAATTGGTACACCTACAACACCAACAATATCACCTCTTCGTATCTTATCTGTATCACCAACAAACCCTTCTTTGTTGTCGTAAGCTGTGGCTGTAGCCATTACCTGTATGTCTGTGCCGTCATCTTGCATATCATAAAATATCAATTTGACTCCCGACTTTCGTACTGAAAGAATTCGACCGGCAATGCTAACCAAATCAGATTCGACACTCTCGCCATTTTTTAAATATGAATATTTGTTGACGAAATCTTTTGAAGAAATAGAAACATGGAATTTATGCGGATACGGATGATTATCACCACCCAATTCTTTTAATTTTGCCACAGCTTCAGTCCTTAATTTAAAATATTCGTTTGAATTGATGTCTTCTTCGGTGTTCTTTTTATCAAGAACCGGTTCCTGTTGAACTGGATTCTTTGCATTTTTGTAAGGTTTAACTTCAAACTCACTATAAAGTGAAATTATTGGATGAGAACCTTTAATTATAAATCATACGTACCCCTTTGTCAAAAATTGAGAATACTGTATAAGGGGAATAGCTTTCTTCAACAATTTAATTCGTTGCAAAGGAAACATTTTGAGGTTAGGATACCTCTCAGCACTGGAATCCCACTTAATTTAATTGTTCGACTGTATTTAAAGAAAAACTAACGTAATTTACAATATTTAAAGAATTTTGAGTTCCACTTTACACACTTACATATTTTAGGTTAATATTTATTATTTAAAGATTATTTACAATATCAGTGGTGTAGTTAAAAAGTAACCTGACAGCTAAAGTCATGGGCGTCCGTACGGGAAGTTGCCCCTATCAAACTGCTTCTTTTCTTAAATTTTTGATAATAAATTATTAAATAAACTACTAAACAAATACACGTAGAGTTTCTTTTATTACGTTTAACGTTATAATATACACCTACAATTAAAATTTACATTAATTTCTGTACAAGTTTTACAAAATAATTTAACAAATCACAATTATTAGCTCGATATGTAATTACAACATACCCATAATACTAAAATTTAAGATAATGGTATTGCAATATGTCTTTTTTAAACCATGGCTATTAATTTAATAAACTCAATTAGCAAATTTGAATTTTTAATCGGCTGCATCTTCTTCTTCTACTACTTCTTGTTGCGGTTTTTTCTCTTCTTTTTGTTTATCACCTCCTTCCTCATCCTCCTCCTCCTCCTCCCCTTCATCCTCTTCATTACCTGCTGCCAATTCTTTACTCTTTTCCATACTAATAATTTTTTGAACTTCTAAATCGAGTTCGTCACTAGTTAAAACTTCCAAAGATGTTAGACCACCCTTCTTCTGTTTTGCAAACTTTTCGAATACCGGTTTACATGCTTCCCAACATATTATGTTTCTTTTTATATTACTCACAAAATTATAAACATCGGGAAATAATTGCTCCAAAGTCCTAAAATGATAAAATAAACATTAAATTATACAACTGTAAAAGAGTTTAAAAATTAATGTAATGTAATTTGGACGCTCCCTAATTCAAAATTAGAATTTTCAATTAATAGTTATACTTTGAGCATTGAAAGGAGCAGGGACAGTATAATCCACCTATATTATTGTTTTATTTTAACAATAAAAATAAGTCCACCTATAGTGGACTTGCTTGTAATGGACGAATTCAGACAAATGATTAGAATAAATTTCTATTTTATTAGTAAATAAAATAGATTCCCATTTGGGTTGTTCCATCGGAAATCATCCAATGCTGGACGATCAACCATTTTATAATTTAATGCAGGGGTCGGCAACCCGCGGCCCTCGAGGGGTCTTGGTGAGCCAGCGCAGACACTGGAGTCAATTGAAAATCACAAAAAAAACTACCATCGTTCAACTTCAAAATGCCAATTTTTACAGCCGCAAAGCACAAAAATAAGACTTTTCAATTACTTTATTTTATGTGGACCGGAAGTGGCGCGTGCGAAAATTAAATCCTTTTGGATTTTGGTCTTTGGAACCCTAAAGAACATTCCCACTAAGTTTGAGCAAAATCGAAAATATGCTGGCTTTGCCGATTTGATGATTTCATATGGAATTACTTTTATGAGTTTATTAGCGCGTATTAAAATAGAAACGATTCCCATGAGGAAAGCGGATCTCAAAGAATTAAAATTTTAAGTTACTTACGTATAAACTGGTAAAATTACTTCATAGAGAAAATCAATTTGTAAATTAGGAATTGATGCTTTCTCTCTATCCATCATAGCTACTGGTTTCTTACCCATAGATTTTTCCAAATCTCCTTGAGAAAAGAACTCATTGTATATTTGTTGGGCAACAGCTTTAGCGGCTTCCCAACCCTAGAACATTTCACATCAGACAAATATTTAAAAAAATGTTACATATTTACCTTAATTTGATCTGAAAGATCCGCACATGTCATCAAGAGACATATAAATACATATCTGTCTTCTTCGTCTTCAGGATTGTATCCCTTCTGTAATATGTAATTCGAAATTATTTGGAAGTTTTCAGCATAATAATTAATATTTTACCTCAATCATGGTTTGCTGCATTTCCATTAATTTGAAGTGATTTGCCAAATCTGTGGCAAGAATCATATTTTTGATCAGATCCAAACACTTTATATAATCATCATTTCTTAAGCATTCCAAAAAATTACAATCCTGAAATGAACACTCATCACAATGACAAACACAATAAAAGCAAATCATTTCAACCACACCTCTGTGTTCAATATGCACATCGTTTGAGAAAGGTGATGGTGTTCCATAACTGATCCCTCACTAGAGTACAGACAAGCTAATAAACTCTGAGATTGCAGCTGAAAAGAATTTGTGGTTCCTCTGTGATCAATATCGTGACACATGCAAGATATCAAATAAGCCAGTGCTTCCAAGTGACTAAACAAAACAATTAAATTACGATAATGAAAACAAATGAAAAACTTACGTTAGATATCCTTTATCTAACAATTCTAATTGTTTAATTGCCACATAAGCAAAGTGAGTTACGGAAAATGCGTGCATCCAATTATGGTAAGGTGTATCTCGATATCCCTTCTGAGCATAGAGCACAAATCGTGCAAGAATATCGCGTTTTATTCTAAAGTGTTCGAAAAAGTTGAGATCTTCGAATATCCTCAAAATTTGACATGGCGTTTCGGGTACATGAACTCTCTTTGGTGGAAAACCAAATGTATCGAAATCCAGATAAGCGTGCCGATTTGTACACAACAATATTTTTGTAACATCGTCTGTGCTGACCTGAAAAGTAAACAAGAAAACAACGATTAACGAAATAATCAGAATAAAGGAAAAAAAATTTTCTAACTTTATTTTTAAGTTTTTGCAAAAACACCTTGCACATCTTGGCCTTTAACTTTTTGATTGACATTGTTCAAAAATTACTTTTACTGAGTACTACTTGAAAAAAATCAACAAAGAAATTAAGGTGATTGTCAAAAAACCTTTTAGTTTTGTTTTTGTACTAAAAACACCTACTATTTAAAACAAACAAATAAAAAAAATTATAGTTAAAAGTGATAAAAAAAAAAGTAATTAAATTTTTGCTGGACCATTTAAAAAATAAATACTTTTATTTTGTGCAATCACTTCAAAATGAGCATTATTTTTTGTTTTCATATTGCGGCTATATTTTTTTATACGATGTAGAATTTTTTACAATTTAGAGAATTGTATTTACGAAAATTGAAATAATATCAGTGCTTATTTTTATCCTATCACCGCATAAAATTAATTTAAAAAATTGAGGGAGCCAATAGCGAAATTGAAAAAAAAAGTTCAACTTGCATTTCATAGGAAATTAACATGGATTTCTTTTTAAATTCCTGCTTCTCATCATAGCGGATAAGAATGAAAACGGTATTAATTTAAAGAGATATTTACTCCGCGTCTCCAAGATACCTAACACTTGATATTTTGTTCTTTAATTACTGTTAAAACTCACAAATAAAATGAAAAATAACGCATTTAAAAAAATTTAGTTCTCTTGTTTAAATTTCATTGCCATTGTTTTTGCTTGAAAAACAATAATTTCCAACAAGTTACTTTGATAGATTAAAATAAATTGGGTTGTAGTCTCCATTAGGGAGAGCGAATAAAACAATATTGTAAAATGATTAAGCAACTAATGTTCGATTACTTTTTATAGAATGACCCTTAGTAAATTCCAATACAAACCTTCATATGGTATAACATCAATTCGTTGGATAATTGACTTCGATTCTGTGCTTCTTTCATTTTTTTGTATACTAAACTGTGCATAATGGAAACGCCACAATAAATACTAAAAGCTAATGCAACTTCTTCATCGAAAAAGTCAAAATCGCCATGCAATTTATTACACAGCTGAGCAACACCAACTATGCCTTGTTCGTCACGAATAGGAAAACACAGGATATTTCTAGTCTTAAATCCCGTCGCTTCATCCATTCCCTTATAAAACAACGGATGCTGATATGCATCTTTTATGTTCAACAGTTTTCCTGTAGCTGCCACATGTCCTATAAATTGTAACAAAAAATTAAAAAAAAGATTTGGAAATTAAAATAAATAATTTTGATCTAATAAATGAGGCAAATGTATAATCTTATATTTACCTGCAATTCCTTGATCCTTAGCAATTCTCACTTCAGTTGTAACGTTTTCGTGCACAACCCCATCAAATACTTTAGCTACCAAATGAATATGATCAGGATCCAGCAAAAACAGCGAACATCGTTCAGAATTGGTGAGCCGACGTGCTTCGGACATAATTTCTTTTAGCAAATCGTTCAGATCACCCAAATGAGAAAATAATCTTCTAGCAACATGGAGCAATGACTGACACTGACGTTTAATTTTTGCCTCTTCCTCTAATTTCGATGTGTTCATAATAAGAGGAAGGCAAAATCTAGCTAATTCGTTTATGAGCTTTTCTAAAAATTCTGGAGTTTTTTTACTATTAACTATCGATATTAATAGTGGTACGGCGAATGATTTTCCTCTTTTTAATTTTGATACAAATGGAATAGTAACAAATTCGGTTTCATCATTCATGCCGGGTATGTGCTGTCTTAAAACGACTTGCATGTCTTCATCGAATTCGGACAGAGTGTGAAAAACGGTAGTCTTTTTTTTTACAATATGTTTTAAAAGTTGGCAACAACTGGGCGTCCGACATTCGAGTTGTAATTCATTTTGACCTACAACTTGAATTACTGCTTCCTCTGATAGAGAAACCAATGTGATTAAAAAAGATGTCTCAGCCTCTGCTTCTGTTTTAATCTGTTGGAAATACATTTTATTATATTTTGTTCACAAAATGGATTTCAAAAGATATTATATTGCCTTCCTTGATTAGAAATTTAGTATAGTACATTGAGATGGTCTCGGAAAATTACTTATTATTTAGAATTTAATCTAAATTTATTTATCTGGATTTATTTAGAGTGCCGAAATGAGGTTCCTACTGCAGTAGCAGCATACCAACGGATAGATCGAAAAATAAATACTGATGTAAGAACTGAATTGAACATCTACAGCATCAACGAAAAAATAAAAGATTACCGAAAAGCATGAATTACCTCGATAGAATGGATCAGTCCCGACTACCAAAAAAAATATTCCAATACAGACCAAGAGGAAGAAGAAGTGTGGACCGACCCAGAAAAAGATGGAACGACCAAATTCAAGTGACGTAACGGACCAGGGGACCACCGGTCTAAAACCTGCAGATGATGATGAATTCATTTATTTTATGTGATTGTTGTTTTTTTTTTTTCGTATGAAAAATCTACCATATTAAGTTACTTTAACATTAAGAAAGCATAATAAATTATAACTAGGCCGTGTTTGTTTTTCGACCTTAAATTTATCTGGTTTTTTATTTTTTATGAACATTTTTACTGTAATCAAGGAAAAATCAAAAATTGATTAAAATTAAATGAATGAAATAAAAAGTTGAGCAGATGAAGTAAAGTCAATAGAAAAAAGGAGTACTATTAGTTAGAAGTTGAGAATTGGATAAAGATAAAAAGATTTAAAAGAGAAAATTAGAAAAAGAGAAAAATGAAAATTAAATAGGTAATAAACAGATACAGTATATAATATAATATTATATTGATTATTAACTGATTAGTGATTACTAAGTGAGGACTCTTTATTTGATATAGACTTGTGTAGATTATTTTACAGTAGACTAACAATATTTATCAAAATCATATCATAATCAAACAGCACGTACAAGTGGAAGAAAATTAAATAAAAAATGTAAGTAGGTAAATCGAATTAATCCTTTTCAATTAAAACCTTTTAACCTGAGACTTACATTTTAACTTATCTGAAGTAGTAGCAGCATAGATAAAAAATTACATATGTAGTACCATTATATTTTACAATAATAATATTTTTGTCTAAAATTGAGTTGAGAGCGAGTGCGTATAATCAATAATATTGTCAATATACCTTCAAGTACTGATGAAATCAAAAATTGATTTTGATCAATTTGATCAATTTTAAAAAATTGATTTCATCAGTACTTAAAAGTATTGACAATATTGTTGATTATAAGCCCCAGCCAACCAATTTTGATGTATCGATACGATAATGTTGTGAATCCAAATATTCTCATAATAATAATAATAATCAGTTCAATTCCAACAGGCGAACCCAATAACAGGAAAGTGGATATCTCATTTTCATGAGCCCTTTTTGATATATTACTATATTTTTACAGAGAGCAGTGCATTAGCACCACTCAACGGGACCTACAAACAGTTTAAAGTGGAATCCGAACCACTAGGACAGAAAGAAAATCGTTCTGAGTAGGATTTGAACTCAGAAATTCTACTAACAAGTCCGGCACCCACCTTACTAGACCAACTTCCTGCCTCATAATAGCTTTGTTCGCGGTAACAATCCCGAATACGTTCTATTATACTGTGCGTGCGGATTTATAATTAAATTGTCATTAAAGCTTAAATTAGATTATAAAAATTATAAAACCGCACACGCAGGACTCCAAAACGCATTCAGGACTGTTACCGCGAACAAAGCTAATATAACTGCATTGCAGTTACTAAAAACGATACTGTATCTGGTTGGAGTTGAAATATTGCACAGATATTGCAATATCGGTATTGAAAAAAGGAAAAAATTCGAAAAGCTCTAAAAAATTGCGCCTGTTTGGTTTTCGAGACCCTACCATTTACAAATCAATTTTCGATTTATTTTATTTCGTATTGATCGCTGTGAATTTAAATTTATCTTATGTAAAAAATACAAGATTCGTGGATCTAATTCTTTGCTTCCAAGATCAATTAATTTCGAACAAAATTTAGATATTTTTACGTTTGCGGAAAAAGGCTGATGAGTTGAAATTTTGCACAAACGTATAATACTCATAAGGAACCGGGACAGGACGTGTCCAAAATATTGCGCCGTAGATGTGGAGGGAAAACGCGTGACACCCAATTCCACCAACATATACCCGGCTTGACGAATATTCATTTCTGCCTATGAGCTACCTGTCCTGATTCCTCATGAGTACTATACATAGGTTCGGTGTTCGGTAGAAGGAAAAAGACTAAAAAAAATCTAACTTGTTAATTTGTTTTTAGTCCTTCCAACTTAGCATTGCTCTTGCCCCGCAGTAATCCCTACGTAAAATATTTGGCCCTCTTACAACAAAAGGTTGCCGACCCCTGATTTAAGCTATTTAATAAATTTAATTATTCGTGAATGATTAAAAAAAAAGTTAATGATCATTACGTTTCAGTCTATCAAAGATCATGATCAAAGGTATTGGTTCTGACTGCACACTACAACAACGTTGAAAGATACGTTTGCATAATTATTAATTAATTTTGCTACTAACATCGAAAAAATTTATTAAAAAACTGAAAATTATGTATGTGTACGAAATATGAAACATTTAACGACAGAAAATTCAAAATTAATGTGAGCACGGAGTGGTTATAACTTTGGCAATGTGTCGAATACTTTCTATTTTAATATTTGCAGATGTAGATTCCGCATTCTGCCACATAATTTTTCTTAAATATAAAAATAGAAGCTATACTTCTATTTATAGAAGCTTTTACCTCTACTTAACTGAATCTGCAATAAATGTTTTTGAATAATTCCACCTTTTGCCTTTTTAACTAGCCTCGATCGTTTTTCAAAGAAATTGCATGCCGGATGAACGAAGTACATAGGCATTTCTTCTGTAACAAAATAATCCAATGTAACAAAACAAAAGCGACAAAATAATCCAATGGATTCAAATCAGGTGAGCTGAGAGGCCATCGTCCTTACATAAAGTTAAATTAGCCTTGCACCAATCTTGAACTATATATTTGCGGTATGGGATGGGGCTCCATCTTGTTGAAAACAATAATAATAATTATTGTTATTTTTACACTAGGTAAAAGAACTGCCCCCATAACTTCTTCTAGATAGTATTTTGCGTTTGCTTTGACCCCCTTTTCAATCAACTTCAATGGTAGCTTAACAACCTTAATGGCAGCTGGGATGTATGCTGTCTGTAGAAGTCCAAATCTTTTCAGGTCATCTGTAGAGAAAGTATCAACATCAACCATTGACACCACTGACACCACTGACTGTGATACACATCATAGATAATTCTGCTTGCTAGGTCTAGGACTAACTTGCTAGGTAGAAAGGTATGCAAACGAAGAGACCTTATATTATAAAGTCACTGTAGTACGGAAGAGCTCTAATTAATAAAAAATAAATTAGTATCTTGAAAATAAGAATTTTAAGTTTTGAAAATCAGATCTTGTAGTTTTGAACTTTAAAATACCAAATTAATTTTATAATAATTATTAATAAGATAATTATTAAATTATTATCTTGAATATAGGAATTAGAAGTTGTGAAAATCAAAAATCAGATCTTTTAGTTAAGAACTTTAACGACGACGGTTCGCAACGATAAAAAATTAGAGAAGAGTATTTTAGCTATATTTAAAAGTCCATGACTGCCTACATTAGCTTGAGGTAATGTATAATGGTTGTATGCTTCACAGAAGTTTTTAATTTTGTTACATAGATTTACCAGGAATCAAACCTGGAGTGTTTAACCACCTAACCCATCTCAAACTTACTGCATCAGCAATAAGTCAACATAACAAATTTATCAGGTTGAAAAGTAGGTCAATTACTTAAAAATCTGCTTATGACCACTCCAACTTTTAAAAATATTGCAATTTCAAAGGGTTGCTTTAAAAAATCAACCAACTACTTACAAAGTTTCTAGATTTGTTAGTATACTATGTAACTGTGTAGGTAACTAATAATAATGGTGATTATTAAAATTATCAGCAATAAAATGTTGTGCAATGCTTATCAATCACTTTTTACAATAAAAAATAAGGAAAACTCACATAAAAATTTAGTTTCTTCTCAAGTTCCAGCGTATTATTATCAAACAACGCTTCGATAAGAAGTAAAATTCTTCCCGGATCACTAACTTCTAAACGATTAGCCTTTATGGCGTCATCTTCTTCCCTAACCACTTGTGCCTTCCAGCAATACGGTGGCAAGGGCATCAAATTTTTCACAGGTTTCCTGCGTAGCTTGCAAAGGCTGGGCTCCATATTAAATTTTTATTTTTAAAAGAAACATTAAATTTTGATAGACCCGATAATAAAGTGATAAAAGATTAGATAACTGTCACTGAATATTTTAAATTAGGCATGACGGTGTCACACAATAAACAACTGGAGCCAACTGTGAAACGTATGGACATATTATTTATTGAACACTTCACCACATTATTATTTGCTATTGATATTGCAGCTACATATACCCAAGTTTTAATTAACTCGCCGTTATCTACATCTTAAATCTCTTGTAAAAAAAGTTATGAGCTACATTATCATATTTTATTATACATCGGCACTCCAATTAACGATATGTACGGCTAAAACGAAAAATAAACATAGAATTAATTTAAATATGTGCCATCTGCGATATGTCAAGATTACATAATAGATTATTTGTTTACTTTTTAAACTTTCGCATTTAACCTTAAAAAAGTGACAGTCAGTGACAGTATTCGCAGTATTCCAGGTTTGCCAACACTATTTCATTAATATCACTAGCCACATAATAACATAACCTTAATAAAATAAACATAACCTCTTTAGTCAAATTTTTGAAGTTTTTACGAAAATGAATTTCAATAAAATTACTCGACAATTAATTGCAATTAGAAACGGATTATTCAATGTGAAAAGGAGTGAAAGTACATCTACGTCTCAGTACTGTGTCGAATGTGTTAAGTAAGCAACTTTCCTACAATAATAATGAAAAATCTAATTAAAATTTTTCAGAAAATACGACTACGAGAATTTTATGTGTACTTTACTTCTAAAAAATAAGGTCAGGTCGTGTGCTTTTGCGGTGCGTGGTTTTAACGTTGAAGTTGCTCGAGTTGGTGAACAAACATCCGACTCGCATATTGGTTTGATGCGTTTAAAATTTTGGGACAACACAATAAATAATTGTTTCATAAAAGATGCCACTAAAGTACCAAAACATCCTGTTGCAATTGAGTTGCATAAAGTGAGATGTTTGTGGCTTTCTTTACATTTCATAATCACATTAATTTTAGTTATTTTAGGCACTACAAAATTCGAAACTCACAAAGAGGTACTTGAATGCTTTGATTACAAGTCGAATGGAACGTCTTACTAAAAATACATTTTCTGACCTGGAAACATTGGAAAAGTATTCTGAAAAGTCAGTTTCTAGTATTTACTACTTAATACTAGAAAGTGCTGGAATTAGGAACGTAAATGCTGATCACGCAGCTTCACATTTGGGAAAAGCACAAGGAATTGTTCAACAACTAAGGTTTGATTGTTTTCTTTATTATAATGGCCATAGCTAAATCAGAATGGTAAATTTGCCCCAGTGTTTCTGAGTAAAATTTTTACGTGTAAGTTTCTATCACTACATTTATACAGGGTGTCCCAGACCTGAACGTCATCCCGTGAAGGGATGATAGGCCAGCTCATGAGTGAATATTATCGAAAATATACCCTTATTAAAATATCATTAGTTGTCGAGATATTCGCACTTATATGAATTTTGTAAAAATCGACACATTTAATCAGTTATTGTGAGCCACAGGTACGAAATTTTATATTATAAGACTCTAATTTTGGTTAAGTAACGCTGAATAGCCCTGCTATTGATTACATATCAAAACAGAACTAATATTGCCATATTCAATTGTGTGAATTACTGTGAATTATTGTGAAATTATTATAATAGTTTCACAATGAGCTCATTTTTCAGTAAAATAGCTATATCTTTTTTTCTAAAGTATTATTATAGCAAATGTTATACCATTTTGAAAACTACACTAAATGAGCAATTTTTTAAAATAACTTGCCAGGTTAGTGTTGTACAATTTTTTTACAGTATGAAGAGTCGAAGTTAGCAAATAAAATAAAAAAAAATTTTGAGTCTCGCAAAAACATTTTTTTTTTTCAAAAAGTATGGCAATATTAGTTCTGTTTTAATATGTGATCAATAGCAGGGCTATTCAGGGTTGCTTAACCAAAATTATATTCTTATAATATGAAATTTCGTACCTGTGGCACACAATAACTGATTTAATATTTTTTTTCGATTTTTACAAAATTCATAAAAGTGCTAATATCTCGAACACTAACGATATTTTAATAAGGGTATATTTCGATATTCTGATCAGTCATGAGCTGGCCTATCATCCCTCAAAGGGATGACGTTCAGGTCTGGGACACCCTGTATATTTGTAAAAAGTTTAGAAAATTACATATTTTTGACTAATATAAGCATGATAATCTAGTAATTATTATTAATAGTCCACTACCTGAGAAAAAAAGAAAAATAAGCATGAAACTTATAAAAAAATATAATTGGTTAAACAAAGATTTTCTTGTATAAAATACACTCAAAAACATGTGAAGAAAAAGCTAAAGCCTCAGTTTGATCTCTACTTTCAAATAACAAAATATATAAAAATATAAAAGCACTAGCTGGAAGGCCCATCCACGGACGGGCAGTTCGCCAAGGTTGAAAACTCGATTGGTGTGCTACTCGATCCCAGGGGGAGGTGATTTTAAGTTGGTACTACCAACGACCAATCAGAATGCGTTGTGTGTCCTAAAAAATTGACACGCCGGAGGAGCGTGCTGGTCTTTTATATGTTTGATATTTCAAAAATAATTCACAATTATCATTCCACAGAGAGCTGGGGTGGGGGGGTAGGCTTAGGGACTTAGGATTAAAGAGCTTGGAGTTCAATTCCCACTCAAGTCTAAATTTATTTGTGCTGTTGTTTGGATTCCACGTTAAACTGTAGGTCATTCTACAATATTGCTAATTTTGTTTATAGGATTGCGCCCTTAGCTCTTCTAGTATTGAATAATAATACATATATTTTTTATAATTCATATATATATCATATAATTTTAGGCCCGGGAGCAAGAGATATTTTGTACTGATGTTCTTTCTCTCCATTGTTTTATTAGAGTATACCTCGGAGTATACTCTGGTTTTATAATAGTACTAATTCTATTGCTGTTTTTTACAAACCAACCTGTCTGCATCTCCTGAAGCCTACTTCGTGGTATATCCATTTTCAACTGTTTCTCTCAAGGCTGACTAAGTCCAAATATTGACTAGATATCGGCATCAATAATAATAAATTGAACTTTATATGCAAAGACAAATTTACCATTGTTAACTAACTATTAATCTTTCAACTAATATTTTAATATTTCCACAGGTCCACTCATTTGTCGAAAGTTTTAAATTCAATTTCGATTCCTCAAGACATTTTAATTAAACACAAAGTCAGCCAAGAAGAAATTTTACGAGGAGTATCTAGTGATCGCTTAAATGAATGTACTTTTGAAGTTGCTAGTCGTGCACATCAGCACCTAATGAAGGCCCACAGTTTAGTAAAAGATTTACCAAAAGAAGGAAGAGACATCTTATTGCCTTCTGTCGCAATTGAAAATTATTTAAATAATTTGCAATATTTGGATTACGATATTTTCCACAAAAATTTGCAACAAAGGTCATGGAAGTGGTTACCAAAGCTATGGATGAAACATCTACGAAATAAATATTAGGTATGAAATTTATTATCATCTGCAGGTGCTTTTTTGTTAAACCTATGTATGAAAGTTTTGGTTTGTAATAAAATCAAATAAAGTACTTTGTTTTATATCGTATAATAATAAGGTACAATAATAAATACTGCAATATATATTAAAATTATAAAAATAATTTCTGGTTTCCCTAATGTAATGGGAGTGATGGTAAACCATCTATCAAATAATGTTGAAGCTGATTTATAGTAATTCATAAAATGTGAATAATTATTTGATTCACCTTCCAATGTTTTGCAACTTTCTTTTAAGTGTTTTCTATTTTGGCAAATTTTAAATGATTCCCAATGGATTATATTACTGTGAATTGTATCCACTAGATCCCTGGTCAATGGAAAGAGTTCTGATAAAGTCCTAAAAATTTGATATTTTTATAAGTTATGTAAGAATACCAAAACACTTACAAGAATACTGGCAAACATGTACTAAACAAAAATTCAATTTGCAACTCTGGTATGGTTTGTAATTCCGTCTTTTTATAATATTTATCTTTAACAAATACATTTTTACTGGTGCATTTAAGACACAGCTCACTGTACATGTTTTGTGCAGCAATTTTTACTTCTTTCCAGTCCTAGGACAGTAAAACAACTGTAAATATAAAAATTATTCACTTAGAAATTTATATTACTTTCACTTGGTCTGAAAATTGTGCGCAAGTCACCATAAGACTCAAAAATGCATGTTTGTGTTCTTCTATTTTTAAATTTAATCCTTTCTGAAAAACAATAAATTAAACGGCGACTATTTTGTGATAGTTTTACCTCGAGCATAAGTTTTTGAGTATCCAGTAAAGCAAAGTAGTTGGATAAATTACTTGCAAGTGTCATATCTTTTAATTGTGTTAAAAATTGTTTGTAGTCATCGCTGCTCAAGCAATCCAAAAAGTTGCAATCCTTGAATAACAAAACATTTTAAACTAAATAAAATTATAGACTAAATCACCTTGGTAGAGCAAGAAAGATACAGAAAGAAAAATCACCCTTACAGTGATAACTTAATATCCTTTACAGACCTAGTCAAATTAGAGAAGATTGCGGAACTCAATCCCGCGCGGGACAAGATGCCAATTCAATCCTGCGCGGGACGGGATGATACATTTTTATTCATATATTGTTGTATTGACGTTGAAAGTATGGCTACTCAAATGTGATCCTATTTTCCCAGCTAAAAGTAATATTTCTCGTAAGCTCGCCATTTTTTCCTTCAATCCGGTCGACGCATGTTGCTCAGAGCATTTGGCTGAATTTTATTAACCTTATTGTGGATTCGTTATCTGTTTATGTCTAATGTTCTAACTAACTTAACTATGTAAAGTAAAGTATTTGGTTCTACTTAACAGTTACCCCCTCTCAAGCAAGAAACCAAGTGAAAAAATCGAAATTTACCAAACATTGAGAAAATCATCACCCCCCTTTCAATACTTACTTCAGCATTTAAAATACGTAAAGATTGTGAAAGACTGTGTTCTATAGCATAATTGCTTGACATGTACAAAATTTCTATTGAATTTTCACAATGAAATTGACACAAATTGCTTGATACTTTTTGATCGACACCCTGACAGAGACATGATATAATGTAAGCTAACACTTCCAAATGACTAAAAAAAAAAGGATAGAAGTAATATTTTACGGTTTTAATTTGTTAAACTTTACTTTAAATAATCCTTTGAAATTAATTTCAATTTTTTTATAAGCACATATCCAAAATGAGCAACAGCAAAAGACTGCATCCAATTATGATACGGTGCATTGATGTAACTTTTCATGAGACGTAATACAAATTTAATAAACTTATCTGCTTTAACATGTAACGTTTCAAAAATTTCTATATCTTCCAATATTTTAATCAATTGACACGGCGTTTCCGTTATACAAATTCGTTTTGGTAAAAAATTAAAGCAATCATAATCAATAAATGTGTGCTTGTTATTACAGAAAAATATTTTCTCTACATCTTGCCTATCCACCTAAAAATATTTTTTGCTAAACAAAATCAAAGAAAACAAAAAATCTGTAACCTTCATATGTCGCACCATAACATTGTTGGAAAATTTATTTTGTATGTTTTCTTTAATCATTTTCATATGCACCAAACTATGTTTAATGCATAATCCACAGTAAATACTAAAAGCTACTGCAATTTCTTCATCAAAGGTAATAAAGTCGCCTATTGTTTTATTGCAGACTCGAATCACCCCAATTATTCCATATTCGTCACGTATTGGAAAGCATAAAATATTTTTAATCCAATTGTTCTTTATGTTACGGTGGAACGAATTTTGAAGATTGTTTTTTATGTTTACAATTTTTCCTGTTTTGAATACACTTCCTATGTAGAAAAGCAAAAGTTATGATTGTTTTTAAAGATTTATAAGGGCAATAACATTGATAAAGGAATATCTTTTTTGAATCATGATTGCAATATTATACACTAAAAGATAAACAAAATTTACCTTCAATTCCTTCATTACAAGGAATTCGAATATCGGATAGTGTTTGTTTATCTATACCATCTGAAGCCATCGATATCAAATGATTACCATCAACATCTAAAAGAAATAAGTAACATATTTCTGCATTCATAAGTTTTCTAGTTTCCAACGCAATATTTTTCAGCGTATCGGTGGAACAATTTCCAATATAAGAGAACAACTTTTTTACTGAATACAGTAAAAGTTGGCTTTGTTTCTTAGTTCTATTTTTCTCTTCAATTCTTATAGTTTTCAACAAAATTGGTAAACAAAATTTAAAAGTATCGTTGACTATTTTAATAGTAAAATCTGCCGATTTGGTACTGTTAATTACGTGCACCACTGCAGGTATAATCGAAAATTTATTCCTCTTCGACTTTGATTTGATGGGAACTAAAACTATTTCATAATAATCAATTTTTTCCACCAAGTATTCTTCTAGTAAATTTTGTAAATCTGCATTTAAATAGGATATATTTTTTGTGATACTGCAATTTGTTTGTAATAATTTTTTGTAAATCAAATTTTGTGTCGATAAATAGCATTCTGAATTTAGTATATTTGAACCTATGACACGGATTAAAAGATCGTCATCTTGCAAGAAACCTATAAAGACTGCTTTTGCACCTGTCTCTTTTTCAATCTTAAAAAGAGTATTAATTAGTAAAATAGATTTTTAATTTTTCGTAATAATTACATAAGCATTAAGCTTCTTTTCAATTTCTGTAGTTTTATAATCCAACAAGGAATTAATCAGCATTAACAATTTTGACGGGTCACTAGCTGCGAGGCTTACATTTTTGGAAAATGATTTTTCTCTTTTAACCGACGAAAAACTAATTCTTTGACCGGATTTTTCTTCAAAAACATAATTTACGTTGTTGTCCATGACATGACATAAATTTTGACAATGCAAATTCTGCATACTACAATTTATTGTTTTAATATCCCAACTGAAAAAAACTCATCTCATATACGAAATTTAGTTTTAAGATAAAGAATCTTGCAAAAGGATTTAGGAAAAACAAACCCAAACAAAAAATCTAACTCGAAAACATTATAATATGTATTAAAGAAAACTCGACGGAATTTGATAGATAACATTAAAATTATGGATTAAGGTTTTAATTTTTAAATTCGTGGACTCCGTTTAACGTGCTCTCCCCTTATTTGCGAATCACCTATCTAAAAAAAGTTAATGATCATTAATTTTCAGGTTTGAGATAGAATACTTACGATTGCTTATGAACTTACGATTAACGTCACAATACACATTAATAATGTGTTGTAATACCAGGGTGCTCAGCGGGTTACTTTTTTAGTAACTGGTTACTTTTTTTTGATTCGGTTACTTTAAGTTACTTTTCTCAAATTTTGGTTACTTTAGTTACTTTTTCAACCCCAATTGAAAGATTTTAAAAAAAATTTAAGAAAACTTAAAAAAAAGGTTTTAAAAAAACTTTTATAAAATATTTTCAATTTAAAATTTTTTTAAAAATTATTTTTATTTATTATTTTTTAAAAAAATATTTCCGTACCAAATATTTTCTTCCGACAGCTTAAAATTTTATAAAGAATCTCTTTTTTACACTGCCGGTTAGTTACTTTTGGGTTACTTTTTGAATTATTATTAGTTACTTAAGTTACTTTTTTTTTTTAAATAACACTGAGCACACTGTAATACTTTATTTTTAACATTTTATTATAATTTACTATCAACGAAAAGAACCCAGATTCTAGGACTCACAAGGGGAAGGCGCGATATTCGGGAAACAGATTTTTTTTATATTAATCGTACTTAAACATTAGTACCCCGACTTTATTTTGTGAAAGTAGTAAATCGCAAAATTCATCCATTTTCGAGAAAAAAGCATTTCAAGTAAAAGGTCGATCGAATCCCGACAGAACCAATTTTTTTTTCTTTGTTTTGATACATACTACACTACATACAAAGATAAAATACACATAATTAATTTTAGATATATTTTACTATGCGATAGAGAGATTTTTATGAATATGAACGAAGTATGTTTGAAATTAGCATATTAAAAAAGTTTTGTAGCATAAAATAGAAAAAAAATTAATAATGTGTGTTTTATTTTTGAATGTAGTGTAGTATGTACCAAAAAAAATTTTAAAAATTAAAAAAAAAAGAACTTGCAAAAAATAGCTAATAAGGGATTTGAACCTGCTCTGGTCGCTTCGTTGTTGTCAATCCTCTGTTCCTAACCACCTCGGCCAACTCGGTTATTGCATATTTTGTTATTTTGCAAGATATATAAGTAGCACTTTTTATCTTGTAATATGCTGGTAATATACTGAACTTCACACACTCCTTTTTCGACAATGGCTGAATTTTGCTATTTACTACTTTCACAAAATAAAGTCGGGGTACTGATGTTTAAGTACGATAAATATAAAAAAAATCTGTTTCCCGAATATCGCGCCTTCTCCTTGTCAGATCAGAGTACAGATGTGCTCAAAGTTCTTGATATCGAGGAAAATGCGAAAAAAATAATGTTTAGCACACAGGTAAATGTAAAAAGAAATATAAAATGTTTCACTTTTATTTTAAAAATATCACTAACAAATAAATATCACTTTTTTCTTAATTCTATTATAGTTACAAGTGACAATTATACAAATTAACTAGTCCTTTTAATATTCAGTTTTATCAATCTTCCTTATAGAATGAAATTTGTGTAAGCCGGAATCTTGTCACCACAGAAATTTTCCTGGTCACAAATTCAAAAAAGTAACTACTTAAGCAGGATCCTGCTTAAATGGAATATTCTTTTGGTCTCCAATGGTTGCGGCTTATGCAGGTTTCACTGTTCTCACTTCTACAAAAGTAATATAACAACTCCAAATTCTCAAAATAGATAGCATCTAAAAATGTACAGTACTGGATGGTCATCTTAAATTAGCGCCTAAAAGTTTTTGTTGATACCCTGTATGATGACACTTAAATTTCTTCTGAATTAATTTTAAAAATTAAATATCCCAGCAGTTTCTATCAAACATTTACAGCCACACCCACTAGGGCACATGCTATTATTATCAAACCACTGCTGAATGTGGATTGTGTGACCCCCATGACCGCATACAAGGCAACAATTAGCAGAACCTCGAACAGATATGTGGCAAATTACACAAACAAGCGATATGTGCTTGCAAGTTAAACAAGTACTATATTTAGCCGGCTGTTTGCATCTCTGACAATCGGTAAGAAATTCTACGCCTTTATGTATCTCCTCTGGAGTGCACATATATTTTAACACTTCTGCTCTATTATATAACAGACTCCATCTGTGCAAAATTTCTGCATACATTAATTTATAATATTCATAATAGGAAGTTGTCTGTGATCTTTGCGGAACCAGTTGAGGTAGTTCTTCGGTTCTCAAATTATCGAGCGAATTCGAACGCGCCGTCCTCAATAATGGAAAAACCCATCCATCGGCGACGATATCAGCAGGCGGTATTGTGTGATATGGAGAACCTCCTGACTAAAAACCCCTTAATATAATTTACAAAATTACAGGAAGTTCTATTTTAAGTAGCTTAACCTAGGGTGACCAGATGTCCCATATTTTACGGGATTGTTCCTTATTTTCAGACTACATCCCGTAATCCTGACAAGTTTTAAACGGGGCTATAACTGTCTCGTATCATTTTTGTGCTTAAAATTTGATTTTTGAATTAAAATTACCGTAAATGCTATATAAAATTAAAATATATAAAAGCTCTAAGGAGCTCAAAATGAGAGCATAACAATTGTCATAATTTTCATTAATTGATTAGATAATAAGGCCATCTTTTTAAAATTTCTAACTTTAATCTAATAAGCGCTGTTGACCTTGAAAATAGAAATTTTTCGCCTGTGGCGTGGTTTTTCGCTATTTTTGCCGTCTCCTGAATTTTAACCTTCCGACATCTATTTATTGTCCTGCATTTTTTTCAGAACTCTGATCACCCTAGCTTAACATACAAATTTTGCTGATTATAAAAGGCTACAGATGCGATTAAATAGAATTATTTCATTTGCAATAAAAAGATAAGTAAACAGAAAAAATGAAAAGTTCTGGCTAGTTCAATTTATAAATTGCTGTGTTTTAAGCGACTCTACCATAAAAATTTGCCACTAAAAAGATACAGGTTGATTTTTTACAATAAAAAGACGAATAAATTGATAACAAAGCAATTAAAAAAATTCTGAACTAACATAAGCAAAAATACTCGTTTTCGACATTGACCTAGAAGGTCACTCATCTAAAAATAAAATAAATAAACCAATCAGTTGATATTTTAAAATTACTTTGCATCAATGTACTAGTATTTTTATTAAAAAAGGTGCATCTGTTTTAATCAAAATTGTATTTTTTCATATAAAACACAAATTTCTCAAAGTTGAACCACTGCCTCAATTACCAACAAATGTTTTGGTGGACAGACTAGCTAGGGATTACCCCTTCACTCACGAGAACTGGGTCGTGCGTACGCATTAGTTGCGATTTTGGCGATTGTCCGGCATCTAAGTAGGAAACAATTGCCTGGGCGCCAGTTTTCATAATAAAACACGAGAGGTTCGAAGAGTTGGCTTTATTTATAATCAAAAGTATAGAATTATAGGCGGAGTTGGGGGGTCGCCTGTACCGGATGCGTAAATAATAACATACCTATTGAATTAAATCACCTTGTGAATTAAATTGATTTACCTAACTTGTGGATAATTAAAATTAATTATCAAATTATAAAATTCGTTACATAGAATTCCCCAGGATATTGAGTCACATAAAACAGAGCACTTTGTAAAATGATTTTTGAAAATTTGAAGTACAAAACTCAATAAAATATCATTCAAGGTAAATAAAAAGCAAAGAACCATAACATGCAGTTAATAAAAGCAAATTATAAACTAAGTTAATTACCTTAAGCCATTTTATTCCTGATGCAAGATGCTACAAAAAGAAACGTAGTATGATATGAAATAATAATTTTTTGAATCGAGCAAAATGAAATAAATTGGGTACTTACAGCAGTAGGCGACAGTTGCTTCAACATCGATCTTCTTCTAACCGTGTCGCCCCAACGTTTTCCAAAAACGCACGATAACATCGCTGCCATTTGTATATCAGAATGTGAGGCGTAATAATTTATTCTAAAAATAATAATAAAACTGCAATTTTAATCAAATTTAGAATTAAAATCTTACAATGATTGTATCAGCCGATTTTCAAATGGATGTTCCGCTGTTTCCTCTTGGTCCAATGGTTGATCCCTCTTAACAATCAAATTTGCTAATGTCCACGCCTGGACCAAATCCCACCTACCCACACTTTCCGACATTTTCGCGTTGTGTACACAAATTTTGTTGATATCTCCATCGAGAATGTACTTCTCGGCGAGTTGTTTGTTTATGCAAAATAATTTTGCGACGTCGTAAACGGAAATTAATGCTTTTTGAGTTGTTTTATTGTTGTGCTTAATTCGCGAGCGTTGCTTTTGAAAGTAATATGAAAATACGGTCATATTTTCATTGGTACGGCGTTTATTAAATGTGTTACCTAAGGCGGTTAAAGCCCTTGGTGTTATGGTGTCTAATTTTACCGACGCTTTCTTCGTATTTATTTGACGTCCAAAACAGACTAAGATGCTGACAGAACAAAATTTTGCGCCCGAGGTTCTTGGAAAAGGTATACAGCCGTCATTGAATGACCCCAAAATGTCCGGTTCTAAGTAAGCATGTTGATGGAATCGATTGCTTTCCGTTGGATTGACTAGCTGTTCTAAAGCGGCAACAAACTGTCGTAAACATGGTTCCAGACACGTGCGATTTTTGCACACTCTTTGTTGGGCAGTATGCATTAGAATTTGTAACAGTTGAGTTGTGATACAACCATCAGCCGACGAACCTGGTTCAATTTGAAATGTCGGTGGAACGCCATTTGGGTACGAATTAGGAAATGTAACTTTCAATATGATAGTGTAATTGTTGGCGTTAGCAATAGCAGTACAGTAACGCTTCTGGGTGTCCATTTTAGTGACTTCCAAATTGGGGATTTGTACGTTCAATAGTGAAAATTCTTGTTGCAACGGTTGAGCTTTCCTCATCACCTTTTTTTCTAAATTTGTGTCGACCACTTCGTTATCGTTTGATTCAACTTTTTGTCTATTATTGGGATCGTATCCACATAACTTTTGTAGAAACGGCTCGATGCGCCAAACCAGTAGAGTTTGATCTTTAGACCACGTAACTAATTGGAAGTCGGTGTCATCTGCTTGTTGTTTCCTCCAAGCAAATTCTAGAACAACGTCTCTGTGACCAATAAAAGTGTGCATAGGTGTGGCTCTGTTGGTGATATTCCATAAGAATAAACTATTTTCGCCTCTCCTTAGTTGGGGAACCACTACCGTAACTAATCCGTTCCCAAATGGTGTATAACGTGCACGCCACACAGGCGCATTAGTAGTCAATACAAATTCAGCCCTTCTAGGATTGTTTGTATCAAAAAACTTAATTGTATTATCTTGACTGGAAGTAGCTAATTGCGTTTCTATCTGTGGATTCCAATCCAAACCGTGAATTTTTGACAAATGTGCAGCTATGTACTGAATTGGAGCACTACCTTTGCGTTGATCCCACAATTTTATATCACCGTCATGTGATGTTGCCAAAATATGCGGAGATACACGATTCCATCTCACTTGTGAAGCTTCTGCTACGGCAGATAAGGAAGATGCAGGCTTTCTGGAATCTCTCACATCCCAGATATGTATAAAGGTATCCACAGAACATGATGCCAATAAATTTGGATCAGATCTATGCCAATTCAAGTCAGTTATCACACGTGTGTGCGCTCGTATGGAATGTAACTGAGTTAATTCGCCGACTCTCCACGTCAATAATTCTAAACGTTCATTGCTCTGCAAATTCATAAATTGAATAATAATTATGGTAATTTATTTTATGTTTTAATGAACATTTATTATTTGTGAAGCCCAACAGGATTTAAATCCAAAATAGTCTAAATCGTTTATGCTTCGTTTGTAAAATTATTATTTTTGTTTGTACCCAAATAGTTTCCAGATATTTCAAATATTAACTGGGAAGGGGGAGGGCTGGAAACATGCTTATTTGAAATTTTGAATTAAAATAGTGCTTGTGTTTGCATCTTTTATTTTTGTTTGTACCCAAAGAGTTTTTGAGATATTCGAGAAAAACATCAAAGACACTGACGCGCATGATTTGATTCATGAGATTCTCAGTAACACAGTTTGTGTTTTAGAAATTTAATGCTTCACCCACGATCCAGAAAACATAATTTTTTAAATTCAAATTTTTTGAAAAACAAATGTTGATAAAAATTGAAATTTAAAAAAATTAAAAAGAACACGGCCTACGTCCAAGTGTCCTCTTTTAAAAAATATATACTTTTGTGGAAGTTTCTTTGAGTAATAAGCAAAATAACAGCGAATTACGAAAGTGCGTTTTCCAACTCTGAGGATTCCTCTTAAAAGACACATAAATAACAATAATCTATGAATGTGACAATCATATTGGACCCTAAAGAAAGTTACAATGAATAAAATAACTTAGAAAAATTGCAGGATGTTTAACCTTCTTTCGCTCGCGTAGGCGGCAAAAGGACCGCCTTTTTAAATTTTCTCTCCTATTTTCTTCCAGAGCGTCATAGGAGTGTCGGGATGCGATTGTATTTTCTAATTACTATCTCTTCCACTAGACCCTACCCATTTTCTGATAAGACAACTTCACTAGCCGGCTCAAGACAGCCCCAAAGTATGTAGTGTCGTACGGCGGCCAATTTGCCGCCTAGCGCGATCGACAACGTGAACTTTTTATGAATACTGTTAATTTGTGAAATCGTTTTCAAGTTTATTCACAATTAATTTTTATTGTTTTTCGAAATGTAAAATGTATTTCATTTTTATGTATTTTAATTTCGTCTTATAAATGTAGCATTTATAGGTAGATATTTATTAATTTTATGTATTTTCATATTGGTCTTTTTTTAAATGTAGCATAAACTTATTTTATGTATATTTCTTTAAATAATTCAAATTTTGCACTTTGAATGACGAAAAACTCACGAAAACAATATAAAACAAAGGCGGTCTAATTGCCGCCCATGCGATCGAAAGTGTAACTTGAAAAGGTGCGAGCGGATGAAGGTTAATGAAAAAGATTGGGTTACCGCATTTCCAAAATATTAATTTTTGGTGCATTGTAAAACACAATAATATGTACCTATAATATAAACTAAAGAGATGTTAAATGTTGTAGAAAATTCTTAACCTGTAAGTGGTGCCATGGGCGTCTCCGAGGCAAAGTTCCCATTTGAAATGCATGTAGGAAAGATTCACGGCACTACTTAAAGGTTAATATTGTAATTTTAAATTTCTGTTAAATTTTGAACAGTACTTAAGTAAGCAATAAAAGTAGTTAATACTATTGGTTTACTCTAAACATAGATATTACGATTTAAGGCATTTATCAAAATTTTTAAATGGCAAATAATGAATAACGATAATTCACTACTTTATAAATATATGGATATTTAAATTACCGAAATAACGCAATGTTCGCCTCGATGAGGAGTAGGATTCCACTCTGCAGCACTAACATCATATTTACTTTGCCTAGGAAACTTTCGCACACTGTCTGCATCAGATTCGTCCAGATTGCGAATTGCAATATACCTACGACTACAACAACTTTATTATACTGAAAAGTAGTCAAAGTTGCTATATACCCAGCAAGTAAAACGTAAGTTCCAGTATTATCAATGGCCATCGCGTTGGCCTGCAAATCTTTGTGTTCCAAAGCAGTAAAACATTCTGAATTCCATCTCACAGCCATTTTATAAAATCCAAATTGAGAATTAACATTAAAAAATAAATTTTCACCTTCTAACCTAAAATCGTCAACATTCAAAACACAAATGTCAAATTAACATATTGTTTTGTTTTTCAGCAGTCAGATGACGTAACTGAAATTTCGGTCATGTAATCGATCGATTAAAAATTTGTTTAATTATCTAGTTTTTTTGAAAAACTAAAATCATGTCCAATTATAATTGTGCGTATTCGATCGATTCTGAAGACATACTATCAAATATTAAAATGGAACCGCCATTCAATTTGGATGAACATGAGCAAACGTCATTTGACGATTTGGGTAAAGATTATTTTATTTAGCACAAATGTTTTGTAATATTCAAACTTTTGCCTGCCATAATCAGTAGAGTAGAAATCGTTTTAAATCTGACCTTGTTTACTTTTCAAATCAGTGGCGGATCTAATTTCGGCTCAGAGCTGAACTCGCCCCTCTTGATAAAATACGTCTTTTTAATGTTCACTTGAATATTTGTTACACTTTTAGATCATCAATAGTTCTGAAACTTGGCATAGTTTCTGCTAAAATTAGCAGTTTTTAAATAATTTATTATTTGCTTAAAAACTGTTTTGCTTTTTGAAAAAAAAATTACATTTTCTATTCTACCAGCTTTCCTTATTTTCCAGTCCGTAATTTTAAAAATTTCTAACCAGTATCCAGTATTCACAGATAAAAATTTATTTTTCACCGTTCTATTGATGTAAGTTGGTAACAGTGAAACAGTGTGAAGTGAGCTTTAACACAAAATCAAATATTTTAAAAGTGACAGTTGTCAGTTGCACGTTTTCTAAATTTTGACAAATAATTTTCAAAATGTGCGAGTTGTTTGTTCTTGTGGGCACCTACGAAGAATTTCTTCTCGGTTATAACTACCAATCGGAGGTAAATATTTTTGAATCTTTTATTATTGTCTAATACATTCTTTCTCAGGAAAAGGAAATTAAACACATTTTTGCTACCCACAGTCACAGTGCCAGTATAAAATGCATTACCACTTGTGACCATTATGTAGCTACCGGGGGCAACGACGATCGTATACACATTTACGATTTAAAACTGGGAAAGGAACAATACTGCTTGACACACCACGAAGCGACCATCAATTGTTTACAATTTACACCCGGACATACACACATTATATGTGGCAGTCAAGATGGTGTTTTGTCTATCGTACGAGTTGGAAATTGGCAAGTTGAGAAGATTTGGGATAAAGCTCACAAAGGATCTGCTATTTTAGATATTGCAGTACATTCTTCCGGAAAATTGGCCCTTACGTTAGGTGCTAATGCTACTTTGTGTACCTGGAATTTGGTTAAAGGACGTTGTGCTTACATTATTAATCTTAACACCAAAAGTAATCACCCTCAGTCCTTGGAGCGAGTAATGTGGGCCCCATGTGGAACAATTTTTGTTTTATTTGGAGGAGTGTATACAGAATTTTGGGATATTGAAAAAGGAGGAATGATTAACGCAGTTAAACATTTATATAAGGTTATCACTTGTACCTGGTTGTCTCGAGATTCCTTATTGGTTGGTTATACAAATGGTAAAATAGCAGTAGTGGATATTCGAAGTGAAGATATTAAATACTATGATGCACATGATACAAGAGTAAAGGCGGTAACAACCCAGAATGGCTTTATTATTACCTCTTCGAGTGACGGTAATATAAAAATTTGGGATGAGGGTTTAAATAATATAACTTCAATCGATTGTGGATGTAGAATAACTTGTATAAGCACCACAACTATTACGAAGGGAGGTATGTAATTGTTAATGATTTTGTAAAATTTGTATAAAAATTTATTTGGTTTCCAGAAGAAGTAGAAGATGAATCAGCTACTTGAAAATGCCATCAAAATTCCTTCACCACAGCTAAAGCAAGTTACAGTGGGTCAATGATTAAGAAATAAAAATTGTAAAAAGTCAAACTATTTATTTCTATCTTGGTTAAGTTTTTGAATAAAGTAATCGATTTATGAAAACTAAACTTAAATTTTTGTTTAAATAAATATTTTTAAATAGAAATAGAACTATGGTGTGCATTTAACCCTTTGGATGCGTAAATCGACAAAAGTCGCCGGAATTTCTTTCCTTTTCAACGCGTAAAACAACTTTCAACAAACAAGCCTAGTCAAATAAGTTGAAAATAGAGGTAAAGCTTGGAATGAAAGATAAAAAGCTATAAACTTGTATAAATCTTTGTTTTGACATTTTATAAGTTAGCTCAAAAGTCTCATAGAATCTCTAGTCCGCGTCTCAAGATATTCAAGGTCAAAGATCACAAATATCTGTTTTTGTAGATATCTTGTTTAATTTACTCCAAATTAGGGGTGTTAAATAGGGCTAGGAATTAATTTCGGGATCGATTAATATTTGGGTCTGGCAATCGATTAATATTTTTGATGTTATAGGCGGAATTTCGAAATGATTTTTTTTTAAGTTATAGGGATTTTAATGCAGAATTAAGTATGTCAATTTTTTTTATACTAGTAAGAAAATTCTAACATGGTTAAATCATTTTTTTAAAACTTGATCAATTCTTATTTCGTGGAATTTATAGTGAAGGAATTCATATTTCTTAGGTGATTTTTCGGATATCTTTTAGTACAAAAAAAAATGAAGAAATGTGAAAAAGTAGTTTTTCCCTCTAAAGTCCACAGGAATTAAATTGGGAGGCTGAAATTTTGCACAAGACTATCTTTTTGCATAACAAACTTTGTAAAAAATTCAATAAAGGCATTTTTAACATACTTAACCGGTCAGACCCTTTATACGATCAAGCATTATAAACATGGTTAATTTGGCTGGTCAAAATCTGACCGCCAATTAGGGTTAACAACCTTTATCAGGCTTCGACGGCTTGGCTCCTTATCTAAAATCCACGGTATTCGAGATATGGATTAAATTAACTAAAAAAATGTTGAAAAATTTATTTTTTAAGGCTTTTTGAAAAATGTTCCTTTCAAGATTACAAATTTAATGGGCTACAACTTTAGTCTAGTAAACTTTTCTAAAAAATCAGTCTGTTCCACAGAAAACTGAAATTAGAGAGAAATAGCATACACTTTTTAACTCCATTATTGATATGCGGATGACATTGTCATTATAATTAGGGGCAAACATGATGGCATAATCTCAAGCCTCATACAAACTGCCCTAAACAAAATAAATGATTGGTGCGAAAAGGAGGAACTTACAGTGAATCCTTCAAAACCCATCATAGTTCCATTCACTAGACGTAGAAAGATGAACCTAAAAGCTCCACAGCTTAAAGGCTCTACGATAAGTTTTTCGGGCGAGGTAAAGTATCTGGGGGTAACTCTGGATGCCAGACTCCTCTGGAAATCTCATGTGGATAAAATTCTCGCCAAAGCAATAAACGCCTTCTGGGCGTGTCGAAAACTCTTTGGAAAGACTTGGGGACTAAGACCGAAAATGATCCATTGGTCATATACGTCAATAATAAGACCCATTGTCACATACGCGTCAATTGTATGGTGGACAAAAACAAATAAAATCACGACACAAAGCAATATGCAGAAATTGCAACGGCTAGCGTGTCTGGGCATAACGGGAGCTATGCGAACAACCCCAACAGTGGCCATGGAGGCACTCTTGGATCTACCGCCTCTACAGGTGCAGAGGGAGGGTCTACAAGCTGCCACTAAAATTGCCCAAATCAGGAAATTCAAACCAGGAGACAAGACAGGTCACCTAAAAATACTGGACTTTCTAAAGCCAGATCTGTTTGAAAAGCCTTGGGATATCATTCCAAGAACTTTTGACTTTCAGAAGCCGTTTGAGGTTGTTATTCAGGACCGCAATACGGCTAGAAATCAAAAAATAAAAGCGGATAATAAATCCTCCAACTGGTACACAGATGGATCAAAAACTGAACAGGGAACTGGAATAGGCATACATGGCCCAAATTACTCGGCATCAATAGCCTTAGGAACCCATCCCACAATTATGCAAGCTGAAATACTTGCGATTGAACTGTGTGCCCATGAATGCCTTCGAAGGAATTTAAAGGGAAAGCAGATCAATATAATGTCGGACAGCCAAGCTGCGATAAAGGCACTCGAAGCAAACAGCTTTGAGTCCTTGTCTACATGGGAATGTAGACAATCTCTCAAGAAACTGCCCTACGCTGGGTGCCAGGTCATGAGGGAATTGAGGGTAATGAAATAGCCAACAGACTGGCTAGATCAGGCTCAAAAACGCCCCCGATTGGACCTGAACCATACTGTGGGCTAACCAAAGCACACAGGGGGCTAGAGGTCCAAAAATGGGAGGCAGAGAACAAGGAAACTCTCTGTAATAATACACCAGGACAAAGACAGGCGAAGAAATTTATAAAGTACTCGACTGCAGAGGCTAAAAAGCTTCTTCTTTTGACAAAGAATGAAATTAGACTCATTACGGGGTTGTTCACCGGACACTGCCCGGTGAAATATCACCTCAAAAAAATGAGACTAGAAGATAATGACAGGTGCAGACTTTGTGAATCGGAAACGGAGACGGCCGAGCACATCCTCTGTAACTGCGATGCCTTAGGCCGACTCAGGCTTAAACATCTGGGACAGTTACAACTGACGCCCAAAGAGGTAAAAAGCAAACCCCTCAGGAGCATTCTGTGTTTCGCTAGCGAAATTGAATTCCTGAATACCTAATTAGTATAGGGTTATGAACAAAAGATCAATACTGGTCGCAGTTCTGAAAGGCTCTCGTAGCCAATCGACCCCTAAGTACCAATACCAATACCAAACTCCATTATTAGCTACGCCGCGCCTGCCCCCTTAAATTATTCCAAACTAAAAAATTATCGATAAAAAATGATTCACGAAGTAGGGGAAAATAGATTTCATCTTGAATTGAATTTTTTTTCAATAGCTCTAAAAATGGTGAATGAACATAAATTAATGTTAAACCATAAAATATTCTTTTTCTCATGAATACTATTGCGGCCTCTTTAACATTTTTAATAGATCTTTTACCATTTACGAGCTATTGGAGAAAAACTGACTTGAAATAAAAGGCATAAAATTATAATAAAGAGGAAATAATAGCTAGAAATTCGCGCTATACTTATTTTACTCTTACAACTTTATTTATTTTTTAGGTAATAGAAAGTTTAAATCCGAAGATGGTTACGTATGTTATTATGAAGATTTTGATAGCAACATAAAGAAGCTAAACGAAGAAATTCAAGTTAAAGAAGAAACTAAATACATCGAAGATATTTCAAAAACTCCACAGCCAAACGACAATCCTGACAAACCTTTCAGTTGTGAAACTTGTAAATGGAAATTTACCACCGAAAGCGGTCTGCAAGCTCACGTACGAATCCATACAGGGGAACAACCGTATTCGTGTGAAGTTTGTGAAATGAAATTTTCTTTAAAAAGTAGTTTGCACATACACATGAGGTCACATACCGGCGAAAAGCCGTTCCGTTGCACCATATGCACATTGAAGTTTAGTAGAAAATATTATTTAGAATCTCATATGAAGCGTCACGTGGAAAAGCAACCATTTATTTGTGATATCTGTAGTAAAAGATTTAATCAAAAAGATCATTTAAAAATACACACAAAATGCCATTTTTTCGAACAATTAGAAACTTCTTTTTGTTGCCAAATTTGTGATTTGCTTCTGCCTTCAAAAGAAAGTTTGCAGTTACACCTGAATCGTCACACTGGAGAAAAATGTTTCACTTGCCATATTTGTCAAAATAACTTATTTGATAAAAGTAGTTTGTATGCGCATTTTAAAAGCCACAATGAGGGAAAAACTTATATGTGCGATTTTTGCAAATTAAAGTTTACGTATAAATGCGAATTTAAAATGCACGTGGTAACTCATACCGGCGAAAAATATGTATGTGATATTTGTAAATGTAAATTTAAATATAAATCTAGTTGGATTGTACATATGAAAATACACATGACTAGAAGACCTAACGTTTGTGACATTTGCAAATTGAAATTTAGTGATGATGCCACTTTCAAATTACACATGAAAATTCATACGGGTGAAAAGCGGCATATTTGTAGTATTTGTAATTTTGAATTCACTTATAAAGGGAGTTTGAAAGTGCACATGCGACTCCACACCGGGGAAAAACCCTACTCTTGCCACATTTGCGCAAGAAAGTTTACTCAAAAAGGTACCTTACAGGTGCACATGAGAAGTCACACTGGAGAAAGACCGTTCATGTGTAATTTATGTGGTTTGAAATTTTCCCAAAAAAGTATTCTAAATTCTCACTTAAAAAATCGCCATAGAAATAAATTAGCCGAAAAGAAGAATGATTCCAATAGTTGTTAAGTTTTGTACTGTTTTTATTTTAATGAATAATTTGTTAATTTTATAAATAAAATGTTGGTTACTGAAAATTGTTTTTTTTTCTTGTTAAAAGAATGGTACCTTTTGGTACTTTTAGCATCTTTTTTTGAGAGACACATTTTTGGTTTCGTTAGAGCATCCAAGCCCCATTGAATGGGTAACGTTCACGACGGTGCAGTCGTTAGAGTGTACAATTTCCTTTAAATTTTACAGTTAATCAAGTTGACTTATCGTGGTTCGGAGCCCACGTGAAACTGTCGGTCCACGGTGAAACAATATATGGCTTATATGTAGAGAGCGGATTTATATGCGATAACAGACGGGTCTTAAGGTAACGCCCCATAAACAATTGGTTAAAGAAAAATTTATTATAAATTTAAACAATTTATATTGGTTTTTATTATTATATTGGATATATGCATGTGATCATTCTCAGGAACGGATTCATCAGGAAAAAATAATTCAAGTACTTTTAGGAAGTTGGCAATATCATTCAAAAATTGGCAATTTTTACCAACTGTCTGAAAATATTGGAATTTTCAAATTAAATATTTGGAAAAGTTTCATTTTTTATCATTTAGCTAGTAAGAGTAAATTTGTAGTATTGTTATCTTAATATTGTTTATTTAACTCAAGATTTATTTTATCTTAATGATAAAATTTTGTGTGTAACACGTTTGAAAATGTGTTATATCAAATACTTTGTTATATTTATTAAAGTAGCATTCTTCTCGCTTACTTGCATGAATATTATTTCATTCCGTGCTAAAGAGTTACTTTTTCACAAGAAGTGTAAAAAGTAAGATTATTATTATAAGAGTGAGGTGAGAAAAATATATTAAATTAAAGTAGGAGCAGAACAAAAGTAGTAGTGCTAAAATTAGATGAGAAATTATCAGCAAAATATCCTTTGATCATACCAGTTTGTTTTTTGAAAGCTAGAAGGATTTGCAAACATTGCTTACTGATCCTGCTATAACGCAGCAGTTCGTTATGGAAGATTTCCCATTTAAGAAAGTAAAAGTAAGTACTTAGTACCTAATAAATTAAATATTTTAATTCCTCCTCCTGCTCTAAATTGCCACTCTGTAGGTGCGGGTCTGGTTACTGGTAAACACCAGTAAACTATTTTCAAGGACAAAGAAATGAGCAATTACGTTGAAATATTTTATCCCTCTATATTTTAAATAACCATACACTAATCTGGCATTTTTTATAAAAGAATTTTTTAAAACGAATGGAATCTCGTTAATCCATTCGTGTGCGTCATCAAAAATCAACGAAACACAAATAAATGAGGTTTCGGTGGAAGGATTTTAACCAAAATCTAATCAATCCTTTACACCATTTGTTCAAACTAGTATGCAAATTTTTTTTCAATTTCTGTGCAAAGTTAATCAATAATCACAAAAATTAAACACAATAATTAAAACAAAACATGCGTTTTCGTCCGCGCGGACGCGAAAGCGACGAAAAACGCATTTCCTCAGCTCAGCAGTAAAACACCGTTACATCCTCGGGAGCGGTCGAAGCCTCGGCTCCCTACTAACGCTCCCGCGGAAGCGAAACGGCGTTTTCCTGCCTCGTGATGAAAAGTACTATAAATTGCAAAATTAATTTTCAAATGAACTCTAGAATTTAAGGGGACGTCTATAAAAGGCGCCCGCAATTTTTCCCGAATTTTTAACTACTCCCCTACCCCTGTCACAGTTGTTCTTCTCCTTCTCTCTCAAGTAATATATCTGGCCTGCGGCCTTCGCACTTGTCCATCTTGATCTTTTGTAATTTTAATCATCAATTTTCTTGCAATCAAAGCAAACCTGATATTTTATGAATGTATCAGTCAGTAGTACGAATTCTTTGCTGACTTAATTTTTTTACTCGCAGCTGGAGTTAAATTTTCTACGAAATCTTCAAGCGTATTATATTTCTTGTGAAGTGCGAGGCCGAAGGCCGAGCTATGTTAAGCGAAGAGCCATAGTGAGAAACTGGAGGCCAAGCTATGTTTTGTGATGATGGAGGGCGGCCTCAGAAAACTATATAAAAATAAAAAGAGTAGTAGTTTCTCAGTGCGCATGTTAGCAATAAAATGGCCACCCTTCCTTCTGACCCTCGCCCCAAGAACGTCCGATGGTCACAATTAAAAAAACTCGCCCCCTCCTATTTTTTTCTATTCAAAATCCTTTCATAATTGCATTTGTTTAAATAAAAACCAAATTTTTTGAATGGACAACAGCATTGCCTCCCATAGGAGACAAACAACAGGAATCTTGTTAATCCATTCATGCGCGTTTTTAATTTTAGAATTGCTATAACATAAAAGAAGTTGAGATATTTTTTTTGTTTTTTCGACGGCGTAACCTTTTTTTCGATGTCCCTACAAAAATAATCACTGTTTTCGTTTATTTGTTAATTTAAAAATATTTCGGGGCGGAGGGGATGAAAAGGATGCAAAAATTGGATTTATTATTTTTCTGCTTCATCTAAGGTTGTTCCAAAATTTAAAAAATTTCGGAATTTTGGTCTAACTTTGCACCTTTGAAGTCCCTAAGTGACTGGCCCAGACTGGCCTAAAAAGAAAATGTAGCCTTCCACAGACAAATTATCCCCCCCTCTTTCTCTTGGAGCTCATAAACAAAATGCTCTTGTGGCATTTTTTTAAATTTCGCTATTGGCCCGCTCAATATTTCAGACTCAATATTATGAATTCTTTCCTAAATCTAAATATTTTAAATTTTACTGATATTCTAATGCCGTGGTTCCAGCTTGGCTATCACTAATATACTTGAATTAATAATTTTATACTACGACTTCGAGAATTTAAAAAAGACGTAAGGCATTTCAAGATTGGTATTATTTTATTGTAATTTTCAAATTAATACTTTTAAAATAACAATCAAAAATTAAATATACATGTAATTTCAAAATTTAAACAAAATTGAATAAATTAATTATTATTCATCAACAGCTATTAATTACTTCATAGTCCTGAAATAAACATATCACAACGCGAAATTGTTTAAATTATATTGCTCTCTGATAAAATTTACTAAATAAATTAACTTAAACATGTAAGTATAAATTTAAACATTATGGCACAGCATCATTAATTAGAAATTAAAATTTTCATTAAACAATATTTTTTATTGAGGCGAGTGGTCCAAGAAATGCTGTGTTACTTTAGGAAAAATTGCATTCCATTTAAAAACTTCGCATTTCTTCGGCTACCCGCATCAATTAAATACAAATTCCGAGTCAAGAATCGATCAACCGTCTTTAAAAAGTCGAATAAATGTTACCTTAATTTCTAATTAATTCTAGGATAGTAGTACAAAACCGAAGATCCTGGAAGCTGCCAATTTGAAGCGTGAAGCTCGATCAATTGAAGAAGCGTCTTCCTAATAGCCGGCGATCCTGCAGTTGCAAGAAATCCATCGCGGATGCTCACGAGCAGTTGTTCCAGTTGGGGTGGAAGTTCATTTTCCAGGTCCCGTCCAATTGAAGCCAAAACAAAAAATAAGCATTCGGTTTCCGGCAAGCACTTAATTGGCAGAGTTACACATGCTTCACAACATTTGGCCAAAATTGATAAGAGCACGAAATCGGGTTGAAGGGCTTCGTATTGATTTTGACGCTTGTGTCGCTTGAATTTACCACACATCTCGGTTAAAAACCACATAAACGCAGTAAAGCGGGTACCTTCTCCAATTTTTACACCTCGTAAAATTTTGTCCCTTTCTTGAAACCATTGTTGGCACGTGTTCAATAAGGATTCCAAAAAGGTTTGGGTTTTTTCTTTTTCTATAATCGACATACACAGTTTCGCTCCTGCTTCGGAATAACGAATGCCCTCAACAACTCTTTCCATAATTACCTTAACTAAATCCATTAGCGTACGTGGAGATAATTGGTTAGGGTCGTCCATTGCAAGTTGTAGGTATGCTTGGTCTTCACCTGCGAATTCGCCCAATTCCGTGTTGTTAGCAGACGTTGTTTTGAATTTTGTTGCCAAGTCTTTGGCGTCGACCGCACTAAAGCTTTTAGATTTCTTCACATTTTGTAGAAGATTCGTCGTCGGTGGTGGTGGTTGACTATTTTCTTTATAATTCACGTTGTAAATCTTTGGAGTTGGTTGCTGCATTACGTTATTATTTATTTGAAAATTAACTCTTGGAAGATGGTTTAAAATTGCGTGAGTCGATGCTGAATGGAGAATCGGTAAGGTTATGGGTGCGTTCACTAGAGGAAACAAGGAGTGAGGTGTGCTGAGTACTTGCCGTAGAACGTGGCCACTGGATTTTGAATGTTGCAAAGGAATGGGTTCAAAATAATGAGCTAAATTATTGGTCGATTTTGAATTTTGTAGTTCGTGTTGCATGGTAAATTCTTTTGCGTGAACGTTTAATTTAGGCGACATCATGTTGATATTACCAGTTCCATCTGATCTTACATTTGGAGGTCTGTAAATTTCAATGCTTGGTTTTCCTTTCATGGTAAGTAGAGTTTGACTTCTTCTTTTTTGCGGATCCTTATTCGGTTTAATAAAACTTCTTTCCCTGGTAATCGTCGATGTTGTTGATGTAAATTCGGTTTTATGGCTACGTTTTAATTGATTTATTTGCATTCTGAATAGAAAATGAACACGAACTAAATGGGCACAACACCGCACCACGTTAGGAATTGAAACGCTCACTAAACAATACACCGACACACGTTTACCACATTTGGATTTCAAGGTTCGTTTAGCGATTGGCCGATTGGTATTTGTATAATAAAAAACAAAATTTTGATTTTATATTTTGAATGGTGATAATAATTTTTAAGAGGTTAAACCGCACATCAACTTGAACACTTTTTGCGAAGTTATGTTGAACACAAGCTTATCGTATTTTTAGAACATTATATTTGTCTTCCGAATGCATTTACGCAGCGCTTATAAATAGTAATTTTACGTGCGATACAAAAAATATAGATAGGTAGTACATCTGTAGGTATTCATTCGTAAATAAATAACCGACTCAATAAATTAAAACGCTACAATATATTTCAAGCACGCATCATACTCCGTGGGTGGATAAAAGAATGTGGAAGTACTGACTATGCAATGGAAGGAGCAATAAGTTTAGGAAGCATAGCCGTGAAATTGACTAATTATAATAAATACACTCACACAATTCATGTCGAAGGAGAAAATTATAAAATATGACATAATTGGCGATGAAGTCACACAAAATTTCGTCATAGAGAGTTAATCAAGGGTCACAGTCACAACTTGAAATAGTAATAACTCTTATAATCAAAATTAAAAAAATATCTTATTTGATGTTATAAGTTATTTGAATTAAAAAGCGTACACGAAAAGTTTTGGTTTGCTTCCCGGTGGCGCTGACTAATCGCTATCGGCTGGGATGCCCTATTTGGTTAGAACCTGCCGTCAGTAGTAAAAGCAGTACCCATATTTGAATTTTAAGCCTTAGCGATAGAAGCCTTAAAGCTTTCGATACATTTCCAAGTTAATGATCATTAAGGATCCGTTAAGATGAAATAAAAATACTCAAATTACCGTTCTATTACCTCAACTATTATTAATTTAAGCTTCTATTTGGCAAACCTTCGAATTATAAAAATTTTAATGATGATTAATTTTCAGTGTATCAAAGGTATAAGGTATTTCCATATTATATTAGATTATTTCATTTTACCACTGACGGCAGTATAGTAAAAGATACGTGGCTGAAGGTAGATTTAGATTTAATTATTTTGAGTCCGATTTACATTTTTACAGCGGACCAATGAAATCAACAACATGATAATTAATTCAATAAATGGTAGAGTTCAGCCGCAATAAAATGACTGGGCGGAGCTAATGTACAGAAACAAAAATTAAATGCACGACGGCACCGTAACGTTTTCCCTCCACAGCTAACTGCGCAAGAAATTGGCTACCGCCCAGTCATCTTATTCCGGCTGAACTCTACATTTTAACAACGATTTCTCAATAAGAAAATATAAATATCAAAAAGTTTATGCTTTAATTTCGACCAGATATATTTTTTAACACCCCAAAAACCACATGTAGCTGAAGTTAGATTTAGATTTAAATTCAGATTTACATTTTTACAGTGAACCAAATTTTAACAACAATTTTTCAAACAAAAAATGTATTTATCACTAAATACGTATTCTTATTTGGACCAGAAATTTTTTTTATCGCTCCAAGAACCACACACAACACACAGTTAAAACATAAAATGAATTATTTAAAATAATGCATTGTGCCAAAAAACACCACCTGTTTAAATATTCGGCAATATTTAGTTGCGTAAAAATTTTCAAACCCTAAACAGATCTCAAAACGGGTGTGGCTCATTTAATCCACCTGCACTGAAGCAAGCTAGCTTATTGTACCCCATCCATGCTGAGATGTTAGATGGATTGTGAGGTGGAGACTAATCAGAGAGATCTTGATGACTACTTCGGTCACCAACAGTGTGGATGTCTCTGGAAGGCCGAGCTTTAAGAAATTCTGTTCGGTTCGCGCTGCCCCCCTTTCTAAGCCGGACACGAGCCCGAAGGTGTAAGGCCACCTACGTTCCCCGCCACCTGAAAATGTAGGTTTACCCAAGTCCCCCGCCATCCCGGTCGTATCGGCTCCGCAAGGTGGTACGACACGGTGACCGGGTTTGTCCATAATTTCCGCTCCGAACTCAACCAGGATCACCTCAAGCCACCACTGCAGCTATCCCCAACTCCGATTCAGATTCCCCCCAGTCTCAGAGGTTTTGGGAGTGGATTTTTGACTCCATATTGAAATTTAGAAACCACTTACCAGCCCCCCCCTTGTAACTATAACATTTCAATATGAAGGAAGGTTTTTTTTATTTATTTATATTTCTGCAGTTTATTTATTTTTTGGAGTCGCAAATCTAACTCCAAGGCCTTTGAGTTGAGATTTGAAATTTTGTCAGAAATTTTGTTGTTGAAATATGTAATTAATATTGTCGTATTTTTGAGAAATTCAAGTCACTGCATTAGCTATTTTAAATTATTCAAATTTATGATTAAATGTGCGTTGTGGTTTTTGGAGAGTTACAAAAACTTTTTAGTAGAACTGAGAGCATAAACTTATTGATATTTACATACCTATCTTGTTTTTGAGAAATCTTTGTTAAAATACAAATAAAATGGTTATTGATTTAGTAAGTCCACTGTAAAAATATATAATCTAAATCTAACTGAATTCAAATCTAACTTCAACCACATGTAAAAGGTAATCTCAATTCATAAAATATTTCTAGTATTTGAGTTGTACAAAACACAATCGAATCATAATTTCAATTGTGTGGGGTTTTAATCAAATTAACTGATGTAAGATATGGAACTTGATAGGGGAACTTCAAGGAGAGTCGGCGTCCGGATACAAAAATAAGTCTCATTTTACTACATCTATTACAGAGGTCCATTTCCACAGCCAACCCAATTTTGAATTTCATGTCGAATTTGGCAGCACGATTTCTCGATTGGCAGTTCTTAAATGTGTTATTGTTCGAATCCTATTTTTTCTTTATTTTGTATCACAATTACGAGCAAAGTTCGCTTATACCTCCGTCATCTGACATTGGGTTTTTTTGACTTTGCGAAATTTAAGTAAGAATTTCTTGCGCGTTTATAGAACTGAGCAGGACTTGAAGAAGATAAAAAATAGAAGAAAAGGGTAAGAAGGATAAACAGGAGAGTGGAAGGAATAACATGCACAGACCTTAAATTTAAGTCTTTAGATTATTATCTCCGCGATTTTGGATACCTTCTACACCTAAAACTATTGAAAATAAATGTCAAACTTTCTTGTTCAAAATTGTTCACATTTATTACGATTTTTCCCAATTTTCTTTGCTATTTTTCAAAATTTTCAAAACTTTGCTCGGTCATCGATCATTATGATCTTTCTAATAGTTAGTAGATAATATATCTCCAACACTTCACTCGTAACAAAAAATGCACTCATTGGGTGTGCCCTTAGATTCGAAATTAAATTAAATCAGCTAAAAATTAGATATAAATTAACCTTAATGAGTGACCGGTATCGATATTATCGTGAAATTTACTTCCCCAGACTATATTGGTATAAAAAATAATCAACTTACCATCCCCAAATAATTCGAAAATCTTTGGACATAATCCCTACCGCATATCCTTCTATGATGATGTGCTGGAGACTGTGTAAGCGTCTTCTGTAAGAACTAAGAGGCATCATTTTCCTCCAGCACATAAATCGATACGGTTCTGCTCTCACATGAATAAAGCTTGTTCAAACAATTATAAATAAAGAAATGTTAAATTATAGCCCAAATTAACAAACAATGATGATAAAAGAATTACAAATAAAAATAATTTAAAAAAATAACCTTTAATTTTACCAATAATATGCATTGTAACAAAAATTATTTAAATATTAAAATATTCATACATTCTAATCGAATGTTGTTATTATACATCACACAAATAACAAAATAATTTCAATTAAAAAAAACATTTTGAAAAATTTATGGAAAAATAACAGTTTATTTTTAATAATTTTTAATAATATATAAAAAAATATTTTAAAACGCAGCAATTTCATTTTATAGAATTTACCAAAATTAATCAATTTTGGATAAGGTAAAATCTAAGGCAAAATATATTTTACGGATATAATTAATAATTTTATAATATAAAATTTTAAATTAAAATAAAATTGTTTTGGAATTAAGATGATTAATAGTACAATAAATAATTGAAAATCATCATTTTCAGGGTTTTTCTAGGGGTGAAAATCAAACTGATTAAAATTCTGCAACTTAAAATTCGTGGGGAATTATTAACAGGTGCATTTCGCTGCCCCCTAATCGAATTTTGTGGTAAAATTGGTGTAAAACATTTGAACCTCAATGAGCTTCCCATTTTGTTTTATTATTCACGAAATCGTTGGAGGTATTTTTTCCATTTTCTTTCCTATTTGGAATTGTGTAAAAATATTATCAATCTATGGTGATTTTAATTTCATATTATAAAAAGTTGTGTGGATTTGAAATTTTCGGTAACTACGAGCAAATTGCGAGTAGTAAAATCCAACTTAAATTCTAGATTATCAGAGTATGTCAAAGTTCATCAGCTGATCCGAAATAACAACTTTGCTTAATACATCGATAGAGCTTTGATTAAACTTTATAGAATTTACCTGCGATTCACATACGGACCTCCTAGGTATTTGTTGCTGCCCGCCAACTAAAATAAAAAATGCTAAAAAGTTTTTGACAAAAAAATTTGGAAATCGATAAAATAAACCCGCCTAAGCAATTACTAGTGATGAAATATTTTTCTTTTTAATCACTAGTGATGAAAAGTACTATTATAAGCCAAGTAGATACTTATCTGAAATTATTTAAATAATATTTGCAAAAATATTGTTTTTTTACCGAAGTTTATAAATTAAATAATTTAGCAAGATATTTAATAAGAAAGTCATAAGATACCGTTACCTTAGATTTATTAGAAGATATGTGAAAGTTATGGTTAACAGAAGGAGACAGAAAAGTCTAATGTACATTTTTTTTTAAAGTACATAATATAGAAGGATAAAGAAAATAAAAAAATAAAAATGCAAATCGATGCATTTATAAATTTTATTATAAGTAAGCGACATCCTAACCGATAGGTAACGGTGACGTCTTCAGACGCTGGCGCTGCTTTGAATATATTTCGCTATAAACAATAATATTATCTGATGCGGTACCTGATCTTCCTTAATATCCTTGTACTTGAAATTTTTTGACCTTTTACTTAAATTCTAACAGTAATTGTTTCGAAAAATTAGGTAGGTATTTATTAATCAATATTAATAAATTTTTTATCATTTGTTTACCTAAAATTGTATTATTAATAAATAAATAAATTATCGACGTCAGAGACACACCTTCTGCAAATATTAACTGCGTTTTATATTATATCAAAACAAATCAACTTATTAATTATACAATAACAATTAATTAGAATACATACCTTATTGACAATAATAATAAGTGCATGAATATATTTATTTATATTTATTTATTTTGACGCTTTAAATCTTTTCTTTAATGCCGATTTTAGATAAAACGCAAAATATTCTACTTTTCATTCAGAATTTAAAATTTAATTAATACGTAGAGGAACAGCTTTCTTCAATAAATCAGTCAATAATATTGCTAACACTTTTGGCTTACTTCAGCTTTCAAAGCAGATACTCAACAACACCTTAAAATAATCGTTGAATATGAAGGGTTATAATTTTTATGTGGATAAATAAGAATGGGCACCAGATAATTCAATAAAACTGGGGAAAAAATGAAGAAATAAATAAACAAAAGAAATAAAAAAACTAAAATTAACATTAATTTAAAGGACAAAAACCGATTGAAACTTCTCTAACTTCTCTAAGGGAACAGTTTAATAAATAAAAATTTAAGCACTTAAGCTGCCATCATGAAAAGACGAACCTAATTAAATTAACGTCTTGAGTTCCTAAACGACTCAAAAAGACTTCAAATTATTGTCAAAAGCATGCAAAAATATTTGCATTTTTGTCGATATTGGGAACTTAGATAGACCTCAGCACAGTGGCGGATTTACCACTTGAGAGGCCCCAAGCGCAATTCAATTTGGTGGCCCCCCTCTAAATATTTTCACTACCCCTACAGTGTGCATTCTATGGGCACGTATTTTACTCTGATAATATGCACTATACCGAACGTTTTAAAAAAGGTGAATGCGCCTGTTCGGAAATCCGCCACTGCCTCAGCACACTACCTGAGGATCAGAACTAGGAATGCTAGAAATGAGATGAGTAAAATGGAAAGTATAAGCAATGAAATAATAAGCCTCAGATTATAGAATGAATGATCTGATGAAACACGATAATCTGGAAGTAAAAATATGAAATACCCAACTGGAAATTGACACATTTTATTCTTTTGGAAACAATAATGAGAAATAAGCCCATGAAGTCGGTTTACTCACAAAAAGGAACTAAATGAATTGGTCACTAACCTCATACCTATCATTTAAAGAGAACGAGTAATTGTTTTCCTGCAGACGCGAGGAAAGCAAATAACTGCAGACAACAGAAATTTAGAATTTTATTCAAAGTTGAAGGCTTTGATTAATTAAACAAAAAGTTAAAACTATTATGCAATCATCGGCGATTTCAATGCAAGATTTTATTTACACGGAGAGAAGCCGAACAAATATGTCAATAAGAAAAGAAAATGGTTGGGAGCACCTCGAGAACCTGATGAGGTTCATACAGAACTTCTTAAGTTTCCAACCTCAGTGTTCCCAATTCTTTCCCAACAAACGAACAACGAAAATTCGTCAGGTCGAATCGGGTCCATGTTTGCAACGAAGGTGTGTCAATTGGAAGCTTTTATAGCCTGAACTACCTTTCAAAAGTAAAATTAAATTCACGACGACACTGACACGTTCTCTCTCTCTAAAAGTGAATACCTCATTAATCTTATGAGAATTTGAATTTATTCCTTTAAATAACATGAATCTCCTCTCTTGTCAGTCATCAATATTGCACTAATTATTAAAGGCGGATATGCAAGGGTCAAGGGGATAGGTACTCTTATCTCGAATGAAAGAAAGAATTAGAGCAGAATGACATAAAATTCATTTAAATATTAAACATTATTTTAAAAATAAGACATGGGCTTTGAAAATTAATGTGAATTGTCTAAATTTTCCTGTCTGTGTGGTAGGCCCAATCTACAAAGGAGATTTTTGTAAGTACGTCCTTTCGTTTTGATGCTATGGGTCAACTATACAAGGTGTCCCAGATCTGAACGTCATCCCTTGGAGGGATGATAGACCACCTCATGACTGACCAGAATATCGAAATATACCCTTATTAAAATATCATTAGTTTTCGAGATATTGGCACTTTTATGAATTTTGTAAAAATCGACACATTAAATCAGTTATCGTAATAAAAATCAAAGAATGTGATTTTGTGTTTGCTGTGCATCGATTCGCTTTCGTATTATTCTTCTAGTCGTACTAACGGTTTTTGCTTTGTTTTTTGGACTTATGTATTGCCTAATGATTTGGACTTATTGTATTGGAGATAATAACGAACTGACCTGGTCTTCTTGTAAACTCTGTGTTAGTGTTACACCTTTGAAATGCAATACTTATTATGCCATATCACATATCAGTAAAATGTCGTATGTTCCTTATTATCTCCAATACAATAAGTCCTAATCATCAGGCAATACATAAATCCAAAAAACAAAGCAAAAACTGTTAGTACGATTAGAAGAACAATATGAAAGCGAATCGATGCACAGCAAACACAAAATCACATTCATTGATTTTTATTGATGTTTTGTGTTGTTAGTGTATCGTTTTCTTAGTGTTTTGTTTAGTTTTAAGTAAATACCTGTCACTTTAATGTAGAAAAATTATTTTTATTTAAATTCCTGATTTTTGTAATAATTTCACAATGAGCTCATTTTTCAGTAAAATAGCTATATCTTTTTTTCTAAAGTATTATTATAGCAAATTTTATATCATTTTGAAAACATTTCTTTTTCAAGGTATGGCAATATTAGTTCTGTTTTAATCTGTGATCAATAGCAGGGCTATTCAGCGTTACTTAAGAGCACTCCGGATCATGTGACTTTCTCTGTTTACGTAGGGAACGTCTAATTCGATTATTATATAAAAAAAGTTAATTTTGCTTTAGCTATTTCATTTTTAAATGTATTTTGAACTGTGGATACTCCTTAAAATTTGAAAAAAAATTAAATAATTTTTTTTTTACTGAATTTAAATATTATTCGAAATAGTATTGAGTATCCACTGTTTGTCTCTATATATTATTAATAATAGTTCAAATTGTTTACATAAAATAATTGCGTTTATAGCCTACAGAAGTTCCTTTCGTAATCAAAAGGAAGGCGTTTGATTGGCTTTCGACTGAGAAAGTCACGTGATCCGGAGTGCTCTTAACCAAAATTAGATTCTTATATTATAAAGTTTCGTACCTGTGGAACACAAACTGATTGAATGTGTCGATTTTTACGAAATTCATAAAAGTGCCAATATCTCGAAAACTAACGATATTTTAATAAGAGTATATTTCGATATTCTGGTCACTCATGAGCTGGCCTATCATCCCTCCAAGGGATAACGTTCAGGTCTGGGACACCCTGTATAGGCAAACTTCTGATACATTTGGCTGTGTGTAGTTTTCTTCTATAATTTTCTTTCAGAATTTCCTTCCTTATCGCATTCGTATGATATTACGTTCCTGAGGCATTCCTCTTGCAAATGTAAAAAAAATTGCTGCTCAGGAAGTGGCAGAAAGGTCAAGTGCTCTGTTATTTGCTTATACTACAACGGAATCTCATAAGAAATTTTTTTTGGCATTTAGAGAAACTCCGAAGCAGAGAAAGAAATTAAATTAATAGAAATTAATTAACTATTGGGGGGAGGTGGATATTATTAATAAATAAATAACTGTATTCGTATAAATTATAGAAGTATGAGTTAATTAATTCGTATATATAATTTGCAATATTTTCCCGTATAAATTATACGAGAGACGGTCATTGCCTTGCAGCTAACGCAGTTGGATGCGAATGCGGGGCACCGGGTTCAAACCTGGGGAGAGTCAAACTTTCTTATGACTAGTCTCCGTGCTTCGGAAGGCACGTTAAGCCGGTGGTCCCCTGCTCCCCTGGGTTAATAATAAACCAGGATACAGGCACATCTGAAGGCAAGTCTAACAAAGCTACCTGATGGATGTAAAATATATATGCTCAAAGTTTCTAACACTGCCAAGGAAACGACGCATGTGTTGGGAAATAACAGGTCTTGGCCTATTAGAAGAGAATTCTCTCGAGAATTACTTCTAGAAAGAAGAAGAAGAGAATTATACCAGAAAAGTGCAATTATTTACTAATTTTAGATGCTTATAATGTTTCATTAATTATAAAATAATATTGTAAGTTTAATAATAATAAACAAATTTTAATCTGCTCAAATTCGCATTAGATTAACTCTTCTTAACACAACTCCCTTTCCTTCTTTCATTCAAGGGAAGAGTAACTACGACCCCCTGTCCACCTTATACTGAGTACAATTCATGTAATTTTAAGGTATCAATTATAATTCTCATGAGATTAAAGAGACAAAAACTAATTACATTTTTTTAGTGTTCTTTTAGCAGCAAAAATTATTATCAGAATTGTTTTTCCTTTATCAACATTTTAACAAATTTATATTGTCCAGAACGAATTTTATTCTACAAGTACAAATTGTGTGAAAATTTAGTACAATAATTGTATTCATTTTTAGCACAATTTTACACACTTATAGCGCAATTGTACTATATTTCAACACAAATTGTACTGAATTGTCACACAATTTGTACTTGTAAATAATCTAGTCACAAATTTGTTTAGGTACAATTTTTTTTCTGTGGCATTTACAGATTTTAGACTGGTGATCCGTTACGTCACCCAAATTGGTCGCTTCATCTCCTTCAGGGAACCGGGATTTATTATTATTTTAGATGATTATCCACGTTGAATTAGATAAATTAAAATCTTTTGTGCTTCAGGTCTCTCACGATTATATCCTTTAAAATCTGAATTTAAATTGTTGTTGATTTTTTGGTATGAAGGAATAGACGCTGACATTTCAACTGATGATAAAATTGAAGCGTTTGAGGTAAGGTCTCTAAGGTTGATACCACATAACATGAGGAAGTGATTCACCGAATAGAAAGACATCGAGAATTGTTGATTTGTAACAACATAAGCAATATCATCTTCTCTGGTTTATCATCGAGTCAGGTTTAGGAAGGAAAAAAATGTCAGTGCTCCCAAACATCGGGAAATCACGGAAGTGGATAGAGATGCGGTTGCTGAAGTTGTTGCAAATCTTCAATAGAAGAAAACCAATTTTTGATACTCCAAATCTGAGCCATTCTGGTTCACATATTGAATCTGCCCTATAGGCCATTAAAACCTCAAAAATGTAGGACCTGTTTAGGTTCCAGTGCCTCTCTCTTTTTGTTTAATTTTGTAGTAGTACAAGTAAACCACAATTATGAAATTGAAGGGTATAAATGAAAGTAAACTATTTATGTTTAATCGCTTAGTAGCGCAATAAATTATGCTAATCATAAATTAATTCGATAGGGAGAACAAACATTTTAGAAAAACCATCCACAAAAACAATCTGTGTGTTATCACCAGGGGAAAAATAGAAAATTATACGTATTATGACGACATAATCTGAAAGGAGACGGAATTGTTGATTTTGTTTATTATAATATTGGCGCATTTATTTAAATTCTGTAATATAACGAAGGTCGGTCAGTTTTATTGAATATCTTGAGCGAACAAGACGAACAAGTTCTTCTTAATCTTTGTGGTAGTAGACGAAGTACAAATTTACTGTTGTGTGATAATGCTAGATTCTTTAATTAAAGTAAAGTCTTTATCTGGAAATAGGTGCGATACTGATAAGATCTGGAAGGTGGTAGCTTCTCAAGCAGCCAAAAACTGTAAGAATTACATCAGGGATATCGTCGATAATCTCACATTAGAACCAAATCCAGATAAGAACGTCATTGCACTTTCTTTAGGTTAGTTAAAAATTTTTTTTATTATCGTGTTAGTTTTATGATCCTTCCAAGTGTGCTAACATACATTTTTGTAAAGCATTGTCATTTTGCACCAAACATGAAAAATTTCCATTGCGAAAGCAGGAGTGGGCTGGCATCCAAATTTTAGTGCGGAAAATTTTTAAGCAGCTTTAAATGATTACGGTCCTCTACCTAAGTATGTAGGGTAATTTTAATTAAAAACAAACTCGCCAAAGGCGATTTTTTAGAAAACTTTCAAATATTATATAACCCAAATGAATTCAGATTCAGATTTGATTAATAATTAATCAGAAACTCATAATAATTTCATGAAGTAGAATTTAATTTACCATAAAAGGGGTTTATATCTTTTTTTTATTTTGAACATTTATTACAATAAATATTATACGATTTTAAAAATAATTGTAGGTCCAGTTCGATTATTGTGAATTATAGAAACATAACACTGCACTCGACTGCACTGTAAAAAAATTGATTCTGCTGTTCATGGGATAAGTCGACTAATGCCGAATTTGATTCGTTCTCTAAGTGGTCAGTCCGCCCCTGAGCAAAAAACGTAATGAATTCATCTTTTCATGATTGAAACCCCTATTGAAATCCCTAGTGTGCGTGAACCAATTCTGCACCCTGTAAGAGACTAACTTTTGTATATTAACTATTTATGGCAATGCTCTTTTGGATAATTTTGAAAATAATGCCAATAAATTAAATATTCGTTGAAATTTGACATAAAAAGTTAGAATATTGCATCATTATAACTAAACTGACCTATTAGTCTGTAAATGTTTGAACAAAAATCTTTTTTTATCCAGCAGAGTGGTATGGAGTGAGTTGATGCCCGTTCAAAAGTAAAATTTAAAATAATCATTTTTGCTCACTTTCTTTTCACTGTTTTTCATTTTGATACCCCATTCTTCAAAAAGTTTTCTTAATGCCCATATAATAAACCAAAATCATTTATTCTTCAACAAATAGGAGAGGCGAGCAAATTTACTATCCCTTCAAGCAATTTGTTTGGCAAACGCTATGGTTTCTTCTTATATTTTTATGTTAAAGCCTGCATTATCACGTTATTAAAAGTAGAACATATTTATCTTGCTAGGTTTCCAATAACCAGATTATCCGAATTACAATACATAGGGCATTGTTTCCTTTCCAAGTTTTTTTTTCCAATCGATTCGATATTGAAAATATTTTCGATTCCTTCAAAATCCAACTAACATAACAAAAATATCGCAAATAGTTTAAAAATGCAAATCAAATAATCATACGATTTTAATAAGAATAACACAAAACAAGTTAGTCGCCAAGGCAAGATTTTTTCATTTGGTTCCTCAACTGATATATGTAAAATATTCATAAGTAATAAAATTTACAAAAAAATTCCACGTGACGACAAGAATAATTTATTATTATTTTTTTTAGGCGACCCGACTGTTTATGGTAATTTGACACCATCTCCTGAAGTAATAGATGCCGTTCTGAACGCAATCAAACGAGGAGTATGCAACGGTTACGGTCCAAGTGTAGGAACCGAAGATGCCCGTACAGCAGTCGCTGAATACTTATCTTTTGATGGTGTAAATTTTGACCATAAAGATGTTGTCTTATGCAGCGGATGTTCATCATCGTTGGACCTGTGCATTACGGTTTTAGCAGATCCAAGCAAAGGCCACAATATTGTTATACCCAAACCGGGATTTCCAATTTATAGAACATTGGCCGAAAGCCTTGGTATCGAAGTAAGAACCTATGATTTGCTACCTGAGAAGCAATGGACCGTCGATTTATCTCATTTAGAGAGCCAAATAGATGACAACACCGCGGCTATTGTTTTGAACAATCCCTCCAATCCATGCGGTTCTGTTTTTGACAGAGACCATCTTAAAGATATTTTGGATATCGCAAACGCCCATAAAGTTCCGGTTATAGCAGACGAAATATACGAACGTTTGGTGTTTCCTCCTTCGGAATTTGTATCGACAGCTTCTATCGATTCCGAAGTTCCCATTTTAATATGTGGAGGATTAGCTAAGAGATTTTTAATTCCTGGATGGAGAATGGGATGGATAGTAGTTCACGATCCTGTTGGGGCGTTTGATCCCGAAATAAGGAAAGGGCTATTGTGTTTAAGTCAGAAAACTATTGGATCTAATAGTTTAGTTCAAGGAGCTTTACCCGACATTCTCAAGTTAACTACTCAAAGTTATCACGATGATTTAATTGAGACTCTTCACGATAATGCTAAATTAACTTATGATATTTTAACAAATGTTCCTGGTTTGACACCCCACATGCCAGAAGGCACTATGTATTTAATGGTTAAGATAGAATTGGAACGATTTCCTGAATTTGTTAATGGGTTGGAGTTTATGCAACGACTAATGGAAGAAGAATCAGTATTTTGTCTACCAGGCGAGGTAATTCTTTTTTTAATATTAATTTCTTATCTTTCCTAATACAATATTGATGACCTTTGTTAGTTAAGAGTTACCCCATAACATTTTTAATCTACCCTTTTGATTGAAATCGTTCAAGCAAATATTTCTGGAAGTGGCTAAAAACTCACAGTCAGAATTAGGTATAATTTTTTAAATCTTTAATGCGAAAAACTAAAAGTTTCCCTCTTTGGAATTTTCGATTTCCTTCTCGTGGAATATCTGAAAGATCCTTTGATCTGAAAGTAAACCTTTTTGTTATGTCCATACAAAGGAATTCATGACATTTTGAAAAACTGGAGCAACTGTTTATATTAGCATATCCACTAGTAAGCACAGTTGATGACTTTGAATCCAAATCCGGAAAAACCTTTTTTTGGGGTTGCTTGCTACAAGGCTATAAAAGTGGTTCTTAACTTTGAAATTGTACCATATTTCTTGTTAATGGGATTCGAGAATTCTTCTCCTAAAAATATAGGAGAAATACCTGTAAAATAAAAGAAAAAAATTAGTATAATTCGTCGCAGGCAAGGTCAACATGTTTGGAAGGCCAATTTGATGATGTAGTGTAACTTTCAAAATTTCTCGACTTCCAATGGTTTCGAACAAATGAAAAGTAGAAAGATAACAACTCACACCTTGATACGAGCTCTATCAAAATAATATTTTTTTGTAATAATCATTGAAGCCTTTATAATTTTAGCTTTTCCAAAATAATAAATTATAAGGAGCAGTGCAGAATTTTAAAGGGGTCCATGGAAACTAAATACACATATAGCATTCTCTATTTGTCCTATCAACATGGGGCCAAAAATATTAATTCATAAAAAACGGTCTACAATATTGCATATTTTCACCTAAATGAAATTTTAAAGGCTGTAATTTTAACTTTTAAGAAGGTACCATGGTTTTAGTAAAAGGTATCATTTTTCTCTTCCTGTAAAAATGCAATTTTATAGGAAGAGAAAAATTTTACAAGTCATTATATGTTTTACAAATAGGTGGTAACTAATTCGCTTGTCGCATACCAAATATTAATCCTGAGACAAATAATGCCTATTATTTCTAAATATTCTCAAAGTTTTAAAAACTAGGAAAATGGCACTTTTCAACGGTATCCCCAGGTTTCTGAGGATTCCTATCACATAATTATTTTTTTGTTGGTCAATTTTCTATTTAGTTTCAATTATATTTTTTTTTACCCAACAAATTCGCAACACTTCAAATTCCTCTTTTAAAGTGCATTTTTATTTGTATGTATTATAATACATAATATGTATGAGAGCCACCAATAATCCAAATCTAACTTATCCATTGATATAATCAATATACTGCACTCGCAGTGGTTCAAACTTGCCTTTTGGCAATGAAAAGACATCTTTAAAAAGGTTATTACTTTGATCTTAGTTCATGCCCCCAACCCATTTTGAGTTTTGGATCCAAAATAGTCTAAATAATCTCGTCTTTTATATTAGTATCTTCATATTTTTGCTTTCATGATAATTAAAGACTTTGTTGGGGAGAGGGGGCATTCTAATTCACCGATTTCAAATTTTGGAACCAAAATAGTCTAAATAGTTTCTGCGCAATTGTAAATCTTTTATATTCGTTTGATTATATTTTATTTTCTGATAATCCAAATATCCAAAATAGTTTGAATAGTCTCTAGTACATGTTTTATTTTTGATTATTCGTATTTTATTTTCGAAATATTTTATTACTATATTCCACCTTTGATTCCACTATAAATGAGACCACCCGTATCAGCAATTTTTTTAAAAAACGGCTATTCGTAGAGAGTTGGGTTAAAAAAAAGTATTATAAAAGCCGCAATAAAGAATCGAATGGTGATATTATTTTTTCTCGGAACGGTCGGCATCACGAGTAGTTTGCTCCAGAAACTCCAGAAGTCAAGAATTTTAAATGGCACTATAGGTCAAAAATGGTATCGTTGAAAATATCTTTAATAAATAATAAAATAATAAAATTATTTTATTACTCCCACCCCTTTTAAGTAATATTCGATTGACTACAGTGAATAAGACCACCCGTATCAGTAATTTTTTTCAAAAACGGTAAGTCATAGAGAGTTGGATCAAAAGAATTTATCATAAAAGCCTTAATAAAGAATAGAATGGTGATATTATTATTTCTTGGAAAGGTTGGCGTCCCAAGTAATTAGCTCCAGAAACTAAAGAATTTTAAATGGCACCATAGGTCAAAAATGGTATTGCTGAAAAGATCTTGCAAAAATAAGCAAGTTTTATAGGAAAAGTTATTTTATAACTACCACTCCTTTTAAGTAATATTCGATTGAAGTTATACCATTTAAAATTCTGGAGGCCTGGAGTTTCTGGAGTAAATTACTCGCAATGCCGACCTCTCCGAGAAATAATAATATTACCACCATTCGATTCTTTATTACGGCATTTATGATACATTTTTTGACCTAACTCTCTACGGCTCACCGATTTTTAAAAAAATGCTGATACGGGTGGTCTCATTCACTCGTATACAATCAAATATTACTTCCGCGCCCAATCCGTCGACCACGGCGGACGTCTAGTTGATGTGCTCACGTTATATGAGAATCAATAAGATATAAGCGAGTAAAATTAATTAATTAGTTAGTTAGTTAGTGAACCTATTAGTTCAAGTGAAAGTTATCACCAAGTACATTGATACTACAATATCAATTCAACCACATTGTCCGGCTGGGCTGATAACCAGCCTAGCCATATTACCCAAAAGGACAGAATAAAACGTGCGAACAATGAATAATATCAATAACCAACATGAAGACCTAGAAAACGATGCCATTATGGTAGATGATGATGATAGCAATATGCAAGGGTATGTAGAACCTATCATAATTATTGAAAACCATGATACCACCAAAAACAAGCGCGGTTCAGAAGTCCTATCACCAACTGAAATACAAAAACGTTACAAATGGGGTAATGAACCAGAAATCTTAAAACAAAATAAATTTTATTTGCCCAAACATCTAGAAGAGCAAATCAAAAGTACAAACTCTGCTAACGTCAGCAAGCCAAACCCCAAAAACATCCTAACACAAGGAAAGGAAACAAATATAAAAATTCCTCCTATATTTTTACATGAAGCAAATAATCATATTGCCATTGTGGAAGATATTAAAAAGTTTGCCAAATCAACCTTCACAACATCGTACAGTAGGAATCAGATCCGAATAAATTTAACATCAATAGAAGATTACAGAACAATATCCAAATATTATAAGGATAATAAGCTACAATATCACACATACAAAGACCCACTAAATAAATTACTATCAGTAGCTATAAAAAATGTGCCACAATCGTTATCAGAAAAAGAGGTTCAAGATGAATTACATTTAGTCAATCCTAAGTTACCCATTGTAAAAATCACAAGATTACTAAATAAATACAAATATCCAACTGGAATATGTTTTGTAGACTTAACTGCTAACGAGATAGCCAAAGAAATTTTCAACATTAACAATCTATACTACAGTGTAGTTCATGTGGAACCCAGGAGAAAATCTAATGATATACCCCAATGTACAAGATGCCAGCGATTTGCTCACACGAAAAATTATTGTAACCTCGAACCCAGGTGTGTTAAGTGCCAGGGTAACCATCTTTACAAAGATTGCAATAAACACCAAGATGCAAAACCGATTTGTGTCAACTGCGGTCTTGACCATCCGGCTAACTTTAGAGGATGCAACTACTATCAAGAGATAAAGAACAAAATGAATTATCAAAATCAACGGCCATTATTATCGACGAATGAAATCAACCAAAACAACAACACCCTGCCAAGGTTTGCAGGCACCAATGAAAATAGTAGTACTAGCAAAACGTATGCACAAGCAGCAAATAAACAAAATGAAGAAACTAATAAACAGCAAACCCCGGTAAACAATTTACTGTCAATTATTTTTAATATGTTATCTCCGTATCTTGAACAGATAAAAAATTTTATAGTCACAAATGTTATCCCTCTGCTTTTTAATGTTAATGGTTAAAAAAAAAAGATCAATGTATCAAAAAATTATCAATCCTAAATTGGAACGCAAATGGTATCCTACGGCAAAGATCGATACTTATAGATTTTCTTACACGTAATTATGTAGACATAGCTTGCATAAGCGAAACACATTTAATAAGGAATCAAAAATTTAAAATTCCCGGATTTAATATATACAGATTTGATCGTGAAACAAATCATGCAAGTGGAGGATCAGCTATCATAATTAAGAAAAGCATACAACATACTCATCTGGACACAATAAAACCAACTTCTCTAGAAGCAGTAGCAATACAATTGGGGGATACCAGCGGAAAAATTTTAAAAATAATAGCAGCCTATAAGCAACCAAATAAGAAGTTGAATTACCAAGATATCGAATCCCTTTTTGACGGAAATAATGCAACAATAATGTTGGGAGACTTAAATTCTAAAAATAAAGCATGGAATTGTAGAACTAATAATCCAGCAGGCATACTCCTGTATGATACTACTAACAACAACGCTATACACATTTTAGCTCCAACCGAACCCACATATTATCCAACTAGAATCGATTATCAACCAGACATATTGGACATCGTGTTGATTAAAAACTTTACAGAGGTCATACAGCAGACGGTGCTTACTGAGTTGGATTCTGATCACTTGCCGGTGTTAGTTACGTTCTGCAGTCAACCAATTGTTAAACCACAGACCCCTTGCTTGATTCAGGGAAAAATCGATTGGGATCAATTTAGAACTGAATTAGATAATAAATTTAAGTGTCCATACAACATTACAAACAAAAACGATATCGAAATTGCAATTAGCGACCTTACCAGTGCAATAAAGACATCAGTTCGGAAAGCAACTCGGCATAATGCGCGAAGGCAAACACATAATCAAGTAGCAACGCCTCTACATATTTTAACATTGATTAAAGAAAAAAATCGAGAGCGCAGATTATGGCAAAGAACGAGAGATCCAGCACACAAGCAACTGTACACGCAGTTATCACATCAAGTCAAGCTTCATCTCGATCAGCATCACTACGACAATTATAACAAATATATTCAAGATCTGAATACTAACGATCCAACCTTATGGCGCACAACAAAGCGAATCTTAAATACACCAGAAATAATGCCCACACTAAGAGTTGGCAACCAACTGTATACTACAGAATTAGAAAAATGTAACATACTGGCGAATCATTTAGAAAACGTCTTTAAGGATGACAGAAATAATAACGAAATACAGCATGAAATTCACGAAAGTGTAAAATCATATCTGCTACAACCTAGTGACCAGAGCGACTTCGAACCCGCATCAGCTATTGAAATAGCAACGCACATCAAGCAGCTTAAAAACAAAAAAGCCCCGGGTCATGACATGGTTCCAAACATTGTACTAAAACATCTGACTAAAAAAACATTAGCTGCACTAGCAACCATCTTCAATGCATGCTTTCGATTGGGTTATTTTCCTAAAACATGGAAGCGAGCACAAATTATCACAATCCACAAAACGGGAAAACCAAAAGCAGATCCCGGTAGCTACAGGCCAATTAGCTTGTTACCTACACTGTCTAAAGTCTTCGAAAAGGTTATTAAAACCCGTCTTCTCAACTTTGTCGAATCACATCATGTAATACCACCTCACCAATTTGGATTCAAATCACACCACTCTACGGTACACCAGCTTCACAGAATTACAGAGTATATAGTAGCAGGCTTCCAAAAGAAACAATATACGTTAGCCGTGTTTTTTGATGTGGCCCAGGCATTTGATGGAGTGTGGCATTCCGGCTTGATCTATAAGTTAATCGCACTGGAAGCACCGCGGTACCTAGTCCACATAATAGCATCCTTTCTGAGAGATCGCACATTCAATGTTAAAGTAGGAATAGAAGCTTCACCAATTAAGATAGCTGAAACTGGGGTACCACAGGGATCTGTCTTAGGACCCCTGCTGTATAATATTTACACCAATGACATACCCCAAGATGACACCTGCTTCACAGCAACTTTTGCAGATGATACTGCTAAGCTATCACAAAGTGAAAAATTGGAAGACGCTCTAGAGGCGCTACAACAAACAATTTGCGATCTTGAAGATTGGTGCTTAAAATGGAAGATCAAGCTAAACCCGAATAAAACAAAAACAAAGATTTATACTTTAAAAAGATATGCAAATCCGCTAAATATAAAAATCGGTGATCAAGAAATAGAATGGACGGATCGCAGCACTCCAGTCAAGTACTTGGGAGTATATTTGGACAGTAGACTGACGTGGTCCTATCACATTAACAAAAAACTAAACGAAGCATACTCGAGACTGGGAATGCTTTATCCAGTAATCGCTAAGAAGTCAACATTAAAAATTGAATGTGGTTCGTTGATATATAAATCAGTAATAAGACCAGTTTACTCGTATGCCAATATCATCTGGGGAACATCATCAAAAACAAACATCAATAAATTACAGCGTCTACAAAATAAAATACTGAGAATGATCTGCAACGCCCCATGGTTTGTAAGAAACGAACAGCTTCACGAGGAGCTGCAAATTCCTACAGTAAAGCAATTCAACGAAAAATGTGCGAAAAACTACTTTAACAAATTAGTGAATTGCTCAGGTGCGATCCATTATAACATTGGTGAAAAAACGCATAATTCCCGACTTAAAACGAAGCATTTGCCTCAGGATTGCCTTATTTGACTGAGTTGTAGTTTTGTGATAAAATTGATTTGTTAACTTTCATTGTGTTGATATGTATGTTATATGATTGTCATAAATATTGTGTATAGCTTGTAGCTGAGCCAATATAAAATAAAAAAAAAAAAAAAAAAAAAAAAAAAAAAATATTACTTGAAAGGGGTGGGAGTAATAAAATAATTTTTCCTCCTAGGGTGCCATTTAAAATTCTTGAGTTCTGGAGCAAACTACTCGGGATGCCGACCTTTCCGAGAAATAATATCACTAATCGATTCTTTATTACGTCTTTTATAATAAATTTTGTTACCCAATTCTCTACGAACTACCGTTTTTGAAGAAATGACTAATACAGGTGGTCTCATTCACCCTGTATATATGCAGGAAAAAAAAATGATTTCTAATAATATAATAAGTAAAATTTATTGATTTTTTTGGCTTTTTAGGGGGTCGCGGCATTAAAAAGGTTGAGAAACGATCAATGAGTCTTAAGTGCAAGAAAACAAGACTTGTTTGGAAATCATAAATTCCATGACTTCTCCATAAACAACTTGGCAGATTTTCAAATTCCCTGACTTTGGAACTCTGATAAGGGATATTCCACACCAAATAGATTTGGTTCTGACCCTCACCATTTTTGATTATTTTGAACATTAAGAGACACCCTGCATTTTAGTAAAGATGTATGCATGCTTGTACGTATGTCGTCACGGTAGGGAAAAAGGTATAGAAATTTAGGAAATGTAGTGAATGAAATATTATTGGAAAATTTGAACTTTTCATCATAACTTTGTGATTAGGGGCGACATATTTGAAATTCGCAGCGGGCTCAAGAGCAGTTGGCACCGGTCCTGTATGCACTGCTGTTCTCATACTTTTTTATTTATATTGTCATATATTTATTTCCAATGGAAATAATTTTTGAGAAAGAGAGGGGGTGGCTTAAGCCTCCTTAGTCGAGTAATTGGACCTGTTAATTTTATATGTCAAAATGTGTTATTGATATCTTTGATATTTCATCTTTGATCATTTATCATCTTTGATATGAATGACTGGTGCAAAGTACTAAAACTTAATCCCGAATTTCCTTCATCACAAGGAAAGTGGGTTAGAAATAATAGATTTTGGATATTTTTCGATATTTTTTTCTTCCAGTATTATGTTGAGCCCTTCCCCATACAAGTAAATTTCTGAGTGTGCCTATGGAGCGCACCGACTTCACTTACTCCAGGATGCTGAATATGTAGATAACGCCACTGAGCTGGAGCGCAAAAAATTGTACTATTCCAAATGATTTTTTGTTTTATATCCTCAAATAATTTGTCTACATCTTCATGCTTATTATGTGTCTGGTGAAATGCGAGGCCGAAGGCCGAGCTATGTTATGGGATGAGCAAAGAGCGGCCTCAAGAAACTAGATAAAGAGTGGTCATATTTCAGTGCTCACGTTTTCCAACAAAATGGCCACCACACAAGATTCGGACCCCTACCCAAGAACATTCGATGGTCACAAATTAAGGGCACTCCTTTTATTTCCCTAATATTTAACTTTGCGAAAACTATTCATTAATAAAAAAAATTTTTTTAATTACAATTGGAATTAAACATTTTTTACTCTTCAATTATGAAAGATTTTACGAACGCAAATCTGATGTAATAATCATGCACATAACATACAATTTCCTCCTTCCTAAATAAATGGACAACAGGAATCTCGTTAAGCCATTCATGCACGTCTTTAATTTATTTGTAATATTGAAAAAAGTCACGACGTAACCATCTTTATGATGTCCATGCAGGAATAATCACGGTATCATAAAATAAAAAAAAAACATTAAGGGGTAATATTACCTTGTGTGCAGAAAAAGTAGGGTCATTTTTCTGAATTTATTATAAAAAAAATGAAAAGATTTATTCATATTCGAGTTAATCCATATAAAAGTTCATGCCTTAAGGTACATTAAAATTTAAAACATCTTTTTAGATCTTTTAAAAGCAAAATGACAGCATGACAGCTCTCGCAAAACAATTCCATTTTTTGTTAACCTGGGCGAACCGCTACAGGTCGCAATTTTGCACTTAGAACAAAAATCCAAAAATTTTCTGAAAATATGGCTCAAAATCTAGTGAACAACGTAAAATTTTTTCGGAAAATTGTTTTATAAAGAAAATTGGCATCGATTTGAATTTTATTTAATGTTTTTTTCGAAAAAATCGCCCGAAAATTGGCAATAGAATAGTCAAATTTTAATCTATCAAAAAAAATACTACGATATTCACTAAAAAATCTTATTTTGAAGCTACAGTTAAAATTTGAACTCGATCGGATAAAAATTGAAGGAGCTAGCGGTTCACCCGACGCGAAAAATGTGGTTTCGAGAAAAACGCGGTTAAAGTTTCAAGTAGTAGCATTTTAAAGAAATTTTTATTTTGCCTCTAATCTGCGATGCTTCCACCATATAATTATCCTTCCAACTAAAGATTATTTTCCTCTTCGTCCTTTCTGGCAGACATTATGTCTCTGCCAGACTGCCACCCGCTTTAGCCTCCTCTATGAGGGAGCGTTCAGATTGCTCGATGCGTATCGCGTCGGCTTCCCAGCAGAAATTATAGCATTTTAATCCGATAATAATGCCTAATTGTTCCATAACTTTCAATATTGCAGTAAAACTATCATTAAAAAATTTTCCTCCTTATAATCAACTTTTTGCATCATTCTTGGATAGTTTAGGGAGTGTTTAAGCCAATAAAAAAATTACGTAAAAAATAAAGGCGCAAATCCAAAATAGGAGAGAGTGGGGTTGGTGGCATACACATCTCTCTGGTTGGAGCATTTAAGACTTTTCAATGCTTCAGGGTAAAAATCGGTATGTACCTAAATGAAAATTAATTTGTCCATTAAGCTGCAGCAAAATGTGATGCAACTGATTGATTCTCCTTTTAATGCGTTAAATAAAATAAATTGATATATTATTTATTGTATATAAAATAATAATTAGAGTAATTGATTAAATAATAATAACATTAATTTTCTTTTGTAGTGCTTTGGAATTTCTGGTTTTATGAGAATAGTGATAACAGTACCATCTGACCTGATGATAGAAGCTTGTAATCGCATGATGGAATTTTGCAATCGACATTACATAGAATAATTTAATTACTGTACAAAATATAAAAATCTATACTATGTTACTTTCTATATTACAACTAAAACCGCAATATTCACAACAAGAAGTTTATATTAATATCAGTAGATATTTTTTATGAAACTTGAACTTATGTACTCCATATTTGCATTGCAACTTTTATAATAAACTCAATATTGATGTAAGTGCCTACTTCCTTCTTCCCCATCTAATTTTAAAAACAATTTCTCAATTAAAAAAGCGTTTATAAACAAATTTATTTATATCTATTAAATACTATACAAATACAAGTAAAAAATTAAATAAATATAAGAGAATTTTATACAGATATCACTTATATGTACTGGATAGGTATTCATAGAGTAAAAAGGTTATTTTAATAATAAATAATACTAACTACAGCAGTGGTAATGCATTACAACCTAACTTACGAAAATAATTGAGAAACGGAATAAATATAAAAATATAAATAATTACCAAATAATGGCGAAAGTTCGTACAAACATACTTAAGAATTGTATAACATCCATCAAGAAATTTGCTAGAAATTTACTCGATCATCAAGGCACAAGAATCTTATAACATTATAAATTTCAATTAACTTTCATGTCGTTCGGGAACACAAACAAATAATTTAGCACAACAAGAGTTAAATGAGTTAAATGCATCATTCAGCCATTGTGGCTTTGATTTCCATCCAATTGTAACAAAATATACAGGAATTCCACATAATACAAACGCTAGTCCTATTCCAACTTCCCAAGGACTTACATAGCATGGGAATGTTACCAAAAATGCACATATGCATAAGAATATCACAGGAAGGGCTAAAGATACTTTAATTGGCCTTTCTAGTTTTGGTTTCTTGTAACGCAACCACAATAAACCAGTCACACTAATTGTTGTAAAGAGGGCTTCAACAAAGGATACATAATTTATAAGAACGTATACATCTTCAATAATCAGAAGCACTAATGTGATGATGCACTGAAAAAAAAATTAATTTATAGTACAGTGAATAAACTTTAGAGTATTGCTTTATATGGGCGGAAACAGCTCGAAATTCGACGACAATCGAATATATGCAGGTTCCCTTTTGAAAAAAAACTCACCATAAAAATTAAGGAAGGTATTGGAGTCAGCCTCTTAACATTAATTAAAGCGATAGCGCTGGGTAAGTGGCCCTGTCTTGCCCCTACAAAAAATAAGCGAGACGATGCAAATATTGCTCCATTTAGCGATCCAAACGTGGAACACGCCACAAATATTGGTATCAAAAAGGAAAATCCTCCCAACATCTTATTCCCAAACGTTACTGCCACTGCTTCCGACGATAAAATTTCGTCACGATTTAGTACAGCAAAATAGGCAACATTGGTGATAACATAAACGGTAGTCACTAACGGCATCGATATACAAATTGCTCTAGGAAGATTCCTAAAAAAAATAAATTAAAAAATAAATCGATCAAAAAAAAAGGAAGCGTATTACTTGTATGGTTCTTTAAGCTCTTCTGTTACAAAATTTAAATAGTTCCAGCCCGAGTACGAAAACAGCCCCGAATAAAATGCCAGTGCAATATATCCTGGTTCAGTTTGGGTTTCAGCCATGGGCTCTTCAAAATGTTGAACATTTCCGGAGAAAATTGACCAAAATCCGGCGACAACGATAATTAATAAGGCAAAAATTTTAGTCGCCGTAAAAGAATCTTGAACTCTGGTTACCCATTTTACATTGTAGCAATTTATCACAGTCAAAATGCACATGGTAAGGGCAGCAATTAATCGGATTGCTGCGTATGGTGGTTGACAAGTAGGCCACATTGGCTGTAATATGTATTGAGCAAAAGTTATGGCAGTGATAGCATTTCCAGTTGGAACCAAAATGAAAAGTGCAACCCAAAGGTATAAAAAGGCAGGTAAAGGACCAAACGCGTCCATGATGTATGCATAATCGCCTCCCGATTTAGGTATCATCGTACCTGCAAGAAAAATATGATAATGTAGTATGTACAAAATTTCACATTATGCTAATTTCGGTAGTGTCATGCGAAGTTAGAACTGGTCACCATTTCTAATAAGTGAATTTAACATTGAACTTCACCTAACGTAAATAACATTTTAGTAAAATTACGTAACTAAAAATTTATTATAAGATAAAAATAATATTGGCAATTAATATTATATCACGTAACATAAATAAACAAATAAATAAATTTTATAGTTTTTGTCAAGTTTGTCCAAATTCATTGGCATTTTATTTTAATTTTTCTTAACTTTCTAGTTATTAGTATGTACATACATAATATTATTTATCAAAATTTTTATAATCTTAATAATTTAAAAATAATAAATTTTACAGTTTCATTTTAACCACTTAATGCTCATTGACGTGTCTGATTTAATGTAGTGTAGGTGTAGTTACTGTGTAAAAACTAAAATTATTTTTAAAATTGGTCAGTAACCCAAGTAAAATTTTTGCTGTAAATTGCCTGCCAGTGACTGGCTAAACAGGGGTAGAAGATTATTATATAAGCTTTGTTCCAACAAGCAGTTCCGTTATCGTTCACTACCAATAATTGAACTAGGAACTGCGCTTGCTTGAACAAGATTACTAAAATTACGAGCAATACGTAAAAGCACGTTGGAACGGTTGCAGTTCTGTTTTCAAAAAAAGTGTGAGTGACATGGTTAAACGTAAAATTTTGATGCATAGACCTTTCAAGGAGGCACTTCAAAGTTTTGGGATTAGGATGATTGACACTGTACCATAACTTATTGCCAACCCTTAAGTAATATTTTTAACTAAAAAATTTATTTTATCGATTCTACCTAAATCTAAAATTGCCCAAAATTTTAAAATAATGAAGACGAATAAATTTGGTGTGAAAACAAGTGTTATTTTTGCTGCAACTAAGTTTAACCACTTGCAGAACGCTCGGTTCTTGATTCGAAGCAAGAATCGTTAGAACTAGTTTGACCGGTAATATTACTGATTCTAAACTCGTTGGAACAGCAGATTTATAGTAATCTAGAATTCTGTACTAGTAGTTCTAGTCTGTTGGAACGAAATTTTATGAATGCGCTTGCGTTGTAGTAATATTACTGGAAATAATCGTTGTTGGAACGAAGCTATAGCTATTAAAAGAAACTCAACGGAATTTGATATATAACATTTAATTGAAGCGTTTAAAGTGATGATGAATGTCAAATATTGATCAGTTTAGCCAAAAATTGATTTTAAAGATTACATTTTCCACGCAAAAGTTCTTATTGGCAGCAACCTGTCGTGGGTACGTGTAATTTAGACTACTCTTAGGTGCAACGCATGGAATGTGGAACTATCATTGGTGTGGTGTTTACAATGCCTCACCGCGTGCCTCATCAGTTCTCTTCAAGAAAATGCACTGGGTATGTGGAAGTGTGTCTATACTAAACCAGTGCTGAGTTACATGGCATTAAGTATTTTCCTAAGCGCTAGGTCATTGTGACGACGAAGGAGATTATTACACAAGGATATGCTATGCTATGGAATATGGAGGGGTTAGAGCAATACAAACTAATAAAAAATGTACAACAAAATTTCATTTTTAGTACTTTTATATCGAGACTTTAGAGCTGATTACATTTTGGCTAAAATTGATGCATGGAAACTTGAGAGTGTGAGTGACGCGCATAAATAGATTAACAAGATTCTTAAATTAAAACAAGTTAGGGTTCATCCAAAATAAGATGACTGGGTGGAAGCCAATTTCTTGCGCAATCGATGTGGAGGGAAGACGTGTCAGTGCCATTTAATTTTCGTTTCTGTACATTAGCTTCGCACAGCCGAGCCGTTATATTTTGGATGAATCCTACCTAGTTATTATTGTATTGAAGTGTCGATATCATCTCACAAAAAGACTAACAAGTACATTTTTAATTGGGGTGGCCAGAGTAGGAGTGAATCATGTCTATAAATGATTTTTATGAGTTATCAAAGTTTGATTTAGTACAACACTAAAATATGTGATATTTTTGGCAACAAAAAGAAAGCAAATAAGCCAACATAATATACCAAAATGAACAATGACTTGATCTACTTTAGCACTAAAGTAAGTTATGCTGCACTTAGGACGTTTAGGAACGATAATTCTAAAAATCACAAAAATGAACTTAATTCACTCCTGTTCTGGCCACCCCAGTTATCTCCTAGATTGGCAACAAAGCAATATCAGTGAAGAGGAATTTAAAATTCGTCCAAAGTTAAAACTTTTATTTTAATTTAATCACAATTCAATTAAACACAACTCAGTCCAGTAGACATACAGAATGTAGGTAGTGGTTGGCGTAAGTCAATACTTAATAATTGGATTACATAAGTGTAGGTGCTCTACATAAACTTGATTTAAATAAAAATGCACAAGTGAAAACCTACATAATTTGGATTAACGTATAAATAATTTTTGATAAAATAGCAAAATGACTGATTTTTATAGTGCTTAATTGACTTGTTATATTATAATATTATGAAGTTTAAAATCGGTTAGTGCTCCATAGAAATTTCATTGGAATGATTTTTTTTTTCATAAACATAATATTGGTTTTGACACATTATTGTACAAGTCTTGAAAAACATTTAACAATTTTTTCAAGTCAAAATATTATAAAATGGCCGCGTGGCAGCTGAACTCCAAAAAGCACCTCTTAAAATGCGGTTAAAATGCTTTTTGGAGTTCAGCTGCCACGCGGCCATTTAGTAATATTTTGACTTGAAAAAATTTTTAAATGTCTTTCAAGACTTATACAATTATAATGTCCCGAAACCCAAATTGATCTAAATACATTCATTTTCTCAGAAAAAATTCACAAAGTTGGACTTCTTAGTTTTGCCGGCAAGGTGGACCCCCGCCTTAAAAACACATTGGTTTAACATTTTCTAATCTTTTTGTAAATTTGTTCAAAATTTTCATTACACAGAATACCAAAAGTAAAATTAACCAATAACAGGTTATATCGAGGGACCTACCTACCTACATGTCATATCGTCATAATTCTATGGTCATAATAGCATTTACATAATATTGTATAGAAACAGGGGTAGTTTCTCTATAGAAAATTTTTATCATAATATACATCACAATACATTTTCAAAATAAACTACCCATATACTTAACATACTTCCATACAAATAAAGTGATTTCAAATACCCACTTACGTTTACCACTCTAATATTCGTTTGCCCTTGAATATACTGCCGATAGAAAAATTTAAATTTGTAATTTACGTACAACAAAAGAATAAACAAATATTTCCAAATATATTATCTTCACGTAGAATTTTCAAGATCTTTTATAAATAAAAAAAATATGATCAAATACAATTTTTTTTGAAAATATATAAAATATAAGTACCTACTAGATGCATACATAAATTTTGGAAAATTGTCTAGTTGAAAGATTCTCTCAGGAAATTCCAATGTTAAAGAGGCTAATCCATTTTCATTTTACTATTTTGCTTTATTGATATAAACGACTTTTTTAACTTAAAAATTTTGAAGTAGGTAGTTACTGTCCTGCAACAGGAAAAGCTTTCTGAATGAGCGATTTTTAGTCTTTCAAGCAGTGATTCCCAAACTTATTTTCTGGAGGCACACTAAAATCATTAAATAAAATTCGCGGCACTTTTATTGTTAGACATATTAAAAAAAATAATATCACAACAATAAAGGTCAGCAGGCTGCTCCTGCGTGTCATTTTTTTAGAACACACAACGCACTTTGATTGGTCGTTGTCGTTGGTCATACCAATTTAAAATCACCTCCTCTGAGATCGAGTTGCACACCAATCGAATTTCCAACCTTGGCAAGCTAGCAAGCAGACTATTTCGATCTTATTAGATCTCATCAGTGTCTGTCCATGATGGACTAAAAGGCTTGAACTAAGTCAGCTCAAGCTAACTCGTGTATGTAGTATACGTGTATACAGGACATATGTAGAACCACAGATTAGACCAGGTGAACAGCCACCGATGTGAACATAGGAAATTAACATGAGAAATCGAGTTTTCTTTAATTCCTGCTTCCCATCGGAACGGATAAGAATGAAAAGAGTATCAATTTGAAGAGATTTTTATTCCGCTTACGTAAAGATACATAACACTTGATATTTTGTTCTTTAATTACTGTTAAAAACTCACTAATAAAATGTAAAATCTACAATAGCGCATTAAAAAATTTTTTAGTTGCCTTGTTTGAATTTTATTGCAATTGTTTTTGCTTGCAACTAAAAATTGTTTAATTACGCTATTTTGCATTTTATTAGTGAGTTTTTTAACAAAAATTAAAGAACAAAATATTAAGTGTAATGTATCTTTAGAAGCGGAATAAAAATCTCTTCAAATGGATACCTTTTTCATTCTTATCCGTTATGATGGAAAGCAGGAATTAAAGAAAAACCAATTTCCCATGTTAATTTCCTATGTTCACATCGACAGCCGGTCACCCTGTAAATACAGACACCTAGCCCATGTAGTCTCAAAAAAAAACGGGATACAGAATAAGATTACCACCGCTAGCGTGCTTGCCGGGGAGACCACGACATGGTCGTAACGACGTGGCCGTGATCTCCCCAACAACCACGCTAGCGGTGGTCGTCTCTTATATCCCATCTCTTTTGAATTATTCTAAACGAATATAGTATTCATTGATATTGATCAATAATAATGTAGATGCTAGATGGTATCTTATTAGCTATATTCGATAAACCAATTAAAAATAACTGGTCAGGTTGGCGGCCTACAGTCATCTTATTTATCTCGACCTACGGCCTCTCAACTTAAGTCTGTTGAAGATATTGAATTCTTTCACAAAACTAAATTTAAAGGATTGTCTTTCGGAATTCCGCCTGTATGGGGGGGGGGCGTTATCATACGTCAAAGCTACAGTTGTTCGGTCTTCGGTCTCATTCCATAATAATTTTTAAATTATATCGAGTTAAAATTAATAAATTATTTTTATAATTTTATTAAGCTTTCAGGCATCGATATGCTTTTCATCAGGTATCCATGCCTGCAAGCTTAATAATAATAACTGAAGCAAATCGAAAATCGGTTCAGAAAACTGGACAAACAATGGTTTTCTTGGTAAATATAATTTAAAAAAAATCTTGTCCGGCATTTTTTAACATATCTGGAAACTCTAGGTAGACCCCTTCGTCCTATGTATACCTCTATTATAAAGTTATAATCACAAAATACCAAATATCTTTTGCTAAACTAGACCATAATAATCAGTTACGATTCAAAATGCTTATTAAAATAAATTACTTGGTTTTAAAGTAAATTTAAATTACTTATAAAAATAAAATAAAAACATAAGTAATGATTATTATAGTAATTAATACGTTGTTTTTTTTTTAACTAACAAGGGGAAGGCCAACTTTGGTCGTCACAGATCTGCACCACTATCTTTATATCGTTACAACCCAATTAGAACGTCACTTGATGAAAGTTTAACGACCCGGAATTCAGAAAATTTTGTGAAAATAATTTTTAAAGGGCAATGTAAAATTCAAGCATTTGGTAGTTCAAATGTATTTCATTATTATTTCCTTCCTAAAAAATCAGTTGACAACTGCTCGACATAACCTTAGATTTACCCATTATTTTATTTATTAATTTGAGCATTATATCTTTGCTTTGTGATGTAACAGCTTGTAATCCTTTTTGTAACAGCACAAAGTTAAAAATACAACATGTAATAATGGTTACACGATAAATGAAAAAGGAGCATTTAAAAACTCATACTGGTGAGAAACCGTTTGCCTGTAAGATTAGTGACATAAATAATGCTTAATTTTGGTTTAACTGTATGCACATTGCATACAATCTGAATGCACACTTAAAGATATTGATAATCAAGAAGTGGAATGTGTCAAAAACGAGGTTCAAATTATATTTACAATTAAAGTATTACTTATTTTATTATGTTGTTCATATCGCAGTTATGGTATTATGAGTTTTTAAATGTCTTTTAAATTTGATTTGTGTACACATTTTATAGGCACAAGACTCACAAGCACATGACTTTTCTCCTGTGTGAGTTCTTAAATGATCCTTTAAAGATGATTTTTGAGCACATTTTTATAGTCATAAATTTTACTGGCAAACGGTTTCTCACCAGTATGAGTTACTCAATGTTCTTTTTTCATTTATCGTGTAACCATTATTAGTACATGTATTTGTAAACTTTCTGTTACAAAAAGGATTGCAAGCTGTTACATCACAAAGCAAAGATATAATGCTCAAATTAATAAATAAAATAATGGGTAAATCTAAGGTTATGTCGAGCAGTTGTCAACTGATTTTTTAGGAAGGAAATAATAATGAAATACATTTGAACTACCAAATGCTTGAATTTTACATTGCCCTTTAAAAATTATTTTCACAAAATTTTCTGAATTCCGGGTCGTTAAACTTTCATCAAGTGACGTTCTAATTGGGTTGTAACGATATAAAGATAGTGGTGCAGATCTGTGACGACCAAAGTTGGCCTTCCCCTTGTAAATAAAGATAAGTTTATAATAAGTTAATAAGTAATATTGTCGGAGTTTTCTAAAAAAAAAAAAAAAGGTGAAATTGCAAAATTTACAATAAGAGATGCATTTTCCACTTTACACATTATTTTGTGCATTTTCTATTAAGAATTAAAAATTCCTTCTCCAGATAGTAGGTAAAAATGATGCCTCGAGAATCACTAAAAGCCCCCCCCCTTTTTCTCCGACTGATGAAACGGATTTTACCTTCTTTGGAGCAGGGTCGCCAGGTGATGTCTAATGTTTTGATTGTTTTTTCATATCTTGCGTAGTCAGGGTGATAGTTACCGTGAGACAATTGGAGGGAACTGCTCCAGGCGCATGAATCATGGGAGGCGCATAAATTAGAAATTGTTAGTTCCTGGTCAATATTAAGAATAACCCGGTATGATTTAGGATAGGGGATTAAAATAAAGTTTAAAAATTTAGAAAAAAGTATGCGAATGCAAAGTATCTATTGATTGAAAAATTGAAACGGATTGTGCTTAAAGTTAAAGATGTCCAAACATTGCTCTGACGTTTTCGTGCGATTCAGGTTTTGCTCCACTGTTAGCAAACGCGGTACCCATTTCACCGATAGTTTTCTTATGTCCAATTTTCTGTGTGGATATTTTGTACTAGTTTTATTGAGACTTTACAATATCAGTTATATCCACGATACTTATATCTCTCAGATCTTCATTTGGGGGGTCTGCTAACACGGTAGTCACCTCAATTGGACAGACTTAAAATGATTACGACTATAATCATCAAATGTGCATGGTCCTTATAAGCAGCATCATGCAACTTTACTTTCATTTCCGCACATGTATTTCCATCCAAAACTAGAAATCAAACTCGTTCTCGATAATTGTAAACACGAACTTCCTCCTTTCAGCAGCTATAAAAACAGAACTGCTCGATAAATCTGTCTGAAATGTTAACAAGAATTGTTCGATATACGGCGCTAACGATAGTGTGCAAATTTCCCGACAGTAGCGCTATCAGTCATTAAACACGGGTACTTATCAGTCCACCCTTGTAATCACTCTTGTGATATTCGCCGTTTTGACATTATCATTACCGGTTTTTCCCGTGAAAATGTAATTATGTCCTATTATTCAACAATATTAGTAAATAGAATAATTTTTTCTAATAAAAATTGTATTTCTACATTGCTAAATCAGCTAGTACAGCGTTAGCTACGCCACTGTTGTCAACAAACTTCGATGTAAAAAGAAAAAATTGACAAGAATGCTTTATTTAAAACAAAATAAGCCCATAATAGCAAAACAACTCCCCGAAAACATCAAATTAACTAAAAAGCGTGGGGCGATTAATTTCATGCAGATTCGCTTCCCACGTTTTCTGTTAATTTAATACCTACACTAAAGTATTAATTTAGTAATAAAATAAGCAATATATGAAATTATCAATAAAGTTTCTTAAGTTCAGGGATTAGTACTGCGTAGCAGGTTGAAAACAAAATGTATTGCATAACTCACTAGCAAAACATCTCAGAAATATGTTCCTGAATTTTTTTCTCAAAGAAGGTTCTTCTCGAAACGACATTTTTTCGCTCGGCGTTAATGAAATTTCAGAAACTATAAAATTGAACGGATTGAAATTTTACAGCGATATTTTGCACGCACATGGCTATTGCGGGAACTAAAACGAAATCAAAATTTTAATAATTTAATTTTTTTTTCACAAAGAACGTAGAAAAAATCATGATTTTATCATAGCTTTCTTACAAACTGATGCCATTTTAATATTTTTTAATGAAAAGTGTTTTCCAAGGTTTACGCGATAGCTACAATTATACAAATTAAGAATATTTTAAAATTTTATGTGTGAGATAAACCGGACTCGTCAAATCATTACCGCTATGGACCTACATACATACCTCCACTTGAAGGCACCATAAATATTATTCAAGATCCAAAAAAAAACAATAATAATATTATTAAAAAGTTACGATAAGCTTTTTGTATACTCAAAAACTACTTGAATAAAGTGTCGATAACATTTTCCTCATTATACTTCAGCCTACCCTAGTCCACTCCTGGACCAGGCCTCTCCGGTAATGGAGGTTTTGGCCATAACTCACCACGCTGGCCAGACGGGTTGGTGAGTAGTCCGTATATCGATTTTTGGACTATAGTTGTTTTACATCCAGTAGCAGCTTGCTAGGCTAACCTTCAGATGTGCCTATAGCTCTGTTTTTTCCCCTTCTTTAAAAAGATTCGTTAAACATGTTTTTCAAGAAATGTTTATATATTTTTGGAATTTTATAAATTCAGCTTCGTAGCTCAATAGAATAATTGTTTCTTGATACTGTCAACTTTTGGTAATTCTATTTAGTAATACGTATATTAAAGAAATCTCGAATTCCAATATTCAGAATTTTCAAAATAAGGAATGTCAAATTTCTTTTCAAATGTAGTAATAAAGACAATTATTGTAATACTTTAGTTTACAGAAACGATCATTCTATTGAGCTACGAAGCTGAATTTTTAAAATTCCAAAAATATCTAAATATTTCTTGAAAAACATGTTTAACAAATCTTTTTAAAGAACGTTTTACACCAATATTTAGTCACGTGGTGATGCTTCGCCTTAAGGGTCCTGTTCATAATGTGACTAAATATTGGTGTAAAACGTTCTTTAAAAAGATTCGTTAAACATGTTTTTCAAGAAATGTTTAAATATTTTTGGAATTTTAAAAATTCAGCTCTTTGGCGCAATAGAATGATTGTTTCTGGAAACTATAAAGTATTTTTAATTGTCTTTATTACTACATTTGAAAAGAAATTTGACATTCCTTTTTTTGAAAATTCCCAAAAGTTGACAGTATCAAGAAAAAATTATTCTATTCCGCTATATATAGAGCTGCTTTTTAAAACCCACCAAGATATTTCAACTTTTATTGTAAAATATGTTTTACAAAGCATTTTAAAGGCCATTTTACACGGCCATTGCGAACAGGATCCTTAACGGTGGCAACTCGTCAACTTAGGGGGACCACCGGCTTAACGTGCCCTCCGAAGCACGGAGACTTGGTCATAAAAAAGTTTGATTCTCCTCAGGTTTGAACCCGGTACCCCGCATTCGCATCCAATTGCGTTAGCTGTAAGGCAATGACCATCTCCTAATTAATTATTAAATTTGCTTAGAAAAAAATTCTTCAAAATACCTTACTATTTCAGTAGTCAATAATCTACTACCTACAACTAATCCCTTAAAATTAAATTTAAAAAAAATGTTTCTTAGCATAATATTGATTTTATATTTTTATTAGCATTTGACAGGAAGTTCACGAAGATCATGGAACGAATCTAGTAAATTAGTACGAGATCGATCTTACCATGGAAAATATGTGATTCGATTTTCGTTTCTAGAACGTAACCCCGGCGCAAATTGAGACCTCGGTGTATTTTATGTTTCAGAAACTTTTAAAAAGAAAATTAATGTAGAAATTAGTTTAAGGAAAAATCAAGGTCTACCTAGAATTATCAAAAAATTGAGCTGTGGTCAGCGGTGGTGCGACCGGTGCGGTCGCACCGGGCGCCATTCTAAGGGGGGCGCCAAAATGACAAAAAGTTTTTTTAAATAAACGTTTTCAAACAAATATTGCTTCTTTTTACTGTCCGGTCTGGGGGGGGGGGCGCCAAAATGAGATCTCGCTCCACCTAAAAATCTTGTTAGAACCGCCGCTGGCTGTGGTAATATTTCAGATAAACTTGCGATGTAATATCCAAATGTCAGCAGAAGCAATTCTTTTCTATTCGTAAAACTTTTGTCCGTATGCAAAAAAAATGTAATGTTTAAAATAAACCATTTTACTATTATTATCGAATTTTTATGAACAAAATAAAAAATAATAACTGATAACATTATTTATTTTTGAATATATAAATAAACCAAAACAATAATAAATAAATAAATTAGTTGTTGTTTTCTCAGTCAGTATTGTGGTATATTAGCTATATTTTACAAAAAAAACGTGAGAAATAAAAATGATGTAATACCGAACGAAAATTTCTGTGCAAATTTTACATACCTAGTTCGGCGTAACATAAGGCTCCCATCATAGAAAGTAATCCAGATAAAATCCAGACAATTAAAGCTTGACCAATTGATCCCGAATATCTTAAAACTCCTTTAGGAGAAACGAAAATTCCCGCTCCAATTATAATTCCAACGATAATAGCAACCCCATCGAGCATATTTAATTCTTTCTTCATTTTAACACCTGGCGATGAACCAGACGACGAAGATTCGTCAATACTTTTCTTTTTTGTCATTTTAAATTATAAAGAAGAGGCACAAAACGATAGTAACATTAAAAATCCGTACCGGTGTAAAAAGCACGTGTATTTACAAAAGTAGTGAAACAGCGTACGCACTCACTTCCTGTTTCACGAACTAATGCAACCGGAATTATTTTTGCCGAGTTGGTTTACCCCACTACTTTCTTTATTTACTACAAATCCACGAGAATGTTATCGTATAATAGTGGTCGTGCGATCATAGACAACCAAATCGGCTGCTTGCAGTAACTTCATATTCACGCATTGTGTTTTGTATAATCCAAATTGTTGCGAGTATGAATTTTAAATTTGCAATTTCTCCCTCTACATCCTGTCTTGAATTAGACGAGTAATTCAATAACAATCTGATGATAACAACAGGATGATAGTTGATGTATATGATTTTAGAATGTCAAGCAATAATTTGTTATCATTTTTCCTATTAAGTTTTTTAGATTCTAAACACCGCAAAAGTATTTTAATTAATACAAATCAGCACTAATAAGAGAATAAAATTGGCGCCAGAAATACTGTAGGTATATGCCTATACCCGGGGACAACCCCTTCAATAACTCAAATCAAGCAAATTGGATTATTCTATTGTACCAAGGTTCAAATAAATATTGGCTCCGCTGATTTTTTTCATTTCATTATTTCATCAATTTCATTATTTATAGCAATTTTATATTAAGCCCGCACGGCTTTTTCCTGAACATCACACGATTTTCCAAACCGTGTTTCTAGCTGGGTGCGCGTATTCGCTGTTATTTGCTACATCTGCATCTATTCGCTGGGTGCGTGACATCTGGCCACGTTTCTTGCACAATTTGTCCGCAGCGAACGCTGGCGTCGTTTTTTAATACCCCCACTATGCTTCGCACCCAGCGAATACGAATTTTATCCACCACTGACGCGCATAAATGGATTAACAAGCTTCCTGCTACCGATCTCACACACTGTGCACAAAATTTCAGCCTTTTTATTTATTTTCTGTTGACTTTAGAAGGAAGAAACAGTTTTATCACATTTCTTCAGATTTTTGTACTAAAAGATGTCCGAAAAATCAAAAAATTTCTAAAAAAACACGAAAACAACTTTAGACTTTTTTTCGCAATTAAATTCTACGTAAAAGGGAAACGTTCGTGCATAAAAATCTTTTTGCAAATATAATTTATGTCAATTCCTGGCATTAGTTTATGAAATGGTTGCTTTGAGCTCTCAATTTTGATTATTTTGGAAAATACAGGTTTGTAAATAAACATCAATTTATTTATAACAAAATCATGAATAGATTTTAACGAAAAATATGTGTTAGTGAACACAAAATTCAAGGTTTGGAATTTCAGGATCCTAGCAACAATGTTTGAACAAAATTAAATTTTTATCAAAAAATTGAAATCAAAAATTGCCCTGAAATCAAAATAACTGCTAATCTAATGAATCTTAGGGCTTAGAATTTTTTCGTTATTTTTCCTGTGTTTATTACAAAGGAATTAATATTTTCATAAAATTTTAGAATATTTGAACAAAATTAAATTTTTATCAAAAAATTGAAATCAAAAATTGCCCTGAAATCAAAATAACTGCAAATCTAATGCATCTTAGGGCTTAGAATTTTTTTGTTATTTTTCCTGTATTTATTACAACCGAATTACTATTTTCATTAAATTTCAGAATATTTGAACAAAATTAAATTTTTATTAAAAAATTGAAATCAAAAATTGCCCTGAAATCAAAATAACTGCATATCTAGTTCATCGTAGGGCTTAGAATTTTTTTGTTATTTTTCCTGTATTTATTACAACAAAATTACTATTTTTATAAAATTTCAGAATGTTTGAAAAAAAATTTAATTTTTATCAAAATTCCTATTTTTATAGGAATATTTTGTACCCGATACCTTGTAGCCAATCTATACAATAACTTTTTTTAAGATTAGGTCCATCATGATGAAATCTGATCAAATTTTTATCAATGTTAATATTTAACATTTATTTATTTATTAATGAACGTTGATAATTCTTATACCAATAAGTTTCAATTTTCTTATTTAACACAACCTAAACATCAGTAAACCTTTAAATATAGCTAAGCAGTTGCTATTTTATATTGGTTAATTCTCAATTTCATTTCCCTATATGTCTCACTCTTTAATAATTAAATAAAATAATTTTCCTTATTTTGAGGCCCGTCAGAGGAGGGCCCCCCAGAGAAGGGCCTCTTGCGCCTTTGATTTGACCTTTTTGATTTTGGCGTGGTTTACAATTTCATTTTTATTCTACCTGTCGGATTGGCCGAGTTTACATCGACCCTAGCAAATAATGCAAGCTCTGAAAATGAACTTTTGGGGGTTCATTCAAACTTAAAAAAATTGTCAAAATACTAAGTTTAAAATTTTATTTTGTCATATTTTACAACTTAATTAAAATTATTTACAAAATCATGATAATATTCTTATTACTCTCTAATTAATTAACAGAAAATAATTTTGCAGTACCATCATCTGAACAACTTAAAATGGTAGAATAATCCTTCGATATACACAAACATAAAATAGGTGCCAAGTGACCAGTTAAAGTTTCATTTGGTGTTCCTGTTTTACTATTAATTCGAATAATTTCACCATCTGAAGTACCCGAAAATAAAGTATCACCTGATCCCCACTTTAAACTTGTAATAGAATTATCAGCTTGTATCGCATTTCGAAGAACATGTCTTTTATAATCCCAAAGAAAAACTTTCCCCGATAGTCCACCAGTAACTAAAAGTCCCAATTCTGTGTTAAACAATGCAACTTCGATTTCAGTTTCATCGGCACTTAAAAAACTACTAATATGTCGCCCATCAGAAATTTTATACATTTGTGCGGATGGAGCTGTCACAAAAACGCCACTATCACCACTGACTTCCAAAGATGTTACACTATCTGCGCTATCTAATATATTCCACAAAACTTTTTCTTGTTTTATGTCCCACAATCGTATTTCACTATTTCCGTAACCAACTAATAACCGTATACCATCCGAAAGTAACTTAGCACAAGTGGTTTCCGTTCCAACATGTGGTAAGACTTTACATTTACCACTTGGAACCTGATACATGTAAACAGTACCCGACTGACAACCTAAAAACAACACATCGGCCATGTGGTGCCACATCAACCATAACAAATCTTCACTTTCGATAGACCAAACCATTTGCTTATTGTTGACATCCCAAACTTGAACAAAACCTGATAAATCTCCAGTAGCCAAATATTTATTATTAAAATTAAAAGTAACCTCGGTTATTGAGTCTTTATGACCAATGCACTCAAGAAGCACTTCTTTAGTTTCCGTCGACCAAATATAAGCCTTGTCATCTTCACCACCTGTTGCAGCAAATAAACCATTATCACTTAGAGCTCCAGCAAACACCGAACCACTATGATTTTCAAAAGTTAATTTTGATAAATCTTCAACTTCGTAGGGTACGTTTTCATCATTCTCTTCCAAATTGAGCTCACCTACAGCTTCGTCAATTTCCATATCACCACCCACGATATTTCCATCTTCATCAAGTTCGATCACTTCCAATATTTCTTCGTATTCATATTGTTCTTCGTTATCTTCCATTTTTAACAAGGAATTCAAAAATTAATAACCACATGCGAAATACAACTATAACCTACAAACAAATCAAGCTGTCAGATAGATAGGTCAGTGGCGTACATTCAGATTGGCCAACATAAATGGTGGCAAATTAAAATTTTTCAAAAATCTATTTCTTTTTGTAAATTATAGAAATTTAATTGCGTTGCAATTCGTAGTCCCATTTACGCAGTAAAGGAAAGTACCAAAAACCAATATTGCGGAGGAACCTTAGATCATACACATAATACAAGGGTAGGCACATTAGAATTTCGATTCAAAGGTATAATTTTAATCGTGAACGATTTTTGGAACAATGTCTGGATTCCTCCAACAACTATTTAACATCTTTCCTAATCAGAAATATTGCCAATGTAACAAATATTCGTATGTACATATTCGAAAAAAAAATTTATTAAAACTAATAAAAATCTCTAAGCATTAAATACTAATAAAATTCATTTTAACAAAATTTTTAAACTAAATTGGAGGTAATTGTTCATCTGGGTCCACCCTTAATATTTTATCAGCAAGAACCATTTTATTAATCATTTCATGATGCAGACCCCCACCACTTTTTGCCAGATTAAAAGCTCTGTGGAATACTTCTTTACTTGGTTTGGGTAAATATTTTGGAAAGTCAATTTTGAAACGTATAATCAAATTCCCCTTTTCACCTGGATTTTCCATTATCGGCATTCCTTCTCCGTCCACTACTTTCTCGTAATCTTGACTAAAATATTAAATTATAAATAATAAAGTAATAACAATTTTTTCCAGAAATTACCATACAATATCGGTAATTGGAATTCTAACAGTTCTATGATCGACTGTAATCACTGTTACGGTGGTGCCCAATAACGCTTCTTCCAATGAAATATCTTCATACATAATTAAATCATCACCTTCTCTTCGAAAATGATCATCGGGTCTATCTTCAGTTACAAAAATTATGTCGGCTAAAAGTAATCCGTAAGTTTCAATATGAACAAATTTACGTGCTCCAACCTGCAATTTGAGTAGGATTTTGATCCCCTTCTTCAGGAAACGCAATTTCAGTTTTGGGTTTAATTCCCGGTTTAATTGGAATACTTAAAATTTTCTCTCGTATTTCAGTTGTAGTTTTATCTTCTCCTATAAACTGAAGACGATGAACTTTCATTTTCTTTACCCCTCCGAAGAATATTTCGTGCAACGTTAAAGATAAAATATGATAAATTGGTGGTTGTTTCTTTCGAATGCCTCTCCCTTCCGGAATTTCATATAACGGTGGAAAATTATCTAAGTGGTCTAGTAAATCAGCATATGGAGATACTGTTCCAAAGAATTTTCTGAAATCTTGTGTTAAATAAAACGTAATTTTTTATTTAGGTGTGTAAGTGTACTTATAAGTTTCCATTGGTTCTCCATGATAGTGATACGGTTGGACGTAATCATCGGGTCCAGGAACGCCACGTTTTAAACCTTCTTCTCCATATTGATCAAAAACTGCTCTGAGCAGGGAATCACTCAGCACATCATAAGCTTCACCGATCAGCGCAAAAATTTGTTGGGCACTTTCATCTTGCAGGCGTTCCGGATTAAATTCTAAAGCTAAATTACGATACCTAGAAAATTATTTTATTTAGTAATTCATATTTCAATGCGCTATTTAAACTTTACGCTTTTCTTATTTCTAAATCATTGCTATTTTTTTGTATTGACAAAACTCCATAATAATCTATACCCATTTTTGGATTAAGCAGTAGTAAAAATATGACAGAAATTTCAAAATTAAGTCTTGGCCATCTAAAAAATGCAATTAAATTATTTTCATTTGCTATTAGTACTTTTCAGTTCACATGCAGGTTATTATTTGAAAGTATACTCAAATTGTTGCAATTTTAGGGTATTACCAAATTTTGTAATGATACATAATTGCGTTGGTTTTAATAAAAATTATAAAATAAAGGAATGAAAATAAACGCAAAAATTACCCTTAAAAAATCATCCTCGCATCATCAATAAAAGTTTAACGGCTAAAGCTCCATCTGAAATATGGCCCTGCATCTCAATTAACGAGATTTAATAAGAACATTTCCAAATTAGATATTGAAGATGTCGTGAATAGTTCTTTCCCTGAGGCCATTAAGAACGTTGGTACAAACTGTTTGTCACAGTTGCCAAAATCCCATCTACATTTTGTCGGGGTCTATTTTCCACCTACACTGGAAATAGACATCCCACTTCTGGACCAATGAAAAGTCATTAATGTTTGTGGATCATCATAAACCTATATCTGAATTAGCATACTGTTAATCTTGAAACTTTTATCATTCAGCAGAACCTCCACCTTTTTGCAACAAACAATAACATCGCAACATCGACCTCACTCTAGGAACTTCCAATATGGTAGCTGATAACGCACAGTTGGGAGATGAAAAGTGGGGTGGTTATCACTGATCACAAGACTATTTGGTTCTCAATTGGTACAGTTGGAAAGGAGGGGGTCTTCCTTATCAAAATAAGAAACACTGTAGCACCCCAGCTGTGTTTATCCTTACAATTAAATAAACAATTACTTAGCTGCCACCAGGTTCATTTAGATGTTGTTTTGATTAGAAAATAGTTAACAGTTCTAATCGACGGTCGAACCAATCCCGTCAGGTAAGCGAGATACGGAGGTGTGGAGATAAAAACAAGATTTATTTAATTTAATGAATTAATTGCATTTATTAATAATTTTATCAATGAAACGAAAGGAACGAATACATGAATAATAAATTTATTGCAGCTTAAATTTAGTTACACATTAAAGTCTAAAAAGAACATTAACGTGATGAAAGATCTTAGAGCTTAGTTAGAGGTTTGTGGATTCACTTTATTGCTTAAATAATGATTAAAAACAAAAAAAATGATATAATTGACACTTAGCAGATTTTCAAACCGGCACAGGGCTTGCTTTAGTTTGAATATCGATCCCTTTCTGACTTGGTCCGTTTTTGGAACCCGTATCTATGTTTAAATTTTTACACCCTCTATATCTTAGTGGTCAGATATTCTTTGTGGATTGGTTTGCAGCTGATGGCTTATAAAAAACTACGTTCTCACCATTTGTGAGATTATACAATAAATTAGCTTGTTTAATTTAATTCTATATTAAATTTAGGAAAGGGGTGGTTGTTACACCACAATCCCTATTGAAACCATCAATGACATTTAGACCCCCTGGGTTACTTCAAATTTAGAACTCTCTAAATGTTTAAATAATATCTCGAAAGTTGACGATCTTATTGAGAACACGAATCCAAAATCTTATTTCAAAGCACGCTCAGTATATAAGAAACACTACATTGGCAGACTTGCCTGGTGGTCTAACAATGTAGAAAGAGCAATGAAGAAATACCTTAACGGGGAAAACAAAAAAAGGCCAAGGAAATGGTTGGAGAGATTTTGTAGAGGGTCATTTGGTTGAGAACCGTTGGGGAATCACATACAAACTTGCTGCGGGGAAACTCAAGAAGAAGGAAATCCTTTGTACTGTCAGGGATGATTTATGAAGTGATACCATTACCATGATGCCATAATATATTCTGAAAATTCTGTTGGATAAGCTACTTACTGACGATGATCCCATAACAGACTCGTTAGTAGATCACCAAACTATGAGGTCGGATTTTGGAAATCCCTTTCCGGACACAGAAATGAGTGAAATTAAATCTATTGAAATGGCAGAGTCAGTTTCTTTGTAATATTTTTCTGTTTCGTACATTTCTTATTAGTTATTAATCACCTACATTCACCTGGAATTTTGGATTAATTTAGTCTCATTTCAAATACTAATACATTTTATTTTGGCGCCTTCAACTTTTGTTTTTAATTTCTTGCCTAAGTAATATAAACATTTAAAACACATTTTAAACGCAGTGTAGATTAGAGCGGTTAAAATTATAACAATTAATAAACAGAAACTAATTACATCCAAAAGGTAATACTGATAAAGTGGAATATCTATAGCTGGACTTCTAAAATGTTTGGCTCCTTTGTGTCTTATGACGTATTCGGTCCACCAAACTGCTTTCTCTAATGGCGTCATAGGTTGATCTACCATTAATTTTCCTAGTTCTTCTGCTCTCTTACGATATCTGAAAATTGATATAAATACTTTTCTTCGCACTGATGGGTAATTCTTACTTGGGGTTATCAATTAACTCAAGAATTGTGCTTTCTAAGTTCTCTTCAGTCAGACTTGTACTATCGAGTGCTAAACCCCATCCTTTAGTTACAACAAGTCGGGCATTGTAATTTTGATCCCATAACATAGGAATTCCAAGTACCGGTACCTTGCTGAGTATAGATTCTTCTGTGGATTGAGAACCACATTGAAAAATAAATAATTTGATATTTGGATGCCCTAAGAAAAATAAATTCAAATAAAATAATTAAATGTGCTGCACCGTACTTAAAACATCTTGTTGAGGCAGCCATTTTGCAATCATAACATTTTCAGGTTTTCCACCTAGTTTCTCGTTTTCAAATTTCCACAAAATCTTATACGGAAGTTTAGAGAATGTATGCATAAATATATTCAAAAGAGATTTTGGAAGATCTTTACTTTTTGCATTTGTTCCCAAACTAAAGTAAATGAAACCTTCCTTTGCATTATCCAAATATTTTTGTAGATCCTGAAAGAAATTGTAAAAATATACGGAAATCTATTTAAAAGAAATATTAAGATATTTTTGGCAATTTTCAATTTTTTCATCAGATTTCTCGTTTTTAAATTTTCGTTTGGATGCAACTGATGATTCACAAATTATTGTGTTTCACTTTCTTTTAAACATTTTTAAAATACCTTTCAGGTTAAATTACATTGGTCTTGGAAGAATCCTTAAAATCCAAAATATATAATGAGTATCTTATGCATGTAACGAGTAAATCTTGTGATTATAATTTCTGTAAAGATATCTCAATCGATAGACAAATTTTTAATTTTGATAATAAAATAACAGACTATTTTCGTACCATTGGTAGTGGCTTAGGTGGTTTTATGTGGATACCACCACCAATTTCTATAAAACTTGGCACCAAAGGTCTAACTGGAGTTAAAACTGGATTACTGTTAACAAAAACCATTTCAGTTTTGGCTACAGCTTCTACCAGGTTGAAACTTTCTAAATTAAAGAGCTTTTTTGCACAAACTTCCATTTGTGGTAAATATTTGTTTGTAAGTAATGGCATAAATGTAGATAACATGGTACTCAAAAATCTGTAATAAAAATTTAAATCTCCTTCATATTGTTTGAAGGGTACATAAAGTTCTGGATAGAGTACCGGATGTGAAGGATTTCCAAATGCTTGATGGAGAGTAGCTGATGCTTCAACGCTTAGTACACCAATTGCTGGACATTTAAATTTTTCCGCAAATCCAAACATAATTGGATAAATGTGTTCGATTAATACTACGTCAAATTGTGTGGTTTCATTATTAAGAAATTCTTGTACTTCTGGATGCAGCACTTGAGATTCTACGATGTTTATCATTCCCGTCATAAATGCATCAATTCCTTCAAAAAAATTTTGTTTAGCTTTTTCAATTATAATCGTCATCTCTTTATATGAGAAATGTAAATCAATTTCTGTTAGGTTTGTAAGTAAAGGATCGTTGATTGGATCCGTTGTTAAAACTGTAATTTGATGACCTCTCAAGGATAATTCTCTCCATAATGGTTGGAAAAATACTTGATGACTATAGGATGGTGAAGGAATAATCCCCAATATTCGAGCCCCATCACAATTAAATAAATGTATGGCCAGTAACAAAAACAATTTAATTTTCATGTTTAATCACTGCTTTCACACTTTTTGAATGTAAACTACGTAGTATTCCACATTATATTATTTTATTATCTTAAATCGAAGATACTTTATATTGCAATCAGTATTAGGAAATAAAGTTTTAAATAGAATTTAATCTAATTTTTTGTAATGCTTGTGACTATGCAGACTCAGAAGTGCATTAGTTACGAAACGTTGGATCAAATAAGGATAGATTAATTCGTTATCAAATTGTAAACTGCATAATTTTTTATCATATACCTAGTACATACAGTTGTAATCACGAATAATGTAGCTTACGTCACAACCATCTGAATGAAGTACCGACAACCTTTTTTTTTTAATTAATTGTAGTAACATAGATGAAACAAAGACACACTATATTAAATTATTCTTAAATATCTGATTTTAGAAATCTTATACGTCGAAAATTATCTGACACCCAACGTATGAGATAGAAAGAGATAGATTCAATAGTTCTTAGCGTGCATAATAATTTTAATGAAAGTAGGTTTTATAGTGACTGATGCGATAATTTTACCAAATTAGCATAGATGTTTATATATAGTAAACATCTATGCAAATTAGTTTGTTTTTAGGTTATATTTCCATTTCATTAGCGCAGGTGTAGCATTTCAAATGCTATTATTATATTTTGGCGGAAATCTATGCATCACCCTGTGTGCGTTTCAACACGCTCACGTGTTTTTGAATTTCGAAAATTTGTCAAATTTCATTCTTCGCTTATCTTTATGAAAGGTGCAAGTTTCATTTTTCGTTTGTGTAATTTTATGTTTTAAAAGCCACAAATTGTTAGTTTATTGAAGTGATCTTTTTTATTTTACCTTCTGTGCTACATTTGTGGGTAAGATTGCATTATTTTCTATCATGAGCGGAAGTTTGACTTTGATAAATTTTAGCTTTTTCGTACTACCACGTCAATTTTATGTGACGTTCATTTTTTGGTTTCCAATTTTAATTATGATTTTCTGAGCGGTGCGTGCACAGGTGTGCGATGCGGTAGCTGATTGTCCATCTGGCTGTTTTATCCACCAACCATATGGTTATTTGTATGGATATGTGTCAGCAGTTTGGTTATCTTGTATCCACCTGTGATAACCCTCATTCCTGCGTCGAACCATCTGTGGTAGCCAGTTTTAACGATGTTGGGATTTCGTTTTTGGGTTCACCATTCCCGTATGAGATCAATGGAGAGGGCAGGACTGATCAACATTCATTTATCCCCAGCTTCACCGCAGTTTTGCGTCTTTGATTAAGAAGTGGTGTGATAAGTTTGTCACTTTGGCCGTCTCCTTTGACGATTTATCCGTACATTTTGGGAAGACGTGCGAGCTCCATTCCAATATCGAGGGATTTTTGTCGCAGCGGTAGCGTCAGCCTATACCACTATTCCATCTCTAGTTGTTAGGACAGCACCAAGGACGTAGGATGGCTGGAAAACCATTAATTAGTTTTTTTATGGAAGTGCATTTGGGAGATTAGCTTTTCTTAATTATTTACATCGACATTGAGATGCTATACCGTTCGCAGGTGAATTGCTTCTTGTTTAATTGTGCAGTTTTTATTATTTTTAGCTTTACACATGAAACTCAGTTTAAACGATGAACCATTAATATTCCAGAGGTTACATGAATAATAATTTAATTCTTATTTCAGTGCAGCCCTACATTTAGTTACACGTTAATGTCTAACAAAAACATTAACTAGATGAAAGATCTTAGAACCTAGAGGTTGGTGGATCCGGCACAAGGCTTAATACTTTAATTTGAATATCGATCCCTTTCTGACTTGGTCCGTTTTTGGAACCACTATATGTTTAAATTTTTCCATGCCCTCCAATCCAATCTTTTTCCATCCAATGCAATTTTCTCTATCGTGAATGAACGAAACTTTTTTCAACCTTTAAAATAATGTATCGCAAGGTAGCGATGCTATTTAAAATTTCGAAGTAGGGGAGCATGGGAAATGGGTTATAATTAAAATTCAAATAGTATCTATTATTTTTGAATGTCACCCTCGCCATCTAAATCACAGTGTTTTTTCGTTTTCTCTTTACTCGAAAACAAAAGATATTTCGATTGGCTGCTGTTGAAATGAACACCCGGTATACTATTTTTAAGTGAAATAAGACAATAATTAAAAGAATATTATAAAATAAAGTCAACCTTGTCGTCGGTCATGCCTACAATTTCCGAACTCAGACATCCTAGCGGAAGGCTAGGTTTGGTCATCATCGCTTTGCACCATTATCTCATACAAACGTGTTGATCATACTTAGGACTTCATCGGGTGAAAATTTAAAATTAAATATTTTATTGGATTTGCGTCCTCTAAACCGACGCCACGCTGCAAGGGAAACTTACGGATATTTAATTTTACACCACTAAGGGGTAAATATGCCAAATTTATTTCACTATGAATTAAACGCATGCAATTTTTAATGTCAATATCTGAAAATATTTTTGTTTAAAAACTTTTATTTGCAAATTTCACAAATTTTTCAAGAGATCTTTTCTGCTCGTTTTCAAGGACGTTCTTCAAGAAATTAAGAAGGCAAAACTATTTTGAATTTGAGAAGTGGAATCCTTTACAAATGGAATATACTTACTTATAGTCAGTTTCTTTGTAATATCTTTCTATTCCGTACATTTCTTCTTAGTTATTAATATTATCCACCTACATTCACCTGGGATTTTTGATTAATTTAGTCTCATTTCAAATACCAATAAATTTTATTTTGGCGCCTTAGTCAACTTTTATTTTTAATTTCTTGCCTAAGTAATATAAACATTTAAAACAAATTTTAAACGCAGTGTAGATCAGAGCGGTTAAAATTATAACAATTAATAAACAGAAACTAATTACATCCAAAAGGTAGTACTGATAAAGTGGAATATCCATAGCTGGACTTCTAAAATGTTTGGCTCCTTTGTGTCGTATGACGTATTCGGTCCACCAAACTGCTTTCTCTAATGGCGTCATAGGTTGATCTACCATTAATTTTCCTAGTTCTTCTGCTCTCTTACGATATCTGAAAATTAAATACTTATAAATATTTTTTCTCTACTTATAGTTAATTCTTACTTGGGGTTATCAATTAACTCAAGAATTGTGCTTTCTAAGTTCTCTTCAGTTAGACTTGTACTATCGAGTGCTACACCCAATCCTTTAGTTACAACAAGTCGAGCATTGTAATTTTGATCCCCTAGCATAGGAATTCCAAGTACTGGTACCTTGCTGAGTATTATAGATTCTTCTGTGGATTGAGAACCACATTGATAAATAAACAATTTGATATTTGGATGCCCTAAGAAAAATAAATTCAAATAAAATAATTAAATGTGCTACACCGTACTTAAAACATCTTGTTGAGGCAGCCATTTTGTAATCATAACATTTTCAGGTTTTCCAGCTAGTTCCTCGTTTTCAAATTTCCACAAAATCTTATACGGAAGTTTAGAGAATGTCTGCATAAATATATTCAAAAGAGATTTTGGAAGATCTTTACTTTTTGCATTTGTTCCCAAACTAAAGTAAATGAAACCTTCTTTTGCATTATCCAAATATTTTTGCAAATCCTGAAAGAAATGATAAAAATATATGGAAATCTACTTAAAGGAAATATTAAGATATATTTGGTAATTTTCAATATTTTCATCAGTTTGCATGCAACTGATGATTCACAAATTATTGTGATTACAATTTCTCTGAAGATATCTCAATAGATAGACAAACTTTTAATTTTGTTAATAAAATAACTGATTATTTTCGTACCATTGGAAGTGGTTTAGGTGGTTTTATGTGGATACCACCACCAATTTCTATAAAACTTGGCGTCAAAGGTCTAACTGGATTTAAAACTGGATTACTGTTAACAAAAATCATTTCTGTTTTGCCTACAGCTTCTACCAGGTTGAAATTTTCTAAATTAAAGAGCTTTTTTGCACAAACTTCCATCGGTGGTATATATTTGTTTATAAGTAATGGCATAAATGTAGATAACATGGTGCTCAAAAATCGGTTATAAAAATTTAAATCTCCTTCATATTGTTTGAAGGGTACATAAAGTTCTGGATAGAGTACCGGATGTGAAGGATTTCCAAATTCTTGATGGACAGTAGCTGATGCTTCAACGCTTAGTACACCAATTGCTGGACATTTAAATTTTTCCACAAATCCAAACATAATTGGATAAATGTGTTCGATTAATATTACGTCAAATTGTGTGGTTTCATTATTAAGAAGTTCTTGTACTTCTGGATGCAGCACTTGAGATTCTACGATGTTTATCATTCCCGTCATAAATCCATCAATTCCTCCAAAAAGACTGTCTTTAAGTTTTTCAATTATAATCGTCGTCTCTTTATATGAGAAATGTAAATCAATTTCTGTTAGGTTTGTAAGTAAAGGATCGTTGATTGGATCCGTTGTTAAAACTGTAACTTGATGACCTCTCAAAGATAATTCTCTCCATAGTGGTTGGAAAACTACTTGATGACTATAAGATGGTGAAGGAATAATCCCCAATATTCGAGCCCCATCACAATTAAATAAATGTATGGCCAGTAAAAAAAACAATTTAATTTTCATTTTTAATCACTACTTTCACACTTTTTGAATGTAAACTACGTAATATTCTACATTATATTTTATTATCTTAAATCGAAGATACTTTATATTGTAATCAGTAGAAATAAAGTTTTAAATAGAATTTAATCTAATTTTTCGTAATGTTCGTGACTATGCAGAATCAGAAGTGAATTAGTTACGAAACGTTGGATCAAATAAGGATAGATTAATTCGTTATCAAATTGTAAACTGCATAATTTTTTATCATATTATACCTACATAAGTTTAATTTTTGTTTGATATTTTTGTTAATTTTTAAAATTGGCATACTTACACCGCCGGGATAAATTTAAATAATAAAAGACACTTGTCTAGTATAATGTCTCAAGCCGCCCCTTTCGTTTTAAGCGGCTTCATATCCTTGAAAATTAATTTTTGTTTTCTTATACGTTATTCTTCTTTATACTTTTAAGAATATTAAAAAAAATAATTTTTAAGAAAATTCCACTCCGTTACAAAGTTATAGCAATAATGTGACCGGACATGTTGTTAGAAACTGTACCTACTAGAAACTTTAATCGCGTTATACTCGATACTACGTTTTTAGACAAGGTCGGCACGATAACTCGGTCAATTTTCAATATTTTTTAACTTTTTTTTTTTTAACTCTTGATAATTATTTTCTCTAATGTATGGCACGCCGTTTTACTTTTTATTACAAAATTTAAATTATCTAAAGTTTTAATTTCTATTGCTTGAATCTAATCATTGCAACTATACATGAAAATGTTTGTTGCTATTTATACGTTACTCGCATTTTAGCAATACAATTTAAACAATTCACAAAAGTTTTTATTTAATGATATCGATTTAAAACATTACACAGAAAATTTTTGCCTAACGTTTTATTTTGTCTCTGCTCGGTGGAGAAATTTTGAACTTCGCTTTAATTTTTTTGGCAACTATGTTCAAAATTCAAATCCTTAAGATTGCAAGTAGTGAGTGGCGTGGGTTGCCTATGTAATACGTAATTTTTAATTATTTATGTTCAGATTAGACAAGAGATAAAAGATGCGCTGAAAGTGAAATGTATAACAGCAACTATATATTATAAATCAATAATTATTAAGATATTCTAAAGATTTTAAAAAATAACTAAATCTTTAACCATTTTATGTTTAGCATAAATGAATCCTTTACTTTTAAAAGGACCTAAGTCATGTAATTATATTTTGAGATAAACTTTTACTTTAATTATTTAAATAATTTGCAATTCTATTGTAAAATTATCACTGTTTAAAAATTTGGAAAACTTCACTGCTTTAGTATCTTTCTAAATAAAATTTTTTTCAAATCGTGACCTAATTCGTTTTGTCAAATATGTCTACAGACCTCCCCCCTGAAGATTTCGTGAATAACTCCGCGATGATTGAGGCTCAATGAAAAGTCATTAAGCTCTAACGAGGCTCTAAGTTTGACACCAATGTTACCCCAAAATTCAAAATAAGGGCTAAAATAGAAAACAAGTCGACCCCCCCCCCCTCCAAAGATTTCACGAATAACCCCGTAACAGTTGAGGCTCAAACGAAAAGATGGAAGCGCCTTTAGGCTTTAACGAGGCTCTAACGTTTGACACAAATTTCACCCCTAAATTCGGGGGAAAGTGTCTACTTTTAGGAACGCCGTTAAATTTATAGTTATTGTAGACACCCCTCCAACGAATTTTATGGTAAAATTGGTGTCATACGTCAGAACCTCGTTAGAACTTAAATGAGCTTCATGTTTTTCTTTTAAACCTCAAACCGTCGCAAAGTTATTCACGAAATCTTTCGGGGGAAGGGGGGGGGGAATTATAGACATGATTTCCTATTTTCACTCTTTATTTGAATTTTTGGGTGAAATTTGTGTCGAACGTTAGAGCTTAGTTGCCTGAATGAATTTCCATAATTTTAATTTTTTATTTTCTGCAAAGTTACGGACATTTCAAATTTTTTAGTCCTCCTAGCAAGTTTCCCACGATAATCCTCAAGTTTAAATCTATTTGATCAGATTAAAATTTGTTTCGATTAAGAGGTTACTTGCAGTTGGGGGCATGAAAAATACACCTTTTTAGGAACTCTTTTTGAAGTGTTGTTTATTTAATGCATAACACAAAATTTTTAGACGATTTAAGAAGCTTTTTCGAATATTTTAAAAAGATAATATTTATTTTGGACCAAGTTATGAACTCGATTGTAGACCCCCTTGGGTTCGTCTATTAATTTGAGATGTTTAATTTAAAATTTACTTTGTTAAATTATGCGAGTTACCTTATCTTTGTCAGTGGATTGTTTTTATTAAAGATCTATAAAAATATATTTATGCTAAACACAAAATGCTTAAAAATTTAGTAATTTTTGAAAATCTTTAGGATATATTAATCATAAACACAGGTACAGAAATTCTGATTTATAATTTGTGTTAAATATTTCGCTATCAGATTATCTATATTTTTGTATAATCTAAAAATAAATAAAAATTACGTATTACATAGGCAACCCACACCACTTCCTGTAATTTTAAGGATTTGAATTTTGACGTAGTCATCGTCTTAGGTCGTCGTAGTTGCCAAAAATATTAAAGCGTAGTTCAAAATTTCTACACCGAGCAGAGACAAAATAAAACGTTAGGTAAAAATTTTCTGTGTAATGTTTTAAATCGATATCATTAAATAAAAATTTGTGTGAATTGTTTAAATTGTATTTTTAAAATACGTATATTGTATAAATTGCAACATAAATTTTAAAGAAACGTTAAACTTATTAGAATTAAAGCAATTGAAATTTAAAGATATAAAAATAAAATTTTGAAGTAAAATGTAAAATTTAGATTATGTATCGTTTTAATATCAATTGCTTTTATTCTAATCTTTACAACGTTACTTGAAATTTTTTTTAGCAATTTAAGCAGTTGTTTAAAAATATATGTCCATTTAATGCAATTGTTGAATTATTTTATTTTAGAGTGCCGTTTTACTTTTTATTACAAAATTTAAATTGTATTGCTTAAATTAGAATCCTTTTAATTGTAATGATTTAAACGTTTGTTGATATTTTTTGTTGTAATGTAAGCAGTTGTTAAAAGAAATATTTGAATTTATGCAATTGTCTAATTTTAGCAATACAATTTAAACAATTCACAAAAATTTTTATTTAATGATATCGATTTAAAGCAATACACAGAAAATTTTTGCCTAACGTTTTATTTGGCTCTGCCCATCGGTGGAGAAATTTTGAACTTCGCTTTAATTTTTTTGGCAACTATGTTCAAAATTCAAATCCTTAAGATTGCAGGTAGTGAGTGGCGTGGGTTGCCTATGTAATACGTAATTTTTATTTATTTATGTTCAGATTAGACAAGAGATAAAAGATGCGCTGAAAGTGAAATGTATAACAGCAACTATATATTATAAATCAATAATTATTAAGATATTCTAAAGATTTTAAAAATAACTAAATCTTTAACCATTTTATGTTTAGCATAAATGAATCCTTTACTTTTAAAAGGACCTAAGTCATGTAATTATATTTTGAGATAAACAAAAAAAATGTATAACTTTTTACTTTAATTATTTAAATAATTTGCAATTCTATTGAAAAATTATCACTATTTAAAAATTTGGAAAACTTCACTGCTTTAGTATCTTTCTAAATAAAATTTTTTTCAAATCGTGACCTAATTCATTTTGTCAAATATGTCTACAGACCTCCCCCCTGAAGATTTCGTGAATAACTCCGCTATGATTGAGGCTCAATGAAAAGTCATTAAGCTCTAACGAGGCTCTAAGTTTGACACCAAAGTTTCCCCAAAATTCAAAATAAGGGCTAAAATATAAAACAAGTCGACCCCCCCTCCAAAGATTTCATGAATAACCCCGTAACAGTTGAGGCTCAAACGAAAAGATGGAAGCGCCTTTAGGCTTTAACGAGGCTCTAACGTTTGACACGTTTGTGCAAACATTTGTTTCGTTTGTACCCAAATAGTTTTTGAAATATTCGAGAATTTTGGTAACATCGCACGTGGTAACATAAACTGTTATTTTAGAATTTCGGATTCATAATAGTCTCAATCGATTGCACTTAGTTTGTGCGTTTGTGCAAAAATTTTTTTCGTTTGTACCCAAACAGTTTTTGAGATTTTCAAGGACGTTGACGCGCATGATTGGATTAACGAGATTCTGGGAAAAACTTACAGGATAATGACGTAAATAGTCTCAATCGTTTGTACTTTGTTTGTACCTGTTTGTGCAAGTTTTATTTTCGTTTGTACCCAAATAGTTTTCGAGATAATTCAATTTTAAGTTGGGGGGGGGGTCTAGTGCGCCCCGATCTATTGAATTCGCGAGCGGCCTAGAGCAATATCTTTATAAACACTTTACAAACTCTCAGTCAGTGCAGACACACCCCCCAATTCGTGAAAACTTTTTCTACCGCTGCTCCCAATGTCTTAACCACTCCAAAAATATCACATGGATTAATTAAAAGATTTTCGCTTCCCCGTGGAATTTGTTCTCCGTGGTGTACTCTGTGAGCAGCATCAATATGATAATGGCTTCGTGGCGTTTCTTGAAGAGGGGCTAGGCACCTCGGTAAGCATGCCAGATCAATTTGCGGTTCGACGCAACCAATCATATATGAAGAAATCGTGGATTCCTGATATTTCGTTATAATCACCAATGTAAATGTAATCTTGTCTATGCTTTTATGTTTTTAATTTTATTTTTATAATTAAAATAAATTAATTTAAATTTTTTAATTTTGTTGTAAATTTCGGTATCAAAATCTTACACGTCGGTCAGCCCGTAGCCAGGATTTCATTTCGGGGGGGGGGGGGGGGGGGGGCACTTGTAAAACACCTTTTGTAAAATGTAAAATTTTCGGTTGTTTCCCTTCCATTTTCTTTGTCTTTTCAACATTCTTTTTTATGATTATCTCGAATACTATTTAGGTAAAAACGAAAATAATTTTTACACATATAATTTTTGTATTAATTTTATTAATAAATATTGTTAAAATCGAGTAATTTTTTTATTATTATCCATTTTTCTAATAAACAAATCTTGATAATTTTCTTATGAAAGCAATTAGCAAAATCCCCAGTCTGTTAAAAATAATATGTTCAAAAATAATTCGAATGTCAAAAAAGCATGTCTCCAGCCCCCCCCCTAATTTAAAATTGAATTATCTCGAAAACTATTTGGGTACAAACGAAAATAAAACTTGCACAAGCAGGCACAAACGAAGTACAATCGATTGAGACTATTTTGAATCCGAAATTCGAAATTCAAAACAGCATTTCTCCAGCCCCCCCCCAAACTTAAAATTGAATTATCTCGAAAACTATTTGGGTACAAACGAAAGTAAAACTTGCACAAACAGGTACAAACGATTGAGACTATTTACGTCTTTATCCTGTAAGTTTTTCCCAGAATCTCGTTAGTCCATTCCTTTATGTCCTTTATGTTTTACTTTAAATTCTCAAAAACTGTTTGGGGACAAACGAAAAGTTTTCACAAACAGGTACAAACTGTCAACAAATCATCCCTCTGCAAACACGACCCCTAATGGGAGAGTCGACCCCTACAGAGATCAGGATCTGCAACAATCCGGAGAGAAAACCTCTCCAGTTTGTTTTGCCACGATGGTAATTAGACTAGCCATATTTATGCGAAGGCACGGGTCAATGGGTTACTGAAAAAAAAAACAGGTAGCTTGGGAAAACTCAAAAAAACGCAAATACAATAAACAAATGCTATAATTGAACACACAGAACTTGAGAGATGTATCAACAGTTTCAACAATTGCAATGTAAATCACTGTGCCAGCAATGCACACAGTAGCAACTGGAAGATTACGGTCACAATCAAAAAGTGCACCCAGCTTAAATTTAACAAGTACCAAAACACACAGTAACCGCTATGGGCTACCAGTAATTAATATACAAAAGCCAAATAAATGTACATCGGTCAGACGAGCAAGATAGAATAAAATTTACTTACATAAACGTTTCATAAGTTTACAAACTTAGATGTTGACAAACGCATCTTCCTACTCGACATTGACCACTGGCTTGAAGGTTGGAATCTGTAACTTGTTAAATCACACAAGAAAACACTCGATTGCTATAATCGCGAACACTCAACATTCTGCTTGTAGATTTGTAGCTGGAACCTGGACCATGAGAGATGGTGTAGAGATGTCAACAAGACGGAACCTTCCAAACGATGGAAAGAATTTCTCAAGTGCTCATCCATCCAAAAACAATAACAATAGGATGTAGCCAACTTGAAGAAATCCAAAATGGTCGCACTACTTGCACACCAACAAGAAAAAAAACTGTAATCGATTCTTGCACATTTGAGTTACCTATCTACTGTCAGATGTTATACAGTAGCACCAAAAACATAGCCAGAGCCGGAAAACCATATTACGAACTAAACTGGCCGATCAACCAGTGGTTTAACAAAAACACACTCCAAATCGGCAATCAGAAACTGACGCAACAAAAATATCGACCGCTCGGTTCTTAGGTACTCAGGTAACTGTTCTAAATACAAAATTCTACGCCGGAAATATGTCCCTATCAAATTCGAACGTTCACAGTTCACGACCATCTGCCTAACAAAATGCATAAAATGTGCGATTGCATTTAAAATAAATGCATGGGCGTACTCAGAAATATGGCGAAATGATATGAAAAGTGGCACCATATAACTAATTTAAAAAAATTCGTTACAAAACTAAGTGCAATCGATTAAGACTATTTTGAATCCGAAATTCTAAAATAACTGTTTATGTTACCACGTGCGATGTTACCGAAAATCTCGAATATTTCAAAAACTATTTGGGTACAAACGAAAAGAATGTTTGCACAAACAGGTACAAACGAAGCACAAACGATTGAGACTATTTTGGTCTTCATCATAGGAGGCAATGTCTTCATGCTGTAAGTTTTTCCCAGAATCTCGTTAATCCATTCATACAGGTGCGTTTGAGACTATTTTGAATCCGAAATTATAAATAACTGTTTATGTTACCATGTGCGATCTTACCGAAAATCTCGAATATTTCAAAAACTATTTGGGTACAAACAAAAAAATGTTTGCACAAACAGGCACTAACGAAGTGCTATCGATTGAGACTATTTTGAATCCGAAATAAATAAAGCCCACTGCATATAATAAGCATAGATTTTTGACAAAAAATAGTTTATGTTAGGAGGGCCTTATTACCTTATTTCAAGAGGCTTCGTATTCGTATATTATGCAACTTTTGTTTTCATTCGTACCCAAATCTACAAAGTTTCCCTATATGCTGTAAAGCACATTACTTTATTTCTCCATGTAAAATTCCTATTTTTACGTTTATTAATTAATTTTTTTGGGAATTGGACCATTCAATAATATCTTAATAAAAACAGGTAATAATAATAATAGTATTACATAGGCAACCCACGCCACTCACTAGTTGCCAAAAAAATTAAAGCGAAGTTCAAAATTTCTCCACCGATGGGCAGAGCCAAATAAAACGTTAGGCAAAAATTTTCTGTGTATTGCTTTAAATCGATATCATTAAATAAAAATTTTTGTGAATTGTTTAAATTGTATTGTAAAAATTAGACAATTGCATAAATTCAAATATTTCTTTTAACAACTGCTTACATTACAACAAAAAATATCAACAAACGTTTAAATCATTAGAATTAGAGCGTTTGTCATTTAAAGGATAGAAAATAAAATTTATAATTTTAAAAATGAAAAATTTTAAAAACAAAATAATTCAACAATTGTATTAAATGAACATATATTTTTAAACAACTGCTTAAATTGCAAAAAAAATTTTCAACTAACGTCGATTTGATTAGAATTAAAACCTTAGAAATAAAAGCTTTAGATAATTTAAATTTTGTAATAAAAAGTAAAACGGCGTGCCATACTAATGTCTGACGAGAGCTTTTTTTAATTTTTTGATTGGGAATGTTTTTATGAATTATTAAACACTAATTTTTTCTTTTTAAATTGCATTCTAAAGTTTGAAATTCTGTAATTTCTTTATTTATGAAAAAAACTAAAATTCCCTCCGTCAGACAATAACCACTACATTATTTTACAAGATTAATTTTTATTTTTGCGGATTGGATAATTTTTGGTGAAGTTATGATGCCGACCATGAAGCGTCATGGTTTTCATCAGTAGTCCACTTATACCCGTAAAAAATATTGTTAATATAGGGTTATTCAGTAAGGACATAACAATTTTGTATTTGAATAAAACACATAATAATTTAGATATAGGGCTGAAATTTGTTCCAGGTGTAGTACACATGTTACATTTTATGTATGGAATTCGATCTCGTTCATATGACCACCACGAGCACGTTTGCAGCGATCGATTCTTTGAAGCCAATTTTCTACCACCCTTTCACACATATCGGCCGGAATGTCGTCAATTTCATGTTTGATATTGTTCCTAAGCTCCTCTAATGTTGTTGGCTTGTTGGCATAAATTAACGACTTCACGTGACCCCATAAAAAAATCCAACGGCGTTAAATCGCAAGAGCGAGGTGGCCAATTGACCGGACCATTTTTCGAGATTACACTATTACCAAATTTTTCTTTCAACAGATCCATTGTTAGACCAGCTGTGTGGCATGTCGCACCATCTTGTTGGAACCACATATCACTGATGTCAAGTCCATCCAATTCTGGCCAAAAATAGTTTTCCAACATGGCACGATAGCGAACTCCATTAACCGTAACATGGCGATCATTTTCATCGACGAAAAAATACGGTCCAATCACACCTCCGGCATGAAATCCACACTACACGGTCACTTTCTGTGGATGCAATGGAGTCTCTTGAAGCACGAGTGGATTTGTTGCTGTCCAATAACGCATATTTTGCTTATAGACAAAGCCATTAAGCCAAAAATGAGCTTCATCGCTAAAGATAATTTTTCGATGAAATTCCGGATTTTCTTGAAACTTTTGCAAAGCCCAATCGCAGAAGTTTTGGCGCTTCAAATGATCAGAAGGCTTCAGTTCTTGGCTTAGTTTGATCTTGTATGAGTTCAGACTAAGATCTTTATGCAAAATTCGCCACAATGTAGACTGAGACATTCCCAATTCCTGTGAACGGCGTGGAATCGACTGATTTGGCTCATTTTGAACTGAAGACCTTACGGCTGTGATATTTTCGATACTTCGACATGGACGTGGTCTCAATGGCACCGGAATATTAGATAGTGAATATGTTGACTCGAATTTGTTCACTATAGCACGCACAGCTTGTCTAGTTGGACGGTTATAACGACCGAAAATTGGAGTAAGCGCTCTTAAAGTTGCAACTATAGACTTAGAATTTCGGTAGTAATTTTTAATAACTTCCAAACGTTGCTCGTTTGTGAACCTCGCCATAATAAAATGGTAAACCTTGACTGACGTTTTGACGCTGACAGATCATAAAAAAAGTTTAAGAGCTCGTTGATATTAAAATGCAAAATTGTTATGTTCTAACAGCCTTATTCATAAACAACTTATAACAGTCTTGTAAGCTTGTTTTAGTTAAAGAGCTTTTAACCTAACTTTTTACTTTTTTTTGCTTGCATTTCGAATTTTTTTAGGTTAAAATACCAACTTATTACAGTAAACGCGCTAAACTCCCTATAAATTTTATAGGGACTTACTATTTAGTAAACTGTTTTATAGGGAGTTTAGTGCGTTTACTGTGATAAGTTGGTATTTTAACCTAAAAAAAATTCGAAATGACAGCAAAAAAAAAAGGAAAAAGTTAGGTTAAAATGGGTTAAAAGCTCTTTAACTAAAACAAGCTTACAAGACTGTTATAAGTTGTTTATGAATACGGCTGTAAGTGAATAACCCTATATTAAAAAAACCAAATGCTTTATTTTTTTTCTTGTAGTTCAAAAGTTAATTCAAAATGTCAAATCAATAATTTAATTTATTTTTCATAATATAATAACCTTTATAGTAATTTTTCAAATGTACTCGGTTTTCAGTGCGTGCAAAGATATGTAGCCCCTTAATTAGAAATATATTATATTTTTCACATACATTCAAATATTAATACAAAATGAGCCTAGGACAATTGAACCGGTCGGATGAACGCGACCGTTTGAACTCGAGGAATTAACATTTAAATAAATAACATAAGATTACATATTTATAATGTGTCTTCCTGTGCATACAGGAAAAACCACTACACTCCAAAATTAAATGAACTTTCTAAGTTCAAACACGAAATTAACCCCCGAACCGCTGTTTTTTTCTACCCTTAATTAAACGAATTTGCTTTCCACAGAACAACAGGTTCGTTAACATGTAAGACCCTGGTACTTTAAGGTTGTCTTTGATTATTTTCTCTTCCTCTGAATTTGAAATAATTACTATTCTGCTTTAATATTTAATCGATTTTTTTCTGCCACCAGTTAGAATTTTATTCGAGATTCTAACAAACTCCATCAAGTTTATTTATTTATTAGTAGACGTGTTTATTCAGAAGAGTAGGAAATTTAACTTATAATTTGTCACTATAAACTTTTATGAATAAAAGAATTGAAATTTAATTTACTCAATTTATTTAAAACAAAACAATTAAATTAAACATACACAAACAAAACAAAATAAAGTAATAATCCAGTTTACATTTAGTACAAAATCAAATAATATAAATTGTAACTGAATAAAATTAAATAATTCTTATTTATTTAATTTTATCTTCGTTAGAATATAAAAGTTTGAAAAAGTTAAAAATTGTTAATATAAAAAGAAAGTGAAGAATAAAAACATTTAAAAATTTACTTACAAAAAAGTTTAAAAACAAACTACACTGAATTTAATTTAAATGGAAAATTTGAACTACTCTAGTTCAAAGGCACATAATATTCTAAATTAAAATACAATTATAATAAATAAGAAGTTTAATTTGAGTTTTAAATTAAATTTCTTTTTATTCAAATTTACCAACTTAAAATTTATATCATTTCAATAATGAGATGACAATATAAAATTATACAGGTTTGGCTTTAGAAATATAATTTTTTTATAATAACTAAATTTAAAACTTTTGACAATTGATAATTATTTATATCAATACTAGGGGGGCTCCGCACCCCTGGCCGCTGCCGCGGCCCAACCCCCCAGGGCCGCTTCGCGGATTTTAAATTAGGTCTGCCTGAAATATTTAAATTTTTAAAAAAAGGCATTTTGCCTAACTATCCTGTCTCTATTAATCACCTACATTCACCTGGGATTTTGGATTAATTAAGTCTCATTTCAAATACTAATAAATTTTATTTTGGCGCCTTAGTCAACTTTTGTTTTTAATTTCTTGCCTAATAAGTAATATAAACATTTAAAACAAATTTTAAACGTAGTGTAGATCAGAGCGGTTAAAATTATAACAATTAATAAACAGAAACTAATTACATCCAAAAGGTAATACTGATAAAGTGGAATATCCATAGCTGGACTTCTAAAATGTTTGGCTCCTTTGTGTCTTATGACGTATTCGGTCCACCAAACTGCTTTCTCTAATGGCGTCATAGGTTGATCTACCATTAATTTTCCTAGTTCTTCTGCTCTCTTACGATATCTGAAAATTGATATAAAATATTTTTCTTCGCACTGATGGGTAATTCTTACTTGGGGTTATCAATTAACTCAAAAATTGTGCTTTCTAAGTTCTCTTCAGTCAGACTTGTACTATCGAGTGCTAAACCCCATCCTTTAGTTACAACAAGTCGAGCATTGTAATTTTGATCCCCTAGCATAGGAATTCCAAGTACTGGTACCTTGCTGAGTATTAAAGATTCTTCTGTGGATTGAGAACCACATTGATAAATAAACAATTTGATATTTGGATGCCCTAAGAAAAATAAATTCAAATAATATAATTAAATGTGCTGCACCGTACTTAAAACATCTTGTTGAGGCAGCCATTTTGCAATCATAACATTTTCAGGTTTTCCAGCTAGTTCCTCGTTTTCAAATTTCCACAAAATCTTATACGGAAGTTTAGAGAATGTCTGCATAAATATATTCAAAAGAGATTTTGGAAGATCTTTACTTTTTGCATTTGTTCCCAAACTAAAGTAAATGAAACCTTCTTTTGCATTATCCAAATATTTTTGCAGATCCTGAAAGAAATGATAAAAATATATTTAAATCTACTTAAAGGAAATATTAAGATATTTTTGGTAATTTTCAATATTTTCATCAGTTTGCATGCAACTGATGATTCACAAATTATTGTGATTACAATTTCTCTGAAGATATCTCAATAGATAGACAAACTTTTAATTTTGATAATAAAATAACAGACTATTTTCGTACCATTGGTAGTGGCTTAGGTGGTTTTATGTGGATACCACCACCAATTTCTATAAAACTTGGCACCAAAGGTCTAACTGGAGTTAAAACTGGATTACTGTTAACAAAAATCATTTCTGTTTTGCCTACAGCTTCTACCAGGTTGAAATTTTCTAAATTAAAGAGCTTTTTTGCACAAACTTCCATCGGTGGTATATATTTGTTTATAAGTAATGGCATAAATGTAGATACCATGGTACTCAAAAATCGGTTATAAAAATTTAAATCTCCTTCATATTGTTTGAAGGGTACATAAAGTTCTGGATAGAGTACCGGATGTGAAGGATTTCCAAATTCTTGATGGAGAGGAGCTGATGCTTCAACGCTTAGTACACCAATTGCTGGACATTTAAATTTTTCCGCAAATCCAAACATAATTGGATAAATGTGTTCGATTAATATTACGTCAAATTGGGTGGTTTCATTATTAAGAAGTTCTTGTACTTCTGGATGCAGCACTTGAGATTCTACGATGTTTATCATTCCCGTCAAAAATCCATCAATTCCTCCAAAAAGACTGTCTTTAAGTTTTTCAATTATAATCGTAAAATCTTTATATGAGAAATGTAAATCAATTTCTGTTAGGTTTGTAAGTAAAGGATCGTTAATTGGATCTGTTGTTAAAACTGTAACTTGATGACCTCTCAAAGATAATTCTCTCCATAGTGGTTGGAAAACTACTTGATGACTATAGGATGGTGAAGGAATAATCCCCAATATTCGAGCCCCATCACAATTAAATAAATGTATGGCCAGTAAAAAAAACAATTTAATTTTCATTTTTAATCACTACTTTCACACTTTTTGAATGTAAACTACGTAATATTCTACATTATATTTTATTATCTTAAATCGAAGATACTTTATATTGTAATCAGTAGGTAATAAAGTTTTAAATAGAATATAATCTAATTTTTCGTAATGTTCGTGACTATGCAGAATCAGAAGTGAATTAGTTACGAAAATTTGGATCAAATAAGGATAGATTAATTCGTTATCAAATTGTAAACTGCATAAATTTTTATCATAATAGTTACATAAGTTTAATTTTTGTTTGATATTTTTGTTAATTTTTAAAATAGGCATACTTATACTGACTAATAAATTTTATAAAATATTTTAACATTGAAAGTTAGGGCGTAAAAGCGCGCAAATTCCTAATGAGCCAACTTTCAGTTATCGATTTCGTTAGTTAGAGAAACAAAAATTAATTTGTTAGGATGCTCCAACCTTGAAGGTCCCAAAAATATAAAAAAATTTCTGGGCCAAATAATGAAGCATGAGAAGATTAAGATTTTTCGGGTGCAAATTTGTTGAATTGTAAAAATGAAATCTGAAGGTGAAAGAAGTTTATCGTCGCGTCCGTCCGTCGCCCAGTTGATGTCGCCTGGTTTACCGTTTATACATGCTTGATCGTGTATGGGTCCCTTTAAATATTATAAAATGATATTTTATTCGAAATAAAAAAACATTGCTGTCCTTATTAAAACCAATATTAAAACAAACAAAAATTGAATACTTTTTTCATCAGGTTTAGCTATTTACGTAAAAATAGAAAGCAACAAAATGACGTTTAGTAGATGATTTGGCTCGATTCTTAGAAAACAGTTACTTGTAATTTTAAAGGTTGGTAAAATTGTTGCAATTGTTGGATGTAGAACGATTTTGCCGTAATTCGTCTAGACAACAGTTGCTCAAAAGTCGGTTTTTAAGTACATTTGGATTTTTGCAAAATTTGTGCTTCTATCGTGATATTTGATAATGAGTGCCGTTGCTCCCGCCCTTTTTGCCTGTTCAAAATGTTTTTCGCGTCATCCGTTCGAAGAATTATCAGCAGGCCAACAACTTTGCAAAGTGAGTTCTTAAGATTTTTGTTAAGGTTATAAATTGATAGAAACTACTATTTCATTTTGTTATTTCTAAATTAGTACCTATTTTATTTCTTTCGTTGTTCGATTCTGATGATTTTTTATTATTTAATTTTAATTTCATTATTAAACCATCCCGTACTTGTACGTCGTCACATAAATTATTTTTTTGCATAATACAATATACCTACCCCATCGACGATAATAATATTATGTTGTGATAAATACGAGCTCGCCATGTTACTTTACTTCAAATTTTTCCACTCAGGAGTGCCGTGGAGCTTTTCCGGTGGTTAAATGCACCTATTGTCGATCTGAGTTTCAACAAACCAACAAGGGAAGCACTAGTACAATTTGTAAAAAGTGCGAGCAAAATGTTAAATCGTACGGCAAGCCCACAGCTTGCGAATATTGTAATATAATTGCAGCATTCATAGGCAACAAGTGTCAAAGATGCACAAATTCTGAAATTAAATATGGAGCACCAGTCAACTGTGAACAGTGCAAACAGAAATGTGCTTTTGACCGCCACGATGACGACAAAAAGGTAAATATAATGAAACAAACCGCCTTTGTTTGTAGATCAAGGTTTTTTAAAGTACAAGGCCCTTTAATTTTAGGTGGATGGAAAACTCTTATGCTGGTTGTGCACACTCTCCTATAAGCGAGCACTGGCTAAGACTAAACAAGGCGACGCCGAACGCCGGGCTCACTTAAAGTTGACTCACCTTAGGCAAGCTAAGGAAAAACATAAAGAGGGAAAGTGAGTTGGTACTACGGCTAGGACAAGCTCCAAATTTATTCTAAAATTTTAGGTTGCGTGGACATAATAAAAGACCACATAGATTGGACGTAACAAAAATACCAGCGTCTGATAACGATAATGGACCTGCTAATAAAATTGCTCGCAATAATGCCGGCCCTGGTTTAATACGTGCTGAATTAGACCCCAACAGTTCCGATCATGTTGTTGCAATGACTCAACTTAAAGAACAAATTGCTAGTTTACAAAAGCAGCTGAGTATAAAGGATAATCAAATGTTGGGAAAAGATAAAATGGTTTGTTGGTTTTTTTACAATTTGGTAAATTAATTTTTGGGTTAGTTCCTTTATGCAAAACAAGAGGGTGTACTAGGGAAACACACATAGGCGGAGTTAGAATTCTAGTAATTCAATAAAGAGGATGGCTATCCAAATACTTCACAAGTGGGGGTTGCTAATGCAGATTTTGGGGGTATCAAGCCTCCCCTACTCCGTCTATGTGGACGTGCTTTACCCCTTTTAATATTTCACTAATGTTTTTGAAGAGTGATTTTAATTATGGCATGAGCAAAATCAAGTACAGTGGAACTTTGAGAGCCCAAAAATAATTTTGGTTATCAAGACTTTGAATAAATTATAGCATTATTATTGCACACGAATTTAGTTCAATAATTTATCAAAGTTTAGCTGTAATTAGGAAAAACTTTTACAAAAAGTATAGAAAGATCAAATGAATCTTGCCTTGTTCTAGAGTGGTTACTCCAGGCGAATTCAACCTGACCCTCCATAATTTTAATGAATTTCTTGATCATGTATGAGATACAAAACCTTATGGGGATTTTGGAAATTCTACTCTAAAAATAATAAATTGCTTTAACAGATATGCAAACTAAGGATTTATTATAATAAAGCTTTCCAGAGCCAGCGTTGTTTATCCCAATATAAAACAGAAACGTCTTAACTAATCAAATGATGATATTATGGTGGCCATATCTAGTCCTTTACAAATTACTGCAGTGCTCTTTATCTACTGACTCTTTGCCCTTTCAATTAAGTAGGGTCAGATGATGATATATGCCAGATATTTCCAAAACTCTCCTAAGGTTTGTGTATTTACAATTTAAATTTGGAAAATTTTTCCTTAAAAGCTTTTAATTAGGAAATTGGAGAACAAGTGCCACAGAAAGACTAAAACGTTCAATACATTTTGAATTAACAAAACAAAATTTCTAACTCTTTACTCGTTACTTTTATCAGATGAGTCTTGATGAGGGAAGTACAGATAATTGTGAAATATAACCATGCAGAATAAGCCAGTAAGGGCTACCTGAAAGTCATTCTAATATCAAGTTCCGTCTATGACCTCGCAAATTCGGTTGTTTTGTAAAAATGTTTTATGGAATTATATTATTTAAAAGATTTTATCACGTGAGTATTAGATAGTCAGTGTTAGTTATTTATTGCCATGTTGTTAATAGATAGTAGACCTCTACAATAAAAAAACAAACATATTTTATAAGTGGAAATCTTCTTAGAAAGATGGAATTCATATAGGAAGTCATATAATTAAGCGATAATTATTTTACCAACTGAGGTTGTTTGAGCTGTCAATATTAAATATTTTGAAAAGCAGACCTGTAAATATACAACATTATATGATGATGAAATGTAAAGATTTTAACAAAGCTGGGTCATTGGGACTGTTTGTTTACTTGCATATAGTAAGTTAGTGCAAATGAAAGAGTACCAGCACTCCCAGTATTTCAAATGAAAGACTTTGAAAGCTTATCCTATTTGCATCAGATATGTCCACATCCTGTCTAGTCAGTCATTTTCATGAAGAAATGTTAATTACCCCAATACCAAAGTAAGAGAATATTGTATATTATATGAGTAAAGTTCAGCCGGAATCAGATGACTGGGCGGAGCTAATGTGTAGAATTGAAACGCAAATTAAATGCACGACGGCACTACAACGTTTTCCCTCCACATTTACTGCATAAGAAATTGGCTACCGTCCAGTCAACTATAGCAGTAAATTAATGGCGCGCATGATTGATTAACGAAATTTAGAGGAAAAAAAAAATTATGTAGAGATAATTTTGTAGGGAATTAAAAATCAACTTTGAATGTTGAACATTGAACGTTGAACATTCAACAACTTTGAATGTCTTCCGCTTCTAAATTATAAAAGATAAATATTATGTATCTGCTGTTAGATATTTTTGTATAAAATTTAGTTTCTTGCAAAATTGTCTGCTTATATCATTTTTTTGTAAATTATAGATTTAACGCATTTCTAGTAAAAAGTTGCGTAATACTTTCTTTTTTTACACTTTTCATGTTATTTAAAACTAGAAATAATAACACTACGGAATTTATACATCTTATAAGCGACCTCCTCATGAAATTCTAATTCATAACATAAAATCTTTAAAACAGAGTATTTCAGAATATTTGGTCTTCACTTATTCAAAATTTACAACCTATTAACACTTTCCAAAATGTCACGTTTATTTACAAAAATAAACAAATGCTTATTGATTTTTAAAAAGTCATGGTAAGTCACTTCCCAACATTAAATCCTTTCTCTACTTAATTTCTTACACATCCATGTAGTTTTTAAAAAAATTCACCGTTTATAGTTTTGAATGATACTAACGTTGTTTCATAGGTTCCTACTATGTTTAGAGGAATTTTGACCTTTTAAACTTCAATTTCGATTTATTTCATCTGAATGAGAAGAATAATTATCCGCACACAACAATAAAATGTTACTTATTTTGTTCTGCAAACTTCTGAAGCACAAAAATTTCTCTTATCGTCCATGCCTTTCTGTTACAAAATTAATATAGTACTCCCAAAAACCTAATTTCTCAGAAACGAGAATTAACATTATTTTTCACTATTAAAAAATACCATTAAATAACTTTAACTTTATATACGATTTTTCTATGAAAATAGAGCGCATAGAAGACGGAGGCAGTTAACTTAAGTATCTTGACTCGAAATGGCCGGTTTGATTCCAGACAAAGTAAGAACTTTATTCTGACCGTCTTTATGCAAAAGAGAGAGAGGGGGGACCCCCCACTGCTTGTTTTCTCCCAAGAGAGGAGGTTTAATATTCATTTATCTCAATGCAAAACTTTGCCCATCAGATTCGAAAGTATTAAATTTGCTTTCGTCGTGAGAAAATAACTTTTTGCCAAAATGAATTATTATAATTTACATTTTCTTTTAACTTTACTTATTAGCCGTCGTTTCCTTAGCAATGAACTTGATCAAAATTTCAATTTTCTGAAGATTTCCCCTTTAAAGTCATTGTTTAAATTACAAATTATTGGGATTATTGGGACACCATAATTTTAATAGAAATATAACGACCTAGATTACCAATACTTTAAATCAAATTTAAGTTTTAAAATTGACTATAAATCACCCTTTATCTCTCTCTATCATAGTTATTGGCCATTAAGCTATCTCTTTTATTTAAATCCCCTTTAATTTTGAACTTTTAAGTTCTTACTTTTGACACAGTATAAAGAAGATTTAGTTCTATAATACTTGACTTTTAACCACGGTGTAGAAACTTCATAGGAAAATATTAGAAATTAGACCCTGATTTTAATGGTATTTTAGTTGACGGATTTTCTTAAGATGGCGCTGTTTCAATAGTTATTTAGAAAAGTAAACAATAACATATATCATAAAATATCCTATAAGTTGGAATTCTAAGACGATTAATAAATTATAATAGTGAAAAATAGTTAAATTGAATGGAAATATAGTGGAATAATTTAGTTTAGTCTGATTTAGTTGACCCATGACACCCAGGGGGCGCAACGAAAAGACAGTATAAGACTGTCTACAATTTTTACATGGAAGTTTCCCTTCTATTGTAATCTTTTATTCTATGCTTTTAACTAAACTTACATTAAAGTTTAACCTAGGCTTTCTTAATTAATGTTAAATAATTTTTGGTCTTTTTGAGTTTAGCACCTGAAAGATTAAATTCCTTCTGATAGCGTAATGTATACTTTTCCTTCTCAGTCTTTTTACCCTAAAAAGGGTTTGGTGAGCCTTTTAACAAAGGCTTCTCATGGCAGATTACACCCCGGTGGTTTGCCATAGCCTGCCGAGAGGAGACGGCCTTAATATGATTTTTACTTCGCCCGGAATCGAACCAGGTTCTCTGTATTAGCAGTCTGCGCTTAATTGCTATGCTAACGACTATCTCTAATGTATACTCACAACTATCTAAAAATATTTATTTTATTATCATTGTCAAGGCAAGATAGTCAATTTGTTCTCAAGGTAACGAAAATAGTACAGTCACTGGGAAATACAACAAGAAAGAAAGATTTAATAAGTACAAGGCCATGGTAACTGTAGGATATCTGATCAGAGGGTTAAAACTAACGAGATAATCTAAACCTTTGATAAATCAGTATTATTTCATATTATCTTAAACGAAATAAATATCAAAATTTATTGGCAAATAACTTGGCACATTTGTGGTAGTTGCAGGCCAAACATTTTATGTACTTGTACCCTTTTTAAGGTTATTTTTAAAAATAGTTACAAATGTCTTAAATTGCGAAAGTCTCTTGTCAATAACAAAAAGTTACATACTTTTTTTTTGTTCCAAGCACCATGGATGGCATAAAAGTGGCAAGGTTGTATCAGTTTGTCCCAATTCATTAAAAACTTTGAAAATAAAAAATTTTAAATGAACCTTTTTTTCGTGACTGAATTATGTTATTACTTATTTACCATATAATATAAATAGTATTTTGTTTTGAAATTGTATAGAACAGAATAACAAAAAATTTAATTTAACGGTAAAAGAAAACACCACTTTTATGTGAGGTGAAGGAATTAATTAAAAAAATACATTTTATGTTCCTCTTTCAAATAATAATGGCTTTAAAACATTCCCCAGATTTAAATTCTCACCTAATAGAAAGCTTATCTGCTTTAGCCAAATTCGTATTTTGGAACCTGATACTTTCACAGAAACCAGATTATAATAAATTGTGTTAATGTTTATGTCAATGATAATAATGTTTAAAAGGCTCTGTTATCGGTAAACCACCCTTTTTAAATTTCAAAATATTAATTATTAAAATATTAAAGGGGAACCTGTAGCTGACCACTCGCTAATTTTGATAATTTTTTTCGTAACGAAAATGAGAAATACGGGCGCTTGATCAATTTTCAAAGAAAAGGCTACCCCAACGATGCGATGCGCAACATTAGCTTGCAAAAATTGATTCAAATGTACAGGGCCTGACATTTTGCGTTCCTATTATGCATCACTTAACTTGTTTACCCTTTAGCACCATCCTTCAAATGTAAATACCAAATAATTTGCCCTACTTTTATAAAACTTTTTGTTTAATCTTATGCCAGAAAATAACAAATAGATCCTGAGCTTTTAAGGTAATTTTTAGATAGGCCAAACCTTTCTCTAAAATACTGTGATTTAACACTCACTTTTTATAATACTTTTATGAAATTTATTTTTTTAAATTCTGTGCTCAAGTAGGCCATATTACATAATATGTAAGGGTTACTTTGTGCCATATTAAATATTCCAATTTTAAAACATGCTTGGAGGATTGTAACCCACTCATTTTGAGGAAAATATATATCACATATCAGTACAAAAATACTGGCACTTCTTTGTCAAAAAAAATTTACAAATAGGTAATGAAAATTATAATCGTTGTATCGGTCTTGTATAAGTTCAAAAGCAACCTTCAATTCTTGGCTATACAATATTTACAGAAAAAAGTCTTCTTTTGTAGAAAAAGATGTCTTTCTTTTGGCCACTTTCAAGCTTTTTTTTGTAGGCTCCGTGCAATCCACAATAGCGCCAGAGTTCCTGCTATACTCATAACCAGTCCTGGAAAATGTTTTTCCTTCCAAGCAATTACTTCAAAATTTTTTCTTCCAAAGTGTCCTTTAGAGTGTCCTGTGGATTTCCACAGTTTTTGTGGAAGTTGATTCCAAATATTAGGGATCGTTACATAATCCTGACTGCAAAATTAAAAATTTTCACATAGAGAATGATAGAAAACGGTCCAAAAAGCAATAATACATCAAAAATTTTGTGGATTAGTGCAAATAGGACTTATATTTTATCAAAATCCAAAATTTTATATGATGTGACATACATTTCATTGACTCCTGCTAGTTAGAACGCCCTAGGCATACTCTCACATAAATTTATAAATATAAGCTCTGCACTTAGCTAAGCCGAACCCTTGGGGGGAACGCCTGTCAGGACATAGCTTCGCGCTAATTTCAAAAGTGTTTACACCTCAATAAAGATTTTCCGATTTGCTGTCGGAACCACCTTCAAGTCTGCGAAGATTTGGGACGAAAGTCCTGGGGCTTCGCACCAGTCTACATGAATTGAATTGAAAGCTTATTCAGTAGTACTTGATTTTCAATCATAATGAATGAAACCTGTTCCGTTATAAAATGATTCTTTTTACGACCAGAAATACTTGGAAAGGGTTTAAATTGATTTAACGTACGATCTCTTTTTTTCGGAAAATTTAAGCCAAAAATACCCCTTAACAGTGATTTTAGTTCGACGTTAACGCTACCATGGTGCAAATATCGCCACGCCCAGCTTGTAGCCCAACTGAATACACATAGACGGGTAATAGAATGCAGTAAATACCATCGCTTTTCGTGCAGAAATTGGAAACTTTAAGATCGATTATTTGCTAAACTTATCGATATTGGTGATTCCTCTAGTATTTAATCGTTTAATTTTAATGTAATTTATCAAATTCCGTTGAGTTTTCTTTAATAAATATAATATCTGTGAGTCAGGGTTATGTAACTTGAACCCAAATATCAATAATTGTATATTGAAACTAATACACCAACAAATAAAACATTTCTAGGACAAAGTAACTCACTTTTTGGAGTTACTAGCAATATTGACCTCGATAGTTCAATAAAAACCTATTACATATTAGGTCTGTTCCATCCAGCCGTGTACGGTTTCTCAGCTGGTTGGAACTAGGGTTGCCATCTCTAAAATCTGGCAACCAGGACAAGAAGCTTAAAAACCCCGGATTTTGGAGGTTAGAACCCGGACATGCCAACAGTGTTTTTTTTTAAGTGGCTAAATAAAAATAAAAAATAGTTGTAATAAATCAACTTTTCATTTTTTTTTCATACAATTTTAAACTAAATCTTGGGCTTGGTGCTAAAAGGGAGAGGGGAAGGTAAATCCAGCAAGTCGGTTCTTCGCGGCGCGGTGCGTGGGCTCCCGGTGACTTGAAAACTTTTAAACCCGGACCACAAATAAAACCCCGCCCGGACGCCCTCTAAACTAGGACAAATCCGGGGAAACCCGGACGGATGGCAACCCTAGTTGGAACAAACCTATTCTTAATCAAGATGACATTGGCTTTAAAATTAACTTACCTAAACTAAAACATGTACTGGATTCTTTTATAGAAGTTTTCGTTTGCATTCCTTGCATAAGATAGCGGCAAATATTAGAACTAATTGAAGGTGGGCTTGCCTAACTAGTACTGCGGCCTAGCCTAACCTTTTCCGGTTTGTGGGCCACATTAGACTTATAGTTTCTATAATTTGGCTACCAATATTTGCGTATCCAGAACTTCATATCGAGGGGGAGGGCTAAAATTTTTAAAAATACACTGTTTTGAGCTAAAGTAGCGCCTCGTGCGATTTTTGCGCAAAATTACCACACAAAAATGTTTATGAAATAAATTTAATATTACTTGAACAATTTAAACGTTTTTTATGAATGAATAAAATGTGCGTTTGCTGAAATGTTTCAGGGACATAAAAAATGGACATGTGGGCCATCGCCCCCTGGTTTAAACTTTATTAGTAGCATAGGATTATTCAATTAGGGCTTTAGGAATGTTTTTCTCTAATAGTGCTCATTTAAATTCAGAATATTTCTTTCTTATCTCAACATCAATTATTTTAATCAATAACAGTTATATTATGTAAAAGATAATATCACTCGCATTTCACAAATAACTCGCCGAATTTCGTCTTTAAACTTAATATTATGATGGTTTATAGATGATAGCTGTGAAATATAACCATAAAAATATTTAATATTGACTGATATTGACAATAAAAGCATTCTAAAGACACTATTGGAAAACCCTATACTTTCTCCTCACCAGTGAAATTTTCTTTTCATAACTTGATGATCATGTTTACTCAGCTTTACATGCAGGAATAAAGGCAGAGTTGCACAAATGAATAAAGCATGATCATAAATTTACTCTTCTACTTCTAGCTTCGTAGTAATTACGTAATTTAACATTATTCCCAATTTAAAATTGTAATTAATCTAATAATTAATTGTTTGATGTAATAGGATAATTTTATAATACTGATAATTTTATAGATTACTGAATTAAAGGCAAAACACTTTACCATCGAAAACGAATTGAGAACCAAAATGAAGAATTTTCTAAAAGAGCATGAAGATAAATGTGAACTATTGAACGGCAAGATTCAAAATTTGTTAAAGGAAATAGCAAGCTTATCAAAAGTTAATAAGAGGGAGCGTTTAGCCGCAGCACGTGAAAATGCTGCCAACAGCGGTAGCGGTACAGATAGTCCTAGCACTCTATAAATAAAATTTTTAGTAAATTACATTTTTAATTTAAAGAAAAAAAGTGAAAATTCCATACTTTTGACAATACCATTAAGGTATTTTATTACGATTTTTCCTCTTTAGTTTAAATTTGTCTTTATAAATTACAAAAAAAAATAATTAATTTATGGTACTTTTTTTCTAATTAAATTTGATGATTCGTGTATTGAAGAATTTTTCTCTCCGAACAGTTATGTATATATTTCTACAAATATACAAACTTTTCGTAAAATTATTTAAAAAAAAAGTTAAAAATAAGTTTTTTCTGGTATTATTGCCATATTTTAAACAAAATCTTAATTTCTTGATTTCCAATAATAAACGGGTTAATTTTGAATTTTAATTTCCAAACCATAGATTTTGTAAGCTGACAATTGTTTTGTAAATTGTAGATTGATGATGATTTTGTAAGGTTTATAGTACCAAAACTGGTCTGATTGTATATTATGCATTCAATTTTTTGATATTTTTCAAGGTTGCATTATGAAAAATATTGGAAGTAATTTAGATTAATAATATAATGAATTGAAAAGAGTTATGTTGGGTGAATTATTTTTACTATCCCTTACAAATAGGTGAACATTTGTGTAATTTGCGATGTAATATTAATTTTCAGTCACCGAGCGGTTAATTTGTAATCGTTTTGGTAAATATTTATTATTTTATCAGCATAAGTAAATATATATTTTTATAAGTATATATTTTGTTTAATTTTTAATAATTGTGTAGTCAATTACAATATAAAATTAACAACATTTGTTTAATTAATCCTTCCGTCTTATCATAATATAGCAAACTTTTCTTGGTTCAAAAATAACCTGGCAAGTTATTTTAAAAAATTGCTCAATTAGTGTAGAGCATTTGCTATAATTTTGCTAAAAAAAAAATAGCTATTTTAGTGCAAAAGGAGCTCATTGTGAAATTATTACAATAATCAGGAATTCAAATAAAAACACTGTTGTTAAATTAAAGTGATAGGTATTTATTTAAAACAGCACAGGAAGTCTAGAAGATTACATAAAAAGGAAGAGATCCCCAGAAGTTGAAAATATCTCAGACGTTTTTAAAAGGAGCAAAGTAGTTATTAGAACTCCACATAAACAACACGAAAGTATTGGAACAGATCGGAAAACTGAAGTGGAGAAGATGAAAGAAATTAAGAGTACCTACTTCAATCACAAGAATATTCATAGCCACATGGACTACGCCAAGTGGTAGCACAAAAAATCAAATTGATCATGTATTAATAGAAGAAAGAGATGGAAATCGTAAAGAATGTGAGAACCTACAGAGGTGCAGATGTGAGCTCAGACCATTTCCTTGTGGACATAAAAATAATACCAATAAATAGAACAAAAGCAGAAAGAAAACATTAAAAGAATCTCGGAATTACATTACAGGATGAAAAGTCAAGAAAGTAAATGACTAAAAAATTGGAGAAATTAGATCAAATACATGATATTCGCATATTATAATAGTGACAGGTGTTCACCTCCAACCGCTTTCCCAACGTGTGGCTTCAAAGATGAAAATCTATAACTTATTCTAATTTTATACAGTAGCACTTGATCGACTTCGCGAACGCCAAAGCACTGCTTGCAGATCTGTAACTGGACCAGTGAGAGATGGTATTGGAGATGACAACAAGATTGGACCATCTAAACAACGAAAGTAATTCCCCAGGCGTCATCCAAAACAAACAACAATAGGATGTTACCAACTCCAAGAAATCCAAAATGGTTCCACAACTTGCGCACCAAGAAACTGTTCTCTCACCTCTCCTGTTCCAGATGTTTGCAAACAGGAGCCAGAAACACCACACGTCAACTATACTACTGTTTCACACGAGAAGCCACAAATAAACAGCTGCGCTGGACCAAAAAATACTTGTCTACGCACTACAGGCACTTAACAAAATCGTCGTGAAAAACAGCGTACCTTTGCCATGGTTGAGCTTACAAGACTCCCCGATTCAAGTCTTCCTATACGAAAGCTTCACCTATCAACCATCTGTAGCAAAATGCATTAAATTTAACGATTGCATTTAAATAAAATGCATTGGCCGTACTTAGAAAAATTGAAATGAAATTAGAAAGTGGTACCACGTAACAAAATATCAAAATTTGTTACATACTTCACAGATTTCAAATAAGCATATGGCTCAATTAAAAGAAATAAATTATACAAAGCACTGTATCAACTTGGTATGCCAACAAAATTGATAAGATTGATAAAGATGACGATGAGAAGCACAGAAAACAAAGTTAGACTGAACGGCTTGGTATCGAGAAAATTCGAAGTGAAAAACGGTTTGAGACAAGGAGACCCCCTCTGTGCAGTCCTATTTAACTTGGCGTTGGAAAAGGTGATGGGAGATAGTCAATTAAACAGAACAGGAACAATATTCAACAACATTCACCAGTGCTTGGCGTTTGCAGACGATGTGACAATGATAGCTAGGACAAAAAAGGAGCTGAGGGACTGTATCTCAAAACTGAGCAGGGCGGCTCGTAGTATGGAAATGGAGATAAATGAGAAGAATATGCAGAAAACTACTATTAATATGTAATTGGGGAGGAAGAAGTACCAAGAATATCTTACCTGGGTACCGTGCCGACGAGAAAACCAGAGAGTAGCACTGAGATAGGTATGTGTCAGAATTACAACAGGAAATGAAAGTCTATCGGCATTGAACACAATTATCACAGGGAAAATGTTATCTAGAACTGTTAAAATAAGTGTTTAATAAGACAATAATGCGAAAATATTCTAGTGAACTCTGGACTTTAACAAAGAAAAACCAATTAATAATAATAATAATCAGTTAAAATTCCAACAGGCGAACCCAATAACAGGAAAGTCAATTTGATATATTACTATATATTTTTAAAATATATAACATGTTTTATAATATGTTTTAAATAACAGAAGAAACAACATTATACTCGCTACATTTTGCAGATGATCAGATTATCATGGCACAGGACCACGAGGACATGGAATATATGACAAGAAAATTAATAGAAGAATACGCAGAGTGGGGGCTAGAAGTGAATGTAAAAAAGACGCAATATATGTGCATAGGGGGAATGCAACAAGATCTACAACTAGAAAGCGACCAAAAAATAAAAAAATGCGAAGAGTATAAATATCTTGGAGTGATAGTGAGTCAAGACGGAAGATGCCACTCAGAAATCCGGAAAAGAAATCAATTAGGAAGAAAAGCGATCACCGTGCTAAATTCAATACTGTGGGACCAATATATATCCAAAGCTAGCAAGACAAAAATATACAACAGCATAGTTAAGCCAATAACAACATACGCGTCAGGTGTGGCAAATGGGAAAGAAATGGGAAAATACACTACATGCTACAGAGATGGACTTCTGGAGAAGATCAGCCGGCAGAAGTAAACTGGAAAGAATTAGAAATACCCGCATTAGGCAAATTATGCATGTAGAGCACACAATAACTGATGATATAAGAACCAAACAACTAATATGGTTTGGACATGTACAACGCATAGACGAGAACAGATTACCAAAGAAAATCCTATTTTGGAAACCACCAGGAAGGAGAAAACGCGGAAGACCCAGGCTTAGCTGGAGAGAAGGCATTGACAAGGAAATGAATGAGAGAGGACTTGAAGAGATGCAATGGGAAGACCGAGAGGAATGGCGAAGAGGAATCGGAAGACGTCGTAGAACGTTATGATAAACCGATACTTAGATAGACTATATATTTTTCAGAGAACAGTGCATAAGCACCACCCAACGAGATCGACAGTGTTTAAAGTGGAGTCCGAACCACTAGGACAGAAAGAAAATCGTTCCAAGTAGGATTCGAACTTAGAAATTCTACTAACAAGCCCGGCACCCACCTTTCTAGACCAACTTCCTGCCTTAATTAATGCTGGAGGTGTGGGAAAGAAAAATATTGAGAAGAATCTATGCTGGGGATGAGAGAGGATAGAGTGCCACTGAAGATATGGAAGAAGAGGACTTGGAAGGTCACTGTCCGAATGGAGAGAAAATGTGTTGCGGGACTTACAACATCTGAATGTGACGGATTGGCAAGAGAAGACCAGACAGAAGTGTATGGAGGAAGATAGTCAATGAAGCTATGGACCTACATGGCATCTAATGCTGTAGGGTAAGGTGCTCTAAGACTGCGCACCCCTTATATTTCGGCATGGGTGTTTGTTTTCTTGCTAATTTTAATTCCCACACATCACTGCCAATAGCGTTGTTACCCTTAACGATTTTTTTCGTAAAAAAATGGATAATAAACATTTTAGGTAAGTTTTACCATTTTACGCTGTTTTGATCTAATAATTCGACATTTTGGAAATTATGTACGGTCGTTGTTTTTGTGATTATCGCCTGCATATTGCAATATCATGTAAACAAAACTCTTAACCAAGCGTGGATGATGGTATTATTTTCCAATTTAATTGGAGATGGCTATATTCGTGTCCTTTTTAAATTTATGGAGTGGCGTGTAAGACTGCGCGGTGTGGTGGTTTGTAAGACTGCGCGCGTACTTTTACAAATCTCACATTGTAATGCTGGTTAATTTTATTCTTTTTACCTAAAGTGATGTTGATTTTATGGCCAGTCGTGTGACGGAGAGGGAAATCTCTGAAACTGCAATTCACGGCACAAAAAATAAGTCCAAAGAAAAATTAAAAAAACTATTGGAAGCAAAGAGTAGTTGGGTTGTCCAGGATGCATAGAACAAAGTAAATGCCAATAACTGAAGGTTGGATCGAGTGTACATCATGCTCTCAGTGGTGGCAGAAGAAGTGAACTGCATAATACTAGCATGTGATGTGATCTATGCTTGTAAACTGAATGCGCAGTCTTGCAGACCCAAGTGCGCAGTCTTACATGACGGGGTCTGTAAGACTGCGCAAATGACTTTTTCTGATTTTTTTGTTTTTATTAATAAAGTATATGTAATAATTACTAATTAAGTTTGTAATAATGTTGTTAAAAGACCAATAAGTTTTAATACAAATTTCTGAGTTTTTAATTGCTTTAGTTTTTTTAATATACCGGGTCAAACCTTAAGTGCGCAGTCTTAGAGCACTCTACCCTATTTATATATCAGCATCCATCACTTTTACTTCTGAAATGAACGTAGAATAATAAATATTCATTGTTAAAGTTTGAATTTTCATACGAACGCCGAGAACAGACACTATCACCAAATGGTTAACGTGAATTCTGCACATCAGGTGCAGAGGGGAAAGGCGGATATTGTTTTCAGACTAGTCCTATGTACTTTCTGTGATTATGGTAGCGATATTATACTTTTTTTAAGATTTCAGACTTAAATGGATGTTGTTTCGCAACGATGATGTAAGCTACCCTCATGCATATAGTTCTTCACAAATTAACAAAATTTTTTGAAATACTTTAATAAATAATAATAGATGGAAGCAAAAGACTAAAAGTGGGTTAAATCATTCTTGCTTGTAGTAGAAGACATCATTAGGAACATTTTAAAATGGAAAAATCAAAAGTAAACAAAGTGTGGGTTAGATCATTATTGCAAAACACCATCCAAATTATGTTTAACAATAAAAAAAATTTATTCACTTTATTACATCAAAATAATACAGTAACAATAAATTATTAAAATGGTGGTTTTACAGTGAAACCACTGGGAACAAAAGGGTTAACCGACTCCAATTTTACTATTCTATTCCTCAATATTTAGCAACATTTTTATTAAACTAGTGATTCTCAAACTTACGTTACAAATGACGTTACAAGACTTTAGAATATTTTTTGTAACCATTGCATTGGTGGTAATTCATTTTTTATTTTTACATTACTATACATTCATTTTCTTATTATTTATTTTAATCTAAATCAACTACATAATATTATCACCATCATTTGGAAGACAAGTTTTCAATTTTGAATGGTTCAATTGTTTATGGTTCTAGCTGACAAAATAATAACTGGATTTTCAATATCACTTTTACTTTGAACAAGTTTAAGTTCTAAACTTTTTGGTGAAATACCACATTCTAAAAAATAATTACAATTATAAATTATTAAAACTCTTTTTCGTTTAATACCTGTAGCATGTTTCAAAGTTCGTTTAAGAACAGCTTGCAACGTACAAATTGTTTTTTCTAACGTTTCTGTTAAATTATTATTCGTCTTGTGACTCCATGCCAAAAATAGCGAAGTAAATAAGTCTCCAGTGCCTGTAAAAGAGGCCGGATACTTAGGAATATTTATTGTACTGCTTAAAATTTTTCCATCATCTGTAAAATATAATATTTTATTTTTCTTTTTTTTTTTTCAGATGTTACGATGTTTCTGAATAAGTGCGGACACGAGGAGGGAAATTGTTAAGGGTAATTTACAATTTGTTGATATAGATAATAAAAGAATAAAATTTTATAAAAGAAATTACCAGTGTTTTTACTAGCCAATGCTAATAAATTTTGTTCATCTCCTAACTCGGTTGAAGATAACACGACGGTTTTGCATCCTTTGCTGTGCAAAACTTTTACAGCTTCCCATGCGTCGTCGACGGAATTTATTTTTAATCCTGTTAGGAGTTCAGCTTCAAATTGGTTCGGTGTGATGATATCAGCTAACGATACAATAGTCTCTTTATAAATCATTTGTAACTCTTGAGGGACATATAACTCCCCATTGTCACCCATCACGGGGTCACATACTGAAAATAATTTATTTGAATTATTTTTAATTGCTGCAAGTTTTGAATTTATTGTAGTTTTAGATAACAAATAATTGATTCGTTTTTTTTATATAAGTTTCTTACCATAAATTAGATTAGGATTTACAGTTTTTAAATGTTTAACAAGATTTGCAACTCGATTTAAAAATGAAGCTGAACCAATGTATCCGGTTAGTAAATGAGTATAATTATCCAAACCATTGCTAATTAAACCACTAATTAAATCATCCAAATCCTTATCCGTTAAAACTTGCCCTTTAAATACCTTGTAACCAGTATGGTTTGAAAATTGAACGGAATTGATAGCGTCGACTTCAAAACCGAGCAACTACGAAATTTAAATTTAGCGCCACATATCACAAAGTGTGAACGAAGCTTTAATTTATTAACAAAATTGTGTGCACGAAAATTAAAATTATAAAGGTAACTCACCTGGAGTGGAAACGTTGCACTTTTGTTTCCCACATATCCAGAAACTACGTGACTTTGAATAGCCAGAACCCGTGGACAGTTGTTAGCCATCGTCTTGCTATAATTGTTGTGGTCAAATGAGAACGGTGATAGATTGATAAGAAAGTGCTTTATCTTATCTGGAAACCTAAAAATGTAATTGTTGTTAACCGAGTTTAATTTATCTAATAAAGTAGGATGACGTAAACATTATTAAATTCGAATAAAACCCATATTGTTTAAGCAGTGGCGTAGTGCAACCCTTGCTATCGGGGATGCCCATTAGATTTTCATTGACGTTATATACACAGTGTTGACAAGAAGTAAACTTAATTAAATAACACATTAATTATTTTGTTACTTCTATCAAAATTTGTTTATTTGATAAATTATATAATAAACACAATTATTAAGTAAACAAAAATTAATTTAATAATAAAAATACATAAACCTTCAAAGTTTCCACTACAATGTAGAAGTATTAATTATAATACGGTTATAAAGAATGCTGACACCTTTTTTTATATCCACACTCTTAAATCTAATGTATATTTCACTTTCACAAGTACTACTGAAATTTTTGTATAAATTCTACTAACAAAATTTAAAGCATTTGAAACGGCAGGAAATGAGAGAATCAGAAGTAAATCGTATAAAACATAAATATTTACTACATACTAAACTATTTTGAATTTTTAATTAGCTGCTTGTATAAGTTTTAATAATGAGGCGATAAAAAGTAATAAATACAGTGCAACCTTGATAATCTGAACTAATTAATAATAAGACTGATATTCGTATTATAAAATTATATTAAAAACTAAAACTTATTTATTGCATAATACCACAATGCATACTGAATTTAATACAAAAGCCTAGCTTAATGTTTATTAAACAGCAATGTCTATTTTTAATTTAAAACTAGAAAATATAATTTGTGCGTACAAAATCAAAACAATACGTGTCCCACGGTGCCAATTCATTTCTCAAAATTCATCTACTTTATTAATATAAAATGGGTAAGCATGTTTTTATATCAGTGTGTAATATGTATGTATGTATACCATGGCTGTCAGACTCTTTCCAGCCGCGGGCCATTTCCTAACAAACAAAATTTCCACAGGCCACACGAATGACTTTTTTGTTAACCCATTTCCGTTTTTGAACAATATACAAATAATCACCGAAGTTTATAATTCAACTTTCAGGTGACAAAAAGATTTCAGATCTTTATTTGAATTTTTGTGCAGCTCTGACGTTAATGCTGAACAATTTAGAATACGACAATATATTATGATCATGTACCTTGGCCCCTTAATTATTTCTGATGGTGTTCTTAAGTTATTACGAGTGTTTATTTACATATGAAGGGCACAGATCCGGAAGGAGCCAAGTCACACTTATATAAATCGTAAAATCAAGTTTAACTACCCGGTTCTTCCCCATTCGCAGACTTTCAATTTTAGCAAAATTTTGAGCCCGGCCAACACAATGGATGAGTCACAAATTTGGATCTTCCTGGACCATTTCACAACAAATATTGTTGTTGGTATAGTATATTTCAAATAAGAAAGCCGGGCGGAACTAATGTGCAGAAACGAAAATTCGCCCGGTTGCGTCCATATTTGAAATGGAAGGGGCGTCAGGTTCCATTAAAACTTGGAAGCGTCTATAACCTAATGATATTAAATGCACGACGGCACTGACACGTTCACCCTCCACATCTACTGCGCAGAAAACTGGCTCCTCCCGGTTTTCCCATTTGAAATAGAGCTTCCGCAATAAATCGTGAGAGACCGTAGCCCAATTTCTGCGCAGTAAATGTGGAGGGAGAACGCTAGACACCCAATTCCACTAATTGACACCAACATGGACTCGATCGGACCAATTTTCATTTCTGCACATTAGCCACGCCCTGTCACGATTTATCGCGGGTGCTCTACTACGCTTTACGTTATGTACCGAACCACTAGACTCAAATTTAACCATCAAATTTTTAATAGCGGTCTCAGAAGGACGATTATAATGACGAAAAATTTCCAAAATTTTGCGATTTGAGGACGTCCATAATTACATGAGGTGTTTTTCTTTAAATGTGGACACTCCCCTCAGGTGAGATTTGGTAAGATGTGGGGGTACCCCCCTCGCGTGAGATTTATCCTATAATTTTTAAATAATTAAAATTATTTGATATGTTCATGTATTTTCCTTCATACCACTAAAAGCCAAAGATTGATCCACCAAAATTAAAAAAAAAAAAAAACGAGAACCCCGTCCCTACATCGTGGTTCCTAGGACCCCCTACGTTTGTGTAAATTGTAAACAAACCTTTATTTTAAAACATGAGCGTCACCACGATATTATGAAGGGGTCACGCACTGGGTCGCATTTTGTAAATTCACATAAGTTCATGATTCACATTAATAATTTTTCCACATAAAATTTCCAGATTTTCTATTTATTTAAAAAAAACAAAGTTTTTTCAACTAAATTAATAAAATAAAGCACAAATCAGATACAATTCCGAAAATGGTTTAAAAAAATGTTATAATATATTGTTATTATTAAATTAATTTTGTTGATACACATACGATATCTTTAAAAATAAAATTTTATTTACCTTAATTTTGAATTTTTTAAAAAAATAGTGCCCGTGATGTTGCTGATGAGTATATTGTGAACACACTCCGACGCGCTGTCGAAAAATCCGTTACCAACAAAAGTAATTAAAAGATTATCCGGTGGACGTTATTTCAAAAAATTATCAATCTATACTCCAGAAAAATCGAAAAATATTATAATAACTAACTTCCACTGTAATTATGAAACGTGCATAGACAGTTTGTGTTCGATAAGTAAATTTTTACAATTTTGTCTCCCAAAGAATCTCTCATTACGTTTTGACATCTGCAAACGTCAATCATGGATTTCGATCTTTGCAAAGAAAATATACAGCCGCTTCGTCGGGGTCGAAATCCTCGTCAATTAGAAATGGCACTACAGGCACAAAACAATGAAGCTGTGCAAAGAGAATTAATGCAACAAAAACAGTAAGTTCAATTTTTTTTGCAAGTTTTGGGTCAACCTAAACTTGTTTTAGACTACACGAATCTGCAATTCAAAATTATGAAGGAGAGGATCCTCTAGAAAATTGGTTCTGGTATATCGTTTGGATTGAGCAAAGCTACCCTAAACATGGACACGAAGGAAATTTATCAAATGTTCTTGAAGACTGCTTATCAAAATTTGAAAATGATTGTCGTTACATCAACGATTTGCGCTTTTGCAAATTATGGATAAAATATGTAAGATTACCGTATGTTTGTAACTGATTTTTTTGTAATTGTTTTTGTTGTTAGAACGACATGCAGCCTAATCCTACAGAATTGTACCACATGCTTCATGCTCGCGGTATTTGCAAAGGTTGTGCAGAATTATATCGCGCCTGGGCTTTTTATTATGAAGCTGCTGGCGATTTTCGAAATGCAGATTTAGTTTTTAACATGGGTAAAAGAGAACTGGCGCAACCTATAGAAGTCTTAGAATCTGCTCATCAGTCAATGATCTTTGCAGCTGGCCAACAGGTACTCCTCGACGTTCTTCTACAAGAATTTTATTTCTAAATTTAATTTTTGATGTAGGTAATATCGGGAGTTGATAGTAAACGCCTGCAAGATGAACGTCAAGCACTAACAACTTTAACTACACATAAATCGGGAAAAGTTGACAGTGTGAGAGTTGCATCTAGCAGTGGACCAGGAACTTTGCCTAGCAGTATGGCGTCGGCTTCACACAAAAGTAACATTGGAATACCAATATATGAAGGTGAAATGTCTAAGGGTGCAGAAGCTGCACCTGTCAGTATCATCACTGCAGCACGACGCCAAACTCCAAAAGAAAACATTATGAAACCGGGAGCTTGGAGTGCGGCTGGATTGAATTGGAAACCTACACAATCTCATCGCACTCCTAAATTTAAAGGTAACTGCATCTTTATGTTATCTACACTTGAAAGAGTATGTTTTATTTAGCAAGGATATAATACCCAAGGTTTTGCTTTAATTGTATGAAAGGTCACAATAATTTTCAAAGAAAATTTAAAAAATCTAAATTATATTAATAAAATTCTTTATTATGGAACTGTAAATAAAGCAATGATTATTTATAAATACAGCAAAATTTTATTAAATTAAGCAATTTTCAAATTAAGGAATCTAAATTTAGCAATAATTTTTTATTTAAGTATAATAAAATGTTTCAAAGTAAGCAAGGAGAAGCATTAATTTAAAAGTCTAAAATAAACAATTTAAATAAAAAATAATTACTCATTTGTACTCCGATAACCAAAGTTCTTACATTAAAAACTATAATAACCGAAATTGAACAACAAAAATACTTGCTTTTGCACTAAAAAGCACAATGTCCCTTTTGTACACGTATGATGGACTTGAAGCGACACCAAATTTTGACGGGCATGTTCCGACACAAAAGCCGCGTCTTTTTCTCCATGTACGCCCTCCGCTATCTTTATTAGTTTTTGAAATATTAGCGTTGTTTCAACTGACCCCGGTCTACCCTAGTTATTATATTCCGATTCCAATATCCCGCGATTTTTGTTATATCTTCTTCTTCAGCCTATCCCAGTCCACTCTTGGACGTAAGCCTCTCCAGTAATGGAGGTTTTGGCCATAACTCACCACGCTGGCGCTGTGGCGTCCAAACGTTTTAGCCCGGGCCACACTAACTTCTCCACTAATTATTGTAAGTCCCGCTGGCCAAGACCTGATAAGCTCATCATACCAATGTAATGGACCCCACTCCACTTTCAATTTTTAAAACCTAATAATTTTAAATTTTTTCCGACATTTTTTTTAATGATCTTTTTTTTAACCTCATTTCACAATTGAACTTAATGTTGAATCCCTCGCCTACATTTGCTCCGAGCAACATGCGTCGACTGGTCGATCGCGCCTAAAGATGTCTGGCGTGGCGTCGGTGTACTCCTTGCACATGGCTAATTACCCCACTGAAATCAACTGTGACGGGCCAAATACTGGGCATATCCTGCTCGTTGCCGCGGGCCAGATTGGTGGTGCTCGCGTGTCGTAGTTTGGAGACCCATGCATTAAATCTTAAAGTTTCTTTGAAGGAATCTGATTTGAAGGGTCAAAGGTTCTGCACATTTTTTAGGTAAATCTGGTTTTGGTTGGATTTGCTGAATTTTATATAATATTATATCGTAGTTAGTGATGTTGATAGGAAGTTATCAAAAAAACTAACTTCCGGCATCGAGCCATTTACGAGTTATTCGCAATTTATGTTCAGATATAATTCAATCTATATTTTTCAAACAATTGATCCTACAAAAAATATATAGGAATCTTATTTGTACAGAATTTTATAAACTTACAATTTCTCTTATAACTGTTTTCTCGAAAATATTAACAATTTTTGAGATATTTGGGAAAAACTATAATTCACCTTTCACCCCCTAAAAAACAGCTATGGTTTAAATTGAGAGTACTTCTTCAATATGCTTAGAACATCAAAGTAAGTCTCCACAAAAATTCAGCTGTGATGTCCTAAGCAGGGATGCAGTCGTAAAATAAAAAGTGCCGGGGCGAAAAAATATTTTAAATATAAAAAATTTTTTATAAAGTGTTTATTAACCCATTAGTGTACAACGTCCGTTTATTTACATTTGCTTATTTTATTTATGTGGGTGTGCAAATCATTGCAGGCGCAACAAAAAGTTAAAAAGATCCAACTTTTTCCAACTATGCATGCAGTAAACTTATCGTATTTCAATGTAGCTAGTAAGCATTTTTATCACAATATCTATACTTTAGCGATGTAAAGTGAATGGGTATTGTAATAATTGTTAATTCAATCACTTCTTGTTAAATTTTGAGTTCGAGTTTTTTTTAAAACTATTTAAAACTTATTTACCCAATAGTAATTTGGAATGTTTGAAAAAAATACCGGGGCAGCCCTGGTGCGCCCTGGCACCAATGTAGCCAGGGCGGCGCCCTGCCTTCAAAATAAGTGCCGGGGCGGCGCCCTGGCCCGACTGCACCCCTGGTCCTAAGCACAGGTATCCTAAAAAGTAATATTTGAATCTTGGGTTTTCTTTTTTAAGGGGTGGATTATAGTTTTTCGTAAATAGTTCTAATAGTTTATAAAATTTTACACAAAAAAGGCTGTTACACTATTTTTCTTAGAATCACACACACACATGTTGTTCTTCATTGCTTGGAATTATTTTCCAAATTATTTTGGCATTATTTGAGGTCGTGTAAGTCAACATGACTGAAGCGAATCATGTAAACCTATGAACACAAATTTATTATTTATATTTTCAATTGCAGTTCACGAGGACAGTTTTGATTTGTCATCAAATGGCATTAATCTACCACCAGACTTTTTCCCAGTAACACATGAAGATCATACAACATGGAAACCTTTACTTTGCTATGCAGAACCTGAGGATCCCACCAAAATTCCCATGTACCCCAAAGATAGAGTTTACACAAACAGTGAAGTAGAGTTTAGTATAGAAGAAATAAGAGGGTGTCGATACATAAAGCGTAATAGTAGATTAAATGTTTCACATTGCGAAACAGCACAAGCAATTCAATCAATATTAGGTGATTCTGGTAGTAAATCAAAACTGCATCAGTTACCACAAAGTGGTGTCGAATTTTATCACAATCCATCATCAAGCGATCAAAACGTTTATCCGCATGCAAGTTATGCCGAAAATAATCCTAATTTATTTCAACAAGAACAGCAACGATTAATGTATAATTTGGATCACCTAGATAGTAATAAATTAGAGCAAGCATGTGCCAATGTGTATCCGTCACAAAATCTACATAACAATTTACAATATCCAACCAATCAACATTTACATAATCCCGTTTCGTTGGAACAACGACCCGAACATTTTGTTAACGTTTCACAAGGATATCAAGAACAAATGTTTCCACTTCCACAAACGTCTGATATCAACTACCAAGCAGTATTTCAACATGTGGTAAGTTTTTCTTTAAAAAAATACCTACAATATGTATATCGAGATAATTCACATTTGTAGGCTCCTTTACCAGAGGTACAAAAGACACCTTCGCGAATGTTTGGTCAGCACATGGACGAAGCATCGTTTCACCATGCAACATCAACAAATCCAAACAAAGGAGTGGATAATAATGAATCCCATACTGAATTTAGAACTAATCTCAGCCTTTTGTGGAGATCCACCACCGACGATTCCTATAATGAAACACTGCAAGATCCAGTCAGGCCTCGTGTACCAAATTTTGTCATATACGAGGAATCTAACATTGAAGAAAAACACATCCCATCAAAAGGAAGTGCCATGAAATCGATGCCACTTAGAGTTTTAACTGATGAAGAGTTAGCTGAAACTGGTTCTCGTGGTGGACACGACGTAGCTGCTGCGGCACAGCCGGGTGACGGTGCTAAGCGGAATGCAATTTTCGAAGACGACAGTAGTTCATCATTTTTAGAAAAGCCCCCAATTGCAGATACCTTTCTTTTATCTAATTTAAATTCTACATGTACAACCCAAGCCTTCAATTTTAACTTAAATGCCATGCAAGTCAGTACTCCACAGCCTAAACTTAAGGAGCGTTCTCCTTCACCCGAAAGGGAGGACGACCTTGAAACTGCAAAAAAACAATTGTTTGCAACGAAACCGCCAGAAAAAGTTGCCATGCCTACCATATTGGAAGAAACTCATCGGTAAGTGTTACTTTAGTGTTTAGTGTGTGTTTTGGTCAGCCAAAGTTGGTCCTATCCACAATTAGAGAATTTGAATTGACATTCATGTTTATAAACAATCTTTAAATACAACCAAGAAACTGAATTTTTTATTTTTTCACATTTGTAGCTTAAACATAATGAATAAACTTATTTCTCATGAGTGGAATTTTACTTTGAAACACTTTGGATGAACACTAGCTAGGCCACGTAAAAAAAAAATGTTAATTTGTTCCTGTAAATTTAGGTCTAGCTCATCTAGCAGTTCTGTGGCTTTAAAGTCCAACTTATTTAGTCAATCAAAAAAGGAAACCCTGCCATCCATCAACGAAGACAACAATTATCATTTTAATTTAACACAAAATTTAAAAGCAAATGCTGCACTGCGAAATTCGGCATTGCTAGAATTAATGGACTACGAGTCGGCGCAAAGTAACCCCGTTAATGAAGTCGCAGTTACGCCGTTGGATAAAGTTCCTTCGAATCCATTTAAACCTGCTCTTTTGAAGTCTCTCTTGGAACGTATAGGATTTCCTGGACGACACAGTGCTGGATACGTTTACCTTAATACCACTCCCCGAATTAGTGTGCGTAAGGAGGTTCAAGTGATCAGTGAAGACAAATATGTAGTTGATAAGAGTCTTGGAAAAGGAACGTATGGCCAAGTTTTTAGAGCGTTTGACATTCGCAATAATCGAACAGTAGCACTTAAAGTACAGAAACCTGCACATCAGTGGGAATTCTATATCTGTCGTGAATTACAATCAAGGCTTTCCAATCATCCGATAAAGGACCATTTTATGGATATTTACACTGGATACTTTAGTAAGTTTGTTAATTATTATTTTATTAATTACAGTAACTACAAATTCATTATTTCGGGCCCGTCAATAGAAGTGATATCTTTGAAAAATGCTAGATTTTTTATTTTTTTAAATACAAGGTAATATTTAAAAGTTTTGATAGTATTGATTCAAATGGAGTGTAACTGCCTCTGGCTTTCACTATGAGCCCAAGTCTTTTGTGGGTTCATTCAAAAGGACCTCCTGGCTTAAAAGCTGCCATTCTCAAGAAAGTGATTTCTTTAAAGATTCTAATGAAGTGTGTTTTGTAGAGCAAACCTTGGCGTGTGAAACGCTCCAAATTCTGCAGTCCAGTGAATTTAAATCTGGCGAATATGGTGGCCATTGTTCAGCTGAAATAAACGCCAGAATATTCGTGCACAACCAATTTTGTGTAGCTTGAGCTTTATGTAACGGAGAAGAGGCTTGCTGAAATGTTCAGAAGCTGTTTCCAATTAGTTTCTGTAGTCTCCTGCAATGCTCCTTGAGAATGTGTTTTTGATAAATTATTTTATTAATTCTCATCAGAGAATGGCGCTTTTGAGCTCGGAGTTCTTTCAAACATTTCTTGCAATGAAAACCAGAGGCGATTACATTCCCTTTGAATTAACACTATCAAAACTTTAAAATATTACCCTTTATTAAAAACAGAAAAATGAAGAAAATATAATCTAATATTAAAGAACAAAAAATTGATGCATTTTACAAAGGTATCACTTCATTTGATGAACTCAGTACTGCATAAAAAAGATCTGTATAAGCAGGGCATTACACCCACCTGATGCGTTTCCTGCTCTGCATTTGCAATATTTAAAACTTGTTTATTTCCTATTGTAGTTAACTGTATACTGTATAAATAATCCTTTCCACTTGATGTGATTTTGACATTGGAAAGCTCATAATTTTCCTGTACTTTTTTTACCGCTGTGTATAAGTCAACTTAAAGATTCCATTGAAAAATATGCCAAGATATAGATAATATTATTTCTAACTTCTATGGTATATACGAGTGCTCCTGGTACTGTTTACTGCGGCTCTCAGGAGGCCATAAAATATTTAAGCATTTGATAATAGAGTAGAGGTAAATTTTTCTCTAGTGGTTGGCACGTGACTTGGGGTTGTGCGGCAAATGTGGAGGGAGACACCCGTGACACCTAATTCCACCAATTGACACAAACATAGAACCGAAATAACGAATATACGTTTCTGCGTATTAGCTACTCCCAACCGCTAAAGAGAAAATTCAGTCTACCAGTGCCTCTATAAACTCTTAAAAATGCTTTTAAAGGGGCCTCGGGTTAAAAGATGAAATTTGTGCAAAATTAAAGCTTATGTAGTATGGATTCATAGTCCTGAAGTAGTCAAAAATTAGATCATCCCGAACAAAGCTTATTTCATTATTCTAAGTTTTATTTAAAAAATAGGAATAAAAAAGTAATTTACTTCTCAACCTAATATTGTTATTAACTTTACAAAGATTGATGGTTAATAAATTGCCGAGTATTAGCTTGTCATGGTTTGGAATCTCGTGCAATCTTCACACATTTTGAACATGCATTGGATACAGGCAGGGAAACCAAAAATATATTGTCATGTTTTTTTTATATCACCCCTTGTATCAACATTATTACTGTTAGATTAGCAAAGTTATTCACTGCAAGCACCTGAACTTGGTTCCCTTTGACAAGAAAGATTATTGCTTCAAGCACGACACTTCAAGCAGAGTTATTGTTTTGTGTTAGTTGTTTACAATTTTTCCTCATATTACAACAAAAACTACGCTTAATTGGACGCAGTTAAGTTAAATGTAATTATTATTGAGTATTATAATTATGCTAAATTAAGATTAATTTAAGGGGTTAAGCCCACCTCGGACGTGGAAAAAAAAATAGGTAATTTTTGCAATTTTTTTGTGGAGATGTGTATGCATATCTTTGTACAACAGTTCAAGTATTTAAAAGATCTTTATTTAGTGAGGGCTTGGTAATTTTCCAAAATACTTAAATTTGACAATATGACAGCAATTCAAGTCAAATTATCGATTTTTGTTAAGAGGGCTGTATACCTAACTTTTAACGAATATCCATATAGCTCTTTTATTAATGTATGGAATTTAATGCTGTTTGAAGTAAATGATTAGAAAAAGAATCTAGTTTCACGGAAAGTCATTAAGAACTTAAAAAAAAAAGATTTTCATTTTTATTATAATAATTTGTCACTCCAGTGACCTGCAAGTGACTTTCCATGAATATACAAATTATTTAAATTATACTATTTTTAAAATATCTATGTATTTAAGACAAAAACCCTTATATATTTGCTTTTTAAGAAAGTGCATTTAAATCGTAAAATTTGGTTTACACCCATAACATTGCCAGATAACATGGCCAGATTAACGGATGTATTTAATTCAATTATGAGTGTAAACCAAACTTTATGTTAGGTATACAGGGCCCTTAAACAAAAAAGTTATTTTTGGTTCATAAAATAGAAAATACGTATTGAAAAACCAAAAGCTATGATTAAAGACTAATTTTGAATGTTTAAAGAAATCACACAAAATTTGAGATTGATTGGTATACAGATTTTTGAAATATCTTGGTCACCGATTTGAAAACGTAGTTTTGAAATAAACGCTTAACTTTGTTATTTATTAATATTTTGTAACAAAAGAATTACCTAGCCCTCACTAAACATAGCTTTTTTAAATACTTAAACTGTTGAACTTCTCTACAAAAAATTATCAATTTTTCGACGTCGTAGGTGAGCCTAACCCCTTAAGCAGTAAGCATGATGTAATCTATTATTTATAATATATCGACGGTGGAAAGAATGGAAAGTCAAAGTTAAACAAGGTTGCGACCTTACACCATTTAAACTTATAGACACGTCTTAACTTTCAAGCAGCTAAGCAAACATACTGATATAACTGGTGGGTTAAATGTTAAGATACACCTGTATCAAATACTGTATATACCAACTATTAGTGAAAAAAATTTAAAAAAATTATTTTTTCCCACCAGTGACGTCATACATGTTCGCTTCAGTTTGTATTCAAGGAGAAATGGATGGGGCGTGTCTATAAGTTTAAATGGTCTAAGGTTGCGACATACACACGGCGTACGTGCGAATGTACTTTCAAACAAGAAAGCCTTTTGGCGCTTAACGCTTAAGACTTTCTTCCTTTCCACCGTTGATATGTGATTCTAGCAATTCTATTCGCGTTTTACATTACCGTTGGTGGCGCCACCATGACTAAAATATTACGTCCAAAATGGAGTTTGAAATTATTACGTGTGGTGGTGTTTTGTTAATGTAAAACGCGAATACCCCCCAGACTCCTAAGTTTCATAGGTATTCTGCATTTTTCCAGTATTCGCAGATTTAACGTTAATAAATTTACCTACAGTTGTTTCCACGAATAATGAAGCTTCGTCATAAACGGCATTTATATGAAATAAGACGAAAATTGTGAGTCACATAAGTGATTGATATAATAAATTTAAATCATAAAATTTAATAATTAATAAGCTTAAAATTTTATTTTTAACAATATTTATGACTTCGGGTCATCCGGGTGAAGTAAGAACTTTATTCTGGCCGTCTCTCTGGTGCTCCAGGTTGGGGGTCGGGGCGATGGGCTAGCTCCTCATCACCTGTAAAGAAAACTAAAAAGCTTTAAACCATGACCAAGCCTCGCAAGAGACTTGGGAAATGGGAACGGATAAACAATTACTAATTGTAGGCTTGATGTGTTGTGAGGTGTTTACTTACCTTGCAATGCAAAAAGCAGTCCGAAATATAGCTTTATGACTTTTATTAAATAAGTGGGTCCACGGTCAAATTCATATCAAAAATGGGTTGGGAAATCAAAAAATTCAAGAAACCCTGCGCTAATGAAATGAAAATATAACCTAAAAACAAACTAATTTGTTAAAATTATCGCATTAGTCACTATAAAACCTACTTTCATTAAAATTATTATGCACGCTAAAAACTATTGTGTCTATCTCTTTCTATCTCATACATTAGGTGTCAGATAATTTTCGACGTATAAGATTTCTAAAATCAGACATTTAAGAATGTGACGTAAGCTTCATTATTCGTGATTACAACTGTACCCTCATAAATTTTAAACAAAATTGTTATTGTTTCTCTCTCGCAAAACCTTGTTTGTTTACAAAATTTTTATTATTTTACCCCCCACCCTCAAAAATCATTGCCTGTGCTTAGAATTCTTTCACGATTTTTGCAGTATTCGCAGATTTAACATTAATAAATTTGCAGTTTCAAAAATGTTATACAAATTGTCAGCTGGGGAAAGAAACCGTGGGTCTGGAGGGTATGGAACACCCCCCCCCCCCCCAGCTGCAAGAAAATAACAAGAAGACTTTTAGAAATTCTTAATCCTAAATCCTTAATAAATTCTTAATCCTATTCGCGTTTTCCAAAATGTTTCGTTAATGTAAAACGCAAATATTGATATGAGACTGGGTACATAAAGTGGGGAGGTAGCGAGTAATACCATGTTATCCAAAACAAAACTTTTAAACACCTTTAAAAAAAGCCAGCAGGTCAGTCTCTGTTAAAACTGTCACTAGTTCTCACTGTAGATTATTAACAGAGCCAGCCCTCCTGCTCTAAAAATGCATCTACCTCATATGCTTGAACTCAATCCCTACAATAAAATCTCATATCCGTCTGTCTGTTGGTAACGCAAAACTTTACGTAAGACCAACATTTATGAACATTACTACTATTAAAAGTCATTTACTTTTATGAAGTTATATACAAAAGAGGTCAAGGTTGCCTGAATTTTACGAACATATAAAAACAAGTCGTTCATTTTATGTTTACTACACTTAATTTACATTTTTGATTGATTTTGCAAACTTATTCCATATTTCTTCTTCATGATGTATGTATAAAATAATGAAGAAAATATTCAGCCTAAAAGACTGACAATTTTTGTTTTTAAACATTTTTTACGTTATTCACTGTTTTGGAGATATTAGAGAAAAACTGGAGCCATACTCAAGCTCTCGTGATTATAACTCTACCGACCGATTATTATATAATTCATTTTTTTGTTGGCAATTTTGTAGTTGAAAAATCGAAACCCGCGTAAAATTTGTGATTTAATTTAAACTTTTTGTCTTCAGGTGATCAAATATCGTTATTTATATCGGAGTTTAGTCCGAGTGGATCCTTACTAGAATTGGTTAATTTAAACAAACAGAGAAATTCACATCCACTGAATCAGGTGATGGTGATATATTTTTGCATTGAAATGTTAAAAATCATATCGACTTTACATCAAGCAAAAATAATACATGGAGACATCAAGCCGGATAATTTTCTAGTCTACATACTCTCCGACGGTGTTCTTCAACTACAACTAATCGATTTTGGTGCCAGCATAGACATGTCACTATTTCCACCCGAAGCGTCATTTACTCGACGCGTCACCACCAAAGATTTTGTCTGCTGTGAGATGCTTGACGGTCGACCTTGGAATTATCATACGGATTTATTTTGTGTAGCTGCGACCGCTCACGTTTTGCTGTTCAATAATTACTTGCAAATGCAGAAAAGGGATGGGGGCGAATGGTTCATTACTCAACGATTTACGCGCTACATGAGAACTGATTTATGGAATACATTTTTTAACACTTTACTCAATCAACAAAGCGGACCAGCCGATCCAGAAGCATTAATTGTATTTTTAAGAGATGCCCTTCATTCTTTTGGTGATAAATTAAATGAAGAAATGCGTAAACTCATAAATATTCTTAATAATCAATAGCGACAAATTTTAGCGTATCTAGAAAAATGATTTCTTAAAAATTAAGATGTATTATGTTTACATTTTATTTTAGCTTGAAATGAATTTGGAATAATTGTACAATGTAATCAAGAAACATTTAATTGCTTAATCTCAATTCTATTTTATTTTAACATGTAAATTGATTACAGTGTGACAGTATTTTCATATGAGAAACAATTGTATATATTTTGGATTGGAAGTTCCCAAAGTTTTTTTTTAATTTGTATCTCTACTTGTTATATGTTTACAGATTTGACGAACTTTTAGTTTTACAAGTAAACTGCAGGATATTGTATTTAATCTTAGATGGAAGAATACCTTGGGTTTAATTTTTTAAATTTTATATGCAGATCTGTATTATGTTGCAAGTATGTCGACTATTATGCAAAAAGTGTTACAAGCTAAATGTAGTTTAAGATTATTTATTAATTTTTAAAACAATAATTATTTATTTTTAATTACGCTTTAATTATGTAAAGTAGAATTCCACGGCAGGATTTTAATTTATAAATGTGTGGATAGATTAATAGTTGTAACTCGATGCATTGTTTTCAACGAGTCTTCAAAGATGTTGTAAATCTGTAAATATTACACTTTGGGAACTTTGGTTATTATTGTTTATACAAAAAAATTTTAATGAATTTTTCATATAAAATTGTAATTTCTGTTATACAATTATATTAATTTTAGATGGATTAGACAAAAACGTCTGTGTTTGAAAAAAAATTTAATAAAAATATCCTTTTAGACGTTGATGCTTTTTTTAAATTATTTTTAACTATATTTATTGACAGAAGAAAAATAACGAAGTATAAGGACATAAATAAAACAGAAACACATGGATTATTGGGCACCCCATTCTTACAAGGGGTCACTACAGTGAGTATGTCGCCAATCGAGATCCCAATTTTTTTGGTGATTCTAGTTGCTAAAAAAATTATCACTTTTTCGAATTTTAGTCGATTGGTCCTTTGTTCTTGAGTTATGAATTTTTAAAAATACTATGGAGGGTTAACTGCTATTATTACAAAAAACTGTGGTGGTCTAGCGGTTAATAATTTGTAATGGTAATTCGTAGGTCATTAATTTTTTAATTCCGATAATAAATTACATAATTTAAAGAAAAAAAATTTGCCGGGACTGGGATTAGAACCCAGTACCTATGCGTTACAACGTCCATAATGCTAAGCTTATGGTAAAATCTGCCTTTTCAAAAATTCATAACTCAAGAACTAAGAGGCAATCGACTAAAATTCGAAAAATTGATAATTTTTTTAGCTACTAGAATCACCAAAAAAATTGGGATCTCGATTGGCGACATACTCACTGTAGTGACCCCTTGTTAGTGGCATAAGAATGCGTAATAACCTTCAAATGAGCATAGCACCAAATACTATAGATTAATTAATAATAATTAGTCTTTTGTTAATCTTTCTCTCTTTATCAGTCTTTTTCCGTCCACTGCTGGACATTAGCCTCTCCATATTATGGAGGTTGGTTTGGCCATAACTCACCACGCTGGCCAGACGGGTTGGTGAGTAGTCTGCAGATCGATTTTGGACTATAGTTGTTTTACATCCGGTAGCAGCTTGCTAGGCTAGCATTCAGATATGCCTGTAGCCCTGTTTTTTGTTAACGGTGGCAATTCGTCAACTCAGGGGGACCGCCGGCTTAACGTGCCCTCCGAAGCACGGAGACTTGGTCATAAGAAAGTTTGACTCTCCCCAGGTTTGAACCCGGTACCCCGCATTCACATCCAACTGTGTTAGCTGCAAGGCAATGACCGTCTCTTTCCAGACAATGAATTAAAAATTTGTGTATTGTAAGTGCCATACATCAGTACCATGAGTATTTATCAACAAAGTATCGCCGCGGCGATTGGGGCATAGCGGGATCCGCAACCCATCGCTACTGCTCTGGGAGCTATCCAAACGATCGCGTTTTCTCCTTTTGCCTATGATTGAAGAACCAATCAATCAACGCTTATTCAGTGAAGGATACTTTGGTTTCGTTAGCGTGTTCCTTGTGGTTGCCTTGCATTGGCATTTCGTCGTTTATGTATTTTTTGTATTCAATAGACCTCAAAGTTTCTCGGCCTCCGGTTGACATTATATGCTTTTCATTTATTAGACAAAAAATAGGGTAGCTGTGCCCCCATATAAATTTTAAAAAGTCGGCGCTCATGAGTTTGGTAAATTTAACCGGCATTTCGAACCGATAAACAACAGTTTTTTTAATATATAACTCACACTCCCTCTATGTAGTGTAACCGTTATTACATTTCTTTAAAATAAAATTATTTGTTTTCCCCAGTTTTATTCCGGGTGCCATTTTGCTTTAATTTTGCTTGCCGGTTTAATAAGCAACAAATGCAAACAAGCAAAATTGCAATAAAAACGTCATAAATTTGTTTTTAAATCACGATTTTCATTTTAACCTACCGGTAGAGTCTTCATTTTAAATTTTAATTGTCCTCGAGTCCGTTTTATGGTTTTTAACTCGTAAATATTTAAAAAGTAATTCGACTTTTGTGTTGACAAAGACTTGACAAAAAAATGTCGAGTAAACGTAAACGTGCGCCGACCAAGAGACCGGCTACCAAGAAAAACAAACGTAAAGAAGACACTGATTCCGAATTGAGCGACAATAACGAATCCGAAAATACTTTTCAACCAGATGAAGTTTTGATAGCAGGTCATGGAGATGTGCTGGATGATGCCACTCCATTACCACCAGAATTGCTCAAGACATTAATCAAACCTGCAGGTCAACTCTTCATTTTTGGCCTCGTTAATTGGGAATTAACGGGGCGTCGCGATAGTAAATCAGGTCATCGTGTTTCACCTAACATTTACACCCCTCAGAGATTTACCAATCACAGGGTAAATATATTTCCTCACTTGCAGTTTTGCTTTACATGTCCTTTATGATAATTAGATTAGGTTGGCCATTAGTGGATGTGTCTCGGCCCATAGCATATTGATTACGGAGGAAGGACAAGCCATGACGTTTGGTCGAAATCAATATGGTCAACTCGGCTTGGACAATTTAATCACCACAGAAGCACCGACCGTCGTACCCTCTCTTCAGGACAAAAGCATAATTGGGGCCGCTTGTGGTCGTAATCACAGTCTCTTTTTAACTGATACTGGTACGGTATATGCTTGTGGTGACAATCGGTCCGGCCAATGTGGTGTTGGTAACTTACAGCCCAACATACTTACTCCGATGCGTATCAACTACCGGGGACCACCTATCGTTAAGGTAAGCAGTACCCTATATTAAAATTGTTTGTTAAGGGGTATCTCTTGTAGGGCATTACAGGTCTTGTTTTAAAAATGTGTAAATATCATGAACAGCATAAGCTTTTTGATTTTTTATGAAAGAAAATCACCAACATTTACCAATGTTTTCAGTCAATTCTAGTTAATCTCTTATATAATGAGGCTTTTCACATCAAATGTCCTATCCATTTGTGTTAAGGATCCCACAGACCAAGGTATTAAAGTAGGAGGGATTCAGATTTTATTTATTAAGACTGGAGGGGTAAATCACTAAGGTCTAAACCAGGGATGAGCAACCTTTTTTTGCCACGAGCCACTTACAAACTAAAAAATGTTGTGCGGGCCACATGCAGGGCCGTATTTAGAGGGGGGGGTTAAAATATTTTCTGGAGGGCAGTGAGTGTTTATAAAATTCTTATAAAAAATAAGTTTTGGTCGATACAATTCGTTTTCAAATTTAGAAATAGTGCCTAATTTTTTTATTATACCAACTTAAAAATCTTTGGCGGGCCGCACGAAAAGGTGTGGCGGGCCGCGGGTTGCTCACCCCTGGTCTAAACCGTGCAATGGACTGCAGTTTCTAAAGATGCATAGCGACTTTTGGAGAAGATTGCGAATAGATTTAAAAGGATTTTTGAGATTCATCCAAAGATTTAGTGAAAAAAGTAAGATTGTGTAGTTTTTGTTACAAATTTTAGTGATTGTTTCAATTCCTATGAAGATTGAAAAGATTCATTTTTATATTTTTGGGATTCTTATTAGAAATCTTTGAGATTCAAAAACTTCATAGAACATTTTATTAAAATAATGTAATTTGAGTAAACCAATAAAGAATAAATAATAATAATTCAAAAGGAATGATAGAAAATAAAAATTCTCCAATAATTAACTTTATAAATTATGATCTTTTCATTTCTTTGTAATGTTTTTGTATGTTTAAAATATCAGCACGTTTTAATTGAAATGGGTCATTCCCAATTAATCTAGGGGACCATAAAATAATAATAAAACTTAAATTTATTTTTAAGAAAATGTAGCATAAAAAGGCACAAAAAAGAAAGAATGTCAATAATACAAAAATTTAAATACATGTAATGATTCATTTAAACTCTTCACCACTGGATGAATCTATTTCTATAAATTATTATATTCTTTTTGTTGTTGTCATTAACCGATGGTTTGGTACTTTATAATTTAAACTTATTGTTTGATAGTTGCTTCTTTCATTTTTGTGTTTTATGAATAGCTGTTTATTTTAAAAACAAATAACACACATTCCTGGATTTAGATTTCATATACAGTGAGCAACTTGTTTTGCTTGAATCGCTCTCTGCATGTTTTTCCAAATTTTAAATTTAGGAGAACCCTTATTGCCTGTCTTTGTATTTTATGAAGTTTCTCATTTTATCCACTTTTATAGAAAACAATCCCATATCTTACTTTTGATACAAACGTCGGCGTCGCTTGATAAACTGACTTTAACTCCTGTAAACCTACCATCCTTTTAAAAGAACAGAAGAAATGGACTCTCACTAAATTAACATAATTATTAAGGTTATACTTGGAAGTATGGAGAATATATTCGTAACAATAGTTCGTTAAAATGTTCAAAATTTTTTATTCGAATTTCGTTAAATATACACAATTTTTGTTTTCTGTATAGGTTAATAATTTAAAACTCCCGTAGTTTTATATCACCTTCAGACCATAATACAGTAGCACATAGATTTGTTGCTAAATCTTTTATATACATCCCCCTTATGCCAAAACCACGAATGTGCAAAAATTACGAGTTTGACCTAAGTACACAGCGGAAGTTAGAATTTCATTATCAAAACAATTTCAAAATTTATTTGTTGGTTTTTGGGTTTCAACATATTCGGATAACAGTAAAGAATATTTTAAATTAAGTTTAAAACTTCAAATACACTTCACTCAAAACTAGTAAAATACACTTCACTCAAAACTTGTAAAATACACATTCGTGGCTATATGCATTCTCAGAAACTTTGTGCTATTACTTAACTCATACATGTCTTCACCTATTCTCACCTTTTTGGGTGTCTAAATTCCGAAGTGTATTGTTCTAAAGCAGCGCTCGGCAACCTTTTAGCTATTGCGGACCACTAAATTCGCAATTTAAATTTCGCGGACCGCTAACTTTTTAATTGTTCACTTTGATCACTAAATTTTTTTGAATTACCCTTTTTTTAACCCTATGTTATAATTAACCAAACTTATTGAATCCCACGCTTACATTTGCTCCGAACAACATGCGAAGAACATATTTTTACTTACAATGATACAGCCAGTGGCTGTTTTAGCACTTATAAGGCCCTAGGCGCAATACAATTTTGAGGCCCCTCTCAAAATATTTTCACTAATCCTACACCCTACCCTACAGCAATGATTTTCAACCTCCGGCACGTGGGGGGAGAGGCCCGTTCATTAGCGCCGCAGGCGACTTTCTTTAAAATACTCGCTATTTTATGTAGAAATATTACACCTGAGACCTTGTTTTAACACCCAATCTATGAATAAGTATTATAATCCGACGCCCTAAAATTTTCCACCAAATAATTAAATCCAAAAAATGGCCAGACTATCAACTTCACAAGTCATAACCTAGCTCGCTCAATCGAAAAACAATTATCGCCGGGCGGTGATCGCGCGACCTTGCAACTTTAAACCTTAAATTTATTTCTCAAAAACGGATCCAATTAATTTATACTACTCTTATTCAAAATTCTTCTTTCAAAAAGTCTTGACTACAAAAAATTAATAAACTTTTCCTTAATTATGTTAGCTTTTTATTAATTAACTTACATTCAATTCAGCATAAACAACCTCCCAACACCGTAGGTCGTTCTTCTCTTATCTTCTACTTCCGGCCCCCTCTCGGCTTCACAGAAATCCAGAGGCGCCGTGTAAATTTTCAAATTTACAAAATTCATACATTTCAAAATTAATCCATAAACAAAAACTTCCTCATCCTAAGGAAATGCGACAATATAACATTTAATAAAATTAAGTCCTTCAAATTTTCACCAAATGTTGCTATTTGACTAGAAATTCCTCGTGGACTTTTGAAGATCGTTTTTTTTTAACTGTTTTACCTAATGAATCTTGATAATTTTTTTGTGTCAATTTTCATAATTAATACAACCTGAACATTAGCAAATCTTTAAATATAGCCAAACAGTTGTAATTTTATATTAGTTAATTTTCAATGTTTTCACTTTTTTAATAATAAAAATAAAATAATTTTTTTATTTTGAGAGTTCAATTTTGAGACCCCAGGCCTGTTCGAAATTTCGCCGCTGGATACAGCTTAAACACAATTTATTTTTACTTTACCATACAACAAATATGAGTATACGTAGTATACCATATAGTATGGGAAAGTTATAAAATCGAAAAAAAAAAGTTGAGATATTGACGGATTTAGAGTCCTTGGGGTCCAACGAGTTGAAAGAGACCAAACATCAAGAAATGTCTGTGTGTCACTTAATTTTGTGTGCGCTCTAGCGCTCAAACCAATAAGAATTTCATAACCAAATTTCATATTTAGGTCTTTTATATTAAGACTTGAACTGATTAGATTTTGGTTGAAATCGGTTCACGGAAACTTGATGGTGGGAGTGACGCGAGGGAATGGATTAACGAGATGGCACTGTTTTTATATGAATACCATATCATTAATGTATGGTAATGTCATGGGATGGCCACATCAGAAACCCAGTGAGGCCGTAGGCCGAACAACCACATCCGACATTTTTTAATTAATCGACCGGGCGTCGCATGTTGCTCGGAGCAAATATAGTCAATGGATTCAACAAGATCAATAAATTATGAAATTGGGTTAAAAAAAAGAGGTCATTAAATAAATTTTCGGGGGGGGGGATTAAATGGCCCGCGGCTGTAATGAGTTTGATACCTCTGGTATTCGCGAAGATCATACAAAATAAAAAAAAATCTCTTTAATCAATTCATGCACATCAGTACATTTGTATTTTTACCCTTTTTTCCTAAAAAAAATTATAGTTATTATTAAATTATTATTATAATGAAAATTGAAACAAAAATATCTCAAAATATTAAAATTAATAATACTTGGGTTAGAAAGAATCGATTCTAATGTTGTTCAAATTAGTAGGTGGGGAACTCAGATGATTTATAACAAACTTTTTTAGTAATAAAGCAACATTTTCTGATCGTTAGTTATACATAATATTTATATTAATAAAATAATAAATTATTAATTAAGTGAAAATATTTTTACACTTTTTGTCACTTTTTTCAAAATTGCTGTACACTTTTCTTCACTTTTTTTTCAAAATTGATACACTTTTTTCACTCACTTCTCGCTTAGAATTCTGTGGCAACCCCGCATTTGCACCTAGGCTCCTCCCTAAAATTTAAGCCAATTGCAAATGGGAGTTTTAAATTTCAAACAATAGAAAAATTCTATTTGAATATTTTGAGAGGAGAAAATAACAAAATTTAGACTGCCCAGATAAAACAATGATCCGACAACTATTGATATGGTTTTAAAACTCGCAAAGAATCCTTTCTTGAACTTGTTTATTAACTTTTTTCAGGTAGGATGTGGTGCCGAGTTCTCCGTAATTCTAGACATCAAAGGCGGTCTACACACTTTTGGTCTTCCCGAATATGGACAGTTAGGACATAACACTGACGGAAAGTATTTCAAAACCAGCACAAAATTATGTTATAATTTTGAAACCAGTCCCAAGCGCATCGTTTTGTTTATTGAAAAAAGTAAAGATGGTCACGTCTCTCCTGTCGATGCCACAGAAATTGTAGATTTTAGTTGTGGACAAAATCACACAGTTGCTATCGACAGTAAGAAGAGAGCATATTCCTGGGGTTTTGGAGGTTTCGGTCGTTTAGGACATGCCGAACAAAAAGATGAGATGGTATTTTGGTTTTACGATATGTACAATGCTTAATAATATTTAAAATTTTATTTTCAGGTTCCAAGACTTATCAAATACTTTGACATTCAATCTCGTGGTGTTTGTTCCGTTACTTGCGGTTCAACTTGCACTTTAACAATCACCGATTTAGGTGGGCTGTTTATGTTTGGTCAAACCAAACGTACGGGAGAAGCTAACATGTATCCCAAACCAGTACAAGATCTTACAGGATGGAATATTCACCATATTGCAGCAGGATTGACATCTGTCATCATAGCCGCAGATGAGAGTCTCATTGCATGGGGTGCTTCTCCAACTTACGGTGAATTAGGGTTGGGCGATTTCACCAAATCGACCAGTGTACCAAAAGAAGTAAGAAAGTTGCTGAACTTGAGTTGATGATATGAAATGTTTAATATTGTTTTTTTTATAGGTAACTCGTTTTAGCGGTATTAAAGTGCTGAACGTGTCGATGGGATATTCCCATACTCTTTTAATAGCACAAAATGACACTCCAGAACAGGTTACCAAGTTGGAAGCGTTTGAAAAATTCACTCCTTAATAAAATATTATCTCACAGTGAGTTTGCATGGTAATCATCACTTTAAATACTTAGTATTGTCGTTTTAATCAATTTTTTGTACTTTTTTTTAAATAAGGAGGTTTAATGCCTACAGTATTATTTTAATATTTATTGGTAGGTACAATAGAACTTTGTTGTTATAAGGTTATTCTTTAATTATCAATACACAAACATAAATAATGTCACATGCATTTTATTTATCTAAAACTAAAGGTCACGGCAACAAAATATTTTGTTTGTTTTGACATCCTCCTGTCTTTCACAATATTTATACAGTTAGAATGTTACCGATGGATAAAAGAGCTAACCGTCATTGTATGGCTCAATATTTTAGGCTTCGGAGATATGTTCAAAAAATTACAGATTATTGTATGGTCATTCAACATACAAATTGATAAAATGTCTGTATGCGATTGCTCATCTGAAAGTGCTTAAAACAAAGCAGGTATATACCTATAAACTGACGATGGGGAGGGGGGCGAAATTAAAAATGTAATATCTCTTTTTGGTTCAGGACACATAAAATGAAATCTGTGTAAGTCAAAAGAACAGGATCGAGATCCTTTAGAATTTGCAGTCGCATTATTCTTCACTTTTAAAATGTTAACAAAAAAAAATTTATTTCATCCAGTTGTAGAAGAATCATTTTTAAAATGTTTAGTTTCATGAAATGTTTCTTCCTCTTGTAAAGTACCCAGTCTTTTTCTTTTCCTAATTTGTGACTTTGTAATGTTAGAAAATTTGTCTATGCTGATTTTAGACCGTTGGGAAATATGCAAGCCACTGCCATCCTCAATTCTACTTCTAACATCGTTAATCCTTTGCAATAGCTTAGCACCAGTTTCTTCTAAAGTATCGTACTCCGGAGCGTAACAAACATGTAAAATACCGCCGTAAAATGATTTATTATCAATTAAACGTTTTGCAATACGTGCAGACTGAATTCTTTCGTAGTGAACGTGGAAGCACTCTGTAAAAAGCTCAGTTTTGTAATTTTGAGCAATGTGAATACACAAAATTTTGCCGTATTTCGAGCACAACGATTTTAGTTCCGTCCGTAAATTGATGGAAGGCACGCCGTATATGAATAGGTGTTGGGATTCCGAATTGATTGTATAAACCTAAAAAAAAATAATACATTATTCAGTCGAAAGTAAGCCAAATGGCAGTTACCTTTACAGCAGTTAGGTTACGTCCTTGTCGATAAGCTGGTCTGGTTGTGCACAGTTCTTGCTGCTTATGATGTTCTTCTTCCTTTAAAGTTGAAGTTCCATTTGAGTTATCCATTTTATTCTTCCAAATTTGATGATAATGGTTAGAATCAGGTTCGAATCAAAAAGTGAGGTTAAATTGTTTTGACGTTTTCAAATTACAAATATACAGCGGTTCTCAAACTAACTTATGTTGGTGGCACTTAAATTTGTTCATTTAACAGGGGCGCTTACCCATTTCTGGCGCCCTCAGGTGAATTGAACTAACGGATTTCAACTTATTATTTTTAAAATAAAAATAAACGTATAATTTAGTAAATTTTTACAAATTAAAAATAAATTATAAATGTGTAAAAATCAAACATATTATCATTATCATCATGGTGCTAGGCACCAGGATCCGGACCCCTAAAGGGCCCGAGTAGGACCGTAAACTAGAAGTTACCCTAAAAACTAACATTTTAATTTGTAAAAAGCATAAAATTAATTATAAAAAACTCATATTATGCGCTACATTATTTTCGAATTAAACGTATCAGCCTGATGTATCAGCCAGGGCCGGCATTGGAATATAACATTTTAATTTTAGATTTAAAATTTTACCAAGTTTTATTTATTTTTAAAATAATAAAAAAAAATATTTGATGCAGTGCGAAGCAGTAACGTTTTTTCTGCTTCGATTCCGGCTCAGGGCTCCGATTGAAAGCTCTACTTATAAGTACGCCCATTCCGGTACTGTAAATTCACTCTTTATTTTATCATTCTATTTTTTGTGTCCCATTGTAAAAAAAGTGTCTATAAATAATAAATGTACCTACTTATCATTAATATTAAAAATTGTCACCTTTCAAAAAAGTGACATTCGAAAGAAAAGGAAGTCGATTATTTTCATATTACAATACTAAATACTGTCAATAAAAGCAATTAATTTATAGGCACTCTAATGAAACAATTCATTGCGTTAAAAGCTAAAAGTTTTTCATTATAGGAACTTATCCATTAAGAAAATTAATCATATTATACCTACTTATTTCAACTTCCATTACAAGCTTTAATATTAAAATATCCGTATTTAAAAATGATGGCTAAGAAAACATTAGGGTTCTCCCCCAATTTGAATAGTTATAACAGTTTTATTACATTTAAATAAAATGAAATTCCATATTGGGGAAATGTTTAACGCACGTAGAAGAACGAAAGATACTGACTATTCTTTCATTTGCTGCAAAGCAAAATATAATCGTACTTATTGGTGCTTTTGTCAGATAATCAGTGTAGTTTTAACGTGCAATCGAGTTTTGGGGATTCTACCCATAGTTCCCATTAAACTAGTCAATCATACGAATTCCTGCCAATTTCGAGTATCCAAACCTTGGCTATATTATTCGTATTGCATTCAAGCAAGTTACCTCCTTTATTCTGTTACTACGTCGCTGATGAGGCTGTCGTGTATTTCTAAACCTTCCATTCCATCTGATTGGTAAAATGTTTATTCTATTGTTAAGAATTGAATAAATGCTATCATTTTTTTTTGTAGGTATGTTATGACATTTGGTTATATGCTTTCGGATCTGAATAATTTGGTCATCTTATTTTTTGGGACAGTGCATGCACAAAGAATTTGTAAATTGCTTAATAAATTATCGTTATTATATAATTCGACCAAGTCGCTAAAATACTTAAAAAAAGCCACAATCTTAACAGCAGTTATTCTAATGGCAGCCTATTCTGTTATGCTGGCGTCCTATCTTTACGTTGCATATGTTCGATGGCACTTTGATAATATTCAAAATATCTATTGTTATATGTTAGGTAAATATAATTTAAAATTATGATTGAAAAAACTGTCAAATCTTCCTTCTTCCTGTTTGTGTAATGGTCGATCATTTAACACTTAAGAGCGCGCTGCAAATTTTGATGCAAAAGCATGTTTCAACAGATGTCGTACCCTAAAATATTAATCTTTACAGTCATATGAATAAACGATGACTAAGCTAGGCAATAAGGAGTTTGAGCTTCCAATGTTGAATATTTACAAGTATATTCCAAAAAGATATTCACATGTGAAAATATTGAATATATTTAAAAATATTTATCTTTGAAAGTTCAAACTTCCTCATTGCCTAAATTAGTTATTGTTTGTTCATATGACTTTCATAAATTATTAAAATTATGCATTGGAGAAGAGAAAAGTATAAAAGATTAATATTTTAGGGCGCGCCATCTGTCGAAGCATGTTCTTGCATCAAAATTTGCAGCGCACTCCTAATAATTAGATAAAAAAAACGGTAAAAATAAATAGTGATATAAGTGTTAAATGATAAGTGAGTGGCCATAAATCAACCATAAACTATGAAATATATTTGTAGATACATCAGCAGGCGTATGCATTAGAGGTATTACCATAATTTTTCCTAATGTCCAAATTGTTCTCTGCATAATTTTATGCTTCATAGTAAGCAAGCAATTTGATTATTTATCCCAGAACATTTGCACGTATTTTAAAATCAATCCGAAATACATTTACACTGCAAGTATTGAATTGTGCGCCGAACAAAGCCATTTCTCTTCGCTGAAATTAGAAGTAAGAAAATGTCGCATATTATTTTTAATTATTTCATTCTTTCGTCACTTTTGTAGCAATTAGTTGAAAGGCAAGAAAGTTTGATCGAATATTTGGAAGAAATAAATAATTGCATTGGATTGCAAGTGCTATCCGAAATTTCTACAAATTTGTATACCATAGTTTACTATTTGTATCGTTACATTACCGCTTCTAATGGGTCCTTTACGAGTAACAATCGCGAAAAATACCATTACACGATTGCCTTGCTTTATCGAGTTGCTAAATTGCTAACTTATCTTATCATTGGTTCCATGGTTCATACTAACGTAAGTACGAATACTTTTGCTAAAAAAAAAAAGAAAAACTTTCATAACTTTTGTTTCAGTCCAAAAAACCGTTAAAAATGTTGCAGCAATCAAAAATAATTACATATCCTGTTCAAATACAGCAAAAGGTAAAATATACCACTTGATATGAACTGTACGTCAAATTAACGTGATTTTGACGTGAATACAACTATTGGGAACTGGAATATAATTAGAAAGTTACTTGCGCATGATTACTAATATTTTAGTTGTAGATTCAGTCGCTAATACTTCAGTGGTCTGGTAGAACTTCTAATTTATCCGCTTTTGGGGTTCTTAATGTGGGACCATGGCTACTTGCACCCGTACGTTAATAATTTAAAATGAAATCAAAAATGATTTAATGATTTTCATCTTTTTTTCTTCTATTTCTAGATATTAGGTGATGTTATCACGTATCTCTTGGTTGCATTACAATTCAAACGACCAGGTAAAGACAAAAGCACACAGTAAAAACAAAAAGCGATTGTACTTCAACATTTAAATCTTTATTCAATAGTAATTAGAGGTAGCCACTGAATTTAGAGAAAATTGGGACTTCGTCTTCTTTAGGAAGACTTGTTCCTTTGATGTAACTTGACCCCTTAATTATATTATCTCCTATTTTTAAATTATACGCGTGTCTGCTTATCATGTGGTCATTTTAATAATAAGTTAATATTTTGTAACTAATTATTTTTAAACAAATTCTTTATATAATGGTCGAGAGTGAAAATATATGACAAAAACTGATAATAGCTCTATTCGCGGTAACAATCCCGGATACGTTTTATCCTACTGCGTCTGCGGATTTATAATAAAATTGTCATTAAAGCTCAAATTAGATGATAAAAAGTATAAATCCGCAGACGCAGTAGGATAAAACGCATCCAGAGGTGTTACCGCGAATAGAGCTAATAAATACTCTAATTCGATTGGGAGTAGTTTATAGGACAGTGACGTAGTATCCATTTAAATCAGTATGTTAAAATGGAAAATTACAATCATCATCATCTGTAGAAACATAATATATAATTTTTTTTGTAAGTTCAATAATGGGAAGTACATTTTGATAAGTGTAATTTCAGATAAAAATTTATTTTTATTTTAAGGAGACTAGGCAACGGTTTATTTTATTTTAATTTTAACCAATGTTTATTGATATAATATAAATGATAAAACAAATTGCGCTATGGAGGTCATAATAAGCTTACAAAAAGGCGGCACAGTCTGCGGCGTATTTACACGTTTTTCTTCCATTTTTCCCTACTATCGTACTTAAAAATAATTTTTTTTCGGTTCTATATAAGTGGTCTTTCTTTTCGTAAGATACGTAATTTTCCGCCAAAGCTAAAATCAGAACAATTGAACCGGAAGTATTGAACTCGTAGACGAAAAACCTCGATTTTTTAGATAAAAATGCGGTTCTTTTGTAACTGGACAAAAAAATCGTGACTTTAATTTTTTTTGGAAAATCTCGAATTTTTATGGATTCTTTCGGAGGTTTGGCGGGAAATTACATATGTTTTACGTATTCTCAATTTTTTTTCAAGTCGCCAGCGACCTCCGTTCTCTTGAAATCAGGGTAAAACCAAACGAAAATGTAAAGCAGCGATATTCGCGTTCAAAGTTTTTTATTTATATAAAAATTAGAATTTTACAAATTTAAAATTTTTATGGATTTTCTGTTGCCTAGTTCCCTTAACACTTAAACCCATAATTCCATTACTTATATTTTATTGATAGAGGAGAAGGTAGTAATATGGAACCGCCTATTGTTTTTTTCGATTAACTCTACAATTTAGTAAAAAAAAAATGAAAAGTAATGATATGTACTGAATCCTACACTAATAACCTATCACATTATGAAGATTGCAAAGTAATAAAACAGATATTTTTCTAAATAAAACGTTTAATTTAAAATATGAAAATTGACAAGGTATTTTTTTTATGCCTTTAATATGGGACAACAGGTGTCTTTAAAATGGACCGGGGGAAATATAATATAATATAAAAATAAATGAGTTCATAGATGTATCCAACCTTTGTGGTTGGATACAATGACTAACCCTAGCTGAAAAAAATATTCTAAATGTTCCAATTTTATGTGTTTTAATGCCTACAGTAGTTGGCCTTCACGCCTTGCCCTCGTAAAATGCTCATACATTTTTTAACATATAATTCAACATATTTTTCTTAAGAATTCAATTTATTTATTCATAATTCGATATATTTTAAAATTTCTTATTTATTTATTATCAAAAGTTAATTGCTATGGATAAATGCGGTTCCATAATAAAAGCACCAATGTGGACCATAATAAAAGCAACTTCATTTTTAATTATTTTCAAATTTACTTCAAAATTATTTAAAATCAACTGAGCTTACCATCACTGTAGTCTAAAACAATCTTTTATACTTCGATTTCATTCTTTCTTTAACTCAAAATGTTTATTCAACACAAATAAAACGATCACAACTTATACACGCACAAATCATTGAAATTGTGGGTAAACTAAAACTTGTTAGACGAGCCCTATAAACAAGTGTGGGTACACTGTTTCAGTTTACTTCACCCTTTTAGTATTGCTTAACATTTATTTTCTGATTTTTGGGCAGGGGGAATGAATAGGTTCGTTGTAATTAGGGTGGTCCATATTAAATGCTGGTTCCATATTACTACCTTCTCCTCTACTATATTGCCGATTCCCCTTTTTAATTCCTTGTAATTTTCGGCAAACCTTAGGTATCTGGTAATAGGCACACTTCCCCTACAGTGTTTATTTTTGAAGTAATAATTGAACGAATTGAACCAAATAATTCACATTAATATATTTCTTACTATTTCTTGTGTCTCTTTTTTTACTCAATTGATTTTAAAAACTTTAGTTTTGTATGGTATGCTAAAATAATATATATCCATGTATGTCTAAAAGTTAAAATAAATGTTTTTATAAATACCAAAAACGCTTTACTGACCATCGGAAACAACAAAACCAATTTACCAACAATATCTTATGATTAGTTGAGTTCCAACGTATAATAAAACAAAAAAATCTGATGTGACACAACATATTATGACTTTCCCATTTAAAAAAGTAATTAGTAATAATAAATTAAATATTTTTTAATCCCCTCTCCTGCTCTAAATTGTCAATCATCCGTAGGTGCGGGTCTGCTTAATTTTCATTGATTCACTATTAAACACCATAAACATTTTATAATGTTTAATGTTACATATACACTAATCTGTCATTATTTATAAAAGACTTTTTGAGACGAACGGAATCTCGTTAATCGATTCATGCGCGACATCCATAGGCGTAACTAGGGGGGGCTTGGCTCCCCAAAATATCCCAATTTTTCGTTATTTTTACCCCCCACCTTAAGGGTCCTGTTCGCAATGCCCGTGTAAAATGGCCTTTAAAATCCTTTGTAAAACATATTTTCCAATAAAAGTTGAAATATCTTGGTCGGTTTTAAAAAGCAGCTCTATAGCGGAATAGAATAATTTTTTCTTGATACTGTCAACTTTTGGTAATTTTATTTAGTAATAGGTATATTAAAGAAATCTTTAATTCCAATATTCCGAATTTTCAAAAAAAGGAATGTCAAATTTCTTTTCAAATGTAGTAATAAAGACAATTAAAAATACTTTATAGTTTCCAGAAACGATCATTCTATTGCGCCAAAGAGCTGAATTTTTAAAATTCCAAAAATATTTCAACATTTCTTGAAAAATATGTTTAACGAATCTTTTTAAAGAACGTTTTACACCAATATTTAGTCACATTATGAACAGGAACCCTTAAGGGTCCTGTTCTTTAAAAAGGTTCTTTAAAAAGATTCGTTAAACATGTTTTTCAAGAAATGTTTAAATATTTTTGGAATTTTAAAAATTCAGCTCTTTAGCGCAATAGAATGATCGTTTCTGGAAACTATAAGTATTTCAATAATTGTCTTTATTACTGCATTTGAAAAGAAATTTAACATTCCTTTTTTTGAAAATTCTTAATATTGGAATTAAAGATTTCTTTAATATGCCTACTACTAAATAAAATTGCCAAAAGTTGACAGTATCAAGAAAAAATTATTCTATTCCGCTATAGAGCTGAATTTTTAAAATTCCAAAGATATTTCAACTTTTATTGAAAAATATGCTTTACAAAGCACTTTAAAGGCCATTTTACACGGGCATTGCGAACAGGACCCTTAATAAAAGTGTTTGAAAACATTTTTTTAGCCCCCCCACCCAACTTTTGACCCTAGTTGCGCCTATGGCGACATCAACGAATCGGGAATAAAAGAGGTTTCGGTGGAAGGATTGCCACCAAAATCTAATCAGTTCTTTACACCATTTATTCAAACGTATGAAAAATTTCAAGTAGGAAAACACAATTTTAAATCGTTCATGTATCACATTTTTGTTTCTTGTAAATATGGATTAACCTTTCCACACAGATTTTTCCAAAACCATTACTTTGGTATCACCCTGTATATAAATTAAACAGGTAGGTTACAAAAAATTTTTAACTTTCAATTTCCCCCTCACCGCGCCGGCCGATGTGATTAAAAAGACTCTGCTTTAATTTTTTTAAAACAATGCTTCAAATATTGATTTCCAATATTGCAAATAAATAATATCGCGCCAATATCGGAAATCAATATTACACTGATATTGGAAAACGTTTACATATTAAATTGGCACAATATTGATTTTCAATATTGCACCAATATTGCGCCAATATTTTTGTACTACATGGGTAATTATTTTGTGTAGGAAACGTTACACCGAGGTTTTTGTTACTTCTTTTTTGGAACATGTTACCGATTTTACAGACGTTTTCACGTCAGAACTAAAGAGTAAGTATACTAACTTTGATATTTTTGATAATCCTGATCCTGAGGCTAGATTTTTAAGAAAAATATTAATTGGAAAAAGGATTAGTTAATTGTTACGCCAGTTAAGATTGATATTTTACTTTCGCATTTTTTCAATAATAATTAATAATTGAGGAATTCCTTCTTTGCTAAAAATGTGCAATTTAAAATTGCCACTTAAAAGTCGCAAGATTGCCAATTTATTGCAATTGGGAATTGCGACTTTGTAGTGTCAATCTATCAGGCCCTTAGCCAGGATTTCATTTCGGGGGGGGGGGGCACTTGTAAAAAACTTTGTAAAATGTAAAATTTTCGGTTGTTCCCCTTCCATTTTCTTTTCAACATTTAGGAGGGGGGGGGCACGTGCCCCCCCTGGCTACGAGCCGGCAATCTATGGTGTCAATTATTCTCTTCTGCAAAAGGAACCAACCGACATTTTACCTGAAAAATGAGGTCCATATTTCAAATCTGATCTGATGAAGTGCAAGCATGATATTATAAAATTTGTTGTACCATGAACCATGAAGTGCAAGCACCCCAAAGTCCATTTATTGATTCACCCTGTATATTTTCTAGAATCTAGATCACAAAATTAAGGGCTTCCAAACACTAAAACTTGCATTAATAAGTGCATTTTAATGTGTATTTATTTAATCGTAAAATCAAAAGTTGAAAATTTTTTCAAACATACGGTACAATATTTATACCAGGTGCTCTGCCAGATTCTGTCATAAATAAATCGTTGCTGCATCGGCTTATTGTAAAAATGGCGGACGATATTGAAAATGATGATCAGTGGTTATACGGCGATAATGTCGATAATTTACCACAAGAATCGGAAAACGAACAAGACAAAAATGACGAAGAGATGCAAGATAACGCTAATGCAGAAGAAGAACCCGATCAAGTTAGTATTAATTCCTTCAAAACCCTTCAAATCGATTTAACCTCAAATTTTTTTAAGGAACATTTACAAACAGAAGAATCACAAACTAACAATGAATTGCCACAAGAAAATGAAGAACAAGCCGGGGAGGACGATGAGGCGGATGATGTCGAGAAACAGAACGGCGATGGGAGCGATAAGGAGGATTATGAGGAGGACAGCGATGATGATATTAACGTAGTGATCGGTGATATCGACATAAAAACTAGTTCTGCTTATACATCACTTAATATCAAAAGAGGCGGTTTGCTTACTACGACAAGTAAGGGCGATAAAGGACAATCTGTGCCGCAATCGGGCAAGTTTTCAGTTGAAGAATTTGATCAACCCGGTAATATCAATGGTGTTCCTGTTGGTGAATTTAATCTTGATAGTTTGGAAGACAAACCGTGGCGAAAACCAGGTGCCGATATCACTGATTACTTCAATTATGGGTTTAACGAAGATACATGGCGTGCTTACTGTGAGCGCCAAAAAAGGTACCCCTTAATTTATTTTTACCAAAATTTGGTTAACTTAGAATATTCTTAGAATGCGAGTTAATGAGTCGGGTACCGGTCTTTTACCATTAAATGCAATTGGTATGCCGCGTGGTCCAGTGCCGATCATGAACGATAACAGTAAATATTCCGGTAGTTATACTGGTGTACGTAAAGCTGGACCTCCTCCAGGTAGACGCATGACTGGTTCAATTGATGTGATCGGGGGAGCTCCTACACGAATCGGTGCACCTATCAGTAAAGTAGAACCACCAAAAGAAAATGTTATTCAAGTGAGTATTTTTTTATTCTTGGAATAAGTCGATCTAAGAAGAAATTAAATAAAACCATTAAATTGTTATTACTTTGTATTTTAGGTGATGACTGCAGACAGGCGAGAATACAGTCGTAAGCCAGGATTTCCAGACATGTCTGTGCCTCCACCAACGAGTAATTTTGAAGAGTTTCAACCTGAATTTGGATTTAATCCAGAACCTGAACCGTTCTATGGTGGATACGAACCAACGCAGGATTGTCAGTGGGGTAATTATTAATAAAATTGTTCAGATTGATTTAAACATTAAAATAGGTAAATATACAGGTAATGCTGGACCCCCAGATTGGCATCCACAGGAAATTAAGACGTTGACTCCGGCAAATTCTGGTTCGGTTGTACCACCTTTACCATCATCGATTGGTCATCACTCGTTGAGCATGCCGCCTCCAACTGTGGATTCTGTTATTATGCCGGCACCCAGTTCTATTAAAGAAAGCAGTCCATCGCACCGAAGTAAATCAAAGGACAGGGAAACGAGTGTTAGGAGAGAACGAGACAACAGATCACGTGAACGAGAAAAGTCTCATCGTTATGATAGGTCACGAAGTAGATCTCACAGACATAAGTCCCGTTCTCGAAGTCCTAGTCATCGCTCTCATCGAAAGAAAAAGTCTAAACGACACGATGATAGTGAATGAGGCCAACTTACTCTGTAATTTTAAGATTTTAAATTAATGATTACGAAATTCTAATGCGAATTAATAAATGTTCTGTAATTGTATGTAGATATAGCATGAAATGTTTTGTATAAACTGTAACCACAAATAGATATGCAAAACCTTTATTTTGAATTGATGATTTGTTCATTACAGCGGTGCTGTTTGATTACTTCTAAATCTTCTAACTGGATACAGACAAATTCAAGCTGAGGCTAGCTATCTGTAGTAATAATCTATAGTAGCGTGGTTTAAATAGTGCAACTTGATAGTATTGTACTCAGGGGTCGATTGGCTGCGAGAGCCTTTCAGAACTGCAACCAGTATTGATCTTTTGTTCATGACCCTACTAATTAGGTATTCAGGAATTCAATTTCGCTAGCAAAACACTGAAATCTCCTGAGAGGTTTGCTTTTTACCTCCTTGGGCGTCAGTTGCATCTGTCCCAGATGTTTAAGCCTGAGTCGGGCTAAGGCATTGCAGTTACAGAGGATGTGTTTGATCGTCAACTTGATAGTAAACATATAATTTTTTAGACACGCTAAAAATGTATTAAGACACTTTTAGCACTAAAAATATAAAATTGGCACAGATGTAAATATACTGAAAGTATAATTATTCACAATCGATTTCGTTACACTGTAACATCTTCAGGCGACTAAACAGGAAAGTTTAGTCGCCTGAAGACATAATTTGAGACTTTCCTGTAGTAACTACAGTGAACACGTTTGTCACTACCCAATGTAATCGCAAACCGTGGCACATCTACCCGAAAATTTGTATTTTTTTTTGTAATTTAAGTCAGTAGCTACCAAGGATCAAAGGAAGATATAAGCAGAAGATCCAATAGTCCAGGGGTGAACATGCGGCCCGCTACACCATTTCGTGCGGCCCGCCAAAGATGTTTAAGTTGATAATATATTTTCCAGTATATCATTGTAATAATAAAAGTAACGCACTATTCCTAAATTTGAAAATGAATTGTATCGTCCAAAACTTCTTCATAGTTCCTCTCTACGGTGGAGGTTGGACCAAAACTTATTTTTTTATAATAATTTTATAAACACTTGAGTTTCAGACAAAACTTTTTTTTGTTTGACCCCCCCTTCCCTATATACGGCCCGCACAAAACTTTTTCATTTGTAAGTGGCCCGTTGCAAAAAAAGGTTGCTCATCCCTGCAATAGTGCATCGTTCGGTTAACCAGGTGGTATCACCACCGTTCGACGGTTCTTAGGGCTTGATCTTTATTTTATTTACGGCAGACCGAATTACAAGTCAGCAGGTTTTACTTCTGCTGACTAAACAACATAGTAAGATGATAGTTTATAATACGGCACAGATAAATTTGTGAGCGAAACATCAATAAAAGCGTGTGGTGCTGTTTGTGGATGATATTTTGCTTTTACTTTGAAACGAGATAGTTATAGGTAAAATGCCTCTTTCTCTACAGGGTTAACTATATTCATCAATAAACTTTTTCTAACGATGGACGTAAAACGCGAACTTACTCCAAATTTATACTTGAATAGATAGAAAACTTGTAAAATTATTAAGTTATTAAAAAACCCAAAAAATGAATACTTAGAAGATTTGTTCTGTGAACTGATCTTCGGTGATTGTAAACTTATCTTTTCAGATGAAAAGCACTTGATACTACAAGAATCAGACAACCCCCAGAATGACCGTTTGTATCCTGTTAGTATGGCCAATATCCTTAGAAGCAAAAAAGTGTCGATGTGTTCCAGAATAAGTCGTTGTTAATGGTTTGGTGGCAGGTTTTCAAAAATAGGCAAGCATGCACTGCGATTAATTGAAAAAGGTGTGAAAATTAATGATTCTTATAACATGAACAATATTTTAATTGACCACCTAATAACCCATACTAAAATCTTATTTTGTGTTAACAAATTTTACTTCCAACAAGATTCTACACCCTCCGATAAGGCAAAAATGGCCCAACAGTGGTGTCAAGAAAATTTACTTGAATTTATTAGTGTTGATTTGGGTAATCCACAATATATAAATTTGCAGAAATTTAAAAGTTTTAACCAAAGTATGGCATGAAAAATACCAGCCAATGTGGTGCGTGCCGCATGTAATCATTTTAATAGAATCTGAAGGAAATTTTAAAACAATAAGGGGAAAGAATTATTGAATGAAATTATGCAACTACTTTACAAATGTATAAATAATTTGCAATACATTTTTTGTATGTTGTTCATAGAAAACTTTCGTTTTATTTTAATGATTTTAGTGTGACATAAAAATAAATTGAAAAGAACTGAAGAAATCACGTGCCGGCATAACTTCATTGATTTGAAAATATGGGAACCTCAGCATGGCCAAATATTAATTGTTGATTTTTTATTTAGTAACCTATTTGTAGCTTAATTCAATTTTATTGCTTTTAACTGCCCTTGCCAGTGTGTTGATATATTTTCTTTGGTATGTGTCAATTAAAAATCGTGCAGTTTTAGCAGATTTATAATTACTGAAAAAACTTGTTTTTAATGCCTATTTCGAAGTTTTATTTTGCCTAACTATCCTGTCTTTAGTCATGATATAATTTTTTCTTGCTTTTGATAACGGATCAACATTTTAATTATGTTAATTAGTAATTTTATATCAAAAACACACAATTCATTTAAAATATGTCATGACTAGAGAGCGGATTTATATGCACAACAAACCGGCCTTGAGTTAACACCTAATTATTGTTTATAGGGTGTTACCTCAAGACTGGTCTACTGTGCATTTAAATCCGCTTCCTAGTCATGACTAGAGCACGGATTTTAGGAAGTAAACTTTTTCTATTGGCGAGTTATATTTTCACCAAAGTCCGATCTGCTAAAATCCGTGCTCTAGTCATGACAATGGTTAAAATAGCATTCTTTAATATTATGATACATTAGAATTGTTTAAATTTCAAGTTAGTGCTGTAAATGAAGTTCTGATTTGACCATAATTTAAATGATTTCAAGACGCGTCTTTTGAAATTAAAAGTAACTTTTTTTAAGCTAAATTGGAATGATAGTATAAGCAACAATCAAGACCTGTTTTTGGAAATAATAGCCTCTTGTTTTCATTTCGGCCCCTTTCCAGTATTTATAACTTGCCATAAGGTAACAGTTCAACCAGCTTGACCTAGATCATGCTATTTAGGGTATAAACCTCTCAATCTACACATTAAATGAGTAGATATCATCTTTGCTTCTGAACAGTTTGGGATATATTGAAGAGGAGAATCTAACACCAACACAATAAAAGTCACTAATCTCACTATGTAACCTTTGTTTTGTACTAATCAAAATTTGATTACAAAAACTTAAATAAAATAAATTCTTAAAAATGTAATCTAAATTCTAATTTACTCTTGTGAAGTATCTACATAAATATAAAAAGTATGAAATAAAAATTTTGACAATAAAATTAATTTAAAGCAAGTGGCATTTACATTATAATTTAATAATTGGAAAAAATACTGGGAAAACCTTTTATTTATTACAGGTAATAAATATTTAATTACCGCTTAGCTGACGATACAACACTAACAATAATATAACACTTCAAAATAGACAAAAATATTTATTATATTTAGAATTGCTATTCCAAATTTATATCACACAATTTCTGATAGTGCCATTTAAATATATTATAAATACGGCAGCAAGCAGAAACCTACAATTAGAGATAAATATTGATTTTTAAAACATTGTAGACAAAGTACAATAGATAAAAAAAGTTTATAATTTTGATAATAATTATTATACAAAAAATTAACTAACAGGATGGACGAGGGGCATGCAAAGCGCTGTGTAAAGCTTGCTGTAACTCGGCTCTAAATTGCGAAACAACATTTTGGAACAATGTTTCATTTGATTGTACTTGTCTAATTATATTCAACATTCGAAAACCTTCCGAATTGCTAGGTTCGATTACTTCACTATAAAACGCCTCTGCAAAAACATTTACGATCTTTGGAATATGTGAATTACCTGGACCTGTAACACAATTACATTTCACATTAAAATTTTAAACTTCTCTATACAATCAAATCTTACCCAAAATGGCCGGATGATTTTGTTCTATTAAATCGCATAAATATCCGTAAATGTGTGGGGCTTCAATGGAATCTTCAACTACGGGCAGCCAACTAAACCAAACTGGTAAATATTCGTCTAAATTGACAGCACCAGGTTTAAATTTCATAATTTTCGTAACTGCCGATATTATATTTTCAGTCGCTGTGGCATTACGCACGTCTTTCGATTCAGGATGATTAACAACTTCAGCTAAGTGTGGTAGAATGTTTATACAATCCCTGGTATAAGTGTCACCACCGAACTGTGCAAGTATACCCCAACCGTACCCAGCTGCCTGTCTTACTTCTGGACTCTTATCTTTAACGTACAGAGCAAGTGGTTGCAAGAAGATGCCCTGATATTTAACTGAAGCAACACCAGTAAATTCAATAACATCATCAAACACACACAATCCCCACTGACGGTCGGCCCACGGTCGAGAAGGTTCCAAAAGATTAACAAAATGTTGAGCCACTTGGTCGAAATACGGAAGGAAATTTTCCCGGTTTGTCAGAAACAGTGCATGTATAACATCAGCCAATTTAGATAAAACGTAAATGTCGTCAGATTCCTCATCTTCCAGCTGTTCTTCAACCACTTCATCATAATCTTCTTCTAAATGTTTCTTACGTCGATTTGTAGCTCGCTCGAAATGTTCCTGCATAAGTTTATCGCAAATCTTCAACCAATCTGCCATCGTAACTTCGTCAAAACAACCCGCTCCTAATATTTCTATACACTTGGCTAATGCTGGTAAAAGTTCATACAAGACTTCAACTTCTGGTTCGGTATCGATAGCTTTCAGTAATTCGGGGCACATGTATTTCCAAACACCTACCAAAAATGGAGGTCCCTTGATGGATGCACATTCGAGTAAATATGGCATGGATTCCGCTGCAGACGAACGAATACCGTCATGGAAATAGAATTTCAGCATGGGAACCATTAGTTTTACAACTTCTTCGATGTAACCAGCAAAGCCTTCTTTTAATTCACGAGCATAACATAGAAGCATTGTGATGGCGGCGGCTTTGTCTTCCAAACCTAAGAAAAAAAATCATTCATTAATAATAGAAATACAAAAAAAACAAGTAAAAGTTTTTTATACAGTTTCATTTCTATTTAAAGAATGTGGGCAAGGCTACTTTCAAACTCCACTCATCGGATAAAATCCTTGTGATGTTAGCGAATCCTTCCGAATATTCTAGCACATACCTAACACTATAGCATTAAGTAAATACATAGCTGACTTGGTTGTGCATTATAATTAATAAAAAGTAACCTATTTTGTAATATAGGTAAGGCTACTTTCAAACTTGCAACTTTACTTATCAAATGAAAAATTCTAGTAAAGGACCAGAAAACCTTCCAGTTGTTCTAGCATACAGCACCCCCATCTACACACTAAGGAAATGTATAGTACCTAGAATATGCATATATTTCTATTCTTAAAGTAATGTAAGTAGTTATTTTTCAAACTTTATTCATTGAATTAAAAATTCTAGTAAAGGTTGACAATCCTACCAATTGTTCTAGCACATTTTAGGACTCAAATACATAAGTGAATGTACAGAGAGGATTATGTGCTTGTAGGTTAAAAATAGTTTATTGTGATTTAATTTTAATCATTTGGTAGAATAATGTAGGTTAGGCTACTTTCAAACTCCACTCATTGGATGAAATCCTTGTGGTGTTAGCGAATCCTTCCATATATTCTAGCACATACCTAACACTATAGCACAAAGAAAATGTATAGCTGACTTGGTTGTGCGTTATAATTAATAAAAAGTAATCTTAGATTTTCTTGAGCACAGGATGCTTAAACAGGGTTTATATAACAAGGAAAGTCACAGCGCCAGAGTTTTTAGATTACTAAAAATTAAAATAAATATTCTTTGAACATTTTAATTGAATATCTGGCATTTCTGAGCTATTTAATTCTGTAATGTATACTCTTGAACATGGACAAAATTTAGGTTTTTTTCAAATGTAAAAGTTAAAATGACAAAACAAAACTTTTTCAAAAAAATGAAAAATTCAATTAGAGTTTGTAGAATATTTATTTCAAATTTTAGCACTAGGGGGTCCCTCATTCTCTTTGATGGCGAAAAAAATGAATATATTCTCAAATTTTAATGTAGGTAAAGTTACTGATCAACTTCATTGATTGAAATGAAGGTCTCCCCGATAGGGTTTGTAACCGTTATTACACAAGGAGAAGGGCAAGAAGAAGAAGAAGAAGAAAATAACGGTATTGCAAACCCTACGGTTTGCACTTTAATAAACTTTCTAATTGTTCTAGCACACAACAATACTATATACCAAGTAAATACAGAGATTTCAATGTGCATAATTTCTAGTTCAATAGATTGTGTCATGTAACACAGCCTAGAAACATTAGTTCTAAACCCACAATGCCCTTTGCGCAAATATTGATAAAATATTAAACTCTATTTGCATTCATTAGTAGTAATATGGGTAAGTTTACATCGCACTTTATTCATTGAATTAAAAAAATTCTAGTAAAGATTGACAATCCTACCAATTGCTCTAGCACATTTTAGGACTCAAATACATAAGTGAATGTACTGAGAGGATTATGTGCACACAGGACATAACCTGCTAAAGAGTTTTTGCAGTACAATTCCATGGTAAATATAGGTAAGGTGCATATCAACTTGACTCATTGAATTAAAAATTCTAATCAAGGTACTCGTGGATTTACAATCCTTCCAGTTGTTTTAGCACACCCAACGATTCTGTACACAATTGAATGTATAGAAATATAAAAAATGTGCAACTGCAGAGTTTTTCCAACCGGAACAGGCTTCAAATTAATTAGCATGATTAATTCCAACAATTTCTTTAGAGGGGCCCTCCATTAGTAAGTTGTGACAATAGAAAAAACAATTTTTGTGGATGAAAATCTTTCTATAAAAATAATATTAATTGACGAAATTAATACCAATAAACCATCATTATTTTACGAAATGAGGATGTTGGTCTCTATAAAAATAGGTCAATCTGTACTTTACTAAATACAAAATTAAAGTTTAGAATTTTAGGACGTAGATCATAAGCACTTGAAAGCTTACAACTATAATTGTAATCGTAAAATTATTTAAAATATAACAATAATTATCTCATTTCACAAATGAATGATGAGCTTACTGATTTGACTTCCGTGAATTTATATGAACTATCTAAAATTAAAATATATTGTCGTATTCCTTTGAACATGAAGAAGTTTTTTGTTAAGGGACGATTTTTGAAATATACGATTTCTGTAAATTTAAAGTTTTATGCGACGCCGCTGGGTCGTAGAGTTTGGATAAAAGGAAAGTTGATAACAGACTTGCTATTTACTTACAGTATTGCGAGGTCGATTCTGATGTCCAAAAAGTGGATAATTTAAAGTTTTATTTTGAGATGTATTAAATAAATAAAGTGAAAAATTAAGAAGTGTGTTAAAAAGAATTTTAAAAATAATTGGAGATTTGTCAATTAAACTTTTGAAAAATTTTACAATGTCGCTAGATAGTAGGCGGAATACGGCAGATAACCGATCGAGCTGGCGAATTTAGAAATGAATATTCCGACCAACATTTTACATACAAGAAAACTGTAAAGTGCGCGGATTTTTTATTTTCATTTTGGACCTGGAAAGTGTTTTTTCTGGGCGAGATCTTTAAGGGTTGGAAAATTTGATATCATATAATAAACATATTTTGGGTTATTAACTATGTATGCGAACTATATTTTGGTAAAAGATTTTCATTCACAGGTTACTTTTCTTCTGTTGTCACATCACCTATCACAGGCCAACAGAGGGCTCATATCTTAATGTAGGTAAGGCTACTTTCAAACTCCACTCATTGGATAAAATCCTTGTGGTGTTAGCGAAACCTTCCAAATGTTCTAGCATATACCTAACACTATAGCATTAAATAAATGTACAGCTGACTTGGTTATGCATTTTTAAAATAAATGATTTAGCATAGCTTTAGAGCAACGTCTACATTTTACATTATTTGAAAAAATTGAAAATAGACTATGTAAAATGGTGCAGTCTTTGATTGTATAGTATCCAATTGACGTCGTCACTAATGCAGAATTCCATTGGTGGTTTTGGAAACACATTTAAAACATTCAATAGATGGCTCTATTCATTCAAATGAATGCTCACAATAAATTGCTTTAACACCAATAAAATTCAAGAATTTCAAAAATAAAGCGGTTGAGAAAGCATTCAAATTTAACAACGCCTTCTGTTGATTCTCTTTTCAAGTAGATTAGGATGTTGTAGGAGTATCATTCGTTATCAAATCGTTCCAATGCCGTCAATCTGATACTATACAAGCAAAAGTCTAGTGCTACACCGTAGGCCCGTTTTTACAATCGGTTAATACTGCCGCCATATCTAAACAGTAACTACAAAATTTTGTAAAATGAAATTATCGAGTCATATTATCCAGGATAGAATGTCAGGTATAACTGGGAGTATCTTATACTGGTCCAGGGCATAAAGTTATCCACAGGTTACAGTAACTGATGATTGTAAAAGTGGGCCTTTTTGTGAGAGACCTGTTTTTGTAATTTGGCCAAGGAAAAAATTCAACCTGACCTATTGAAATATAAAGTATAATCAAGGCCTATACAAGACTTTCCATTTGTGTTAATGTATAAAATGTGATTTTAGAATTAATATCCAGTACATTGTTTATGCACAAAGATGATAAAATGGCATGGGTTGAGAACATGTAAAGCTTTTACTCATTTTTTACTAAAATGTAGACAAGGCTACTTTCAAACTCCACTCATGGGATACAAATCCTTGTGGTGTTAGCGAATCCTTCCAAATGTTCTAGCATATACCTAACACTGTAACATTAAGTAAATGTACAGCTGACTTGGTTATGCATTTTTAAGGTAGTTCCAGCATGAAACCACTTTTCGAATTTTTGTTTATTAGCTAAGAATAACGTTTACTAAAAATAATTTAAAGTGGTTTCAAGCTGGAACTATCTTAAAATGAATGGTTTAGCATATCTTAAGAGCAGTAAAAATGATGAACAAAAATATATCTATTTTTAAATTGGTTAGTTGTTAATTCGTGATAATAAATTAATTGATATATTTTAATAATGTACGTATTAAATTGATATTATATTTATTAGCTTTCAAGTGCTTATGCACCCTTCATTAGAATTCTAATGATGTGAAATGTTATTTTAGAGTATAATATCCAGAACTATGTTTATGCATTAAAATGGCATGGGTTTAGAACATTTAAAGCTTTTCCTCATTTACTATGTCACTATAATAAAAACATCACATTTAATTTTTCAATATAATGTAGACAAGGCTACTTTCAAACTCCACTCATGGGATAAAAATCCTTGTGGTGTTAGCGAATCCTTCCAAATGTTTTAGCACAAACCTAACACTAAACACAAAGTAAATGCACAGCTGACTTGGTTGTGCATTACACAAGTAAACGTTTGTTATCTGTAGTACAGGTAACTGAATATTTTAATAACAAAAACAAAAAATAAAGTAGCCTACCTGCAGTCCGAATTCCAAAATTTTGTTGTTCTCCAAGTGACACAAATTGCCAATCGACATCACCTTCCACTTCTTGCATATCGTCATTATCTAAGAGCGCTACTTCAGGTTTCATAGAAGCTGTTCGCATAACAGGACCCATCACCAATGGTAAATATTGTTCGAAATTCCTTCCCATAACCTATAAACCAAGAATATTTTTGTTACAAAAGCTCAACCACAAAAATTAACAAAATACGTACTTTACAAATACGAGACCATGCCGATATTAAATAACTCGTTTGTGGATCATCGTCAGGTAATTCAGCACCACCTTCACCGTGTGTTTTCAATAACATATCCATAACTTCGCTAGCATCGCTTAAAAACTTTTCGGGTCCAACAGCCAAACCGATCAGAGATACACATTCGATTGCCTTTCCTCTCAATAATTTAAGTTCATCTTTATTGGCATGTAAAATGATGTATTTCAAACATGGCATCAAACGATCATAATATGCGATGAATTCCTTTTCAGCAGTATCGGCTACACTGGCGATTGTTGTTACAACCTGTTCCAAAACTAACTTGTTTCCTCGTTCCACTAATTCTGTAAATTTAGCAGTAAGTATGCCCTCCAATTTTGCCATCAAACTGTCCAAGTATCCGGTAAGAATGTGTTTAGGACAATCTTCAGAAAAGTTAACCAAGGCAGCTCCTAATGTATTAAGCAAAGGTTAGGATTGTTGAAGAAATAAATTTCAGAGTGATTTACCGGCGTGAGCTTGGACCCGAGGATTGGCATTGTCATCCAAAACTAAAAGAAGTCCAGGTACAATTCGATCGTGGAATTTTTTTTCCAGAACTGGTGCAAAATCTGTTGACATCTGTCCAATGGCGTTACATGCAGCATAACGGACACGTGCATTGGGATCTTGGAGAAATCTTAAATAGGCATAATTAAATTTTTGTTAAATAATTGGAATTATGTTAGTAAGCAACCAGATTTTAAAAAAATAAAACCAAATCAATAATAAGTATAGCTTAAATTGAATTGTAGGTAAGGTAATCAATCAATCTCTGCTACTTGAATAATAATTCACCAGAGAGAAGTCTATAACCCTTCCAAATATTCTAGCACATTCAGTTGTAACTCTAATGCATAATAAGTGTATGCATTAGGGGTAGATAATGTGCAAAAAAAAATATTATCAATCATTTTAAATGAATTACAACTTAATGGTAATGGAATAAATTAATGTTTGTATAAATAAACCAATGTTTAAAATTTGAGCTCCTCAGATAGTTACAATATAGACATAATATCAAATTATTAATAATAATAATAATTTTATCAAAGATATAATGTAAAACAAAAATTGTAATTCATTTAAGATGATAGACCGAGAGACGGTCGGAGCATAATGGTCGAATAAGTTGACTGTGAACGCTAAATGCCCGGTTCGAATCCGGGTGAAGTAAGAACTTTATTCTGCCCGTCTCTCTGGTCCTCCAGGTTGGGGGTTCTATGTCGGGCTTGCTCCTCGTCTAGGTAAAAAATGTAAAATGCTAAACAAACCAAATGCCAATTCGCAAGGTTGGTAATTAGGTATCGGATAACGTCGCAAGACGTTTCAATACCGACTATATAATAATAATAATTCATTTAAGATGATTTATAATACGACACATCATAGATCATTTTCCATTTTTTCCAGAAAAACTTCATTCAAGTTTGCATTGTTATAGTTGAAAACTTTGCAGTTTTAAATTGACCCAAAAAATACTTATTTCGTTATTCCGGACGTAAAAGTAACCTTTTCGTCAACAATTTCAGGTACAATACGTACCTGTTTTCGTATATGGCAGAATAACGAAATGCGCTTTACATCACACAGACGTAAAACTTCTTTTTCACCTCAGAGGCGTTCGGGCGCCCCTCGAACGAAAAATCTCGTTTTACGTCCTTGTGATGAAAAATACTATTTATAAACATTGAAGTTTCCAACCAAAATAATTAATTTTTACAACTGATGGCAGGGGTTATAAAGGTTTTTCATCACAACTACACCTGTTTTAATTTTAAACACATTTTATGATGTGATATGAATTTCAAAAATTCATATAATATTAATAACGAATCATAAAATGTGTTTAAAATTAAAACTGGTGGTTTTAAAAATGTGTCAGTCATATGGTAAGACGTTGGTGTTTTCTTGCCTGAACTGTCAGCTAAAACGCACGACAAAACGTTAGGTCTGGCCCAAGCTTAACACATGAGAAGAAATATTTTGTAAATTATATTTCAGGTTAAAATAAAATTGCACAATACTCCTCAAAAACAGAAACTAAAAATTAAATCATTATAAGAAAATTAGGTAATCAAAACAGTATGGATTTTGATACTTAATATCTAATCAATAAGACCACACTTTCTTATTATGTCGAAATTGTGTAGTCTTACTGATTATAATGTGATTATCACCATGCATTATTGCCATGTTCATTGACTTCATTTTAAGAATTGAACAAATTAAAATATATAAAAAAAAAATTAATTAGTTTCAAAAGGTGACTCAATCACAAAGATAATATTCCCATTATTAGTTTAATGACACCTAGTCAATAATTTTTTTAATTAGTAATTAATAAAATTGCACCATATTGCTCTACTAACCCAACCCATCACATTGTAAGCTGTCTATTCATAAACTAAACAAGATTATTATTTACCTGAGTATACCCTCCATAACACCTGGCACACCATCCATAAGTTGTGGGAGCATGGGTTCCATTTGTTTTTGGCAACCTTCACCAATGGCTCCTATGGCCATTAATGCAGCATGTCGTTGTTTCCAATCAGGATTCGACAACATCGGAGGAATGCTACGAATAACCAACGGTAAAATCGTTTTACCACCTAATCCACAAGCCAATCTATCCAATGCAGCTTCCGCAGCCACATTATTACAATCATTGTCTTCATCTAAAACCTCGTCAGTCTCTGCCCACCCTTCTTCATCTTCCAAATCGGCCATCAACTGCAATATAAGCGGAACCAGTTGTTCCAAATATTTACCAGCTTGTTTCCGGATCATTGCAGAAGCAGTTTCAGCCATTGTCACCATAACTTCCAAAACCAATTGTCTCCAACTGTCTAATGCAGATGTATCGCTGAACACATTCATACACATGTCAAATATTGGCAACAGTTGTGATCGCAAGAACTTGGGGGTGCTTTCTGCTAAATCAATCAAAACCTTTAACAACGCATCGTCATCTTGCTGCCTAATACTTTCTCCAATCACATGAAGCAATCCAGGCAATAAATCAGCAAAGTGTTTCAATATTTGGCCTTCCTTTTCGTGATTAAGAATGAAAGCTCCAATAGCCTTGACTGCCATGAACCGAACTTCGTAGCTTTCAGTTAGAGACAAACTTTGCAGCAACATTTGTTTTATGAGATCCAAGTAATTCGACTGTTGATTCCCAAAGACGCCAGGGACCGAGGTAAACATTTGAAGTGCGGCTTCTTTAAGGACCGGATTGGGTGCATTTGCACATTGAAACAAAAACTGAAATAAAACTTATGTGTTAAGCAGACAAAGAAGCGTTTAGAGAATCAAATTACTTGTAAAAATTCAGGCCATTGGTTGTTTCCATCTTCATCGATTAAATTTCTAGCAAGTTCAGCTCCAATGTCGCACACTTTGTGTCGTAATTGTACAGATTGGTCTTGTTGAATAGCGAGCAGTACTTGTTCTTTCACTTGTGCTTGATTTTCGGGTGATAGTTTTGGAAAGAATTCCAAAAATTCGTTGGAGAATAACCGCCGCAAAAGGACGGCGGCCATTTGGCGAGCTTCGTCGTTAACAGAGCCATTACGTATGGAAGTTAACAACTGGCTTACTTTTGTGTCGATTGGGAGCGAATTGTAAGCTTCCTATATGAAAAAAATGGTAATTAGTATGGTGTTCCCGCCATTTTAGTGGTACAACGAAATAGCAGAAAATTTGTACAAAATCAAAATATTATTGCAACGTGACCAAGAGGACACGTCTAAGCACAAAAAATGATTTTGTCACATTTGATGAATCATCAAGTGGTGATTTTTAATAAAACGATCCATGCGGTGACCCTCAATACACATGTAAAAACGTGACCGGCAATGTGGTCAATACACGTCAAATAAAGTAAAATTAATATTTAAACAATTAATACAAATAACGAAGATTAACTTACCTCTGCACGTGATCTAATGTCATTATCTGTCGATAAAAGACTAGTCAAAATTTGATAAAATTGTTCGTGGTCAGAAGCCATTGCACACTCTCATAAATGAACTATTAAAAAGAGTCACCAAAAACTTTATAAAGAAAACTTCCCAAAAATTATAATCGCTCTTTACCTTCGCCGTTTGACAATTATATAATATATGGATTAGAAAATTGGTAAAACTACTGACATTTAAATTCACTTACGAAATTTATTGTAACTACGCTACAAACAAATGAAAACTATTTTTTATATTTTTGTAACACGAAAATTACAAACCACCCTTGCTGATACCCGTTCAGTCAGTTCTTTTTGACAGTACCACCATTTCAGAATAAAAATTATTAAAAACGAATCACGATTCTTACTAACGATTGTGTAAAATACTAAAAAATTTCAAATTATAATCAAATCCATTTAATAAAAGTCCAAATTTATTACAATTTGTTGATTCGAATTAATTTGGCGCGCAAAATTAATTGACGGATTTTGAGACACTTCCTATCGATAGACACGTGAACTAACGTGTGAACTTGAAATTATTTTGGTGACATAACCTCACAAATACACCGTGCTTGTTGATCACCTTCAAAGGTTTAGCAACTTTGTTGTAGTAAAATAAAAGTTAAGGTTGGTTGGTTAAAATCGCTGTTTTGTAATCAATTAATATTTTTGTATTTTAGATGCCGAAAGTTCGATCAGCAACGGGGCCGCCCCGTAAGCAGGGCATGAATACCAAATCAATGCATTCGATGAATCCGGAAAGACCTAAAGAAGGACTGAAAGGTGTTGGAAAAGTTCGCACAAAATCTACAATTAAGAGGCTGCAAATGTACAGAAATTTTAAAGCAAAAAGAGATCCGTCAGGCAAAATTTTAACTCCGGCTCCGTTTCAGGTTAATATTTTTTTATTCATTAGTTTTTGTTTATTTATTTTTTATATTTTTTATTTATTAATTTTTATTAAGTTTTTATTAAGTTTATTAATTTTGTTTTATTAAATCTCAAATTATTTTTTCATCTTCTGAAAGACTGGTTAAATTACACAAGAAGATTGCAGAGGCCTGTGCAAAAATGCATTTAAAAAGTTTTTTCCTGGTTTTTGTGATGCTATGATTATCTTTATGCATTAAAATCAATAAGAAAGTTATTGTTGTCAAGAAAACAATGTACCTACATGAACGGATTAACGAGATTCTCTGTCCTATCCTATGAGATAAAAGAAAAGTATTTTTTCCTGCATTCTTAACCTTTAATTAGTGACATCAGCGCCTCCGAGGCAATAGTCCCCATCGAAATGTATGTAGGAAAGATTCACGTCACTAATTAATGGTATAATTTTGTCATGATGTAATGCAAGTAATGCCGTGGGCGCCTTTGGAACGCCCATATGTTTTATTTAACAATATTGTTTTAAATGTTAAATAATACTGACCAAGGCTGGAAAAATTTTTCAAAAAGTAAATATACAAAATTGAAATTTTTAGTAATTGGAATAGCATTTTGTTACAATTTATGAATTATAATATATTAACAGTAAAAATTAATTTATCTTCCTCCTTATCTATTACATTTACTTCCTAAAGCAGCTGCACTATTTTGTTACTTTTTTAATACATACGTAAGTAATGCAGTGGGCGTCTCCGCGACGCCCAGCAAATTCATCCTTTTTTTGCTAAATTGATCATTTTAGGGGTTTTACAATCGAATTTGTAAGAAATCTGTTAGGGGTATGTTCCTAACACTACAGACGAGGAATAGGTAGAAGCATTTTTTTTAATTGAAGACTGATGCAAGAAGGGGATATGTGTAATATCAATTTGTAAATTCTTCAGAACTTTAAAAATAAATAGCTCATTGTTGCAGCATCTTATGGGAGGGGAAAACATGTGATTTTCACTGTTAACTCCGTTTCTATTAACAATAAAAATTCCAGCTTTATACCTAGTGAATAAAGCTCATTTTAGAACCTAAACTTGCAATAACATGCAATAAAATGCACATCATTTTTAAATATTTTGTACTTATCCCCTTCTTGCATCAGGGTCTTCAATTATCAAAATTACAGTCATTTTAATTTCAACTTTGCATCAAAGACGCCCACGGCACCACTTAAAGGTTAACCGAAAGTTGGCAATAAGAAATTTTTGTTTCAATTAAAAAGACATTTAAGCCTTAGTTTTTGAGGCCCACGTTTATGGGGCTGACTCCTCAAAATAATTTATATGACGTTAAAGTAATCTACCATAAGTCATTAAATACAGGATCTATCCAAGGTATCTTGGGTCTAATATTTGGTCTAATCTATCATTAGGATGTGAATTTTTTAAATAAATGGCGCCATTACTGAGATTTGCTAGTTGCTGAGCTAGTAGAAACTAAATTAATTATTCAAGTATGCATTGTTATGATGGAAAACTTCAATGTTGTTTCAATAAGTTTTGTTTTATTAATTGCAAATTATTCTGATTATTTATGATTGATTACATTTACTCCGAGCAATATGCGTCAGTCGCACCTAAAGACGGCGCGCGTCCCCAGGTACGCTACTACCAGAGATTTTAAGCTATAGCCTATATATTTTATTAAACTGTTTATTAACATCTCTGGCTACTGTTTAGGTCTCCATGTCTTTTTCTAAAATATATATACAAATCACGAATTAAATTAATCAAAATGTTAATCCGTTATCTAAACCGATTAAAAATCATAACCTTCGGAAAATTCTCCCAGGGTTCGATGGCGGCGAAAAAATAAATTGTGGGTCCACGACTTTTCGTGGATGCTTTTTCATCCTCATACTTAGTGGAAAGGGGTTTCAGCGCGGTTGCGAATATTTTAACAAAAAAAAAAAAAAGAAACAGACTGGACATCACTAACAGAGGAGATTTGAGAGTAAACCTAACTAAATTGATACCAAATGTTGAAAATTTATTATTAATGCACCAGGCTCATCCCTCCCATTAAAATTTAAAAAATATATTTTTCCATTATAGTTATTTAATGTAAATTTTAATTTGTTGAAATTTTAAAAATGTCCTATTATCCTTAAATGTCCTAAAAAAAAAGGTGAGCAGCAGAGGGGGTCTATGCAAAACCGAAAATCATGGCAAGTGGTCTAAGAGACAAAAATGTTTGGGGAACACTGATTTAACCCATATAAACCGGCTGTCCTTTATAAAGGATAGCAAAGCAACGGCAAAAGTAAACTCTCGTCAAATACACACGATGAATATAAAACCAATTATTATGGTTTCATTTGATACTTGGAAGTATTGAGATACTATTTGTAATATTATTTAGTTAACATTTTTGAATTTTATAATATTTTTTTACGTTTTCGTCGTGAGCTGTTCGTCGACTCTGAACTAGAGGTCAGCGAAAGTGCTTTTTAAAATTATTGTTATTATCAATTTTGATTGAATTATATCAGATTTTAATACATAAAGGACCAATAAACGTGTTTTATGAATAAATTTGAAATTATTTGTCCAAATTAGTAAATTATTAGAAAAGGAAAAGTGGTGTCCTTTTAAAAGGACGGTAGGGTTATCCACTACTATCTTGATTTAAAAGATTTTCTTTTTAACCCCCGACCCAAAAAGAGGGGAGTTATAAGTTTAACGTGTGTGTGTGTGTGTGTGCGTTCTTTGCTTGAGGACACGTATCTCCCAAACGGATTCACCAATTTGGCTAATTTTTTTTTTAAAATGTTCTCCATAGTCCAAGGATGGTTCTTACGGAGAGAAAAATTAAAAAAGTTGGCCGGAAAATTAGAAAAGAAAGAATATAATTTTTTATACCCCACATAAACGAGGAATTCCCAGTAAGCCGCATCTAGTGCGCATGCACTACATTGGCTATTTGACATTTACATTTAAAATTTAAAGTTCAAACAATTATTTTATTACAGGGTGGAGTAAAAATTAATATATTATATTGAACATCGAAAAATAAAAATTATTTAGGAGTAATATATAAACTTTAAAAAGCAATAAATAAAAATTAAATTACAAATTTAAAAAAAACCCCAACCCAAAAAAACTCTAAAAAGTAAAATAATAATTAAATCGATCTAACCGTCGCGTCGTCGTGTCGGGGGCCGTTAAGCAAATATTAACAATATCAAATCGTTCTGTGTAAATCCCGTCGACACGACGACGCGACGGTTAGATCGATTTAATTATTATTTTACTTTTTAGAGTTTTTTTTGGGTTGGGGGTTTTTTTAAATTTGTAATGTAAATCCTGCTTTTAGTTTATTTTACGGTTTTTATTGTATAATCCACATTATAAATAAGTAGAAACAAAGTTTATGTAAAGGCAAATGCAAAAATTTTAATTAGTGTTAGCTATTTTTGTTTTGAATGGCTAGAAACTTGTAAATTAGGGTTCTTAAATTTGTAAAATAACACATGTGACGAAACGGAAGGTCGTAAGGCATTCAAATATGGTCATTTCTGTTATCGAGGGGTTGCAGGTGGATTCTGTGACGATATGTGCTCGAGTTAAGACGTTTGTTTTTAAAATAAATCGAAGAAGCTGGAGTGAATTTTATAATTCAACGTTTTGTTTAACATTAGTTGAAATTAACTATTTACTTTTTGTGGGCTTTGGACAATAAATTAGTGTAACACTTTATTTCTGTGTTCACTTTATTTTATTCATAATATAATAAAATTTTAATTCAATTGCAATTTTGTGTGTACTATTATGCCATAGTAGTGGATAACCCTACCGTCCTTTTAAAAGGACACCATGTTTCGGTCATTTACAACACTTTCAGAATTTTTTTAGTATTTTTCTGAGATTCAGCATAATAAAGTGACCAAGATACAGAAGAAAAAATTTTAAATTTCCAAAAAAAATATTTTCAGGTTTATATGGGTTAAAGAAAGAATCTCTGTATTTATAACCAATTTTGAGCTGTTAGTGAAACAGTCTTTGTTTTGAAGCAGTCAAGTTTTGAAACAGTGCTTAAATTATCATAAATTATTATTCTGATACAGTTTTGATTTCACAAAATGATTACACTTTGTTTTTTCTTAAATAGGGTTGGTTAGCATCTGGCACACAAGCTCGAGTCGAGCCCAGTCAAAGATGGTTTGGAAATTCGCGCGTTATAACTACAACTGCTTTACAAAAATTTAAAACAGAAATGAAAGAAGTAATTAAAAATCCGTATAAGGTAGTTTTGAAACCTGCCAAATCACCAATAACTTTATTAAACGAAAAGCCGCAACACAATCGCATCCATTTGTTAGATACACAAAGTTTTGAAAGCGTGTTTGGCCCTAAAAAAAGTAGAAAACGACCCAATATTGCCGTTAAAGGTTTGGAAGAGTTGGTTAGTAAAACTGAAAAAAGTAATGAAGAGTACAGTGAAGAAAAAGATGCAAATATAGTTCGTGAAGATTCAGGTGTTAAAGATGCACAGAGAGATTGGGTTATGGGTGCCGGTCAATCTAGGCGAATTTGGAATGAACTTTATAAAGTGATTGACAGCTCTGATGTGATCCTGCAAGTACTGGATGCTCGCGACCCCATGGGAACACGATCTCCTTATTTAGAAAAGTTTTTACGTAACGAAAAACCACACAAGCATTTAATTTTCATACTGAACAAAGTGGATCTTGTACCGAATTGGGTTAGTCAACGTTGGGTTGCAATTTTAAGCTCGGAATATCCGACAGTTGCATTTCATGCAAGTATAGATCATCCATTTGGTAAAGGCTCCCTTATTAGTTTATTGAGACAGTTTAGTAGATTGCATATCGACAAGAAACAAATATCGGTTGGATTTGTCGGATATCCAAATGTTGGTAAGTCTTCTGTAATTAATACATTGAGAAATAAGAAAGTGTGTAAAGTTGCTCCTATTGCTGGTGAAACCAAAGTTTGGCAATATATTACACTTATGGGTAGAATTTATTTGATCGATTGTCCTGGTGTGGTGTATCCATCTGCTGAAACAGATACCGAGAAAGTTTTAAAAGGCGTCGTTCGCGTTGAACTAATAAATAATCCTGAAGATTACATAGAAACTGTTTTGGAGCGTGTTAGGCCTGAATACATAGTTAAAACTTATCAGATACCAGAATGGAAAGATCATGTTGATTTTTTGGAAAAAGTTGCACAACGAACTGGGAAATTATTTCCAAAGGGTGAACCTAATATCGCCATTGTTGCTAGAATGATCTTGAATGATTTTCAAAGGGGAAAGCTTCCATTTTATGTGATTCCTACAGGTTTTGAACAACCTTTAAGTAAAGACGAAAATTCAGAAACATCCGAACTTAAAGTTGTTCAAGATTTCAATCAAATTAAAGTTCAACACGATTATGAAGGTGAGGATAACAAAGTTGTAGAACCTATTGAAGATATAGAGAAGACAGTAAATGAATCAATTGCCGACGATTCAAGTATAAATATTGAAGAGGTGGATGAAGATTCGGATGATTCGGATATCAGTCACCATTACTCAGATATGGAACATAGTGACGATGAAGTTATAGTTGCAAATTGTCCCAGCGGGACTTTTTATGTGGAAAGCACAACTAAAAAAGTTAAGGGCGAATCTGCAGATAATGCTAAAAAATTGACTAGTAAGCAGCGGAGAGCTGTTGACAGAAAGAACAAGCGTAAGAAGATAGGAAGCAACTTTTATGAAGTAGCAAATGTGAAAAATAGGAACAGGAACAAAAAAAAATAGAAGTTGAAAGAATTAATAAGACCGATAAAATTTTGTTTTGACCACATAAGTTTTATTTATTGAAAATATTGTTTTACCAATTATCTGGTAATATTTCTATTATTTGTAAAATAACCTGTTACTGTTTATTAATAAAGAAATGTTAATAAAAATAATCACAGAAATACTGTTATTGAATGTTATTCCATCTTGTAAGGGTTTTGACCACAGATTAAGGAATATTTTAGTTTAAATTTTAGTCAAAATTATTTTAATGTAGTTTTTGAATAAAAATTGCGACTTAAATCAATAGAATTATTATCGAAGCCATCCCTGCGTTCGGGGAGAAGCTACTTATGCTACCAAACATTTCTTCTTTTCATTCTTTCGAGCTTCCACACGCTTTGGCTCCGCCCCTTTCAGTCACTACAAACATTTTGGTAGGGAGCCAAAGCGTTTGGAAGCTCGAAAGAATGAAAAAAGATATGTTTGGTAGCGAAAGTAGCTTCTCCCCGATCGCAGGACATAATATAATAATATAAAATTATATATACAGGGTGGTAAATATACAGGCATGCATAGATTTGAAAATGGAATAAAACGCAGACTGTTACAAAATGACCAAATTTTTTTTCCCTGATTCATTAAGGTGGCTGATTTCCATGGGGATTATCTAACTAATGCTGCTACAGTTACAAAAATTTTACAAGTTGTTCCTCAAAGCTTCCTGTGTAACATATGAAATATGAGGCCTAGAAGACAATTTATTATTAAATTGATAACTAAATAAAGAGGTGGTGCGTATTGCGCATGCATATGGGTAATCTCATGATTACGCGAAAACTAATACACATAATTGTCTCAAATTTCAATATGTTACACAGGAAGCTTTGAGGAACAACCTATAAAATTTTCGTAACTATAGCTTTAGTATTATTTAATTGTGATACCTAGTTAAATAGATTTTAGTTATAAGAGCAATGTCCAGTGCTACCAGTGAATATTTATGTTTTATGTCATTTGTTTCCAGGACGTTACAAAAATTTAAATAATTACTAGCATTGCAGAATCTTTCAATTTTTTTTTATGTAAAAACGCTAAAAGAAATTGATTTACTTATTTGAACATCGCGTAATTCGAAAACTACGGTTGGAAGGGGGGGGAGATTCTCATGTTCTAATTTTCGAATAACATGGTTTTCCAATAAATAGATCAACTTCCTTTAGCGTGTTTACATAAAAGAGTGTTGAAAGATTTTGTAATACTAGCAATTATTTAAATTTGGGGTTTATATAATTGCACTTTTAAAAAAATGCTTCCAACTTTGTACAAATAAACTATAAAACGGCAGAATCGAACTTTGCAATCGGTTCATTTTAACTTTAAGCTTCCCACTATAAAATGATACAATTGCACTTAACGGATACTAAACTTTAAGAGAAGTATTAATTTATAGGTATACTCCGTATATATTTTTATTCGGAGCCGGGAATTTTGACGCCGCACGTTTCGACGCGAGCACGTTGCTAGTAAAAGCATAGGGAAAAAAGCTAGGTTATGGTTAAGAAGGGTTTACAAGCCTCTCGTAAATATTGATTTATTTTTATGAATACCCGATAACAATGCTAACTTACCCTAGAATAATTAGAGTGTTGTAAGACAACATCTTATTGGTTTCTTGGATTGGTGTTGGCTTCTACTTGCCCTGCGTTCGGGGAGAATCTACTTTCGCTACCAAACGCTACCAAGCATTTATTTTTTTTCCTTCTTTCGAGCTTCCAGTCGCTTCCAAACGCTTTGGCTCCGCTCCATTCAGTCGCTATAAACATTCTGGTGGGGAGCCAAAGCGACTGGAAGCTCGAAAGACGGAAAAAAAGAAATGTTTGGTAGCGAAAGTAGCTTCTCCCCGAACGCAGGGTTGGTTAGGCTTCTATAGCCTCTGGGCCTAGAGCAGAGTCGTGGTGTTGATGAGGCGTTGAAGGCTCTTCAAGCTCGACTGACTAGCTCTGATTATTCTGGGGTTTATAATATTCCTTGAGTGGCCTCGATTGATCTTAGTGCATTCACTCAGTTTCCTGGCGCATGACGATCAACTGGCTTTACTTGATGTGATTATTATGACTCATAGTTTATTACAGTCTCTCAGAAGACCAGTACGGATTTGTTAGGGGTCATTCAACAGTAGACGCACTACTCAAGGTAAAACAACTAGTGGCGGAAGCAAACTTGGGTACATGGAGAACGCGCAAGCTCTGTCTCGTCATTGCCCTAGACATCAAAAACGCTTTTAACTCCGCGAGATGGTCCAACATTATATGCGAACTACAAGCAAGAGGCATTTCTAAATACCTGGTGTGTCTGCTGAGGAGCTACCTCAGTGCCAGATCCATATGGATAGAGGAAGAGTTTATGTGCGGGGAGCACAAGGTTACCAGCGGAGTTCCACAGGGGTCGGTTGTTACACTCTAATTCGTCGTAACGATCACCTCGCCCGTGTACAGATAAAGTTGCATCCAGACTAGCATTGATTCAGTGGAGAAGGGGGGGGTCGGCGAGATCTTAAATGAACTTTACGGAGGGATGTCACTATCGGGGTTACTTTTTCCATGGACGCCACTCTATTAATAGTCGAAATGCTAAGGTCTAACAAAAGATCGGAAATAAACGATAACAGAGAACTCCTAGATTCCCAAATCTTTACGTACAACTTACGGTCCACCTTGCTAGGAACTGTTCGTTTCGTCGACGAGCCTTTACAGTTTGGAAGAGTACAACCTATATTACACAAATAATAGCAATAAGGCAACACTAGGTTGCTAAATAAGATACGGTGTAAAATACAATATAATATAATGGTGGAAAAATGTACACAAATACACGATACGTTACAAACATGAGCGAAGCTGCCCATAAACTTAAAAGAATAGTTATTACTAGGAAAGAAAAATACTAATTGGCCAACTTTTATCTGAATTGAATTTGTTCTACAATTATCAACTAAAATTACAATAGGTTCGTTTAACAAAAGATGATTATCATTAATACTGATTATTATTATAAACTTGAACATTGACACAATAACTTGACATAAACAAATAATTTGAAGCAAAGTAATGTTAATTAGGATGACCGTTTTAGCACTTTCTAACACTGGATGGTAAAGTTGAAGTAGTAACACAATATTCGACTTACTTGTAATCTTGTACAATGTTGAGGGTTGTTCCTCTCTTTCTCTTCACTAGGTCAGGTCTCGGAAACGAAGAAGTTAGGCAAGCAAGAGGGCATAAATCAATTCCATCGAGGTCGACGTTGATATCGTCGAACTTTATTAAATTGATCAACTAAGGTGAATACACCATTTGAACTCCACATTTTAACGGACAATTAATAATTGTTGGTGAGCGGAATTAATTGTTCCAGTTAAAATTCACGAACGTAACTTATCGAGTTAAATGTTTAACTTAAACTCTACATTTAACTTTATCCACTTTAATTTAAAAATGACTAATTAAGAATCAAAATTTATTTAATCGTGAACCGAATTTGAGTTCTTAATTTATTAATTTATTTGCGACGTAGCACAATTAATTAATCTGTGTTGTTAATAAAACCGTAAGAATACGAATTTGACTTGTGCCAATAAAGTTAAGACTTTATTATTATGGCAGATGGAAAACAAGTGACTTGCTCCTTGCGGATACAATTCGTAAGTTAACTTAATTACTGGAAGGGTGCTGAAGGCTTTCATTGGATGTTGGATAAAATGCGACGTTTATCAGTTTGCATGATATCAACTAGCATGTAGGTGGAAGAAGGCGACAATTAGACGTGAACGTGATGGTATGCTCATATTTTTCGCGACAATTAGACGTTATAATATGATAAATATAGTATTACTGCAAGGTGGCGGAACTAAGTTACACACCTGCATGATATAAAAATACTTCTGAATGATAACAAAATAAACGCTTTATACTGAATAAATGAAATGAAATAAAATTATACGAGGTGACTACAAAACAAAAGATAATTTATAAAATCTAACTTTAATTGAATAATCTCGATGCAAAATGGCGAAATGAATGTTAAACTAAAAACGAAGGTTACACGGTGCTGGGGACGACCTTGTGGAACTTAATATACGACGGAGTCCTCCGGCTGGAGCTGCCAGCGGGGGCCAAACTGGCAGGCTTTGCGGATGACTTGACACTAGTCGTTGCAAAGAAGACGAAATCCGAATTAAAAAGGACAACAGAAGATGCAATCCATACTATCACCTCATGGATAGAGCGAAAGGGACTTCAGGTGGTGCCTGAAAAAACGACGGCGATCCTAGCAATAGGCAAACGCAAGTGCAAACTCCAACTTAGCGTCCTGGGTCATAAGATCAAGATCCAGAAATCCATGAAGGTGCTGGGAGTTCATCTTGACAAACGAATGAAATTCGGCACCCATATCGAAACCACGGCAGCCAAGGCACTACAACTTGCCACAGCACTAACCAACCTAATGCCGAATATGGGGGGGCCCGAAATACATGAAGAAATCCTGAAGAAAGAAATACTTGCTTCGGTGGTGCACTCCGTTTTGCTATATGGAGCACCGGTGTGGCAAGAAGTCATGAAGATGGAAACATACCGGGGAAAATATGAAAGAGTGCAGAGGACCGTCGCGCTGAGGGTTTGCTCGGCTTATAGGACGGCCTCCAGAAATGCATTGCAAGTGCTTGCCGGTCTTCCGCCAATAGATCTTTTGGCGGAGGAAAGACACAACAGATATCACTCAGCCAAAGACAGCCGAAGAAAAGAGAAGATGGAGAGAATTTCTTCTCAACATATGGCAGGACAGGTGGACATCCTGTTCCAAAGGTGCATGGACCAGGAAACTAATTTCAACCATAAAAGCCAGTTCACACTATATGATTTCTCATATGACTTAGTAACTTAGTTAGTCATAAGAAAAATCATGGCTAAAGTCATACCATCATAACAGCCAATCATAAAAGCCATAACTTCTATAATATCAAAAATCATATAGTCTGAACCTAAAAATATTTCTCATATGAGAAGTCATATTATGACAACTCAGATGAGAAATCAGATAGTGTGAACCGGGTTTTAGACCGTGGGTTGATAGATCCTTTGGACAACCAAACTTCCATACTACCCAGATCCTAACTGGACATGGTTGTTTTAATGAATATCTTAGAAGAATGGGTAAGCGCGAGGACGCTGGATGCCGCTACTACGAGAAAGAGGATGCCGCGGAGCACACACTTTTTGAATGTGCCCGATGGAAAGAAATTAAAGAAAACGCAAACATGCAACAAGTGACTCCTACCAACCTTGTCCCAGAAATGCTCCGCTCGGAAGGGCGATGGAACGAAGTCTCAACTGCCATCGAAGAGATAATGAGGACAAAGGAAGTGGACGAAAGAAAAGAGGAGCAAGAAGAAAGAAGTCGGAACCCGTAACGACAGATAAACGAAGAAGAAAAAAGTCCCGAAAGGGCAGAAGAGAACAAACATGAATAGGCGGATGCGTGACGGAAGGAATATCGCAAGATGATCCCGCACGTTTCAACGGGAGGGGGTTTTTAGTGGGTCGAACCCCACACTACCATCAGTACGGGCTGATAGCGTCTTTCTATAAGATTTTCCCCCTTCCATCGCAAAAAAAAAGTTTATTACAGTTCATTGTTCTTTATATTTAATAAGAAATTTATTTATTAATTTTCTACTCGTGACAATATTATTTTACATTTTAATAGTTATATCAAAATTCATCTTTAGAAAATATATTTTAAATATTCCAAAAATTTTACTTTATACAGTAAGCCCCCGATTATCCGCCACCAACGGGACCCATTTGCTGGCGGATAAACGAATGTGCGGATAAACGAGTGAAACCGAGATTGTAATAAATATCAAGCATATAATTTATTCATAGTCAGCGAGTGTTGTATTACACATAATTATTCTCGATTATAATAACAACGTACAATATTTTCTTTGTTTTACAAATAAAACTTCCTTCGTCCGTGTTGTTTAACAATGCAATAAAATATTTTTAGACCATTACAAATTAAATTTTTTGAATTGAAACAAATTGAAAAAAACATTGTAAATTGATGAGTAAATAAATTAAAATCAACTTTCAAACATTACCTCACTTGTACATACAATTTAAAATTGTTATCAAATTAATTTGGGAAGTAGTATCTATTATTTAAAAACAACAAAACTTTTGTTCAAATACAAGGTACATAATATAAACTCGATATTTGCAACGTGATAAGAAATCATATCTACAAGCAGTAGATGCACCTGGTTATGAGATGATGTAAGCTTCCTCCCACTTCTGTTACGGATACCCTGCGGATAGCAGAGTGAATTTCCGAGAAGTGGCGGATAAACGAGTGGCGGTTAACCGAGGTTCTACTGTAGTTCCAATAATTGATTGTTTTAAGAATTTGTCCAGTTTTCTTTTTTTTTAATTATGTCCCTACGATAAGACGTTAAATTTTGCATAAAATTTACAAAACACAATACTCTTCGATCACTCTTTTATTTTCAAATTTCAAAAATAATCAAAATTATTCACATTTCCCAACATCAAAAATTCAAGCACAACCTCGCGACTTGAAAAGTCGCACGCAAATCTCTCTTCACAAAACCCAGTCCAGCGGCTTTACATAAAAATTATTCAATGTACAGAAAATCAAAAATTAACAAACTGAAGATGTTCTTCAGTATGAATACGACATCAAATTTCTTTCTGTTTTTTATTGTACTTATATTTGTAATTACATGTAACTTAATCAACAAAATTATAACTAAAACACTAATAAAACATTCTACATTGATTTCACATGGCTGAAGTTAGAAACGGATTTGGATTTATCTACTGCCAAAAAATTGATTTTGTTGAATATCATAAATGTACAAAATTTCGATCACCAACTCAGGGGATAACGGGGTAGATTTGCGACTCCATGCTGAAATTCAAAAAAAAAATCGCGGTATGCCAAAATCCTCAGATGTCTTGGGAGTGGATTAGTGATTTGGTGTGCTTCAATCACACTACCGCCAAAAAATCGAAAATATCACATAACATAAGTAAACAAAATATTACTTGTCCACCACCAAGATTCTTTATAATAGCTTTGTTTACGGTGTAACAATCCTGAACATGATTTATAATAAAATTTGTCATTAAAGCTCAAATTAGATGATAAAAATTATAAATTCGCATGCGTAGGACTCCAAAATGTGTTCAGGGTTGTTAATGCGAACAAAGCTAATAATAGGCGTATTCTTTTTACCTATTGTATTTCCATCTCAGTTACCCAACTGAGACAAAGTGAGCTGAGCCGAACAGAGATGAACTGAGTCAAAATGAGAAGAGTTAAAACTCAGTTTTTCCATCACAACGGTAAAAAGAACACCCATTTAACTGAGTATCTCAATACAATCTCACTTAAAATAGGTAAAAAGAATAGATACAGCTAATATAAGTTCACTGGAAACTGGAAATGAACCAGTCGACACCCAACCATCCCTAAACCGATGTAGCAGGAATTTCAATGTATTTGGAATATACTACAGTTCCGGTAATGTAAGCTTATGTTTATCCCAAAAATCTAATGGGTCCTGCGTACGGGGTAGATGAGGGATTTCGAGTTACTGCCTTATCAGCAAACTTGCATTATAGTAGCTGGAGTAATTGTTACTTTTACCCGCGAAAGTTTTCTGTCAAAATGTGCCCGTTAGTCCGGGCATTCTTCGAATTAAATTCATCAGTTTTTCATTAGGAATATTATTACCCCATTCCCTTTGTAAGAGTCCATAAATGAGATTTTGATGTAGGACATTCTTTTCGAACCCTCCTATCGAGTTCATCCCACAGCAACTCGATAGGATTCAAATACAGACTCTGGGGTGACCATGTCATTACCTTCACTTTTCCGCTATTTTCAGCTTCTGTAAGATAATTTTTACACAACAATGAAGTATGCTTTGGATCATTGTCATGCATAAGTACAAAATTATTGCCAATTAAGTGGAGACCTGAAGGTAAAACATTCTCCTCCAAAATCTGTTTATAATGTTCTTTCCTCATTGTGTCCTCTATTTTTACCAAATCTCTTGTTCCTGCTAAGGAAAACGCATCCCACACGATCACGGACCCCCCTCCGTGCTTAACCGTGTTGTCGGCATAACACACGCGGAAAGCATTTTTTCGTGCTTTGCACGTCTTACGAATGTTCTTCCCTTATTACCGAACACTTCAAATTTGGATTCCTCGCTCCATAGAACTTTCGCCCACTGTTCTACCGACCAATCTTTATGCATGTGCTTTGGTGTAACACCCCGGAAATTAAGGGTTAATTTCGGGTTGTTTATTTAATTAGTTATGATTTTAAAGGATTAAAAAAAATTAAAATGCAATTTTAGATGTAAAAGAAAATAATTTGTGTACGCCTATGGAAATGCAGTAATTCAAATGTGCTGACATTTTAGAAAATTTTCGATTCTTATATCTTTGGAACGAGCGAAAAATTTCGTTCAAATTAAAAATATCGACGGAATCGAGTCGAAATTACTTTGAGCTAAAATTCAAATTTAACTTTGCAACAAAGTAAATTACTACATTGTAATGTAGAAAATATACCTACGTATTGCAGGTGTGCTACGTGCGGAGATACGAAGAGAATTTGATGACCATTTCCTCTTAAGGGCCGTTCACACGAGGCAAGTTGGTAAGTGATTTAGTTAATTTTAACTTAATTTTAAGTTAATTCCACGTGTGGACAGTTGATTTAGTGGTAAGTGATTAAGTAACAATTTAGTTGGTAAGTGGTAAGTAAAATAGAATCCAGTCTATTTTTCGATTTAGTTAAGTTGCGCGCGCATCTTCTAAGGCGTGGTCAGCACTGTTTATAAAATTATCGGGTGTAAACACTTAATAAAAAACTTTTAACTTGACGTTTTAAACTTTTACAGCCGTATGCATAGTCACCTTAGTAGCTACTAACACGCTACTAGTGTCATATTTAGTATCCAACTAAGAAAACCGTATGCATAGTCGTTTTCCTTAGTAGGATACTAAAATAATCGGTTGCCTAGTAAAAATTTTATTTCGGATAAAGTAAACAATTTTTTTGTATTATATTTTGTCGAACATTAATTTATTGGTTTTAAGTTGGTAAATTAATTCAGTTGATAAAAATTAAAATACTCGATTAGTACGCTGTGTATTGAAAATAAATTCTTCTTCTTTTTTTGCACGTATTAGGTAAGTATACCCGATACAATACCATCAATCACTGGTCCTTTTCCTTGGTCCTCCGATATTACGCCTTCCTATAGGATTGTACAGAATAACTACTTTGGAAGTCGTGTATCGTTCATCCTCATCAGGTATTTTCTCCACGTTTCACGGTATTCTTTCATTTTATCGCTTAGATTGAAGATGCCCAAAGCATTTCGGATATCCGTGTTTCTCCCTCTGTCTCTTCGAGTGTAGCCCATGATAGATCTTAAAAACCTCATCTCCGCGCGTTGCAATTTACTTTCCAGTTTCTTTGTCATCACCTCATCACTCTTGTCTCACTGCCATAAGTAACTGTATAGGTACGGACATCACCTTATAAAATTTTAGAGGAGTGGCTTTATTTGTGCTTTATGATCGTTCCATTAAAGGCTAGTTGCATAAGAGAAGGTTAACTCGGAGATCAGCTGATCCTTTTAAGAGCTGACCCAGAATCAACATAAGGTACATAGATTACATATAAATCTATCAAGTAAATTTATCTACTTTGCGTCGATCCTACTTTGATTTGATCCTTGGTTTAACCCTGATCCGAGGATGATCTTCTTTTATGCAACTGGCCCTTAGATAATTACACCTGTCGATTTTTTCTTGTATAATCTCTCTCCTGATGTAGGTCTAGCGTGCAGCCCAAAAATTTTGAATTGCTTACTTGTTCAATAGGTGAATCTTCGAATACTATTTTAGATCGTATATATTCTTGTCCGAGAAACGCCATTAATTTAAAAGTTAGTTAATAATAAGTATGTTTGTAAATAAAAAAGTAATCGAAGATATTATAAACGTTACTAAAAGAATAGAAGAAGTTCCAAGATGTTCTTAATATAAATAGGAAGCCAAAAGTGTATGTGGATCATATAAATCCTTTGATATAATATTATAGCCAGGACGTGCCCTACCAACTTTTTTCGGGAGGGAATTTTCCAACTTACGTTAATTAATTAAAAAAAAATGCCAACTTTTTGTATAATTATTGTCTATTTTTCCTATTGTGTGTTTAGCGGCTTTTGAAAACTTCACTTTAAAATGGTACTAGTAGCTACTAGTTAATAGCACCTTAGTAGCTACTAAAATATTGGTATGCATAGTTGTTTTGCAAAAATCGTTAGTATCATGTTAGTTAGTATCATACTAATGTATGATTTTATAAATATTGCTCTGGCAACACTACAAAATATCAACAGACAATTTCAAAATATTAATGTGTGACGTACGTCAGAGTGTTTCTTGAATTCTGTTAGTTCCGTTCTGCTAATTTCATCAGTCTTTGTAGTGTGGTTTTGAGTTTTAATTCTGTTACTTCTGTTCCGTTAATTTCATAAGTTTTTGTAGCGTGGTTTTGAGTTTAAATTCTGTTAGTTCTGTTAATTTCATCAGTTTTTGTAGCGTGGTTTTGAGTTTAATTCTGTTAGTTCTGTTCTGTTAATTTCATAAGTTTTTGTAGCGTAGTTTTGAGTTTAAATTCTGTTAGTTCTGTTCTGTTAATTTAATCAGTTTTTGTAGCGTGGTTTTGAGTTTTAATTCTGTTAGTTCTGTTCTATTAATTTAATCAGTTTTTGTAGCGTGGTTTTGAGTTTTAATTCTGTTAGTTCTGTTCTTCTGTTCTGTTAATTTCATCAGTTTTTGTGGCGTGGATACGTGATACTAAAGAATATTTTATAATATAATAATATGTCGGTAAGTTACAGAAAGAAGTATTATTAATCATTATTAATGATAATTATTATCATGCTTTATTTACATTCATGTAAATAAATCATTTAACTAATATTTACTTGAAATCATTTACATGATTATTTTACTTTAGATTCAAAAAGGAATAAAAAGGCAAAGAACGTCTAACTGGGATGATCAGGAAAGATATTTATTTGTGGAAATTCTAAAGCCTTATATAGACGTTCTAGAGCAAAAGAAGAAATGTACTTCTTCTAATCGTGTCAAAGAGGATTGCTGGAAAAAAGTCCAGCAAGAGTTATCGATACAAGGTAAATGAAATTTTAATTTATTAATTTAATTTCTTTAAAATATACTTCATAATTTTGCATATTCTGCAAAGGTTACACGCGAGATATTCCGAGGATGAAGGAACATTGGTCCAGAATGAAGATCCACGCCAAAAAGAAGATAGGCGAAGAAAGGAGAGAACGAAATGTAACTGGAGGTGGTCCTCCACCAGAGGAATATAGGTCAATATAGGTCGAATTTCGTCAACTAATTTATTGTAATTAATTTTCATATAATTGTATCGTGATGCATAACTTGACCAAGCGCCAATATGAAATTCAGAGATTTTTGTTTTTCTATAGTTAAATTACATTATTGTGCTGTACATGGCACAAAAATCTCTGAATTTCATATTGGTGCTTGGTCAAGTTATGCATCGCGCTCCAATTATATGAAAATTAATTACAATAAATTAGTTGACGAAATTTGACCTATATTGACAAATTACGTTACTAAAGGAGATAATCCAAATAAGTTTTCATTTGATCCAAAACTGTTTCCAGTTGTTCCAACTTATACTGCAAAAGGTTAGATGCATGACCGTCCATTTGCTCCAAAACAGATTTGGAGCAAACGAAAACTGATTTGAAATAATTTAAAATTATGATTTAAAATTTAAATATTTATTTTTATTTTTATGAAATTTCAACAATGTCTTCTTGTTGTAATGATGCACTATAATATCGTTCCACATGGTTTGCATATCTAAGAAGATGTTCCTGTCGCATCTGTTGAAATGCAATATCAGAACTGTCTTCCAGAATACGCATTCTAAATTCTGAAATGGTTGGTTCTTGGTTGTTGTTACGTACGTAATTGACGAAATTTAACCTATATAAGCAAATTACGTTACTAAAGAGATAATCCAAATAAGTTTTCATTTGATCCAAATCTGGTTTTATTTGATCCAAATATGTTTTTATTTTATCCAAATTTGGTTTTATTTGCTCCAAATCTGTGTTTATTTGCACCAAGTCTGTTACCATTTGCACCAAATCTGTTTCCAGTTGTTCCAACTTATACTGCAAAAGGTATAGTAATTTGTTAGCTAGCTAGTACGTTGGGATGGATGTTCAATCTATTTTGGTATTTACTGTGGAATTTTTGTATTTTTTCATAAACTGAGGTAATACTTAAATCGCGTTTAATGCAGATGTTTGGTACATCATACCAACGGACATTTACAATTACTCTAATAATATTGTAAGTGCTTTATTTTGAAATCTGGGTAATATTTCAATATTAGATAAACTAGCAGTTCCCCACAACTGGATACCGTATGTCCATATAATGAACAACTCCCATTATTTTCTTCTTTTTTGTTTTTTCTTGGTTTGAAGCCAATTATTATACTTGATGGCTTTTAAATCTATTTCTTAAACGTTCTACGAAGATGTCACTCTTTACTAACGTAAACCAATGATCATATGAGCTTGAAGATGAAATTGCTATAGGTTTTAATATGTACAGTGTATAATGTGTTGCATATACAACTAAATTAGAATAAACATAGATGAGAATAAATCGTAGTTGAATCATGCCGTTTCTGTCTTTCTGACAAGGACTTCTAGCAAAGTTACAAACCTAAATTTTATGATACAAAATTTCTAACTTTCTACTGCTTTATACCCTCTACGCGATTAAAATTACATTTTTGTAATCAATTGTAATAATTAACTTGTATTATTTATTATATATTAATGTCGGTGGCCAACGAATTAGATACTATTACAAAACTTACATAATCTGTTAATAATCTGTAATTCCTCCCTTCAATTCTATGACATCCCTTACCCTGTCAGGCATTCTCTATACAAATTAATTTGTTATTAATTAACAAACTCTCGGGAGCGGTGCCAAAATTGCGGTCCATAACGGCATAAATGGCATATAATTCGTAAATAAATAATCTTTGAAACCTTTGGAGCGTAAAGTATTTGCACCGTATACTTTTTGGGCATTTAAGATTTATGTAAAACTTTATTAAAGTAAATTTATGTTATGTAATTAACTTCCAGATAATATTCTATAGAAATGCTCAAAAAATAGTGATTCAGTATATTTTCCCCTAATAGTATACTCCTCGTGATCATCTTCGAATTCGTCTAAATTTTCTTCATCTATTATAGGAAGTTTTTTCGGATTCGGTATTCTTTTTTTCCATTAGATCAACTAGGGCCTTCTTACAATAGTCACCGTTAAATCACTTATAAGTGACTTTAAACATTCTGATATTATTTATTCATGCTATCGCATTCCAATAATATTTCTACTACTTCTGTAAGCACACATTTATCGTCAATTTTTGGTATACACTTCTTTAATTTATTTATTATTGAGTTGTTCGAGAAGCCCTTTATCACAAATTCGTACGTTATTTTTAGGTACTGGAATAAATTCATACCGTTCAATGACAAGCTGTTAAAATGGCAAAACTCCAATCGCACACAATTGTTTTGAATATTGGCCATTTCTTATGACAAATTGACGTTAACGAATCTCATATGATTAATTAAAAAAACAACTTATGGTTGCGGCGTCGTGATTAGACGTAATTAATTCTGGAACACTCTTTCCATTTATGTTTATAACTAAAAGATAATAATAAAACACATGTCCTTTTTATTGCTCGGTTGTTGGCCTTATAACCCACCCCGTGATGGCATCAAAATAAACAATTTTTTTACCTTTTCTTACGATATTATTCAATTGCTCTTTGATGTACAAATACGTAGATTCGTTACCACTTGGCATTTTAATATACTGAAAATTTTCAGGTCGATTCATAGCCTCAAGCCTTAGGTTGATCCATTCTTATGGATCAGAGTGTAAATCCGCAGGCTGCTTTTGCTTCGGATCTGGCCTTTTGATATACATGTAATGCTCTTACACCTTGCAAATTACCTTCATCCAAACCATCAGGATCTGCTATTTTAATATCCTGACAACGAATAGAATTGGGTCGTTATCTCAATAATTTCTACTTTACTGCTCGTCTACTAACTTCTACTTCTACTAACAGTACTCGTCCCCATTGTAATTTTCAGTTTCACGATAACGATTACGAAACCATCCTCTGTTTTTAATGATTCTAGGACTTTGATCCCCGGACGATTGATCCCCAGACCATTGATCCCCAACGTCCATTTTTTTGGGCATTTTTTTCATTTGAAAAGATTGACCTTCCATAATGATTATTGGTTTAACGAATATGAATATAATAATAATATAATAACACTTGCTGTTTTGTTCTTTAATAATGTTAAGAATGTAGAATTAAAATAAGCGATATTTTAAAAATCAGACCTGCTTTGGATGGTTGAACTGTCAAAACTTGCGTTTAAAATTAGTTTTCAAACAAAAATAATTGCAATGAATTTTAATTTTGTCATTTTATTGTGAATTTTTATCAATGATCAAAGAACAAACCATCAAGTGCTGGCTGTCTTTAGACGCGGAAAATAAACCTCTTTAAATTGATACTCTTTTCATTCTAATCCGTTATAATGGGAAGCAGGAATTTAAAAAATATCAATTTCCCATGTTATTTTCCTATGTTCACATCGGCGGCCGGTCACGCGGTATGTAGATATTAGATTAACCAGATTTTTTCTTTTTGTTGCAGGATCAAATTTACTCAAGATTAGGGCTGGGCGATTGTTAAATTTAACAATCGAAAATCGATTGTGTAAAAACAATCGATTATATCGATCAATCGATTAATCGATTAATCGGAAAATCGATTAATCGATTAATAAACAATCGATTAATCGAAAACAATCGAACAATCGATTAATCGATTAATCGAAAACAATCGAATAATCGAACAATCGATTAATCGATTAATCGAAAACAATCGAATAATCGAACAATCGATTAATCAATTAATCGAAAACAATCGAATAATCGAACAATCGATTAATCGATTAATCGAAAACAATCGAATAATCGATTAATCGAAAACAATCGAATAATCGAACAATCGATTAATCGATTAATCGAAAACAATCGAATAATCGAACAATCGAATAATCGAACAATCGATTAATCGAAAACAATCGATTAATCGAACAATCGATTAATCGAACAATCGATTAATCGATTTTTCGATTAATCGATTATTTCAAAAATATTAATCGATCATCGATTAATCGATTAATCGATTAAATAATCGATTAATCGAAATAAATTCCCAGCCCTACTCAAGATTATGTTGCACACCCCAAAGATCTTCTTAGAAAAAATGTATTTTTCAAAGCTGCACTGTGTCGCCATTTTTTAAAATTTCTTTTGTTAAGAGCGCGCTGCAAATTTTGATGCAAAAGCATGTTTCAACAGATGGCGTACCCTAAAATATTAATTTTTTATAGTTATCTTTTCACCAAAACAGAATTCTAATAATTTATAAAAGTCATATGAATAAACGATAATTAAGCTAGGCAATAAGGAAGTTTGAGCTTCCAATGTTGAATATTTACAAGTATATTCCAAAAAGATATGCACATGTGAAAATATTGAATATATTTAAAAATATTTATCTTTGAAAGTTCAAAGTTCCTTATTGCCTAGCTTAGTTATCGTTTATTCATATGACTTTTATAAATTATTAGAATTCTGTTTTGGTGAAAAGATAACTATAAAAGATTAATATTTTAGGGCACGCCATCTGTCGAAACATGTTTTTGCATCAAAATTTGCAGCGCGCTCTTAAAAAATATTGTCGTGTATTTTTTTGGACTGAGGAGGCAACCAATGGTTTATTGAAAGGGAGGTGATTTGGTTTTGGGATTTTTTGAACTTCGCGGCGGCTGTAGCTCTTTGTGGAGCGGAGAGAGAGCCGAATGAAGGAAGGAAGACTTGCGTATGTCGTCCAAGCGTGGGCGGTCGTTCTTTTTGATTTTGTGCGAGAATGAAATTGTAATAATTGATTTATATTTGAAAATTAAAGTAGTGCAAATGAAAAGTGTGTTATTTCTTAAAGCAAGGATTTCGAAGAGAAAATTGATTAATAATTAAAATTTGAAAAGTGAGAAAATTGCTAACAAAAGTATTTAGCATCGGAAGACAACCTCCAAATACTACTTCATAAATTCGAACAAACAGCAAACGAATTTAATATGAAAATCTCCAACGAAAAAACAAAATCGCTAACTATCGCTAGAGATCCTGTAAGATGCAAATTAATGGCGAACGATAAAATCATCGAACAAGTCATGCATTTTAACTACTTGGGCGCAAACATAACGGCCAATCGCAATTTATACAACGAGGAAAATTCTCAAACTCAAAAAGCGTCAATCATATCAGGATTCCTGAGAGATATTATATGGCGGAACAAATATATGAGTAAGGGGAGCAAAGTCAGAATATACAAGACATGCGTAAGACTTATTATGACATACAGCGCGGAGACAAGAGCGGAGACAACGAAGACAAAACAACTTATGAGAACTCATCTCATCTCTTATGGAGATGAAGAGTCTACGCGCAATAGCTGGCTATACATTATTCGATAGAAAGTGAAGCAAAGAAATAAGAGATGAATGTGAGATAGATGATATAGTAAGATGGACAAGGGGTAGAAGAAGACAATGGAGAGATCATGTGAGGAGAATGACGGAGGACCGACTACCAAAAGTGGCTATGTTGGGAAAGCCAAACACAAGGAGACCACAGGGAAGACCATCAAAGCGATGGAAGGAAAGCTGGACATCGATATCCCAGGAACGACAGAACTAGGTACCATGTTGGGAAATACAGGACGTAGACGACTAAAATAAGAAGAAGAAAAATTCAATGAATAGAATTTTAAAAATTGCCGACGCATGTTACTTGGAGCAAACGTAGACGAGGGAATCGACAAGTTAAATTACAGAGCAGGGTTTAAAAAATTAAATAAAAAATAAACATCGATATAAAAGCGTGGGGCTCTAATCAAAAAAGTCTACAAGTGGAGATAGCCAGAAAGGTTTTACAGAGCTATAATTATTATTTTTGTCGGAATCGTTGAAATCATAATCCTTAAAAAAATTGAATTTAAAAAAAAATAAAAACTGCCTGCGTCCAAGTGTCCTCTTTTAAAAAATATATACTTTTGTGCATTTTTTTTAAGTAATAAGCAAGATATCAGTGAATTACGAAAGTGTATTTTGCAACTCCTGAGGATTCCTCTTAAGATAATCTGTTGATTATATCAAAATTAAAATTTACAAACATACGGAACTTGCTCGGAGTTCTTAAAAATTTTCAAGCATTAATAACTTAAGAGTAATGTCCAGTGCTACCCCCCTATACAGTGTGAATATTTGTGTTTTCTGTCATTTATTTCCAGGACGTTACAAAAATTTAAATAATTGCTAGCATTACAAAATCTTTCAACACTTTTTTATATAAACACGCTAAAGTTGATTTATTTATTGGAAAACCATGTTATTCGAAAATTAGAACATGGGAATCTCCCCTCCCCCCCATTCCAACCGTAGTTTTCGAATTACGCGATGTTCAAATAAGTAAATCAATTTCTTTTAGCGTTTTTACATAAAAAAAAGTTGAAAGATTTTGCAATGCTAACAATTATTTAAATTTTTGTAACGTCCTGGAAATAAATGACATAAAACACAAATATTCACACTGTATAGGGGGGTAGCACTGGACATTGCTCTTAAATAAAAACTTAACTAATAAGCGCTAAAATATTAGAATTTTAACTGTAAGTAAAGAACAAACACAAGAAATTAATTTTTAATTGAAATAGTATATTATACACCGAGGGAGTAAAATGCCACTTTTCGGCATGAGGGTAAAGGTTTGTTTAGACGAGGCGCAGCCGAGTGGAAAAATTACCCGAAGGACGAAAAGTCACTTTAATCCCGAGCGCGAATATACTATTTTTTGTCTATTCGAAAGCCAATTACGAAATTCAAAGCAAATATTTATTGCATTTTTGGAATCTTGGAATGTGAAGGCCGAAATTAAAGTTGCCGATAAAGTTGTGAACCCCCAAATTAAAGTCACCGTTTCAAACCAGCAACAAAATTTAACAACTTCGGTGGATTTTAATCGGATGCTTCACATTAACTCTTGCTCCAATTTTAATATAACTGTAAATTTAAATGATGGAAATAAAAATTTGTAATTCTTTTTACTTTTCCTCCCGCTCCTAAGAAAAGTGGCACTTGCTCCCGCAAAACTGAAGACAAAAAATAATTTCTTGTTAAAATTCTAATATTTTAGCGCTTAGTTAAGTTTTTGTTTAATTTATATGCTATTCTTGAAATTAATTTTTTAAGATTTATATTCTATTTAACTTGGTAAAAACACTAAATTAAAATGATAATAATTGAAGCTCATTCATAGATAAACATTAATTTTACAATAAATTTCGAAATTATTAGAACGAAAATAAAAAAGCATGCAAGAATTTCGCAACGGTTGAGGCTCAAATGAAAAATTTGGAAACTCACTGAGGCTAAAAGGATGCTCAAACGTTTGACATCAATTTCACCCCAAAATTCCACTAGGGGGGTGCTAGCATGTCAACAGCTCCTCAAATTTTTGTAAATAATGTAACTAAATATTGCCGATTTTTTCAGACAGGTGGTATTTTGGCACACTTTTATTTTTTAATTTCAACATGGAGTCGCAAATCTACCCCCTTATCCCCTGAGTTGGTGATTGAAATTTTGTACACTATTTTTTTTAAATTTTTCTTTATGGGTTTTAATACCATTTAGGGCTTCCCGGTAGATGAAAAGTGTTTCTAACCAACTTTAGAATACATATTTGTATTTAATTACATACCTTGTTGGATTTCAAAAATTGCCTTAAAAATGTACGTTTTACAAAATTTTATTTGATCTTGATGATTTAGTTGGTCCACTGTAAAATTGTAAATCTGAATCTTAATCTAAATCCGTTTGTAACTTCAGCCACATGATTTCACCGTTGTGCCTCATAAATAAGTTTAACGATGTCAGCTTTTAATTTTAACTTTTTCGAATTGTCGCTAAAATTAGAAAGCTCAAGAGCAATATATTGTCCAAACATTTGATCTACACTATTTGTTAAATTTTCACTGTATGTATTATTACTTCTCCTCGAAAGTTGCTCTCCTGTTACCTCTTGTTCGCCTTCGTCGGAAGTGGCTAGTGGGTCGTCAAATGTTTTTCTTTTTCGATCTGTCAAGATCGGTGAAATTATACTAATTTTATCACTTTCTTCCTCAAGATTTTTAACAGAATGTAAGTCGTTGGGCTTTACATCCCAGATCGTACAATCTTCTTCGGTTATTTGAGATAGTAATATATTGTTTGTCAAAATTCTACTAAACATTAATTTTGTCACGTTAATTAATTAATTAAGTTAATGTCGTTATTACCGGTTTTTAAGTCGAATATGTTTATCGAGGAACGACAGGTACGGTATCAATTCCCACTTCTCTTGACGTTCATCACCATGGTTGTCTTCCGAGTGCTGTTGTTTCTTTATTCGTACGTAGCGGTCTCTCAACACTCGAAACCTATTTTGAGCTACCATACCTACAAGAAAGTACAATTTTAATCAATTTGCATTTAATTGTGGTTAAGTATTGAAATATGTACCTGTACAACCAAGACTCGATCCAATGGTAAACCAAGTTTTATCTTTGACCGCTTTACTTTTAAAACCGCTGGTTGACTTATCATACAAAACTTTATATTTTGAAACCAAATTTATAAGAAGTTGGTCATCCATTTCAAGAATTTTAAATTAAAAAAGTAAAGTAAAATTTAATTGTAATAAAAAAATTTTTGAAAAATAAAGTTGTGCCAAAAAGGGTTCCCAACTTTAATTCTGGTTTATACAAACGCAAATGCTGTCGCAAACGCAAACATCGACCCGCACACATCCATAAACCTTCACCACGCCAAACCAGAACCACGCGACGCAAACGCAAAAATTTTCAGTGACAAAGTTTAGTACGAACGCAAGAGAAAAGATGACGCTATTTCGTGTGCAGGTAAATTATTGAATTTCAAATTTACGAATAAACTGCTACGACGATTTTTCTTTAATTTTTGGTTCACTATTAAAATTTAAAAGCTATTTATGGCAGATTATTAATAAAATAATATAAGCAACAGCCAACAGTCCGGCGTAAATAAAACACGAATGGATTAAAGAGCGCGAAACCGCGGTTCAAATCCTAATTGCGCCGGATATGCTGTGTGATCCAAAAAGTCCAAAAATCGATCTGTGGACTACACTTGTCAACGCGCCTGGCAAGTTATGGCTAACAACCCCCTTGTTTTCAGTTAAAAGAAAAAATGTCCCAACAATTTCAGCTTAAAACAGGCGAAAGAAGAATAATTAAAATTTTATTTCTACTTCCAATGTGACGGATAACGAATGAAAATGATAGCAATGCAGAGACATTTTTTCCCGAGTCTGAAAATCCAACACTTGATATTTCCTTTTTGTAAATGTAAAGTAAAATAAGCAATTTTCAAAAATTTAGACCTAGTAGGTATAATTTTTAAAAAATAACTTATTTCACTATTGCATTTTTAGCAATTGAGCATGGATGAGCAACCTTTTTTACAACGAACCGCATTTACAAATTTAAAAATGTTATGACCACACCCGCCAAGTTAAACCCTACTAATAAACAGGCCCAGATTGACTAGGTCGGTGATCGCCGAGAGCCCCCGACCCAAGGGAACCAAAGAAATGGTTTATACTTGGGGAAAAAGTAGTTTGTATTTTTTATATACCCTCCAAATGTCAAAAAAGCGAAAAATGTGATTTTCAAAAATCTCTCTTGATAAGGGGGCTACTCCTCAGTCTCTAGCCAATGCCCCCGAAAGGGGCCAGTTCCGGCCTGCTAATAAAAATATAATTTTAATTATTTGCGATAAACTTTTATTTTACGGATGCAAGGTCCCAAGTGGAAGTCAATTACCCCCCTTCAAAACCATTCGCCTGCGGCGTAATTTTGGGCCGTCAACTATCAATTTCCCGGTAGATTTTTGATAGCCCATTCGCCCCTGCAAGGGACACTTTTAGAATAATTATACATTAGTATTTGAATGTTTATAAGTAGGTAAGGGCAACATTTATAAGCACTAACAGATTGGACTCAAGAGAAAACTCCATAAGTCCTAATTTTCGAGTTATATTTGGGCTAAGGGGTTTTCTCTCAAGTCCGATCTGTTAGTGCCTATAAATCCGGCCCTAATTATAAAAAAAGTGCCATGTTGGAGCATTCAAAACTAATTTGGTTAAAAATGAAACGAATAAAATTTGATTCCTTATAATATTGTTTATTGGAGAGCAAAAACATTTACTTTATTATCTTTACACTCTGATCAAATTAAAATTTCTTTAGAATTTTACATTTTAAAGTTAAGATGAATTTCATTTCCCTACATAAATCTAAAACAAGTGTTTGGTTCCTCTTGCACACTAAAATATTGTCAAAGGTTTTTCTAAAACACAAAATGTTTAACGCAAAGTTTAAGTACAAGCTAAAAAATTCAAACATTCAGGGCTTTGATTTTCTTTTCAATTTAGGCAAATTTGGTGTTTATCGTTAACATAGGTTAAACACAAAAATTATGGACAACAAATACAAAATTTTACTTTAAGTAATCCTTCGATGTAAATAATAATTTGTACAGTTTCAAATTTAAAATAAAAACTAAAATAATAACCAGTCTTAAATAATCCCTGTATCTTTTTAAAAAATGGAATAGTGCATTTTTCAAAACGTAATTTAATAATATAAAAACGAAATGGTATTGTACAATTCACAACATTAAAAACTTTTAACATTTCTACTGTTAAAAACATAATAACAAACGTTTTCAAAAATATTAACTCTTTCCGTTTTCAATTTTATATAAAAACTTTTTAATATGTTCATAGGCTGTGTTCATAATACCCCAACTAAAAAATGACCTCGTAATGTTTGCATTAACTCCATAATAAAAATATCTAATTTTTCCACCCCTCTCTCTGTACAGAGTATGAAAAACGGTGAACAAATTTTGATATTTGCCACCCAAACGCCTTTGCATTGCAATTTTAACTACATTTAGTGGATAAAATATACTAGACAAAGTAACACCTATCATGGCACCGCACAAAAATTCGCTCAGTGTTTGACGCATCACAGATTCTGTTTTTGGAATTCTTTTGTGAATTTCATCACGCATTATAAAAAAACAGACGTTAGAAGGTCCGTTCCTACATAAGATTGGTACTAAGCCCCTATAAAATTCTCTGAAACCGTACAGATTGCCCACTGTTTGAAATGCGTGAAAAGTATTTCTAAAATGCTTGTGGTACGCCGAATCGGCCAACAAAGTTTGAATTCTTTCGAAAGGCATTAACATTGCTTCGGTGGTACCTGCCACCATACCCGCAATAGCTTTGGCGCCGTAGGGATTAATTTGAACAATTTCCATTAACGGCCTCCTCACCTCTTCGTACACTCCAAACATGATCGACAATGATAAAGTTTTCTGACACATAGGCGGCAACATCCCACGATACAGATAGTAAATACCTTCATCGTGCAGTTGCATAAAAGCATTATAAATTTTTACTCGATGTAGCATCTGTAAATTTTTCGGTTAAGTTTAATTATTTCGAATTAACTTGTATTGAACGAACCTGTCGAAATATAATCTTGTTAATTGGATAGGTAATAGTGATGTTAATGCAGGCGGCCCCCCATCCGCAAACAAATTCTCTCCAATGTACTTGCGAAAAGTAACTTCTTGGTGTAATAAGATCACATCCACTTGCTGCAGTTCTTGCCATATCATATTTATGTTATAAACGGGTTAATAAATTATTTAAAAGGAAACGATTTAAATGGTAGTAAAATTAAAAATGTAATCGGTAACTTATATAATTTTTCGAAGGATAATTTAACTATTTTGCTTAAATTACATACTAAATAGAACGTACACATATATTAAAACGCATTGTGTGATGAGAATTGTTAAAATTTAAATCACTTTCAAGACGCATTTTGACAAGCAGCTGATGGACAATTTCAGATCACGTTTTTGAAAGACCTGTCAAGTTGTGGCGCCCTCTAAAAATTTCCATGTTTTTGTACCAACTTCCAAACGTCAGTTACATTGGTTACATGAGGCGTTTTCGAAAATTATACCGGTAGATATCTTCCGGTGAATGCCGGTTCACCGCTTGAAAACAGCTGATGCACCGGTGGATGGAACGGTAGATGGAATTTACGAACGCTCAGGTTAATAAAGTACGCGCCAAAGTTTAAAAATTCAGAACCTAAAGATTTGTAAACTGATTTTATGTACCTACCTTTACCTTTATTTTTTTTGTTACTTATCTTATTCTATTTAAGACTTTATTTTTAAGTTTTCATCATCTTAATAAATTAATAAGTTATAATAAATTATTTGACTTTTCAATTTTATGGGTGATGGCCCTTCAAGAAGGCGATTTTATGGATTAGGAAAAGTGTCGCACTGCATCATAAATTTATTGTTCTGCACTCTTAAATACTATTTTTATAAAAAAAATTTGTACCTAATTCTGAAATTATTGTCCATGGTTCTTATTTACAGTTACAGTACCTACAGCGCCCATCAGTTACGCTTTTGTTAAATTTACATTTTTTTATCGAGATATAAATTTTTCAAAACTTACGTACTTTTATGCAATAAATAATTTATAAAACTGTATTGTTCGCATAAACGTCCCATTTGAATTAAATAAGTTGTATATAAAAAATGTATATTTTGCAAAATAATTTATTATTATAAACTACAAATATGAGCCATAACTTCATCACAAATAAGAAAAACAGTAACAATTATTGTTCAAAAATAGTTTTAATTATCAAATCATCAGTAATCAACAAATTATTTAAGGTTATGTCAATCTACCGGATGATCCACCGGCAAAACATCTCGGTTCACAAATCATCTACCCGGTAGATGAAGTCGGTGCATGACAATGCACCGGTATAATTTCCGAACGTCGCTTCCCCTTAACCGGTACAATTTTCGAACGCGAAAGGTTGCACCGGTATATACCGGTATAATATTCGAAAACGCCTAAAAAATTAAAAATACTTGTAGTTGTAAAGCTAACGCCACTTACTAACGCAAGGAATCATGGCCCAGATTGAATAATTGCTTATTGCACACGGACCCACGGAGCCATAGTTAAGCCACTGTCGCGACCTGTGCATGGCCACACTCAAAGAATAAATTGTTGTAGCGAGCAAGAAGTTCCTGCTCAGATTCAGTGCTCATCCAAATAGTTTGACCTCAGATCTCCTCTCTACCCCTAACCTGAAAATACAAAAGAGGTTTGACCCCCCTGGACTTACCCCACGGGATATAGTGTTTGGTGAGTGTCTTGTAGCTTGTCTCTTTCTTGTAATCGTATACAAAACAAAAACAAGTGAATGTTTTTAATTGCTAAAAGAGGCTTACATTGAGTCGGCTTCATCTATGTTATTCTTTTAGTCCATACTTATTGTTTATTGTTTTTATTATATAAACAGATTGTGTCATTTCCAAGATATGCACACCGCGCACACTAGTTGTTACGCTACTGCGTATTCTTTAAATAAATTAAAATTTTGACATTTTGCAATTTGTTAACTTACTTTCTGATCGCACAGGGTAATTGTGTTGTTCCAACCTCAGTTTTGTCAAAAAGATGAACTAATTTTTTTTAATTTGTGGCTTATGAAACATTACGAATTATAATTTTTTTAATTTAGAAAAATGGCACTGAGTCGTATGTTAATTATAAACGAAATTCGGTAAGAATAATTATAAATGGAATAATATGTAGTTGGCATAGTTAGGTTATATTTTTTTGAAAATTTCAGTTCCAGTAGACACTTGCTTTTACAAAATAGAAAAGATATATTAAGAATTCCAAACACTAGTACAAGAAGTTTTAAACGAGTGCATGAAGAAAATAAAGGCTTTACAATGAAAGTTCCTACTACATTTGATAATGTCGTTGAAGTTCAAAATGCAAGATTTCAAAATTTATTGAGGCCGTTTGGGTTTACAGTTGCCGTACGTTTGAAATACGTCTTTCTTCCTGTAGTAATTTCTTATTAGTGCTTGTTTTTAGTTCAGTGTGGGTTGTTTCGCTGGCGCTGCAATTTGGCAATACGAAAATATGAGATCGCATGCTATAAATATGTTAAAACAACCCGTGGATTATTTTCACAGGCACACCAGGGGGACTCATAGCAAACTGGTAAGTAGAAGAAGAATTTTTTAACATCTGTCGTGGAAGTTCCATAAGTATAAATTTCAGGGTGGCTTCCGTAAACAAGCAAATGCTTGGTGGAATGGCCTTTCGTCTGGTGAAAAAGTTTTTATACCAATTTGTTTTATAAACGTTTTGGTCTTTGGTGCCTGGAGAATACCCAGACTTCAGCCATTTATGGTGAAATATTTCTGTTCTAATCCTGCAAGTAAAGCAAATTGTTGGCCTATGTTGTTATCAACTTTCAGTCATTACTCGGCTTTTCATTTGTTTGCCAATATGTTTGTTTTGCATAGTTGTAGTACAGGTAACGAGTAGTTTTGTTAACAAAATTTCAAATTTGTACATACCATTTTTAGCGGCGGTTGCAAGCTTGGGTAAAGAACAATTTTTAGGATTGTACTTGAGTGCTGGGGTAATTTCAAGTTTTACAAGTTACTTATATAAAACTATGACAAGACAACCTGGATTATCTTTAGGAGCAGTAAGTTGATGGTTTAACATATTTTCGATTAACAAATTCACTATCACGATTTTCAGTCTGGGGCAATAATGGCAATTTTAGGCTTCGTGTGTACAGAATATCCTGATTCACAATTGGCACTAATATTCTTACCGTTTTTAACATTTTCTGCAGGGACTGTGAGTACTTTGAGTTTCTTGTCGAGATAAATTTAACAATTTTTGTTACCTTTTTAGGCGGTTAAAGCAGCGGTTAGTTTGGATTTAGCAGGTGTTATTTTAGGATGGAAGCTTTTTGATCATGCAGCTCATTTAGGTGGAATGGGATGTGGAATGTAAGCTATCTCATACTTGAAGGCACATAGTTTACTTTAAAATTTTACTTTCAGCTTGTGGTCGTATTGGGGTAATCAGCATTTGTGGCTGAATCGAGAACCTATATTGCAATATTGGCATGATCTACGTGGAGCAATTAAATAATGTACGTGTATACTGTTTTATTAATAATGCTGTATTATAGATTCTATTTATTTTGAAATATTTTACAAAAATAAAAGAAGATGTGTTTTGTGTACAATGTTTCATAATATTATTCATTGTTGTCTTTAATAACCTTCTATGTATTTTTTAATTCATGGCTTACTTGATTTTTAATTGAACAGTTAAGTAGTTACTAATTACATCCTTAAACCTCAGGTCTAATAAGTAAGTTTACATCATTGGCGCAGCCAGGAATACGTTCTTAAGAGTAAAGAGAAAGTGAAAACAACACAATAAATCAAGGACAATAACCTGTATTTCTTTTAAAATTCAATGTTAATTGAAATCCAAACTTCGAACTCTTTCAAAATATTATGTAATTTTTAGACACTTGGGTGGCGAATCCCCCTCCCCGTGGCTGCGCCACTGATTTACATTGGAATCCACTTGTGATTCTTTGCCAGGAAGAATATTTTTCATTGTGCAACCTTTTTGTTTATTTAAAACAAAAATCGCGGGATATTGGAATCGCTAATCAAACAATAACATTGTTAGTCGACGTTTGATCACACTATTGATCACAGATTAAAATAAAACTAATAGTAGATACCATCATACTTTAAAAAAAAATGTTTTTATCAGACTCGGAAGCTTTTTTTTTTTTATTTAAAAAGAGCTCATGGTAAAATTAGTACAAAAACAAAGCGGACATGTAGCATAAATGAAAACAATACATAAGCTGAAAGTCACAGTGTGGTAAGAAAAGTCATTCCAAACCAAAAGTGAGGATGCAAACATGTCGCAGCTGTAATGTCCCCTTGTAAGTAAGAGACCGTGTTATCAAGTAATTTTGAACCTAACGGTTTTTATAAATTAATTATTGTGATCTGAGAAACAAACCCTCGTCCTTTTTGGTTTGGTGTTAGTGATGTTAATGAAGTTTTCATAATTTAACGCTTTTACGTTGGAACCAGTTACGTTCATGCAGGTTTGTATACGGGGGTTCACCAATTATTTCTCAATTAATCCATTGTTATATGACGCCCAATTGAGGTTTTAATTTACAACCACGAGTTCCTGCATTGTAAACTTGGTCCATTACCTTCCTTATGAAAGAAAATACCACCACGGCGACTTCGTTTACTCAAAATATGAAGTTAATCCAATTATGTTCAGCTTTCCAGTCTCAAGAGGATGTAGCAAAATTTACCAGTAAGTCAACCAAATTGTATTTAACTAACTCATCATTCGCCCATTGTTTATGTGCTTTTCAATAGTGAAAGGTCAATCAGTGCTTTAGAATTTAGTGCATTCAAAATTCAAGTTGCGATTCAGTAATAATTATTTTAAGGGCCCGATCTATCAATTTGGCGACAACTTTTTCAATAGGTGGCACAGTCACCTAGATTTAGAATTGACGTTTTTCATTAATTGAAGAATGTCATTGGTTTCAAAAGGCGTCTTTTGAAATCTTTCTAATTATGGTCGTAACAAAACTTCATTTTCAGCACTTACAATACTTGAAATTTAAACAATTTTAATCCAGCATATTGAAGATTGCTATTTTTACTGTGACTGTGTCATGACATTCTAAATTTTGATTAATAACGTATTTTTGATACAAAATTGCTAATTAATATAATTAAAATATTCAAGGGCGGATCCAGGATTTTTTTCTGGGGGGGGGGGGGCAGAAAGGGGCGGACGGGCAAAAAAGTCAACAATAACTGTTATCATATCACACAAAAATATAAAAATCTACATCAAAATATACCGTCTGGGGGGGGGGGGCACGTGCCTGGATCTGCCCCCCTGGATCCGCTACTGAAAATATTAATCCGTTATCAAAACCAATTAAAAATTGTATCATGACCTTCGACAAATTCTCCTCTTTCTATTAAAAAAAATTCATCGCTGTATCTATAACCAATTTTGAGCTGTAAATGAAGTTTTGAAACAGTCTTTAAAATCGACATTGCCATTTTCAGTTAGGGTTTACTTTCCAAATAGATTGATAATTTTATTTGTAAGAAGAGGAAATACCTTGATAATATTTCTCGAACTATTTTCGTTGGTAGGTATATTAATTAGCATATTTAAACTTTTTTTATTCACATTTTAGTGCGGCCTGTCGGCCGTAGAGTAGCATTTTCTTTTACAACCTAATATCTACGGGCCGAGGAATCGATTGGCACAAAAGACCTGTAATAGATTATCCTCTTTTGATAACGATTTTCCACGAAAAATGTAGAGATTAAGTTTGGTAACTACACTGGACAATAAAACTGGAACTCATAATTTATTGTAAAATTATTTTCTTTTTGCTGTGTTTTTTTCTCAATAATTCATTATCCTCGCCCTTGTTGTAATAAACCGTTTAGAATAACCATTTTTTTTTTAAATAAAATTTCAATTCTTTTTAACTGTTTATCAATAGCAAAAGAGTGATGGCTGATATTGAAAACTCGCCGGAATTAGATAGATAACATTAAAATGAAGCGATTTGGATACGGAGGAATGTCAATCGATTGGTTCTATATCATAGAATATCCTATACGTTGGAATTCTATGACGATTAATAAATTATAATAGTGAAAAATAGTTAAATTGAATGGAAATATAGTGGAATAATTTAGTTTAGTCTGATTTAGCTGACCCATGACACTCAGGGGGCGCAACGAAAAGACAGTATAAGACTGTTTACAATTTTTAACATGGAAGTTTCCCTTCTATTGCAATCTTTTATTCTATGATTGATAGTACATGATGTAAAATTTTTTTTTTTTTTGAAAATATAAGGCCCTGTTTGGAATAGTTAGCAAACTTTTTGTTTTATAATTGCGTTGTGGACTGTTTTCTATGATTCTGTCAAGTGAAAATCACTAAATTTACCCGGTGAATCCCACTTTGATAAAATTATTACCGACCCTTGGTCCTATTTTTTTTTGCAAATACAATAATGTATCATAAATTCCATTTATTCTTAAATATTTTACAAAAATTAGAAAAACAAATATTTTACCCAGAATTTCTGATAATTATTCTTGATCTTTAAGTTGCTTCATATGATAAGAAATATGTTCCCCAACAAAGGAAGAAATGTAATAGTAACTGTGATCATATCCTTCACGTTTCGTTAAGTATGCCGGTAGATGGGCATCCCGACATGCTTGTATTAGATTATCGGGTAACAATTGATTATAAAATTTATCATCGGTTCCCTGAAAAATCACGAAAGGTTACCTACCATTTTAGTCTGTTTCGCAGTCAACATTTACCTGGTCTATAAATAACTCAATCGGCTTCTCTGTATACGATTTGATAATTTCCGTTGCATCCCATTCCTCCCAATTGCCCGTTTCTGGAGGACCCAAATAATTTGTAAAAGCCTTAATTCCCCATGGAACTTTTGATGGATTACATATGGGAGCAAATGCAGACACTGATTTATATAATCCAGGATTTTTTAAAGCACAAATTAAAGCACCGTGCCCTCCCATACTAAAACCCAATGTTTTATGTACCTCGTAAGAGAAATAGATTTTATTAACCTCACCTGTGACCCATTATAGACTGCTTTCCTTCGATAGTTCGGAAATTATCGTTAATAACGTTAATCAACTCAGAAGTTATGTAACTAAACATGCGGTAATTTTTACTCCACGGTTTTTCAGTTGCGTTTACATAAAAACTTGCACCTTCGCCTAAATCCCATGAATCTGTTTCACCTGGCAAGTTTAACCCTCTTGGCGAAGTATCGGGGCAGACCAATATAACGCCATGTTCAGATGCGTACCTACAGAATAACGATATAATAAAAGAATCTCAAAGGTGGAGAAAATGCACACCGTTGAGCCCCAGCTTTCATGATAAAATTAGTTTCGTTACACTCGAGTCCAGACAACCAATAAATTACAGGTACATTTCGCTCTTCGCATTGTGGAGGAAGGAAGACAGAAAATTGCATTTTAGAACCAATTTCTGTCGATTCGTGTGAAAACACTTTTTGGTAACCACCAAATGTTTTAAATGAATTTATTTCGTGAATCGGCATCTGAAAATTTGTATTATAATTATTTTTAAAATGAAAATTTGCTGTGTACCTTTAATAACGTTGCCAGGAATCGCATACAAATTGTGCAAAGAAAGATTCAACGGTTTTAGGTTAAGTGGAATTTGATCTCACTAATATAATATTTCGGATTTCGGTACAGATCGCAGAAAGGACAAATGGTTTTGATTTTTGATCGGTTTTGATAATTTTTAATAATCGTAGTCGATGAATTACGAATACACAATCGACGTAAATCAATTTTCGACGTAATTATAAAGTCATGAAACACCAACGCCGACGTAGACACCAACAGCAACACCAACGTCTAGAGACGGTATATTTTGTTTTTGATCCTGAATCCTTACGCATGCGCATTTGTTTCTTTTTTGTACTTAAGAAAATCAAATGTAATTTTGACAGCTGTCAAATTACGTCAAAGTAGTATGTTTATTATTTAAATTATTTCCTTCTATAATAATAGACCGTAAACGGTAATACTACTAATTGTTTAGTATAGTTTCAGTGTGAAATTTGTGATTACATATGTAAATAAAAGGACAATTATTAAAAAAATCACTTTAAAACTTATACAGGCGAAAAGCCGTCTTTAAATTACCACATTTAAATTATTTCCTTCTACTATAAACTGGCGTTCATAATAATTAATATAATATATTAATATATATTATATCCAGTGGTCGCGTGGTCTACGGTGATAGACCATGCTTTTTTAAGCCTTCTTTAAACCGCCATAGCTCGTTCGAATTATATCGGTTGCATCTTTGAGTAGCTGACAAAAATTAGTCAATCTTTCGGATCCAGTAGTTTTTGAACGTTTAAAGTGGTAAATTATTGGTTTTATTAGTTCTGAAACAGGGCTTGTTTACAAGCGTAAATCACGCGCCTACTGGAGGGTTAATAGGCTTTTCGCCTGTATGAGTTTTAAAGTGATTTTTTTAATAATTGTCCTTTTATTTACATTTGTAATCACAAATTTCACATTGAAACTACTAAACAATTAATAGTATTACTGTTTACGGTCTATTATTATAGAAGGAAATAATTTAAATAATAAACGTACTACTTTGACGTAATTTGACAGCTGTCAAAGTACATTTGATTTTCATAAGTACAAAAAAGAAACAAATGCGCATGCGTAAGGATTCAGGATCAAAAACAAAATATACTGTCTCTAGACACGAGTGTCTTGGTGCGGCCCGCGGCCTCTAAAACAAATTTTTTAAACAAAAGCTCGTTTTAGCGGATTTACACTCTTTTTTTAAAAAAAAGCTCTTTTCAGTGGATTTTCCAAGAAGTACGACTCGCATTAATCCCCAAGTAAAATATTTGGCACCTCTTTCCTCCAGCATCCATTGCAATTACATGCAATTACATTTAGTCACCTGATGATGTTACGGTGTAACGAATAAATCAAAATTGTGAATAATTTATTATACTTTCAGTAATCAGTATATTTACATCTGTGTCAATTTTATATTTTTAGTACTAAAAGTGTCTAATACATTTTTAGTGTGTCTAAAAATTATGATATATTTATTACTATCAAGTTGCACTATTTAGACCACGCTATACTATAGATTAATTACATTACATTCTAGTACCAAACAATTATCTGGTATTTTCGCTCGATGAGTCTATAGGTTTGTTCGTTTGTAGGAACAAATACTTTACTTACTACTACTTCACTAAAGTATTTGGTATGAACTAACTTGAACTGGGTTATCTTTCGAGACAAAATACTCCCATCACAAAAGTTAGATAGTATTCTAACTTGCACTGCCTACTCCTCCTATGGAGGTCGAGCAAGAAGTTCATGTTCGGTTATGAACTGAGCAGCCAACGAACACAGTACATTGCACTAACTTGAACCGAGCAAGTTAGTTCATACAAACGAACAAACCTTATGCCACGTTATAATACTTTGAAAAGTAAAATCTTCGCTGATTATAACCGATTGCAGGTTAATAACCCGAACTCGAAGATATTATATTTTTTAAAGAAAATTCAACGGAATTACATAGATAACATTAAAATAAAGCGTTTAAGGTGAGGATGAATGTCATATATCGATTAGTTTAGCTAATAATCGATTTTAAAGTTTATAATTTTACACGAAAAGCGTCTCTAATGACTACATTCTATTAACAGTACGTGCAAAGTTACTTGGTAGAGACTGGGCGTGGTGTAAACTAGACTTCTTCACACTGTAAAAAAAGCATGTAAAATTACAGTAAAAATACATATTGTGTGTTGTAATATCACACAATATGTATTTTTACATGAATTTTACTGTAAAAATTACTTGTTTTTTACTCTAATTTTACGTGCTTTTTTTACAGTGCATGCCGGAATCAATTTACTTCAACAAGTTGACTACACAAATTAAATCTCCGACGTGCAATTTGGTTTTCGTGAAGATCATTCAACAACACATCAAATCATTCGCTTCGTCGAGCAAATAACTCAAAGGTATAATAAAAAAGAATATACTGCAACTCTCTTCCTCGACATCGGCATTAATTCAAAAATTAATTTTAAGCACAAAATATACGGGACAATGAACAGTAGAACAGTTATAGCATAGTTATAATAGTACCATATAAAACTTGTCGGAACTACGCCTACGCACGGCTACGGGAACGTAGTCTGAAAATAAAAGAAAATCCGTAAAATACGCAAGTGTTGATCTTTATTTATTAATTTTTCAACAACTTTCTTTCCCAAACGTACACCACTGCTTATTTACACTCGAGAAAAGTATCCAACAGTATGAAAAGTACAAATGTTACGTATAGAAATCATGAATAATAATTGTTATTTGTTAATAATTATTATCGTATTTATTTATTGTAATAATTATATTATTATTGTAGTAAAATTTTTTTTGAATTTAAATACACATTTCGCGCGTGAATGCGCGCGCCGTTAACCTTTTAATAACAAAACGCGCAAAAAAAGCCGGCTTGCCGTCAAACAAAAATAGTTGGTAGCCCTGTTTATGAACCATTCTATTACTTGTTGACATTTGACAGTTTATGCGCAATCCAGATCCAACGCTTGTTGAAATACAAAAGCTACAAAAGTGACCAAGAAGTATTAAATAATTTTTACCTGTAGTGAGTGAATCTCATTAAATTACGTGTACATTATTAGTTTTTTAATAGTAAACGAAACTTGCGATAATTTTAATATTGGTGATGTTCTATGTTCTATGCCTTCACGTTTGAACCTGTTGTAAGATGGCAAACGCTAATTTAGACAAAGATACCTTTAACCGCCGACTGAAGAAGTTGTACTCCTCGTGGCAAAATGGGGAGAGTGAAAATGGATTTTCTAAAATGGATTGTTTGGTTGCTTCGGTTGGAGTGGACAACGACACGGTATACAGTAAATCAGTTTCTTTACAAATTTGGCTATTAGGTTATGAGTTACCCGACACTATTATGGTACTGATTGACAAGACGGTCTATTTTTTGGCTAGCAAAAAGAAGATTGATTTTTTGCGGTCTGCTGAAAATATTAAAGATGAAAATGGAGTTATGGTTAAGCTCTTGGTGAGGGATCGTACCGACAAAGATGAAGCTAATTTTAAAACTTTGATAAACGCCATTAAGGGCAGTAAGAATGGAAAAAACTTGGGTGTTTTTATTAAGGATAATTTTTCCGGTGAGTTTATGGATTCGTGGAGGGCTGCGTTAAAGAAGGAAGAATTTAGTAATGTAGACATTTCTACTGCTGTTGCTTATTTGATTGCTCCCAAAGAAGAATCGGAAATATCCACCATTAAAAAGGCTTGTATGGTCACTTGCGATGTTTACAGTAAATTTTTGTATTATGAAATATTTGAAATTATTGACAAGGAGAAAAAGGTTAAACATTTTAAATTGGCTGAAGGTGTGGAATCTGCGATTTCAAATAAGAAATATGTAAGTGGTGTAGACATTGATCAAGTGGAAATGTGTTACCCGGCTATAATCCAGTCTGGTGGAAATTACAATCTTAAATTTAGTGTGGTTAGTGACAAAAATAATCTTCATTATGGGACAATTATTTGCTCCGTTGGTACAAGATACAAGTGCTACTGTTCTAATATCGTGAGAACCTTACTGGTAAATCCCAATGACGAAACTCAAAACAATTACACCATTTTATTGAACTTGGAGCAGGAGCTCTTGAAAACTTTAACAGCAGGAGTTAAACTGTCGCAGGTCTACGAGGCAGGATACAACTTAATCAAGAAGGAAAAACCCGCGTTGCTGGACAACCTAACTAAGAGTTTCGGATTTGCGATGGGTATAGAATTTCGTGAAAGTTCAATTATTATTGGACCAAAAGCGAGTTTGGTAGCAAAGAAGGGGATGGTTTTTAATCTCAACTTGGGCTTCAATAACTTACAAAATAAAGAAGCTACCGATAAGGAAAGTAAAGTTTATGCTTTGTTTATTGGCGACACGGTTATGGTTAACGATGGAAGTCCCGCATCTTTTTTAACAAACATGAAGAAAAACATTAAAAAGATCGGATTCTTCTGGAAGGGCGAATCGGATGAAGAGCAGGAAGAGGAGAAAAAGGAAAAAGCACCGAAAGCTGAGATGGGACGTGGTAAACGTACCGCAGTAATTGAATCAAAACTTCGTTCAGAACATCCTTCTGAAGATAAGCGTAAGGAACATCAACGAGAATTAACCGAATTGTTAAACAAGAAAGCCAAAGAACGTTTGGAAAAACAGTCGGGCGCCAAAGATGTTGAAAAAGTACGGAAAAACGCAGTTTCGTATAAAAACGCCAATCAAATGCCACGGGTGACGGAAGTAAAAGAATTGAAATTGTACGTTGACCAAAAATACGAAACTGTTATATTTCCGTTATTCGGAATTGCTGTACCATTTCATATTTCCACGATTAAAAATATTTCCCAGTCGGTGGAAGGTGATTACACATACCTGCGTATCAATTTCTTCCATCCGGGTTCTACGATGGGTAAAAATGAAACCACCACGTATCAACACTCGGAAGCTATTTTTGCGAAAGAAATTACGTACAGAAGCACCAACACGAAAGAACCCGGCGAAATTTCACCTCCTTCTTCAAACCTCAACACGGCTTTTCGTTTGATTAAAGAAGTTCAGCGTAAATTTAAAACGCGTGAGGCGGAGGAAAAGGAGAAAGAGGATCTGGTAAAACAAGATACTTTGGTGCTTTCTCAAAATAAGGGTAACCCTAAGTTGAAGGATTTGTTTATACGACCTAACATTGTCACCAAACGTATGACCGGTTCATTGGAAGCTCATTCAAATGGATTTAGGTAAGTGTTACTCTGGTGAGCTTTTAGTTTTTTACAATGACGTTTTTTTCTTAACACAGATACACTTCGGTACGTGGAGATAAAGTCGACATCTTGTATAACAACATCAAAAATGCGTTCTTCCAACCATGTGACAATGAAATGATCATCCTGCTTCATTTCCATTTGAAACATGCAATTATGTTTGGAAAGAAGAAGCACATTGATGTACAATTTTACACTGAGGTCGGTGAAATAACGACCGATTTAGGAAAACATCAGCATATGCACGATAGGGATGACCTTGCAGCAGAACAATCGGAACGTGAATTGCGCCACAAACTCAAAACTGCTTTCAAGAGTTTTTGTGAAAAGGTGAGTAGTAACAGATAACACATTTTTAGATAAGTGTAAGTAAACTGGCAGAATTCTGCTACTTTTACTACAAATACTGCACAGGTTCTGTGATTCATTGGCAGTAAATACAAAATACAAGTTTTCTGAATTGATTTTTTGAGAAAGTTATTTCTTTTTTTAAAATGAACAATTACATTTCATAAATTTCTGGGTTCAAATCGCAAACTTCACAGAATTTCTTACCTTGGCCTTCCAGTGGGCATCCACATGATTGATTAGTGGTTCCTCCTCCACAATCCCATCTAACATCCAAACATGGAATGGCGTACAATAGACCTAGAGTCTCAGTACTAATGATAAAAAAAATTGTTAAACGAATTTATTGTTTTTTAGGTTGAAACGATGACAAAACAAGAAATTGAATTTGATACGCCCTTCAGAGAGTTGGGTTTCCAAGGGGCTCCATTCCGTTCAACAGTTCTTTTGCAACCAACTTCGGGCTGTCTGGTTAACTTGTCCGAATGGCCTCCATTTGTAATAGCACTTGAAGATGTGGAAGTAGTTCACTTTGAGCGTGTCCAGTTTCATTTGAAAAATTTTGACATGGTATTTGTCTTTAAAGATTACAATAAGAAAGTTGCAATGGTTAATGCAATCCCTATGAATATGTTGGATCATGTTAAAGAGTGGCTGAATTCTTGTGATATCCGATATTCGGAAGGCATTCAGTCACTTAACTGGGTAAAAATTATGAAAACGATTACCGATGATTTGGAAGGATTTTTCACTAGTGGAGGATGGAAATTTTTGGATCCTGAATCGGATGGCGAAGCTGCTGCAGAGTCCGAGAGTGAAGAAGAGGACGACGTCTACGATCCATCAGATTTGGAAAGCGTATCGGAAGAATCAGACGAAGATTCTGAATATTCTGAAGGCGACACTGAGAGCGAAATAGATGCCAGTGAATCGGAAGATTTAGGTAAGTTTAACGATTTTTAATCCGATTTTATCACTTAATTTTTGTACTTGTTAAACACAGGAAGCGATGAAGAATCTGGAAAGGATTGGTCAGATTTGGAACGTGAAGCGGCAGAGGAAGATCGTCGTGGCGACAGAAACTTTGATCAGCTCCCCGCACAGCGCGAGAAGCCCAAATCATCTCAAGAAGTAAGAAGCAAACATTCTTCTGGTAAAGACAGATCTCGAGACAAGCATCACTCCAGCAAAAATAAACACTCCTCCAGCAGAGATAAACATTCTTCCAACAGAGATAAGCATAACAGCAGTAGAGATAAACATCATTCCTCAAGTTCTAAAAGTTCTCCCTCAAAATCAAAACATTCTCCGTCGAAATCTAAACAACACTCTTCGCATAAAAGCTCTTCTCATGATAAAAAGCGCAGTCGCGAAGAGAGTGGAGATAGACATAGGTCTAAAAGATCAAAGAAATAATGTGCACAATTTAGTTAACCGACAGTTATTAAGTTACGTTAAGTTAATCTTTTTGTAATAATGTTAGTTATTTCACTCTATGTTCACCTAAATTAATAAACTTTCATTTTGTATTGATCTTTTCATGTTTTATTCAAAATGGATTTTATGTTCTTACACAGTACAAATGAATGTGAAATATGAGCACATTCACCAATTCTTGAAAGATGTTTTTCTTCTAATTACAAATTATGAAATTAATATAACTCCAAGAAAAGCAACTAAATATATTTGACACCTTGTAATGTTAAATAAATTAATAACAAATTTATTTTTAAATTAAAAAATTTGTTACCATTGGTTTGTTTAAATTTAAAAAAAATTTGTTGACAAATTTGTGCTCGTAACAAGTGTTTTTCAATTTAATTCCTATTGAATTGAGAGGGAAAAAACAGTTTTTTATAAATTATATAAAAAATAATTTTCTTACCACTCTCAGAAATTTTTGAAGTGATTCTGCTTTGCTACAAGTTAATAAAATCTCAAAATTCCACCTGTAATGCAATCAAAAATATTGGAAACACAGAATTTTCACTAGAAATTCATACAAAAATCGCTTTAATTAGGTAAAAGGGTATAAATCAGAGAAGTAAGTTTCGAGATAATTGCAGTATAATTTTAAATTGTTGCATTTGAAGGTAAAAATACTTTTTACTTTGGCTTGGTTGAAGTAATTTTCATATGCAACTTTTCTCAACCACAGTTTCAGATAGCCTCATTTTGAAATTATACCGATCCCATTTCATCCAATTTGTAACTTTTACCGAGGTGCATGTCACTGCCTCCCCCCAATCGAATTTTGGGATGTAAATGAGTTCCTATTTTTTTCGTTGGGGGGGGGGGGAGCTGTAGACATGTTTTTCTATTTTCGTTATTTTTCTGAATTTTTGGATGAAATTGGTGTCAAACACTAGAGCCTAAATGAGCTTCCATTTCCAACATCTTAATTTCATTTTATAAAAAGTTACAAGCATTTCAAATTTTCGAGTCCTCCGAGCAAGTTCCGTCCTATAATCCACAAATTTAATTCTATTTTATTTATCAGATTAAAATGTTCGTTCACCCAACCGATGCGATATTTAAAAATGTCACTTGTTAATCGTCGCGATATCACTTTCTTGTCGGACACATGCTTTTTAATATAAACTCGTACACCGATAAGATAACGATGCAACATATAAGCAACTTACAAACGACTTATCGTCTGGTGATACGCTGTGTCAGTTTCCTTGCGGTATTTTAGTATTTATCGCAGACAAGTGGTGGTTGTGCATTGTAAACCATGGCTCCTAAAAATAAAAACAAACAGCAATTTTCTGTAAAGCTCGGAGAAGCTGTGGAAAAATACCCCTGTTTATGGATGTATCCACCATTTTTTTCCCATTCGTTTTCTATGGTGGTGGTACCAGTACGCAGCGACAAAACATCATCCTCATCTGAAGACATCATGAAAGGTACTGAACATAAATATCGTTGCGATATCATTTTGGTGAACGAACAAACTTAAATTTATCACTTGACAACTTATCGCTTACGATTTTTAAAAATCTCATCGTTATCGTATCGGTCCGGTGAACGAAGGGCCTAACAAAGACAAATAAATTTTTAAACTAACAATTTTTGTTTATTGGTTTTAAACCAGTCCAGCAAAATCTCTTTGAAAGGGAGAGGAGAGTCAATGAAAATCTCACTTCAACTTTTTAATTCAGAGACTGTACATTAACCCAAAATTCGACTTAGATGGGGGCCCAACGGGACACGGACAACTCAGCACCAAAAGATCGGATTTTTAAGACCATTATTTGTTGGTCGTTCGTTGATGTGGTCGGTACATCACCGTACTTTGGTTAGCTCTGATAGAACCAATAATTTCGCTGAAGCTTGCAATAAAACGCTGCAACAAGGATATGGGGTCGCACATCCAGATCTATTTAATTTTCTTGGCAATCTAATAAAGATACAAAAGACATTTGATGCCGATTACGAGCGTTTTGTTGCAGGATATGAAGAACCTCCAAAGGCGTATTTTCGCGAGGCATTTTGGTTAACCAAAAGTAACCGGTTAGATTTTATGTCATTTTCGCGAGAACGGTTAGAGGGGAGGTCGGGGAGGTAGATTTTGGTTAACCAAAAAAGTTAACCAAAGACGACCGCTCAAAATCACTGGTTACTTTTTGTGGTTACTTTTTGCGCCATCTGTGTGCGTCACAATTTAAAATTTAAAGTTGGAAGTGGTTCTAAAATGGATTTGAGGTTATGTTAAATTAAAAACTAAATCATTATAAATTAATTTTCGAAGTTATAAAATCGTTTTGATTATTATAAAGTTTGGTAAAGTGAAATAAACGAATATAATTTACACTAAGGTGCGAAGGTGTATCTTTTTCTTGGTGAAGAATGACATTGCAAATCATTTTGCAATCGTGGGTAAATGTAAGTAAATAAAATTCTTTTTATGTTTGAACATTGTATTCATATTAATTTACAGATCTTGAAGAAGCAATAAAATATATAAAGGAACTGTATTCAGAAAATCAGGGATAATTAATCGACCTTACAAGTAGGTAGATATCCTACGTTGTAGTTTGAAGTTGAACTTGAGAAGAAATTGATAATGATAAATATACTTTAATGAGTATTAATTAATTTATTGTTACAATTTACGGTAATGGATCAATCAAATGAACTACAAAGCTAGAGATTACTCGGTGGCTGATTTACCTTATTTTTATATCATATTTTGCATATCAGTTATATTAGAAAGGTAACTTTTGTGTTCTTTACGTGTTTAAAATTTAATATTTTTTTTATAATAAATTTATATTGTAACTTTTTGCTAGAATAATATTGATTATTAATTTTCAGGTCTATGGAAAAAGCAAGGTGATCGATTACTAATATCCTAGTGTTGGAAGAAAGTATTAATTTGATTATGAAGCTGCGGATATGCATTTTTACAATAAGGTTGGAACACCATAGAATAATTGAAAATTAAGAAAACGAAAAAATGTGAAAACATAATTATTATTTTAAGTAGTACACACTCTGATATAAAATTTATTTTTATTTAATAACATTTATATTAACCATTGTAAATAAAAATTGTAACAATTGAATTATTAATATTTAGATTAATCTTGCAGCTATCGCATTTCTTTTTGCTTCCGCTCTTCTGTAGGCTGCTCTTTCGTTTTCATGTAGTTCTCTGCATGGTGGTCCTACATCACTAGCTATAGTATCGTTATTATTATTGTCTTCCATTTGCCATTCATCGTGGCATAAATAACAAAAATTATGCAAAACAGGCAGCAGTAGTTATTTCAATTCCTTTTGAAACTGTGCCTCTGTCTATATAGGAGTCTTGCCCACCTCCCTTTTACTAAACCAAATACGTTTTCAATACATACACGATCTGAACTTAAACAGATGTTATGACTTTTTTGCACTTGTGTCATATTGTAGGATCTAGGAAACGGTTTCATGAGCCACGTTTCACCTATTATATGAAAATCTTCATTCGGAAAAAATTTTTGTTTTCCAAACTCTTCGATGTGTTTCACTAACAATGAGTTTGAAAAAACTCTTGAATCGTGAGCCGAACCAGGAAATCCAACAAACACGTAGGTAAATATTTTATCTGCAGAACAGATTCCCATTAAATTAATAGAATGGTTTTGATGCCGATCAATGTAGCTATCTTGCTGGCTGGCATTGATTTTAACGTTTATATGGCTCCCATCAACGGCAACAACAACAATTAAGAAGAAAAAGAGAAGATATACTTCCAGCACGGACTCCGATAGTTCAGAATCTGACGGGCGAAGAAAAAAACCACGTCGTCGTTCCAAATAACATTGTTATATATTTTAATAATAAATAATATTTTTAAATAGATTCTTAGTTACTTTTTTATACCCGTCCACCATTGCTATGTAAATCTATATCAAATTTTAATATCTATCAAACAGATTAGTCCTTACAAGTAATAAATAAAAGCAAACAACTTGAAGAATAAATCATTGTTTACATTATTTCACAAAAGTTTGGTTAGTTTTCATTTCAATTTTTAACCAAAAGTAACTTTTTGCATTTTCGCGACCACAAATGGTTATTTCAAAAATTGTGGTGGGGGACTAACCAAAGGTGACCAAAAGTAACCGAGCGGTACTAACCGGGATCCTCGCGAAAATACGCTTCAAGACTCGAACGCTACGAGAATGCAGATCAGCGTATCTTTCATAAAGTAACAAATTACTAGCTTGAATTTGCAGTAAAAAAAAGCGAGATTCACCCCCTTCCTAGTAGCAAAATTTGCAGAGTTGGAAGCATAGAATGTTTTTAATGAGTTTCGTGTTGCCAAAATGGCTCTGGAGCGCTGCAATGCGGAGCGGAAGAGTCAATTTTGGCACCACATCCACCTACGATAGAGATCCAACGTCGTTCAATCAGTAACCCTTTTCAAGTATTTTGGGCCCTAAAAATGACCGCTTTTCGTATCCGACGGGGGGGGGGGGGGGGGGCTGGTTTTTTATGAGAATATGCATTGAAAATTTTTAAAACCAAACTACTTATTCCCTTAATTTCTTTTATGTTTTTCAACTGGTGCCGAGTTGTCCTGTACAGGGCCCAATGTGTCTACAGCCCCCTGTCCTCAACTATTTCTCATTGAGGTTATTTAGGCTTTAACGATTGACACCAATTTCACCAAAATTCGATTTGAAGGGGGGGGGGCAGAGATATGCACCTCTTTTACCAGCCAGATCACCAATTATATAATTGAAATTTTATTTCTTTATTAAAATTTTCATTTTTAGTTTGTTTCTGAATGGAAATCTAGGGTTAGTTAAATTTAAATGGAAATTACGGGTTCAAGGACCAAACCCATAATCTACGGTTTAGCAAAGTACTAGCCCATGGAACATATCGTCGCTGTTTTGTAGTAAGGGCGAATAAATCAAATGAAAAATTTAACAGGCAAGACGTTTACGGCTATTGTGTGAGTTATCTATCAACGATTTAAAATTTGTTAAGTGTTCATATTAAAGTCTAAGGGTATTACTTACTATAAAATATAAAAATAATGCTTCAAATTATTTGTGCAAAGAGAAAGAATTGATAGAAATATGTAATTTGCATTTTCGTAAAATGGCTTATTCGCCCTTACTACAAACCAGCGACGATATGTGGATTGCACCGATGGTCAGAAATTAATCCTTTTTTTTTTACCGAGGGTCACATGTAGATTGCACCGATATAAATAATACTTAAACCCTTTCATGCGTCAAAATCATAATATTATGAAATATTATCACAATTTAAAAAACTTTTGGTAAAAAAACCTTTATAATATCGGGCAATACATTATCAAGTCATATCAAAACCTGAAGTTACACAAAACAATTTAAGAGGCTTTTAGATTAAAAAAGTTTTGAAAAACCTTTATAATCCCGGCCATTAGTCATGGCTAAAATCATACTATCTTAAAAGCCAATCATAAAGGCCACGAGTCCATTTGACATGTTGCATTTCAGTTCTGTACCAATTTTCAAAAGTTTGCGCTTTCATTTATCCATTTTGACTGGACTAAATCGCCACCATAAAATTCCGAAAGGGCATATCTGACATACTTATCTGGCTAGACCCTTTTAAAACAAAGAAATTGTATCAAAAATGAATTTGGTGCAATACATGTGTGACTGGGCTCGTAATATTTATGGTCATAGTAGTATACGATAAAGAAATCAGCCCAAAATTTCGATTTAGCTGATATTACAACTAAGATAGAGCCCCCGTAATAAATCATAACAGGGCGTGGCCAAATTTCAGCACAGCAGATGTGGAGGGAGATCGATTGACACCAACATGGACACGATGGGATCAATTTTCGTTTCTGCATATAAGCCACGCCCTGTCCCAATTTATTGCGGGAGCTTTTGGTACTCCTAAAATACTCTTGTTGACCTTTCAAGCTGCTGACAGCAGCCCTATGTGATATTGTAATAAGTGAGCAGGCTCAGAGATCCCGATATTTTGTTCGTTAAAATAATAGAAACTCTTTTCAAGTATTTGTTGGTCCTAGAAAGGACCGTTTTACCATTTTTTTTCAAATTCATTTCAAATACAAAAATCAGACGGGGTACCGTTCCGCAATTTGTTCCAACATACTATTGAAACGTTTAATAGGTGTCTTTCCAAACATGGTCGTCCACATGAACTGGTCGAGGTGGCTAGGTGACAAAGCGGAATCCGTAACACCTATCCGCCGCAAATACGGCTTCATTTTCAACCAATAGCCTACCACCATGCTGTTGCCGAGGTTTACAGTTTTGTGAGTGTAGGGTGAGACACCTTCGAGATTATTTAACGTGGAATAGCCTTCCCAGCGATCCGTCGAGATCTCAGTTCCAGGCTTTACATGTTTCAAGATCAGGCGGATCATCGTTTCTGAATTTTGCTGACTGATGTACAATACAATACCACGTTTTTCAATGGTACTGTACATACCCAAAATCCACTTTTGGTTCATGGGTGGTATGTTACCATCACCGATCCTCTTCATAATCATTTGTACCACCTGGTCTGGACCTCCAATTGAAAGGAGTTCCGGATTGTTTAAAAACTTCCACGAACAAATATCTCGAAATGACAAATAGAGCCGGTAAACGGTGTTCCTAGGAACCCCGATAAAGTGACCGGCTACCTTTGTACGGAAGTCGCAAATCCACACCCACAAAATGTTAATCACAGTTTTTGGCAGAAGGCTAATATCCGCAAAGAAGGTATTATCGGTCAAGCGATAATGTTCCCCTTTGCACGACGAGCACCTAAAACCGTGTTTCAAATAGTAAGTGTCGTGTTGAACGATGGTACAATAGCGCTTGCAAGATGGCTCGGGGCATCTCTTGTTCGAAGGTATCAAACGTAACTGCTGCAGATATTCCACTGTTGCAGCATCGCCACGTCCGAAAAATTTGTAAATATCTTGAATATCCATGACGATTGCAAGTTAATAATAGTAACCATAGAAATAACAGAATAATCACATAAAGTCACAGAATAGAGATAATGACAGATCTAACAGATCGTCCACCTAGCACAGAATTGCACCTTGGTAAAAGCCCAGGTTGCCCAGTCTTTAAATTAATTTTCCCCCAGATTTAATTTTAAATTTTTATGTTTTTTTATCATTTACAGCCGTAACTACCGTAATTTCAATACAAAGTTTTTAAAATCATCTGCTAAAAGTTAAGGGTAAAATAAAGTGATTGCTAGCTAAAATCTTTGAACGTTTGAACCAGAAAGACCAAAAAGCCAAGTTGTAAATCCAGCTTTAGAATAGCGTTTCGATCGTTGCCCAAAAGATGGGACTTTTGTTTTCATGCTAACATTTTTTGCTAATATTTAAATTTTTAAAGTTCGTTACGAGACTTTCTTTTGAAATAAGTTGTTATCGATTTCAGTTTGATCTTTTATTTAGTAGTTTTTAGTAGTATACAATAAAAAGGACTGTATTCGCTAATAGTGCAACAATCAAATTAAAGTGGTGTTCGAAATTTTTTAGGTTATATTGTGATCGTTAATTTTTTTAAAATTTCTAATTTCTGAGCAGTTTTGAAATAAAATGAATTGCACGGTGGATGGGTCAGATGATTTTAAATCAGAACACAATAAGAACTTGGAAAACATCCTAAGTTCATTACAAAATAAATTGGATGAAAAAAATATTGTCTTAAGCAATTTGAAAAACCAATTCGCTTTGTTGAAAGAAAATGAAAATAAGTATTTACAGGAAATAAATGATTTACAGAGTAACGAAGAAGATGAAGTGAAAAGCGTAAAAAAAAGAGATCAAATAAAGTCGTTACAAAATGAGTTGAAATATACTGAGGAAAGTTTTGATTTGGAGTTGTTTAAGGCAGTGGAAGAAATTTTTAATCTAGAAGAAGAATTAGCTAACTTACCAAATCCAGAGGTAAACGAGGAGGTGGAAGAAAATGAGGAAGAGTTATTGGAAACACTTTTTAAGGAGAGTTTAGATTTGGAAATTCAGTTGGAGAAACTGAATGACGATAGGGATGGAACGAAATTAAAATTGAAGGATATGCAAAAGGCAAATGAAGAGTTATCGAATTATATTGAAGTTAGTATTTTTGGAGTGGCAAGTAACGGAGTTTACCAAATAGTAACATTTTTTTAGAATATAAATTCCGAATTTGAACATCGACAACAAAGTCTTCATTTTAAAAGCGAGGAAGTTACGGATGCTTACAAGTTATTACGTGAAATGGAGGAACAGTGTCGTTTAACTAACAACGAATTGAAATGTTTAAGTGATACACCTCAAAATGTGGTCGATGAAGGTTCCATATTTTCGGAGGTCAACAATAGGCGACTCGGTTTAAAAGAATGCATCAGTAAAATGGAAATCGATTCTAAAAATATGATAAATAAAAAGTTGAATATACAGAAGAAATTATCCAAATTTAGATCAAATCATCAAAAATTGGAAAGTTTATTAAGAAGTGAGGTGAAGGATATTCAATATGATAATGAATGTTTGTTTGTATATTACAGGTAAGCTGTTCAAAAACTGTTAAAGATCTTATAATTTTATGGAGTCTTATGGGTGCTGTTCAAAATATCAAAAAATTTCTATTAAATCAAAAAATATTCGTCTTTTTCTTTTGAACGCTTTTGGCCTCTTCAATGTTTGGTCTTTGGGGAAAATGGTCTTTCACCATTTTCGAGTTATTAGAGAAGAATTGGTGGAACTTGCTTTGTAATGATTTTCTCAAATTTCTACTCATATACCTACTTATTTTTGATTTTTATTCATACAACTCTGGGTAATATTTCAAAATTTTGAGCATATACTGCATGCTCTATTTTATTCATATTGCCCATTATATTTTAAGTAGTGAAACAGGATGTTTCATTTAACCCTTATGTTCCCAGCTATGTGAAAAGTTCAAATATTGATCAACCTGTATTTAATGATTACCTCTTTTAGAAGTCGTAATGACATTTTAGAGGAATTGGTGCATATTTACAGTCGTATAATAAATGAAAAGTTAATGTTGATCAGCGAAGGTTTTCCATGTGATGGTTTTGGATATTTACATAAATATGTCGATGATATAGAGTAAGAAATCATAATTCAGATTTTAAATTTGAAAACCAGTTTACCAAAAGTTTTTATTTCAATAGGAAAGTTATAAAACAATGGCGAGAATCTGAAAATACAAGACGCCTATCTTTATTTATGATATCCTCCGACTTACGAGATTCAAGTTTAAAATTAAATGAAGAACAAAATAGGACTTTACAACTGGAAAATAAAGTGGTAGAATTGGAAACTAATATTGCAAACTTCAATTGCAAGGAAAAAGAAAATATTAAACCTGCCAGTTGTGAACAGAATGTAAATTTATGCTGTTTTCGTTTAAAATTCTTCAATTATTAAGATTAATTTTTTTAGATCACCCATAATGTTCCAGAAAGTTCACTTATATTAGATAAAAAGGAGAAAAAGGATGTTACCATTGAAAAGAAGGTTGCTTTCGCGGCAAATATTTTGGAACCTAAAAGATCTGATAACCATCGAGTAAAACGAGGAAAAATTTTGAAAATTCAAACTATGCATATCGATTGATAATTTTTACAATTAACAAATTTTTCTTCACCCTGTAGATAGATAATTTTAACGATCGATGGTAGCAAGTTAATGTTGGCAACTTGTAAAAAATAAAAATATTTTAAATGAGGTTATGTTCTTGTGTCAAATTTTGTAATGCGTATTACTTGAAAGTTAAAAATAATAACAAATTGTTAATTTTTTTGTAACATTTTCCAATAATAAATGTACGATTTACTTCTAAGTGTTGGAATTTTTAAAATATAATGTTATGCCCTGAAGTTTTTAATTTTGAACCACGTAGTTCGACGTTCCAAATTGAAAAAGGCAAACTTGCTGAGCATTCAAATTGCACAAAAACTATTAACACATTTTACAATAACCATCTGGTAAATATGAACTACTTGAAATAATAATTTTTTTTAATAATTACTTTCTGTGTGTAGGTGTACATAGTTTTACCAGGTTTAAATTCGAATGCACAATCATTAACAGATTCTTTATTGGACGATTGTGATTACTACAAAATTTCTAATTTATCTATAGGTGAATTTGTTAGTAAGAAGTTTATTAATAATTTTATCAAAAAAGGTAATTAAATTTTTGATGTTTTAAAATTTTTTAATTTTCAATTTTTAGGTTCATTTACTGCTTTAACTGTTGGTCAGCGAATCGATTGTGATGATTGTGTTTGTGTAACACCTGAAGGTGTGATAGTATTATCCTTAACAAAAGACACTTACGAAACTTCAGGATTGGAAGGAAAAGTCTCTCATTTTCATAACAAGACAAACTCTCGTTACAGTAAGTTAATTTTAATCAATTACTTTATAATATTTTTTATCCAAAATCTTGAATATTATTATAGTAATAGATACGAAAACCTTATGAGAGTTTTGGAAATATCCGGTGTAGTTCAAAAGATAATCGACAGATGGCGTTATAAATAAAGGAATTTAGCAGTGCCAACTATTGATAACCTTGTGAATTAGACTATGCAGTTCCAAAATTTCCATAAAGTTTACATATCTGTTACTATATCATAAAATTGTAACATCAATAATTGGAGTATTTTAAATTAATTTAAAATCTCTCAAGCTGTAAATGCAGAAGTCAAACTTAATTTACTGGTGGAAAATTAATTCAACCTCAAATGTGAGTAAGTAAAATCATCAAAAAGGAAATCAGAGAACAAAAATTAATTGCAAACAAAAATAGCATACACCAAAACGACCTGAAATTATTAGCAGGTATATTTTACTATAATCATCTGGATTGCTTAACATAAATTTTGTAGCTGAGACCTGTCACTTTCATATTGCACTCCCAGATAGAAAGATTAGTCCAAAAGGTAACTTTTTGAGTTAGATATACCAAAAAATTCGTCTCCTCAAGCTCTATCTGAAAAAAAATCATAATTATCGACAGTTCAATTATTTCTGCTAAAAAACTTTTGTTCAGCTAGAAAGGGGTATAACTCCAAAGACTCCAATCACAGAACAGCTTATTGAGAATCAGTGCGCATGTCAATATTTTCCAGTTGTAAAGTAATGTAAAACCTAAAACCAATAATATAAGAGCTGTAAAAATGGATAACGCTTTACAAATTATTTATATGTGTACTTTTTCCCCTGGTAAATATTTGACCCCTAATGGGTTACTATTATTTAAAACTAATAAACGAACTATATTATTTAAAAAGTAGTAACCCCAAATCAGTAGCGCCATCTGTAAATGGGATAGAAAATTATTAACACCATCTATTTACCACGGAAAAAAGCATACATTAAATTTATATAGCGTTATCCATCTTTACAGCTCATATCATTGGTAAAACAAACTTATTACACACTTGTATTATTTTGGTTAATTTTAACCAATCAAAATTGATATTTCGAGTTAGAACCTTACAATACAAGAACAATTTCAGAAAGCAAGGGAAAAAAAAGTCAGAAAATGTGTAATTTCTCATTAACCATTAATAAATTCTAACTGAATTTGCTTTTGTTACAATAAAATAATCCCTACCAATTAATATTATTAATTTTTCGTTACCGCGGACGTATTTGAGCACTTTTCGTGTACGTTTTGAGGTACGAAAAGAGTATGTTTTCGTCGATATTTGCAGGAAAAAACCAATAAAAATGGTATAAAAGCATAAGTTTCTATTGTATTATGTACAAAATAAGTACAAAATATGTACAAAAGGAAAGTATTATAGAGACACGTCCCTCTATAATACTTTCTATTTACAATATTTACAGATAAACGGAAAGAAGCATAGAGTCACGTCCCTCTATACTACTTTCTATATGCAATATTTAGAACGTGATAGTGTAACTTAATTTGGCTAGCATAATAATAGTTACTTATTTGGCGCCGTCGCGTCGAGACAAATTGCTGCACGTGTTCCTTAGCAAACACTAACACGGCAGCTTTTTTAATGTCGCGCGGCGCTTTATTGTTCCTCCTGCAAATATTACGCATATTGACGGCTAACGAAAAGTTCTTCTCACCACGCGGAGCCGTAAAACTACTTTTTCACCTCGGAAGCGGTCGGGTTCCTCGGCTGCGCTGCGCTCCGCCGTAACCCCCGCTCCCCTCGAACGAAAAATCGCGTTTTACGTCCTTGTGATGAAAAGTACTATTTATTATCTTTTACATAAATGTGATTTTTTTATAAATGTTCAAATATTCAAAACGCTCCAGCTCAAAATGGCGTTTTCAGACTTATACCCCTTTCTTTCTGGGGGGGTCCAATATGAATAACCAGAATAATTGGGCAAGCTACTTAATTTTTTATGCTACAAGCTACTTTTAAATGTAATTCATAACTTGTAATCTACATTTTGTGTAATACAGGAGTCCCCAAGTTTTTTGAGTGAAAAAAGATTCATAAATTTTGTTTCGTAATATTTGAAACTAATATTTTTTAAAAGCGCCATTATCCATTTTATTATTGAATTTATAACAATAATTAAAGAACAAAATATCAACTATTGGGTATCTTTAGACGCGGAAAAAAATCTCTTTAAATCGATACACTTTTTAATTGTTGTATTGATATCCTAGCAACGTCTATTTAAAAAAAAGTCAATTTCCCATGTTATTATAGCCTTCCTTAGATCATTTAAACTTATAGACACGCCTTGACTTTCAAGCAGTGAAGCAAACATAAATGACGTCACTCATGAGTAAAAAATGGTTGGTACAGCTCCACCAACGTTAGAACCGACTTTAGGGGCGTGTCAGGCGCTGCTAAAATTAAAAATGTACACTCAAATGAAGAAGTTTCTCGGCGCGAATATTTAAAATCCATAAATTATTTTGTCAAATTGCAGTCACGAAATACATAAAAAATGTTACCGTAAATATTAAATAAAGTACTTTTGGAATAAATTATAAAATAACACGAAACCGAATAACACAAAAAAAACACGACAAATGTAAACACACGCAATGATTTGTAACTTTTACAACAGAATGTACGTGAAAAATAACTCAACGTTCATTCAAATTTTTATCAAATTAGTTGGCATATTTGCCGCGTCCTTTCTAAGCTTGGTGGAGCTGTATATGCCAACTATAAGTGAAAAAGATAGTTTATTTTAGTTCACCACTAACATAAATTTCGATACAACCTCACCAGTCATCCATCAGTGACGTCATACATGTTTGCTTCAATTTGTATTCAAGGAGTGTGTCTATAGGTTTAAATGGTCTAAGGAGCCTTCCAGCTATATTAATCTGACCGACAACCTAATTGGTCCAACTTTATCTCCATTAATCCAATGATCATCCATCCTGAAAATTAAATATTCGACATTTACATTTTCAATAAATGTATTACATTATCATTTTTGAAAGTGAGGACGTTTGAACGCGAACAATTAAAATTATCAGTATTAGGAACTATTTTTTTTTTAATGAAACCTGTTAGATGAGAACCACAGGTCGAGCTTAGGTTAGTGTTAGGAAATAACATTTTCTTTTCATTAAGACCATTAAAAGCCGCTAAAATAGAGATCCACCGACTAGCTACCCGTTCGTGGACGGGATTTCAAGCTAGTAGCTAATATAAATTGCTTGTATTACATATTAATATTAGCTATTACATTTTACAACTATTTTATTAGATCCATACCATTTCCAGTTTTAATTCAGAAAGCATTATATTGTAAATCAGATTATTCTGGCCTCACGGCCACCCTTTTGCTTAACTCTGAAAGGATATTATATAATATCTGTTAAATATGTGACGCGCATGAATAGATTTAATAAATTCCATTATATTACTTTTTAAACCGAGAGTGCCCAAACTTAACTCAAGAAACTTATGGGAACCCTAACTATACTGCACTTATCAATTTATCCGCACCTTGCACAGACACCTACTCAGTTCAACCACCTGATCTATTGTTAACCCACATTACATGCAATAATAGTTAACCTGACTGGATAAGATTAATCAATAATCATACTTGAGGTTCATAAAATTCAAACAAAAGAACCTTGTAAAACAGTATTTAATATATTTTTGAAGTATACGAATTACACCCAAAGATAGCTTGTCCAATAAGAAAAAACTCACGATTATGAACCACAGTAGCTGAATTTAGGTAATTCTTACATTTAAATATTTTAAAATTGTGATGGTCCCAAAGTGACTCTCTTAAACTTGCAAAATAAAAGTTAGGCATTCCAGTTACTAAAAGAAAAAAAGTCAACATTGGCGGTGGAGGTGTTTTAAAACCGTCATTTGTTATAGACGATGCCTCAATACCGTGAAGTGTCGACACTGCAGTCTCTATGCTTAGAAGGTGTTGGAACTCTTGTGGTGAGTTTGGCACCACGAATACTCGCCAACGTCCAGTCGTGTTCAGAGCCACGAAAAGGTGTGGCAAGCCTTAAGAGAAGTTTACTTGAGTTGGAACAATTATTAGTATGCAACGTGCCATGTTATTTGTACGACGAAATGGCGGTACAAGTTTTGCAGTCCGTAAAAGACTTAATCGATAAAACCAAAAAAACTTATGATCAGTTTGCACCCATGTCTGCATTTTTAACAGAAATGAACGTGGTGGTCAGTTTAACCGAAATTATTTTAAATCAAAATTTGAAACAAATTGATTTTTCGGTGTGGCCTAAAATAATGCGGTATGTGTTGTATAAAAATTTGTTCAAGTTGACCGGTTTGGAAGTTCTTAATTTGGGTTCTTGCACCGGAGGCTGGCGAACTAGTGATAATGATAAATGTATAATGGATGGAATATTAGAAATGAAAAATTTGCGATCGTTATGTTTGTGTTTCGATTGTACAGATATTGTGATACAGATTTTAGGTATGAACTGTCCAAATTTGCAGTCTTTGGATGTTACTTCGTCGCGGTCGGTCACTGATCGTTGTATTCCGTCGTTACTTAAATGCAGACAATTGAGAGAACTGCAATTACACAGAACGTCCATAACGGTCGAAGGGTTTGCACAATTATTAGTTTATCTTCCAAAACTTCAAGATGTTGGACGCTGTGACGAGTTTGGTAATGTTGTTAAATATATTCATCAGCATTACCAAAACGCCGGTCCTTTTGGTTTAAAAAAATTACAAACTAGGGATCTTTCTACGGAAAGTCTACGATTTCTTGTTTCTTTATGTCCTAAAGTAGACCACGTTTGTTTATTTCACGACGAACACATATCAGATTTTATGGTTTTAACCACATTGGATAATTTAAAAGAGTTGAAATTATCGTCTTGTGCTTTTTATAGTGATTATGTAAAACAGTTGTTAGAGGTTAGAGGCCATAGTCTTACTAGTCTTCACTTGGAGCACGTGGAAGAAATTGATCTGAATGCCGTAGTGCACATTAGTCAGTTTTGTCCGTTACTCAAAAATTTAGTTTTGTATAATTGCGATTTTGTTTATCAAGATACGCCGTATCCTAAGTTAAAACTAAAACCATATCAACACTTGGAACGAGTTTTTTGGGTCGTTGATTGTGCAGTTAATCATTTAGAATTTTTATTATCTCATTCGGTAAATATTAAATATATTCATTTGGGCTCTTCAACTGGAATCACACATTCGTCCATTGTTAGCATTTTAACAGTTAATCCTATGAAACATTTGGAGGAGTTAAGAATTTTGTACAGTTACGATATGAGTATTAGAACTGTGGAGTTGCTATTGGCAAGTTGTTCTAAACTTAAAATTTTGTCGGAATTGGAGAGCTGGCAAGGAATCACTATGGAACAACTTAAGGCATTTCGTCAATATATTCAATCTAACAATTTCGATTTAGACATTAGGCCTACTTTGTCATACTGACGAAAATTTTTTTTCAATGATTTTTGTCAAGTTCTTGTAAAAACGTGACAACCTAATATACCTACTCAAAATGTGATTGTTTAGAAGTTTAGATTTATTTAATTATTTTGTTCTTTATTTACCATTAATAATCGTGGCCGTCGTATTCTTGTGTTTGTATTTTTAGGGGTGTAAATTTATTATTTATTTTAAAACTGCATTATTTTTAAAATGTCTACTTAACAGGGTATTTTAAAATTGAAGATTCCATTAAGGCTGTTTTATTGTACCTTTGCAATTCAGTTCTTCCTATAGCATTTTTCTGCATATTTTTAATATTATTTAGCTAATAATATAACATTTTCCAGTTACTTTAACGCAAGATTATTAAATAATTTGACGATAGCTATAAATATTTTAGCTGCAAGCTCATAAGACATTTGAATTTTTCGTTAAATTAACTCGAAAATATTTAAATGTTTAATTTAGTTTTTATTAGAACCAAAGTGATAGCTTGGTATGATTCTTAAAAATTCTTGATTTTTTTTTAAATATCTTCACTCGACCACGGTGGTTGGCAGTGACGCTCTGCAGTCCAAAAACAATTGGTTTTATATTTACATAATTTTCTCTTAATCTAACTTCCCATTTTTATTTATTGGTACTTTTATTATAAAAAAAAATAGATACTTATGTCACTGTAAGGAATTTTCAATTTTGTATAAAAAATTAGTTCTGAAAAATTAGTAAAATTATAAATTTCTTAGTTTCTACTAACCAAATATTATTAATACCTGTGAAGTGTCGTAAAAGTTTTTATTTAATTTAAAAAGGGAACTAACTCCAAATAAATACCTTCGTGCTTGCTCAAATGCTTTAGAGGCCTCAAAAATCTATGAAGGGGAAAATGATTCAATATTTTTCCAAAATTCCAGATTGTTATTTTTATCTTTTATTTATTAATTGGTATTAAAATACTTAAAGACAAATTGATAATTAAGAGAGCTTAAAAAGTGAACTGATATTTTATATAAAAAAATGTAAGCAAAAAAAATTATTTTAAGTTTTTTAAACTGTGGCAAGTTCGATATTGTATTATTAGGTAATTTAATTTATATTGCATTGTAGTTGTTGAGTAATATTACACTTACATACTGGGTGTCTTTAAAGGTATATCCAGGGGGGCAGCGTTGTGCTGCTCTATTCTTGATTGATTGCAAGTTAACGCTGTGCGTACGCATTATATAAGCTAAACGCTACCACTCTGGATATTATACCTTAACTGTGCTATTAATTTTTCAACGTTACCTTAATATATTTTGTTCTAATTTGATAGATTAGCAGGCACAGTTAATTAGAACGCTTGGTATACGTATATATTATTAATTGAATTATTTGAATAATTGTTTCTAAAAATAATTAGAAGGTAAATAAATAAAATGTATATTTTATGTAATGTCTAAACTATATAAAGAAATAAAATAATTTAATCGTACAAATTGTATGATTAGTAGAGTAGATTGAGCCCCCACCCCCGATTGGTGTATTTTTTACTAGGTATGTACCTAGGTAGTCAAATTTATTTATTATTGGAATACTTAAAACTTTAATACCTCTTTGGGTTGTGTGATTGAGAAATCGGCAATATTACACAATGGACAAATTATAAATATTCTATAAGAACTTGTGAATGCTCCATATTTTTTCACGCAGTGCTGTACATCAAAAATGTATAGTAAATTGGATTGAAATGTAGTAATTTGACTTATTTTTGTTAATAATTTACAACTTCAAAATGTAATGATGATTCATTTTAGTTATTTTTTATGATTTTTAATTTTTAGTCGTACATGTGGACGTATTAAAAGATTGTTTCAAACCAGGCAAACCAAATTATGAAAAAACGTTAGCATCTTTGAATAAATTAGGAAAATTTACTTTTGTTATGTATTGGGATCCTCCAACCGACGATGTGTGTCCCTCTTCAGTTGCGAAATATTTTCACAGTTTAAACTACGAAGTAAAATTGTGCGCTCCTCCTCTAATGACGAGAACAGACAAGTTTGTGAATGTGCCCGATTTTCGTGAAGTTGATCCTCATGAATTTATTGAATGGTTAGGCTTGTATGCTGTGGGGGCTGATGTTAAAACGGGGAATCCCGATAATTACGTTAACAGTTACGAACCACCAGAACCAACCACGCGATGCGACACGTTACGATTTATGATGTGGCAAGGATTTTTTTCTTGTAAAGAAATTGATCGTTTGTTTACACAACTTGTGTAAGTTTCTCAATTTTAGATATTGGATTTAATTTGATATGGTTTTTTATTTTAGAGATTATGTAAAGACGCAAAATATCGAGTGGATTTCTTTACATGTGCAAGGATTCTCAGATTCTCCTATTAATTGGCACCTTAATGAGCACACTTATTTTGATAGTGGCGATAATTCGTACACTATAACTTTTAATTCTGAATGTTTTATGTTGTATAAGCAAATGTCCAGTAATAAACGTTTTAAATAATTTGGATTTTGTTGAAACTTTTAAAGCAATTGAAATGACGTGAGGTAGTATTTTTTATTAGATAATTTTATTAATGAAAACCCAACGAAATTTGAGATATAACATTAAATTAAAGCATTTTAGACATAGAGGAATGTCATAATATCGATTAGTTTAGCTAAAAATGATTTTAAAGTTTCCAATTTCTACGCAAAAATCGACCTTATTGGAGAATTCTGCTGTCGATCCGTGCACTTTAGCTGGCTCTAGCCGCAGAGAGTGGGGACCGACCGTTTAGGGCTTTGTCGGCTTAAATTTCCCAAAAAGATCCACCGGTCGAGCTGAGGTTAGTGTTAGGAAACGATTTTTTTTGTTAATTTTTTAACCGTTTGGCGAAGACGCCACTACACGGAATAATTTCAAACATAAACAAACTAACTTTTGCTTTGTTTACGTTTATGGTCGATTTATACTCACTTCACTTATTACTAGAGCACAGATTTTAGAAAATTTTGCTTTTTGTCCTTTATTTATGTAATAAAGCCCCCTACAGTGTGTATTCTACGCACACGTTTTTTACTCTGGTATGCACTACCGGTGATCCAAAAAATGCTTAATTTTGAAGACCCTTGATTTATGAGGTCCCAGGCGTGAGCTGATTCGGAAATCTGCCACTGCTCACAGTAATCTGAGTTCTTGTATTTATCTCGGTGAAGTCCCCTGACTTAAAATAATTAACCTTGATCTTCTAAATTACATGGAAATTATTGCAAAATCCAGAGTTAAAAACTTGAGAAGAGTGGTTTCCAGTATTTGTATCTGGGGTCCCCCAAGTAAATAAAATTCTAATATTTTTTTAATTTATTGTCACAGAAACTTCCTTACCTCTTTTCTGATACACAAAAATCGATTGTAAATAATTTATAAACAACAAATAAAGTACTGCAAGTATATTTTCATTTTTGTGAAGTATAAAAATAACAATTAACAAGAAACAAATCATCTATAAGAAGCAAACAATTTGTCATTTACTTGACAACATGGGATCAATTTAAATTACACATTCCAATATGAAAAATAAAAATCCTGAGCTAGCAAGGTTTAGCAATAAATTTACAATATAAATAATAACTAAGTTAATTACATAAGGATAAATTCGGTTCCTTTCATTATGCAACATACAGCATTATTTAGTATTAAAAAATAAATTGCACAATTCGCACATTTTCAATTACATTAAAAGTGTTAGTGCATAATAAATAAGAACCGAAATCCCCATTATATAATTACTTAATTTTGTATGTTGTTAAATGGACCACTCTACTTACACGCCTGTTCACGTTGAAATTAGACAGTAAATCATTCTGCAACAAACAGATATTTAAGTTTAGGGATTTCGGTTCTCTATTCTATATAAATTTGGTTAATTTTAAAAGGACATTTTACAATACAAAAATCAAACATACATAGAATTATATCTGGAAGGCTATTACTGGTGATTCATATTAGGAATTTTGTGAGTAACTCAAGTTATTGTAAATACTGATAAGATAATTCAAAAAATAAATAGCCCCATCAGAAACATTTCTAAAATGTTATAATTTATAGCAATAAAACTTAATAAAAAAATTTGATATATCTTAAAATAATAACAAATTATCACCCAAAACTATGTAATAAATAGTAAAATAGAGGATTTCATTCTCAGAAATAAAAATATTTTTGATAAATGGGAAATGATACCAAATTTCTGATAAACTTTTACCTTTTAAAAACTATGAGTAAATTCTGGAAGCATGATAGGATAAAAAAAATGATAATAAGTTGATAGATTTCTCTCCTGCTTACTTTCCTTCTTCAGGAAAACGAAGAAAAATGTTTTACTTGTAGGTATAAAAAGATTCTTCTTTATAAAACAACCTAATGTGACAAAATGAATTTTGAGTGTGAGAAGTTTCAGATACTAATTTGGCTCGGAAAGCAAGAAATAAATAAAGCAGGAAGCAAAAAACTGTGAATTGATAATTTATTATTATTTAATTAACGTTTTAGAAATCCAAAAATGCTTGTGTAAAAGAAAACGACTACTCAGAACTTGTTAAAAGTTCTGCTTAATGGTTCTTTCGAATTATATCCATCACCCTAGCTAATTTGTTGAAAGAGCTCGTTCATGCTGTGATTTCCAAAATCTTTCACGTATCAATTTATTTATCAAGTGTTAAAAAAAGAGACAAATTTAATAAGTATAGACTTTTTAGCATACGAATATGTAAATTTAAAGTATTAAAATGCGAATAACTATAAAAAATAATCATCACGTAAGTTCGTGTTCCCTTTCTAACGTTATTACGTACCCATATAGGTAGTAGAAAAACGATAGCAAATAAAATGCCAATTTAATCCAACCTTCTCTTTGGCATCGCGTTAAAGTGTCTGCATTCATGATGCTGGTGGGATCGTAGAGACCTGGTCCAGATATGACTGGTCGTGTTCGATACCGATTTATGTGGTATGCTATCAAAGGTACGTTTATGACCAATGAAAACCATTCACCGGAAGCAGCAAAAAGTATATTGAAGAATATGTGAAGTATATATTCTGGTAGCACAAGCTAGAATAATAAATGCAATGATTAATAAATGATAAGCAAAGCTAAAGCGTACTTACCGGATTTAAACTATTACATTGATCTATTGGATTTTTATAATCGGTTTTCAATTCGTCGAACGCGATCACGTGAAATAACGAAAAGAATATGAGGAAAGCGTCGACTATTAATGCGATTATATATGAAAATGCTGGAAAATTGAACGCCATACTAATTAATTTCCTTTTAGTAAAGCTTTAATATTATAAGATTTGACACTCCTTGTTAGGTTAATATCATCTGACATTCGAGCTTCTTGGCATTTCTTATAGATGGCGTAAGTTGGGTGTTATAAAATCTAATGTGAACACCATTGAACACAACTTTTTTTTACTTCTAAAATGAAATATTTTTAAAATCATTGATAAAGGAATAATATTTATGGTCAATATTACCATTTTTAAAAAACCTAAAAATATTATCCCTGTAATTAAAAAACTGAAAATAATATGCATAGGCGCAACTAGGGTCAAAAGTTTGGGGGGGGGGGCAAAAAAATGTTTTCAAACAAATTTTTTTAAGGGGAGGGTAAAAATAACGAAAGATTGGGATATTTCAGGGGGACTTAGCCCCCCATAGTTGCGCCTATGATAATATGAGGAAGATAATTCAGTGGGTAGAGTTCGCACACTGTGAGTTAACTAGGCGGAACCAACTTTCTTCGCAGTAGATGAGGAGGGAGAACGATTTACACCCAATTAACTCCATTGTGTTAGTGTGACGTCAAAATTCCTAGAATATAGACCATAATATTGTCTACTCGTGTCTACAGACAGTATTTTTATTTTTGATCCTGAATCCCTACGCATGCGCATTTGTTTCTGTTTTGTACTTCCGAAATGCTTACGAAGTTTATTATAGACGGAAATAATTTAAATGATTATGATATGACAATTGCATGAAATCTTGCAGCTGTCAAAATTACATTTGGTATTTCTATTTTAAATTACAAAACAGAAACAAATGCGCATTCTTGGGATTCAGGATCAAAAATATATTAAATTTTTAATTAATTAATATGTATAAGTATACATGATATAAAGTAAAATAAGTAAAACTGTTATAATTATTATGTATGAATTTTTAAACCTCCCTAATGTGCACATTTATTGTCACAAATTATATACTTAAAAACGGTTTTTCGCCTGTATGAGTTTTAAAGTGATTTTATTAATTGTCCTTTTATGTACACATTTTGTAATCACAAATTTCACACTGAAACTACTAAACAATTAGTAGTATTACCGTTTACGGTCTATTATTATAGAAGGAAGTAATTTAAATAATAAACGTACTTAGGTAGGGATAAAGGATCGGAAGGAAGTTGCAGTGAAGTAGTGATATCTCGGTTAGTAATCTGGGAGGATGAAAACTAGATACCATCCAGAAAAGTGATACCTATGGCTTTTGAAATTAAAGTGGAACATGTTCTAAATAAGATAAATAGAATAGAGAAATTTTGATAGTAGTGGTTAGTATACAATCGTGGGAAGTCATTTTGTTAAAGTGAGCTTTCCGTCGAAAACGATGGAAATTAGTCGAAGAAGATAGCTACTTCGCAAAAAAATTAAATAAATAGGTTTACAAAAAAAAAATGATAAAAAACGCGATGACAAGGAATGAAATAACGTGTAAATTTAATGAAAACTGTGAAGAATTTTAAATTTGATAAACTATGATAAAAGTGAAAAAAATAAAACAATAGAATCGACACCGGTCAACAAAATCATTTTTCATTTATGAACAATCGATAAAAATAACATGAAATTTTAAAAATACGCACCATCAAAATTTGAAAAATTAGTAATTAATTAACTTTAATGACGGTGAAGAAAGATAACTAATGATAAACTGTACAATTTTGAAAATGGCGCAAATTTATAATTTGGATATTTTATAAAATAATTTGAATAAGCAAAAGTTTTTTTGAAGTAAAATAAATTAAAATTGTGGACAATTTAGAACAATTAATTAAAGATGGAAATCAAATCGTTATTTAGCAACTTTAGAAAGGATTTGTCATTGTGAACAGTTAATATTTCAAGCTCATATAAATTCTTCAGAATTATTTGGAATTTGAATTGAAAAGGGTGACTGTAAACTGCCCCAATCCATGAAACAGCTAAAATTTTTAGGATGTAACCTGTCCTCCGACAATAAACGTCAACACTAATCCCACATATAAACTGTTCCAATTTTGGAGTGGTATTTGGGCAGTTTACAATCCGTTTAAACTGTTGACAAAGTAAGATGAGAGGGCGTAGACAAAATCCGGCGCAGTAGATATCGCGTGACACCCAATTCCACAATTGACACCAATACCAACATAAACACGATTATACGAGTTTTGGTTTCTACGCATTAGCTCCACCCTCTCATCTTCTTTTGGCCCCTCTCCACATACGAAGGACTATCAATTTAGAACAGTTTAAAAATTTCCAAAAAGCTGTCATCGATCACGACGCTGCTATAAGCGTACATCTTTTTTTGGTATCTTCCCATGGCATAGGCAAAAAAATTTGGTCCCCCAAATGGGTGACTGGAAACTGTAATCACACCTAATATGATGTTCTAAAGATCTTGGGGCTTGAGCCCCCAAAAATTAAAAGGGCAACTTCGCCAATGCTGTGCGGTACCTTATCTATAATTAATTAACAATTAAATTTGATACATTTATTAATATACCGACGGCCTTATGCTAATATCCCGTATCTCGAAAAACATCTAAAATTAGGTTTTTATACATTTCAAATGATAGAGGGCACTGCTACCTTCTAGATAGAGGCCATATCTCTAAAAAAATTGTATTATGAATTTTATTTTTCACTATTCTAATAAGATTCTTATCAATCATAGATACGGGATATTAGATTTTTAGATTAACAACTTTGTAACCCTCTCCTGTAAAATCGTGTTTTTAGAGATACAGGATATTAGCATAAGGCCGTCGATACATCGTTTTACTTTGCACCAGGATTAGAAAAAGTCGTGTATGAAACACGAGATAAAATGTATGTCTTTCTCTTTACGCCTTTAATATCAAATGGCATTCACAGAACTGAATTTTTTACCTACGACGGGGGGCCAGCCCGACGAAGAACCCGCCACCTAGAGGACCAGAGAGACGGCCAGAATAAAGTTCTTACTTCACTCGGATTCGAACCGACAAACAAAGGAAAATTTCTTGTTTTTTTATTATAAGCTGTTTTTTTTTATTTATTTTTTTAAATTTAATTACTAAGCCGCTATAGCAACCAATGGAATGCAGGACGGTTATAGCAGATCTTTTGATAATAATATATTTTAGGTTATTAACTTGTTAATAATATGATAAAGTTACTTAAATGTAACAATTATTTTATTCAAGTTATAGGAAATAAAATCTATAAATATAAAAATATCCATCTGAGGAGCTTAAATAAAAGCGAAACAAATTTGTCATAGTTTATAGTTTTTCCTTTATACATAGTTTGTTTCTATTTCCTATAACTTGAATAAAATAATTGTTATTTTTAACCCTTAGATATGTCAATACCCGGGTACCCGGGTACTCTTTTGCATGTTCTTACTTAAGTATGCTATATACAGGGCCGTTCCTACCGGGTATGCAGTGCATGCTCCGCATGCAGGCGGCAAAAGTAAGGGGCGGCATTTTGGAGAGGGATAAGAATTGTTTTTATTTAGAATTACTTGATTTGCTTTTTATTTAAATCTTTGAACCTTTTTTTTTTTTTTTTGCTCATCAGACAATTTCCCGGTTGATTTTTCATAGCCCATCTAGCATAAAGGGCGGAAAAAATTTCTTGCATGCAGGCGCAATACCCCCTAGGAACGACCCTGGCTATATATTTAAAAAGATATCTTCAAATCCAGTCAGTTCCTCGTTATTTGAGTCAATTGACGTTGATTCATATAAGTTTTGATATTTAAATATTCAAGAAAGTAGACAAAATTAGGCGCTAAAGTTGAATACCCAGTTGATCAATACCCGGGGTACCCGGGTACCCATATATGTAAAAACTTAATACTTCTACAAATTTTCAAAATAATAAATAATTTAACTAATCTCTAGGGGGTCAGAAATAATATTTTATATACAAATAAACGTAGACATTTAACTTTTAATTATAAATTAATTACATTTAACTATAAATCATAATATGTAAAATATCCTCATATGAACGACGAATGACGATATGAATGACAACGGAGACTTTACTGTTTCCCTTCCTCCTTGGTCCTTGCCCTTTATTATTCCATAAATTAACAGGTTTTGTGGCAGTAGGTATTCCCACTGTGACTCCCAACAACATAGAATTTGAAAATAAAAATTTCCCAATTCCAATTCCTTTTGTTGACGAAATATAGCATAGGGTACCCGGGTTTCCCGGGTATTGAACAACGTAATAAAGACTGGGTATTGACATTATCATAACTTTATCATAAGTTTAATTAATTGTCGAAGTTTGAAGAAAAATGTTTATTTTACATTATTATATGTAATTTAAAAAAAGTGTTTTCGCCCGGGATCGAACCGGGGACCTTCCGCGTGTTAGGCGGATGTGATAACCACTACACCACGAAAACTTGTTGATAGACATACACCATTTTAACGAACTCCGGATCTGTTCAGGCCCGTAGTCAGGATTTTCTTTCGTGGATGTGTCTACAGCTTTTGAAAACGTTTTATTACACCACCCATAGAAAAAGCGGCACAGACAAAATTTTCTAGGACAAATGATCTGATTTTTCAAAAATCGTTTATTTTAATATTATACTTTTTAACAATAATAAATTAAAGAACAAAACATGAAGTTCTGAATATGTCTTTAGACGCCCAAAATAAAGCTCTTTAAAGTAATATACCTTTTTCATTGTCATCCGATTTATAGGGAAGCAAGAATTTAAAAAAATCAATTTCCATGTTATTTTCCTATAATTGGATGGGTGGTTTGTCAACCGGTAGGTAAATTTAAAAAAATGTTTTCGCCCGGGATCGAACCGGGGACCTTCCGCGTGTTAGGCGGATGTGATAACCACTACACCACGAAAACTTATTGATAAAATTATTGAGTCTTACAAACTCGTTAATTTTTTCGAAATCTTGAACTAAACACAGTTCATATTATATACCTTTTTTTATTTAATCTGTACAAATATAAGACCTTATTGAAAACTTTCCTTATTCACAGAATCAATCTTATTTGACAAGAAAGATTGAATAATTACCTATATGGTAGAATTGCCTAGCAATTTTGTTCTAAAGGTTTCGCCTTCAAATACAGAACCCATCTCCTTTACTGTGGTTCAACTACCTACTCACGGGATATGGCAAATTCAGAAAATTCTTCAAGCGATTGGGGAAATCTCCAGATGGACTTCGCCTGGGTGTAGCGCCATATCCGAATTCGGTAGTCCTGCTTCCCTTGCTGATCCAACCCATATAGAGTCTTGACGTGAGCGGTAGAATCTTTATTTTGTGAACACCCCCTTGTAAACTTGAATGGATTATTCTAAAGCTAACCCTCAAGGAATCATGGCCGGGCGGAGACAAAATCTTGCGCAGTAGATGACACGTGACACCCAATTCCACCAATTGACTCGAACATAATGTCGAATGTATAATTTTCGTTTCTGCACATTAGCTCCACCCGGCCATGATTCCTTGGGTTAGCCGTTAGCGTTACCGTAATCCTGAAACTCTTCTATTTCCTCTCTTAGAACCTAATTCGGTTATCATATCTCCAGATATCCTCAACTTTCCCCCTTCCTTCCTTCCACGACTCTTCCTCGGACAATAACTCCGGGGACAATAACTTTCATCTTTCTTCTTTGCAGCGCTTTCCATTTCTTGACTCTGAATGATTTTTTGCTTCTGAAATCTGAAGAAATTTTTAGATTGTTTTGTTAAATTAGTATTTCAATCCCATCAATCAATTTTATTGGGTAGGTTATTTCTACCTTTTTTATTACTCATCAGTCATCAGTAAAGATAGTTTCATAGAGGGGAACTACATTTTCTTCTTTAAGGAGGAAATGCTGATTTTTAATTTTTATGCCAATTGCTAGTAGGTAATTTTTAATAAAAAGAAGTATAATGTCCCAAAGTGGTAGTAGTGACAGAAGGGTCAGAGGGGGCCATCAGAACAACCGTATATAGGCTTTTCATTAATTATATATGAACATTTTTTTTAAAAGGGAGGGGGGATTAAAAAGCGCTTGAGAGTACGAACCAGTTTATTAGAATTCGGATCCAGATCGAGGAATATATTTTTCAACACATCATTATCATCCTAAAATCTAAACCATCACAAGACTGACAAGGGGACCTTGTCGACGACTTTTCCACGATTTGCACAATTTTTAACATACCTTTTAGGCAATAATCTGTTATACTTCAGGTTAAAATTGCAGGACCCGGATTTGAATAAATTTTGATTAAATCGATTTTAAAAATCGAATAAATTGGTATTATAAATTAGGTCTAATGAGAAGTAAAATACGAAGGCCTCCGATTCATTTGACACTTTGACATAACCTCGCATTTCGTAACAACGACATATTCCAGATACAAACAATCAATTAAACTACGATGAGCAAAAAAACCAAATTGCATAAATATCAGGTTAGTCTTGACTTGAAAAGACGAATTTTGTAACAACAACCCACAAAAAATACGTTCATGTACATGGTTGAAATTTTCTGTAATTACACGGTAAGTTAATAATTAATATTATAATATACGTAGATTCATTTAGATAATTTTTATATAGGTTGCATTGACGTGTTAACAGCTGTCCATTGCACTTGTTTCCGAACATCAATAATTATCGAATTCTCAACAATATTTTTATAGTAATTGATTATAATATAATTTAATAAATAATTAATAGTAGATATAGTAATTTATTACAATTCTCTGTTCTAGTTGTACATCATAAATACATATTAAAAAAAAAATTATTATAATAATTCCTTTGTCGACACCAACGAACAGTAAGTACTAGGTAGCCCTAGTTGTACGTAGTTGCACGTAGACTTTAGTTTGCATTCTTCTTCAAGTGCCTATCCGATTTCGGATGTTAGCGATCCTCCTGGCTAAGCCAAGAAGACTTTATTAGGGAAATGTTAATGGGGTGGTTTCCCGTTGCCTTCCTCATAGTCCACAGTTCGATTTTGGACTTTTTAGATCACAGCACATATCCGACGCAATCAGGATTAGAACCGCGGCTTCTCGCTCTGTAGTCTATTCGTGTTTGATTTACGCCAGACTGCTGGTAGTTAGCATTATGAAGATACAATTTAAGTGTGTCGTTTAACACATTGCATGCCACGTCCTGCACATGAATGACAATTGTACTGAAGTATTTATTGCAATGTCCTGTTCAATGAGAGCATTGTCATCTGCACATACTGTTGGGCCTTTCCTATTTGCTGGGAGGTCGTTGATGTAAACCACACCGATTTCTAATGCTCTACTAATGTAACATTGTAAATCGTTTCTAACGAAGAGAAGCAAATAGCTGAGCGTTAACATTCTGAACTTCTTTCAAGATTCCCTGTGTATTAAAATGTTTTTACTGTTTTAAATTAACTATATTAATTATTATCTTACCTTGTAATTACAGAAAATTTCAACCATGTACATGAACGTATTTTTTGTGGGTTGTTACAAAATTCGTCTTTTGAAGTCAAGACTAACCTGATATTTATGCAATTTGGTTTTTTTGCTCATCGTAGTTTAATTGATTGTTTGTATCTGGTTAAAATTTCTTTAAATTAATTAATTTTTAATATGTCGTTGTTACGAAATGCGAGGTTATGTCAAAGTGTCAAATGAATCGGAGGCCTTCGTATTTTACTTCTCATTAGACCTAATTTATAATACCAATTTATTCGATTTTTAAAATCGATTTAATCAAAATTTATTCAAATCCGGGTCCTGCAATTTTAACCTGAAGTATAACAGATTATTGCCTAAAAGGTATGTTAAAAATTGTGCAAATCGTGGAAAAGTCGTCGACAAGGTCCCCTTGTGAGCTGCGGTAATACTGAGCGTTGGAAACTTCATGACGAAATGAGACATGATATAGTAGGGTTATTTAAATGCATCTTATTAGTTTCTTTTAACTTTCCACCGTAATATAAGAATTATGCTGTATTATTGAAGCATTTAATCCTTCTGCAATTACTAGTATATTTAATTTTTGCCTAAGCTGGTATGTCAATTTGTTTAATATTATGAGTAAGCCCAGCGACTCACGTTACTAAAGATCCCAAACAAAGGAAAACATAAACTTCGGACTGTTGGCTTTTTTAATGTTGGATCGTAAATTTCAAATTGATTTTAAAACAATAACAAGCCGGTTTGACTGTAATATACTTGTTCAGAAACACGCGCTAGTCCAAGTTACGACCGATCTGTCAACCAAACGACATGGAATATTGTGCCCTTGCCGTTTATTTTACTGCCTCCTTTGAGCATTCTAACTTTTTTTATTTTTTTTTAAATGATGCCAACGTGTTTAATATTTCTACTGTTCGTTTATGGCCCATGTAGCAGCACTTCGTGTATGTAGTTTGTCCATTTCATGAGATCCGTACGCTATTAAGCATTGCCATTATTGCCTTTATTCTTTGTTTTTACGAATCGAGAAATTAGCAAAGAGTTATAATAACAATTTAGACCTCATTAACTTACAAAATCTCCCTATAAATTCGATGTAAAATTATTACTATAAAATCAAAGATATTTTTTTCTGTTTTAACCTTCTCGTCAACTGGTCGACTTTCGTACTAAATAATTGATTCCTTGATTCAAGTCCATGCAATGTAAGAAATTCTGCCCAAGTCCGAGATTCAAACATTAAATTTCCGCACTGCAACTAAGCCTGCATCACACCTAATAGCTCACCACTTTGCTAGAGTGAAATTTTAAATAGATTGAAACCGAGTTCGAGTTATCAAGAAGACTTTTCGAGACTTCTATAGTTATCCAAGTTCGTATTATCGAAGTTTAACTGTATATCCAATATAACAATTTGCTAAAAACACTGCACCATGTCATTTATTGATGTTCTTTTACTAACCAAAAAAAGTTTACGACCTATGAAATAGAATAGTATCTAATTTGTCACCAACCTCCCCGAGTGAGGTCTACGGCCGGACGACTATGGCCCACAGTTATGGTCACATTCCTTCTGATTGAGACCGAAGGCTGAGCAATTACATTAATCTCGAACAGTATAGTTATTAAATTTCAATAATTTTCCCAAAAATATAACTGTGTACTTTTATTGTATTGATTTAAAGAATAAAGATGATGGATCCGAGATTTGGATCCGTCCAAATCTCCGTGCGCTCCGGTCGCCTACACTCCAGACGCTCCGAGTCGTTTTGCCTTAACGCTGTACTAATTAAAAATATCCCTTAGACCGGTTTTTTAGGAAAATTTTGCTTCAGCTATTGAAATTTTATGGTAGACCGCACACTGGATTCTGGATTGAGTGTGGAGGGCAAACCAAGGTTTACATGCACTCAGGCCACAAAACCGGGCCCATTATGCTACCTCCGGTGTCAGCAGCCCCCATCCTCCTATTCCTCAAGCCATCCCAAACTCAAGACGTGAGAGACCGCACACTATAGCAGCACCCTTTTTTATTTTTATAAAAGCGAACAGCACACGAAAAACTCATCGTTTCATGCGACATCTGTGAACTCATATACATATTCAAATTTCATTTAAGAAATTTGGAACCGCAAAAATGCAATAAAATGAACACAAATAAATTTTTTTCATAATTATATTATTATGAGATTATAACTTTATTGGAAATAGCAAACATTCCGATTATTTATGGAATAAAATTTCGTTCATGTGGCTACCTCGACTGGTTTTGCAGTAGCGCATCCTGTCAACCCAATATTTCATGTTTTTTTTATGGTTTCGGGCTCTATCTGACGAATGGTTCGGACAATATTCAACTTCAGAACTTGAATCGTTTGTGGATTGTCTGCATAACATCGATCTTTTACAGAACTCTACAAAAAGAAGTCCAAAGGCGTCAAATCGCAGCTACGAGCCGGCCATTGACCAATCAAGTCTCATCCTTTAACTGTGAACTCGTTTGAGAGTCATTAGCCTTTTACTTCACATAACCTCAAAGAAATAATCCAACGGCGTGATATCCACGATCTTGGTGGCCAATTTTGGCCGCCGAAACGAGAGATGACACGGCCGGGAAAACTTTGAGTACCTACAATAACTGAATTGTTTCGCACACTGATGGGTAGTACTGTATTGTTGAAACCACATGTTTTCTATTAGATTTTTAAAGCAATCATCGAGTCATCCCAAGTGAAAGCTTTTTACTTTCGCATTCTTTGGGAATTTTTTTTGGCAAACTAAATAAACATACAACTGCGAACTTTTCACCACCTATTTATTCATATTTTAAGCACACTTTACAATTTTGCCGTGTACGAGTATAGGTTCTTTACTGTGACCACGATTGCGGACGTTCTGCTTATCTGAAACAAAAAAATCAAACGACATTTTAATCAGTCATGTATGGGCTATCGTGGGAACTAGGATTGTTAAAAAATATTGAAACGTAAATTTTTGGCATCTTGTTGAAATTTTGTTCGTGAATTTTGGTGTTTTTTGCACGACTTCTTCAGAATGAAACAAAGGAATGGCTTGTTGAATCAGAATTATCCTAGTTTGTATGATGGGTACATAAGTAGTGAATATGTCAATCAAATTTCAAAAGAAATTTGTTCGATAGAATTCGAGATAGAGTGGTCACCAGTTTTTTTTGCCTATTCACGGCTAACTTGCCGTGTACTACTCAGTGGTACTACTTCAGCAATGAGCGATGATTTTGGACTGAACAAATTGTAAAGTGTACTAAAAATATGAATAAATATGTGGTGAAAAGTTCGCAGTTGTATGTTTATTTAGTTAGCCAAAAAAAATTCCCACAGAAAGCGAAAAAAAAATGTGTCTGCACTTAGGATGACTGCCTTAGGGGATTATTCTGTAACTCGTCCCTTATGGAAAGGTCCTTTACCTAAAGACAAGCTCTTAAAGGATAACTGAAAGTAAAGCCTATTCTGTAATTATTCTGTAACGGACGGTGGTAACCTCCACCGATGGTCATATTTTAATCCTCTTTTTTTCCTAAGCTGCAGAAGGTACACTTGTAAGTTCCACTGCTGGCAGAAAAGGTAACCGAACAAGACATGTAAGTTCCAGTGATGTTAACTTAAAGTATTATTACTGGCTAAGACCCGCAAAGCCGCTTATAGTAGGTACTTGTCACAATATCGCAATGATAACTTGATAACTTCTTACATTAATATTATACCAATCAGAATATTGTATAATATTCAATATTGCAATCACGTGGGTTACATGATCTGATTCACGCAAAACTTTAATTGTCTATGTCACTCGAACGGATAAGAATATCCAACTTTCAATAGTTGGAAGTAGTTCAGTTTGATGGGCGTCATTTGGACGCGAGAAGGATTAAAGAAATATAATTTCTTAACACTAACCTAAGCTCGACCGGTGGATCTCTCTTTTAACGGTACCCTTATTAAAATAAATCGTTTTGCTTGTACTTATTTCAATTTCTCCAAAATCGTAGATACTATATTGTATAAATTTCCTTTATGAAAGGATCCTTTACTTAAAGTTAAACTTTAACACACAAAAGTCGCTCAAAGGACGAGTTACAGAATAGCTTTTTAAAGGTTTACTTTCGGGTTTCCTTTACATAAAAGTTTAACTTTACGTAAAGTTTTGTCAAAAATTGTCGGAAAAATTTCATTTTGAAATGATTTTGAAGTATTTTCATGAAAGGTAAAAACAAGATACCTGATAATATGATCAAATATTTTATAATTTTCTATACAGGGTGTCCCCGCACTCACTTTACATAACTTAGGTGGTGATAGAGGACACTTTTCTAAGAACAATTTTTAACAAAAATTTTTTTCTAAATTCAAACCCTCGAAAGTTAGGCCTCTTTAAAGCATTTTTTTTAATTTCCACATTCACGTGGCCATAGCCCCGAAAGTATTGATTTTTAGTAAAAATGGTTTAGTCATTTTTTAAAGAGCGTGAAATAATCTACAAACTAGATTTAAACCTTTTCTTGTCTAAAATCAACGGCTTTCGAGTTATGAATTAAAGTAGGTTAAAAAATGTCGAAAAATTTGAGCTTTCTTTTTTTCTAGTTTTCTTCAAGACCCTGTATCTTTTAAACGAAACATTTTACAAAAAATCTGACGCCCCATTCCGGATAGGAAATTTAACGGACTACAACTTTTGTCTAGTAAAAATTTTTGAGAAACCAATCCATTTCACAGAAAATCAGAAAATAACAAACGAGACAGCTACAAAACATAAAATTTAATTCACAAAATTTTTATTTTTTTTGAAAAATTATTTTATTAATTAATTTTAAACTATTAGATTATTTAAGTAAATGTTGAAAATGACCACCCTCATTTTTAATACACAGTCTTGCTCGTTTTAAAATATGCTTTATAGTATTATTTATAAAATTTTCTTTTTTTTTTAAATCCATTATAGCAGGGGTGGTCAACAAGGTCGAGGGATTGACCGGTCGATCACGAGGCCAATTTTGGTCAATCCGTGAATGTGAAAAGTGTCAAAAATTCGAATTTCTGCGATTAAAAGTGTCGAAAAATCGCCTTTTTACGATTTGTTTCGACAAACATCTTTTAAAACAATCACAACTGTGTATTTAAAATGAGGATGGTCATTTTCAACAATTACTTTATTAATGTAATAATTTAAAATTAATTAATAAAATAATTTTTCAAAAAAAATAAAAATTTTGTGAATTAAATTTTATGTTTTGTATCTGCCTTGTTTGTTATTTTCTGATTTTCTGTGAAATGGATTGGTTTTTCAAAAATTTTTACTAAACCAAAGTTGTAGTCCGTTAAATTTCCTATCCGGAATGGGGCGTCAGATTTTTTGTAAAATCTTTCGTTTAAAAGATACAGGGTTTTGAAAAAAACCAAAAAAAAAGAAAGCTCAAATTTTTCGACATTTTTTAACTTACTTTAATTCATAACTCGAAAGCCGTTGATTTTAGACAATAAAAGGTTTGAATCTAGTTTGTAGATTATTTCAAGCTCTTTAAAAAAGCACTAAACCATTTTTACTGAAAAATCAATATTTTCGGGGCAATGGCCACGTGAAGGTGGAAATTAAAAATAATGCTTTAAAGAGGCCTAACTCTCGAGGGTTTGAATTTAGAAAAAATTTTTTGTTAAATATTGTTCTTAGAAAAGTGTCCTCTATCACCACCTAAGTTATGTAAAGTGAGTGCGGGGACACCCTGTATAATAATAAAAACGCAATTATTAATGTACGTATTTAAAAATTGATGTACATTAGTAGAATGGACGAATTAACAATGCAATGATTGAATGTGAAGAAACGTAAACGTAATGCAAAAGCAACAATACAACAGTTTGAAATGTATGTATAGGCTAGTCATTGTAGCAAAAAAGGTATGAAAATTTCCGAAAGTTTTCAAAAAGTTTTCTTGAGACAACATTGGAGGAGGCAAAAAATAATAAATCCGATTGTGCACCCATTTCCACCCCCCAGGAATATTGATAAATTAACAAAAAACGTAAATTTGCAATAACTCTTTGAAAAAAATTCCGAAATTTATGCAAACTTTGAAGAACATTTAAATAATTAAAACACATCTTCAATAATGTTTGCACCCTGCTACAATGACCGGAATATTGCAAACAGTAGCTTATAAATTTTGTTGTGTGTATCCTGTCGAAAAAAATTGCAAGTCATGCAAATAATTATTGCTCATATGCTACCCTGTATGCAAATTAATAATCACAATTATTTGCAGTGTTCCGGTCATCGTAGCAATCTTGCCTCCAAGATTTGCATAAATTTCGAAATTTTTTTTCATAGAGTTATTGCAATTTTACACTCTTCTTTTAACAATGTTCCGGGGAGCAAAAAAGGGTGCAAGAATCTGATTAATAATTTTTTGACCTGTCACAATGTTGTCCCAAAATATAAAAATTTTTGCAATTTTTGTCTAACTTTTCACTTTTTAAGTCCCCAATGACTGGCCTAGTAAAGCTTGAAAGCGATGTGTACTTTCGGGTGAATGTAAAATCAACAACTTTGTGTGGATGCTTTTGCTGACCGATGGTTGTGACATGGAGTTTCGACAATCTAGGCCAATTCGTCAACAATAATATTCATTTTTGAAAATAAAATGAAACTTTCTTTTTAGTATTCTAACTTCAAATAACAATTTGCTTCAAAATATTTGAAGTTTTAATATATCATTGGATAATAATCATCGAATTGCAATCGATGTTTTTTATCTCTTTTTAATTTTTATAATTTTTATATTTTTTTTACCTTTTGTTTTTATTTTTGTTCAACTTTTTTCCATCCTTTACTTAAAGGCACCTCGGTACCCATCCTTTACAAAAAGACATGCAAATTCTTTACATAAATGTGTCCTTTACCAATCCTTTAACATAATGGCATTCCTTTATAAATCCGCTCCATAAAGATCGATCTTTAAAGGACAGCCTTTTATTAAAGGATTCTTTATAGTTACAGAATAAGTACATCCTTTACATATCCTTTTCAAAAAGGAATCCTTTTTGTAAAGATCCTTTATGAGTTACAGAATAACCCCCTTAAAGTCACAATAAATGCAAAGCTTTATTATAATAACAATATTATTAAGCCCAGGGGGCCCCCTGAGCTGTTTTTTTTTAATTTAAATAATAAAATAATAATAAATAAAAAAGGGGGAGGGGGCCGATTTTTTTTTATGCACCGGGGCCCTTGTCCACCTAGCTACGCCACTGATAAGTATCTATTAATACTTATGAAAATATTCTATGTCCATAATGCCTAAATTGAGAAATTCTGGTTTAATAAATAGATTTTGTTTTAAATGCAATACAAAGCTATATAAACCTATAAGGAGAATATTATATTCTTACCGATTTTCACCAATTTGGGAATTTACATTACCGTTGGTGGCGCCACCGACACTACCAACATGGCGCCCTTAGTGAGTATAGTTGATGTTGTTTATATGGGTGTTTGTGTGTTTCGTTCATAAAATCTGTGTTAATATGTATCGATGTAATAATTTTTTTTTTATTGTCCTCAATTAATATTTACAATCTGTTCATACAAACAATAAGTAAATTTGATGAATTGTACATAACATGTAGAAGTGAATCCAATGATGCACTCCTTTATTCTTAACTTAACAATTATTTGGTAATCTGATTAAGTTGTGGTGTGATAGATAAGTAATTGGTATGAAAGATAACATAATTGTGGTATGATAGGTAAGACACAGACTCAAAATCTCGACGGCAAATCTGAAGGTCTGAACTTTTTTAGTCTATGCACTGTACTGTCACTGGTCAGTTTAACTGCCAGGTTGTTAGAGTGAACACTAAGTCTTTCGAGATGGTTTCTGCTAAAGTTTGTGTTTTCATCTTGAACTGAATTCACTTGGAGATCACGCTGTATCAAACTGTTGGGCACATACCACGGTGCGTCGACAATCATCCTTAGCACTTTGGACTGGAACCGCTGCAAAATTTCTATATTAGATAGGGAAGCTGAGCCCCAAAGTTGTATTCCATATGTCCATATGGGTTTCAGTATGGATTTGTAGACTAGCACCTTCTTTTCAAGTGAGAGCCGAGATTTTTTTCCCATCAGCCAGTACATTTTGGTGAGTTTGCAGCCAAGCTGTTTTCGTTTGGTAAGTACGAGGGGTGATTTTTAAGTTCGCGGAATGAGACAGAAGGAGGCGGCCATTTCAAAAACGTTTTTTTATACAATATCCTTCTTCATTCTTAAATATACACTAAAAATTTTATGCATTTATATCAAGTAGGTTAATCGCAATCAATAAAATGACAAGTGATAGTGTGAGAATTTAAAAAAATGTTAAATTTCGAGTTACGTGCTGTTATTAAATTCCTCACAAAACAAGGAAAAAATGTTGAAATCATTAAAAATGAAATGGAAGCAGTTTATGGTGACACTTGCCCTGGCAAAACAATGATTTATAAGTGGCACAAATTATTTAAGCAAGGTAGAGAGTTACTTGAAGACGACGTTCGCCCTGGTAGGCCAAGTGACGTTATAACACATGAAATGGTCATAAAAGTGGATGATGCCGTCAGAGAAAATGGTCGCCTTAAAGTAAAAGAAGTTGCGAAAATGTTCTGAATATCGGAATCAACAACCCTAAAGATTTTAAAAGATCATCTGGGTATGTCAAAGGTCAGCGCGAGATGGGTGCCTAGAATGCTCACACCGCATCAAAAACAATACCGTGTTGAATGTTGTAAGGAGTTTTTAACGATGTGTGGTGATGATCCAACTGCAATTATCAAAAGAATTGTCACAGGAGATGAAACCTGGGTTCATTTTTATGATCCTGAATCGAAGCAGGAGTCGATGCAGTGGCATTTAAAGGGTGGTCCAGCACCAAACAAATTTAAAGTTGTGCCTTCTGCTGGAAAAGTGATGGCGACAATCTTTTGGGATTCTGAGGGAATTCTTTTAATTGATTACAAAAATAAAAATACCACCATAACAGGTGCATATATAGGGTGTTTTTTTAGCTGCATGAGAACTTCAAAATGAAATAAAACATTAAAAACCTGACGGAATGTTTTGGTTATAATTTTTTTATGAAAGTACAGTTAAAGGCATTTATGATTTGAACATGACTTCCGGCATGTGACCACCACGACTAATGGTTACGAAGCGCATCCGTTCAGTCCAATTTTTGACCACTTTTTCCAATATTTCTGGCTTTATTTCATAAATGGCTTGCTGAATATTAGCCTCCAATGCTTCTAGAGTTGTTGGTTTGTTAGCATAAACCATGGATTTAACATACCCCCACAGAAAATAATCTGGAGGTGTCAAATCACACGATCTTGGAGGCCAATTGATAGGACCACGTTTTGAAATAATGTTGTCACCAAATTGTCCTTTCAATAAATTGATGGTTTCGTTGGCTGTGTGGCACGTAGCACCATCCTGTTGGAACCATAAGTTGTCAATGTTTAGCTCTTGAAGTTTTGGAAACAAAAATGTATTGAGCATGTGTCGATATCTCACACCATTCACCGTAACGGTAGCTCCTTCCTCATTTCGAAAGACATATGGACCAATGATGCCGTTGGCGTGTATTCCACACCAAACAGTCAATTTTAATGGATGCAATGGAGTCTCAAGATAATGTCCCGGATTGGTCTCACTCCATATACGGCAATTTTGTTTGTTCACATACCCATTTAACCAGAAATATGCCTCGTCACTGAACAAAATTTTACGGTAAAAAAATGGATCCACTTCCAATTGGTTGTGAGCCCAATTTGGTAGCGTTGTTCAATGGTCAATCTATGCATTATCAAATGCCAAACCTTGCTAAACACAAATGTCAAAAAACTGTTTCCATAGCAATCTTGATTCAATTGTTATCCCTATTGAAAGTTCTCATGCAGCTAAAAAAACACCCTATACTACGCTGATATTTTACGCCGATTAAAAGAAGAAATTAAATCAAAAAGAAGAGGGAAGTTGACAAAAGGCGTGCTTATATTGCACGACAATGCACCTGTTCACAAGGCAAAAGTTGCGATGACTGCCATGGCGTCATGCGGTTTCGAAAATATTGTTCATCCGCCTTACAGTCCAGATTTGGCACCAAGTGATTACTATTTATTTCCAAATTTGAAAAAAGAACTTCATGGTGCTAGCTTTCATACTTGGGTGCTAGCTGGTGCTAGCTATAAGGATTGGGGAGCTAGCTTTTGGAGAAAAAATATTAAGTGGGGGGGGGGCATCTTAACGGACCCAAAAGAACAACGCATTGACCACAAAACCTTAAAACCTTATTACATATTCAATCATATTACAATTTTTAATAAATTGCTGTAGTTTTATTGGACGAGACGAAATATTTCTGAATTAAAAAAAAATTATAGAATTAAAAAAAACTAACAAAAACTGCTATAGCATAGCGACGCTACTGCAACATAATTTATCATACTCCTATTATTTAATCCAGTTGATATACTTAGCACACGAGAAATACAAATTATTTATAATAACATAAAAATTTTCAAATTATTAATAAATAAACGTCAGACGATGCACATAAGATCCCTACCCTGTTCATGAATTTTATCTTATTCTGTCTGATCCAATGATATCTTCCGCGAGTCCAATGGCGTAGAAACAGGCGGCATCTATTAACTCAAGTTACGCCTATTCACGCATAATAAAGCAGGTATCTGGTAGAAAATCTAATAAAACAATATTAAAAACATATTTAAGTCTTTGATTGATTCACATATTTACGAAAAAATATGGAAAAGTTAAACGAAAATCATTTGATATTAACTCTTAAGAAATTATTGTATTTATAAGTTTTAAAAGACAATACCACCACAAATTTTTGTAATAACACCATAGAACATACAACATATAATATTGCCAAATAACGAATGCGTATCAAACCAACATCCTGAAGAATGCAGATAGCAAAATAAATACAGTATAATAGCTTCGATAATTGGGACATGCGTTAACTAGGACACTCCAGTAATTAGGACATTGCTACAATTGGGACAATTTTGTTCCATTTACCTCTATAATCGGGACACATAAAAATTGTATAAATTACGTGCTTTAACAGTAAATAAACTTTAGGGGAATCACGGGGAATCCAATAATTTTCTGCATAAGCATCGAAAAGCATTAGATTTGCGTTTTATTTGTCCATTTATTCAGTTTGTTAACGTTAGTGAAGCTTTGTTCTCAAGTTCATATTTGAATAATTTACTAAAAATGAAGCGAAATCATAAAACGTTTAACGCTTCAAGAAAAATGTAAAATTTTCTTGAGAATGACAAAAGTATTCGTCATGTAGCCGAAATATTCGGAATACCAAAATCGACAGTCTTTAATGTTAAAAAAAATAAAATTAAAATTAAACAGTTTGTTTCATACATTTCAAGGGCCAGGTATATTATGGTTTTACAGTTAAAATTTTGGAAAAATTAAAAGAGAATTTATATTTTATTAGGTTCCAAAAAAAAGTCTTCATCAAGGTGAACATCCTAAGGTAGAAGAAGCTTTGTATGCATGGTTCTTACAACAAAGAAGTCTTCATGTCCCAATTTCATCAGAAATTTTATGCGAAAAAGCTAAATTTTTTTATAAAGAATTAGTATTAGGAGAAGGTAATTTTTTAGCAAGCTCTGGGTGGTTGGATAAATTTAAAAAAAGGCATGGAATTCGATTTTTAAAAATTTGTGGTGAGAAAGTGTCCAGTGATACAACTGCAATAGATCCATTCCAAGCAAAGTTCCTCAAGATGGTTAAAAAAATGAACTTATCAGAAGACCAGGTGTATAACGCTGACGAAAGTGCTGCATTTTGGAAAACTTTACCAACTACAACGTGGGTTCACCAAAAAGAACAATCAGCTCCGGGCAGAAAAATTTCCAAAGATAGGATAACATTCATGCCTTGTTCTAATGCGACAGGTACTCACAAGCTACCATTACTTATTCTCGGAAAGTCTGTCAAACCCAGATGTTTTAAAAACATCGACCTTCCTGTCGAGTATAAAGCCAGCAAAAAAGGGTGGATGACCCAAACAATTTTCATGGAGTGGTTTAAAAACTGTTTTATTAAGCAAGTAACAAAATTTTTAAACGAGGAACATTTACCAGAAAAAGCACTGCTTTTAATCGATAATGCTCCTTCACATCCAACAGAAGATGCATTAAATTTTAATCCAAATTTCGTAGTTATGTTTTTGCCCCCTAACTGTACAGCAATAATACAACCAATGGATCAAAATTTGATTCAAAATGTTAAAGTGACTTACAGAAAAAAATTATTATATCATTTAATATCTCAAGAGAATGATTTAACAACCATTTTAAAGAGTTATAATTTGAAGGAGGCTGTCATGAACTTGCATCAAGCATGGAATGGTATAACAGAGAGAAATATAAAAAAAAGTTGGGCGCAACTGTGGCCAAAAGGTCAATGGGACGAAGATGATGAAATTCCTTTAAGTCAGTTGAAACAAAAATGGGAATCAACATCAATAAATGCAGATATAAACATCATGAAGCAAATGTTGAATTCATTTGATCCACAAATTAGTTATGAGGAAATCTGTAATTGGGCAACTGGAAAAAATGAAAATATGCCAAATTTTACAGATGATGATTCAATTGCAGAGGCTTTAAAAGCTGAAGATACTGTTTTGGCATATTACTGATTCAGATTGTGCTGTAGAAGAATCTTGCAATAAAATCTTGCAATAAAATCTTGCATAAAGATGCTGTTTGGTCATTTTCACAATGCATTCAATGGGCAGAAGAAAATAATATTGCGATACAAGATATTCTTTTATTAAGAAGATTGAAAGAAAACGCCAGCACACATTTTTTTTAAAATATCAAACAGCATAAAATTAGTGATTATTTCAAAAAAAGTATTCCAGTATGAACACCTAAGACTTATTGTTTATTTCTAAAAATATGTAATACTAGATGATTAAAATATGTTTAAAATTCATTAAAAAAGTTTTTCTTGTGTTATTTAAATAGTTTTATAAAATACTTCTATAATCGGGACAATTCGAAAATCGGGACAGGTTGAACATTTTATCTGTCCCAATTAGTGAAGCTATACTGTACTTCTAAAGAATAGTGAACGTTCTATATCGAAGACAATAAAACTGCTATTTTTTAACATAATATTTTTCTGTTATATCATACATATTATAAAACACCAGTTCTGTGTATCTGTTCGTAACGCACTTCTTATTGGGATTAATAGCTTTGCATTATACCAGCTAGTAAAATTATAAAATAATAATTTTCCGTTTATTTTTTGAGCGTTTATAGAAAAAATAGTGTGTAACATTTGTAAAAAAAAAAACATTTATGTAATTATTTCGTGGTACACCACACTAAATAAAGGTGTAGGTACTTTTTGCACTAAATAGATTGGTAAAAAAAAATTCACAGGAATATGAATGGATATATTATGTGGGTAGCCAGAGGCAGTATAATAGGCATAATATGTGGTAGGTAAGGTAGGTATAATATTACCGCAGGCGAGGGCAACTTTAATGTCGCTGAATCAGCGACCTACTGCTCTTGCTGGCTAAGCTAATCGTTTCAACACGACATACTTTTATTTTATAAATTGGCTCATAAAATAACAAACAAATGCGCTTATTGTTGCAAGGATTTTGTTACGTTGCACTTTTGTTACGTGATCTTTGGCGACATACTTCACGGCTTTTTTTCGTATCATAAACATGATGGTTTTTTCGGACTATACCAGGCTCTAATTACACGCCCTGATGGTTGTTGATTAACCTGTCGAGAAGTTGATTTAGTCCAACAACCTTTACATTCTCACAGTTATCGTTCATTTTTTTACTTTATAATAGCACTTGCCAATTTTCATTTCATGTTTGATGTACTACGTGTATGTAATGTAATTAGGTATGTACCTACTAATATGTTACATAAATATTATAAAACGAAGAACGAAGGAGGTATTATCATCACTTATTATGTTTCTTCCGATTTTTATCGCAAACAAAATTATAACCGCGCTATTAACACATAACGAGTTATCATTTTATTCATACACAAGAAACTCGGATATAATGAACTTCAAGAAGCAAACCTTATATCCCAGTTCCCAGTTCTACTGTATTTGTAATAAATCGATACAAAATTGTACAACTGGAGAAATAAATTTTATTTGGTTTTATATAGGAGAAATTTATAACAATGGAATAAATATTATTTACTATGATACTAACCTATGCACTGGTAGGTACAGTAACTAAATAAACATAATATTGCAAAATGAATGTAAAATAAATGTAAATATTTAATTTTTCCGTTATTGTATGCAATGACGTTGTGTTTTGTATAGTAAATAAGTATTGTAAGAAATAATAACACTGTCTCTGATACAAAAGGAAGACTGAAAACATGAAAGTAAAACTTTTACAAACCAAATTTTAGGTTAAAAAGTGCGTAGGGCTTGAGAAGATCCCTAAAGGGATGGTCAAACTTTTAGATTTTTTAGGAGACCACGTCGATGAAATTATTGACGACGATCGACCATACTAATTAGGAACACATTTTTCTATACAATGGTTTTTTAATTTACATCATAATATATCATTAAAGGGCGCGGGAAACCACATAATAACGATAACCGGCTACGCAGTCGACCATATTCAAAGTTTTGGCCACCCCTGATCTACATTATTGTACAACATCAGCAAGTATAGGGCTATCAAGCTATCGAGTATTGGTTTCATAGTCCATAGGATTTCCTATGGACATGGAACAAACCAATACTCGGCCGACGATATATGTGTGCGTAAATATAATGTAATATCATAATTCATAATGCAATTATGTCATTTCATCTGGCGCCACAAAAAATGCAAAACGAGAATGAATAAGCACCGTGACGAGATTAAACCCACCTTCAACGAGAAAGCTTAGCAACTTGCGAGTATTACAAGATGTAGTATAATATTAATAATATTATGTTTCAAGTTGGTGTCATCTAAAGGTAAAACAAAAATTGTCTGCGACCCCTCTTTGCTTACCACTGCACTATGTCATAGTAGTATAGCCTACGGGGTCCATATTTTCTTGGATAAATAAACAACAAATCCTAAATCGGTTCATTATAATAGGTAAAGGTTCTACTACTAATTATTCCTTTTTCCTTTCGGCAGTAATTTTTTTTTATCAAATACCTACTCTCAGTGACGGATTTCCCTATACGCCAACTACGCCCAAGCGTACAGCGGCAAATTTTTGGAAATACCTACATATTATATCTGATTTCCATTATTTTGTTTTGTAAATAAATAAACGAAACTAATACTTATTAATACAGTTTAAATTTTTATATTTCTCAGAAATGTATGCTTTTTTTTTTCGCATTAGAACTCCCTTTAGAAGGCGGCTAAAATTTTGTGCGTACAACGGCGACTTGGTTAAATCCGGCGCTGCCTACTCGTACTAACTAATTCGTTTTTGTCAACATCGAAATTTTTTTACTTGAAATGAAAGTACTTTTGTAAATAGTAATTTTACACAAATACCAACATAACAAAATTTGTTATCGGATAATGAAAGTACCTTATCAGTCGAATGCTTAAAGTACTTTCTTGAAAATTGGTCCAGAGTGGAATTTTTGCGTCAGTAGGATTCATGATCATGATACTTCAACTTCATAACAAAGCAATTTTTCAAATTCGGCCATTAAATTGAAAGTGGCCAAATGATTAAAATAGCATATTTGAGGAAATCACAGTCTGACTCTAATATAATTGAATAGGTAATAATTGAAAACCAGTAAAATTTTCTGTTTAATTGTGAAAACTATTCAAGCTAATAATAATTATTTTTGTATGTACACCACAGACTGGCTGTGGGTAACAGTCAAAAATTGATTGTTGATTGCTTGAATATTTGAAGTGGCCCCCCTCCCATTCAGAATAAATTTATTAATCTAATCTTATTAGTTTCCTTTCTTTTCTTTATCTGCGTTTTATATTTATAACCTTTAGTTAGTGAGGTGGGTGTCTCCGAGGCAAAGTTCCCATTTGAAATGCATGTAGGAAAGATTCACCTCACTAGTTAAAGGTTAAAAAGACAAATACGCAAAATGAACAGATAATAACCAATAACTGATCCAAATTTACCAGATGACGAATAACAACAATACGTTGCAAATCACCATTTACTCTCTATTGTCATGTCATTTTGTGTTAAGTTTTTAACTTCAATTTTGATATTACATTGGAAGAAAAGGAAGTCTGGAGCTTCCCTTTTCTTTTTTAATTTTTTTATAAGTGGAACGTGGAAAACATAGTATTCTAACAGAATAGCGAAATCTGATTATAAAACTTATTAATGATGGAAGAAAGTATAAAAGAGTTTGTAAGGTAACCTACTAAACTATGGGTCTCCAAACTTTTTAGCCCGCGGGTCACACTGACTCCTCTACTACGTCTCGTCGGCCAAGACCTAGTTAGCTTATCATACGAACATAATGGATCCTTAACCTCTTCGTAGTAGTGATTAGTTAAAGGCTAAAAAGTAGTCTGCCAAGGGCTGATGAAAGGGTTTTCCCCGAATATCCGGGGGTGCTCCCCCGGAGATTTCTTGATAATTTGGTTCACAATGGTGAAATGAAAAATTAAAGATACATTGAAATTGTCAGCGAGTATCATATACCTACTGTCCGAAGAAACCAAAATTTGAATACAATCCTAGGTATACAACAAAGACTGTAAAACATGGTGGATCTATAAAATTATGATTTGGGGGTGCTTCTCTTAATTATATTAACATTTGATTGAAAACATCATGAATTTATTAATATTTGTACGTGTAGGTACTAATGTGTAATTAAATTACAGAGGCGTTCAGAGCTAAAGTGGATCAAGTCCAAATGTATAAAAAAAGTGTTTGTTGCGGATTAATAGTTGTTAATGGTGTATATTTTCAAATTATGATCCATATTTAAGTTAGTCTTCATACTACAACAATAAAAATGTGTTTATCCTTTTAATCGATTTAGGATTCAACCAGTGCTCATAAACGTTAGCCTTAATTATCTCAAAACTGTAATTTATGGACTTGATTCACTTTAGCTCTGAACGCCTCTATTGTCGGCGTTAGTTATTTTGAGGTTATATTTGAGGTTAATTTAATTTTTGTAGTTATTTTTAAAAATTGGGGAAGTTCAAAGTAAATATGGCTCCCGAAAACAGACAATCCTTTCCCGACTAGCTTAAGACTCCTATTGAAATTCCCCTGTTTCAGTGAATACACCGAAGGAAGCCCTATAAACTCATAAAAGAAATTCAAGATAAATTAAATAACCTTTTGTTTTATTGAAAAGATAAATTTTCATGCTATTCAAATCTAAACTCAAAACCAACAAAATTGTTCTATGGATTTGAAAAGTGGGATTTACAAATCCCGACTTACCCGTCTCTCGCGGATGCAAGGGATATTTACCATTACAATTTTATGTTGCCTCTTGCCCACACGAAGGAATTCATAAAACTTAAACCAAATTTACAAAATAATTCAATGGTTGTGGTACCTTTCTAGTTCTCAGGGACCTGCTCGATCGGTCTACCGAATCTCCTAACCAAGCAAAACACTGAAATTGTTCCCAGGGTGATGATCCCATACGATCCAATTTTACTCAAATTTTTGTCCAAAATTCCAATGATAATTGACACACAATAATCGCATTCCTCGAAGAGGAATCTTAGCTCCACCAGAGTATGGCTCCACGTAAGATACTTTTGTGACATTCAGATAGATTCACAATCATCCACCAAAGATAAGGGTAATCCTAACCTAAAAATATCCAGCTAATTTTTGCTTATCCAATTTTATCTAGGCTCATCCAAAATTTTACCATTCATAGCACAGCAGAATCAACAAAATTACCAAATGTCGCTCCACGAATATTAAAATTTTCAATCATCGAGCAGAATTTTAACCATGAGGGCATTTCGAAAATATCGCCAAAGTGTCGCTTAGAAAACAATTTGGTACTTTAATAAAAACGCACTATAATCACCAAACTATTTCAGGAACCAATCCTGATCCCAAGATCTCAAAATTCTCAAAACTAAAATCGAACGCAAACATTTCACGCCCGTCTTTTAAAACGGTGGCTCGAAGGAACCCTTTTCCCTTGTACCATCCTTCTAACGTCAATATCCTCTTATCTCTCTTGGCGGTTAATTCAAACTATTCGCGCTCCACATTGCTATTAATAAATTCTACTTTCAGGCATCACACCAGGGAAGAACCAAATAACAAAATTAACACTAACCCACAATTGAACTTTCCAAGAAGGGTCAATCATTCAATTGATGTATTTGGGGACACATCTCCCTTTTACAAACATAGGAGCCTTCCAATCTTGGAGCCTTCCAATCTTAAAAACTCAATATTAAATAAAATTCAGCAAAATCTTTTAAAATGTATCTTTCTAAAATTTTTCAATGGCATCCCTCGTCTAAATTTTCATATTATTTACGGCCCATTTGAACCACGACAGTATATTGCAAAACACCAAATGCAGCCTTATACAGAATCTGAAATGCCACTCGTTTAGATCTTTCAACAAGACAAGGACAACGACACAAAACACACGAGTAAAACAGCAAAGCAGTGGTTTCGAGATAATATAATATTGAGGTCATGGAGGGACCTACCCAATGTCCTGATATCAATCCGATTGAGAGCCTTTAGATTAGACAGATAATATTAAAAAAGTAGTTTGAGATGCCAAGCCAATAAAATAATAAGGAAATTTGGTCACTGTCGAACGTTCATAAAAATCTATACCTGTCGAACGATGTCAGCGTCTTATTGTTACCATGCCTTGCAAATTATAAATTTTGATTTTGGAATTATAACTACCACCTAAGCAAGAATTTTCTTCAAACTTCCATTTTTTCAATGTCCTTCGTGCTTACTTGTTATAAACCTGTTCTAATTTCATCAGTTTGTTCTTGTTCAATTTTTACATCATCGAACATCGACAACTCTTGTACTTATCGATGTAATACTATTGCAGTGGGTGTTGAAAAAACCATTTTGAATTTTATCCAAGTCTGTATCATCTCTGGAAAGCCAGGATTCTCGGTAATCAACATGTTGTTACTATCAACAAATAACGCGAAGCTGGGCCGAACCAGGGCTCAGGTGATTTAGGGGCCAGGACACATCCCGAAATCCCGAAAATATTCACCTGCGGTGTTTTTTTGACTCACTTTGATATCATCAGAAGGTTATATTTTTGGAAGAAATTTCAGGACCCCCTAAAAGAGGTTCTCACTAAAAGCTGTTCCCGTTTCTTTCCTGATAAATATGGTCATCCTATGTTTTACTGATAATTTTGTTTTACAAATTGTACGACTTTCCTCTTCTCTGTGTGCATTCCTCCTGCTGCCCTCTGGTGGCTCAATAAAGAAAATGAATTGGGACTGTTTTTAAGGTTAAGGATTAACCAAAAATTAAGGATTTTTGAAGGAAATTTAAATTTAAGCTTTACTTAAGAGGTCCGTGGGTGTATTGGTTTGTACTCGGTTTGTACACATACATAATGCATAAATAATAATAATTAATAGATAAATAAGTCCCGCTTCGTTTCTATTACGGCCACTCCGAACACTTCGATAGGTTTTCGTATCCTCTCTCCAGCCACGTACATAGCGAATAATGTTTTAAAAAAAATATATTGTGCATTAGAATTTTTTAAACAGTTTCAGAAAATTTCTTTTCTGAATGGGAAGAGGGCCGCTTTTAAATTTTGAACTAAAATCCAAATCTCCTAGTTACGCCGCTGAAGCCACGTGTAGGTAAATAGTATATAAATAATAAATGACAAAAATATAATAAGATGATAAAATATGGCTCCGATAGTTTATAAAAATCGGTAAATAAGGAAACCGATTTTAAAACTTAGACCTTCTATCTTGACCTAATCATTAAAGGAGCGATTTTACATTGACAGGAAATGTCAATTAATAAATTTATGTAATTTCCGTATCTATTAATAATTTCTTAAAAAATAACGTTTTTATCATATTATAAAATAAGAACTACCTAGACAAAATTACCTAATTACAAGGCTTCAAAATGAAATTCGGACAGGGAATGGGTTAAAACGTAACCCAGGGGCGTAACTATGAGGTTTGGGGCCCTGCGCCCTCAATTTCAAAGCGGGACATAACATATTTCGATCAGAAGGAATCGTAACCATTAATTAAAAAAAGAATTATATAACAAATTTAAAATTATGTGTTTTATCAAAATTTATAACATGCAAAAGAAGTCAAAACATGGAATATAAAAAATAAAACCTTATTGTATTCGTGATAAAGAATTGGTCATTTTATTCAATATATTTTTGTCTTATATACCATCATTCTAATATATAATTACATAATAATATGTATTTCTTCAGCAGGTCACAATTTTTCTTCGAATGATGGGAAAATATTTATTTTTTAGTTACTGATGAGGTAAAACGGTATCATACATAAATTTCGAACCTATAATGTAGAAGTAAAAAATTAAATCATTTACATTTTAGTTTTTTAAGTTATAGAAAATATTATAATTACTGAATTATGACTTACTTCACTGTCTTTCTAACCCCCTCAATATAGATTGTATTAATCTATTAACCCTTAATAACTATGGAGGAGTCACCGAGACCACGCCGACTTTTAATATGTGTGTATTTTAAGCCTAGTTCAAAATTACGAATTTAGCGTCTCAGTACCTTTAAGTTACATCATTCCTATTATATTGACAAAATAAGGTCCTTGAAGATTGCCTAGTTTTATAGTTAGAACGAATTAAAATAAGCACGGGGTCTGTATGACCACGCCATAGTGTTAGTGTAACTTTTAATCTCCCATGTTTAATACAAAAATATGTGTTGAACTAGTTTGATTTCGTACAATTTAGGTAAATTGTGTTAAAAATTGAATTAGTATGAATAGCATTTGTTTGTTTTATTAGGAAATGTAAAAATAACAAAAATAATAATCAATACATTGTGGCATTATTCATCAATTGCATGGATAAATTGTAACATTTTAGGTGTTGTGATTTTTGCGAATTCAGTTTTTTTTCTTCAATTTTGTACTTTAGTTATAATTTCTCATCTATTAACTTTTCAAAATTATTATTAAATTGTTTAGAAACCCTTCAGATTAATTTAAAAAAATTCTTTTTCGTATAGATAGTATAAATGCATGCTCATACGGTACCTATATCTCTTTATATTTTTAATTGTTAATAAAAGTTTAAAATCTATTACTTTATAATTTTTTTTGACTTACTAGAATAGCAACTAAGACATCTATGATAAAACAATCCAAAAAATTAAAGTGTAAGTACATAAAAAACCAACAAATAAAGCGTGGTCTCTGTGACCCCACAGTAGTGATAGTGTAACAATTATTTGACCATAGTTATTAAGGGTTAATGCCATAATTGTTTTGTAGGGTAATAAATTGAGTTCAATAATGAAATTTTTTATCATTGTTATCAGCTGGTTATTGTTATCAAAAGCGTAAATCACAATAAGCTGGATCCACATCAGTTAGTACTCTACTTTGTATGCATATGTATTAAATTAAAATTTAAAAATTAAAAATTAACAAACTCATTATAAACAATAAAATTCAATTATTTTTCATAAGCTTCAGGCAACATTGTTAATTTTGAAATTTTAATATAGTAGGGGAGAGTGGTCCTGAGTCGGCACAGTAAGCCTTTTGTCCGAAAACGAAAGGTAAATCAGATTTTATAGCACTAATAAGAGTGTAGTTGCATACGGAGATCGTTTGCCTATAATTCTATGTAATTTAGGAAGGTGCAGTGTGGCTTTTGCAGTCGCAATGCAGTGCAAAGTGAATAACAACATTTTGATTATTTATTAAAACCGTGTTCCTGAGTCGGCACCCCCCTGGTCTTGAGTCGGCACCCCATGTTTTTTCGCTCGAATGCAGAAAAAAGCGCTGATTCTCTAAGTTGAAACAGGAAATGGTCGAATTTGAACCATTCAGAAGAATAAAACATGCATTTTTTGTCAAAAATTTTTTATGAAAACATTTCTCAGCTACATACACAAATTTTATATTGAAACCTTTCTCAGGTACATTGTTGAAAGAAAATGGAAAAAAATATGAATTTTGAATTAAACTAAAGGAGTTAATTGAAAAAATGATGATCATTCGCTATCGTCGTCAGATTCATAATATGTAGGGCGTACTGAGCTCTGTAGCGAACGCAAGTGCAATCCACTTGTGGAGGCTGGGGAGACTGTGTTCTTGTTTTTTTGGGCGTTTGTTTGACCCTGTTTTGTTTTTTCACGGTCGTCCTCGTGGTCTTTTTCTTTTGGTATTGCGTTGACGACGCTGTTCTTCTTCCTCAGCGATACGGCTGATTTCAGCATCAGCCGTTAAAATCGTCGTTCGGCTCGGCTTTCGGCCTCGTCGTGCGCCTGTCGTTTTGCGCGGTGGTGCCTTTGGAAGCATTTGGAAATTTTGAAGCGTCAAGATCAAAAAAATTGGTGCCGACTCAGGACCACTTCGACTTTCTACAGGTTTCGCGTGATTTCACACCCAAACAAATCCAAATGGAAAATCGACATAACCAATAAATTACAACATTGAATAAAGAAACCAGCGCACTCACTCATTTTAAATTTCGGAAATATTTACATACCTGTAGCTGCTTCAGAATACATGACAAAAATGAAATTGTGTCACAAATGAAAATTATAAACGCGCTCATACTCACAGCACCAATTCAAATTGACAACTGCAAGCGTAATTTACGTCAGTGGTTACCAACATGTCAGACGACAAAATAATTGAGCCGAAACGTGTGCCGTCTCTGAGAAACACCATGGTGCCGACTCAACCCGCAGTGCCAACTCAGGACCACTGTCCCCTATTATTTATTTATATATTCATAAATAATATGATATTATATAAAGAAAATATTATACTACTTTAAAAAGTCGGTTTACTGCAAATGGAATAAAATCAATAAATTATAGCAAAATATTTATTTTACTATAGATAGATATTATAATATAGAATTGATTATTATATTATTACATAATACAAATTTTAGTTATAAGCACTATAGCACCTACCTAAATTTTAAGTTTTATTTATCAAATATGTAGGTAATAAAACTAACCAATCGTGTAAATTTAACTGCAGTTTTATTTTTATATTAGTTTGTTAAACTACCTGTTTTCTGTTTGGTGGTTTACAGGTTGTAAACCTATATAATTACAAAAACTTTTCTTTTTCCTCTTTCTTCGATTAGTCAGACTTGTGTCAAATATAGAATTAATTCCTAAGGATATTCAGTCGGAGTTCAGAATTATGGACAAAAAAATGGTTGTGAATTTATATAAAACAAATTATAGTTTCTCAACTATAATTTGTTTTATATTAATTTAAGATCAACTAAATACGTTTTTTAAAATTTTGGGTTTTTTAAATTCAAATTTTGAAAACATGAATTTATAATAGTACCTAATAATATTTTTGGCTAATACAAATTAAATTAATTTCATCCCTTATAAAATGTATTTTATAATGACAATGACAATTCTGTCGTTTAATAATGGATAAAGGATTCACTATGATATCTGTTGTGCTTCAAGAAACCGAATAAGAAAGTCGAAAAAAAAACGAATAAGAAATGAAAGAAAAAAGAATAAGAAAACAAAAGAATACTTTAAAATAAATGAAGAAATTCAATAGCGGGAAGTCCGACTTGACGAAAATCGGTTGAGAAATACCCATCAAGACAAACATTTTACTAAATAAAAAGTTCAAAAAAGTCGTTCAATAGTCACTTGGAATGTGTATATCCAATCGGTGGATCCAAATAATGGGTGAAGTAATTTTATAATGATAGAACCAGATTATACATACAGAACATGGTTATTCAAAAATTAAAATACACTAAAAGGGGTGATGAAAAATATATACAAGGTGAATCAACAATATGGCTGGACGATTGTTAAATTGCCAATCGAAAATTAAACTAGCTGAATATATAGTGTGGAAGCATTTTTCAAATATCTATTTTGAATTCAAAAGCTATTACGATAGTACCAAGTACCAACATATCTATTAATATTATACAATGACAATACATTCCTTTTTTATGAATCAGTATTTGTCATGTTATAATATGACGTAAACATAGTCATCCAAGTAAATATGCAGTACCTACTACTCCGTGGGTGTTGTAAAAATTGATTCCAATCTATTTTGCAATCGATAAGCTGTTACGAATTTGATTGACCGCTGATCAATTTGCGTAGCTTCGATTTGCATATTATTGCAACAAATCATCAAAAATATAGTAAGATATCAGAAAATCTGATCTGCGTCGGGATGATTTAATTTGAGTCCTTTCAGATAAAATAAATTTAGTATAAGTATTTTTTTAATTATTACCTATTAGTATTTTACACTTACCAAAAAATGCATTCAACACTGTTTAGAACTAAAATGCAAAAAGTTTTTATTCAATATTCAATTTATTCAAAGTATTTGAGCAGTTAAAAGTTTTTTCCTGATGAGCGGGTATGCTGAATCTGCTGCTGAATATTATTGTCTCATGTAGATTATTATTGCCTCGTGTAGAATGTGTATCAAAATATAATGCAATTTGAATTGTTTTGATATGCATTGAAACGTAAACTCGACGCAAATTGGAGACCCTAATGTTTTATACGGGGTGGCCCACCTTAGAGCCGAATATTAACATGCTAAATTATTTTTTTGTTAAGATTCTTGCTTCCTATTCTGACAGATGAAAAATGATATCACCCAAAGCTATTTTTTCATTTTTTTCCAAAAATAATACACTTGAAATTTGCTAATTTCTGATGATTATTAAAAATGTTAAATTAAAATAAACGGTTTTTGAAAAATCAACCCTGCTCAATATATTCTTTGAACTGTTAAAGTTTTCCAAAGGAAATTTGATTTTTTTTAAATTATTTGGGTATTTTATTTTCAAAGCATTTGTGATTTTTTGAAAATCACTTATTTCACTTCCATTCTTAAATCATATTTTGGATAGGATATAGGTATCTTCAGACGAAGAAAAAATCACTTTCAAACGATATCAGCCAATCAAACAAATTTAAATTTACTTTCTCGCATTTTGTTTACGTTTCGTATACAAATCTTTACAATTTCGCATCACTTCTTTAAAATCTCAGTTGTTCATTCTATTATGAAACTAAATGAAAACTTTGGTGTGGGTTTGAAAATAAAATGCAACGGCAACCAAGCAAGTACATTTTATTAGGCTGCACGGGTAGGCGGAAGAGTGACAGTTCTTGATGACATCAATATTATTTGCACTTAAAAATATTAAATTGCAGTTTCAAATTTTACATACGATGCAAAACCGTCAGCATTATTTTATCTGAAACGACGGATATTGAATTATACCGACGTTTATCAAAATGCTACTCTAATCAAGACTCAGGTGTACCAAGATGATCTCCTTGGCGTACTAAATACGACCGTAAGCGTAGACGTGTTGTTTATAAACTTATTTTTTATATTGTCAAATTTATGAAAAAACATCCAAATAGACGTTGGATAATTGATTTTCTAGTCCAAATTATTGTACCCAATTTAAGATTTAACCCACCCTCCTTTCCAAGTGTTCTACAATGAAATGCTGTTCATTTGATTTATTGGTTATAGTTTTTAAACAATAATTAAAAAAAAATGAATAAGAAGAAATAATAGGAAAAAAAAAGAAAACACTATATCTTAACATTTTGACTTTTTTGTTATTTTATTATGATGCTGGAGATATGGAAAAAGCATTTAATCAATACATTTTTATTTGAAATTTTGTTTTTGTTTTTTATATGCTTAAAAGGTCAGATTGTAACATTTGGGAAATTAATTCTCAAATCGGAGTTGTTGGGATATAAAGGGTTAATTTCTATAATATCATCCACTGATGGCCGGTCATATAATAGGTATATAATTTCTTGGAGGTGGAAGCATTTCAGAAGATTTTAGAAGCTTATTCTTATTACGATTGCTTTATATTATTTTTCACATTTTTAAACATTCTTCTTCTTCTTCCTCTTTCTAGAAACAATTTTCTAGAGAATTCTGTTCTAGTAGGCCTTAAGGCCTGTTATTTCCCAACAACTGCGTCATTTTCTTGACAGTGTTAAAAACTTTAAGCATATAAATATTTTACATCCTTCTGGTAGCTTGCTAGACTTGTCTTCAGATGTGCCGGTATCCTGGTTTTTTATGTTAATGGTGGCAATTCACTAACCCAGGGGACCACCGGCTTAACATGCCTTCCGAAGCACGGAGACAAGTCATAAGAAAGTTTGACTCTTTCCAGGTTTGAACCCTGTACCCCGCATTTGCATTCAACTGCATTAGCTGCAAGGCAATGACATCCTAATTTTTTTCTCTTTAAAAATTGATTACCTATTTCTTAATGTTTGGAGGGGAACTTAACCCCATGTCTCCTTCCCTCATATTTGACCCGTCTAATATTTTATAATAATAATCGTCTAAATATGTCTGTAATACTCGGTAATGCTTACTTTTAATAAAAATTAAAGTAGGTACTTCATTAAATTTCTATGCCTATAACAATAAATTATTAACTTAAAAAATTAATTCAGTAAACTAAATTATCAAGATTTTGTTTTGTATGACCGATTTTAATATCATAAAAGAAATCTATCTGTTTGGTTCGTCCAAAGATAGTTCCAGTATGGCCTACAGACCGCACAGTCTGAGCGATTCAGTTTTAAGAATAAAAATATAAAGCAGGTTTAGGTACTACTTACTTCATTAGTAAACGAGGGGAAGCATCGATTTATGGTTTTATGGTGTATAGTGTACACTCATTAGGATGTAAGGACCCTTTCAAGGATTGCAAGGAATACAAGGGGATGCATAGGAATTTCTTAGTTATTGTAAGAATATAGCAGGTGTAGGGTAAGGTGTTCTAAGACTGCGCGGTCTCTAAGACTGCGCACCTCTTATATTTCGGCATGGGTGTTTGTTTTCTTGCTAATTTTAATTCCTACACATCACTGCCAATAGCGTGGTTACCCTTAACGATTTTTGTCGTAAAAAAATGGGTAATAAACATTTTAGGTAAGTTTTACCATTTTACGCTGTTTTGATCTAATAATTCGACATTTTGGAAATTGTGTACGGTCGTTGTTTTTGTGATTATCACCTGCATATTGCAATATCATGTAAACAAAACTCTTAACCAAGCGTGGATGATGGTATTATTTTCCAATTTAATTGGAGATGGCTATATTCGTGTCCTTTTTAAATTTATGGAGTGGCGTGTAAGACTGCGCGGTGTGGTGGTTTGTAAGACTGCGCGCGTACTTTTACAAATCTCACATTGTAATGCTGGTTAATTTTATTCTTTTTACCTAAAGTGAAGTTGATTTTATGGCCAGTCGTGTGACGGAGAGGGAAATCTCTGAAACTTCAATTCGGCACACAAAATAAGTCCAAAGAAAAATTAAAAAAAAAATTGGAAGCAAAGAGTAGTTGGGTTGTCCAGGATGCATAGAACAAAGTAAATGCCAATAACTGAAGATTGGATCGAGTATACATCATGCTCTCAGTGGTGGCAAAAGAAGTGAACTGCATAATACTAGCATGTGATGTGATCTATGCTTGTAAACTGAATGCGCAGTCTTGCAGACCCAAGTGACTTTTTCTGATTTTTTTGTTTTTATTAATAAAGTATATGTAATAATTACTAATTAAATTTGTATAATAATGTTGTTGAAAGACCAATAAGTTTTAATACAAATTTCTGAGTTTTTAATTGCTTTAGTTTTTTTAATATACCGGGTCAAACCTTAAGTGCGCAGTCTTAGAGAACTCTACCCTACACCAGAAAGGATCAGAGGTGTTTGTTAGCTGTGCGGCTGAAGGCCGCACTGGTACTACTTTTAGGTTGGTAATAAATGAACGAATCAATCCTGATTGCATTATGGACTGCGTGTTATGGACAGATCTATTTATACGCTTCTTATTATGATGATACTAATGTATTGTCATGGCAAGGCTTTAGTTAGTTTCTGGTACCGATGACGTCGATCAACAAGAAGAATTTTCAATTTGTTGATGTTATATTATAGCTATTACTCTGTTTTTTAAATTTTGTGTTTTGCTGTTCTATCATAATAGTATATGGGTCATTTCTCCAATTAAAGTCAATTTGAAAGTCTCACCCTCGCGGATCTTTTTCAAATTTTGTGGAGTTATTCACTGTATAATAATAATTTTTGTGTGAACTTTTTCGGTAATTTTTTTGAAGTAGAAAGATTTGTCATAAAAATTCGAACAGTACAGTTTCTTTTGTAAAAAATTCTCAGCTTTTCAATGAAGATATTCATGTTTTATTATAAGCAACACAAGACCCTTAAAAATTCAATTAAAGTGAAAAAAGCGATATTTCTGACAGTGAGGAAAGTTTTTTCCAAATTTGATAATATTTTATGAAAGCTGAGAAGTTTTTACACAAGATACAGTGTCTCACAAAAGTAGGTTAACAAAGTAAATTTTTCATTATAATCTTAATTTTCATGTTTACTTATTATCGAAATCAAAAAAATTAAAAACATAATCTTAATATAGTTTAATTTTGTGAATATTAAAAGAAAAAGATATAAAATTTCACACTTTTCCAGTTCTAAATAGAAAAACTACAGTACACCCATAAAAATTTATGTCACAAAAGTAGGTTAACAAACACAAAATTATATACAGAAATAAATCTTAAAAAGAAATTTCAAGAATATAGGTGTGATATTAGTATGTGTTTGTAAAATATAAATTTAACAAAAACTTAACTGAATGTTAAAATATTAGGATTTTAACTTTAAGCAAAGAACACAATACGAGAAATTTTATTTACTAAACACTTTAAAAACGTAATTTATTCCAAATGACAAAGTAGAACCAGAAAATAGTTTGAAAATCTGACAAAGAATGCAAATATAGGGGGGGGGTGCAAAAACGTGGAGTTTTTACGAAAAAGTTGAAAAATATAGCAAATTTTAAGTAAAAATTAAAGTTATTGCGATATAAAGATCTTTATTTCAAGGTTATTGCCCATCATCAGTCGCAACTAAACCGATAAAAAGAAACAAAAATGAAAAAAAAAATTGATCGGAAAAATAATAATTGAAACAAAAAATGTGAAAAGAATTTTTGTGAAAAATTAAAAAAAATGAAATCTAAGAAAAAATGAAGTTAAATCAACGATTAAAATACTACAGAAAATTAATTTAAAATGCTTACCACTTGAATAATAAATATTAACTAGGTTCCATCCACACGAGGAGTTCAAAACGAAATGAAGGTTAGAAAATTAAAATAACTAAAATTGTCACTGACAATAGAGAAGCATGGTGTACACAGTACCAACATGACTTCAAAAATATAAATTTGAATTTCAAAAATTCAAATTTTATCACAAAAAATCAGCCTTGCGACCGCCTAATGTACAGAAATAAATCTTAAAAAGAAATTTCAAGAATATAGGTGTGATATTAGTATGTGTTTGTAAAATATAAATTTAACAAAAACTTAACTGAATGTTAAAATATTAGGATTTTAACTTTAAGCAAATAACACAATACGAGAAATTTTATTTACTAAACACTTTAAAAACGTATTTTATTCCTAATGACAAAGTAGAACCAGAAAATAGTTTGAAAATCTGACAAAGAATGCAAATATAGGGGGGGGGGGTGCAAAAATGTGGAGTTTTTACGAAAAAGTGGAAGTCTTTGCTTAAAGTTAAAATCCTAATATTTTAACATTCAGTTAAGTTTTTGTTGAATTTATACAAAATTATATGTTAGTACCCACAATGTCCACCCCCTCGAATTGATATAGTTGCCAATCTAAATGGTAATGTTTGGGTATACTTACTAGTACACTCAATTGGAGTAATATCAAACCATATTTCCTCTATTAAATTGCGAAGGGTAGTCAAATTCCTGGGACATATTTCTGAGATTCGGAGTTTAAGCAGAGTCGAAAGGTTTTTTATAGGAGAGAGGACCTGACTCTGGGGTGGCCACTCCATAACATTAATATTGACATCTTGAAGGTAATTGGTGACAATTTTGGCGCGGTATAAGGAGCATTGTTCCGCTGCAGAATAAATTCTTCACCAATTAGACGTTTACCTTCTGGTATAATTACTTTTTTTAAAAGATTTAAATATGCCTCAACATTGACTCTTCCTTCTATTTTGTATTTTCAATTTATTGATTCTTAATTCTTAATTTATCTATAATATAATTATTAATTACTATCAGTTACTTTCATTTCAATTTTCATTTCTATAATTGACAGCTCGTGTGGGCTTACAGCGAAAACTCACTAAGTCAATATTTTATGAAATTGAGGTTTTGATGAAACTCGATAACTCTAATGCATTGCTAAGGGATGGTAAACTCGCTAAGTCAAAAGCTAATATAATTATTGAATACTTTCATGATGTATTATCTCACTAAGTCTTTTAAAGAAAATTTCGTTTTGCAAAAACTCATGAAGTCCCTTGACTCCTGTATACACGGTTCATGACTGGCTGAATTTTTTTACGAAAGCTAGATCCAAAAGAAATAGAAACAAAATAAAAGATGTTTACCATGTATGTGAACTAAAATTCCATGATTTTCTTAATTTGCCACAGCTTTCAAAAAAATTTATGAAAAATAGAACCCTCGATAGTCAAAAGCAAAAAGTTAACTGGTTAAAAATTAAAAGATTTAAATTTGAAAAGGAACAACCGTGGATCATTCAGTATTGAAAATAAATACTTCAATTACGTTGACGAATATCAGAAGATAAACGTTAAGGGTAATACCAGATCAGTACTAAATCTTGAAAAATATACATTAACCAAGTTATATAATGAAAAATTCCCATCTCCAAAGAAAAAAAAAAGATCTTTTAAAGCTTTGCGGGAAGCATACAATTCCAGAAGAATTTCATGGTTGGTACCAGGGTTTACCAGCAAATTCTTCTGCGTCCTTAGTACCTGAACCTGGTATTGACGATAGTAATGTGTAATAATATAATTTATTGCACGCATTTATTTTAATATAGCGTTTTATAGTTTCATACTATAATAATAATAAAATAATCTGTTCAATAATATTGCTGTTTATTTAAAAATGTACCCTTTTTTAGATATAAATTCATTATTACTTACTCACTTAGTCTGAGGAGGTAACTTTTTTTAATTTGGCAAAACTCATTAAGTCATATTTTTTATATTTTGGACTGATTAAAAATAAAAAATTATATAATATTAAGATTTTGGTTGTCCTATTCCTTTAAACCTATATCAAAAATTTTAATAAATAAAAATAATGAAAAAGATACAGGAGTTGAAATTAATGACATTTTTAAATCCTTTGTTTTCTCAGTTTGCAATTTTTTGACTTAGTGAGTTGTCGCTGTAAGCCCACGAGCTATTTTCTAGGCTACGTATTTCTATAATAACCACTTTACTCGACTTTACACCAGCTTTTTGCTGGTGTCAGTTTATTGTAGTTCTGAACTGTTCAGAGTAGATCCGAGTAAGTTACACTGGACAAACGAACGCGGTCAGTTTTCTTACACCGATACAAACGAACGCGTTTTTGTGTTCCGAACTACTCGGAACTACACCGAGTAGACAAACGAACAGACCTATACATCCCCAAATCGAGAAAACCTTTTATAATGATTTTAGTGTGGGTTTAGTGCACTTATACGAGTATACTTCTGCATTTTTCCTACAAACTTACATCCTACCATGATATATTTCAGACGAATCGTAGATTCGTCAGTCCATAATATTTTATCCCAATAATTTAAGGGTTTTAAAATGTTATCTGAATAGAACTTCATCCCTTTTTTAATATTAATCTTGTTAACAAGGGGTACTCTGCGAGCAATTCGACCATTTTTATTTACTTCACGAAGACGACGTCTTACAATTTCTGTCGATATTTGATTTTTGCTGTAAATTTCAAGGCTTGCACGAATACCTGGAGCGGACATGTAAGGATATGAAGACGATATTGTTTGTATTTTAATATCCTCCCGTTTATTTGTGATTGTTGGCCGTCCTTGTCTCTTAATTGCCGTTACTCTACCTCCGGTTTTGAATGATTTTATAATTTTAAAAACCGAAGTTGGTGATTTATTAAAAAATTTGCTATCTCGCGAATTTTTTTTGCCATCTCCATGCATATTTAGTATTAATGTACGTTCTTCTAACGTTAAATATTTAAATTTGGCCATATTGGTACTTTAAATTTTGATAATTCTGAATTACCTTGTTTCATTTCTAACCTTTTTGAGTTTTTCAAAAAAATTTGTAGGTACTAAAATGCTTGAATTGACTTCAATATATTGAAATGTCATAAAGTCAATCAAAGAAGTCGGTTAAGGAATTTCTTTAAAGTTTAAATTTGTCGTTTGTAAGACTCAATATGGAGATAATTTTGAATAACTAGCAATGAAATTGTAACTTTAAACACATAAAACTATAACAGATTTGATTTTCTTATAAGTGTGATGTGCTTCTTGCGAATTTGTGATGTGTACGCAGGTGTATCAATAATTTACCTGAAATTGGAAAATTTCCGTAATTTGAATAAACGGCGCTAGGAAGTGACCACTTACGATTTTTGGTGTTGTATTTCTGGATGTTTATGGTGGTATGGATAAGTTTGATAAGGCTTTTTCCGAAAAGGTTGTCTTGAACCAGCCGTCTTGGGACACGTTTGATGCTTGCGGATGATTATTCGCAATTATTCCCAAAAAGACAAATTTAGTGAGCTTTTGAGTTACAAAAGCGATTATATCGACGAGATAATAAATCGTGAGTATTCTAAAACGATTTTTATTACTGTGGAACGAAGTTTTCACACGTTTTATGTGGGTCGCAGGTAGATTTGACCACGATATTAAAATTGCACATTTTGGGTTTGTAAAACCTGAAATACGGCGAAGAAGTTAAAATTAATAAGTGATTTGTTATATGGACGAGTTTTATACCACTTATTATCATCGATGACCAGTAAAATTGCCGATTATAAAATATCATATGAAAATTTTGAGGTTAATGGAAAAGTCGCACGTTTTGACTACTATTTTGGTTTGGAAGTAGCAGATATTCGTTCAAATCAATCTTTGAGATTTGGAACCACCACAGGAGAGATTTCACACGTCACGTCACTAATTTTCTGGATAAAATCACAGGACTTAGAAGATTACAGAAGCCGTTCTGCCGTGTGTATGGAAGCAGGAAGCCATTTGACATTTGGGTGCGTTCTACAGATTGGGACCGTTACTGATGTACAGAGTGTTTCACAAATTGCCCTCGACACCAATTTACCACTTCAAGTAAGAAATCTGAACTCTTTGTATCAAAACACCATTGTACAAAATTATTTTTATTATTGTTACACTTTTTACATGCACCAAGCGATAAATAAAAGTATAGCTGAGTTTTTGATAGTAAATGATACTTTTTATTTATCGTTTGTACACTTTACACACCATATTGCATATTGCTTGACATTTGTGTCAGAGATTATTAAAATTGCTCCATTTTTGAATTTGCTTAGTTTAAATAAACTGCCCTCTGACTTATTGAGATCTTTGATTGCCTTAAATTCATTGAATTCACGACCCTGTAAATATTTGTGGCCTCAAAATTTGCAAACCGAACTTAAAGCTAGCTGGCATTCAATTGTTCGAGTGCACACATTAGGCGAGGTTTCATCCCTGACTATAATTAGGGGCGTCATTGAGCCGTGTTACACGACAATATTGATATGATCTTTTGCCCTTAAAAAATCTACAAAGGCCGCTGTATACCATTTTTACGCCGTAGTTGAGTTTCTCTCTTTGTCCGGGTCGGTGGATTCAACAGACGAAATAATGAGAGTTAAGGGATTCCAAAAGATGTTCTTACTACCCCTATCTCGGTTGTTTAGGAAACCCCACATGCAGGTGCCAATCAATGGATTTAAACAGAAGTAATAATAAGGTGGGATCGACAACAAATTTGTCCCAAACCAAATGTGTTAAGGTGCAATAATCCAGAGATTCAAGCAATATTAAATTTTCCAAATTCATAAGCTAAACTTGGATGTCTATTATTCATGTAGCAAGTGTAAATTTTAAATCAATTGTACAATTTTCATTAATAAACTCATTAACAACACAAATTGTCGCTTAGTCTGAGTTTATTAACTTAAAACAAATTTTTACCTTACAATTGGTAAATTTTCACTTTGGTAAATTACGTTACTGGAGACGCGCTGGCGACCATGTGTTGATCCACGTAGTCCAGTATCCTCGAAGTTGCAAGTGTTCCAGTCCGCTACCGGAATTCTTGTGCTCGCTTCATTCGCGATGAACACACGATTTTCACTAAGTGCACGTACGCAATTATTCACTACTGCGAATTTACAAATTTCGCTCCTTGATTCCTGGATCAAAAAGCTTGATACGAGTTCCTCAATTGGAATCTACCAAAGAACTTCACGTGTTCTCAGTCTGAGATTTACCAAGGAACTGGCTGCTTTTTCTCTGCTCGCTGGCTTTGCGTTCCCAGTTTTCAAAATTTGATTTTTGTGAGTGGGAGTTTTTTATTTTTGTTGGCAAAAATGGCTCTACTTTCCAGGTAACATAACGTCTTTCTTTATTCGCGTATGCACTGAATTATTCTTAACACTTTGTTTTTTAGAACTTTGGCGTTACAAAATCATTACCAAATGATGTACAGGATGCGACATAAACTTTGTATTTTACAAATAAATTCAGAAATGTTTGTTTTATGTGTAGAATTCGTTATAAATGATGGTTTTGTAAAATTGATGCAAATGTTTCCTTTTATGTCAGTCAAATTAACTGACCACTGATTTTAAAGCAAATTAATTCAAATTACCACCTTGTTCGTCTGCTTACACCCTTAAATTACGAAATATCACCACAATATATTATAATTTCAATAAACTCAATTGCACTTGTGCTGATAACTAAAGACTGATCTTTAAAGATTTTGTTAACCTACTTTTGTGACATAAATTTTTATGGGTGTACTGTAATTTTTATATTTAGGACTGGAAAAGTGTGAAGTTTTATATTTTTTTCTTTTAATATTCACAAAAATAAACTATATTAAGATTATGTTTTTTATTTTTTTGATTTCGATAATAAGTAACCATGAAAATTAAGATTATAATGGAAAATATACTTTGTTAACCTACTTTTGTGAGATACTGTATGTCATATTCACGATGTGCATATTTTTTGTTTAATTACAAATAAATAAAATGTAAATAAAAATTAAAAAACTTTCATTTTTGAAATTATTTGGGATGTTCAAGTTTTATTTCAAATTTGATATTTTTTTCTGAAAGCTGAGAAAGTTTTACACAAAATATGTCATTTTCACGATGTGCATATTTTTTGTCTAATTACAAATATATAAAATGTATGCTCTCTACAAATAAAAAACTTTCAATTTTAAAATTATTTCGGATGTTGAAGTTTTACTTCAAATTTGATATTATTTTCTGAAAGCTGAGAATTTTTTTACACAAAATATGTCATTTTCATGATGTGCTTTTTTTTTTGTTTAAGTACAAATAAATAAATTGCATGCTTTCTACGATTAAAAATATTTTATTCAATATAAGCCCATCGTGAAAATGAAAAATGACATATTTTGTGTTAAAAATTCTCAACTTTCAGAAAATAATAATCAAATTTGAATGAAACTTCAAAATCACAAATAATTTCAAAAATAAAAGTTTTTGTATTTAAACAAAAAATATGCACATCGTGAAAATGACATATCTTGTGTAAAAGATTCTCAGCTTTCAGAAAATAATATCAAATTTGAAAGAAAACTTGCCGCACTGTCAGAAAAATCGCTTTTTTTACTTTAATTAATTTTTTAAGGGTTTTTTGTTGCTCATAATAAAAAATGAATATCTTCATTGAAAAGCTGAGAATTTTTTACAAAAGAAACTGCACTAATAGAATTTTTATGAAAAATGTTACTAATAAGTACTTCAAAAAAAAATTAACGAAAAAGTCCAAACAAATTTTTTTCTCAAAATTCAAAAAATCATTACGACGAAAATACTTAATATTAAGAGCCAAAATCCTCAGTGAGTCTTTATTTTTATATAGAGAATAACTTCACAAAATTGAAAAAATCCGCGGGGGTGAGACTTTATTATAAGATTGACTTTAATTATTATTGGTGGAATGACCCATTATCCCATTAATGCCATTATACATATTATATTTCCAAATTAAAATATAAAGTGTTTTAATATTATTATTAGTATAAATTAGTATTATATTTTAATAATTTACAAATTAAGGTAATAAAATTAATATTGTATTCATTCATCATCAGAAATTATACAATAACAGGTAAACATGGAAACATTTACAATATATTGTCATTTCACGAATTAATAATTAACCAATTTAAATATTATTATTATTTATTATTATAGTTTATTTATGAAGTAGTATACCTATTATAATATTTTTCCTAAAAATGATTCCAAATAATACCATAATATACCAATAATAATAATATATATAATAATATATTATAACTAAATTTAATTCTTTAATCAAATATAGAATATATTGAGGTGTAATTATTTTCCACACAAAATAAACCGAGAAAAATCTTTCGCAGCTTAGAGTAAATTTAAATTTTAACTATTATTTTATTATCTTCGAATTGGGTGGAAAATGACCTTCTCACCCGCTAGCTCAATCGGTTATCTTTTTTCTTGATATAGTACTTTGACTATAAATTCCATTCTGAAAGTTAAATTATCCAATGCAATTAAAATTATCCAATTCTTCTCGTCTTTTTCCGAATACCGACTAAAAGAAAACACACCAAGTATTTCTCATTACTTTTATTTAATTTCTCAATCAAAATTCAATTCTTTGCAAAAACTTTATTAACAAAATCAAATCACGACCACCCACGCCTGGACGGCGTACGCAAGTCAAGTCTTATCTCCCTTCGCTCCGAAATCTGCGCTTCGCAGCGACCTCGAACAGCCGCGAAATTCAAATTCCCTAAAATAAACTCTTTACAATAAACAATTTTTGTTTGTTCTTTATTCAAAATTAACACGACATCAAGTACTACCTATTTTGTTATACCATCTCCATATTATATCATTCTCCACATTTTTCTGCCTTAATCTTATCACTTCCGATTTCTATTTTGTAATTAGTGCACTACTTTTATATACGATAGAAAGCGCATGGTGGCAAGCGGGTTAATTTGCCCCCCCCCCGACTCTGTTAGAACCAAAGGTTAAATATTTATTTATACAATTATTAGAAACATCGTAAAACAAATTTCACATTTTTTATTCAACAACGAATAAATAAAGAAGCAGAAATATTCTAAGAAGTAGACGGAAGTAGTAACCTTTAACATTTTTTTCCTTGCCTAACAATAACTAACTTTCCATACCCCCAGACCCGGCTTTCTGATTGTTCACTTTCAATAATACCGTATCGTATCATCCAGGTGAGGGAGAAGTTGTTTTATAGGAACATAAACTATAAACTGCATATAGTACTTAATTTTATCTCATTTTTACAATATTTTCTTCTATTTTTTTTAGATTACCAAAGCCCCCTGGTTTAGTTTGCACCTCAAATCTGTGAGCCCGTGGTCTCCACCGCACCACCTTTACCAAGCTCTAATTACGGCTTTAACCATTACCATCAGTTAAAATATCGTCGGCTTAATCTGATGTAAAGTACGTAATTCCACTTTGAGCGGAGTCCACCAAATTGAGATTTTACACTATTCTAGTGCTCTAGTGGCAAACTATTGAACTATTAATAAATCCGTGTGTTCTTTGCTTACATTAAATGTTCGTCCGAAATAACATTCAATAATCTTAACAAAATAACAAAATTTAATGCGGCATGACATCATCTCTTGCTTGAATTGTTTCCCGAATTCTTTTATGCGTATTATAATTTACCAAAGTCTGATACTCTTCTGCAGTAGAGCAACTCAGTCCCAGGCTTCTTCAAATTTAGCCTTCAGACTTTCATGAGTTATTGATGAGTTCTTTGTGGACTGTTTCCCCGTATTTGTTTCATTTTATACCATAGGATTTTGATGACATTTAAGTCAGGACTGCTTGAAGGCATTTTTATATCAATTTTGGGTAGTTTCAGCTTCATAACATGAAGTGCCGTCTTGCTGAAAAATAAATGGTTCCACCGGGTAGAATTCTTCAAACTGGGGAGCAAGTTATTTTCCAGTTATTTCTTTTGATACTTGATGAATGTGTTAATAGTCCCATCTATGAATTGCATGCTTTCTACACTTTAAGCTGCCATGCAGCCCCAAATCATTACCTACTCTCGAAGCAAACTTAACAGTTAACAGTTCATTTTAATCAATCCTTATGGTTCATTTTTAGTTCTTATGCACTTACACATATCGCACCGCCAGTTCAATAGGGTTGCAAGTGCATAAGTAGTAATTGTTGAGAAATCAAGGAAACAGTTTTATAGTTACTTAACACTTAATGAGTTCATAGGAACTTATCTTTTACCTCAGTTCGTTTCTAAACAAAATTTTGCTGATATGGCAGTATTCTACAATAGCTATGATTGCAAAGAACTGCAATACAGCAATAACTAAAAACAGACCAATTTTGCACTCGCAACCCTATTGAACTGGCGGTGCGATATATTATATTATGTTAACTTTGTGGATTCATTCCTAAAAATAACCGAATTCCACCGCTTCTTTGTCCATTGCATATTATAATATTCTTTATCATGCCAAGAGTTTTTTCTGGTGTTCGATGGGAATGGCTTTTCTCTATCTTCAAATAATATATTACGGTTATCGTATGTTACATTACCAAATTTGAAATTGTAATGTAGGTACCTACCTACTTAATGAATGATTATAAGTACTACCTACCTTATGAAAACCAATATCGATCTTTTATGGATCCAGTCTCTGCATTCCATTCTGATGTTATTTTCCTTATAAGTAACAGTAGGTATCAGTATGTCTCTTCTGGTCTTTTTGCAGATTTTTTGTTATGACAAAACACAAAGTTGACATAATTTATTAAAGCAAATATAGCCTCGTTTGTTTAAACACTAAACCAGCGCCTACCACGATTTTATTTACCGATAATAAAGGTAACTAGAGATTATAATCTGAATTTGATATGATTTTGACCGAACTGTAAGTTTTCGGATTTAGTTCAATAAAATAATGTTATGACAACAAAAATTTGTTTATTTCCGTTATTCTTTTCCAGGATCAAGTAACCTGAATAATAATGATTCTAAAACCTCTAGTAAAATATTTTGCTATTAAAGATAGGATATTGAAAAATTATTTCGACAGAAGTGACCGAACGTAATAATAATTTATTGTAGTTTGTTTTTGCAACTATTATGTAAGTATTTTGAGCAATTCCTAACAAAATGCATCTGTCTGTCACAACCACCTCTCAAACTGCTCTATTGTGCTCCAATATCGATATACTATTACATAATAGTTTTGCGCAACCAGAGTAAACCCAAAAGCACAACAAATAACTTCACCAATGTTAGGGTTGGTCAAAGTTAAAATAAGAAATATTATAATTTTTTGCAAGTAGGCAAGTCTGGAGTCTATTATTGAAGGTCAAGCAAATTTGACCGACCTACTTGATTTTACCGTCTAGCTAAACAACTTTATCAAAAGTAGGCTATATAATATTACAAATTTTATATTTCCTCTTCTTAACCAACCAAATAGTTTACGTTCATTTTTTTTGAAATCCGAAGCTTAACTTAGAAAAACTTTTACACGGTACTCCAAAATATATATAAATTTGTTAAAAAATTTAAAATTTTCAATATTTGGAAAATGGCGAAATAATGTTCGTTGAACGCCATTATAGAATTATGATATTTTTCCGGTTTAGTGGGTTTTAAATTGTGGTATTACAGTCGGTAAACTGTAGTTGGATGTTTCGGTTGCATGGTAAAATTGCGTGATTTGAGGCGGTGCAAAGCTGTTTTTATTTTAGAGTAGGGATAAAACGTAGGCAATGTGTACGCCCCTTTATTTCTGTTTCCTTTCGGCACTTGGTTGTTATCATACGTGGAGAAGTTAGTTCAGTATCGGCTGCTATTTAAATCTGTTGTTTATTCATAGTTTAATCGTAGCATATAAAAATCGTCTAAATTATTAGACATTGCTACCGTTGTTTTTATAACTTATTTTATTAGTGTAACCAGCATTAAAATATACACATAAACAATTTTAATGTTGCTATATTTCTTGTTATGGAATTGTCGTAAACACCACTTTTAATTTCGTAAATATCAATTATTGAAAAAATTTATTATAACAATAAACTGTGACTTTTTATTTCGTTTTTTGACTGAAAACTTAAACCTAGTGATAGTGCAATTAAAAAGTGCGACTCCTAATTTGGCGATAAATTAATAAAATATTGGACGTTAAGGACTGTTAGAAAATGTCAATTCAAAAATTATTCCAGTGTTTGACTAAATTTTAGTGATCCAAACTGAACTAGCACCAATAAAATGAACGACCTACCAGAAGCTCTCAAAGCTCTCAATTTTGCGGCGGGACGCTCAGCTTTACAATCTCCCCATATTGTATCTACGGTAAGCTTTATGGTTAATAATAATTGTTAGAATGTAATGCAGATAATTTGTTGTAAATGTTTGTGCAACTTCTTGAATTATGAAACCTTTTGTAAGTTTCTATGCTTATCGTGTAACCGTACTCGCGACCATATTATGTAGATAAAAGACCTCTTGGAAATTCGTTCAAATTTTTGTTATATCAATAGAAAGGTTAATCACTTCTCAATATTATGACGACGGTTTTTTTCTGCTCAAAAATTCCTGCCCGTTCTATTTGCTTTCGGGAAGCACATATTTTTGATACTATTTGGTAATTTTGGAATCTGTAATCGCAAATGTTGATAAAAGTTTCTCAATGCTGTGTATTACATCATTTAGATTATTTAATAATTTCTTAAAATTAATCTAATAGATAATGGTGCTTTTGAGCGTAGATTAATTGGTTGTTATTTTATAATAATTTTAAATTTATTTGAACGCGTCGCTTGCTGTGATATTAAATCAAAATTAAATTTCTTGATTGATCAATGAAAAAGTTTTGCTGAGTTTACAATAATCAATTCTTTGCTTACAATTTGTTTGGTTATCAATGTTCGCTATTCTATTTTTTTTTCGTGTGGTATGGAAATTGATGGATTGTGATCCGACGGATTTTGCTATAATAAATGAAAATTATGAAACCTTTAACGTGGAAATAAGTCAATTTGAAAAAAATAATCAATGAAATGTATTAAATTAAATTTATTTATATTAAAGAGTGAAATAATTATACTAGTATACGAGGTTTCATCAAAATGAAACTGAAAACTCAATTTTGATTTTGTCCCCTTCAAAATAGGTCCCGTCGGATTAATACACTTTTGCTAATTTGCCAATTTCCATTGTTTAGAACATCTTGGGAGCTCTGTTTTTTGAGATGTTGTTTTACTCCTCTATGGTGTTCAAAAGTTTCCTTTCAATGTTTTTTTCGATCTTCTGAAAGAGAAAAAGTCATAGAGAGCGAGAGCTAACCAAGTGAATGTTGCAACACTGTGGTCTTATTTTTGGTCAATAACGAACGAATATAAGCAGCGAAGCGTGAGCCGGTGCATTGTCGTGATGCAAAATCCAAGAGTTATTGGCTCATAATTGATTCGAATGAACGATTTCCTTGATTTTTGCAATGTTTTCATCGTTCATTGATGTCCAGATTTGCCATAATCTTCCACGTCTTCACGACCCTCTTTAAAACTGTACCTAGTTAGATCTCAAACTCATTCTTTTAATCTTTTTTAAAAGCGAATAAAATCATAGAGCGTCACATAAATGATATTTTAGTCAATTTACTGTCAAACATAAATAATTATGCATTGAATAGGTCTGAAACTTGACACGCACGTCGTTCACAGAACTAACCAACTTAAGAAAAAAAAACTAAGTTGGGAACATTGCCCTTGCAATTTAAAAATTGTCGTTTCTTTTTTATCAAACCTCGTACCTTCCTTATATTGAAGATTGTTTAGATACAACTATCGTGGATACAACGAATGTTCCTTTTTTAAGTAGATAAACCTATATTGCTTTTTCATATCTCAAAATAATGCAGAATAATACATTTGCAAAATTAATTACCTATATTTCTGGTCTCCACGGAAATAACAAATCACTATTTGGAAATTTGTGAAAATAAGAAAAAAACCTTATCAACTGCGTACTATACGTTATAAATAAACACATTTATAATTTAAAGATAAATTTGATACTAACTACGTCACCTTATATCAAAAAAGTTAGTTGCCCATGGAGATGAAAAACCTCCCAGTTTGGCCAAACCTCCGTTTTCATTTTTCCTTATTTTATGTCAAATTAAATAATCATAAGGTGTGTTTTAGTTTTCAACTTTTGGTCTTCTCTTAAAATCAATATGAATCTTATAAGTGCTTAAATTTAACCAGTTGAAATTCCGCCGCGAAAGAATGGAAATATAATGTGATCAAAATGATAAAAAAAGTAGTGCCCAGTATATGATTGGTTATAAATACAATACATATTATATACATACCTACACACACCTATGTTATGTTATCAACATTCCAAATTAAAAAAATAATAATAAATAAGAGATAATATCACGCAGACCGACTTACTTAATATATCCAATCTGATGTCAAAACTTCCAACTGCACCAGAAAGGAAAAATTACTGCTACTGAAAAATGTGTAAAATATTAACCAATTTGTAACCTATACATTTTATTTGGCGATTTTTAAGACGCAGTCATACTTGATAAATGTATCATAAAATACCGACATATTATTCTCTTATCTTTTATTAAAGAGCCTAAATCAATAAGTGTGTAATTTGAGACAACTATTAGTAACATCTAATATTTTCTATGAAAATAAAGTATACCTAATCGAGAATATCTCTGATTACGTCGCATTTTTATTTTATTCTGTAATATAAGCAGTTTCGTGGCAAGTCAACTGGACACGTGGCCCAGAAAATCGCAAGGGCGCCCTTTTTGTGATGTTAAAGAAGATACACAGGGTACAGAGTTTTGTCCTGCTAAATTATTTATATTAGTATCAATGTTACTGAAATATAACGGAGATGCAAGGTGGACAAAAAGTCCTTGTGATTTTTGGGATAGACCCCTACTTAGGATAGATTTGCTTGATTTATGGTTCCGATTGCACGGTAAACTGAATTCTAAGTCTTTTTTCATATATTATGTAATGTAAATTTACCTTATTTTCTAAATTAATTACTAATTTTCTTTTTGTAAGATCGAAACATGTCGGTGATTGATGGCTCTGAATAATCAGTTCAATATATTATGATTTTTCAAATCGATCACATCGTAACTCTACTAAACACAGCCTTGATATAATAATATACTAATCGGGGCCATTTGAACCAATGTGCTGTATGTATTATTATATAGTCTTCCCGCTAAGCAGCCCATGCCACAAGGAATATAATATAGTCGGGCTTTATGTATTTTTATTTTATTATCCGAACAACTAACAAGGGGACATTACAGTGAGTATGTCACCAATCGAGATCCCAATTTGTTTGGTGATTCTAGTAGCTAAAAAAATTATTATTTTTTCGGATTTTAGTCGATTAGCCCTTAGTTCTTGAGTTAGGAATTTTTGAAAATACCATAGTGGATTAACTACTATATTATTATTAGCTATTATTACAAAAAACTGTGGTGGTGTATTGGTTAAATATGTGTAATGGTAATTCGTTGGGTCGTAAATTCTTTAGTTCCGATAATAAATTACATAATTAAAAAAAAAGAAATTCGCCGGTACTGGGATTAGAACTCAGAACCGACGCGTTACAACTACTGATAATTTTTTAGCTGGATTTAGATTGGCGTCATACTCACTGTAATGTCCCCTTGTAAGATTCATGGTGATAATAATTTATTTGAATTTATCTGAGTCTACTGATTCACTTTGATATCTGTATCAGATACGTAGAATTCTCACAACACAGTAACACAAATACAGTTTATTTTTATGCAATTTTATATTCATAGTTTTACAACTTTTTTATGGGCTGAGAAGTAAATAATATATGAACACTTGAAATGAGGCGACGGACGTATCAAATGAATTCGAACAATTTGTATGACCTTTTTTTTTTATAGTAATACTCAATGAATAGCAGGATGGCATGGTTTTAGAAAGAAGCTTTCTACAAAGTAAATAATTAACGGAAAGAGCCGAAGGCGAGTTCCGTAACATGCTAAATCTAGTAAAATTCAAGTAATCCATCATTTTGTTCATATTAGGATTAATATATTATTATTAATGTCTTCCCATAATTTTGTAATAACAATTTTGACGCGGCACGCAATGTGTTAATGAAATATCGGCAATAATATTAACTTATTGTCAATTAACTTTGACAGAGCAAGCAACTTTGCTTCGGTCGGCGCAAAATTCCGATCGTCCTCTCTAATTTGTCGTTAGGTTGGCTCCTTGAAGTTTCTAAACCAAAATTCTTGGTCTCTGACTGCGATATTATTTGACAACTTTTTGTAAGTTGTAAATTTTTTTGGATAGTTCTAGGTATCTTGGTTATAAACTTCAGTTTCAGATATCGAGCGATTTTGGATGAGCCAGATGTGTGTATAGTTGGTTCCAAATAAAATTTGGATCTTCGAAGAACGTAATTAGTTGGATTGCAACAAGGGCGGATCCAGGATTTTTTTCTGGGGGGGGGCACAAAGGGGCGGACGGGCAAAAAAGTCAACAATAACTGTTATCATATCACACAAAAATATAAAAATATACATAAAAATATACCGTCGGGGGGGGGGGCACCTGCCCCCCGTGCCCACCCCCTGGATCCGCTACTGGATTGCAACCTTCCATGGTTGATAATAGATTTAACCTTTAAGTGGTGCCGTGAATTTTTTCTACATAAGTAGTGCCGTGGGCGCCTTTGGAACGCCCATATGTTTTATTTAAAAATATTGTTTTAAATGTTAAATAAAAGCATTTTTATGTCATAATTGCAAGAATAGATCATTACCTAATATTTTACGCACTTTTGAAACAATAAATAAAAGGCGTTAATGAAATATCGGTGTTTATTTGCAAGTTGAATTTTAATTAAATTTTTCAATAAGTAGTAAATATACAAAATTGAAATTATTAGTAATTTGAATAGCATTTTGTTACAATTTATGAATTATAATATACCTATTAACAGGAAAAACTAATTGAAAACCGTCGAAAATAAGAAAATATAAAATTAATTTATCTCCCTCCTTATCTATTACATTATTTACTTCCTAAAGCGGCTGCACTATTTTGTTACTTTTTTAAGCGACGCACAGCAAATTCATCCTTTTGCTAAATTTATCGTTTTAGGAGTTTTACAAACGAATTTGTAAGAAATTTGATAGGGGTATGTTCCTAACACTACAGACGACAAATAGCTAGACGCATTTTTTTTAATTATCAAAAATATCAAAATTACAGTCATTTAATTTCAACTTTGCCTCAAAGAGTCAAAGACGCCCACATCACCACTTAAAGGTTAATACAGTAACAATTCGTTTGGAGAAAATGGTATCTGAAAGGTTTTATGAAGATAGAAATATTTTATTAAGAAAAAGTTAATTTCGGTTAACTTTAAGCATGTTGCATGTACAAGAAAGTTTTCAACAATAATTTTATGGTTTATATATTTTATGAATTTATTGTTGATGGCTATTATACAAACAAAACTAACGTTCAACGTTTGCAGTTCGAAGGGTCGAATAACATAACTTACGCAATTTATAATAGGGAAGCGTCTGGTAGAAATGGTAATCAAGGAATAGGTGCGTTCGGTTTGTTTCGGTGATTTTTGGTATGACACTTTTTATTTATTTGACCTGATGATTTTAAAGGAAAGCAGTAAATTTGAAACAATTAATTCAGTAAATATCTTTCCTTTTAGATCATTGTCCTATGACGTGGAATGTAATTTGTATTTCATGTTTTTCAAAAGGATTTAACCTTTTATTAATTTTTATTAATACAGTCAGAGCTACCAACACAGAAAAAGGGTCTTTATGCGTTTGAATCCTTCGAGCTAGTTACAAAATTCAGAGTGTATCTGCGTTTGTTTTTCACTGCCCCCATTTTACAAAAATAATTTTGTTTGAATTTATTATGACGCAAATTCTTATAGAACAATAATATCCGTGTTCTAAACGTTGGACCAGCCACTGCGGTATATTTGATCAATATCTAATTATGTGTGTTTTTTTATGTTGATCAAAACAAAAAAAGGAAACTAGATAACTTTGGCCAAGTTATTTATTATCAATTCCACAAATGTATTATTATTTGAAATAATTACAAGTGAATGTAAAGTACTTCTTCTGTTTACTGCAAAATAAAGTACTTCTGCAATGTTCTTATTCTGCAGATCTTGTTTTCATTACGGCACTAATTGGTTTCTTCATTTTTTTTTCTGAATATCGATACCTTACTGCGTTCGAGTTCTATTTCGACTGGTACTAAAACTTGGGTATATAGCGCCAATTATCATATTTAATAACCAATCCACAAAAATAAAATTAAAAAATATTGTTAAATAATAACGTTCAATATCAGGTAAAACAAAAATATTATTTTAGGGAGCAAATATTATTTTCACAAATTAATAAATAATATTGAACATAATAAACAAGAAGGACACGGCGCGCGTGGAAATACGGGTGTGTCATAAATATGGCACGTCAATGAGCATTAAGCGGTTAAGGGGCTATTTTAAATATCTTCCAATATTTATAAGTCACATCATGATAATTGTTCGATTTTCATTCGTTATTTGAAGCGTTCGACTCCAGACTTCTATTTTTAGATTACAATTTTTGTTTTAGGAATAATTCTGCATTTTTTTTACAAAAAATGCTGCAAAGAGTATCCAATTGTAACTATAACTTGATTATTCTTTTAGAAGCAATTAATACAGTTAGGTTAACTGTTAACACTCTTGCAATAAATTGGAAGAGGAAAAATTCTCTCGGAAATGGGACTATGCTAAAAAAGCATACACTATAAACTTGCTGCCATTTTATACAAAAATATTGACTTTTCGGCACTAACCGAAATTGTCAACTCAGCTCTACATTCAAAATACCACTAAAAGGATTTTTCTAAAAAAAATTGTAAATACGCATATCAAAAAGTGCGATGTAAAATCTGTGCATTTTCCAACTACAAAACATTGAACCCAACAGGATACAAAACTTCATTCTGAAAAATTTGCAAAACATTTAGTACTTAGTTTTCAATTTCAAAAGCAACCAGATTTGTTTAGCAATATTGGAACATTTTTCATTAAACTATGTTTGTAGTTTTTTTTAACTTCTAACAGTTTTTGGTAAAAATTAAAGAAAAGAAAATAAGTATCCCCTTTTTGGTGCATATTTAATTTTTTTTAGTGAATTCAGTTTTTAATTTTTGCAAGAGATATAATAATGCACTAGCGAACTTTTCATTATTTATAAAATGGAAACTGTGGAATCCGAGGGTGAAGTATTAAAAGACACTTTGGTAGTACTGTGGTAATTATACTATGTTTTGCACTTTTTCTTCTCAGTTTGGATTAGTTTTCACTTGCTTCAACTTTCAAAATTCTGGGATAGGAACGAAAAATGATCAATTTTGAATTTTCACTGATCTGATCTGAACAAAATCTTTTTACTGACTTCAATTTAGTTTTTTTTGTTGGACGGTTATTTTTCTGAAGTAACTTTTATGGGGGGGGGGGTAAGCCATATTCCATGGCTTACTGAGGGAAAGTGAGTAAATTTGGATTGATTTGTGACTGCAGCAGTAAAACGATCCATCAGAAAGGGCTGATGCTGTTTCCCACTGTGTCGTTGTCTGACAGTTCATTTAGTGCAGTTCATAATAATATTACTGTAGGTATTTTTATCAATTCATAATAAATTGATATTTCTTATAATTTATCAACCGCACATTACATGCTATACTGTTAATTTCAACTGTGATTTTATTGAAATTCAGCCAAATGTGAGTGTTGCGGAAATAATGTTCAATTGCGATACATAATTTAAATTGTACACAAGATAAAACACAAAATCATCAATATAATCGATGTACGTTTTGCAATATTGTATTTTGGACAATAGTTGAACGCTAGAGGGTTTTTTTAAGATTATCACCAGCAACATAAAATGGGAATATAAAATTATGGTGCACTTTTGTGGCTTTTACAGATCTTTTATACTATTATAAATATTATGATCACATTAAATAAATTTAAAAAAATTTCAATTTGCATTAATAAAGAGACTTCACATTAGCGATTTTTTCATTATTTGTATTCTGCGGCGGTATATTTATTCTGATGTTATTTATTTTATGTTTTTCTTGTTGGAATTTTAATAGCTTTGAAGTTGGAGGAAGTTTTTCTTTATGTTTACATAATTTAAAATAAATAATACGGTTTATTTTACAAAAGTAGATTTTGTACAAATTTTTCGTGTTTTTCGATTCAACCTATTGCCATATTTATTTTTATTCGTTTAGTCACCAGGCCAAAACCCAACAAATTCTACTTTTTTCAGATTTTATCGGAAAAATTGGTTATTTTATAATTTTTTCCCTATTTTAAAATTCTGGGGGTAATGACTAACATCAATTCTAATTTGTAGTGTAAAACGTCCAGTGTACAACCTGAAAATTTAATTTATAGAGTAAAATAACGTAAACATTGGAGAACTAATATTTCAAATTGAATTTTATTGCTTAATAAATGACAAACTTTAATAACTCCCAATGCTGTTATTAATTTGAAAATTTGTATCTGTAAATTATAATTACGTATCCTTGTTGGAATAAGAAGGAAGGCAAAAGTATTTTTGGAGAGGTTTTTATTTAATATTTAAATAACGTCTGGTAAAGTAGGTAAAGTATTTACGCAAAGTAAAAAAATCTTTCTGTAAAGAAGTGTTTACATTGTATAACATAATATTTTTACTTCTACATGAAATTTATTTTATTAATAAAATACTTCGTCAGATTTGTTTAATTAAACTCGATAATAATAAAAAAGAATTGAAATGTAAGCCGCTTAAAATTATATAAAATCAAAACATGAACCAACAAATATGAAAATAATTCTGATTTAATTTTTTGTAATTTGTCAATGGTCAAATGTCTAAGTCTAACCAAGTCTAACCAATTGGCAATACGTCAAAGTCAATAAGTAGAAAATAAATTTCGTTAATCTCTTCAAGCGCTGTGCAAATCACAAAATGATTTCAAATCTTGAAAATAATAGTAATAGTTATACCTGACAACTTCTTGCAAATCTCCCAATGAATAGGTTAATATTTTAACTGATAGGACAAATTTGTAGTAAAAGTTCACCGTTTAGTATATTCGATTTTATTGAAGTTAAATGAACACTTAAAATTTTATATACTGCTGAAAAAAGTTGAAAAATAAACTCATTAAATTTTATTAGATAACCGGTGAACCGTAAAGATTTGGATTTTGCTATCAATTAATTATAATGTTATACAAAAAGGTACTTTATTTTTGCACAAAAATAACTTTATTTCCTCTTAAATACTTGATGCAATTATATTTTGAAATAAATTATATCGGAGAGTAATTCGTATCTATTATTTAAATCATGAAGATGAAATAATAAATTATCACGTTACATTACACCCACCATTATAATAAATTACAAATTCTATTATTTTATATAACAGAACTTCTAATAAAAGCTAACCAATATCGGTTATCGATAGATGATTTAAAGTTTTGTTTGCCATTTAATTACTTTTAATGAGTTCACTTACAAATATCCAGCAATATTATTTTCATCATAATGTGCACAATTGGGAAAATAATGTGAGAATTTATGGATAATTTGGGGCAGGTGATAATAGGTTTTTAATTTGAATTTATCTTGTAGGAATGAGTAATTTATATCTACAAAAATCGGCTCATTTAACTAAATGTATTACATAATTTATTTTTTATTACCCACGTCAAGTCATTGCCAGGGAACTTCAGTGTTACGTCATCATAATATAACCTATTGCCGGGAGCTTTATAACATAATCTACCTATAAAAAACTCACAAAAATCAATATATTATAGAAATTTATGAATTATATACCTACCAATTATTATGACGAGGTAAATTAAATGGTAGAGTAAGCTGGCATTATTTTGTCCAGCATAGCGGTCGGCAACCGGTGGTCCATGGCGTAATTTTTGTGGTTCCGCGAAGAAATTCTGGCATTATTTAATTTTTTAATTTATTAAAAAATAAATTTGTTTACTTTAAACTGTATACGTAATCGTATGTTCCTCGGAGTAAATGTAAGCATGGGATTTAATAAGTTCGATTCAAAAAAATTGGGAGACCACAGTGAACAATTAAAAAGTTAGTGGTCCGTGAAATTTAAATTGCGGATTTAGTGGTCCGCAATACCTAAAAGGTTGCCGACCGCTGGTCTAGCACACATTAGTGTGATTCCATTAATTTATAAAGTTCATTCAAATATGACGCAAGAAGTTATTCTACTTATACTCAAGTTTCAGATTTAAATTGTCTTTGCATAATTTCTAATAATTTGCTTGTTATTAGAGATGAATTTTGAATCGACAGGAATTAGTTATGAAATGATTAAAGTGAATATTACAAAAAGGACAAAAGTAATTTTGAGTTCACGAATTTGAGCAAACGGTGTAAAATATGGAATTGTAAAACACTTTTAGGTCTATTGTGTATCAAAAGATGTGAAATAAGTTGAAGGAATTTCGTAATTGGAAGGGAAATAAGGAAAAACTTTAAAATATTAATAGTAACTTTTTTATGAAACTTACAATAAATTTTCTTCGGTCGAAAGTTTACGAAGAGAATTTTCAACATGAAAGTCACTATAAGTTGTAAGGTAAAACACCCAGCACTTGAACACCGCAAGAAATGGAACTAGTACTTGAACAGATTTTTGAAATTGTATTAATGCAAAAACGGAATATTCATAATAAGTAATATCCGTATTTTATAATTACTTGATGATTTAGCAATTGATTTCTATAAGTTTTTTTAAATTATAAATCGAAATAATTATATTTTTGTTAACTTGAAAGTTGACATGTGGAATAGCCGATAAGCATGCTACTTTTGCCATCGAAAGTTACTACACCGTAAACCGCGCAAACACAGTTTTTAGGTTATGAACTTGAACTCGAAAAAACTAACATAAAATGATCACGTTTGTCCATTACGTTTGTCATACATAAATAAATCAATGTTGCCAAATGTATCTTTAGAATATCGATTGGATTTTTGTTTGATTTTGACTGATTTTTACTATTTTCACACGTGTTCAAGTACAACCACCACCGGAGTGTTCAATTACGGCTGCGATTCAAAATAGATTGTTCAATTACAGCTGCATTTGAAGTATATTTTAAAAACCTTGTAAAAATATGATAATTTTATTAATTATTCCTTTTTTCTTTGCTATGATATGCAAAACTATCTATATTTTCATAAATAACATATTTTAATCAAATTAATCGAATTTTATTTGCTTAAATTAGAGTGAAATAGGTTTTACTTTCAAAACTGTTCAACTAGTGGGTGTTTTACCTTATAAGAAAGGTAGGAGAACAAGTAAATAAAATTTCATTGAGTTTGGAAACCTAATTGCGCAATCGTACATTGCAAATTAATAAAATTTCCAAATAAATCAAGGTGGTTTTGCTTTTATCAACAAAGTGGTTGAAAGACCACGGACAAAATAAAAATGGAAGACGGAACCGAGGTTATAAATAATGTAGGTTGAATTAAAAAACTGTTAAAAGAATCACAAGCGTGAGTACTCGTAAAATGGTAAATGCCATAATTAATTACATGTGCAGTAGTTTTCTTTAGAGGAGAAAAGTTTGTTATTCAAAGTTGGTTAAAAGGTTCTACACCGAAGATACAGCAGAGTTTTATCGACTGAGATACTCATAAATAGAGTTACGGACTTTTAAGCATAAAAAATCGTGAAAATAGCGCTTAAAATAGCACAAAAAATTGCCATTATATGCAGAAAAATATGCATTAAACTTTCATAAATCATTCAATAGAAAAAACCCTAAGATTAAGTTAATGTAAAGGCCAGGCTAAAGGACTGAACAGCTCCAAAAAATTTTATAGTTCTTAAAAGAAGCTCAGCGGTAGATAACATTAAAATGAGAGCGTCTAAATAACCCACAACTATGTGGGTGAATGTCAAATATCGATTAGTTTAGGCAAAAATCGATTGTAAAGTATAATTGACTGCGCTTGCTCCATTTTGTTGACTGTACGTTTGTTCGATGTAAATGCTTACAATAAAGCTTGCAATGGAAGAAGAATAATTTGTCACGAACCGTCAGATTCGAGCAGCCACGGGAGCAAAATCACTGGAAGATACAATTATGGACATGACCACCAATTTTTATAAAAGTTGCACTAACTCAACCAACTTGCTCATAAGTTTAGTAAATTAAGATTCTAAAAAACGAAAGAGTGAAGAAAGAAAGAAAGAGTAAAATGGTTCAAGAAGCGATCAGAAATGCGATACGTTCAAGATACGGGTAAGAATCTAGAGGAAATCAAATCAAGGCACGGGATTAAACATGGGAAAAGAAACATTGATATGATCGGGACGAAGACTGCGACTGATAGACCCCCTACAGACCAACCTACCCCTGCCTCGTGCAGTAAAGCGGAGAAGCTGATGGAGTCCTCTTTGGAACAGCTCGGTGGAATGAAGACTGCGATTGATAGATCACCCACAGACAACCTGACCCCTGCTTTTGTGCAGTATGGCGGGAAATCTGATGGAGTCTTCCTCAAGAGCAGTCCGATTTGATGATGAAGACGTTGTTATTGTTATTTATTGTTGTTACCACTGTCATCTTTATTGTTATTCTTATTTTCTCTGTTATTGCTATTATTTTCCTGTAACACTACTCACTTGCATATAGACTTGTAAATGCTTGTGAAGATTTTTTTACATTAAATAAATTAATGTAATTGGTCGAGATGGGTAGATGCAGTGAAGTAGTAGAAAGCTAAGCTGCACCAACGATGCTTCACATCGTCGAAACAATGCAATTCCTATATCACGACACAGGCTCAATGCCGTCATAAAAGTAACTCCAAACAGATAGTTTCACACAGACGAAGGAGATAAGCGGGCCAAGCCCGCATCTGCTTCATTAGAAAGCCAATTATGATACTGATACTTGCAATGGAGTGGAAAACGAATTTTTGCTATTAATCTATCGAAGACTGATTACTGCCAATCGCGTAATTATAGCAAAACTTCGTGCTTGTTGAGGCTCCTTGCTTGCATAAGTATTTTATACTCACTAAACCATCCATGCGATGTTCTAAGACGTTGAAAGAGGTAAAGGAGGCTCCGGGTAGTGATGCTATGCAATGAAGAAGTCAAATAGTTAGTATTCCTTAAAAAGTTGAGAAATTAATATGATTAATTTCTTTGAGCTTCTCTCCCGGTTTTAACCTTTAAGTAGTGCCGTGAATCTTTCCTACATGCAATTTAAATGGGAACTTTGCCTCGGAGACGCCCACGGCACTACTTAAAGGTTAATGATTCAAAAAACTCATTTTTGGCTTTAGGATCACTTCCGAGGTGTTTGTCCAAGAAGAAGCTTCATTGGATATGCTTATCTGCTTAATTTCTTCTCGTCGGCGACTCCTACCTTTTACACTTTTTTACACTTGCTATTTGCACTCTGAACTACCATAATTTCACTAGTAAATTGTCTAATTTGTGTGCTGGTTTGGCGTCCTCCCACCTCCCCCTTAAAGATCATTGTAATGTATTAAATTTACAACTTTTAATCCAGGATGGAATCTACATAACCTCACTTCTCCCTGACGTAATTCTGGCAACTTCTCTAAAAATGAATTTGAAGATCGAATTCTGAGCTTATAGTCCAGTACCCGAGGCTCTATAAAACGCTTAAAAAATTGTGTGGGGAGCTTCAGGGTTACATGATGAAATTCACACAGAATTATAGCTTATTGATTCATAATCCTAGAGCAGTCAACAATTAAACCGGAGAAGAGCATTATTATTAAAAATCAAGGAGGATGTTTTCGTATAAAATTACTAATTAATTAATTTATACCAAATTTTATTAAAATAAATTCTTTAAATTTTTAAAAATTGCAGAGTGTTTCATCCCTGATATCGAAATAAAATTTTAAAACGTTATTATGTTGGTCGTCGTCGTTATTTGCTTCACGGTGTAGGCCGCAGGCCTGTTCCGATTTCTAATCAGCCCACCTCTTCCTTGGACGTCCAACATCTCTTCTCCCACTTGGATCATATTTCATGGCACTCTTTGGCAAACGCTGATCTTCCATTCTCTTCCATTATGTTTCAATCCGAAATATATCATAGTTTCAGACACGAAAATTTCAAATAATTTTTTCCACAGTCGAGTCGGGCCACCAAAACTTTTTCACCTGATTCTTATCAAATGCGATATTATTTAAGGATTAATACTGCTTTGAAGAATTTATTTTTACTCGCGCACAACTCATTTGAGATTACCGAGATTACCAATAATTCATAATGGCATCCACGACGTCGCCGTCGCGTTGTCTACCTTGACGGGCGCTCGGTTATCCTCATGAGAAGCATTGGGCATGATTTCTGTTGTATACGAGAAAAGTGTAGAAAAGTCGGATACGACCGAAAACGATAATAAAAACTTTAATTAAATAAAAATATATAAAATGAACAGAAAATCGCATTATGTTAAAATAAAGGAATTTTTGGTTGAGTTATTGAGTCGTTTTTCTTTGAAGTAAAAGCAGCTCGCAGTGTGAGTAACCTAAGTATCTACATACTTTTGAACCTTTTTCTACACCGGCAAATTGTTCTACAAAGCACCTTGTCAAATGTAATTTTAAGCCTAATTCTGATGAATGTTTAATTATGTCAGCCGACAATATCGGTTTAAACTTTAGAGAATGCCGTTGTTATAGTGTAACATAATTATTTGTAATATTCAAAGGTGCTCCATACTTGTTTTATTTTATCCATTGTTTGTTTAAATAATGCACCATGTTTTCTTAATCATTAAATGGAATTAATGAACTTGGGCAGTTTCACTTGTACAATGTGCTTATACACACTTAACCACTAAATGCTCATCGACGTGTCTCGACACGTTTCTACTCTGACTCGCACCGTGTCCTTGTTTAATCTACTGTTGACGTAATTAATGTGTATGTCGTATCCTTGTTTAACATTGACCACCCACAAATATATTGTGAGTATGAAGTGGTTAACTACTGAATTTATTTTTAATCTTGTAATATTAACCTAAATTTTAGCTTCCATTTGGGGGTAATTAACCCTTCGGAGGTCACGTGCGAGATCAATTTTGCTGTTATACCTACTACATAATTATAATCGTGTAATATGAAAGTATCAGATTTACCGCACTTTAGCCAGAGTGAACTGTGCATAGATTTTCTTGTGTTGCATGATACAAGCCACAATAAAATGATTTAAGTTTGTAAAATTATAGTTTTGGTTATGTACGGGAATACCCCGATTCGTGCGGTTTATAGATCAGGTACCGCAAACTTTAAGTTCCTAATTAACACTTTGATACCTAACTTCTATTATTCCTGTAATAAATCTGGGAATATTTTGCCAAACATAACATTTCTTTTGATGAAAAAAATGTGTGCTTGTAGTTTGTACATCTAGCATGAGCTTAATGTAATTGAAGACTTTAATTAAAAAACTGTCAACACGGTTAAATTATAACAAATAAGATTTATTATGAATACAATGCAATAAAATTGTTTCAATTTTACAGTTTTAACTTTCAACATGCAAAATTTTTTATTTACTCAAATTTTTTGTTTTCAAATTAATAGTTTTGTAATATAATTAATTATTGACACGTTTGCTATTTTTTTTCCATACAAATTTCATTTGCCTGTTCTCAAGGATACTGAGGATACGTTTGCATGATTAGTTTATCTAACTAATGAACAACTAATAATACATGTCAGTATTATCGAAAAAGGTTAAATTATAGATGTATATGTGTACCAGATTTATGAAAGCAAAAATGGAATATACTATTTATATTATGACAGAAAATTTAAAATTAATCTCGACTTGAAGTGGTTAAAAATTCTACAAAGTTTGTGTGGTACAAAAATTTAAATTGTTTTAAGCACAATTTTAAAAGTAATAATTGCATTTTATTATTTATTACCTTATTTGTTTAATCGATGTAAGAAATTCAAAATAAGAGCTACTAATTATCATTTTAAAAAATTCGTCTTGTCGTTAGTTATTTGCGTCGTCGTTAAGGAGTGGGCCACCTGGACGAATCAATATTGTTTTGCATTTTAAAAATTTAGGTAATTAAGACGACGAGGTAGAACAGAAACAGAACTTCCATTATTATACTATTTGAAGACAAGAAAGTTGCTAATTTTGATCTCATCGATATATTTAATGAATTTTTCATGCGGAATGAAAAGATTCTTATTCAAATCAAACAATATAATCGATCTATTGTCGAACAACACCTCTTTTATCCTATTTACAATATTGTCAAACTATGTGGGTGTTGTTAAACAATACGTATGTCATTTATTTGATTTGAATTATCTACATTTCTCGCCATCTTGCTTTGATTGATATGAAATATCTTCGTGATTAAATTTATTATCGTTGCGAAAATAGTCACAAAAATTTATTATATCGATATTATTTCATTAAATCCAGAGAAAAATACGTTTATTATGCAGAAGTTTATTGCGTAAATTTTTAATATCGCGAATTTCATTGAATCGTAGTTCATTACATCGAAATTCCACTGTATTTTGAAAACTTTTATTATACAAATTTTATTTATTTATAGTACCTATCTATTTTTTTAAATAATTACGACAGAAGAATAAAATAACAAATAAAAAATGGCAAATACAATACAGTGTCGATAATCCGAACTTGAAAATCCATGTAGAACAGGGGTGGCGAACCTTTATGTATCAACGTGCCATTTTTTCTAAAGAAATGTTTAATGAGGCCATAGACGTGCCATCAAATAATTAAATATAATATTTAATAGTGTATTTTTTTATCGGTGGCGTGCCCAAAATATTGTGTCGCGTGCCATCAATGGCACGCGTGCCATAGGTTCGCCATCCCTGATGTAGAACATAGTGATTTTAATGGTGCGGATTATCGAATTTGTACTGCATATTCTACTGCGTTCTGATGCGCTCTTATTTTCAATAATTGATATTTTTCTCTAAAATGAATTTAAACTCATATATTCACGAGTATTCATAAAAACTTGCAATACTCTGATGGTCTACGTAACCAGTTTAGGAAATTTAATCGACTATTTCAGGGGTGGCCAACTTTTGTGTACATAAGATCCACTTTTTATATACAAATGTGTCGAAAAGGATATATTCTTTCCTAAAAATACATGTCGAGGTGGCACTCCTGAGGTTTGATTGAAATTTTTGTAAAATGTGGCATACTTCCACGAAGCAGTTGCAGACTGCTGGATCTAAGGGATCATTTATTATGAATTTCATGGTAAGTAATTTATGGTACCGAGATTGGATAATATGCTGATGTAGGTATTATAGTGGAAGTTAACTCCCAAGTCGAATTGTGCAGAAAGCTTCAATTTATCGTAGACTCCTTCATAAATTGGTGTATGTATGTCCATGAAACTTAGTATTTCGGAGAGAAAGACGAAGATCATGGTGCATAGACCAATTTGGAAAAATTCGGGAAAAATTACTACAAGTAAGTAAGGAAGATTCGTTTGATTAATAACAAAATAATTATTGTCAATAAATATATGTAAATATTTAGGGGTAGGTACTTATTGATAACAAATTTCGAGGATTTAAAATTTTAAGATAGTGTCTCCCAAAAGTGACATCAAATTTATTAGGTATAAAAAACAATCTTAAATTTTCAGTAGGAATTTCACTGGACGATTTTCTAAAGTTCATAATATTCAACTTGGAATGTTTTCGAAATCTTTAATAACACGATTGCATACGATGACCTCTTCATTATAGAATAAGTTTGCTTATCACTAGCTAAGCTGTTTTATTTCTGCACTAATATATGAAACGTGACAAATTTACTCCTGTTCTTTTCTTCCTATTTATAGTCTCATTTCTTCTGAATGTATTTTATTCGTCATACTTGGTACATGGTTGAATTCTTCGACTGGATAGTATTTCATTACTACACAAGATATCCGATTGCATGAATAAATTTTTAGAAAAAATTGTCTTTGTGTTTTGAAATAAATTACCAGTGATAGATATTCTTCGGACCACGAGCTTCAAAGTTTGGCGGCGCATGTAAACTAAACGACTGTCTTGACGCAAGGTAGATAAATTTACAAGGTATGATACTGCGCATCTTTAAACGTCAAAATATTCAATATGGCAGACGGCTTGTGACTGAAATAAACAACATAGCATCACTTACCTTGACGTTTAATAAATTACTTGAGCCAATCAAAGTATACAGATTACAAGGTATGATTTTGCGCCATCTAGTCTATTAATATGAAATCTTAATAATTCAATATGGCGGACGTTCTGTGACGATATATCGTCGGGTTGTTGGTAAAAGTGACCAAATCTACATTATTTCTATGTTAGTTGATCACTTTTACCAACAACCCGTATAAGTATAAGACGGAGTTTTGGTTCACGTATAGATTATACCTTGTAATCCATACCTTGGTCTTGACGTTGATTGTTTCTGAGATCAATGAAAAACTTCGAGGCACCCTTGCAACAGTTAATAATGAGCCTTTTTTAAGATTATTTTTATGAAAGAAAATGTAAGGTCTATTTGATCCTCTCAAGTATCTAGGTCTAGGCTCTCTAGAAATCTAGGGATTTACAGATGTGATTTACGCAACTGGTCGTGTCATCAACCAATACAGAAGATAATAGCTATGTTTCTGCAGTCAGTGTGATGAGTTTCAAACCGTCAGACGCATGCGCAAATCAAAAATTATGCTGTGAATTCCAAACTACGCATGCGTCAGACAGTTTGCGACGGTTTCAAACTGCTGCATAAACAAACCTAATACAACAAAATTTCAATGTGGTCGTGATAATTGTGACATTTCTCATGAGTTTTTCTGAAATATTAGGAAAAGTAAGCAAAATAGAGTCACAAAGTATTAAAACATTTTTATAGAGCGTCAAGTTATCTGCAATAATGATTTCAAAAGTCATGTCAAGTCAACCTTTTAGCTTGTACTAACAAAAATAGATCTCGAATAAAGTCAAGCCCAGATGGTACATAGTTCAGAGAGTTCCAATAGAAGTCACCACATGATTCAATTTGGAATTGCATAATACATACTACATATACCAAGTGAAAAATTCTATGTTAGACTTTGCCGAGTTGCTTTAGCCTAAATATAATCGATATGAAAAAATTAGAACCAAGAAGAACACAACTTGTACTCAAATCAAAAAATATTATTGCGCTGTATAATAATAGGGTTGCGCTCGCTCGCCTACGCTTCGCTTCCACTTCCATTGTACATGGTACATTGTGTGTCGCATCCTTTTCTAACGTTGACTTTCCACAATAATTGTGAGCATGAAGTGGTTAAGAGGTTGATAAGTTCCTTAAACAAAAGGATAATCGCCTAAATCTACCCAGAAATATTATTGGTTTCTTCGCAGCTGCACGAAACGAGCGAAAATAGCAATTTCCATTATTTTGTATTACAATATTTTTTCAATTCTTTTTCTCCAATAAAGTTGTTGTAAGTGCTAAACTGCAGAAGACTTTTCAGGCAAAATTTGTTGACGTCAGTCGATTTCTAGTTTCTTGAAGTTTAGAATCGCGATCAAATGACTATAATTTTTTCTAAGAATGTTTTTCGAAACACATTGTAATGATGACAGAGTACGTGTTACGTTGGTATTATTTAGAATCACACATCTCGCACCTGGTTTGTTGGCGTAATTTGCTTATACTGTATTTTATTTTGAAATAACATGGATTTTAATTTGCTAAAACGTGGGAGGTGCATCATAAAAGTTTGCTGATGGCTTGTAAATTTTGATTTTATGATATCATTATCAATTAGGTTGTTTGATTTAAATTACATGCTTGAGGGGGAATAGGGTGGACTTGAGGGGTTACTTACATACAAAAACACCAATGTGGGCTAACTGTGAAATCAATATTAATGTCACGTGCATAAAAATCTATTTTATAATAAATTCATTTTTTCTTGATATTATGCTAGGTACACGAATAAAATTGCTTTTTTTTAAATTAGCAACGTCGTCATCTAATTTATTGGTCGAAACCACTGCAACTTAAACAAATATGTTATAAAATGAAATCATGAAAACTTGAATTTTTATAATATTCCATTAAAAGTAATTTATTATTGGTTATGCTTCTAATATTATACAAGGCGTTAATATTTACATAATATCATCAACGATGTGTGAAATGAAAATATCCACAACCAGTAAATTACTAATTTATTTAATTTTATAAAAAGCAACATTTGAAATTAATAATAAACAATTCGCAATAAGAAGTATTTGGTTTTGGCAATCAAACATATTATGATTGTTGATTTAAAAATTACTACAATATAGTACTCTTAGAAGATAATTGTCAAATAATTGGAAATAGATGTGACTTAGGGATGAAGTCGTCCAATTTTTAACCAATATTAGGTATAAAAACTGACTGCAAATTACTAAAACCTCGAAATTTTTGCCAATTTTCTTAAAAACTTCCTTATTATATTAATAACGGAAAAGTGCGACCAAGTTCCCTTGTTATCATTAATAATCTCACATTGACAACCTATGATTGCAAACAACCTGTAGTTCAACTTATTGTAAAATAATATCTTGTATTTGTAAGTGTCTCATTTTAGAAATTATTTTGACAAGTACAAATTACGTAAAGCGCTTTATTGAGATATTTTGACCTAGAAATTGTCAGTTGTTTACAAATATACAATTAACACCAGTTTTTTTTATAATAATCATTAAGATGTCATTACATAGTTATACCAAATGGTTGTTTTCATATAAAAACAATAAATTATATCGGAAAAAATTTAAATTAATTTATAAATCAAATTGACTTACATATCTACATAATTATTATTTATAAATACATATAGTTTTTTTTAATAATTATTATTGACGTTCATGATTATCCATCCTTTTCAAACTCTCTTTTCAATTGTAGAACATTTGAACATATTAAAAGTTCAGCACAAATTAAGAAAACAAATAGAATTCGTACCGAAGAGACCCATTTAGTACGAAATGCATTTATTTTTACTAATACTTTTTCTGATGGTTTTTTATATCTACCACCTTAAAATAAACCAAAATTTTAAGCGACACAAGTTTTGAAAAAATAGTTTTTTTAACTTGCGATATTTTAAGTACAAAATTTTACTTATTTTTAAAAAAAATCATAACTGTTGTATTGTTTTCCCACGACACGTTAAAACTTCATTAAATTGCATACAATGATATATTTTGAAAACAATAATGTTTTTATTTTCGAAGTAGTAGCTATACGTAAATACTACATCATACAAAAACAAATAGGAAGTGGATTTATATTTCCGTTGTGATTGAACTATAACATTATTCTCGATTTTAGATTTATTTATAAATTGCTTTAATTAGGGATCGTTCTCCAATTGTTCATTCATTACGAAAATATAGTCCGATAATTATTTGTAATCTTGAAAATTGTTTAAAAAATCTTTAGTCGCTACAATTTTTCTGCATCCGTTTTCCGTTCTAACTATGAATGGGAAATTTTTATAGCCACCACTTCCTCTTGTAAATAAAAAACCAATAATTCAAATGCATGCTCTCAACAAGGGTAGCTTTATTTACTAAAAGATTACAAGGAGTCATTTTTTTAATTGGTGGCATTGATTGCTTGCGAAGATTTTTATTTTCATTTACAAACCAATCGCGAAACGTTGCATTTGTTTGTAAATCAAAAAAATTCAAATATCCTGTGAAATTTGATGCAAGGTGTGAGCAGGTGAAGTGATGTCTGCTGCAAATATTTTGCAAAAATCTAATCGAGAAACAAGTTGTTCGAAATGCAAAGCTGTAATTCCACTTTCAACATTTGTAGTAATGAAAGAACTGGAATCTCTGTTTGTATTTCCATTGATTTAACTCTCACAAATTATATAACGGTGTGGTATGCCACGAACATGGGTTAACAATTCAGATAAATAAATTATTTGTTGTTATTATTTTGAAATGGAAAGATCAGAAGCCAATGTTCTTTTTATGCTTGTTAATCATTAGAAATTCAAACTGAAATCTTCATGCTAGATTTGAAGCAAAGTGTTACCGTTCTACTCAAATTGCCGACACGTAGGGCAGCTGCGGTGGCGAACCTTTTTATTCTTGCGTGCCAAAAAAAATATTTTTTACTTTTTGAACATAATTATAGATATAGGTAGATAATTGTAGAGATAATTTTAGAATTATAGATAAAAGAGCCATTGTTTCTATTTCAATGCCTTCTTGCATTGTCTACGACTCTTGACTAAAATTGTAATGGAGTTTAGATGACTCGCTCGCCAGCTCGAGTCGTTTTATAATAGTCTTAGCATTTTTGGACGAAAACGAGATAAGTACAAAATTCTATCACTGAATTGACTCCAGTTGGAATCCAGTACTATATTGTTCAAATTGAAATTTCCCCTGAATTATACTCTTCATGTGTTCCATCAACAAAACTAGGACTAGTTAAAAAACAAAGAAAGTTACCATAAAACTGTAAAGCTACATTATGTCTATTGAAGGGGGTTTCTGATGGGCCCCAGTTTTATACCAATAAGTGAGAATGTAATATAGCATTTATTAACAAATAAAGCATCAGAAAACCGAAAATTTGTGTCACCGAAACCTAAAATTCAAGCAAATTTTTACAAAGTCGAAAGTTAACGATCAAAAATCTAATCAATTCTTAGGTCTTTTAATTCCCCCCAACCCCTAATCAGTGTATAGGTTCGGGTCCTCTTCATTTTCATTAGTTTACTAGTAAATACCTGTAAACAATTTTCAAGTACTTTCACATGAGTAAATGCGTTGAAGCATTTTGCACATTTGTATTATATCGAATGACCATACCTACAATTTTTTGTAAAGGAAAAACAGGGACTTCAATCAAAATTTAATCAATTTTTTAGATCGTGTCTTCAAATTAGTGTACAAAATTTCAAGTCCATTGATGTACACGTTTGTCCATAATCGTTGCCGAAAATACCTGCACACACACACGACACACATCCAGACAATTTTTCAAAAATCGTTCAGGATCAATATGAATTCTTTGAATCGAAATTCTAATGTGCCTACGTGAAGTTGGTTTTCAACTCGATAACAATACTTTTCTTTACTGCGTCAATGGGAAAGTTAAATACTGGCGCTGATTCTGTACTTGCCACGTGTTGAGTATTCTTGGTGCACAAATGTGTATGGTATCTAAATGAAACTTAATTTTTCCCAAAACTGTAGTTATATTACACCATTTCCAGCTGTAATTCAGATTAGTTAATATTTCCGGTCTCACAACCACCATTTTGGTTAGCTCTGTGACACTGCTCGGTATTCAGTCTCGTAGAGTTATCCTGATGGATGTCTGTACGGTCAAAAGTACTGGTTAATCTGAATTACAATTGTCGCTTTCTGAATTACAGCTGAAAATGGTGTAGGGTGCAAGAACGGCGAGTAATTTTATGTCTTGAGAAACTAATCAGAACTTCAAAATAATGTAGCCGTTTGTAACGTACTTTCGGCTATAGCGTACTAAGTTTTTGTCCCGTCGAGAAACGAATTCATTTGAACACGTTAAATTAAATTTGTTTATAACTTTTATGAACGGGAGTTCTACGCTGATATGGTATTACAATTAGAATAATATTTTGCAAGTGCACAAGGCTGGTATCACTGCTATCATTACACAATGCACAATAAATATTGGTACATTTTGTCAAGTACATCAGTAGTGGGATCCCGGCTTTATGCGGTGTATTTGATATCGAAATCCATATTTAACTTTGAAAGAAAAATAACATTAGTAGTGCAATTTACACCCAAATATAGTTTAACTTTAATCTTTGTATTTCAAATTAACTTTATCTAGTTCAAGCAGCTCGTGACTTTTATGAGTGGGAGGACACAAATGAAGGAGTATAAAATTATAAATTTACCATGCAGTGAAACTTTGATTTAACTAATTTTATTATTACTATTTTAATAATAAGTCTTTATTTTAATAATAGAGAGCCCGTGTCTTTATGCCAAATTAGGCAAGCTCCCTCTGCAGCTAGTTTTCAAAAGATAGCCAAGCTTCTTACCGCCGTATTCATAAAAATAAATTAATATTTAAGAGATGCTTGTAAACCCTTCTTAACTATAACCTAGCTTTTTTTGCTAGTAAAAGCATAGGGAAAAAAGCTAGGTTATGGTTAAGAAGATAAGAAGGGTTTACAAGCCTCTCTTAAATATTGATTTATTTTTATGAATACGGCGGTTAATAACTAGCTGCTTGGTTAAACTTTGCTATAGGCAATTTACATCACTGATGATGGCGCAACTGGCACTACCAACATGGCCGTTGCAGTGAACATAGTTGATATTGATTATTGTGATTTACAAATTGATTATTTGTTAATCTTATTATATTGGTTTCCACAAAATAATGATACTCTAATCCAGTGATTCTCAACCACTGTGCCGCGGCACTTTTGTGTGCCGCGGAAATTCTAAAAGTGTGCCGCGAAATTTTAGATATTTAATTATGTTAATATTATTAAATAATATGATTTAAAATTATTTTATTTCGCACATTTAAAATTATTATCATAAACTATTTTACGCAGTGTGTTATAGGTAAGTAAATAATTTTTAAACTTTTCTTTTTCTTTGTGTGCCGCCAAATTTTGAAATCGTTAAAAGTGTGCCGCAACAAAAAAAAGGTTGGAATCACTGCTCTAATCATAAACATCATAGAAGTAATATAAACACACGGATTGACAGTCAAAGTATACTCATTTCACAAGTTCAACTTAGTGACGAGTGGTGGCGTTTTTAGTTAATATAAATTTGATATATATGTAGGTATAACTTACTATGAATTTGTTTGGAACTTCGCAAGTCTGCGAAAAGGATGAAGTCTGATATAAAATCTAAAAATGTCCAAGTTTTCTGTTAAATAAAGTTATTCCTAAGGTAATATGGTAAAGATCATACTCTGGGTCGGATCATGATTAAGTATGGCGTGCCCTGAACCTCGAGTGATGCCCAATCCGGTTTTGATCTGGTGAGCCCTATCAAAGCAGTCATCACTGCACCTAATAGTTGCCGGATACGGCATCCAAAGCCTGATTTGGATTTGGACCTAAACCGAGTTTTGCGTTACATTCCAGCAGATTCCCTGATCCGCACCTGATCTTTCAGTCTTTCCTAGAACAAATCGTATCAAAGCCTCATTCCAGCCCTAAGAAATTTCTAGTCTAGCTAATATTTGCTTTGATTTTGAAATACTGAGCCCAATAATTTAGCTTTAATAATAATTCACACATTTATGTAGTTGCTTTTATTAATTTTTCTACATTACATAAATATTTGATTTTATGCTTATACGCGAATCGTCTGGATAACCCTTGTTTTGTTAAGTATATAAGTGTTGTGAAAACAGCTGCAACATGAATTTAAACATTTCAATTTCAATGCGAACACTGATATTGCTTATTTCGTTCGACTTTTGAGATCATTTCATACAAGTTACACGCTGTTCTGAGTGCTGATTGCTCACGGGGTGGTCTCGAATATTATTTCGTTCATGAAATTATGAAAATAAACTTCAACTTTTTTATTACCATAAATGTTGTACCTACTACGTAAATCGATCGAGAATAATATAGTTCAATCGATGTTTTCAACTTCATCAAGTTCTTTTATTTTTTCTCAAGTGACCATAATTGAATAGTTTGTTGCAAAAAGGTAAGTACTACAAATTCAATTTTTCGAGATACCTGATTTAAAGTGTCTCCTGTGTGTAAAATTGATCTCTAAAATTGTATATTTTTTCACAATCCTTCAGAAATATATTTTCTTTATATGAAATGGCAAAAAAATACAATTTTGCCATCAATTTTACACACAGCAGACACTTTAAATCAAGTAGTATCTCGAAAAATTGAATTTGTAGTACTTACCGTTTTGCAACAAACGACACAATTAGTAAAAACAAATCGTAAGAGACGGTAATTTTTAAATATGAGTGCATATTTTTTAGTTTCGAAAGTTTCACAAAGTTTGCAAAAACAATTCCAATATTTATTAGATACTGACTGTATTAATTAGTCACCAATATCTTTTCTTTATTTATGGCCAATTTTTTAAACTTCACAGTGAGATATTTTTAATAATTATGTGAACCGATGCGGTACTAGATAAAAGTAAGCATTCTCATTAACCATATCCATTTGATAATTGCCGGAATATTTTATTTCGAATAATTATTCAAATTATATGCTTTAATTTATAAATAACAATTTTTGTGTTTACATAGGACGCACATAAGAATTCATAATTATTTTTTAAAAATAAACAAAATTTCATCTTATTAATTATTATATTGGTTTAAAAGGTTATCAAAAAAATAAGATTAACAAAATTTATGGTGGCACACTTTGCGAATCACACTTGAATCGAGGGACTTTTTGTTTTTGTGTTTTAATATTGAAACTGGATCGCAAAAATACTCCAGTTTTTCTTTTATCATTTTTGGATTTAGTTATTTTGTTATTATCAATTTTCTAGAAATACAATATTGTGTTGTATTCTTGGTTTCTTGCAAATATCTGCATTTACCTTGTATGGTTGGTATATTTTACCCTTACTAGGCCATGTTTAAAAATAATTTATTGTACCGTTAAATAATATCAGTTAGCAGTACCACTAGAACACAGAACTATTACAGTAAATTAAAAAATTTTTCGAAATTTTTAAAAAGAAAGTATGGCTTATAGTAGGAATCAATTTTTCCTGCCATTAAATGAACGACATATTTATCCCTAGCATTTGTAGTTATGAGTTGATCACATCTGAATATTAGTACATTATTGGCAAACAATTTTTACAATGTAGAAGTCACCGGGATGATTCATTTCAAGTACAGTACAGTATAAACGTGCTTCCACAGTGAATGCATGTTTACCGGCGCCGGCTTACCAGCTCATCTTCCTCTAATGTTGATGTAAACGAATTCAAGCGAAGGCGGCAACCGGACAGATATTTCAATGCAATAATGATCAAAGCAGGTAAACTGGATTGAAAACGAACTCTCACTGTGTATGGAGGCTAATGGTGCTTCTACCGGCACCGGCTTACCAGCTCATCTCGCTCCAATTTTATTAATGTAAGCCCAAACAAACGAAAGTGACAACCAGACAGATATTTCAAGTCAAAGATCAAAGCGGGTAAACCAGATCAGAAAGCTGCTTGTACTGATGTGTACTCAGCCATCAGGCGTTCGCGCTTTTAATATGTTTAGTTGAGGTTTTCTAGGTTAAGCCAGATGAAATATTGCTCAATGTGGGTTTATTTGTTATACATAATAATATCCCCTTATTTCCACAAATATGCACTATAAAATTTGGTTTTTGAACTCTTTTTTATATACAAATCGGATAGCTTTTAAAGAAATATCCTTGGGCATAGCTTCAAAGACAGCATGTAATTCCATATAATTCCCTGTTTTAGTTATCATCATCCAAATATGCATACGTTGATTTCCAATTGACGTAGTTTGTGATATTGTTTTTTTAATGAGTACATAGTGCGTGACGTTAGCTTTTTGCAAATCAATTTGCACTGCAATACTACATTGGTAATACGAATGTATTTTTGTAACTATTCGTGCAAAATAAAAAAGTAGTAATCGACAGTTTCAATTGAATTTTTAATTGCAGAACTTTATTTCTCAATTATTTTCCTTAAAATTTCAATTACTAATTAGATCATGTAATTGATTACGTGAGTCGGTTACTTAATCTAATCGTAGTAGTATTCTGAAAAATTTGATTGGTTCTAACGTATTAATTTCCAATTTAATTATACTTTTTGTAAATGTCTGTACCTAACGCCTTTTTTCCAATTTTTTTCCCTAATCAAGTAAAATATAAACTGTTCTAATTGCTGGGGATACATTTATTCATATTATAGTGTAAACCATTTTAAGTTGCGTATGAAACTGTGTGAGATCTACCGCATTAAATTTGGTTATTTTAATAGTTCCATTTTGTAAACGAAGCAATTGTGAGGTTAGATTTGTTTATTGAAGGAATGTAAGATGGTTTTGACTATATTACATAATTTGTAGTAAACAAGAATGCCTATTATTGACTTTGAATTTATTGTTTACATTCTTCGCCGTCTTATTTTGATTATTATGAAATAACTTCGTGATTAAAATTGTTCCTTTATTGAAAATTTTTGTTTAACTTTGAACGTCTGCAAAAAATAGGTGTAAATAGAAAATATAGCAGGTTATTAAAAAATCCGTTCGATAGCTGGACGAACTATAATAACCTGGATCGACCCGGTTCGAAATTCGAACGCGACTCTTTTAAGTTGTCATCCTCGATATTATAGCATTGCTAAATTGCTGTGTATGAACATATTCATCGAAACCAATTTTATTTTGACTCTTTCTCATCTAAATCTTCATTTTGTTATAGGATTTAGTGTCCGATATCCAGAAAATCAAAACCGAACCTGATGTGACCAACTATTCCATACCATCTTTAAATACTGCTATTTCGTTACATGCTTCTGGTAAGTAATTTTAATAACTTTACAATTGTTAATTAATTTAAAAGTATTATATTAGAGATTAAGTTATAATTTATTATAATATCATGGTTAGTATGTGAAAGATACGAGCGTTAACAAGTTTAGTTAGTTCATCCTAGGAAGTAATAACCATAACACGCAGTAAAAAAACTATGACTTTTATAATCGACACTTGGAGTAATGACTATCATTATCATTACATACTACTAACAATGTAATAATATATTATTTAATAGAAGTAAAAAAGTAAGATTTCATTATGATATTAGGACGAGATTTTTATTTTAAACCGAATAATAGGGTAAAGCCCCGAAATCAAACTGACAATCAACTGATCACAATCGTCAATAATATTTTGTAATATATTAGTGATTGATTAAATATTGTTAAATTGTATAAATTTATTGGTTCATTGATATCATAATAATAATAATAGCAACACTTTTAAACGAACTTTTTAAATTTTATAAAGTGTTTTTTCAAAATGAAATTTATTACTGTCACTTGATTTAAAAAACAGTAGGTGACAACACTTGAGTGTGTTGGAAAGTTGTAAGTGTAAATTTAAACCAACATTTTTACTATGCAGCTGTTGAAATATATCTTGGATTTTTAAGTGGTTGTGTAGATTAGATGGTTTTTATTATATAAATATTGGATTTATTAAGTTAATTCAAACTATTAACTTTATAATCAACGTTCACCTAAGAAAATCACTTCCTATTTGATAGAAATGAGTGGAAGAATGACAACAAATGGATATTCCAAATTTATTATACCCATCATGTCCATGTTTTGCACGTAGGAGTTTCAAACAATAAATTTTGGAACTTTTTTTTCAAAATCTTCAGATTTAAATAATTGAAAAACGATGAAAGCAGCTGTATGTTCATAATTTATTATGAAATTGTTTATACATGGGATGATTTTTTTTGGAAGTAGTATTGAATTGACAGTAAATGACATATTCTTATAGACCCAGAACGACTGGTTTATATTTAAAATAGTTTCGTGTACAATGTTCACTAGATGGAGGCACCTTATTGACCAATCAACGCGATTCTATTTGTTTAAAATAAGAAGTTGCGTTCTGATCGGTTCAGTTAAGCTGCTATTAACATTTTACTGTTCACAAATTCATTTTAAGTTTCAACCAATATTTCCGACCGTAATATCCATATTAATGTCGAGATGGAAATTCATGAAACTTCGTTTAATCGGCTATTACATAATCACGATAAAATATATAATCGAGGTAACGGAAGTTCTCACTAAAGCAATTGAACATTCATAACCCGTGTTAAATAATGAACATATATAGGATAAATCGTTAAAAATATCAGTGAAATTCTTCATAATAATGAGAAATCTTCATCTACTGACTTTAAATAATATTATTTGTATGAAATGTATGTGGTCTTCACCCAGATTATAGATCGATATGGTTGAGTTCGCGTATAAAGTGAAAATTATGACAAGTAATACGTGTTTATTAATTAATTAAAATTAATACACCTTATTTCTTGCATAAAGCAAAGCGTTGGTTTGCTGTTGATTTGATTTCCAGTTTTTTTGAAATAAGAATTGGATTTCTATTTATAAAATAGCACTACAGCTACACCCTAATGTTCCTGCACAAAATTGTTGTGCTATTTCGAATGCTATTGAGATTTAAGCATCGGTATGCATTTATACGTGTCACAATTGCATTCGACGTAAGTCATGCAGGGTGGGACTCACGCATTAGAGTCATTTAAAGCCGACTTATTTTAGATCACTCGAAAACGTTGGAGTGCGTGGAAAAGTTTACATAGCACCTGTCGCACTTCGCTCACCGACTACTTAATGCTCGATAATGAAACTTCGTAATCCTCTAAATGCTAGATTAATCTTCTGCAACGGGTGTAGTTTAAAATTATATAAAACTTAAGTCATTGGATGGGTAATTAATGTGGTTTACGTGCTTACCAGAAAAATTCGTTGCATTCTTTCCCAACTTCCCAACATTCATTCATGGTTTCCCAAATAATGCAGCTTTTACAAGTTTTATTTTTTGATGCAAATTCCAAACATGAAAGTGTTTGTGTCAAAAAACTACTCATCGAAGATAATCTATTTCTGAGCGTAACTAGCAGATAAAAAGGAGATTATGTATGTTAAGAAGAAGTTGGGTAGTTTTATCTCGTGTTATCATTCATTTCGCAACCAGCAACAGCTTGTTTACTATATTCGACATTATTCTTATCAAATCCATGCTTTAAAAAGTTCGTTTTTTTCATTCTTTTAATCCAACTGAAATTTTGCATTACATATCAACAAGGCTTGCCAGTTTCAAGTTTTCCTCAATGGATTTAAACTTTGTTTACCCACGGTAAACGATTTTATTAATCTTGAGGGGGCATTGTCGAAATTGTCCGAACAATTGGTTTTATTTTCCCAAAAAAGTCTCGGAAGTTTCTTATGCTTTCCGATACAAAAAATTCCTGAGAAATCATTGGTCGGAAACTTAAACAATATTTTATTTACTAAAGCTTATTATGTACTACAATGTCGTATTATTAGAAGAATAATTCCATCACCATAATTAATTATATATTTTTCAAAATATTATGAATTCTTGTTTTATGGTTAAAATTAAACATTTTCGATTTAATATAAATATTTATAATATTTTTGATGTTAATATTTATAATCATCATCTTCAAAATTGAGTTCATAATTATGGACCTTATAATTTTATATTTTATTTATATGATATTATCTTAATTGACAAAATTTTGCTTATATTTTAATTCGACTATTTGTATATTCACATTTACATATTTTCAAAACAAGATAAAAGTAGATTAAACATACGAATATTTTATGGAAGTAGAAAAGGAACGGATGTGGCCATGTCAAACGATTATCGCATAAATTTTGAAAAGATTTTCTTGTATTTTTTTTATGTTTTCATTGTAAGTCATAACATTTCAGTATTCTTTATCTTACTATATTAAACAATAATTTTTTTAAATAAATTTTGCTTACTCAAATAATTTATTGTTCCAAATGAAAACATTGCAGGGACAAATTTTGAGCCTTGGAAAATAGTCTACGATTGCCAATATTATTTTTTTTTATTTTTAACATTCCAATTGTGATTCTAATACTTGAAGAGTCCTTACCTTTGCACAATTCCAAATCAACCTTATTTATAGGCCAGTCGCTAGTCAGAATAATAGAATTATTTTAGAAAAAAACATCGAATTCGAAAATATTTTAAATGGAATCTGAACACTCGAGTCAAAGAAATTTCAAGATTTCTTCGAGATTTGGGACAAGAAACAACCCAATTTTGGATTACCTCATATTATATAAGCAACGAAGAAGCAGACCAATTAGCAAAATATGTCATAGTTAATTATACAAAAGAATAAACTGGAAGAAATCGGTAATTCTGGAAAGATGACTTTTACGATTAGTTGTTGACTCAATTTTATCACAGGATATTGAAATAGTAGAACAAAAATTAGATTAAAATCTTATTGAAGAAGATCAAGCACCAGCAGTGTGACATAAAGCAGCACACACCGCACGCGGTTCTATTCCTGGCCGCACTGGATACTACTGCGAACCAAAAGAATGGTCAAAATGTCAGAGCATTGCCCAATTTCCGAATGACTTCCACAAATTGTCCCCCGTTATAATAACTGTCCCTCCATCCAAGAGGGAAGTATTAAAATCTCATTCCCAACAGAAATCTAAAAATTTGCCAAAAATGTTTGGTCAAAAATGTAAAATTCTTGAGTGCATGACGATTGGACTAATTTTGTATTACCGAGCATTTAAAACACCTAAAAATAACATTTATTGGAAAAAATCTCTCACCCTTTAAATATAAAAGTTTAAGCTGGCATAAATTACTTTTCACACCACATAAAAACTGAAGCGATTAAAAGCACCATAAAACTGCATTTACCAACATTTTATTGGTAATGGACATACAAGTTTGTAATTTTGTGTTATCGTAAATATTTTTTTGCAAAGTATTATGAGATTTTTTATGTTGGAAGTGAATGGCAGAAAGCAAACAATGAACTTCTAAATAGTTATTTGAGGATCCATTAAAATTAACGTATGTAACACAATTTACAAAAATAAAAATCGGCCGGCGACATGGTAAAGTTTTTATTGTTCATTGAACTATTTTATGGAATTATTTATTTACCTGATATTGTGTTTGTGCATTTTTAAGACAGACATATCAAATACACGGTTTTATTTTATCAAATTAATCTTCCCAAAAGCGATCTTTGCCAAGTTGAGTGTATTTTTGTTGCAAACTGCATTAGGTATCGGTTACCAAGAGAATAAAATTATTTTCAAAATTATCCAAAACTTAGCCCCTGTGTGTTAACATTTTTCGCTACAAAATCCGATAGTTTCTTTGTAACAACAGAAAATAATAACTTGATCTCCCCCGCTTATCAACCAAACAAGGCCGTATCGTGTTACTTTTTTGAAACAAATATTAAAGTGATTATAGGGAGATAATTAAAAATTAAGTAATTAAAATGATTACTCAAATATTTTCTTATAAGGAGATCCACCACAAGGTGACGTTTCGATGACGTTATAAGGCATGCCTTGTTTGTCCCCTTGGCCTTTGACACACAGATAAATTTTTTACGGATCATGTAAACGCAGGAAAATCATAATAAAAAATCATATGATCCAAAATTTAAAATTTATTAGTTTGATTAAATTTGCTACTATCGCATTTTCAGGGACGGATTGGCTAAAAGGGAAAACACAGCGTTAAAAAGGCTATTATCACTTATAACTTTTTGATATTGCTAATTTTATTACTGAATTTGCGTTATCGCTGAAATAATGTTTATGATAATTTAATCAAATTTACATATGGTACATGCACTTAGAACACACAATAATCTTGTATTAAAAGGTTCAACGACTTTTTTTCAACACTTTGATGTGTATTAAACAAAAGAAATCGTTTAATTTTGGATAGTTTTTATTTTATTTTTTTTTTGATTTTATTAAACTTAATCTTCAATATTTCTTCTTTGAAAATAAAAATATCGTAATCTAAATAAAAAATAATGGTGCCCCATTTATGATCAAAATATCCATAGGTAAATATTTTTATCCATTCGATTTGGGCGCACCCTCTATCACGGAATTGGAGATTTTTCCTAACTTAAACTTTAAGGAAAAAAGACACTTTTAAATTTTAATATTGTTGCTACCCGTTGATTACCGTTTTAAATTTGAAGGTGCTGATTTTAATCAATGAAGAAGAATATTGCTGCTATTGTGCTCTCGCAAAGCAAAAATTTGTAGTGTTACGCCACTGATAATAATTGGGCAATTCTAACTTGAGGGCTTGTTTCCATTTAAACGTTTTGAATTTCAAATGCATATTAAATTTCTCAATCACGTGGTTCAAGTAGAATGGTTTTCTTTAATTTCTAGTGTTAATAAACGTGTAATTATAATATATCCACGATATATTTTCCAAGTTATGAGATTTCTAATAGGCGTACGTATAGGTTTTAGTTGGGAAGGCAACGGTAACATGAGATCTGATTGAAATGTAGTTAACTAACATCTAAGTCAATCAAAGTGTGCTGATGAATCGATTTTAATGTGTAATGAGCGAGTCGACCGTGTTAAATCGTTCTTCCCGTTTGTAAATCCAAAAATAAAATGGTAAATGAAATATGTGTACCCTAACTCAATTTTTTGAGGCTTCGTGTTGCAAATATTTCGATTAGCTAGTTTTAATGACTAAACGCATCATATCTTACGAACAGTTGAGCCGAAATGGAATACAATTTTCGTTTAATACGCTTTAACAAGTAATTAAATGCCAATGTGCGCCATTTTATTTCAAAATTTATTGCACTACTTCTTTAAATTACATTTTTTTAATGTGTTACAAGCGAAGAATTCATAACAATTTAATTACCTGTGTACGTACAAACATATTATTATAATGGATCCTACGTTCACTATCTCGGCGCAATCCAAAACGTCGGTCAAATCAAAACAGATATTGAGATTATAGCATGTTTTGAAATATTTTATAATTATGTTTTTTGTGTTGTTTATCTTCCTTTAGATAAAGCAGATAGATAAATGCGTTATCGAGGCAGGAGGCGAGGTTATCACATATACGTAAGATTAGTTGGCAAATGGAGATCAAGTGCACTAGTTATCTCTATCATATTCGTAAACAAGCTTCTGGTGTCGGGTGACTTGCCGAAAGATTGTAACCCCAATTAGCCCGCTAATGAGAATGCCCAAGGTATAATACTCAACCCTCCGACCTGCAAGAACGTAATGTAAACTTTCCTGTTATATCAATTTACCCTGCTATTAGTGCAACGTTTTGTTGATGTTAACTTTTCCTCATTTTATACTCACTTGTTTATTTTGTTTTGCTCAAATAATTTCTCTTGTTTTTAATTATAATTATAGGTAGTAATCAGTTTCTGAAAAAAAAAATTTTTTTCCGTTGCGTTGAGATTCGGTATCACTTCATGGTGAAGAGTATAATTTAACTCTTTTACCCTGTCAGGTAACGAAAAGTATTGTTTGTCAGTCAAAATTTTTTAACCCCTACTTCTTTCATAAATTTCCATGTTTTGAAGTTCCCTGAATCCATTTTCGGAAGGATGGCTGTTATATGAACACGATTGCGTCTAAACGAAGAAATAGAAGCACTAAATTCGTGGCAGGAAGCCAGATGAAAATGAATGAAATCGTCTGCAGGAAATTATTTCAGAATTTCAACTTTTTTTAAAGAAAAGCAGCCTGAAAAGTAAATAAATTCTGTTTTCGGATAATAAAGAAGTTAAACAAAAGGTCAGTCAGCTGATCGAGGTTCAGGGCAGTCTTATATGAAACCGGTCATTAGAATCGTAGTAACTGGCAATAGTAGAAAATAGGATTTCATCAACTTGTTCCAAAATAGGACAAAGGCTTAGGCCATTTTTGTAGTGTTTCTGTTCAATCAACTTCATCCAGTGGTGTCATTTCATTCGAACTAAATTAAAATAAGAACTATCTTTAAAAAGCAATAAAGAACTTTAAAATTTAACAAATACAAGGGGCGTTGAAAAAGTTCACGTTCTGAAACAGAGAGGGCACTACTATCTGGATCTATTTCTACCACTTTGACGTTTACGCTAGTACGCCTTTTATAAATTTATTACATTTCTAGAGTACCCTGTACCTCTTCTTAATTTTTAACATTTTTTCAAATTTCAAACATTATCATGAAAGAAGTTATAGCCAAGTCTTAATTTTTGCTAATTCAGTCGGAGCATACATTTGTATAAAAACTATTGCTAAGTTCTTAAAATTTGGAGTGTCAATTGCAGAAATAAAAGAAAGCGTTGGTGTTGGTGTATTGAAGCAGATAATTGCGAAAAGTTTTTTGATTGGATTCATTCCAACAGCAGTTCAACAAAATTCATGTCTACTCAATGCGAATCGCCCAAACAATCCACTGAGCGATGCAATCGATGTATTTCCACAAGTAAAAATTTGTGGACATGACATGTGTCAAACTCAGTGGCGTAACTTCAAATTTTAGGCCCAGGAGCAAGTGCTTTGACGGGCCCCTCAATTGAGAGGTGTGCGATTTAAAAACAAAATTTAGTCGCAAAATAATGCAGTTTAAGGGGTTCCAAAGCATTGGGCCTGGGACCATCCATTCCTCCCTCTTCCCCCTCCGTTATTTACGCCACTATCCATACCATCCAAAACCCTAGGTTGCACACTAATTTCTTTATTGTTTAGCGGGCTTATCCACCCTAGAAAATGGAAAAAACATTTCAAAATTAAATTAAAATTTTCATTAGGAGCGTTCAAAAATGGCACAATTATGTCTAACGTCTTTGACCACAAATTGGTGACAAATCGGAATCATCATTGTGAAGGTATTACAAATGTTATTCAGCTGACAAGAAAATTAAAATTCAGCTTATTTGTTAGAAAGAAAACTGATAAATCAGAAACATTCTTATTTCTACAATTAGTATTCCGAAATAAATATGGAAAGCCAATCGTAAAAAAGTAATTCTAGCAAATATTCCACACATTTTGAAAAAATCATAGTTTTACATAATTTATAAAATTTTAGTAAATATAAATAGGGATAAAATGTTACCGTTGAGGGCGCTGAAACAATTTGCAAATGGCAGACTTAAAAAGTACTAGGTTTATGTTTACATGTATTTTTTTCCAATTACATGTTTTGTGTTTTATTCGTGATAGTATTGTCGTTTTGATTGATTTGTATAAATAAACCTTTAATGCCTGGTTTTATAAAACTTTAAGCGACGCGTTAATTTTAACTATACAATAGAAAACGCCCGTTAAGTAGTACTAATCATGTGCTTATAAGGTTAGGATTAGGACGAATGAATTCTATATTTAAAAAATTATTAATAATTTTGCTAGCGTTTAATAAATTATTTCCATTACAAAGCTTATTTTTTCATACATATAAAACTTTTTTAACCCTAGAACGTCACTGATAATTTTTATTTACATTTTAACTTATATGGCGTTTGGAATCTCTGAGATCCCACGGTGACGTTTAAGGGTTAAATAATAAAATACATAACATTTATATTATTTTAAAAGGAAGGTACAAAAATAATGGAAAACTAATAAAAGAAAGAGTTAAAATTGCGTTTTTAATAATAGGCCAATATAATTCACCGGTTAACTTTAACAGCTCGTTAAAAATTTTATGAAACTGAGGATAAGTGGTCGACGGTTGGCGAAGTTAAAATGCGGCTTGTAATAAAACGTAATCTAAATTATATTATAAATGATAAGCGTCCATGCAAAACCGAATATGTCCAGAAAAACTAGTTTCGAGATAAATGCAAATTTTATCTGTAATGAAGGCCTTTAAGTATTTGGTATTTTTTTCCATTTTGACATTAAATTCGGATGTAATTCAGGAAAACCTGCCGAAAACTATTTAAAACTTATTGGTTTAACCATTTAATGGCATGTACAGTTTTGGATGGATACTCCTTAAATCATCATGCACCCAATAGCGTCAGTGTTGGGATTTTTATCAATAAATTTAATTTTCTGTTAGTTATAGATAGTTTTTACAAATGATACCATGATATTCCCACGATTCACCTGAGTTGCCTCATCAACAGAGAATTAATTGGCAACAGGCATTGGAGTACAATTAGGTCTAGAAGGGCGGTTTGCAACCATCCTATTTTCTTCTGTATAGTTTAGTTTAGTTCATTGTTAAAATCACAATTGTGGACACGAAACTCTTTTATTCTATCATGTTTTACTCCTTGGAATTTAAGGGACTCCTCACGTTTTTCTGTTGGTTTGTTTAACCTCCAAATTCTCTTTATGTTGTTCTTTATTGACCTCTGTGCGATGATACCTTTGCGTCAAATTCAATGAAGGAACACAATTTTTTGTTATTTATGATTACCTTACCGCGCAGGATAATGAAAGATTGCATCACATTTTTTTTCAAGCTTTCCGTTTCTTTTTTTGGATCAGTTCAGTGGAAACTCTACCGACAAATTCAATCATTTAATAAATTGCAACTAATTACCTTTATTTGTAATTTTTTCATTTTGTTTTTGTATTTGAATTGTTTGTTTTGGTAAAGGGTTCGTCGTGATTATTCCTCCACTCACTCAATTTCATCTTGATACTCTTTGTATTTGAATGGAAAGTCATTATGTGGTAACCCAATGGATTCAGCCAGATGCAGTGGGGCCCTTCATTTGATTGTATTATGTAGAAGTGTAGATGGACTTTACATCAACAAAATAATAATGCTGAAATATAGATGATGACTGGGCCCTTGTTAGTCTGTTATATTGAGAACCCGAAACTTCAGCTTCTATGTAGATCCGTCGCTAGGTTTAGCTGTTGATAGCCAGGGTTGAACAAAATTATCGCTTATCTTACTTTTGTTTTTATCATGCTCGGGCTCCTTCATTTAACTAACGGATTTTCTTAGTAATACATTTTATCAACCATGATCATCTGATAATTTATAAACTAAAGCATTATGGTAAAACAGAAACAAATCAATTAGGAGTAAGCAGAACTTTATTTAAATTTTTAAGAATGAACCTACACATTATTTAATTTCTTATCTTGGACGAAAGGAAGTGGTTTCCATTAATTGTATAATAAAAATGTGTTCGCATAACAACAAATGCAATTATGAAATAAAGCGCCATTATTGTTTGTTAAAACGGTCTACAGAAGTTACAAAGTAAATATTACGTTTCGCTCTGTTGGGTACGGATTTTGAACGCGTGTGTCAATTCTTTTTAACCCTGCGTGATATAATTTGAACTTAACTTGGTTACTTGGAATATATTCCCAATAAAAAGTTGTTGTTAAAAAATGACCAACCATATTAACGAGCAAGTTATCAGGATTTGTTCACTCCGTTTTGATCCAGCTTCTTTGGTGCATAGTTGTTAAGATATGATAAACAGCTGCCATTATTGTTAAATAAAATAGAAGTACCTACAAGTAGTACACCAAATCTAGTAGTTTTAGCCAATATATTTATTATCAAGTATTTTTGTTAACCTATGAATAATTGATTAATCATCTATGTCGTTAAAGTGCTTATCAGACCATCTAATATCCTCCCTATCTCTACGAAGAACTTGGTAAATCACTTTGGTATGAATATCGTACGATACACAATCATCCTTTGATCCACTATTTCGGTTTTTCCCCGGTGCTCATTTTTTTGGGCTAAAACAAAGACAAAAAAAATAAGTTTATGGTTTACCCTAATTTTTGTTTGTATGTTGACAAAGCGCTCAAATTAGTCGAACTAAAATTCAGGATTAATAATGGAGTGTTCCTATTATTTTACCCAAGCAGTGTCGAAATTTACTAACCTACCAATATTTTAACAATAAATAATTGAAGTTCACGGGTGTCCTGGTATGAGAGAGTCTAGGCTTTTTTATGGAAGTGGTTGAAGCTTGAAGAAGCGATGCCTGTCTTGAGACGGTGTTCCTCAATTTGACTTTTATTCAGCCAATATTAGTGCGAATCATTGTGAATTGTTGCGATAAGTAAAGCTGAGCATGATTTTCTGTATTATACAGAAGGTAGGAGCTGTTACTTTTCTATTACGATTTTTCATGTCGCACGTGGAAATTTTTTTGCATTTATTAATTTTGATTATCATTAATTAATTAGCCAGGATATTTTGCGATAGATAAGACCTAAACTGCAGTCGTTTTTTCATCAAACTAATATCGCAGTATCATCAGCATAAGTACCTACATATTTCGGTATTGCAATTGCTTGGTTAAATCGGAAGTCTAGAGAAGATACAAGAATGAAATAAAAAAATAGATACCATCACTATACCCTGTGGTATACCTGATTTTATTGGAACATACAGTGGAATAGGCTTCTCCGTACTTCACGAGAAAGTATCTGTCAGATAGGTATGACCAATGGCATACAACTGTGGGGCTCTACCAGTAAAACAAACATTTTGAAACTACATCGATTGCAGTCCAAAATGCTGCGAGCAGTTTGCAATGCACCTTGGTACGTTTCCAACGATGTAAAAATAAAATTCATTAATTCATTAATTTTAAATTATCGAAGAGTGGAAGCTCTTGATCCGAGTATTAGATGATTGATACTATCATCATCATGATGCTATTGATGCTACAATCAGACGTCTAAAATTGTAAATGAAAAAAATTACTCTACATGTTACTTTTTATTTAACGATTATAAAACGATTCAACAGGAAACTATACTTTAATCGATCTTGAGAAATTGTTAATACTAAAATTTTAACAAGTAAATCAAAGATGATTTTAAATTTTGCGCAATTTAGAAACATTTTAACCGTAGGGTGTAATAAATGAAATTCAGTGGCGTTACTTTAATACGTTAGTCGCCACGCGCATTAAATTTAATGCACACTAACTTTAAGAACAATGGTTTATTTTTAAGCGTGGCAGGCAACACGTGTTAAGAATATATTATAAAATTTATCTTTAGCGACTACACAATATTATTAATAATAAATATACAGTTTTGATTTCGCAAAATTTGTTGTTAAAAATTGTGTTTTCATGTTTTAATCACAATTTTAGAAGGGTGATGATATTGAATCTTTATTAACCCATATAAACCGGCCGTCCTTTATAAAGGACAGCAAAGCAACGGCAAAAGTAAACTCTCGTCAAATACACACGATGAATATAAAACCAATTATTATGGTTTCATTTGACTATTTGTAATATTATTTAGTTAAATTTTTTGAATTTTATAATATTTTTATACGTTTTCGTCGTGAGCTGTTCGTCGACTCTGAACTAGAGGTCAGCGAAAGTGCTTATTAAAATTATTGTTATTATCAATTTTGATTGAATTATATCAGATTTGGATACCTAAAGGACCAATAAACGTGTTTTATGAATAAATTTGAAATTATTTGTCCAAATTAGTAAATTATTAGAAAAGGAAAAGTGGTGTCCTTTTAAAAGGACGGTAGGGTTATCCACTACTATCTTGATTTAAGAGATTTTCTTTTGTAAATCCTGCTTTTAGTTTATTTTAAGGTTTTTATTGTATAATCCACATTATAAATAAGTAGAAACAAAGTTTATGTAAAGGCAAATGCAAAAATTTTAATTAGTGTTAGCTATTTTTGTTTTGAATGGCTAGAAACTTGTAAATTAGGGTTCTTAAATTTGTAAAATAACACATGTGACGAAACGGAAGGTCGTAAGGCATTCAAATATGGTCATTTCTGTTATCGAGGGGTTGCAGGTGGATTCTGTGACGATATGTGCTCGAGTTAAGACGTTTGTTTTTAAAATAAATCGAAGAAGCTGGAGTGAATTTTATAATTCAAAGTTTTGTTTAACATTAGTTGAAAATAACTATTTACTTTTTTTGAGTTTTGGACAATAAATTAGTGTAACACTTTATTTCTGTGTTCACTTTATTTTGTTCATAATATTATAATAAAATTTTAATTCAATTGCATTTTTGTGTGTACTATTATGCCATAGTAGTGGATAACCCTACCGTCCTTTTAAAAGGACACCATGTTTCGGTCATTTACAACACTTTTAGAATTTTTTTAGTATTTTTCTGAGATTCAGCATAATAAAGTGACCAAGATACAGAAGAAAAAATTTTAAATTTCAAAAAAAAATATTTTCAGGTTTATATGGGTTAATTTGTTTAAATTTGGTTATCCATATCAATTAAAAATTAATTTGTTTAAATAAGAAGTCAATGTTTCATTTTGTATCGAAAACCCTGAGCAAGCTTAATATTAATAGATTTTTTTACAACTTTTATACAGGGCGAGGTAGCAGAGGACAATATAATTCGGTAGCGTAGATTTTAGCAATATATGCGGTTCCTCGTTTAAGAAATGTTATTGGATGATATTACGTTACCAAGCTTGGAAAGGCTCATTTTACTAGATTAAACAGATATGTACCTTAATGCATAAACGAAAAAGTCATGAAAATGTTAAAACCATACCTCTTAATCAAATGCTGGTCAACTGACGTCAGCTCTACACGAAATTCAAAAAACTGATACGTTAGAGAAGAAATTAGATTTGGGAACTAGGAGTACAATGCCCAAAACGAAACTAACCAATGGTTACATTATTATGCAAGAGAATGGACGGATATATGTTTCAGAAATCAAACTGAACTGGAAACTTCTGTTTCAAAAACAATTTGTTACCTATTTTGGTGTCAAAATTTGTTTTAATCATTAATTTTATAAGTTAACAATTTATATATTTTGTTTAAATGCTCCTGATTTTATAAATTTTGTCCCCATTTACGCGAATTTACTTTAACACGGATGAAATATTTTACTTTAATTTATCCGCATAAATGCTTAATGCTTATTATAAAAAGCAACTCCATAATATTGAAAGTTGTTTATTGATGTAATGCCCCAGGTGTCAATCCAAACTCCAAAGACCAAATCAACAAAGAAAATATACAGGTGGTCGATGTTTTATGAATATAATATTGTGCATACATCACGTCAATAATTTTATTATTAATTTACATTCTATGCTCAAAAAATTATTATTGTTAACGTTATCTATTAATTCTTGGTATAAATTCTACTAAAACTTGTTGACTATTTTTTCAGCTTTACCATGAACCATGACTTGTAAAAAGTTGGTCAGAAATTGTATTATAATAATAACATGCATTCTATTTTACAACCGTAATCGGTAGAAAATTTCTTATTATAAAAATTTCACAAGGTAATAACCCAAAAAATATTTATAGAGATATTTTATCTTATTCATATTATCGACCGTACACTTTTTATTATTTGTTGGTAGGTACTATATTTCATTTTCAAAATATTAAAATGTAGTATGCTTTATACTGATGAAGTGAGTTAAAACATATTAATTTTTTTAACTTCATTTTGGGAAGCTCTTTAATTTTTTGTTGAAAAATTTTGAATTAAAAATTGATTCTCGTCGCATTAAAACGAAATTTTGCCTTGCTTGTAATTTTTCCATAGGCAAACACACTTTTTAGTGTGTAAATGGTTGAAATTGAAATTTATAAACGTGAAATCGCGTTTAATGTTTCAATTTTAAAACATTAAACAAATTAGCCAATCGAAATTAAGTATGTGGAAAAAAATAAATGGTGCTAATTGAATCACAAATTAAAAAGAATAGTGCAGGCTTTTAATGGATAATCTAATGGCTACTAATGGATGAATATTAACTCAACAGGAATAGTAAAATAACGACCAAATTGATACTGTTTCAGTTTGATTTTGTAATTTAATTTTGCCAGATGTACTATACTCAAAATCTTATTGGAAATTTAAAAACATTTCGAATAAAAAAATTACTTCAACTGCAGAAAAATAGGTTTTTCCAAGTTCATTATTTTGATAGCTCCCACCGACTAATAATTTATTTCTGTTAGGTTTTTTTAATAATCACTATTTTATTTTTTACTGCTACTATTAAATTCTATTAGGTACCTACTAAAATTATTAACGTGGTTTGTTTAATTATTTTTTTGTAACTCCCCCCCCCCTTTTTTCCACTTTGTATTGTCTTGATAGAAAATGTTCGCTGTGACATATTTTATTGTGGGATGATATTCGTCCCTTTAATTCAATCCATCAATTGCTCATGAATTATTGTTATTATTGTTTTTATTATTATTGGAGTAATAAAATTTTAAGCACATTAATCTTTTGTTTTTTTGTGTTTACAAATTGTGGTTGTAATTTTATTAAATTGATTATTTAATTCTCAATATTATTTTTGGTTTCGAATTCCTTTTTGCCGACGGACGTGGCTTCCAACATTTTTATAACAAAAAAATAATAATTACATAATAGTATATTATTAAAAGAACTAATAAATCGATACAATCATTTATAATAAATTAACCCCAGGTGACTGTGCGTAGGTACTTAATGTTAATTGATTTATTTATTATTTAAAGTGGGAGTACAAATTAATTAATAAAGGAATCTGTGTTTAATGTTTACCACCAGGACAATAACATTTTTATTTTTATTATTAAACTATCAATGTCACCCTCTTTGCTGCCTTATAGGAGCAATTTGGAGTCCTAATGTTTTTATTTATTCCTTTTGGTTTTCTAAACATAAAATTGTACGAATAGCAAAGTTTTACCATAAACGTTTGTATTGTGACTAAATAGGGTAGGTACTTAGTTTTTCGAGTTTAGCTGGTTTGCCAAATAAATGTGCTGAAATTAATATGTTTTTTTAAGTTGAACTCGCAGTTTAACTGCCAGCTTGCCGCCCACTCACAAACGTGATATATGACCTGCACGGCTTCTGCAATGACCTGACAGAAGTCATTATACTCGTACTCGAAACTATTTAATACCAACTATGTTATCATTTTATCAGGTTGTATGAAATATGATCGATGCTGGCCATTTGTTTCCACAGTACTCGGGTTTTCTCAAGTGGAATAGTAATTACATACTATAATATGCGGCCAAATGGATAGTGGCCATTGGCTCGTTTTGCTATAGCTTTTTCGTCATCTAATAATCAAAATCTAAAGCCTATCAGCGTGCGAGATTCTTATATCAATTGGATTCGCAGTCATCAAAACCAAAACACGATAGTCTATCCTATTTATCTGCTTGGCGAATTTTTCGAGTTTTTCTTACCGTCATTATTCAAACTCTATAAATGAATAATGAAATAATTCATAAAGAAATCGTTGCTAAACAGCCTCGTATTGTTAATAATCGAATGATACACTACAAGTAACTAATGAGTTTGATACGTTTCAAAAAATTGTTGGATAGTATTTAAAATTAGTAAACGCGATTTGTTTTCTTTTCGGCCTTTTATGATAGTAATTAGTAATTAAAGTGCATTAAGTTTACATGTTTGAGTATATTTTTACTTTAATTGCTTCATTAAATATAATTTTGCATTGTTTCGCTGTAACAATGTATTATCCAAGTTTAATTAATGCTTAAACATTGTTTCGAATATTGTCCATCGATAAGTGCCCACTTATACAACTGAAATCTGCATCTAAAATTTGCAAATTGAAAATTAGCCAATGTTATTATTAATACAACTTTAATCTGTAGGTGAATTGAAAAGATTTATTTCATACTCAAATTGTACTGCCATAAATACACATTGATATTTTATAATTTATTGTATATTTTTTATCTTTTTTACCCGAGCAAGATTTTCGTTCATAACTACTCACCATAAAAATATTACATTTTCATCTCATCACTAAATGGAACCATCAGGCAGCTAATTTAAATTGTCGGTTTCGACCTTGTGTCGTCGGCTTTATTTTAATACCTCGTAAGTCAAGTATAGCATTCATTTTACATCAGGAAAGCATACAAACTCCCTTATATTAATATTCAAGTAAATATTGCGTAAAAATTGCAAACCCTTATTAATAACTAAATTTAAAACCATTTTTTATACTTACGAGGTTATAAAATTAGGCCGACGATATACAACTGGGTCGTATATGGAAATCTCACTTCTTATCATTTCTCATTTCACGCGTTAAGTCAAATCAGATTCACTTTTTTTTGTAGAAATAAAGCAACTTAAGTTGATTCGATTATTCCTCTCAATTTTCCTTAACCTTTTTTCCAATAATTAATTACAAACGTAATTGATTTTGAATTCAATGTAATAATAGTTTAATTTTATTTTAATTTATTGATTACCAAACATCTCGCAATTTTCTTTAAATATGAGAATTATTGTAAAAAAGTGTTCTTTTTGTATTTATATGGGAGAGTTTTACTATTGATTTTATTAATTTGTTTTAGATTTTTGTTGTAGTTATAAAATAACATTGATAAGATAATAAAACATTGATAGTTACATTTTATATCCAGGACATTAGTGTATTCAACATTTAACCGTGGGGGAAAAGCGTTGGTTTACTGTATCGCCCAATCAATGCTGCGGTTCCCATTTTTAATTTTTTTTTATTATATTATAATATATTTTTTATAAGTGCCAGTTTTTAATTTTCAATTTGTCAAACTCCTTAAACATTTGATCAAATAGCTAATTTAAATTAATCGTGCAAATAGGATAAGGACTTACGTACAGATTCGATTCAAATTTAATTTCAATAGAATGAATCAGTTACAATAAGTAATTTAAAGAAAATACGTAAATATTTTAATAAATAATTTCACGTCAATTTTAAACTTAGAGATAGCAAAGAATATTTTTTAATCTCTCCAATCGAGATCCCAATTTTTTTGGTTATTCTAACACTAGCTAAAAAAATTATCACTTTTTCGAATTTTAGTCGATTGACCCTTAGTTTTTGAGTTAATTTTTGAAAATACCATGGTGCGTTAACTGCCATTATTATTAACTATTATTACAAAAATCCGTGGTGGTCTAGCGGTTAATAATTTGTAATGGTAATTCGTAGGTCGTTAATTTTTTAATTTCGATAATAAATTACATAATTAAAAAAAAAAAAATTTGCTGATACTGGGATTAGAACTCAGGAGCTACGAGTTACAACTCCCATATTATATGCTAAACCTATAGTAAAGGAAATACTAAGGAAGCCCTTTTCAAAAATGCATAACTCAAGAACTAAGAGGCAATCTACTAAAATTCGAAAAAGTGATAATTATATTAGCTACTAGAATCACCGAAAAAATTGGGATCTCGATTGGCGACATACTCACTGTAATAACCCCTTATCAGTAGAGTATGGCTATGAGCAAAATGACAGTTTTCTGAGCCAGGAAAAATTATTTTTCGACGTGAGGTGGAAGTAATTTATATTTTTTTCACCTATTTTTCGCTATTTCTATCACAAATCTAGACCCAAAATTGCACTATTTTTAAGTACTTTTTTCTAGTACTATAATGCTATATTACGCATAACATTTTTTACTTTACGTATTTGAATTTTACAAATATACATTATTAATATAATTTTCATAATTCGTAATTTATTAAAAATAAAACTTATTTAATTTCACGAATTAATAATAAACAAATTTTAAATATTTATTATTTATAATCTTAAAATAATTCGAGTGGGGCCAGAAGGCCGCACAGACCGGCCAATCTGGATATTTAAATGATTTATTTGGTAATTATTATTACAGTAATTCACTAATAACGTGCCCACTTCCTTCTTCAATTGGATAACTCGGAAACGATTTTGGTGGGTAATACATGAACGGACCCAATTCAGATTGCAGCACAGGCCGAGCATTACAGACAGATCTAGATGATTTTTATTATACAGGGTGACCGGCCGCCGGCGCCGATTTGAACATTGGAAATTAACATGGGAAATTGATTTTTCTTTAATTCCTGCTTCCCAGTATAACGGATAAGAATGAAAATGACATCAATTTGAAGAGATTTTTATTTCGCTTCTAAAGATACCTAACACTTGATATTTTGTTCTTTAATTTCTGTTAAAAAATTGCGTATTTAAAAAATTTTTAGTTATTTTGTTTGTGAATTTTATTGCAATTGTTTTTGCTTGAAAACCGATAATTTCTAACAAGTTTCTTTGACATATTACAATAAATTTGGTTAACAATGAACGCAAACACAAGTTATTCTAACTTTGTTGGATTTTCAGGTCTATTCTGTAACTTTAGCAACTTGCTAAAAATGAGCAATATTGCTAATTATTGCTAATAACCATGGTTATGCAATTTTGCTCCAATAGGTATTAAGCAAAATTATTATTTAGCAATATTGCTTATTTCTAGCAAGTTGCTAAAGTTACAGAGTAGACCCGATTATTGGCTTTTAAGCAAAAATAATTGCAATAAAATTCAAATAAGGCAACTCAAAATTTTTTAAATGCGCTATTTTACATTTTATTAGTGAGTTTTTCACAGTAATTAAAGAACAAAATATCAAGTGTTATGTATCTTTAGAAGCGGAATAAAAATCTCTTCAAATTGATACCCTTTTGATTCTTATCCGTTCCGATGGGAAGCAGGAATTACAGAAAAATCAATATCCTATGTTATAACTTCCTATATGTTCACATCGGCGCACTATGGTTTCTGAGTCCAGATTTCTTGGCCAAAATTAATTCAATTACTTAAATTAAAATAATAATTACAAAAGAGCTTTAGGAAATATTTTTAACGTAATTTAAAAGTTTAGGAAGTATTTTTTAACTTTATTGTATCTAATTGACATTGACCAGCCTTCATTATTTCTCTCTAAGGTACAATAATTTGATCTTGGATTATTAGCAGTAGCAGCCAAATTTTAAATAAATTTTAAAACTTTTCAAGAAAATGGCCAACGATTATAAATCAAATTTTCTTATGACTAGTCTCCGTGCTTCAGAAAGCACGTAAAGCCGGTGGTCCCCTGGGTTAGTGAATTGCCACCATTAACATAAAAACCAGGATAAATGGCACATCTGAAGGCAAGTCTAGCAAGCTACCTAAATGGATGTAAAATATGTATACTCATATAGCACTAACACTGCCAAGGAAATGCCACTGATGTTGGTAATAACAAGCCTTGCGGCTTAAACTACGTTGAAGAAGAAGATTATAAATAAATTTTATTTATTTAATATATAGACCCCCCCCCCTCCACACACACACACACACACACACACAAAGATTTTATAAATGGCTTTTCACCCTTGTGAATTTTAAAATGTTTTCTTACAAGTTTTATTAATCTGGTACTTTATAAATTCACAGTTTGCAGTGAATTCTGATACGAGAAGTTCCTTCCATCTAATTTCTTCTTTGAAATCGTTCAGAAATTAAAAAAACTTGTAATGACAGTCAGCTGTCAAATGCACATACATTTTTAAATCAGATAATCTAGGATGCAATTCGCATTAGACCGAATTTATAATACAAATGTATTGGATTTTCAAAATTGATTTTCTCCAAAAGTTCTGAGTTTGGGGTCTTTCTTTTTTCATCAAGTTGACGTTCTAATTGGGTTGTAATCTTATACAAATTTTGGTGCAGATCTGTGAGGAGAAAGGTTGGACTTGCCCTTGTAAGTCAATATTAGGACCTATAAGGACTGTACTGCATGGTCAGTAATTAATTCTCATGTTTTGGATAAAATTCTAGTTAAAAATTAAAAAGGAATCTCTTACCAGTGGGGCCGAAAGCCGAACAACTAATTATATCCCATTATGCTTTAAATTTTTAACTGAAATTTTATCCAAAAAATGAGAATTATATACTGACCATGCATTGCAGTCCTTTTCCAGTTAAGTACTTTTATCGTAATATTATATTATAGAAAAAATTTTTAATAAAAACATAATAACAACATTTTTCAACTTTGATCACTCTCTTCTGCTTGTCGTATTGTCTCTTCTTTCACCTTGTATTCGCGTAACTTTCCCACGTTCTTTTTATGTTTCTTACTTATTTCATGGTTTTGAAACGTTTTGGAAGTTTTAAACACTTTATTGCATGCAGTACAATACAAATTATTTGATAATTCACTTTCGGAATCACTCTCATCATTCGACAATTGTTCTTCAAACTCTTGAGCCACATCCTTTTCGACTTGGTGCAACTGATCCTTAATGTTGTCGTATTTTGTCCATTCTGCTTCCACGTCTTATTTAATTCATTAATCCGTTTCATACGCATCAATTGAAACGTTCCTCTTGTCGACAATTTCTTTTCAAAATTCCAGCTTTCGTTACCTCCTCACGTATCTGAAGTCTTTTATCATGCTTTCTAACAAAATCGACAAGAGCTCTGACTTCTTTGTTTCTTTTTCGTTTACCTATATCTATTTGTTTTTTGTTAATCTTCTCCAGCATTTTACGATATTTTGCTTGCGGCATCCCTTCAGCGTTATAATGACGCAAATATAAGAAAGTTCTCTTTGTTCTGTAATCTATCCAATAAGAATAAAATGGTGCCACCGTTTCAATGTAGCTGCTGGAAGATAATCCAAACTCAGGTATGGGACAAAATTCGTATTCATCTTTATCCATAAATTTCATATCCTCTTGAGAAATAATTTTAAAAACTTGGCTATAAACTGAATAAAAACTGCTATCGTCATCACCATAACCTTCAAAACATTCTGTTGTGAGGTACTGATTAACATCTAAACCTACAGTAATGTTTTTATAGTAGACATGTGATTCCAATATTAAATTTCTTCGGATAACAACACGGCATTTTCACTTAAAATCACTTTTTTCTTAGTACCTAAATTAAAATATTTACTAAAAAGGGTTAAAATTAAATGATTTATTTATTAAATTTGTTCGGTTGGTAATGTATGTATACAGGGTGTCCCAGACCTGAACGTCATCCCTTGGAGGGATGATAGGCCAGCTCATGACTGACCAGAATATTGAAATGGGTCGATGTAAACTGCCCCAATTCATGAAACAGGTAAAATTTTTCGGATGTAAACTGTATGTTTGATGTAAAAATGTAAACGAAAAAAAATGGCAACACTAATCCCGAATGTAAACTTCCCCAAAGTTGGTATGGTATTAAGCTTGAATTACATTATACTTTTTTCGTCTAGATTTCTCGTTCGAGTTTCGTTCGAGGACATCTAGTTATTAATCAGTTAATCAGTTATTGTGTGCCACAGGTACGAAATTTCATATTATAAGAATATAATTTTGGTTAAGTAACCCTGAATAGCCCTGGTATTGATCACAGATTAAAACAGAACTAATTCGCGTTTTACATTAACAAAACACCACCACACGGAATAATTTCGAAGTTCATGTTGAACGTATATTAAACAATATTTTGCTTTGTTAAATCATGAACTTGTTTACATTTACATTTACGCCACCAACGGTAATGTAAAACGCGAATAGTGCCATACTTTTTGAAAAAACAATGTTTTTGCGAGATTCAAAATGTTTTTTTTATTTTGTTCAAATATTTTGAAATTTTATGAAAATATAAATGCTGTTGTAATAAGAACAGAAAAAATAACTAAAATATTCTAAACCCTAAGATGCATTAGATTTGTAGTTATTTTGATTTCAGTGCAATTTTTGATTTAAATTTTGTTAAAAATTTAATTTTGTTCCAAAATTCTGAAATGTTATGAAAATATTAATTATGCTGTAATAAACACAGAAAGAAAAAGGAAAAACTTGAGAGGAGAGAGAGATCGCACAAAAATTTGGTGACGCCAAAGAGTGGTATAATTAGGCGTTTTCGAAAATCTTCTAATTGATATCATCGTATTGAGCAGTGAAAAAGTATAATAATTATTGATTTGCAAAAATCTTCCTTACATGAAATTAATTAATTATTATTATTGTTATTCTTTGAGATTGATGAAAATTCTTCATGGTAGTTTTTATGTTACCATATTTCATTGCATGGATAATTCGACGAGTTATTATGTGATGTATTTGTATATTATGTAGTTGACAGGTGGTTTGCATCTTGGAGTTAATCGTTTAATTATCTTGTTAAGCTCACAAAACGATAAAACAATTTTAATTAAATTTTGTCTTTTTTTAATAATAAATTATTACTCGATTTTTATTTTTGAAATTGATGGAAATGTCGTAATTTGAAAGTTGCGGATGAAATGATGATCGTTAATTTGAATCATTCACGTACAAATCATTGTAGAACATTTAAAAAAACATAATATTATGAGGATTATGGTAATTATTTACTTTCATCATCATCTCTACACGAAGACCAGCAGTCCGTTACGTTACGTTTATTGATTTCATTCAATATCGTTAAATCATTAAAAAGTATCTCATTTCACACTTTCTTTATGGGTTTCGTCATCAAGGCTACTTTTCGATTTTTGTTCTGGATACGTCTAAAAAATCTTAAGTGCTTAATTCACAGAATTATTTTCTATTTTTAACCTCGCCCATGTAATTATGGAATAGTGGTAGTTGTGGCCAAGTAAATATATCATTCATCGACACATAAATTTGAACATAGCGACATTTACTTTGACCGAACGGCTATAAAAACAAGATATTTTTTAGTTCACCCATGAACTCTTGGTTTTGACTCTAGCAGGTAGTTAGAGGGTGTTGCACTTCTGCGTAAATCATTTGAATATTGAGCAGACATAATTTTTGATCTCGCGAAACTCGGTTTCAAAGAATCGCTTTGTCTGCTTTCTGCTTCAAACAATGAAATTTGTTTCACTGATTGTGAGAGAAATAATTTTTGCGTTTATTGAATTTATTATTAAACCATAATACATCGGCTTAACAGTTTATTTTAGGACGTTGTTGCATATAACGTAACCAGTCTGATTTACCATTCAACAGCACACATGCTGTACTACAATAAATTGTTATTATTAATATTAATCAAATGTTTAAATGAAATGTCACAACTGTGTAAATCAGCCATGAAGTATGTATTTAAATAAAAACACAGTTTGATTAATGTCAAAGTCATAATTCAGGATTTATTTAAAGATATCTGCAATTGTAGTTGATTCTTGGTTTCCATTATATTTTTCTTTGATTGGGCTTGAAATTGAAAGAAAATGGCGCTACATGGTTCACTTGATATAGATAGGTATACGATAAACCTGTTTGGATGATACAAACCATCATACTTGTTTACCTGTATTGTATACCTATCACTCCCGTGGATGGGAGCGCACCCATCTGTCCTCCATTTCTTTTACGAACACAGAAGTTGGTGTTAAAATTTCACCTATAAAATTTGAGTTTATTGCTTTGCGTTATAGGTATTATAAAAAAAGCTTAATGGGCAATAAAATTATCCATAATTTGTCAAATAAAACTATGAAAAACTTCTATTACCGGAAGTACGAAGTTAATATAATATTTATGGAGAATTCAAGTTGTTTTGGTATACCATAAAACTGTATAATTTGAACATTATTAACTGGTCTAGTTTTTAGCAAATTAATTAGAATTTTATTAGCCATATAATGAAATATTGGTACAGTAAGCTTCTCGGATGAAAATCAAATCTAACGATTGCAGATTAGAGCCATATATAATTTCATAAATGATTCAAATGAGACACATTTTCCCACCTTGACGTTTAATACTGAGTGATTTGTGCGAACGTTCATAAACTGTGATGGTTTATTAGTATTGAAAATGAAAATGATTAATTTTTAAAAGCTTTTTTTAATTACTATTTGTTCGAACTGTCAAAATGTACCTACTTATTTGTGGATAACTTTGGTTATTGGTGAATTTTTCCAAGTTCGGCCACTGTCGGATTGAATCTTTTGTGTTGCAATTGAAAATAATGAAAGAGTCTTTAGAAATAGATTAGGTGTTTCCAAAATCAACAATGGAATTTATCTTTTTATTTCCTTATCTATATAATATCACAAGCTTTCATTCCTTCCGAAATATAACCACTTCTTTTTTGAAGTCTTTAAAATTCATATCATGATGAGGTGAATTATTCCTCTACAACCACTTTTTTTCTGTACCTCTAAAATCACACATTGCACGAAAATAAAGCTCCACCAGGCATAGCACCGAGGTTTTTCGCTCCATAGCCTGTCGGTTTTTGCTTTACTATAGGTACACTACTATGTTTTTTCCTATTATTTTTTTTTATATATTTATTTATTAACTGGTAACCAATCAACATATTAAAGAATCGACAAGGAAACAAGAAAACATTATCAATACAACAATTCATTTAAGAAGATCCAAATTGCACACAATGTTTCTTTTAAACAGAAGATATGAATTGCCCCACGCGCGTAGGAGCAGAGGGCCATCCCCCCCCAAATTTTTAGATTGTATAGACGAAATTCATTAGAAATCGTAATTACTGCCTGCATTACAATAATGTAATGTAGAAGGTCCTTTACAATTTCTCTGCAAAATTAATCAGTTAATCACAGTATACAGTATCGCAAAAACAAAACAAGGGGGTTAAATTGCAAAAATTAATTTTCAAACTAATTATGTAATTTAAGGGGTTATCTATAAAGAACATCCGCAATTTTTTCCGAATTTTTTATTTCTCTTTCAGCCCTTTGTCACAGTTGATCTTCGAACATAATAGCACTTCTCTCATGAATCATGATCTTATATAATTTAATTCTCAATTTTAGGGCATAAACACTTAAAGCTATTATAATCCCAAGTTGAAAATGATATTTTTTACATTTCACTATGGGCTTCCTCAATATTTTAGACGTTCCTATGCGCCTGAACTGTTCAACAAGTTTCATCTAAAAATTTTCAATAATAATAATAATATAACTTGAAGTGCGCCTATGTTTATTCACGATTTTGTAATGTCAATTTAATAAAAAACTAGTTGACATCGATTTTTCAAACTAATCTTTATTTTTGTAACATACCCTCGTCCTGGTGTAATTTTTATACCAATTATAGTTTTCAAATGCAAATATCCATGAAACCATCAAATATCCTCCTTCTCACGATCAATTATACGTGGCTCATCTTAACTTTGTAAATCTCTTCATTTACACAAGATTGCACAATTTTACGTATACGTGTAAATTTCTGCTCATCTGCTCCAACAAAAATTATTAATTATATTGCGAAAATACATCTCCTCGTCGATGGTAACCACTACAGCTAATCACTACGTAGCCGTTAATTACACACTCGACCACAGATTTTCCAAATTCAAATAATTCTCCTTCGTTCTTCAAAATTCCTTCAGGTTGGTAAATTAAATTTTTACTCCACTTCCTGTTTATACGATAATACAAAGCTCTCTTTATTTTCACTGCTTAATTACTTATATTTTATTTATAGGAACCGCACTTTTATTAAATTTATACAATAAACAACTTCCCTATTTGCTATGTGCATTACTCCTGCTGCCCTCTGGTGGCTCAATAAAGAAAATGAATTGGGACTGTTTTAGTGGTTTTAGCAATAGCAACTGTTTTAATTAAGAATTTTTGAGGGAAATTTAAATTTAAACTTTAATTAAGAGGTATTACGTAGTGTGGGGGTGAAGGCGGCCGAAGGCCGCTGAACTGCTTAGTAATAAATAAAAGTGAAATCATTACAAATTAACATGTCGAATGATATACTCAGCATCTAGAAAATGCGTGAAAAGTTAACCGATTAATATTCCATATTCCTGATTTCATTTCTTTATAAAAATAGCTATTTCTGCAGGACGTCCAATATTGACTGGAAACCTTTTTACAAATTTTCTCGATCTGCTTACATCATTCCAACATTATGTTAATTTGTATTTATTTTATTATTGTTTATTTTTTATTCACTATGTAAACTGATACTTTTACAAAGAAATTTGGATAGAAAAGATTATTTTCTAATTTATTGGAGAAAATTATATTTTGTTTTTCATTTTTAGCAGTAAAAGGGATAAAATGTTGATAAAATTTTCATTGGGCTACTGGTTCGTAGATGTCAGTACGATTTTGTTCATACTATTTAAAAATTTCGAATGGAAAAAAATATTTTATTTATTAAGCTTGCTATTTTTAATTAAAGTACAAATTTTATAACAATAATAATAATTTACAAATACAATTTTTAACTTTTTACGGTAGGAAAACCTCCGTACTAACAAGCACATTTAATAAAATTTCGTCATTACTTGATTAAAAATTTTATTTTGAAATTGCTCTTGTGTCTAAAATGAATTAGTTTCTAAGTGTTAGGAACCTTTGAGCTTCTGGGAGGTGCAAATCTAATTATGCCAATTCCTTTTAATTAATTTGAAATTTAAATGCAAAGTTAATTATTTTGCATGTCCCAGTCCCATGGTCCAGGATATTTGCACCTTCTTGATTAATTTCTTCGTATCCATACGGACCCAGTTCCTTTTTTAAGTTTTCATACAATGCAAACACTTTAGGATATATGGCGAAATATCGACTCCAACAGCCTTAAACGAAAGATTTTAATTATTTTGATGTACTAATTAATGAAGATTCGTACTTCTGCTGTTGCAAGATTAACCGCGATGCAGAAATCTGCTATGGTAATTTTGACATCTTCACATAGGAAGATGTCAGAAGAAGTGTCTTAATATTTAGTATGATTATTTTTTCTATCGTACTACCTGTATCCATAGGTGAAAATAAATTTAACAAAATATTTTATAGTTATGTTATCAAAGTCATATAAAGTGGAATTTCGATAACTCGAAATGCTATTACTATAAATACTCAATCAATTACTACCAACGATTTTCATTCAATTTCTCGAAAGTTGATTTTATATGTGCGAATTTATATCGTAAAATTACCTGTTCAAATTAAACTATTATTAACCTTTCAGTGATAACGTGCCATCACGATATAACATCAATGATAACGTCGGTCCTAGAAACCATCTTATAGTTTTAATTGTTTTTCGTAATTTTTTTACCACTTTTTTATTGCAAATAGAAATAATTTCAAATATTTAGTTATTTTTTAGTACACTAATTCAAATTTTATTGAAAAAATAGTAGTTTTCATCACAAGGACGTAAAACGACATTTTACGCTCGAGGAACGAACGCTCCCGAGAACGTAATAACGTTTTACGTCGGCGCGGATGAAAACCACTTTTCGTTATTGTTATATTTGAATATATCAGTTGTGTAAAATCGACTTTAGTAATTAATTAAGTTTACACTCCTGTATTCGTTCTGGTATACTGAATTGTTATGTTATATTTATATCTTATTGTTACTTGTATTATTGTAGTGATTTTCTGGGTGCAAGATTTGTGCGAGTGGCTTATGATCTGTGATGAGCGTGAAATGACGGGCATATACGTAATGAAAAAATTTTTGCATGGCCCACACGATGGCGAGTGCTTCTTTATCAATTTGAGGGTACCGCTGTTCAGTAATGGTCATCGTTCGACTGGCATATGCGATTGGTCGTTCTTGGCCACCTTCTAATCGATGAGATAAAACGGCACCTAATCCTGTTTTGCTGGCATCTGTGGCTAATATGAGTGGTTGATCTATTTTGCATCAAATAAAACTATTCTACACAGGTCGTAAAATGGTACTTTTCGTACCTGAAATCAGGGAGTTAAAATGCACTTTCTCGACCGGAATAACGAAAAAATTATTATACTACTTATTAACGAAACTTTATTTTTATAAAATAGTAATAGTTCAAATATTATATGAAGAAAAGTAGAACTTGTCGGTCTGTGAGACCGAGTGTTATCACTGGAAGTTTAATTGAAACAATGGCGTATGTAATACCAAAGAATATTTACTATAAGGAACAAGAAGGGACACTCAACAGTGATATTAAGTGCGCCAACTTGCCACCAAAATGGCCGCTGTTTGTTTTATTTTCATTAACAGCTGTACAACAATTGACCAATAAAAATACTGCAAACGGGACCCATTTTCTCGCGGGTAATAATAGTCCTTCATACTCGCACTTTAGTCCCTTGTTATATTATGATTTATTATCGTGTGGGTATATAATCTACGGGTAGGTATGCCCAATTTCGTGCATTTTACTGCTGGAAAGTGTTTCGTGTATTTTGTTGTTGTTTTAAAGCACAGATAGTATAATTGTCATTATTTTTCTCAATTTTAGGAGTAATAGGTGTAAGATTGATTCGTTTGTTTATTTTTTATTGACGATTGTTGATTATATTTGAATAGGTGGATGATGTATTGGATAATTCTAATTTAATTAATTGTATCATACTTCAGTTTTTTGCATTTAATTCGGGAACAACGTTGCAATAATTGAACTACTTTAGCTGTTAATCGGCCAACCGTGATACTAAAACAGAAACTGTGTTTTGTTATCTGCAAATTATTTGTCTCGCTCTATGTAATAAATGTGACCGTTGATTGAATTTTTCATTTTTACATTTTTGTTGTTCATTGTGTGGAGGTTATTGTTGTCTACTGATTGGTTTGTTCTCACGTATCTATTGTCTTAATTCATTGCGTGAATTGGTTCGAGATTAATTAATCAGCAATAATACATTTTTATTGATACAAGTTACAAATTTTATTACTTACTATGAAAATTCATTATATTGTACGTTAACCGTAATCAATTTTGGAAGTTTTTATTGAACATATGAAGATCTTCTAGAATGAAGAATGGAAGGATTTAATCTAGCGGATCGTTGATATATTTAGTCCCAAAAATAATAATTTTATGAGGTAAGGCGGTGACGATCGGGAAGAAGGGATAACAACCCTTAATCGTGTCCGCGCAAGGTCCGTACCATTAGCGACTCCTGATTACGTCAATTCACTAATCTGCACGTTGCATTAAATATGTCTGCCTTTCGCAGTGGGTATTCTACCTACGCCCGCTATTATTTATTCGCTCCTACGCGCCTGTAGAAGCAATGAGACCTGTAAATGTAAATAATAGACCGCATTTGCATCTAACCGTGAAGCAACTATACTTAAACTGCTCAATTAATTAATTTATCAAACAATTAAGTACCCGCAATGTAATTAAATATATACATAGATTAATGAACGGTCATTGTTTGCATTTTACGAACGTGTAATAATAAAATAATAATGACATTTTTTGTAGGCTGCTTTGTTGGAGTACTCAAAAGATTTAAATTTGTAAACAATTTCCAATTCCATTCTTTATGGCTTCTCTTATTGTTAGATACCATAACAATAAATCTGTGGTATAAAGGCAAAAGGTTATAAGTCGAGTTTTTTACATTCTAATTTATTTGCAATCATTGAGGGTGCAATTTCAGTTTTAATTTTTATTTCTCTTTTTAATAAGATCCCCCGTGAATATGAGAAATAAGAATGAAATCTGTAATTTCACAAATGAAAATACTATATAACTCGACTTACAACCTTTTGCCTTTTTATACCATAGAAATGTTGTTTATTATTATTATTGTATTATTACTGTGTTTTTATTTGACAGTTAACATAATATATCTGTTTGTTTCAGCAAGCGCATCATCTTCTGCATCTGGATACAGTTCGACAAGCGTTTCTCAAACACAATTAACGGAATCGACAACAGATAAATCTCGTGCCACAAGCAGTAGACAATCTCCACAACCTTCTTCAAGTAGTAACAGTAACAACACTCAAACTAAACCTCCATATTCATATGTAGCACTCATCACGATGGCAATAGAAGATTCTCATCACAAACGGGCCACCCTCTCTGAAATATATGCTTACATCACTGCCAAATTTCCATACTTTGAAAGAAATAAAAAGGGTTGGCAAAACTCAATTCGTCACAATCTTTCTTTAAACGAGTGCTTTGTAAAAGTTCCGAGAGAAGGTGGCGGAGAGCGCAAAGGAAATTATTGGACCTTGGATCCACAAAGTCACGATATGTTCGAAAATGGAAATTACAGGCGACGTCGAAGAATGAAACGTCCATATCGTTCCACGCAACCATATCCGAAAGCATTTTTCGGAGATGCATTGGGCCAACATGGATTGCCTCTGACACGTAACATCTTCACACCGCCCACTTATCCACCTGCATATTCACGATACGACACCGCTTCTTGGCTGGGTCAATCTCAAATTGCGTATTCGAATTGCGGCACCCCTTCAGCGTATTCTCAACAAGGTTATCCTTCGGCTGCATTTAGCGCTTGCGGTGTTCGTCAAGATACCACTAGATACCCTCCATACTGGCCACCCGATAGTGAGTACCACCCTGGTCCCCACAACTCGCCCCCCGCTGATCCCCAGCTACTGTTACAGTGGTGACCGTTAAAGAAGAGCCAACTAGTCCTACTTTCCCTAAGTGTTTCATGTAAGCTACAATCAACTACCCCAGATTTGGCTCCAAAACAACATATCAAAAATGGTTGTCAGTAATAAAACAAGGAACACTCCATTTTTATACTATATTAACGCGTTTAAGTAGTTCTTTGTATGATGGTTTTAATAATTATTATTGTTACCGAATTTTTTCTAAACACCTACATGGATCACAAACTGTTGTTATTTCTTATCACCTTTGACATAATTAAATTGTATGTCGGTATTACTCTTTATTTCATTTTTATTTCGCAATAGCGATAACACGTTTTATTTTGTGGATTATTTTATAATTTTATTTTCAAGTTATCGATTTTTGTTCGAATTAGTACTACAATTTTGTGTGTGGCACCAGACACTAGCAAAATTTAAACAAAATTATCGATAGTTTCGTTAGGTAAATTAACTTCGTCGGAGAATTTTAAATTGCCGTCTGACGATTATATAACGTCATATAATTATTTGTTTAATTTTTAAGCAATTAAGTCGATTTCAAAATAATAATAATTGTTTTTATAATATTTATCGTAATGTATTGTTCTATTCATAATATATCGTGCCAATTGTTACTCAACTGTTACTAACAATTTTCAAGTGCATAATAATAGTAAAATGATAACAATTCTGTTTTATAAATATTTTATTTTAACGTTCAAAACAGAAATGTCACGGTAATAATGGTACAGTCAAAGTGTTAAATATTTAAAAAAAAAGTTTAGAGTGGGCAAATTTTTGATTATTTTTGTATGTGACCCGGTTATTATTGAACTTACAGAAAAAGTAATAAACTCTTTTTTCGACATTTGTTTCAAAATGTTATCAAGCCGTGTGATATTTTTCGAAATAATTGTTAATTTTAAAACAATGAAATTATTAAAATTATTATTTTGAAACTAAAAAAAATGCACTAGGATCGGACGTCATATTATTTAGTATTTTTATATTATGAAAAGTAAAAAAGAAAAAGAAAATTGTTGATGATCTGAAGTATATAACATTTCTATAACTCGGTCGCTATTTTAAAAAATAAATTTTAGTGTGAATTCACAATGGCCGTACCCCTTGGGCCGTACCCATAAAAAATACAATTATTAATAGGTAGTATTTGCGATTTACATTACCGTTGGTGGCGCCACCATAACAAACAAAATAGTCCAATTTTTAGTTTGAAATAATTCCGTGTGGTGGCGTTTTGTAAATGTAAATCGCGAATATAAGTAAAAATTTTGAATTCTAATATAAGTAAATTAAAAGCCAAATACCCGTAAACACACTGGAGACTGCATCTTGCTATACGTTCAATTTTTAGTTTGAAATTATTTTGTGTGGTGGCGTTTTGCTAGCCCACCTAAGGCGTAAAAAAAAAATGTTTGCAATTTTTTGGTGGAGAGGTGTATGCAATTTTTGTACAACAGTTTAGGTATTTAAAAGAGCTTTATTTAGTGAGGGCTTGGTAATTTTTTTGTTACAAAACATTAATAAATAACAAAGTTCAAGCGTTAATCTCAAAACTACGTTTTCAAATCGGTGAGCAAGATATTTCAAAAACCTGTGCACCGATCTATCTCAAATTTTTGTGCTTGTTTTAAACATTCAAAACTAGTCTTTAATTGAAGGATTTTCTAAAAAACTAAATTTGAAAATATGGCAGCCTTTCAAAATAGAATTTCAATTTTCGTTAAAAAAAAGTAATTTTTGGTTCATAAAATAGAAAATACGCATTGAAGAACCAAAAGATTTGATTAAAGACTAATTTTAAATGTTTAAGAAAAGCACACAAAATTTGAGATAAATTAGTGCACATGTTTTTGAAATATCTTGCTCACTGATTTGAAAAAGCTTGAAAGAGAAAAAAAGAAAAGAAAAGAGCTGATGAAGCTCTTTTACATACTTAAACTGTTGTACAAAGGTATCCATACACTTCCCCACAAAAAAGTCGTAAACATTTTAACCCCTTAATGTAAATCGCGAATATAAAGGGTGATTCAATTGGAGGTAACAATTTAAATTTGAAATAAAGCACTTTAATTGGTTGTTGAAAATTTGCTGATATATTATTTTAATATGAAATTACATATTTAATGAAATTTTCCATTACTTTTTGGTATAATTCCTGTGATAGTTCGTAAATAACTTGAACATTTAACGCTGGAATTGTTTGGGGGGGGGGGGGTCATTGGTATACACAGTTTGCTTCACATAACCGCAAAAGAAGAGAAACGAGACAGACTCGTTCGAGAAACTTTATGTGTAATAAGTGCATTGCTTCGCGCTGTGTGGCATGTGGCCCCGTCTTCTTAAAACCACATGACCTTGTTTAAAATTATTTGCCTCCAAATGAATCACCCTTTACTAAATTAGTGTGGCGTTATCAGATCTCGAAAATGGTAAAACCAATGGAACTCGTTTTTCTACATAGCCTCTTTTTCGATATAGTCTTCTTCTTTTTCGTAATTCCCAAATTATGCATTTTTAATTGGCGTTGAAATTCCAAAAAGGCAAGATACAAAACAATATGTAAAAACCTTAAATAATTGGTTAATCTTCTTTTTTTACAAAGATTCCGATTGTAGCTTACAAGAAGACCTATCGAAGCATATTGTCTCAAAAAATGAAATAAATTGATTTAACCATTTTCGAGATACAGTTAGCACAGAAATCATCGTGTTTAACTGGACATGGTTGATGGTGACTGCCATAAAAGTGTTTCATTTTCGTAAATTCTCATAAAAATGTTTTGTTTTATGTATACCTCTTGTACATGTTGTGTATGTAATAAAATTAATCGTTTTTGAGAAAAAATGTCTGAAATTCAACATTTGGCAGCCGCACTTGGGAATACTCGCGGTAATATTTCAAATGAAAGCTATAAAAAAGTACTGTGTATTTTGATATAGCAAAAATTAAAATCAGTCGATTCGTTATTGAAATATTATAAAAAGCATTTTTTTCTCCGATTGCATGGTCGAACTGGCCATAAGGGGTCGGGCAAATGCCTGAAGGGCAGGTGTTAAAATGGGCCAATGCTTTTTTTTGTACAGCAATGCTGTTAAACGTAGCCTTTCGTAGACAGTCGATATAGGCGCCACCCGCGCCACCATAACTAACAAATTACGTCCAATTTTTAGTTTGAAATTATTCCGTGCGGTGGCGTTTTGTTAATATAAATCGCGAAAACTGTCGACTTCTTATTAACTTATTCCCATTAACCCCACCTCTCCTACTTAATCACTGAAATTGGCCCGGTTGTCATGAAGGAGCAATTTTGCTCCAGGTCCTTGCTTACCGATTGGAGGAAAGTTTCCGACCCGTTCTCGGGAACAAGAAATATCCCTTTCCTTACTAGTACCCTTGAAAACACTTTTTGTATTTATTTCAAGAACAATTGACTGATTTTGATTTTTTTCCGTCAAATTTTACACGTTGACAAAAATTTTTTAGAATAAAAACTATTATTTTCTTTTTATATATTTTGTCACTCAAGAAGGAGTCCATCGATTTAATTGTTTTACCTTAAAAGTGATCTGTGAATTTCGTTTGATTATTGGAAGGACTACATAAATTTTAAATGTGTTGGGGGGGGGAGATGTAAAAGTTTGAAAAATTTTAGTTTTCCTACCCGATAAATCAGTTATCGAATATTTTCTTTATGAAATAAACAAGGGATGAAAAATTTTGATATAGGCAGCTGGTAGAATTAAATTATTATTAATTTACTGATAAATTCTTCAATACAATCAGCTGAATTTCTTATGCTTATGGCCATTGTGAATTCATACTAATAACTCTTGCACAATATATTTGAAAGGGAAAAAGAAATGACGACTTCATTAAAAATTGAAATATTAGATTCAAAATCAGGTGCATTCCGAATAATGTACCTACATATTTTGATGGCTCATTTGAACAATCATTATTAAAAGTTGTTTCCATGCTTTAAAAAATTTTTTAAATCTCGAACCATCAGGGTCCGAAAGCTCCTACTTACGCTCATATACTAAATTGAGAGAAGTAAGTAGGCGCATAACTTGATAATAAAAAATGATACCCAAATCTACGTGCACAGCATATCCCTTTTTTTAAATTAGCTCTATATTTGTCTGTATGTTGTATTACTTTTTTTCCTAGTTTAATATAATAAACGGAGCTAACCTCAAAAGCAACCAAAGCCTCCTAATCTGTACCTTCACTTTAGATGTGCTTAATTTTTGCCTTGCTCTTTTATTGTTTATCAACAGTTTGATTACTGGAGCTTGCTGCCGAAATTTTTAATAAAAATGTACGATTGGCCATACAATTTGTAAAAATCGTTGAATATTGTCTAATTTCAATTTTGAAACGTTTTTGGTCCATGTACAGTGAATTTGTTAATAATTCTTGATAAATCAATTAAAAACTACTATTGCGCATGCTATTACGGCTAGTTTTTTTTTTAAATGTATGGCATGGAATATTTTATGTTTAATTTATAATTCCGTCCCGTTAGTTGATGTTTCGGGACCCGTAAGGTCCTTGTTGATATGTATTTATGTATGTATTTAATTATCTATATGCAAATATATGATTTATCTGTGATCTTTTTGAAAATGCTTTCTAGTCTACCGGAAAGGAACGCTAATAAGATATACTACTAACAGCTGAAGAGAAACACTCCGGATGCCGACACTTACTTATGAATGACTTCCACCCCTTCATAACACTTGCGCCTCCATTTTTATGCTTCCCTTCTGTTTGCAAACACCTCCTTTCCCATAAACCTAGCGCCGCTTTTACATTCGCCGACATCTTTAGTGCTATACCACGTGCTTGTTAATTTGTTTAAAAGATTTGGTGCTTTTTTCTCACTTCACAGCTGTTAAAAAAGCATAGTTACCAGGTGGACAAATTTTCCTGTAAAAATCTGCTTACTGTATACAACATTTTCTACGAGTTACTTATTCTTGTAGTTCAATGAGCTTGATCTTGTAAAGTTTCTTAGTACATAATAAATTGTCTGATAATCTATTTAACATGCTTTACATTACTATACTTACTGTACGCTGTCACCAGGAAGACCTCATGCAATCATGCCCAAGTTGGAAAAACCGCACGTAAGAATTTTGTTTTTCCGTATATTTTAACATACTATCAGATCGGAATAAAAAATCTTCCGACTTATTTTACAGGTTTATTATAAAAATTAATAGTTAAGAAATTGGAATTTTCAAAACATCTTTTGATGATGGAAGTTGGGAAGAAATCGAAGTTTGGGTGGAAAAGCGTGATGGAATAAAGAAGTATTTTGGATGATATTTTATGAATGTTCTATATTTTTTGTAACCAATTTTTATTATGAATTGCAAGTTGGAAAATCTAATCGTTCAAGTTGTATTTTTAAGCAATAAATAAAGTTTTATGGGTCTTATCTTGTGATTTATTGTTCTAGTCAATTTTTATTGCGATACAATAACGATTCCATTTACTAAAAGATTATGACAGTTTTGGATGTTTCACCTTACTTTTCAAAACAAACATGGTTTAAAACGTTTATGTGTTTATTTTGAAAACTGTCATCCGAAATCCTGTTGTTTAGTAAACTAATTTCAGAAACGTACCAACATATAATTATATTTTATTTAAAGTAATAAACCTATAGAAAATTTGATGGGTGAAGTGCTTTCTTGGTTTTGTTATTGCGCCAATTTTGTTCTTTGTGAAGAGATACTTCTTCAAGATGATCATAACCAAGAGGGGGTGCTCGGTACTGTCGGATGTCATTTTAAGTCTTTAATGTTATTATAAATGTAACTAAAAGGAAGAAAAAATGTAATAGTGAAATGCAAAGTAGAAAATGTTGTCGTAGCTCGTCCGTCAACGAAAAGCTTTCAGCTGTTGGTCGTACGTCTTGTTGCCCACGCTGTCAACTTAGCGCTATTTTAAAAAGAATCCCGTATTTCTCACACATTCTCAGCTAATCCCTCGGGACCTACTTGTCTTCACGTTATTAGATGCGGTTGACATTGGTGCCGACGTACCACTAAATACTATTAAATCTACTTAAAATAGATTTTAATTGAACGAACCTTTTACCGAAACACCCACCCAATACAACGCTTCCATTTTTTTTCTTTTAACCTCGAAACAAAAAATTTATTATAAATATTAGAAGGGTAAGTACTTTCGGTGTTTAATATTCGATTCCGAAAAAGAGAATCGTCATTATTGACGAAGTTGGGGGTCTTGGTTGGATGAAATTGTAAATTGCTTGCTGTAATATAATTTACTATCTGAGATAATTGATTACAAACTTGCTTTAATAAGTTAACTAATCGATTATTATGAATTAATTATTTCATTATTATTAATATATATAAATATAATTAACGTTAAATTTGACAGTATAAAATAGAAAACAACTGCCAGAGATTTGATTGCAGAAGGGGTTCTCCAGCAATCAATACAAGATTATTAACTTGAACCAGATCTACTTAATGAAAAGTCGTTAATAAAAATAAGTTGCAAAGTCAATCAATTTCAAAGCACTGGGATTTGTATTTAATGAGATTTTATTATTACATCTATGCAGTATAAGGTTGATTAAAATATGAAATTGAAACTGGCAGCTGACTGTGACATGCAATCACTATTATGGAATCTACAACTTGATTTCAATTTTGGCCAACAGTGTTTTAACAATTTTTTCAAATTTTAAGTGAGAAATCGCAAGTAATTTTGAATTTAATTTGTATTTTGAAACGTGTCATTTTCAAAAATCAGTTTCTACCTGAATTTCGACTATTTTATCATTAGAATAGTATAACAAAGTTCCAAGCCTTTTAAATAGGTTTTATATGCAAAAACAATTTTAGTTGCACTACCTGGTGAGAAAAATGAGCTCTATAGTTTTTTTTTTTTTTAAAGAAACGAGTAACAAATTTCTATTCCACGTGGATAACGTGAATGTTAACCAATGAAATTGGTTGAAATTAAATTTCCGTTTGGGAACACAAACGCGTCGTCCCGTCTTTCACCATATTGTTCTCTTCATCGCACTTCGCGCACATTAGTCTATAAGGGCGATCTTTCACTATTTGGTCCGATCCTAAGTTTATTTTCGTCTCACCACATAAGTCTGTCGTGCCAACTTCACTTAATTTTTGCGAAAACACCGCACTTTTTTCATTAACCCGTTCTTGTAATTTCTCTTTGTTGCTCTCTTCTAGGTTAGCATCCCTTTCAATTTTCTCGAACCTGATTGGTCGTTCGACCATCTTGTGCTTATTAACCCGTTGAATTGTTAATTTGCAGTCTTCTTTAATTGCTTTAATTCCTGGTTGATCCAAAGCTAACCTTCCTACAATCATGTCATCTTCTTGTGCTTCGTTTGGCTCCACTTCTATTTTCGTATCGTCCACTTCGATTAACAGATTTCTACGTCCTACTGGATGACATCTACCTTCACCAAATCCACGCAGGATCATAGTGGTTGGTAGGTAACTCAACTTCATTCCTTTGGCAACGTTTTCTTTTATCGTGACCACATCGCTTCCTAAATCGATGAAAGCTGATTATTTTCCTTCCATCTACGGTCACTATTTTATTATACTCATCTGCCAATTTGTCACCTTCCACTCTTATGACATTTTGAGTTCTAGATCTTGACTGCTCAGTTCTATTATTATCAGGACATTGGGTAGCTTTATGTCCAAAGTTGTTACAACGAAAACACTTAAGTCATAATCGTTTCTACTTACAATCGATAGACTTTGTCCCCGTTCTCCACAGTTTAAACATCGACTTCCAGTTTTCTCATTATTCGACTTTTCTGGCATTATTTTTCCTTCTTCCGTTTCTGTCGTCTTCGCTGTATCTCGTCCTTAAGATTTTTTCAGGGTGGCCTTTTTAATTTTTTTTATAAATTTCGATCTTATCCTTCAGCTCCTTATAACTTTTGGCACCATACAATACCGTCTTGGTAACTTGTTCCTCGGGTATGCCTTTCTATGATGTATTCAATTACGACATCTGGTTCTACATCACCTCGGCTTCCAATCTCTTTCATTACCAAAACGTATTCTTGAACTGACTTTTTATTTGACATTTTTCGTTCTGATAACATTCCATGAATTTTAGCACTGTTGATTTGCGTGTCAAATTCTTCAATTATAATAGCTGTTTTAATTATTTCCAGCTTCGAATATTTACCTCCTAGTGTAACTCATTTAAATTCATTAATGCTGCTGAATCTGCAAATTCGGAAATCCATCTGCGTATCGGATAAGTATCTGACCCGTCATATGATTTTATCGAATCCTCGATGTCACGAAATGTCAAAGTAACTGCTCTTCGTGATGTTCGTCTATTACTTGTCTCCGCGTCGCTTTCGCTTCTTTTATCATTAATTTCTAAAATTTCTTCGTCTTCTTGTAAAATTTCTTCTTCTTCTTCCTCGTCTTCATTCTCTTCTTGAACTGAGTTCTTTAATGCTTCCAAATCCATATTAAATTTTTACACACGCTTATAATTATTAACTCTTCCTTAGATTTATACTTTCGATACATAAAATATTAGCAATTGTTCCAAAAATTTGTCATTTATATATTTTAATTTAAGTTTATATTCAGGAAGGAGTTCTCTTTAGAGACACAACCATCATCACAATGGACCGACACACACGATTGACAAAGTGTAATTAGTCAAGATGAACCAGACTTCACCAACAAAAAACGCATGAAATGCGAAAGAAGTTTATATTCTTCAGAATTTTCTAAAAAAGAAAATCCATTGAATTCTTGTATTGTTTTGCGACTTTTTCTATCATGGTCATTTTCAAACATGTAGAAAAGTGTTAATTTTGTGTTAAGTGTGTGAATTATTTATTTTAGAGCCTTTTTCGAAGAAGAGGAATTTTGAAACATTATAAGAAAGGAATTTTAATTATTGCGAAATAACAATTTGGAAGTGTGCCAAGTCGCGCGATAACAGCCGTGCGAAAATAATGAGCGTGACATAATGAAGGAATAAAATTCAACCCATTGAATTTAATTTTTAAAAACATTGAGTGGGAACAGGCCTAATCCATGAAGTAGATGATGATGATGAAAAACATTTATTTTGGAAAATTAGATTTTTTTTTTAATAATAATAACTAGATAAAGTACTGCTTCTGGATTTCCCGAACGTGGGCTTCCTGGTAGCTAATTTGCCATTTTGTGGGTTGTTTTATAAAATTTAAGCTTAAAAATGCTTAAAAACCTCAAACAAAAAGTAAATAAGGATAAGAAACGAATTCAAAAAATATAGGTAGGTAACTCGTATATAAAATTTCCATATTATATTTGGCAATTCGTTCCAGTGTGCGCCAGCGACATACCTAAATTACAATTTATTGCTTATATTTTTTCCACTTCCATGGTCCATTTCATTTTTGACGATCATTTTATAATTATTTTAGGTGCATGTCGCTGCCCCCCCCCCCAAATCGAATTTTGGGGTGAATTTGGTGAATTATATGAGAAAAGGGCGTGCACACTTTACATTAGTGGGAAACAGAATTGAAACATAAAAGTATGAAAAATTTTGTAAAATTAATTTCCATTTTTATTTATTATGAAGATTATAATGGCAAGGAGGATTAATTTTTTTAATCTAAACAAAAGATTTAATCTGGTAAAATAAAATAAAATTTGAGGATTATCGGACGCAACTTGTTCGGAGCAATCGAAAATTTGAAATGCCCGTAACTTTTTAGAAAATGAAATTAGGATGTTGGAAATGGAAGCTCATTTAGGCTCTAACGAAGCTCAAACGTTTGACACCAATTTTATCCAAAAATTCGTAAAAATAACGAAAATAGCGAATCATGTCTGTGGCCCCCCCCCCAACTGTTTCGCGAATAACTCCGCGACGGTTGAGGCTCAAACGAAAAAAATGGAAGGTCATTTAGGCTCTAACGATTGACACCAAATTCACCCCAAAATTCGATTTGAGGGGGCGCCAGCGACATGCACCTAATTATTTTTAGTTTACGAGTTTTAGGGATAATGGTTTTATTATTTAGTTTATTGTAATTTGAGATTACGGGATTAGTGTTTTTAAATTTGTTTATAATATGTGATTTTCTTTAGTGTTTTTAAATCATGTTAGTACGAAAAACAAAAAGATTATCTGGTGCTCATTATGAAAAAATAAAATTAAAAGAACAAAAAAATTAGCAGGTTCTATTACTACATAATATTTTAGGTCTAAAATCAAGGATCCTGGAGGCGGTGTTGCTGTAATTATTACAAGAATTTGAAAGACCAGATATTGCATCAACTTCTACGCCATACTCCCCAAAAATCTCCGCAAAAAAGTTTTATTGTTGAAAACAGAGATGCTGATGAGTGATGACAGTGCTGAAATTCAAACTACCGATCAACATCAAGTTCAGAAAAATGTTGTCAGAATGACATTCAATTTTTGGTAGAGAATTATCCTACGAAAAATATTAATACTGATTATCCCAAAGATGCTAATTTAGAAATGTAATGTAGAAGATCGTGCATTGAGCAATGAACAAAATACGAATTATTGTTCGTGACTTTTATATTCAAATTGCAAATTAAGATGCAGTGACGTAGCAAGTCAAGACCGGCCCCTGGGTACAAGACCCACAGTGGCCCCCTTTATTATTTTACAACATTTTTTTTAAAAATAAGTAACAATTTTATTGCACAAGAAATGTGTAAATGAGTAAATGACAAAAATCATCATAGTTTTCACAAAATTTCAATATATAATTTGAAAAAGGTCCGTATACAATATATAAACTTTGCTAGATTATTTTTGCAAAAAAAGTCTCTGTAATAATGTAATAATAGAAATCAATTGTCTTTGGTGCCTGGCACCACTAGCACCACCTGTTGCTACGTCACTGTTAAGATGGGATAAACGATTGAAAGCACTTGTCTTTTTTATTGAAATGGAGTGAATGATGTGTGTCCCAATTATTATTTGACTTTTGATTTTGAAAAAAAAGTGGTGGTATAGATGGGGATTTTTGATTTACAGGTAGTGTGAATGAAAAACTGAACGATTTTTAATTGAAATATCGCCATAACAGTTATTATTTAAACAAAATTTATAGTATGCCAAAGAGTAGGTGATATCAACTTACCTATGTCAATTTTTTTTTTTTTTCTAATGTCAGTTACAATCATGGTGTTAACTAAAGAGCACCAGATCACAATTTTTAAGCTTTTAGAGCAACAGTGCAGTTTTACTGAAGTACAGAAAAGGTGTAAAGATAAAAAATTTTGTGTTTCGAAAGGTACACTCTCTAGTTACAAGAAAAATGGTATCCCAGAACATAAACTCAAAATTCGGAAGAAAGGCAGCGGCAAGAAGCCAACTCTGACAAATCGACAATTATCGAATTTGAAGAAAATGGCATTAAAAACAAATCCCCCGACACTACAACATATGGCAAAACATTTAAAAACATCTAAGTATATCATTCGGTATAATTTAGATAAAATATTAAACTTGAAATTAATGAAGAAGCCGAAAAGACATCACATTTCTGCAGAAACGATAATAAAAAGACACCAGCGTTCACTAGGGTTATATCGCTTACTAAATTATAATAAATGGAAAAAATATATCACTGTCGATGAAGCATGGTTCCATCTAACAAATGCTGAAGGTCAACGAAAAATTCAATACTTGAGCCGCGAGCAGTCGGCAAAAGAATTTGACGTATTCACAAAACAGTCTCATGCAAAGGGAGTTATGGTGTTCATGGGAATATCGAATTATGGAACCACAACGCCAATTTTTGTTGAGCCTGGTGCTAAAATTAACTCGGAATATTATATTAAGAATTATTTGAAACCACTTTTGACTGATGCAAAAAGGTTATATCCTATTGGTGATTGGATATTTCACCAATACTCTGCACCAGCGCACGCTTCTAAGAAGACTTTGAATTTTCTTAAAGAGAACGGCGTATATATTATTCATTATGGACGCCATCATCACCGGACCTTTCACCCTGTGATTATTTTTTGTGGGGATATTTAAAATCTCAGTTAAATAATTCAAAAGTTGAAACCATAGATCAGCTTAAAAAACTAATAAAACGTGAGATATCAAACATTCCTCTGGAGATGATACAAAAATCGCTACAATCGTGGCCAAAACGTTGTCTTCAAGTATATAAGAATCAAGGACAACATATTGACTAAATTAATTAAAAAAAAACAGATACAATTGTGACTTATTAGATTTCAAAATCGTTCAGTTTTTCATTCACACTACCTGTAGATTAGATTAACTCATATATTTCTCAAATACTACTCTGCTACTTACGAACCCGTATGGCCAAAACCTCCTTTACTGGAGAGGCCTACGGTCCAGGAGTGGACTAAGATGCACTACGTTGGAATTTTTAACCGGGTGGCTTGGGGGGTATGAAATACCCTCCAAGCTTAGACGGAGTCATGGGGTTTGAATTTGTATAAAGCAAATAGTCTGTACTGACTCACCCATTCATAAAGAAATCGGGGATAAGCAATTGGCATTTATATTTGTGTATTTTTATGTAATTATGTTTTAATTTAAATAATTATTTAATTTTTTAATTAATTATTGGTTTGAAAATTGAGAATTACCATGGTGGTATATTTAGAACGTACCCAAACTGTCATTTCAAGCTTTTCAGTTTTAAAACGAAACTGTAAAGATAAACAGCTGAAATTGATGGTATAGCTATGGATTTTTCCGTGGAATATTTTACTTAGCATTTTTTATCATTGGTTTTTTTTTAATCTTTAAATTAGAAAAATGTTGCATGCATTGTAGCATAATTTTACATCGCCAAAATGCAGATTGGCTTGGCAGATTGACATAATTATGATCTTGTAAAAACAATCATTTTTATGGTAGGATGAAATTTGATTAGATTTAAATCTTGCTTGAAATGTATGTACAGTGTGAAATGGATTAATTCTAAAGAAAATGTAAATAAAAAGAATTTGATTAAGTAGGTAAACATGAAATTAAAACTATAAGAACTAATACAGGGTTTTTAAATTATGCAATTTGCTTATGATGACAAGTGTATCATTCAGTTTTTTGATATAGATAATTGCAGTAGAAGTCTACAATCTACATTATATTATAATTTATAATGAATTCAATTTCGCTCGTACATCTCATAAAAATAATTCAAATCCATTTTGAAAATGGGTTATCTTTAAAAACCACTGCATAAAATCGTGGATGTTTTCGGTTCTTATAATCGTCCATGCAGAGTCTGTATTTAAGAATTTAGTTGAAAAATTTAAGTCTACTGGTTCAGCACATAACGTTGCAATAACAATATATTATGCTCATTCCAGTAGTAGTTTAACTAAAAACATTGTCGCTGTGAGTGGAAGTGTTTGAAAACTATCCAAATATATCGATTTTACAATGTTCTCAACAATAAATTAGGCTTATGCACAAGCCTTTTTTGACCTGTTATCTACATATTACAATAATATTATACCCATATATGGATATCGAAGACTTGTGGTTTCAACAAGACGGAGCAACGTGCCACACAGCTCAAGAAACAATCGAGTTTTTAAAAATCAAATTCAATGAACATCTAAATTAAGATCTTGCAATATAACACCGTTGGACTATTCTTTGTGAGGCTACGTAAAAAATTAGGTTTATAAGAATAATCGAAGGACAATTATTGAATAGCTTATTTGCAAAACCACACAACTCCATATTATAATGTAGTTTTGAGATAATAAAAAAAAACTGTTTAACTTCTTTATATTTGCTATTCACAAACTTTTTATCGATAGAGGTTATGGAGTAGCATTATGTTAGTAACTTTATTAAAAAAAAAGAAGTTGTTATACGCATTACTTTTTTTATAAATAAATAAAATATTCATTGGATTTGTGTGGTTTTGCAAATAAATGGATATTTCACGTGTCCACTACCACTTTGCTATGGCCGGAGATGTGTAATTATTGTACAGAACATGGCTTTTGCTATACAGAATACAGTGGATATGTGTGGTTTTGCAAATAAGCTATTCAATTATTGCAAAACTTAAAACCAATATCGAACTCGTAATTCGTGAGATGGCAGAAACCCATTGCAGCCACTGATTGCAATGGGTGCAAAGAAGGACACTTTGTTCAATTTTTTAACATTATATCTAGTAATTTAAATTAAATTTTTTGTTGCAGTATAAAATCGGGTCGAGTGCAGGTATTTTTTTTACATTAAAAACAAATGATAGTCTGCTCATCTGAATTTCAAATCCCGGCTTTTAATATATTTTTCTTTTCAGTATAGAGTTCCTGAAAAATAGCTATTTGCATAAAATGACAGAAGATTTTTTTAAACTCGTCTGATGAGCTGCTGACCATCAAAATGCAATTATGGTCTTGTTGGTAATGGGTCAAGTCATGGACTGTTCAAATAGTTTTTTTGTGCATACTTATTTCAAAATTTGAAAATTGTAGCACGTGATTTTCTTACATATCTTAAGAAACACACGTGTCACAAAAATGAACATTTCAGTAAACCACACATCAAGTTAAATGCGTATTAACTACCGTGATATATGAGCCTCATTAGCCGGCTCGACAATTTGTAGACGTTGAGGAGATTTGTGCATTTTTTTTTAACTATAAATCTCTCTTTTAATAGTCAAGAATGTATATAGCTATTTGTATAATTAATGAAAACGTCATATAAAAATACTCAAAAAGTGATAATTATTTTGTCACCTTTAAAACGGACATCATTTCATTTATATTTTAAGTGGGATTTTTTTGCATCTAACGATTTTTTTGTATGTAATACTTAATATTTCAAAAAGTATTACCTATAGTTATCCTCGATTAGTTTATGCATTATTGTGGTTGGATTAGATCAGTGGTTCCGTGGGAGCTCACGAAATGGTCCGTAAGATAAACAGTAATAGAAGAAACTAAATATTTTTAAATTAAAAATATAAAGCAGGGATGAACTTTTTTGTGCGCGTGCCAAAAGCAAATAGTGTTTATCTGCTCGTTTGTAAACACAGCTTATTTTTTATGGGCATGTGAGTAAAAAAAGGTCATTCCAGTTTTTGTGGTCCTCGACAAATTTATTTTCCTTCGCGTGGGAAAAATAAATTAAATATTAATTTTTATGCTTTCATTTAGATAATTAAAGGATCCATCAAAACGAAGAAAATATAAGGGTTAGGTACCACATTTAAAGCAAAACTCGATGAGTCATTTAGGGGAGAGTGTGGATCTCTCCAGATCTGATCCAGATTTTTGAAGCAATGTGGAAGAAGAAGTCGTCAGCCCGAATGATTGAATAATTCGAATATTACTGATGATTCGGATTATCGAAATTCTATTGCAGCAATTTATTAATAATAATCTTTCTTTGGAAAAATTGGATTACAAATAATTTTCATATTAAACATTGTCTTGATCGATGATTGTGTGGAAACCACTTTCTTATTTTTTGCACGATGGTGGAGTTTCCCAAAAGAATTTTGAATCATGGACTTTTAAAATAAATAAATTACAGAATATAAATCTTCAAAAAGAAATTTGAAGAGTAGGTGCGATCAGGATTGACTTTTGAGTTGTGATTGCAAGTAAGCATTTTTGTTCTTTAATCATAATTTTTAACATTGTTTTGATTTTTGTAATAAGCTTTTTCTTGTTCCATTTCGTGTCCAAGTTCACTCCCTGGTTATGAATGTATTTTTAAATAGGCACATTCCAGCAAAAATTTTACGTTTGTTTTTTCTAATCATTTATGTTCAAGAACAATGTTCATTCTTCGTATAAATTTCATAAATTCTAACTGGAAAAGCCTCAAAATTCACCATTGTGAACCAAATTTTCAAAAGAATCTTCGTGGAAGTACTCCCTGACACAAGCCGACTACTTGTTGGTTTTTCGCTAACCACTACAACTCGCCTCCTAATATTTTTGTATAATAAAGGGGCGGCGGCAAATATTATTCAGCTTTAACTTTTTTGCACTCCTGCTTCGGCATATTTTTAATTTCTCTCTAGATTCTTAATTTTTCTCCAATTCTTTCTTCTTTATACAGGGTGTCCCCGCACTCACTTTACATAACTTAGGTGGTGATGGAGGACACTTTTCTAAGAACAATATTTAAGACATTTTTTTTTCTAAATTCAAACCCTCGAGAGTTAGGCCTCTTTAAAGCATTTTTTTAAATTTCCACCTTGACGTGCCATAGCTCCGAAAATAATGATTTTTCAGTAAAAATGGTTTAGTGCTTTTTTAAAGAGCGTGAAATAATCTACAAACTATGTTGACACCTTTTATTGTCTAAAATCAATGGCTTTCGAATTATGAATTAAAGTAAGCTGAAAAATGTCGATTAACTTGAGCTTTTCTTTTTTTTGTTTTTTTTCAAAACCCTATATCTTTTAAACGAAACATTTTATAAAAAATCTGACGCCCCATTCCGTATAGGAAATTTAACGGGCTACAACTTTTGTCTAGTAAAGTTTTTTAGAAACCAATCCATTTCACAGAAAATCAGAAAATAATAAGCAAAGCAGCCACAAAACAAAAAATTAAATTCACAAAATTTTTATTATTTTTGAAAAATTATTTTATTAATTAATTTTAAACTATTAGATTATTTAAGTAAATGTTGAAAATGACCACCCTCATTTTCAATACACAGTGGTGCTCGTTTTAAAATATGTTTTATAGTATTATTTATAAAATTTCCTTTTTGTTAAGAGCCATTATAGCAGGGGTGGTCAACAAGGTCGAGGGATTGACAGGTCGACACGAGGCCAATTTTGGTCAATCGGTGAGTGTGAAAAGTGTCAAGAATTCGAATTTCTGCGATTAAAAGTGTCGAAAAATCGACTTTTTTCGACAAACATCTTTTAAAACAATCAGGACTGTGTATTGAAAATGAGGGTGGTCATTTTCAACAATTACTTTATTAATGTAATAATTTAAAATTAATTAATAAAATAATTTTTCAAAACAAATAAAAATTTTGTGAATTTAATTTTTTGATTTGTGGCTGCCTTGCATATTATTTTCTGATTTTCTGTGAAATGGATTGGTTTCTCAAAAATTTTTACTAGACAAAAGTTGTAGTCCGTTAAATTTCCTATCCGGACTGGGGCGTCAGATTTTTTGTAAAATGTTTCGTTTAAAAGATACAGGGTTTTGAAAAAAACCCAAAAAAAGAAAAGCTCAAATTTTTCGACATTTTTTAGCTTACTTTAATTCATAACTCGAAAGCCGTTGATTTTAGACAATAAAGGGTGTAAACCTAGTTTGTAGATTATTTCACGCTCTTTAAAAAAGCACTAAACCATTTTTACTGAAAAATCATTATTTTCGGAGCTATGGCCACGTGAAGGTGGAAATTAAAAAAAATGCTTTAAAGAGGCCTAACTCTTGAGGGTTTGAATTTAGAAAAAAAATTTTGTTAAATATTGTTCTTAGAAAAGTGTCCTCTATCACCACCTAAGTTATGTAAAGCGAGTGCGGGGACACCCTATATATCCACGATCAGGGCCGCCGCTAGGGGTACTTCCGCCCGTGTGCAAAGTTTAATTTGGCCGCCCTTGTAGCCGATTTTTTTCAGTTTTTTAATACAATTTCTTAAATTTCTACTACTTATTCCCTGCCGTAAAGTAAATGACCTTTTCTAAACCCCTATTTTTGGGATTTTGGCCGCCCGTGTGTTTTGCACACTGTGAACAATAGGGCGCGGCGCCCCTGTCCACGATTTCACTGCCATTACAGCAAACATATTCAAAACTCCTCATATATTTTACGCTTTTGTTAATAATTTACAGATCAGCATTAGTCCTCGTTTAAAAAATTCATAATAAAGTTTAGTCTGTTGGGCCAGTTTAATGACCAAAACTGTTACCAGCGCTTTATTACACAATAAAGAAACTTTTGAACTACAATGAAAGTGAAAACGATGAGAAACATATTATTATCTAATAATTTTGGTATTTTATTGACGATATTATAAGATAAAATTTATAGTTATTCCGTAAAAAAATTACTTCAATCTGAATAAAATGTTTGACCACCTCTGGTTCACATGGAAAGCTGGAATTTTGCATGGATTAACTTGCCATTTTTGATTTAAGCTGGCCCAAAGATTTGTATGACGATATTATGTACCCATTATAATATAACCAATTATTGTAACTTTTGAATGATTAGTTGTTTATAGTATACCGGTGGTCGGAAACCCGCGGCCGCGAAAACAAATGACATTTTCTGAAAAAGAAATAAGTTCTCTTTAGTGGATTTGCCAAGAAGTGCGGCCCGCACTAATTTCCACGTAAAATTTTTGGCCCTCTTACAACAAAAGGTTGCCGACTCCTGGTTTATACTTCAACAAGGGGCCAGCAACTTTTGTTGCTGGCCCCTTGTTGATGGTTGAAGGTGGGGATATGCCACTGTGCTTGTCTGTCATTGAATGGAAGGGAAAACATGGAAACATTACTCATGGTTATAATAATATCAGCGGTAGTCAAAATTGTTTGAATATAAAAATTTAAAAAAGAACCCACAATCAAACTTTTTATATAATCTTATAATGAATTAAACATAAAAATACAAATACAAAGTTTAGTAATATTTATACAAATATAAAGCCTGTCGGAATGGCTACATTAATACTAAAGACATTCGAAAATGCAGGATGTAGTTATGTGCTTACTTAATCGGTAAGGAACTCGTCATCAATGTTGATGTCCTGTAAATATACAACTTTTAAAAACAATCTAAACAAAAACTATAATATTAAACTTACGGAAGTATCAATATTTTCATCTAAATTCATGCCTTCCAAATCTAAATCAAGATCATCGTCTTCGGCAATAAGTTTGATATCCGATTCAGGAGTGGAATACACATCAGCAGAAGATGCTCCCATTGGTTGACTAAAATCTTTTTCCGTTACACTAAAAACAAGCAACTTATTTAGCAAAATTTAAATAAAATGTCTGTATTTATTACCTAGCAGAATAATTATCAAAAGTAAACGCTCCTGCAGCAATAGCGGCCTTCATTTCTTCGATGGGTTGTCTCTGACGATTTGAAACTGTAGTTGCTGCTGCACTTGCAGGCAAAAACTTGGTGGACTCCTTCTCCAAAAATCGTTGTGTGGCAATAGATTCTTGCAAACCGGGAAACAAATTTTCGTAATTTTCAGGATCAGCTAAACTTTGACCAGCTTTTTCGTTGATGGACGTAAGTTTCTCTTTCCACATTTTCACAACTCTTGATATTTGGTCGGGTAAGTATGAACGAGCAAAGAAAGCGGCCTCTGGCAATCGATCAGTAGAAATCAAAATCTCCAAGCACTTTGGCAAATCCGACAGCATAAAATATGCTAAAAACGCAATGTTGTGCTTATTTTCAGCATAAGTGGCCTCTCCTAAGAATCGCATCAACTCTGCATCTCCAGAACTGCTCGACATCAAAAGTAAACCACTGTAATCTTGCGCTTTTTTCATGCACTCTTTAGCTAACTGCAAATTGTTAATGTTTATGGCTAATTCTGCTAATTGACTCCATTTTTGTGGATTTCCAGCTTCGTGAGCTAAACTTTCCGCTGTTTTAATGTCTTTAAGAGCTAATGCTAATTCGAACCGATGTTCGGGATCCGTACTAACCGCCAACGCTTGTTCTTTAAATCCTTGCTTTTCTAAAAAGTGTGCAACGCGTGTGCGATGCTCTTTTGGTATCGAAGGCAAAACACGGTCTGCAGTGGAAAAATCTTGTCTCATAACTGCCGTTTGATATTCTAGCACCGATAACAAAAGCTGATAACTCACAACGCCCAACTCCTTGTCAACCAAATACAAATGATCGTCTCGTGGCACGTACCCCAATAAATACAGTGGACGATCCAAATGAGCCACGGTTACCAGCTCTCCACCGACGTAATAATTAATACGATTTACGGCGTTTGTATAAATAAAACAATCTCCAACCCATAATCCGGTGCGTACAGATTCAGCAACTTCACCCAAAACATTAAACGCCGCCTCTACACCATCTTCGGCATTTTCACCAGCGTCTTTCGCTTTTTGAACCTCTTCCGAATCATAACTCAATATAAAGAAGCTATCTTCGGTTGCTAGGCACACAAGTTTGCCACTGTCGGACCAATAAATAGCACGTGGTTGAATGTCTATACGCCTAATCAAATCGGTTGTGTCCCAATCGTAGAATGTTAATCCTGATGAGGATTTCACACCGAGCAACCACCCACCGAAAATACCTTCGGCTCCAAAATCAGGTTTAAAATTTTTCCTTTCTTTAAAATTTTTGAATATGCGCACAGTCGATCCCGCTTCACGAATTGCATATTCACTTGAATCTTGTGACCATACAAATTCTTGTGCACTGCCAAACGCTTTATTTCTTAATGCCATTGCGGTGTAGATTATGTACTCACCTAATTAAAATTATTATAGTTATTACTTTGCCTTTATAAAGCATGATTGTTATTACTAAAGAAAGTACTTAGGTGGTATATGTTAAGTAATATAGGGCATTCCCATGTTAATCAACCAAGTTTTAATTAATTTTTAACCTTCATGTCTCCGATTTCAATGATTTTTGGTATACTATTTTTACTGATAATGTACATTAAGGTGGCCGATTTCTATGGGGATTATCTACTTAACTAAAATTTATGTAACCCCCACTGCATTTCAATAATACTATCGCCAAAGCTACGAAAATTTTACCGATTGTTGCTCAAGGATTCCTGTGTAACATATTGAAATATGAGGCGTATAAGATAATTATTACATTGATAATTCAATAAATAAGGCGATGACGCGTATTGCGCATGCGTATGTGAAATCTCATGATTACGCGAAAACTAATACACATAATTGTCTCATATTTCAATATGTTACACGCGAAGCTTTGAGGAACAACCTGTAAAATTTTCGTAGCTTTGGCGATAGTATTATTGAAATGCAGTGGGGGTTAAATAAATTTTAGTTAAGTAGATAATCCCCATAGAAATCGGCCACCTTAAGTTGTCTCTTATAACTCCACAGATATTATTTTAGGATTTGGGGATTCCCAAACTTTTGTAGAGAATTTTATGCTCTACAACTGTTCTAAGTTCTAATAACTCCAAATGTCATTTAGAGCAAAGGAAACAAGATATCTACAAAAAAACGATATTTGTTATCTTTGACCTTGAATATCTGGAGACGCGGACACGAGATTCTATGAGACTTTTGAGCGAACTTATAAAATGTCAAAACAAAGATTCATACAAGTTTATAGCTTATTATCTCTAATTCCAAGGTTTACTTCTATTTTCAGCTTATGTGATCGGGCTATTGACTGTTGATCTATGCAGTGCTGTTTAACAATAGCCAAACTTTATGAAATAAAAAGTTCCAAATTGATACAACTTCCTTATTAAAATCGACATCAAACCTAGGGTTGATTTGACATGGAATGACCAATAATAAATAAGTATAAATTTCTCACCGTCTCCACATACTACAACAAAACGTCCATTTGGATTGTGCTGAATTGTTTGTGGATAAATTTCGCATGCACCCATATCCTTAACAGCAACAGGTAAACGTTCTCCATCACGAATTTCGGCACCTTCAGCCAAAGCTTTCAAATTGGCTTGTTGTAATTCTGAATGTCGAGCCCAAATAATTTTACCACCACTCGCATCCATACTAACTGCTGGTTCTTCACGTCCAACTTTCACCAAAATGCTACCCTCGTCATAACCGAGTGCAACATTATTTGATCCTCTAAAGCAGCAAATGGTCCAAACGCGCTCGAATCCATAATTCAAACTACTTTCCAATCGGTGGGTGTTAGCATGCCAAACTCTTACCGTGCCATCCTCACTACCGGTCAGAACAACTGGTAATTCTGGATGAAAACAGACTGCACTAATGTTTTGAGCATGTCCTTCCAATGTTTGTACGCAAGTTTTGTTTTGATAATCCCAAATTTTGACCAAACGATCGTCGGCACCCGAAATAAGATACGGTTTGTCGCCACCATGGTAATAATCAACACAGTTGACACCTTTCTCGTGCCCTTCCAAAGTGAAGTTTGCAGTTGCGGCCCCTAACTGCCAAACCTTTAGAGTGCGATCTAGAGATGCACTTGCAAATGTGTTGTTGTCTTTTGGATTAATTGCAATTTGCATGACATAATGTGAATGCCCTTCGAAGACTTGTTGGCATGCCCATGCCTTTTCCCAATTCCATAACTTGATTAGCATGTCATCTAAAATTTATTAGTTATGATTATGATATGAGTATTTGGTAAGTACAAAATACTATGGGATAACTTGCGAAACTAACAAAAAGTAATTGTTTTTGATAAGAATGGATCAAGTAATCAATCGTCAGTTTAGTGTAAATGGAAGACAGTAGGAACGATTGACAGTGAAATTAACAGATTAAAACATTTTTATAATCTAGAACAATTACTCACCACTGCTGGTTAAAATATAAGGTTGAGTTGGATGCACAACAATGCAACGAACATAATCGGAGTGTGCTTCGAACATATGCACACGATCCAATGTATTGTAGTTAAAAATGCGTATTTGCATATCATCTGACCCGGCTACTATCCAATTTTTTCGTGGTATAAATTTAGCAGCCCTAACTGGCAAGTCGCACACTTCAAAAGTTTTAACGAGCTGTTGATTATCATAATTCCAAACGTTAACGTTGCCATTGTAAAGTGAACATAACATCCAAGGCTCTGTGGGATGTAAATCTACACATTTTACCCGATCGGATCGAGCCGTAAGTTTCCTTTTTATGTCTAAACGAAGAGGCTAAAAAAATATACAGATGAAGATAACCTATCTGAACTTAAATTTAACGTCGAAAAAGTAAAACAAATAAAACTCGGAAATAGAACTTATGGCCTTACCATTTTGTCAGAAAATTGTAATTTTTTATTAAAATGGTGAAATCATTAAATATGAAAACACAACTACAACATTTGACGTTTACAAGACGTGGCCGGCACCATAACATGCAACCAACTTTGAAAAAAATAGCATGTGTCAGTTTAGCTTTAGTCAATTAGCTAACTTCGCGCGTTATACAAATAGTTCGTTCAAATTTAGACTTCTTTCCAAAAATAATTAGTAAAGTTTTGAAATCTACGAAATCTATAAAGTTTCCCTGGGGCCGGGGGGGGGGGGGGGTCGTGTCGCTAGGGGTACTTCCGCCCGTGTGAAAGTTTACTTTTACTCTTTTTTTAGCATTTTTTACCTCGTCTAGATTTGGCCTCCTGCCTCATTTTGCTTCGCCATGCATATCTTCCCTCGATCCCTCGCTTACAACTCCTCCTTAAACTGATGTTGGCCGCCTCTAATTTAGGCTGCCCGTGTGCTTGCACACTGTGCACTGCCCTGGGAGGGAATACCCTTAAATCTTGAAATCCCCCCACTTATTTTTGTCGTCCGATATAGGTTTTCGAAATAATCTCCAAAAACAAATGGGGGGGGGCTCAAGGTTTAAGAGTATCCCCCCACCCGAGACAAAATTGTTTGATTTTTGATCCTGATGCTTTCACATTCCATAGATTTGAAAACTTTACTCATTACTTCTGGAAAACAAGTATTTTCAAGTTAATTTGACTGGAAAAAGTGTTAAACGGTGCCTGTGACGAAACCGTTGTTTCGTCAAACGTTTTGAGCATCAATGAGCTTCCAATATTTGCGTTTGAGATTTCTCGAGATCGGCCCTAAAACTGGAAAAATTAATTTTGATTTATTAACACACGGAACAAATTAGCCAGGATCTCTGAGACAGTTCAATTCATTAAAAATATACCCCGGGGCCAACAAATAACCTAAATGTGGAAATTAGATAAACTGGGATCTCTGCTACAGTACACTAAAAAAATCCCTGACGGAAAATATAATGCGTCAATAAGGTCGAAATTTGCATAGAAAATATAATATCGATTTTTGGTTAAACTAACCGATATTATTTTGTGATTTATCCGATCCTTAATCATTTCATTTTAATGTTATCTATCAAATTCCGTTGAGTTTTCTTTAATAAATAATATTATCTTCGAGTCAGGGTTAAAGTACTACAACCACAATTTCACCCAAAAGTTCCATTTAGGAGGGGGATGTCATGTCTACAGCCTCCCCCCAAAGTTTTGCGAATTACTCTACGACGGTTGAGGTTCAAACGAAAATATTGGAAACTCATTGATGCTCATACGTTTGATACAATTTTTTTTATTCAATTGGGGGGGGGCAGTGACATGTACCTGGGTTCAAAACACTCCATTTTAAACTATGGGAGAGGCGCTTTATATTATTATTTATTGGAGACAGGATAGTTAGGCAAAAATAGATCTGACTTAGGAGAAGCCCTAACGTAACTCACCAATAGATAAAATTGATTAACGCTAATAAACGTTTTAATTGGTTGGTAATAAATTTTCTCTAGTGGTGAGTTATGTTAGATCTTAAGTCAGATCTGTTTTTGCCTATAGAGTCCCTGTCTCTACTTATAATATATTGAGCAAACTCAAAGTATTAAAAGAAATCAATATTTTTAATTTAGTGTCCTTGATATAAATACTTTGCTAAAACAAAATAGTAAATAAACATTACTGTTTAGAAATGATTCGCGTACAAATATATTTCAGTTTGCTCATTTATACAAAAAATTATATGAAAAGAAATATTAATTAAAATAATATTAATTAAAATAATATTAATTTTAAAATAATTAATTAAAAGTTATTAAATAAGTATTGTATTCGGCAATTTTCAGTTTCAATATTTTTAAAATTCGTGTACAATTCAAATTTAGTAAATTTTAGTTCTAAAGGTGGTTGCCCTGCAACTAACTGTTGGTTACTTTAGTAGCTGTTCTAAACCTGGTTGGACATATTGGGGAACCATATCCTTTTTGTACTGTAAGTTTTCCACAGCAAGATGGGTAAGTTTTATTTTTGTATTTTCCACATTTTTCTAAATCATCGTAACGTAATTTAGATAATTAGTGCTTTCACATTCGTTATTCAAGTTTAATTTAATTGAAAATGTATTTATTGTGCGAGTTAATTCTCTCGTGTTTGATTTTTTTTGACCTAACCTAAGTGCGGTGTGGTAATCGTGGCGTGTTATTTAAATTTGTTATAAATTTACTTCAAATTTTAGGTATTTCTCGGGATAATTGGCATAAAAGGCGAGCAACTGGTGGTAAAAGGAAGCCAATCCGTAAGAAGAGGAAGTTCGAGTTAGGTCGCCCAGCCGCCAATACCAAATTGGGAGCACGTCGTGTTCATCATGTGCGTACTCGTGGAGGTAACACAAAATACCGAGCCCTTCGCTTGGACACCGGTAATTTTTCGTGGGCTTCCGAAGGCACCGCTCGCAAGACCCGTATTATTGACGTTGTTTACAATGCCAGTAACAATGAGTTAGTTCGTACTAAGACTTTGGTCAAGAATGCCATCGTTGTTATTGATGCTACTCCATTCAGACAATGGTACGAAAGTAATTACATTATTCCTTTGGGACGCAAGAAGAACGCTAAATTGGTGAGTAGTAGTAGTGTTTTTCTGGTACATTTTTCAATCATTTAATATGATGCTTTCATGCGTGTCATATGAAGTTTATTTTAATGATTTCAACTTTTGTGCAATTTCTGATTAAACTTGCCATTAATATTAATTAGACGATTACTTTAAACACTAAATTTGTTTTTATTTTACAGACTGAAACAGAAGACGCGGTTTTAAACAAAAAGCTTAGCAAAAAAGCTAGCAAGAAGTATGAAACCAGGCAGAAGTTTGGCAAAGTAGAAGCAGCCCTTGAAGAGCAGTTCCAAACTGGACGTTTACTCGGTGAGATTTTTTTACTTACATTTTTCTTAATTGTCAATGTTTTTGTGATGACAAACTTAAAGCGAGGCCATAATCATGGTTTGTTCGTTTTGAATCATTCCTGCGGTCATATGACTAGCTTGTCATAGTTACTCTGATTTTTTCTGAATCTAAATAAGTGACTTGTTTCTCTAGAGGATTATTTTTATAATTTAATTTCTTTTCCAGCGTGTTTGGCTTCCCGCCCCGGTCAGTGTGGTCGTGCTGACGGTTACGTTTTGGAAGGAAAAGAACTCGAGTTTTACATTCGTAAGATTAAATCTAAGAAAGCTAAATAAATGTAACCGCTACGTTGTAAAATAAAAATTTTTTGACCTTACTTTAGTTAATCTTTCTGGTCCTCCAGGTTGGGGGTTCTTCGTCTGGCTTGCTCCTTGTCGTAGGTAAAAAATTTAAAGTGCTAAAAAACCAAACACCAATTGGAAGAGGTTGTTAGAAAGACATTTCAAACCAACTATATTTGGTTTCAAACTTTGGTTTATCTTACTTTCCTTTGTTGTTTTCAGAAGTTCTCTTGGAGTTTGTATTTCTTTTTTAGGTTACAAGTCTGCAGTGTGAAAGCCGATTTGATGCCAACATTACACAATGGTGAGTTTATTGTTCTTGATTTAAATTTCATTAAATTTGTACTTAAATGATGATAAACTTAAAGCGAGACCATACTTTTAGATTTGTTCGTTTTGAACATTTCTCTGGTCACATGATAAGCTTGTCATAGTTACTCTGATTTTTTGTGTTTTACATAAAAACTAAATTAAATTTAAAATCATGTTTTAAAAACTAAATTTTGTTACAGAAGGACAGATCTGACTGCGAAAACAATCCCAGTTGTAGGAAATATTTCTGATTTCCTAAATGATGCATGTTGCAATTGACGCAATTACTCTTCTGGGATGTGGTTTCACCTCCAAATGGACATATACTCCAGTAATGTAGATGAACAAATGACTGACCTTATAAAATAAAATGAACACCAAACAATTGCTTTTTTTATTTATAACATTTTTGAAAAACCAGAAATCTGTTTTTAAGAATAGGAACTCCAGATTGAAGCCTTTTCTGGCTTTAGTTTATTTTTTAGATCTAATTGAATTTGACTTTTTTTCATATGAGATGGCACCTTTTTTTGTGCCAGAATTAAACTATTTAGTTTAGTTTATTAACGGATAACCTTTTATACATACATTACACAAGAAGGCTATGCACTTATTTGCATTTCTTTCTTACTCCTAATTTCGTAAAGCTTTCAATAAGTCGCTGGAGATTTCTATTGGTCTCTTGGAATAACTGCCAAATTTCAAATTGTAGGTATAATAGTAATTATAGCAATTATTTAAATTTTTGTAACGTCTTGGAAATAAATGACATAAAACACAAATATTCACACTGTATATATAGGGAGGTAGCACTGGACATTGCTCTTAAAACTGATCAAAAATAACGGAGAAAAAACCTTTAGAAAATTCTCCTCATCCGTTAAAAAAAAACGATTGCTGTAAATATATCCAAATTTTGAACTGTAAATTAAGTTTTAAACAATCTTTCAAGTCGCGCCCTTACAGTTATTAAAAAAAATTGATATTGTTGGTTATCATTGTAGGGCGAATTACAAATAAATTAAATTATCAATAAAAAACGTTTATTAGCGCTAATCATAATAATAAACGGCCAGCACGCTGCTCCTGGTGTAGTACATGCCTCATTCATAAGTAAATGGTCTCAAGTTTAGTTATGATTAGAGATGAGATTTTTAGGTCGTTAAAATTCAAAAAAAGGTACCTAAGAAGGTCGTAAAAAGTCAAAAAAAGGTACCTAAATAGGCACTACAAAAGCTATTTTAGGTTGGTATTTCATAGTTTCTTAACCCACCAATTAGATATTAAAATTTTAATGCCCTTAATTTATTAAATAATTAATTTTTTTTAATAAAAATAAATTTTTTTTCAAATAAAAAATTAATAGAGAAAAATTAAATATAAAAAAATATTTTTAGTAAAATTATAGTCAAGAATAACATTTTTTCAATAAATTCACTAGTAATTAAAGAAAATTGTCCAAAAAGTCCAAAAAAGGTCGTAAAAATTAAAAAAAGGCAAATACAAATAGGGCTTATATGATGTAGTTTTCCATGAAACGAATTTTGTTACTAAATACATCTAAATAGGAGCTAAAATAAAAAAAAGGTAAAAACCTAAAAATCTCATCTCTAGTTATGATTATGAATGAGCAATTTATTAGTAAATAAGAAGTAATAATAATTTCTAGATTATTTCAAAATCTTGTAAGTCATATTTGATCATAGAGGATAGTCTATAAAAGCAAAATACAAAAAAACCTGCAATTTATTTACTTGAATAAAATATAAGACAGTTTTCAGGCCCATAGCCAGGGGGTACGTGTCCCCCCCCCCTAAATGTTGAAAAGGAAGGGGAACAACCGAAAATTTTACATTTTACAAAAGGTTTTTTTACAAGTACCCCCCAAATGAAATCCTGGCTACGGGCCTGACAGTTTTTATAGCCCCTGTAAATGAAGAAAAATTATTCTATCATCTAAGTATCGGTCTTTATAATGTTCTACGAGGTCATTCGATTCCTCTCGGTGCTCCCATTGCATCTCTTAAAGTCCTCTCCGTCAGTTCCTTGTCAATACCCTCTCTCCAACTAAGCCTGGGTCTTCTTTGTTTTCTACCAGCTGATCTTCTCCAGAAGTCCATCTCTGTAGCATGTAGTTTGTAGTATGATCTTTATAGGGTCCGGATTTATAGGCACTAAAAAACACTATATATATGAGCCCTAATATAACTTACCAATAGAAACGTTTATTAACGCTACCTAATAAAGGTTTTATATTGGTTAAAAACTTTGTTATTGGCGAGTTATGAGAGGATTGAAGGGGGGTTTTCTCCTAAGTCGGATGTGTTTTTGCCTATAAATCCGGACCCTAGATCACTTCTTACGTCTTTCGAGAGATTCCTTGAATGTTCCAAGTTCCGATATTCATTGACCGTTTTCGTAACTTTATTCATCGTAAATTTTTCGTTTCCATATTCCAAGGCTTGCCTTGAGAATTTTTTGCAATAAAATCTTTTACATGTAACGGGAAACAAGCCCGTTACCATAACACCAATATTTGGAGGACTAGTGTTCTGGAAGGAAAATGACTTAGGAGGTTTTAAAATTAAGCAGACGACATTCTAGATTCCAACATATTAAAATAAATGTCCCAATGACTCTAGGTGGGGGGGGGGGCTTAAACCCCCTTAACAATGCAATGAATTTCATTTCATCAATTTGTTTTTATCATGTAGATGAAACAATCATCTATGATTGTTTTTTTTCAAAATTTGTTTATTTATCAAAAATGTTTAAAAAATTGTATTGTACGCAGGGGTGCAGTCGGGCCAGGGCGCGCCAGGGCGCCGCCCCGGCACTTTTTTTGAAGGCAGGGCGCCGCCCTGGCTACAGTGGTGCCAGGGCTCACCAGGGCTGGCCCGGTATTTTTTTCAAACATTCCAAATTGCTATTGGGTAAATAAGTTTTAAATTGTTTTAAAAAAACTCGAACTCAAAATTTAACAAGTGATTGAATTAACAATTATTACAATACCCATTCACTTTACATCGCTAAGGTATATTGTGATCAAAATGCTTACTATGAAAAACGATAAGTTTATTACACAGGTTAAATTTTAACACTGCATGCTTAGTTGCATACCCACATAAATAAAATAAGTAAATGTAAATAAACGGACGTTGTACACTAATGGGTTAATAAGCACTTTATAAAAAAAAAACCGTTGGCCATGCCCCCTTTAAAAAAAATTTTCGCCTGCGGCGAGCTTTTTTTTCCCATGACGGTAACTCCTCCGCTATCAAATTTGTCAATGTTAACCTGGCCAGGTCCACGTTCGCTGAGGACCCCCAACCCAAGGGGGCTCCAAAGAGGCCTTAAAAAAGTGGTGTATGCTTGGGGTAAAAGTGGTTTGTATTTTTTATATACATTCCAAGTGTCTAAATAGCTGAAAAGGTGATTTTCAAAAATCTACGCTCTTAGTAAGGGGCCCCTCCCCAGTCTCTAGCCGAGGGCCCCCAAAGGAGCCAATCCGGGCCTGATGTTAACCATCCACCGGAAAACTGCCAGATAATTTGCATGGTTTGACGCATAAACATTTTGCGTTTAAGGACACGCATAAACATAAACAGGGTGCGCATAAACACTTTATAAAAAAAAAAACCGTTGTCCACGCCCCCTTTAAAAAAAATTTTCGCCTGCGGCGAGCTTTTTTTTTTTTAATGGCCCCGGCACTTTTTATTTTACGACTGCATCCCTGATTGTACGGACGAACGTGTACATAAATATGATGAACAAAATCACTTAAATGACATACTGATTCGTTTTTATTGATGATTGTATTATAATTGTGATGAAAATTTAACACATTTATTGTACTCATTGAAATTAAATCAAACATTGAAATCATTTGAATGATTTAATCAATCGCACTCCAGAAGAACGTCTATTTTCTTTTCATGGAACCGTATGGAACCCAAACGCTTGGTAATATCCCCTGACTCTGCCATATCACCTTTGCCTGCACCCCCTATTGATTCTTTGGATGACGACGTCTTGGGGTAGTCCCGTAAGCAAATCAACACCCCGACTGCATAAGGACGGTCTTCCCTCCCCTGAAACAAGCACATTGTTAACTTTTAGGCTTCCCCGAATTTGCGCCAGTGGCAGCGTAAGGCGTACGGGATGCACGCGAATACGGCCTCGCGCTTGATTTCGGGCCTTGCAAAATTATACTACAGAATTAATCAAAAGTTTCCAAGCCCTAAAAATCACCATTTTGCATCAAATTTTTAAAAGAAAAAAATCCCGGACCCCTTCCCCTCTGACCAACCTTGTGTCCAACCTTTAACTATAGTCTATTTATTTATCGCATGCAGTGGAGAATAACAAATACATGCAGTTTGCACGTGATTTATGGGGAAGAGTTTGTCATTGCGCAGGGACGCATCTATTTTGACCTTGCAAACACCCAATCGCAATTACAGGTGCAATAAACATAATGCAATCACGTGCATGTCACGCGTTGATCACTGTTTACATCCACTGCATGCGATAAATAAATAGACTATAATTAAAATGGCAATTGTAAAACCGGCCCTTATTTTAGCAAACTTCAGAAGCTTAATAAAAATCAGAGTATATTTAATTCTATTTACTCTGTAAAAATTAAGTAAATTACTAAAAAAAGTTTCTATATAAATATCAGTTATCCAAAAATTCTGTTGACATAATAAAGTTTTGAAATCATAATTCATTATTATTATTAATAAAGCATTATTACTTCATTAATTATTTCGATAAGATGCCAATGTTTACAAACAAGGCGATAAAACCGATCTACGTATCTAATCTTTATCAAAAAATACTGAACCCATATAAATTTTATATTATTATTATTGGGTTTGTTTTTATTGTCGAATAATAGTATCTTTGGTCTTCCAAAAAATTTTAAATTAATTTTCCGAATATCGTATCGAATTGTTTACTATTATTAAACTTAAAATTCTGTTAATGACCTTTTGTGGGCTGGTATATTATATTTTCATAAATTATGGCACCTTGTTCACAATTTGAAAAATAAATAATTTTATTTTATAATTCATAAGGCTTCTTAAAACTTATCAATTATAATACCATCATTATTTGTTAAGAAAGTTATAAAATTTATTTTTGCCTGATTTTTATTCTCACTGAGAACCACTCAATTTGTGCACGCGATATTTGCAATTTTGTTATTTTTATAGTTTTTTTTTAATGTAATGATTCAACAAAGAATAAATTCTGTTGATAAATTATATGATTTATTGGGTTTAGTAGGTACTTATTAGTTATTAGTATTTAAAATTTGCACATATAGGTAGACTGATAATTTTCAGGTGATTTAACAATGCAGTGCAATTTATGGAGTTTCACAAATTAAAATTGTTGGTATGACCTTACATACCTATACATACGAAAGTCATTTTTACGATAATTCAATTTTTGCATTTATTGGTTGTGTTAACCACATAATAAAATATTAAGCTAAACAAAATTAAAAGAATAAATATTCATCAGTGGAAATAATTGCCTGTTTGGAACTAAAATTTTGCAAGAAAGTTGGGTCGGTATTGGATAAAAGAAAAAATCTCGAAAAATGGCACTCTCTGTTTTAAGGGGACCAATAGATTTTAATGTCGCGCCCTCAGGAATCCATTATCTATCGATCAAGTGTTTTGTTTCACCATTCAAAAATTCTAATAAACTCTTACTTTAATTAGTTCGGATTATCAAGGTTACACTGTACTTTGGAAGTAATCGCATCAGTATGAAACGAAAAATAATTTTGGTTGATATAATAATCCTCTCTTCTTTGAGATAATTTTTGATCTGATGTTCTACCAGCAACTGCATGTAATAATAAGTATAAATTATAATACCCAAGTACCAAGTATATACATCTGAGGATTGGATTGATTACCGAGGTGCCAAACGTCGAGGTTATCTATAGCCCGAAGATGTAGTGAACTTTTCGTCGAGGTTTGTATACTATTTACAATCATTCAGTAATTGAGATTTTTATTTGTTACATGTTTTTTGGTAAAATATTTTTATCAAAAATACTCTTCCAAATTTTTCTGGAATATTTACTTATTCCCACCCACGGTCACTTTTAAACCTTTTAAAGGGTTACAATTTGGCCATTATCGATTACGGATAAACGCTATTACAGTAAATTGTGTAATAAAATTACGCAATTTATTGTAATTTTTGTTTGGCGCCTTCCAACTGGACGCTTATATTCAATAAATTTAAATTTAACTTGTTGAAAGTTATAAGATCCGAAACAAATTTTATGTGCTCTTTTTATCTTCCGAAGTAATTTACTGAACATTTTAATGCCCTTATTGATAAAATAATATTTGTAATATTTAAATTCGTTACCGCGCATTTATTTGAATTTATGAATTTGCTACCGCGCAAAGAAAGGTCGCGTTCAAGTGATTCTCATTTTACATTAGTAAAGGTGAAGGCCGACTTGTTATCCAAAATATGTTAGCTTTTTATGTCGATATGCAAATGCAACATGATAATTAAGCTTTCATTTTCATAGACAGTGATAGTTACAAAGTTTCAGTGTAACGCAGATTTGTTGAATGTTGCCATCTGACAATGACAGACCGAGCAGCTGTCAAAATGTAAACGGAGTTTGTGTACGTTCGCAAGTTTCCTTCGTTCAAATATCGATTTATTTTATAATACATTCGTATGACGGAAAAATGTTGATGTACGTAACGGCGCTTCCGAATTCAAATAAATTTCATATCTAACTAATATGTAAACATATTGCTGTTAATACATAACTTTTTAAATCTTGGTATGTAATAATAACACAACGTTTTTTTACAACTTTTTCACAATTTTTGATACTGTCTATTAAAATTTCAAAAAATATATCAAAATTGTCACACGTGTTGTGTTGTGCCATGTTATGTTAAAAACTGTGACTTAATTATTATGTTATATCAGTTGCCGGATGCGGAAAGCAATAATGTAAGTTCTCGATTTATTCAATTTACTTCACTTGTTATATGCATGTCCTATGTGTTATTGGTTCGTAAATGTTTTTCAAAAATGTTGTTTTCAATGTTTACTCACTAAACGATAATAAAGCATGAAACGCCCTTTCGATTGTTTATTTTTTGTTTTTTTGCGCATTAAAACTACGTCTAAATGGTATTTCGTTCTTACGTTGTTAATTACAAAATTTTGAGTTGGGAGAGTATTAATTATTCCAAAGATAAGTGAAATTTGAACAAGATTTCGTATTAATTATTTTATAAACAATTTAATTATTAAAAATCCAGCAGCTGTTAAGGTCAAGGTTATAGGGGGCGGGTCACTTGATATAGTCAGTTACTTTTGTTACTAGCTGTTTAAATATCTAATCACTTTGCGACTTTAATAAACAAACACATAATCGTAATTTATATACAACAACGTCCATGTAATCTACACAGTAGCATTTTTCTTTCATCCGCACGTCACAATTATCATGAAAACCAACAAATCAACAATCGTATATGTACATAGGTATTTATTTACCTGCTATTTTAATATTTTTATTATTCATTTTATCCTTTTCACCACCTTCACCTTACAAATTACACAATGCATCCTTCACACAAAAAACCCTTATCGCAAAAATAAATTGGAATTGATTTTGAGTGGTCGGAAAATTTTATATTTTTCTCCTGTCGTTTCCATTTCTTAACGTGGTTGTTATGACGAAGAATTTTATCTTTTAATAATGTTAAGTAGGTATTTATTGAAAATGTTCAGATCCCCTACCGATTGGTGTCTGTTCATTATTCAACTCGTTTCTGGAATTGCTGCTTGTAGTTTGATTAGCATTTAGGAATTTGACCCAATTTTCGTTTTTTAAATTCTCAAATTTATTTATTACAACCATAAATTGAAACCACTTTCTAATTAACACTATTGCTATCGTTATATTATTAATTTAATACCAAACTGTTCCAATAATTTGGCTGCCGCACTGAAGGTTTTGTATTACAAACCCCATTATGTTCATTATCAGAAATTATACTCTGAAATTCAATTCAACTTACAAAATTATTCAAGTTCACTATTGGAAATCTAACTATAGTGGAATGTGGAACCAAGATGAATTTGATTTAAATTGAGTAGTATCTACTATATCTGAACTTTTTTGCAATATTTTATTTATATAAATAACAGAAATCAAAGAAGCTATTTATTTTATATTATTGATGAAACTATTCTGGTTTCGATTCTGTTCCCAATTGAGTCGTTTGCGTATCCTTGCGAATAAAAGAAAACTTCAGAAACCTATCGTTGTATTCACGAAACCTGAAGAAGGAAAATGAGGAATAGGAGCAGATTGGTATACTCGGTACATTGATCAATGGTAGGTTACTTGTAAAAGGAAAGTTTTACGGAATTATTGGACAGATATTTAACTTATACAAACTTTTAATTTAAACTTATTAATTTAAATTTTGGTATAGTATCCTTTAATTTTTCTTCCACGAAACAAATGTTAAAAATATTAAAATAAATGTTACAAAATTTTTTGAAAATGAGGGATCCAGGATCCTGTGGGATTAAATCAGATAAACAAACTCAATTAGATCTTTGGGTCATTTTTCTCGTTTCTTGAAAAATAGCGTTTTTAGTTACGAAAGGGCAAAAAAAAGGTCATAAAATAATAGGATGGCCTCGCGCTGGCTTAATCCGACATTGTCAAACTCAAATAAAAATTCTCCCCCCATTATTTATTGGAATTATCAGTGTCAAAGGAAATATAAAGAGAAGGCAAATACACAGTTTCAAAAATAAATGCCACAAGTAATCATTTACTCTTTCAAATCAAATGATGCTCATTGTGAACAATCAGGTTTTGTTTAATAAATTTTAATATAGTTTCTGATGCGCCACTGAGTTTATTTACCCTTGACTTATCGGTACCACACTGCCAGAAATTGCCATAAAATGACAGATCAGTATCTCGCCGTAATTGAGCATATGAGACGTCGCACAAACTTTGATGAAAAATTTTGAAGAGATTTGTTCCATTTGATCTTCTCTCACATAGCCGAACATAAGTTTGATGTTATACCCACAAGCCCACAACCAAACTATAATGTTCTTCTGGCCAGTGACGTAGCAAGTCAAGACAGGGCCCTGGTGCAAGACCCACAGAGGTCACAGATTTCTACGTCACTGTAGAAACCTGCAACTTTCAGATCCAAATCTACAAGAAATCATTCTCCAAATAATGACAACCATGCAAGGTTTTCACCAATCTTCTGGAACTATCGTAATTTGTATTATATTACATCATAACTCTCTTGTTGCGCATCTGCATTAATCGAAAATTTAATTAAATCGCAAGTATACGTCTCGCCGACGATTTTAAACACTGCAGCTAAACAACGTAGCTGTTAATTACTTTAATTCGCCATTAATTGGCAACAAATTCACTGAGATTCTCGCTGGTATTTCTTGATTGCAACAAAAAGCCTTGAAGGTTCCGTTTCTTTTTGTGAAGTTGGCATAAAGTTGAACTTGTAAATTCTTCATTATTTTGTTGAAATTAATTTCACGCGGAACACATTATAATTTAAATTAAGGGGGTATTCTACTCTAGGAGACTATTTTTCAGGTGATATTTGCGATTTTTTTTAAATGATTTAATAAAACTATAGTTTTATTTTCCATCTGAACCAAGATAGAATAGATTATTGATATTCAAAACTAAGAAAGAATATTTACAAGGATGCAACATCATGCATAAAGCTTTGCGGAACAACTACAAAAAAGTTTAAAATAGAGCGTGGAGTAAGGCAGGGTGACACCATCTCTCCAAAATTGTTTACAGCTGCTCTGGAATATGTATTTAAACAAACAGAATGGGAAGGGTTTGGAATAAATATAAACGGAGAAATGCTCAACCATTTGAAGTTATAGTATCGTATAGACGATATAGTATTAATATCCGATGATATAAGGGAAACACAAACTATGTTGGAGACTCTTAAAAAAGCTTCCCATGACGTAGGTCTGAAGATAAATGTAGAAAAAACAAAATTTATGACCAATCTTGTGGTAAGTGGAAATTTGAAGATCGCAGACCAAGAAATACAACAAGTGGAAGCTTATAAATATCTAGGTCACGAAATAAGGATAGGAAGAGACAACCAAACTTGTGAAGAATAGGTCTTTCGTAGGCAGCGTTCGGAAAATTGCGGTACATATTGAAGAGCCAAATACCAATCTGCCTTAAACGAAAAGTATATAACCAGTGTGTTCTACCGGTAAAGACTTATGGCGCAGAAACTTTGACGTTGACTCAGAAATCGGCGGAAAAACTAAGAGTGACTCAACGAGCCATGGAGCGGGCAATGCTTGGAATATCTCTCAGAGATAGAATCACCAACGAGAAGATTAGACAAACTACAAAAGTGCAAGATGTGATCGAAAGAGTGGCGTGGTTGAAGTGGAACTGGGCTGGACACGTTGCAAGAGTAAAAGATGAGCGTTGGACTAGGAGGCCTAGAGAATCGAAAAGAAGCCGTGGAAGACCGCCTACTAGATGGACGGATGATATCAGGAGATGTGCCGGAAATTGGATGCAAGTGGCCCAGGATAGAGAAAATTGGAAAACCAAAGGGAAGGCCTATGTCCAGCAGTGGACGCAATTGGGTGGTTGATGATGATAGTATTAGTGAGATTTTCACATAATATGACTATTTATGTACCTTTGTAAGTACAGTGAATTAATACAATTAATTTATAGACATTTTTATTCGCACTATCGAGTTTTAAATTATCTAAAATTTTCACGAGTATTGTCCCACGCTTTGTGACTCCTGTGCTGATCTGAAATCAAATAAATAAATAAAAAAAGGTATGCTTGTAAAGAATGTGGCTATCGTCAGCAAACAGTAAAAGTCGCTACGTGCGCGCGTGCGCAGTTACTCACGTCGAATGTGCGCACGCGCAAAAATTCCCGGCAAATGTGAAGCGTATTTAAATGTAAAGTGCGCGTATGCGCCATACTCAGGTCGAATGTGTGTAAAAAAAAATTCCGCGAAATAAGCGAAAAATCGGGAAAAAACTGAAAATAATAAAGCGCATGCGTGGCTGCGCATTGTACAGTTTTACCATACAGGGTGAAAAGTTACATTACTAAATCGCATTCGCATTTTTAAGGGCCGCATTCAGGGTGAAATATTTTGTTTTAATGATGTATACAGGGTGAAGCATCAAACATCAAAAACACATACCATAAGAATTCTGATAGGATGAATTCTTACTTGAATCATTAAATCATTACTTACAAGGACGTAGACGCGTTTCCCCATCTGTAAGTCGAATTTTGGGGTGAAATTGGCATCATACGTTAGAGCCTAAATGAACATTCATTATTGGTTTAGGATTACTTTTTCTAATCGAAACAAAAATTGTACGATCTAACATCTGACACCAATTTCACCAAAAACTTCAAAAATATAACGAAAATAGAAAAACACGTCTACCCCCCCCCCAATATTTCGCGAATAACTCCGCGACGGTTGAGGCTCAAACGAAAAAATGGAAGCTCAGTTAGACTCTAACGATGCTTTAACGTTTGACACCAATTTCACCCCAAAATTCAAATAAAGAGGGAAAATAGAATAACAAGACCCTCCCCCCCAAATTACTAGCAAGAAGTTAATCATTTGTAGAAGGAGGCAAAGCTGAAGTTCTCCGATAAGAATGGAAAATACTGAAAATAATAAAGCGCATTCGTGGCTGCGCATTGTACAGTTTTATCATACAGGGTGAAAAGTTACATTACTAAATCGCATTCGCATTTTTAAGGACCGCATTCAGGGTGAAATTTTTTGTTTTAATGATGTATACAGGGTGAAGCATCAAACATCAAAAACACATACCAGAAGAATTCTGATAGGATGAAGCAGGAGCTGTAAAAACATGACTTTTCTTCTTTAGGTGCCTATCCGATTTCGGATGTACGGCGATCCCCCCGACTTAACCAAGAAGGCTGTACCAGGGAAATGTTAATGTTAATGGGGTGGCGGTTTGCGTATCCACAGATCAATTTTGGACTTAATTAGATCATTAACATTTTAAGGATTCTTATTGGCATATTACTCTCGGTGGTTTGCCATTGCCTTCCGAGGGGAGACGGTCAGAATAAAGTTCTTACTTCACTCGGATTCGAACCGGGTATTTAGCGTTCATAGTCAACTCGCGTTAGCACTATGCTGCGACCGCCTCCCACTTAGTCAAACATGACTAAAAAATTAAAAATAAAATAAAAAATTAAAAATTTTTAAAAAAAACCTTTTATTTAAAATTAAAAAGGTGCACTAAAAAATAAAAAATAATTTTAATAAGAATAAACAAAACTTCTTGAAAACATCAATATAAAAGCGTGGGGCTAGCAATTGCTTACTTACCTCGCTTACCTCTAAATAAATAGCCCCACGCTTTTATATTGATGTTTTCAAGAAGTTTTGTTTATTCTTATTAAAATTATTTTTTATTTTTTAGTGCACCTTTTTAATTTCTTTTATTTATAAAAGGTTTTTTTTTTAAATTTTAAATTTTTTATTTATTTTTGTTCAATTTTAGTTCGAATGCAATAATGCTTACACTTGCAAGAGCGCATTCGGCTAAGTTGGACGTATTATCCTTTCTATAGTATTTGGCTATTTTATGAAAGTCATATGAACAAACAATAACTAATTTAGGCAATGAGGAAGTTTGAACTTTCAAAGATAAATATTTTTAAATATATTCAATATTTTCACATGTGAATATCTTTTTGGAATATACTTGTAAATATTCAACATTGGAAGCTCAAACTTTCTTATTGCCTGGCTTAGTTATCGTTTATTCATATGACTGTTATAAATTATTAGAATTCTGTTTTGGTGAAAAGATAACTATAAAAGATTAATATTTTAGGGTACGACATCTGTTGAAACATGTTTTTTCATCAAAATTTGCAGCGCGCTCTTAAGAGTCCCCTCAATAAAAGAATGGTTTCCTAACACTAACCTAAACTCGATCGGTGGATCTCTCTTTTAACGGTCTCCCCATTAAAATAAAAATCGATTCCTAAAACTAACCTAAGCTGGACCGGTGGATCTCTGTTTTAAGGGTCCCCTCCAGTGTTGCCAGCACTTAAATTTGCGAAACCGCTAGATGACGCGGCGATCCCGCCAGAAACCCGCTAGATGACACGGCGGTCCCGCCAGAAAACCCGCCAAATATCCCATTTTTACGAAATAGCTAGAAACCGCTAGATAACACGGCGATCCCGCCAGAAATACCATTTTTAATAATTTAAGATTAGCGTATTAGATGTTTTAAAATAAAATTACACAATTTTTTATTATTTTATTTAAAAAAAAAATACACAATTTTTTATTATTTTATTTAAAAAAAAAAATGTATATTACAAAACACTAATAAATCTAAAAACAAATCATCGACATCGTCGTGGTCTTCGAGCTTGTAAGTTTCTTTGTAATAAGTACCAACATAACTGAAGACTGAACATAACCCATGCCATTTATAGAGCGGTAAGATTGTGTACTAATTTGAAGGCGGTGAAATTTTAAATTTAAAAAGAAAAAAAAATTTTAAATTGACTTTCGGCAGTTTTTAAAAACCGTCAGATTTCCCGTCAGATATTCTTTAATTAAGCTAAAATTCCCGCTAGCCGCTAGATGGAAATTTTTCCCACTAAAGCAACTTAAAACAAGTCAGATCTAGCGGGAAAACCGCTAGATTGGCAACACTGGTCCCCTCATTTAAAAAAAATCGTTTCCAAACACTAACCTAAGCTCAACCGATGGATCTCGCTTTTCATGGTCCCCTCAATAAAAAAATGTTGTTTCCTAACACTAACCTATAAGGTCCACCGGTGGATCTCACTTTTAACGGTCCCCATGGTACAACAAAATTATTATATGGTGCTCCCTCTCATTAAAATAGTCGTTTCTTAACACTAACCTAAACTTGACTGGTGGATCTCTTTTTTAACGGTTTCCTCATTAAAAAAATCGTTTCGTAAAACTAACCTTAGCTCAACTGGTTGTTAATTATTGTTGATTTTTTCAAGTACTCGAAAAAATTCGTATATTTGCAGCTTCATTCATAGCTTTAAAAGAGAGGCTTTAAAAATTTGTGCAAAAACAAACTGCAGTTTGAGAGCACCGAAAAGAACTGTACCCAAAACTTCCAATTAATGGTTGCAGAAGTACCAACTAAAGTTTAACCAAGTGTAACTAAATAATACCAACCGGTACAACGTCAGCAATCGCCGAGAGTAACTGCGCACGCGCGCACGTAGCGACTTTTACTGTATGCAGCTATCGTCGGTACCAGAATCTTCGTTAAAAATAAAATTGTTCAAATTATTGACCGCGAAAGTTGAAAATCGTGATTTTAAATTTTTTTTTGTCTTTCACTATGTCCAGTGAAATAGAAGTTTTGGAAATATTGATATAATTCTGGTATCGACGATAGCGGCAGATGTATAGACTGTTACAGCAAAAGAATATAAATCCATCGGTTTAGTAGTTTTTGAAAAAAGTGTGGGACAAGATTGAAAAATGTTAGATAGACCGTGTTCGACGAGACGCTACTTTCGCTACTGAAGCTTCACGTTAGTAGCGTGCAGTATTTGCGTTCGATGAGCAAAACTGCTCGCTTCCATGCTTCCCTCCTCGAACGATGTTTCGGCGCTGCGGTGTTTAAAATTTAAATTTGTAGATGTGGTACCTAACCTAACTTATTATTTTTAAATATTTATAAGGTTTAATGGTTATTAACAATCTTATGGTTCACCTGAAACCAAAATATTTTATATTTTAAAAATATATAAATAATAAATTTTATTATTCTTGCTTTAGGAGTTGTCTTTGTTGTTATTCTTGTTTTATTTCAATTTCGTAATTAGCGCGTTTGATGTTAAAAGAAATTTTACAAATATATTTTTATTTTGCCAGAAGAAGTGAGCGAGACGACGAATACAAAAACGAGAAATATCTATATTATGTGATTTTGAAAAAAATAATTGGTCATTTTGAAATTAAACTATACTTTATTTCACTTTACCACATAGAAATACTGATCATAATGATAAACTGAACTGATGTTTATTTATTTGTGTGGCCACGTGGTTGAATTTGTAGAAAAAATAAAGCAAACAAAATTTCAATTCAAATTTGAATTCAAATTATTTTGCGATTTTGCCACCATGCGCCACGCTACCATCAACCCACCTAAATTTTAGAAGCGTTTGTAGCGACTGAAAGGGGCGGAGCCGAAGCGTTTGGAAGCTCGTAGAAGTCTCTCCCCGAACGGAAAAGAAGCGTTTGGTGGCGTTTGGAAGCGAAAGTAGCTTCTCGTCGAACGGGGCCATAGAGATAATACGGGCCATTAGTGCATGGCGGCAACAGCTAGCAGCTTTCATTGCGGCCATGTTTGAATCCAAACAATGCAAAATTAACATGGGAAAATACTGAGCGCAAAGAATAATTCGAAAACGAGAGATTTCTTAGCTATGAGATTCATATAGCACCAACAATGCACTAATAAGGAATATAACTGGTAAGTTTCAATGCAGTAGATATACCCAAATTTGAATTATTTCGATTTGAATATTTGAACTATTTAACCTCACTTTTTGTTACAGAAATAATTCTCGTAAAATCGCTCAAATAACTAGTTAATATGTTACTTAGACATGTTACAATTACTGAGAATTAATTTATCGTACTTTCTGTACGTTTTACAAATACTAACTAGTTAACATAATGGTTTCGTAGTTACAAATTGCTACGATAAGGAAATTTGCAAGTTTTTTTAATTTCCCACCGATTCAAACACCGATTCAACAAATGAGACGGAAAAAACATTTCAGATCAGATTTCACAGCGAACTTTGCGATATGAAGCATCAGAAATTACAGTTTTGCAAAACCATTTTAAAACACACCCACCGGCGAAAAACCATTTGAATGTGAAAGTTGAAGTAAAGAATGCTTTATAAATAATGTAGATGATTGTGTTTGTAATTTGCTTTTCTTTACAGGTAATCATTGTCGTACATTTTAAACAATTGGGGCACTTGTAAAACCCCTTAATAAAGGAAGTAGAAGACAAGTATCATGAAGATAGCGATTCATCGTAAAAATGAAATTTGTTTTGAATAAATATTGTAATTAACTTTTGCCAATTTATATACAAATTTTTAATAAAAGGAACAATGATACATAATAGACATTTACTCTTATTGTTATTCATATTTTATTAATTGTTAATTAAAAATGCAGTTAGGGAAAACTAGGATCTTTCGATTTCGCATCGAGTCGCATGTTTTGAATAAATTACTATTAACAAACACAAAAGTTTAAAAAAACAAATTAATTAGCAATTGTAGAAACAACACTAACATTTGGTATAAATTTGTTAACATAAAAGTTTTCCAAAATAGCAATCTTGATTTCCCAGCTTTTTGATCTTAAAATAATTACAATTTGGGTTTCTTTGGGAGTCCACACCACCAAATGGCAATATTTCTTGTTTAAAATGTACGACAATGATTACCTGTAAAGAAAAGCAAATTACAAACACAATCATCTACATTATTTATAAAGCATTCTTTACTTCAAATTTCACATTCAAATGGTTTTTCACCGGTAGGTGTGTTTTAAAATGGTTTTGCAAAACTGTAATTTCTGATGCTTCATATCGCAAAGTTCGCTGTGAAATCTGATCTGAAATGTTTTTTCCGTCTCATTTGTTGAATCGGTGTTTGAATCGGTGGGAAATTAAAAAAACTTGCAAATTTCCTTATCGTAGCAATTTGTAACTACGAAACCATTATGTTAACTAGTTAGTATTTGTAAAACGTACAGAAAGTACGATAAATTAATTCTCAGTAATTGTAACATGTCTAAGTAACATATTAACTAGTTATTTGAGCGATTTTACGAGAATTATTTCTGTAACAAAAAGTGAGGTTAAATAGTTCAAATATTCAAATCGAAATAATTCAAATTTGGGTATATCTACTGCATTGAAACTTACCAGTTATATTCCTTATTAGTGCATTGTTGGTGCTATATGAATCTCATAGCTAAGAAATCTCTCGTTTTCGAATTATTCTTTGCGCTCAGTATTTTCCCATGTTAATTTTGCATTGTTTGGATTCAAACATGGCCGCAATGAAAGCTGCTAGCTGTTGCCGCCATGCACTAATGGCCCGTATTGATGTTAAAATTTAGAAATGTATGTATATTTTTATGACAGCTACTGTAATTTAAACTTCTATAACTTCCGTAATTCCTCAAATTTCATCAAATCGCTTTAAGGGTAGATTCCTAATAGTATAAAATAATTCGATTTTTAAAAACCTCTAAAGTAGAATACCCCGCTAATACAATGAACAATCCCTAAATTGAAGTCAATCTGACTCCTGGCATTTTACTTTATCTCGACTTTGATACACAAATCAAACACTAGACGTCACGTCAGTGTCAATGCATGAAATTAACTCAATTGGAGAAAGAAGTGACTCAACTCTTTTTAACCCCAATAAACTTATAGAACTTTCAAAATCAACTGGCAAATTTGCTTTTTAGGTGATCAAACAATGAACTCATCTTTATTTAAATTCTCTTACAAACTCGCGGTTTGTGACCTAATTTGGCCGACGACAATATATTTTGTAATAACTCAAATTCACCCGCCGCTATCTTTTCGACAGTAGCCATACTATTGTGCCTAACTTTGCCGTTACAGATAACTAAAATATTGTTGCTGCTATTATGAAATAGGAATTAAACAGGAATTTTAATAATAACGAAAATGTTCTTCATTGATTGCTCCAAAAACTTTATACCATAAGTTAATTAGAACTTAGTTTATTGCTTTTATAATTTTATTAAATTCTACCTTGGTAAACAAATTCGTATATTTAAAATTGGTATATCCTCCTTATTGTGGCGCCAGCTGGTGTTATATTCCGCAGCGGTCGCCCTCTTAAGTTTTGAGAAGTTTTTAATACATAAACATTTTTAAATTAAAACAAAAGCAATTATAAAAATATATAAATGAGGGATAATATGAACAACTTTACCCCCCCCCCCCCCCACCTTATAACAAAAAACGCAGTACGCTATATAGTAACTCAATGGTATTGAAATTTACAAGAAGTAAGCGATACAAAAACATAATTTAACTCGGCGACAATATGCATGTCACATATTGGTCATCCCCAGCACGATATAGTTCCTATTAGCGACCGCTTGGTAATTAATTTAATAATTATTTATTATTTTTTGGGCCCCATTAACTTTTTTTTATGAAATTTCTCTTGGAATATATTACGTGATGTTATAATAATATACAAGATAAGATAAGTTTTATTATCTATCAACAAATGCATGACGATACGAAAAGATTATAAACATGTTATAAACAACAAATAATACCAAAAGATTAAAGTAGGAGAGACCGGGGTAGAGTGGTAACATTTTGAAACAAGCAACACATTAATATTAACCACATAGTACTATATTGATTTTAGCAAAAACGTAATTTATACCTATTAATTTTATACAGTATTAAAAAAATTTAAAACGTGACTGATTTGCCCTGTATTGGGGTACACTTGTCACGATTGAGGGATACTGTGAACATTATTTATTACTAGGATAGAAGAGGGATTTTATTATATTGATTTTCCTAATGAAAACTATAGTTTCTCAAAAATTGATTAATTAAATTGCGATAGTTATCTGTATCACTCATTGGTTACAGTTATTTGTGCGAGATTTACCTACTTAGAGTTGACTGTCAAAGTGCTTCGGGTGCGGTAAGGTTATGGCATCAATGATTTAAGGATTTCATAATCTTACTAATACACTAATCATTAGTATATTTTACTGTGACGAATTTCCACTGCAAATTTGGAATCAAGAGAACCACGGTAGATAAATATACATCATTTTTGTGAAGCTGTGGCATAAAATATTCTGATAATTCATTTTGAAGTATGGAAGCAGTGACCATAAAACCCCGTGATGCTTATGACCACTGCAGGTACACAACTAATTTTGAGATATTTTGTAAAAATTGACTCGAATACAAATAGAATTTTATAACTCTTTCTTAAGAGGACTGTATACCTAACTTTTAACGAATATCGATATAGCTCTTTTATTAATCTATGGAATTTAATGCGGTTTGAAGTAAATGATTAGAAAAAAAATCTAGTTTCACGGAAAGTCATTAAGAACTTAAAAAAAAAAAATTTTCATTTTTATTATAATAATTTATCACTCCAGTGACCTGCAAGTGACTTTCCATGAATATACAAACTATTTTAAATTAAAACTATTTATAAAATATCTATGTAGGAAGACAAAAACCCCTATATATTTGCTTATTAAGAAAATGCATTTAAATCACTGCGAGGTAGCGACCTCTGGCAAATAATTGCATTTCAAAAGTTGGAGGCGTGCGCTATTTCATAGACGTGCATTATGTTATTTTCTTAGGATAAAATTATACTGTAGCTGTTTGAAACGATACTACATGTGACAAATGTTTTATATCACTAACTTTGTCTAAAATTACTTATTTTAATTTATTTACACATAAGTTAATTAATTTGTCTTTAGCACTTATTTTTTAAAACTTTCCTAATTTATTAATTTGACTAAATTTTCCTAATAATTTATTTTTTGACCCCTCAACCACAGTGTTCTTTGTTTTTTCGATCACCACATCGACATTTGTTACTAATAAAAAATCTGTATAAGAATCATAAAAATAACAATGTAGGGGAGACTCAGACGTATCTTTGATATGCCGACCGAACGGCGAAGGATAATTCGAATTGACACACTAGCTAAATTTTTATCCCTTAAAAGAGGCCAAGAATTATCGACAAAATTTTAATTTATGCAAAAAATTCGAAAATAAGTCAATTATAACCAAACTACAACAACGACAGACATGTTTCGATCTTGTTAGATCTCATCAGTGACGTACAGTTGTGAATTTGGTTATAATTTGACTTTAAATTTTTACCTATATAGCATTTTATCGATAAAATTAATTGGAATTATCCGATAATCCAAAAAATGACATCAATAATTCGCGCAATGCTAATAAGTATAAAACGACCCGTTTATATAATAAAATAAACACACGGATGTGATGTGGAAGCACTTTTCCGAGAGGTCGTGAAGTATGTATATAATATAAAAAAAAATCGTTAAATAATACAACTATCCAGCTTAAATTTGTTCTCTTGTCACTCAAAATTTGTTTGAATGTGGAGAACGATCTCTCCACATCGCAAGTTGTATGATTTAACAATTTTTTTTTATATTATTCAGGTTAATTTTTGTTGTTCAAATTAACGCAGGTCTACTGTAGTTATTTTTTCTGTAGCTAATGCATAATGTAAGAAATACGAATTGTCTGAATTTATATCAGTACTATTATTAATTAGAGACAGGATAGTTAGGCAAAATAAAACCTCCAAAAAGGCAGGCAAAAAGGCATTCAAAACAAGCAAAAAAGGCAAAATAAAAGGCAAAAAAGATACAAAAACAGCAAAAAAATTTCCTGTATAATTTTATACGATGGATTTTTTTCTAAAACATTATATTAATTTTTCATTAAATTTTTTCCCTAGTGTCGATTCTCTGCTTCACTGGAAAGCTAATATAACAATAACATCTCAGTCAGTTTGGAATTCGTCAAATAAGCATAACGTCGCCGAATCGTAGTAATGTGATAACGCGCGCTTCATAATCGAATGGAGAAGAGGTTTTGTTTTACTAATTACGTCTAGCATAACCAGATTATTACAAGAATCGGATTCTACTGATTAGTAGAATTTTAATTTAAAAATTTAAAATTTTTATAATTAAATATAACATTTAGAAATTTTTAAATAAAATTAAGAAATAAATTTTAAAAAAGCAAAAAAGAAATATTTTGGTTCAAAAAGCACAAAAAAGGCAAAAACAACCGCAAAATAGGTGAAAAAGGCAAAAAAGACTGGAACCCCCCAAAAAGGCAAAACAAAAAATGAATTTTTGAATAGTACATGCTCTGAAGCGGATTTTAAATTGGGTCTGCCTGAAATATTTCAATTTAAAAAAAAAGGCATTTTGCCTAACTATCCTGTCTCTAAATTATAATGTACCTATAATAAACTGTACTTCAACAACCTGTACCTATAAAATTTTTTAACTCAAAAATACTACTTATTTTAATACTTTAAGCAGCATCAAGAAAATCGTGTAAAAAAATGTATCTAGCTGGCGGCAGTGATTTTGCCGGTTGTACTTTTCTGAAATCAAAATACAAAAAACTTTCTTAATCTATACAAGTGTGGCTATCGCAGGAACTAGAATGAACAAAAAAATCATAAAGTTTACAAAATGGCAGCAGTACAAAATACTTTTTGTCTTTTTTTTGTGAAAATTTTTGGTTTGATTCTAGTTACGATAGAGACATATTTGCTAACAATTTTCTAAGAAAATTCAAGTTGATAGGACGATTGGTTCAAGAATTATTTCTAAGTTTGTACTCATAAAACTTGTCAGTAAACTTTTTAAAATCTTTTTTTTTAATTATTTTTTTTTTGTAAAAGTACTTACTGTAAATTTTTAATTTTTATTATTTATTTACAATTTCGGTTACTTTATTGGTCATATATTTAGATAATGTTATAAATATTGTTTAATTTGTTTCAACCTTTTTTTTATGTGATCATAAATTAGTCTATAACCAAAAATATGGCAAAGCTAATGTGTTACGCTTGATCTATATCTATAGTGTGGTAGTCGAGTTTAAATGTAACACAACCTTGACAATTTTATGCAAAATACTATAGGACATTATATTACAGACCCTTTATAAGAAAATAAAATAAAAAATAATTGATTGTTTAAAACTTGGAGAAAATAACGAACGTCTATGAAATACCTAAAAATGCAAATGATTTATAAAAGACAAACGCAAGCGTACGAAGCAATAATGTAATATTAGCACGAACAACGAGATGAAGAAACAATAGTATGTAGTAACTACATCTATGCAAATAAAATAGTACACGCCTATCAAACACATTAAAAAGTAGTGGGGACTTTCAAGTCGGAATTTAAATGTACATATACAGCCGTCTTAACATTCATAAAAGAACATTGGTGTACATACATTATTTATTCAGATCAAACTATGTATTTAGTTGAAATGAAATATGGATAAACGTAACACTTAGGAGGTGGATCATTGTTTAAATATGTGCATACAATGGCGTATACCACCAGGACAATGCACTCATTAATATGCTAATCCGTTTATTAATTATGTCAATCAATATTATGATGTGAATTACCTGCATCTTCCCAGCATGTTACTTTATTATTGCGTTTATCAAATGTTATAGATAATAAAATTTAGCTAAGATTAGACGAATTATTAATGTTAACATTAGGACTAATTTGTAAAATTAACCGTCGTATTTTAGGAATATGTGAAATAAGTTGCATATCTTGCTAATATCAAATTAAAAGCTACGCTGTAATCAGTAAAGGCGTAGATTATTCATTTTATTTCGACTGAAAGCAAATAAGGATCTTAATTTGGCACAAATTAAACAAAGATTGTAAACTATCACGAATGTCTTTGATCTAACGAGACAGATGAAAATGACGGAATATCTACTTTGGCATCATTAAGATAATTGAAGTTACAGAATTCGTTTCTTGTTTTTTTCATTACACCTACAAGAAAATATAGTAGGTTACAAATTTTAGTGATAAAAAGTTTCATGAAGATATTTTATATCTGTGACAGTGCCCACATATCAAATTATTTTCTATAATGTTGTATTTTGTTGTGGCACCATCTGTTGATTATCTTTTGAACTTCTTCTTAGTCGCATGCTTCTTGAACTTTTTAACAAAGGCTTTCATGGCAGATTATACCCCGGTGGTTTGCCATTATATTCCGAAGGGAGACGGCCAGAATAAGATTCTTAGTTCGCCCGGAGTCGAACCGAGTTCTAAGCATTAGTAGTAAATGCATTTAATCGCTATGCAGATAACCGTCTCTTTTTTCTTCTGAATCTTTTAAACTTCCCAGGGTTTTTGAAACTCCCATAAGGTTTACCGATCTGATACTACACAATGAAAGGTAGTAAAGTGACTTAGATGCATTTTTAGCTTTAATAGGTACCGGATGCAATTTATTATTTAGTAAAACCAAAGAGGATGTAATGTATATGTATTACATCCTCCTTATATGTATCCTCTTTAATAAAACGTAAGATTAATGAGATAATTACTTTTCTTTGTAACTTGAAATTTACCGACGACTTTCAATAGTTTTGATTTTGAATAGTTAAAACTAGTTAAAAGGCTTGACATTATTTTGTTTTATTATACATTCTCACGTTTTTATCGATTTTCTTCTTACTACGTTCCAATAGAAACAATGTAGCATCCTAACGAAAATTCTCAATTTTCAAGTTCAAGATTTCCATTTCAAGGGAAATTTTAATTAAATTTTTTAAATTTTATGAACCATTCCTTTCTTTTCAAGATTTCACCTTTTTATAACAACTGATTTTCAATTTGTACTATAGGAACTTTTTATCTTTTCGTGCACATTTTTTTTCACAAAGTGTAACATTTGAACAGGAAATTGATTTTTCAAATAAACCTGCTCGTGACAGTCAAGTTGTAGAATTTGCTCAACCGAAATGGAGGTTTGTTAAAATTGTTTGGAATTTTTTTTAATAACCAATGACATATGCGGCTGCGACAAACTTTATAAGTATAACCATTTATATCGAATTTGGAAAATTTGGATTTATCTGATGATAGATAGCATTTGGAAAGTAATAAATTAACACATTGTCAAATATTATCTGATACTTATTAATAATTATGATTCATCGGTTGCTGTTTTTTATTCTATTTTAACCCACAAACCTCGATTGTTTAAATATTTAGATAATTGTGGAGTAGCTTTGAGTGCTTCAGGCGACGAAAGTATGGATTAACTAACGAATAAAAATTAGTAATACATTAATTTGAATTATTATGCATCAGCATATAAATGTTTTCCTATCTAAAAAACGAATATATTCATAAAAGACTCATGTGAACAGTTCGTTGTTATTTTTCTATTTTGAACGGCGTTAAACACGAGTGGGCGGCAGACAAAGTAAAAGTGCTTGTTTTTGTCATAGAAAGTCATGCTTTGTTTTAATGAATCGGTTGTAACATAAAGATGGATTATTCCTGATGTGACAGACGTAATGAAACTGAACCTTTCAGTCATGGTTGGAGAAAATAAGCAAATTAAATAGTTTCCACACGCTCATTTTCTATACTATTCAATACAATTTATTAATAAGTGAATAAAATCATCTTGTATTATCAAAAGTGAAAAATTTAATTATTTTAACCATGTATAATCATAGCATTAACAATATACATAATAGTACTTGTTGACAGTCATTAAAAATAAAAATTATTGTTTACATTTTATTAAAAAATATAACAAAATTTGTAAAAGAAAAAAGCCTTGTGGTATTTTAGACCCCAACGAATTAACAACCATAATTTATTATTTCATAAGTAAAAAAATTAAAAAATTATAGAAATTTTGCTTATTGCTCGGGATCACTCGATCGATATATTCCTGCTACACAATATTTTCTTGTCAATAAAAATAATTATTCGTTTCACTAAATTTATTTGGCCATACTAGCAATTTATGTGTCGATAAGCTATGGATAAACCTACCAAAAAATTGTATTTCCGAGTCCTTGATTTTAAATGTAAATCGTGAATCTCTTTGTTAATGTATTTTCATTATTCATGTCGACAATTGAATTTGTATTCTAGTTGCTTTTTGTATTAGAATTTGCGTAGTACTTAAATTACACATTTGAAGTTTTTGTTTGTTTGAGAATTGTTCGTATATTGTTTGCATGAACGCAATAGTTTCGATAAATATTCTATATTTTTTCATGTTTAAAAATTACTAAATCAATGATTTTATTTTAGGTATTTATTTATTCTTTATTTATAGAAAAACCAATTTTGAGTAAACGTAAATCCGATAAAAAAGTAGCTTGCAAAATGTAGGGAATTAACCATTTTCAGCACATTTACATAATTTCCAGTATTCCAATGTCAATATTTCGTTAAACTTAGTATTTAAACAGTAATTTAAAAAATGAAAACGAAAGAATATGTAGTACAGATATTTATTTAACAGTATTAGTCGAAACATATTAAAAAGCAATTAAATTAATTTTCAATTAAAATCATTAATGTAATTGTTTTGTATGTAATCCATGACACACATATTTCAATTTAATATTAAAAAATTAAAAACATAATTAAATGTTATTTAAACATTTGGAGAATTTATTTATAAAAGTTACATACATTTTTTTTCATTCAAATCTATCTACTATTTACATAATTTATTATTGTTCAATTTTTGGTAGAATTCAATAATTATTGAATTTTTTTTGGATTATTTAGTTAGTACCAAATTTAAAGATTCTAAAATGCACAGGTGTTCAATATTTCCACTCTTAACCTCTTTCGCAACAATTTAAATCGGAAATGGGCCGTTCGTTAAAAGTTGAAAAAGTCCTTTTAAATTGACGTATATTTTAGAATTATTGTAGTAACAAAATCACTCTATTTTAAGCAGTAGCTATGTGGATAGAAACCAATATGGGCGGGGCTCAGGTGCGGTTTTAATTATTTTCATTATTTGCTGCGACGGTAGATAAATTGAATTGGAATAACGCGATTGTAGTTGAAGATCCTCCTCAATATTGATAGCTTGGCTGTGTACTGTGTTGGAGCGTCGGCATTGTTACAGTCAGCAAACGGTTTCTAACGTTTTCACAAACTTGTCAGAAAAGTAAAACATAATGGGCAAACTTGCTTAGGTCTGTCTACCCGTTCATCAACCCATTTCAACCTCCCAGTAAACATTTTCATTTTTCATAGTTTTCAAGTTTTATAACATTTTTATTATTCGAAGTAAGAGATCAAAGTTCAGTAAATGAATTTTATTAAGGACAATTTGCAAGGATGTACTTAAAATTGTTAGGTATCAAGGTATCTATGAAGTATTAATATTTATATCTCTTTAATTATTAACACAGTTGGATATAGTAGCGTGCTTATGATGAAGAAGTCAAGAAGTAAACTAATCGACTTTTATGTCGATACCCCCCCCCTCTTATGAAAAAGGCTAATAAATGTAAAAGTTTGAAATGAAGTTACTTTTGCCCCATAATGTTATAATGCGCCGTTATAATCTCAAAATGTTCTGTTAACTTTTAGATTGACGAATTTATTTTCCTTGTTCCGATCAAACCTCCTTCATTTTATTGGCGTTTTTCTCAAATAAATTTAACTCAGCTTTTTATTTTATACATTATGCGAATATAATGGAATAATATTGGTTAGCAATGCTGTAATTCTTGTCATTTTTACGTTTATTTGGTTTTGATCTGCTGCCCTAAGGAAAAATATTTTTTCTCTAAGGAGAATAAAAAACACAAAAATTGTTACAAATTGCGATTTTATTTATGAAAACGCTTTTCCGTAAAATTTACTCTCACATTTATATCCTTTTCGTGCTCGAATTATTTTTTACTTCGTTTTTAATTTAAATTTTAGCTTGCTGCTTTGTATTTTATTAAAATTTTAGGATTAAGAATTAATCCTGCTGTTCATTAATCATGTTTAAATGACAGCTCTTAAAAATTTTTAAATAATTCAATTTTTCACAATATTCGAACTTTGGAAATCATAATCGTTGTGCCTTTTGCATACGAAATAAATGAAATTAACTTGAGGTTAATCTTTATAAGTAATGATCAACCTCTAAATCTATTCAAATCGACAAAAATTTAAATGCAATAAAGTTGTTAGGTGGTCTCAAATCGAATGTATTTATCTTTTTCTTTACCGAATACTAATCGATTTGATACAAAAATTGGAAGTAATTTGGATTTTTGAAAACATTTTGATGCTTACAAAAACTATTTTAATTCGGGATTAAAAATTTGCTCATTATTGTAATGCAACTATACCGATTGTTTTTTAAATAGATTTGATTCAATAATCAACTTTAGCTGCTAATCAATAAAACGGTAGGAACCCTGAATAGGCGGACTAATTTTACATAAAAGATATTTGGATTATCACAAGAGGCTCTCGATAGTTGCTAGTACAATGAAAATTTTATTAACTTGTATACTATCTTCTGTACCTACCTAATACTTAAATATAGTCGATTGCACTTTATTATTCTTAGATTATAACTCAAGTAAGCACATAAGGTAGAATATGAGTGAAACAATTTTTCATAGCTTCTGAATTAACAATAACTTCGGGGTAGTCTTTTCCGTACATAAAGCAAAGCGTCGATAATCCGAACGTCACCATCGATGTCAGTTTTCTGAACGTCAAAAATCCGAACATATAATATTTTTATTAGATATGAACTTTATATACTTACCTACGTTTTCTGAAAAGCAAAAATGGTGCAAGTACCGACTAGTACTAGCTACGCCACTGTAAAATAAAGCACTGTACCATTCTGAGTTTTTGCCTAATATTTTCAGTCTTGACCTTTTACTACTTTCAGTCTTGTATGCAGACTTTGTTGTGAAATTAGTTATAATAAATAAGTAAGATTGTCTTGAATTATCGATTCTCCACTGTATATTAAAATATACATTTTTTTTGGAACCTACCTAAAAAAAGCTACAAGGCCACGTTACCTAAGGCAATTTTATGAAATAATAATTTCGATGCAGTGTTTACGATATATTTGAATTTAACATTAACATGTTGTGCAAAGTGTCATTCTTGAATTAAGCAATGTTACAATTGCAAATACATAATTATATTTTTTATTTATTATAAGATTATAACCATTATTATTATGATATTGCTATACTTTGCACCACCTCGTGGAAAAGTATTCAATGCGTCGCCGTCGTCAGTGGGAAAACTATCAACCTTTAATTTTTTATTTTTAATGGATTCCATTAGAGGGCGAATAAAGTAACACTTTGCATTGATATTCTGAATGTGATCATTCTATTTATGCACTCTGAACAGCTGAGAATTATTTTGTTGATTTCAATCTTGTTTTTACCTAGCTCCAAATTTTTTATATATTCCACATTCCACCAATCTGAAAAGCGCTATCAAGGAAAATAAAATGAAATTTTTAGGGCGTTTTGGAGTATACACGATTATAAATTATAACACTTGTTGGTGGTGAAGTGGTGAAGAAAAATTTACTGGTGTAATATAATATCCTCTTCAATGGGGTTACTTTGCACCCATTTTTATTTCGATGTAGCTTGCGAATGAGAAAAATTTGTGCTTCTTCATTCGAAAGATTTCATTTCTTTTGCCTGTCCCTATTACATTTTCATTATTTTTATAACCAGTAGTTCTCAAGTTGTAGCTTAAAATATTACATTTATTTCAAATTTTGATGCCCCCACTTTACTGATAAATCAATAATAAGAATAATTTTCCGAAAACTCAAGAATATAATCTACATTTCAATTGAAAAAATTTGAATGAAAAAAAATTTTTTCAATTGATATCAAAAGATATAGAACATTTATACAAGTTTTGAAGGTTTGCAAGGTTGAGTTGTAGTGAAAATCATGGTCCTGCATTATTTATTGTAAAATTTTCATAAAGGTTTACATAATATCGCACGACATTAATATCATTCGCTATTACTCTTAATAATCACATAAATGACAATCATTTTATCGATAATTTAATGTTTCGTAATATTTTTAAAGGTTACTTTTTATAGAAAAGAGTTTTGTTATCCGTTTTTGCCCATCTCGTGTATGTAAATATAATCTGTGCTAATACTAAAACCTACATTGGAATAGGGCTGGGAATTAATTTAGATTAATCGATTGTTTTCGATTAATGGATATAATCGATTATTTTTACACATTCGATTGTTAATTTTAACAATCGCCCTACATTGGACACATTGGCATCCAGGTTCAAAATTTTCTTTTTCAAATTCTCTAATAAATATTTAGTTAAGTTTCCAGCAACCCAATGTTGTTGTAAGTTATAATAATACCGTGGAATGTTAGAAGTAGAAGCTAAAATTTGAATAAAAAAATACATTATTTTTAATTTACTTAAAAATTAATGCAACAGATTTCTGGGTGAGAATATGAAATACCATAATTTTTAGATAACATTTATTATTATAATTTTATTGGCTATTTTTTTCTAATAAGATATAAATAGAGAGATATAATATTTACCCAAAATTCTTCATTGTCTCAGAAAGGAGACGAAAGTGAGACAAACAACTATCGGCCCATATCTATTGTTATGATCTTCTCGTCAAACGAACTATAACTAAAGCCCTCAAAACTAGTGTATTATCGGAGTAGAGTTTTTCTCTTGCTCAAAGTCAATGGATTCAGTAGACGAAATAAGAGGGCAATTTGTTGTAGACATAATTTATTGAGTGATAAAAGAAAATAGTAAAAATTTGCATCAAATTACTTAAGACAAATAATTTTATCTGAAACCAATGTGTTATTTCATGTGTGATAATTAAAACATCCAAATTACATTTAAATCCTCGATTTTAGGAACTAAATTTGGATATTTCATTATAGGTGTAGTCATGTAAACAAATTATAATTATCAAATTCAATAAAGTCCTTTAATCAATCTAAAATCAACACAAATCGTTGATTCACAATTTAGATTAATTAAAAATAAAAAACAAATTTTGTACCTTGTTGCACGTTAATAACCTTCCATTAAACTCCGTGTGTTGCCAGATGCATGCGTCGAAATTCCTGCCAGTAGTCGCCAGCCGTTTCAACCTGTCCAAAGCTGTGAATGTTCCACACGTCTGCCAGCATTCCAAATACAAATACGCCACCAAATGTGAAGTCAATTTCCAATTCGCCACGTTCACAATACACAACTTTCATCAAATACTCAAATTCCGTAAATTTATTTACTTCCGTTTAATTAAGTAAATTAATGCTTTGGTCTTTTTGTACCAAAGAACCGCAATTGAGTTCCTTAATTGGGATTTTATCGAGAAATTTACACACTTTCTCAATCGACGTCTCCCCAAGAACTCCACGTGCACTCAGCTTGAGTTTCACCAAGGAACTCTTCTCCGCTTGGAGGTCACTTAGGAACTCCTCTCTACTTGAGCTTCACTCGGGAACTGATCAAAATACCACAACACTATATTACCAATCTTTTCCAAGGTATTTGAAAAAATTCTTTATAGTCGCCTAGTAAATTTTTTACAAAAAAATGCATCTTTTACGAAGGAGCAATTTGGTTATCAAAAAGGGAAAAACACCATCGACGCAGTACTACGGCTGACATCAATCGTCTACAAAATGCTGGAAGGTGGACTAAAGTGCCAAGCTATCTTCTATGATTTGGCAAAGGCTTTTGATATGATGAATCACAATATATTCTTGGACAAAGTTCAACACTATGGATTCAGAGGGAAGGCATTTGAAATAATCAAGTCATACCTCCGAAATCGTAAACAGGTAGTATTTTGGAATGGACAGCTAGGACAAAAGTGGGAAGTCAACTGTGGTGTACCGCAAGGAAGCATCTTGGGCCCCTTCTTCTTTGTTCTGTACATTAACGATCTGTCACATAATGTAAAATGTGACACCACCTTATATGTAGACGATACGGCCCTAGTCATGGAAGAGAATGACCAAGCAAATGATCGACAAAAGGAAGTCACGGATTGGTTTGAGACTAACAAACTCAGCTAAATGTGGACAAGACTCAAAAGGTTAAATTCACTGCATCTAGGAGAATTGACCAAAAGGATAAGACTGCAGTAAAATACTTGGGAATTATAATGGACACTTTGTTAACTTGGCATGATCATGTGGCTATATTAATAAACTCCTTAAGCAAAAATATTTATGCTATAAGGAGAATTAGAGAAGCAGTTGGAAAAGATGCTGCTAAAGCGGTCTACTATTCAATGTTTCATGCTAGAATGGTGTACGGACTCTTGGTCTGGGGTAATGCAACACAATTAAAGAAAGTGTTCCTACTACAAAAAAGAGCTATACGTGCACTAGAGGGAGTATCGTCAACAACACACTGTAGGCCAATCTTCCGGAGTTTGCGCATTCCAACGATCTCATCTGCCTATGTTTATGCTAGTGCAGTAAGAGTGAGGACCGATCGTACAATTTTGGAAAACACTGCAACACACCATCATCAAACCAGAAAAAGAAACGAGATACGAATTGAGAGAAGCCGACTGAAGTGCTCTGATGGCATAAATCTTCAAGTCAGAATTTTCAACTCGTTGCCTGAACAAATCAGAAATTTTCCCCTTGCAAGGTTCAAAAGGGTAATAAAAGAACAACTGACCGAATGCGCGCTATACGATGTGGAAGAATTCTTCCAGGCCGAGTTGAGATGAAAACCAGCAACTGCTGATCTCCACCAGTTAGGATTACTGAAAATTTTTGTTGTTGTTGTATTAAACTACTACTATTTTTTGTAGCCTAATAAAGATTATTATTATTATTATTATTATTATTATTATCTGTTTATATAATATATTGAATATGATGTAGGATGTAGAGTTCATCCATTCTAACTTGACCGGCTGTGGCCAATTTCTTGCGTATAGTAGAGGTGGTGGAAGAACTTGGCAGTGCTGTCGTGTAAACGGACCGGACGTATTTTCGTTTCTGTACATTGGCCACACCCGGTCAAGTTAGAGTGCATAAACTCTATCCACTTGGATGGATAATTTAATTTGAAGTTCCTCGTTATTGTTATTTTATAAAAAATTCTTCATTTTAGTAATTCAAAATATGAGTGTGTTTACGTGAGTGCAAATAAATAAAAAAATACTAATTTTTTGAAAGACATTTTTACATTATTACAACAAAATCAATAAGAATGTAGTCATTTTATTATACTGTTGCTACAGTAGCAACAGTAACTGTTAAAACTTGGTAAGTCCGAAAGCGACATTATGGGAAATCTCAATTTAAAGTTTGAAGTACTCTCAAAAATCAGTATTGAAAGCAATTACAAAGTTTTGGCTGTTACGATATTAAAACTGTACTTGATTTCTTTAGTGACTAAAGTTGTATGTGATTTTATAATATTATGTTTACAGTCAGGTAAATGAAAAATAATGGACTAAAGACTAAAGTTATTTCATCTAAATTCAACCAAAACTGAACTTATTCAGTTCATCAGAAAAAGAAATCTGTATGCTATTTTAATGCTTATAGCTGTACAGCAATCCAGCAACTTCAACAGCTTCAAAACTGAAGAAGTGATCAAGCATGGAAGTTCATGAGGTTTCTCCATTAAGTAATCTTCAATATTACAATAGTATCTTCCTTTTATTCGGACCGCTAAAATAATACTCTTGTGACTATTTCACGACCATTTCATAATTGAATCGCTAAGTGCAGAAAGGGAAGTACTGACAAATTTGTCGAAATTGAGCTATACATCATGTAATATATTTTCGACATAGCCCGATCGTTTGGTGCAGGAATAAAAGTTCTATCATCAAGCGTTACTTAGTTAATCGTCATTAAAATATGCATTAGGTGCAGAAAGGGAAGATCTGATGCAATACTTTCTATTTATTAGTAATTTCCGTCGAAAATATCGCATTATCCGGACAAAGAATTTGAATACCTTGACGCATGATTGTGTTACAAAAATTTACCAGCTCTTCAAAAATCAAAAAAATCCTAATTTGAAAGTGACTTACTGGTTTTACACAATGTTTATTTTGACTTTGAATGAGTATATTTTATGTTTTATAGAATAAAATTTTCTTTTGCTTAAGTTTTTTACATTGTTTAAATTAAATAGCACCATTAAGTGCAGAAAGGAAAGTACTTCAATGAACTAAATATTTTTTTTGGGGCGCAATATTGATACAATTAAGTTATTTTTTCACTTTTTCTATAGCTAAGAGCCATTTCTAAAATGTGTGAAAAAATTGTGCAGCTGAAAGCTATGGTTAAAAATTTATACAGTTTAAATCGATTATCTCAAAATGTAAATTTTGCAGTACTTTCCTTTCTGCACTTAGCGATTCAATTGGTGTCGTAAATAGCTATTTTGTTATTCTAATAACACTCATAAATTTTGCTGACACAGAACTAAAATTTTATATGTATGATGGATACCAGTGCGTGTAGCTTCTTAAAAATTCTTTTTTAGTTTTATCAATACTGCTGGGATCTGTTGAAAATTAATTTTATTAATTTACTCGTCACTGTCGTAATGTAATTTGTGATGGTTTTCGCAAGTTTTATCTTCATGTTTTGATGTTTTAATTATCGTATTAATAGAACCGAATCGTCTCACATTATAATTATCTAATATTTATTTGATATTGTTTGTTATTATGTAATTGTTGATAAATGATGATAATTATTCAGTTTTCAAAATTAGTTTCAATTTAAAATTTAACGTACAAGTTTATCATCAAACACTTCTGCAACAAATTTTCCGACTTTTACGAAAATATTTACGAGCGCGTTTTTTGTTTTCTCTTTTGAACTTTTTTTTTATTTTTTTCAGATTTGTGCTTTTTTTGTGTTTTTCACCCAAAAAAGTGAAACTATTCTGACTAAAGCGTTGACATGACGTCTACGTCTGGTGTAAACGAACGGCAACGTCCTCAACGTGAACGCAGTTTATCCTCTAGTTTTGGTATCAATGCACTTCGGTTATCCTTCCGCAATTTCCTGAAAGACGACCACAATCATCAGTAAGTTTGAGGCTTTTTTGGTGTTGGGAAATTTTGCTTAAACTAACCAAATAACTCGCAGGAAACAATTTTCAGTAATTTTTAATTACCGTCAATTGATGAAATTAACCCAATTAATTGTAATTATTTTGATGAGGTAATAACTACTATCACCTGCAATCATTTAAATGCTTAATTACGTAAGTTTTGCGGTTCAAGTAATTAATTATAATGCTATTAAATCATCTTTCTTTTGGACTTCTATAGGTTCTCCTATTCTTTTTTAATTGGAAAATGTAAATATACTTACCGCAAATTTCAATTATTATTTATATTGGGCTATTAAATGCGAACAATTTCACACCATTCTACATGTTCGCTTCATTATTACGTTTTTACATAAATAATTATTATCGATTCGTTAAATGAATTTTATTAACAGCTCACCGATTCATTTAAATCTTTTGTCGATAAAAAATGATATTGTGTTTATAAAGCGAGGCGGACACGGGTTGATTAGTTAAACTAAACTTGATATTTTCACATGTTTTTATTTGGAAGTAAACGATTTTAGATTGGCAAAATAAAAATGTTTTTCTTCCATTTAAATAGGCTCATTCCAGTGTCCACCGCGGCGGCGCTTTATGGTAGATAAAATATTATAATATAGTTAGCCAAAAATATTTTTGAAAACTAACAAATATTGCAATAGTATCTGCAAGACTATAAAGGTTTACATTAAGGTCAATGCTTTAAACGTTTATATTTTATTGCAAATATTTAAACATAATAGCATTTCATACATTGAACCCAAAATTATAATAATTTTTGTAAACATTACCGTAATTATTTTATAATGATGTAAAGTATGAGTCAGTTGTATCACCACCTGTATTTATAAGGTCATTTTATGGGATAGTTAATTAACAAAAAAAAATATTTCGCATAACGGTTTTATAAAACATACATAGATGGAATTGTATATTTTCCTTCGATTTCCTATCATTAGTTAATTAATTACCAGGACGTTAATAATTCAATTTAAATTAAATTAATTTTAATCTCCCGACAAATTTTGTTTAATTGGAATTTTATTTACCCTATATTTGTAAAACTTTTTGTAACTTGTTTTTGTTGTGGTCTAACAAATAGCAATAATTGAATTTTTTGTATCCCGTTGTAAAAAGGGTTTCACACTTTAACAAAATAAATTTCATAATGACCATGACCAGGCATGTTACCATTACCATAGCTGTCAATTCATATTTAATTGTACTAATGCAGTTAGTGTCACTTCACTTCTTCATGTTGCTATATTGAGGGATGATTCCGACAGTTATTGGAGCTATTACTAGGTAATACTAGGTATTACTAGTATTACTAGGTAAGAGCGGTGAATCTGTGAGAAGTTTTTTTACTCCAGAAAATTTGAAAAAAGCTTTGATTTGTTATATAAATATTTAACTTTATTTTTTGTACAAAATAATGTTTTAATACTTAGTGGTTTTCTTTATTTTAATTATTTAATTGTGTATTTTTGACTGCCTATTAGTGCCTATAATCTAATTTTTTGATGCCTAATTGCCTGCCTATTTTGGCAATTTTCAGTGCCTAAAAATCCGGGCCTTAATAATGAGTAAAGAGCGGATTTATATGCGCTAACAGACCGGTATTAACTGTTAAGGTAACACCCCATAAACAATTGGTTAAGAAAAATTTAATATCAATATAAAATGTTTATTAGCATATAAATCCGCTCTCTAATGGTGAGTATAGGTATTAATATTGAAGCCAGTTTTTATTTGTTTACACTTTACAGAGCTTCTAGAACTGATTGGTGCTCTCAATGTTGTTTATGTTTACTTGGTCTCTCTCCACCAATCAGATCCAGAGACTTTGTAGCTATGGAAAAACCGGTGGAACGGCCTGTGGAATAGTTAACAATCTTTTAACTTTTGCAATACACTGGGGAAGAATTCTTACCAGCGCCAATTGGCGACGAATGACGGCGCTGGTGCCAACTTAAAAATATACAAACACAGAACGAAATGTTACTATAGATTAGTGCTGTCAGCGATTACCGGTTTTTTCGGTTAACCGGTTTCGGTTAACCGCGGTTTTTACTAGTACCGGAAAAACGGTTAACCGGTTTTTTACCGGTAAATTTTACCGGTTTTTTGCCGGTTTATTTACCGGTAAACTTTACCGGTTTTTTGCCAGTTTTTTCTACCTGTTTTTTTTATTCTTTTTTTTTGCCGATTTTTTTCTTACCGGTTTTGTTTAATCGGTCTTTTGCCGGTTTTTTTCTTAGCGGTTTTTTTATCGGTGTTTTACCGGTTTTTTTTTACCGGTTATTTGTCGGCATTTCTTACCGTTTTTTTGCCGGTTTTTTTCTTACCGGTTTTTTTATCGGTTTTTTTTAATCGTTTCTTTGCCGGTTTTTTACCGGTTATTTGTCGGCATTTCTTACCTTTTTTTGCCTGTATTTTCTTTATGCCGGTTTCTTTATCGGTCTTTATAGTTCATACCCGGTCTTTTTTACCGGGCTTTATGCTGTTTTTTTACCGGCACGGTTTTACCGGTAAAACGGTTTTTTTTACCGGCACGGTTTTTTTCGGTAAAACGGTTTTTTTACCGGAACGGTTTTACCGGCAAAACGGTTTTTTTACCGGCACGGTTTTTACCGGTTTGGTTAAGAAACGGTTTTTTATCTATCCGGTAAACCGGTTTACCGGTTTTTTACCGAACCGGTTTTTAAAATTGACGGTTTCTTGCAGCACTACTATAGATGCAACTTTTAAGTTAATGTTGACCTGTGTAAAAATCTGGTGGAAGAATTCTACCATCCAAATCTAAATCCACATGCACTACCCTATGTGAACATAGCTTTACTTATATAAACATATAAAAAATTCAACCAATCATTAAGTAGATTTGTTCAATTCGCTGGAGTAAAACACTCAATTTAATATTACGTCGCTGAAAACTACGCCCGAGCTTTGTTGAAGCTATCAAAAGAATTGAATATCAATTCTAGTTTACAAAATTGCAAATAAAACTTTTCATTTCAGTATAGGTACCACCGTTTATAGTTGATCTTACTATATCCTTTTGAAGCTTACCAACCTGATTTGAAACATTTTGTTTATCAAAATTGAAAACCACATACATACATTATTTATAAATGATAATACTACAGTAGATAGATGCAAATATTTTTAAGAACTGTGCGCTTTATAACAGAAACATGAATTTTGGTATATTTTTAGATTACATAATAACGAAAATTTATTTGGAGATGATGCCATCTCTAATTTTTCTGTAATTTTTCTAAAAATTTTGTCACAGGAAATATAAATCGTCGCATCAGGATCAGAGTATTCTATCTCCAATTTTTTGAGAAATCGAGTTATTTATACCATATTAATCTATGTTCATTCCTCTACAATTTAATGTAAAAAAATTGCTAAAATATTTTACAATACGCGTTAAAACAAGAATCAATTTTATTTTATATAGTGGCGAGTAATGCAATAGAGAATCTTTAAACAGCTCTACTGTAAAATTTAGATAAATGGAGATAGAATACTCTGATTCTGATGCGATGAAATATATATAATATATTGTTAATTAGTAACTACACTGTAAAAAAAGACATAGAAAATCATAGGCAACTTTGTGATCAAGTTTGTCACAAAGTTGCCTATGTGTAATTTTATACAAAATAATTTTTACAGTGTATTTCTAACCAAAATTTATGTTTGTGCTTCTATCACAAAGCGCAGAATTTTATCATGTATCTGTTGTTGTACTAATAAATTTCAAGATAATGATAATGTAGTAATAGAAATCTATAGCCTCAATTGTCTTAATAGTCCGAGAGCCCGTGACATTTTTGCTACTTCACTGGCGATCATAAAAATTACTGTTTACCTGAAGTTCCAGTTTTAAATGTTAATAACTACATAATAATTAGAGATTTTCCTACTGTGAAATTTTAAAAACATTAAAACAGTTTTTGTGTTTTTTAATAGATAGTTCAAACTCTGACAATTAATATTATGATGCTGAAGTTCTCATATACATTTTATATTTAAAGACGTCATTTTGAGTGAAATAATGTGAATTATTTTCCAGCGTTAATAAGCCAAAAGTTTAAAAATCTCGAAACTAACTCCAAACATTCGTTCAAACATTAGAGGAATAGAATTATTCAATGTAAAAAGGGGGGAGCGAAATACGAAAGTTTGAGAAGCGCTGATGTTGGAGTACAAATGTTGCACATTTGAACGAAGAATTGCAAAAGAGCGAGAACTATACAGGAGTTTCAATCGACGATGCTGATCCTATTGAGGCATCAAAATGAGTCCAAATTGGACAATGGATGAATTAATCGTTTTTTGTGGAAACTTATGACTTTTAAAGAAAATTCTTAATGCATAGAGCAAAAATCTCCGATTAGCACATGAGTAGTCAATAAATTTAACACAAAAATCACAAACTAGAATTAATTGACTTTGAATTTGGAACAGATGTTCAGAAAAACAGTAATTGGGATGTATACTTTATGAGAGTCTTTGATGTTCTTTGAAATATAAGAAAAGTCTTAAAAGTATTGTTAAGTCACAAATCTCGGAGGTAAAATGTTTCTCGCTAACTTATCATAAATAATAACAGAACCAAAGGAAGTTCTCTGCAATCAAACAAGTTAAGTTTTCTTAAGCAAACAGTTCAGAAAATAACAAATTAAACAGATTTTTTTGTCTGTTTGCAAAGACCAATATAATATGAAGCCGTTTTATTATTATAATTATTATTATTGTGCATTTGATTAAAATTCAAGTTGTTAAAGCAACTTTATAGCGGTTTTAGTGTTTTATTATTCACTAGTTTAATAAAATGTACGCAATAAGAGTTTTTTTATGGACAGCACTGTCTGTTTTTATTGCTTGTTTTTACACAAGATTTTTAAAAATAATTTTTAATGAAATCGTAGGTGTGTTTTTCGGATGTAAAGCCACCAATGTGGCAATGTGGTAGCTATACATATTAAATCGATTGGAATTGTCTCCTGGGATTAAGATTGTAATACGCATGATTATTCAAATTTTGACAATTTTTGTTTCCACAGTTATTTGAATAATTCTGGCATTAAACACTGCAACACAATAAATACTATTGCATTCCCTAGATTTTATTGCTCTCTTCAAAATCAAAGTAAATTCATTAATAGAACCTAAAATGTTTTTTTTAGATTTTGTTTTGATCTGTTTTGGTTTGTTGACAAGGCCGGATACAGAAAAAATCTGGCGTGGTAATTCAGTTTCGAAGATTATGTGGGAAGGTAATTTAATCGATTTTTTGAAAAAGTCCCATTAAAGATTCTGTTTATGGAAGTCGGAAATTGAAATATCGTTAGGAAAATTTATCGGAATCCGGTGTTTAACTATAATTAAAGTTATTTATTATTTTATTACTTGCTATCCTATTTTAAACGCTTTAATTGAAAATGACATTGAAATTCGAAAAGTTGCCCATACATCAATGATAAACAAGTTGGTGGTGTCAATGAACAAAGCGCAATTTTGTTTGATCTATTCTAGTTGGTACTTGTATTTGCTTAATCCTTCTACACATTTATGTTATCCTGTCAAATATAAATATTTAACAATACTCTTGGTGTTCCAAAATGCTACATTCTGAGAGTCACTTTTAATAAATTAATATTAAAAAAAGTTAGATTGGAATTCCGCTGAATTATCAAGTGTGGTTTGGCAAGATTTGCTACTAACATCTATTACCTTGAGCCGAATACTGAAATAACGTTTAAATATCTGGAAAATTATGATTTGTTCATTGCAACACAAATTAACAGAACAAATAAGTGTCGTAGGAAGTTAATTCATTGATATCTCTCATTCTCATACCGGGTTCATGTCCTTCCATATAATCTAAATAAAATGGAGATGTTTTAATAAACTTGAAGAAAATTGAATTGCAAATTTTATCTCGTATGTTCTTCAAGGTAAATTACATTATTACCTCCCGTTTAGAAAGTTCCTTTTTGCAAGACCAACGGATAAACTGTTAGTTTGTTCAAATAAGCATAATTATAACATGTTTTTCATAATACTCTCACGATTCACAGTAAGTGAGAAAAATATATTGAATGTGACTGCTTTTGTTCGTTATGGAACAATTACCATAACTTTGTAATAATGTAGCAATCGATAGAAATATAATAGTATACTATTATCAATCAGTGGAAGTTGAAAACAATATTGGGAGTAATACACAATTCCATATTTGATTTTGGATACATTTTGAACTCGGAAACAGTCTCCAATTTTTTTAAATTATAAATCTGGAACGCTATATCATTGTTGAATTTTTTTTATTGGAACTGACAGTTGGAAAACTCTTACGATAAAAATTTGTCGATGTCAATAACTTGAGCAATCTATTTTATATTGTGAGAGATTAAAACTTGAGTTTGATGAACTTGTTCGACATTTGAAGGCGTAATTTTTCAAATTCTTTTTTTGTTGTGTCACTCTAGAATTTTTGCATTCTAAGAAAAATATTAATTGATTTTTCATTAATTATTTTCATATCATATACTGATGAAAAGTATTATTCCGCCCAATAATGCTTTTATTATAAATTCTCATTAATGTTTTGACATTTTCATGTTAGTAAGTATGCAAATTAAGTTAAATTTGCTTGCAATTTTAATGATAATCCATATACTATATGGTTTGGAGCTTCCTACAGCGGCTTTGTATTTATTTAAGCCCTTAGCTGTAATAACTGCAATGAAAACACACCAGACGTTGAAATGAAGAATTAATCCATATTTTCATAAAACATCAGCTCTACTTTACCTGACATCCTTTCCAACCCAAATCAAAATTTTATAGGATTATTCGTTAACTTTTAATCCCGAGACCCTTTTTACAAGAAGAACTTGGTAACTTTTTGCTTTGCGTTTTTCAGAACAAATTTGATTTAGTGGTAACCAAGTCCTGAAGTTTGAGTCATTTGCGTTTTAACTTATTCACATGATAGGTATAAAAATACAGTAAAAGTTTACAAGTTTTTTGCTGGCTACTAACTGGCGCTTGGAAATGGAACAAACATGCAAAAAATTTGCTCTTTTCCAATTAATTGAATACATAAGCAATTATTAGTACCAGATATTAATTATACAATGCATGTTTTTATTCTAACTTTTCATACTTTCATTTTGTCGTAAATGATAATTGAAATATTACTTACGTACTGCGTTATGTTGTATTAAGAAGATTTAGATTTATTAAGCTTTCGCATTTTTAATTCATCAGAGGAAAAAATTAAGAGATGTCGTTATCGAATAAAATTCCTTCGTAATATATCTGACATATATATACTTCGATGTAAGGACCATTCGAGCCGTGATTATGATTCCACGTTGTACTATAGGATCATTGCATAACATTGGAAGGTGAAATAATTAAGTGAAATTCAATTAGTAAAATTTCTGATAATAATGTACTTATCGAAAGATCATAATTACAATGGAACAGATAAATTCGATACAATGTTTCACAATGTATTTAAATAATTATTTCCGTACCACTTAATAAAGTCGGTATATCCTACCTACCAATTTTTTACCTAAAGCGTTTGTAGTTAATTATTAGTGTTAATAATTGCGGAGTTCCTACTTAAAGGGACTATTTGAAAGGAATATTATTCAATTTGTAGATGGAGAAATTTTAAATGTATGCGTGCTTCGAGTCACGCAAATTATATTTAAATCAATGATATTTAAATCTTCTCTCTGTACAAAGTATTGTATAGGTAATACATTGAAAGACTTTGTTTCTTAAGGTCATTGGCTGATACAAATAATTTTTTTAAAGCTTTTATGTAACGAAAATATCAATAAGATTATTGGATGTATTTACCAGAATTTGTTATCACTTTTAAGTAGGATTTGTGCTATTGAAACGATGTAATTTTGGTTTGCTCAGCTTGAAATTTATGCAAATAAGAGACCTTGATATTGCTAGAAGCTTTTTCTTTGCATAAATAATAAAACCGGAGAGACTAAAATTAAAAAAATTAAACTAGTCTGTAAAAAAAGTGAAATTATGTCGTAATAATATTTAAATGAAATATTACGAAATGTTTCTTTTTGGCAGCCATAACTCATGAATTTATGATTTCTTAATAAGACATCATTGACATTATTGAGGGAGGCTTTTTGCTCGGCGAATCGTCGATCAAATACATTTTTAAGGTGGAGCTGTCATAAAACAATATTATTTTTCGATACACTTTTAATTATTATGATTGTAATTTCATTTTGATAAATAAATAATGTTTGGAAGACAATAAAAATAAGAATTTTGTTTTTGTATCTGGCGCGAATAAAACAAAATTCATGGCCATTTCGTTGAGTAATTATTATTTTTAAACCGAGAAAACTTTTTTTGTGCTTAAAATTAAATATACAATTAAAACCAAATTAGTGATAGCAGCAGCCACTCGGAATTTTTAAATTACTGGAATGTGCCATTTTACTCCTTAAAAATGTCGTAATAATTTTATTTAAAAATTTTTAGCTCAAGTTTAACTGAAAATACAAATAAAAAATTTAAATTAATTTTAACACGCAACTCGGCAGTAGATATTAAATATTGCAAATATTATTGACTGCTTCCTTGTTTCTTTCTCATCCTTGCTCCCAGTTTTCAATATCTACGTGTATAAACACTGCCCTAGTTAGTTTACTTAAATTTTCAAAAGGAATAAAATATTATTCTCAGAGGAATAGCTGAGGGGGACAGCGCGGTGCTTTATACATCCGAATTATTTTCAAATTTATAATACGTATACTAAGTTCGTTTTTTTTTAAATTTTTGTATTTTTTAAATGAAGCCCAAAAATGCGATCTGAAAGCGTACGGTGCAGTCACGATATTGTGACCTATTTAAGGACGACCAACAGTCGTAAAGTTGACATAGGTACCCGAATACGTGAATGAAAATAATACTGAATAATTATAATCAAAACACCTACAAAATTTAATTACGTCTTATTTATCAAATAACATAAACAAAATTAATTATTAAATTACGATCCGGATAAAATAATATGAAATCGAAGAACCAAAGGATAAAAAAAAATTAAAAAGAAACTAAAAAGTTTTTCTACGAGAGAATAATTAATAGTTTTTTTTTCAAACTTGGCACCTAAATTGTTTTCACTATTTTTGCTATATTTGCAGTTTAAATAAAATCTACATGGTTTTAGAACATTTAAACAAAATTTTTATTTATTACCTCCTTCAAAACCACCCCTTGTCGATCAGAATTTTTTTTTTTACTATTTATGTGGTATTCGCAGGTTTAATATTAGCTACTCTTGTTATAAAGTTTTAGAATTATAAAACAAAATTTAGTTTATTGTTTTCTCTAAAAATCAACCGTTAATTATTGAAATCCAATCATAATACATAATAACTATATTGCGTACATTTAAGCAAAATGTCCCGTAGCTACTATAAATAAAATAGAAAAAACACTTTAAAAAAATAGATAAAATTAAGTATTGTGCAATTCATGTTCCTAAAAAATCTTCTGATCTGGAGGGTACTTAAAAGTAAATAATCGGAAAACTATGGGGTATAGAAAGACGTTCATTGTTGGTCAAGGAGAAAGCAATATTTTTGTGCACAAAATGGTTTAAAATCACCATTAGGTATGTAAATATTTAACATTTGAATAAAATTTAGGTGGGGAGGGGGTAGCACAAATTAAACCGCTTCCCACCAGCTCTTTCTACCCTCTCGCTATGGCTTTCTGTCCAAGTTCTCAAAAAACGTAGCTGAAAAAAAATATTTTTAGTTACTTGAGTGGAATTGCATTTATTTTTAAATAATAAAAAGTGATCTAATTTTTGTTTACTCCAAAATTTCTGCAAATAGATACATACATAATATTACCTATAAATAATACATTTTTTTTATTACTTAATAAATAAAACATAATTTAAAGTGATTATTTAACGTATTAATTACGTAGATAAATAAGTTTGACCTCGTGAAATAAATAATAATATAAAAATAATAAATATTAATTGATTTTATTAGGTTCAATAATAATAAATAATTAATGGGATAATTTTTAAACTTCAATTTTTATGTATTATTTCATCTGTGTATTCAGTTTTGTCAACTACTTTTCATAAATATTTTGACGCCTTTTCTTAATTTTGGTTCCCTTTATCAGGCTACTCGACCGTATATGGGGTTTATACTGCACCATAACAATTAAAATTTCAGGGTATAGGAAAAACATAAAATGCTTGGACGTCAATGGAACTTTTCCTATTAGGAGACATTAAATTGACATTAATTTAATCCTTTAATTGAGAAGCAAGAAAAACAAGTTACTAAAATATTGCCTAATTAAAATTCCTCCAACAAACATCCAATAGAAAATTTTCTTTTATATTCATTCTCAAAAACCCCTCAAAATGCATGTTTATCATTGATTGTAAATGATAATATTGGCTATATCTAACTTCGTGAAGAGAGAATGAGATACATATAGAATTGGTCTTAAAACAAAAACTAAAAAGGATAAAATAATAATAAATAAAATATATTTTTTAAAACAAGAAAATTTTAAAAAGAGAATTAAAAGGGAAAAAATAATTTTTTGCGTTTCCAAGAGTAAAGTGGTTTAAATCTTTGAAAATATCATCCACAAACAGCGTCCCACGCTTTTATTGATGTTTTCAAGGATTTAAACCACTTTACTCTTGGAATCGCGAAACATTATTTTTTCCCTTTTAGTTCTTTTTTTATTTATTCATTTTAAATTGGTAAGATTGACTAAAGGAAAGTATTGTGATCTGATAAAAAGCAACTTTGCGTAGGCACATTGGAATTTCGATTCAAAGGTATAATTTTAATCGTGAACGATTTTTGAAACAACGTCTGGATGTGTGTGTGTCGTGTATGTGGACATTTTTTCGGCTACGATTACGACCAAACGCGCGTACCAATTGGCTTGAAAGTTTGCATACTAGTTTGAACTAAAAAAAATCTTTTATAAGTAATCACAGATTAGTGTATGGTTATTTTTTATTTATAATATAGCGGGATAAAATGTTTCAACGCAATTGGTCATTTCTTTGTCCTTGAAAGTGCTTGAAAATAGTTGTCTGGTATTTACCAGTGAATCAATGAAAACTGATGAAAACTAAGCAGACCCGCACCTACGGAGTGACAATTTAGAGCAGGGGGGGGGAATTAAAATATTTAATTTTTTATTATTTACCTACTTTTATTTATTTTTAATGGGAAAGTCATGTGTTGTGTCACATCAGATTTTTTTTGATTGTGACAGCGCTTATCTAAGCTTAGCTTATATAACTTTTTAAATTAAAATTCGGTTAAGAATTTTTTTTTTAATTGGTAAACCTGTATTAATAGTTTAGTAGATTAGAAATTATTTATAACTAAAAAACAGTTATGAATATTCATTTAACTTTTTAAGAAGCGTTGAAAAATTGCGGTGAGTTTTCATTATTTTTCATTTTTTGTGGGTATATGGATCTGATGAAACCAGGTCTGTTACTGCGTTAAATTTTAAATAAATTCTCTTACAAATTGTTTAATTTACATTGATTCTGATACGGTCCTGATTATTTTTTTTATGATAGTGCAATGTAAAAATTCATGTCTACTATGTACATTATGTGTTACCGGCAATCTGCGAAATCAGTCAATTTGCACAATGCCTAGATAATGTGCAAACCCACCAAGTCGTAAGGTATTGTGCAAATTCACTAGTACTTTAGGCAATCTGCAAAATGGCTACGGTCTTTCAGGCAATGTGCACATTGTCTATATTGTTAGTTAATGTGCTTTTTGAAAATGTAACAGACTCACATTGACTAGACATTGTGCGAGATGCGTAAACTAGTAGGGGAGAGGCTTGCATGTTGCCACCGCTTGCAGGTTGCCACCTTAGCTACATTTTGGTATTGGACCAATGTCATAAACTAAACTTTGACTGAAATCGAAACCTAAGGAGGTGTGGTCACTTTTAAACTAGTTCTGGAGCGGACAGAGCCAATAAGACAGTGTGTGTTGAAGAAAGTTTGAAATCCTGTATCTTGAAAATTTAAAAATTGAAATTGTGCTTTTGTTCTGTGCTGATAAATTGAACATTTTTATCGACAAATCAACATCAATATTTTTTCTGTGTTTCTTTTTCATTCTTTTTCTTCTTCTGCTTTTGGCTAGGGTCAACCCTGTTTGCCTGGCCTTCGGATTATTCGTTGGAAGAGGAGAACCAGCTCTGTGCCCATCTCTTGGGTGGTCGTCCCGGCAGTTTTCTCCCCGTAGGTCGTCCATTATTACAAATTTTCATTCAATTTACATAATCCTGACAAAATTTCAGACATATCATGAATCGGCATTTTTTTTCTGTATAATTCTAAAGTAGCGTCAAAATGCAGGTGGCCACCCTTTTCGGCTTGCAAGTTGCTACCTCTCTTTCTTCGCTTGTTTACACTCATATGCAAGTTTTTATGATTGTTTGTTGTTTACAATATTGTTTTTGAGTCAAAAGTGAAGTGTTTTTATTGCATTTTACTGATATTTTCGGTGATTTTTTTTAGAATTTCCGTTCGCTCAAAATGTGCTGATATGCGGTTTAGTGTTTGCACTTGCCCTAATTGTCATTCCGATAATGATATCGAATGATTTCATATAATTTTACAAAATTAAATTTGGAAAATAATTAAATTTCGTTTTTTACATTGCCTAGTCAATGTGAGTCTGTTACATTTTCAAAAAGCACATTAACTAACAATATAGACAATGTGTACATTGCCTGAAGGACGGTAGCCATTTTGCAGATTGCCTAAAGTACTAGTGAATTTGCACAATACCTTACGACTTGGTGGGTTTGCACATTATCTAGGCATTGTGCAAATTGACTGATTTCGCAGATTGCCGGTAACACCGTTGGTGGCGCCACCATCACTAACAACATTACCTCCAAAATAGAGTTTGAAATTATTCCGTGTGGTGGCGGTTTGTTAATGTAAATGTAAACAAACTCCTCAGGAGTATCTAATCAAAGTTATACTATAACTATTTAAGATCTTATGTCCGTTGATAGTAAGAAAGGCTTTGTATCACATTGACCATTCCATACCTTTTCTTTTTCAAAGGCAAAAGTAAAATTCTGGAGTGTTTTCACTCAAATAATTGCACTCGATTGTTCCACCGATGGTACCACTACAGAAAATTTCCTACAACATACTGATGGTTAAAATTTCTTTAATCAGAATAATCCTTTTTGATAATGTCTTGTCTTATCGATATTGGTCAATTGAATATTTTCATTGAAATGGCTTGTTTACTGGAACTAAATTTTTTAATCTATTTTTATTATTTTGCTAATAAAGATGTTGCCGTTTGAAAGTACATAAAATTAATCTAATTTCAAGTGTAATACTTACTACGAGTACCTATTCATGAACATTATCGATTATGTATTGTGTTTAATTTTAGAAATTTAATTGCTAGATATTGAATCACTTGGTGATTAGGTAATTAAAAGGTAATTTATAATAAATGGCTATACTACTTCTTACCTAAAATTGTAATTATTCAATGAAGGAAGTACAAATGAAATTTTAATTTATAATTGGGTTTGATATGGCACGTGCCTTGTTTTTATTATTCTTGTTATTTTGTTATTCTCATAACTTCGGAACTTTTATGTAGGTTACAGAAAAATAATCTTTTTCGTCTGTTGTCAGGCAATCGTAATTTTTCTAAATTTTAATTCTTCAAATTAGTACGTCCCCTAGCTAAACTTTTTAGGAACTGAGCCTTCTGTTCGTGAACGAAATATAGTCACGCGACTGAATAATGTACAATATTTCACAATATTTGTTATTATTGATAACATCTTAGCTGTCTGTTAATTGTGAGATTAAAATTTAATAAAATGTGTGTTTGTATACTTCAACTATAAGTACTATCTCGGTTGTAAGTGAATCAATACTTGGAAGTCTATTAATTACTTATTATGAAACTGAATTTTTTTCAAAAACGTACCAAATTATTACGGACCTTAAATTCTCCCATATGGGCAAATAATTAATTTCTTCTACTCTTGTAAGAATATGAAATCAATTAAATTTGTTCTTAGTTTGCAAAATGCTTCGCATACAACGTGTCACAATTGATTTCTTGTTAATATTACAATGTTTTCTAAAAGCAAATTTGGGGATCAAACCGACGATCTATATTATTGTTTTTAACTTACAAAACTTTTAATTTATTTTTAATTGCTTGTCTACAACGATAGAAATTTTGAAGTCAGTACTTTTCCATTTGCAGGATTTTCGTGTAGGAGGCAACGAGTTCATTCATTCCTAGGAGCGTTAATTTTGCCAACACCAAAATAGAGCCAATACAAATTCTTTTAAGTTACCACTAGAAGTTATGGATTCGTCGTCGCATTTTTATATGTCGTGGGATTTGTTCGAGAAATTTATTTTGGAAATTAAGTCGCGTTCGGACGAATTAAACGACGACTGGTCTTATCATAAAATAAACGATCGTGAAAACAGCGCTTACATTTCAAAAAAGCTGTATAAATTTTCTCGAGAAATTTCAGAAAATCAAGATTCGGAAGATTTGGAGGATTTCGAAGAAGATATAAATTTGAATGACGACGGAAATGTTGAAAGCTGTGAAAATTTAATCACCTACGAATTTCATGTAGTTTATAATGTTGGCTATTCGTGTCCGATGCTGTGCTTTAATGCTTGGAAAACAAGTGGAGCATTATTAACGATGGAAGAATGCTGGCAAATGACTAATTTGACAAATTTAGAAAATAAATACGAAATTTTGACACAATTGGTACATCCAGTTTTAATGCGTCCTTTTTTAACAGTACATCCTTGCAAGACATCAGAATTAATTTCTGCTTCGTTTGAAAATAGCAAGAATCCCGTTGTTTCGTGGCTGAGTGCCATAGGGCCCGCTGTAGGATTAATTATTTCACCCGAATATGCAAAACTGACGTTTTAATGGAAATGAAGCTTCATTTGCGTCCAATTAGATTTTTTGTTGTTGTTTAAGCATATTCGATTTCCTGTCTTGTTTAGGTGAAAACAAAAACAGTCTTTTAACTTTTAGGTTGTACAAAAACCTACAATTATAAATTTTCAATGTAAATTAATTTAGTTTTGTAAAATGTTACCGTTTATAATGTCGTTACTGTCGTGTTTAAAAGGTTTTAAATTAAATCGCGTGTTAACATTTCTTCAATTTTTATCGTTCTGTATTTAGCATTAAAAGCTTTTAATTATTATTTAATAAAAAGATGTTCAATTTCTGCATTTATTACAATTTAATTTAGTTCTTTCAGCACCTTAATCACCGATAACGCATTTTTTTTCACAGTTTTACATCAACAATTTTATTATTGTTAATCTATAATTTGCGTGTAAGTTTTATAATAATAAACTACTAGAAATCGTCATAACTCATAATAATAAATAATTTAAGTAGTTTTTTCTTTACAATCGTTTAAAAATGTTCTTAATTGTTAGACAACCCAAACTTCCCTTTATAGCACTAGTGCTTTAAAGTAATTTTTTTTAGGTAATTTTCTATAACCTACATATTTGTCTGTATAAAAATTGATAATTGAATTTTGCGTTGTTTTTGGAATTTCTTTAAGAAAGGGGTAATTTTCGCACAATTTTAGAAAAAAATAGTGAGATTATTTGGATTTTTAATAAATCTTAAAAAGCTTAAATAATGTCAAACTGTTTTTTTAATTATAACAACATCCATTATCATCTTATGATTAATAATAATTTATTACCGGTTTTAATTATGAACTTAATTATGTTATATGCACCTACCTATATGGTATTTATTACGTTGATTATGAAAAATTGCCAATAATACGGATATATTTTTTAAATATGTGTATTAAATCAGATTTTTATTGGGAATAATTATTACTTATTTACTACATAAATTTTAAACACGTTTAATTACTTTTTTAAAGGTGAAGTTGACCTTTGATTATGGAATTAGAATTATTTATCAAGTTTTATTGTATATTTTTAGCATTTTCGAGTGCGATTTTCGAGAAATTTTCAAATAATAGACACATTCTTATCTTGCCAATATGAAAATACTCGATACAGTGCCGTGCCTTTCTAATTTCAAAATTTAAATGTAACTTTTATCTCATCTTGTACTACGGCATCAACATTGATTCCTTTACCCAACATACCACAAAAAAATTTATATTTAAAAATACATACCACTGCAACTGTTTCAACAAATTGAAATATTTATTTATCCATTGCAGGTTACGATCAATTTTGTCAATTTAGATGATGCAAGTGAAAAATTTGGAAAACTTTAAATCTAATCTTACTTACACTTGCGGACTATTGAAGGTCGAAAAAAGTTGAAGTTTATTACTTATTATAAGCTATTTTGTATTATCGCATTGGCGATATCGATGAGAGCTTTTTTTTGGAGTATGAATTTATGGTATCATTTTTTTGTAATTCATGGTCGAATCAAAAAATTACATAGCGACACAAAATATTTTTTGATAGTGTTGGAGTCGGGGAGCTACGAGGTTTATTCGAATATTGTATTGTGCTAGCAGCTCTACGAATCCATACAGTTAAATTCTTTTTATGTTAGGTCTATTATGATTCTCTAAGTATACGTATATCCGTTTTATACCCAAAATCGATAGGTTTATGTGCCCTCCAAAATGTGGAGGTGATCATAAGGAAGAAAAGCCTTTATCTTTATCAATGAGAGCTTTGGCGGCTCATAAGCTTTCGGGGATACTTAAAACGGTGCTATCTAAAGGAAAACTTAACTTATCCACAAAACATTTTACAGTCCATCAAAAGGAACTAATAAAAATCCGAGTTAACCTGTTTTAAATCCAAAATCAGGTACAAGACATACACAATATACCGACAATTAACACTCGGAATGTCCTGATGGGACATCCTGCAATAACAATAGCTAAGTGCTCTTAGCAAGTGTTAATAAAACCATTCGCGTCACATCTGAGGTGTTAACTACTTTAAATTTTTTACTCTAAACGATTTATAACATGTGAAAAGCTTATATCCTTTTTTTAAGTGGAGGTAATAGAAATTGCTTAAATATTGGACGATTAAATATTCCCTTATAAATACGAGCCAAACGTTGGTGTACTGTGATATCATTTTCTTATTATACGTTAAATCGAAAGAGGGAGGCAGGATTCTTTTCCACAACCGTAAGGGCTTCGTTCTTTCACAAAGGTGAGTTCATGTCTCAGGTTTTTAGCCATTTTTGTTTTATTAATAAATATCCGGTTTAGTCGTACGGTGAAACTGGTCGACTTCCTGAGCGACCAACTTGGATTTGAGTCTCAAGAATGTTGATCGAAAATAGGTATTGTCTTATTTTTAAAGTATAATAATTGATATTCTTGTTAAAGTGGTAGCGTCGTTGAAGCATTGCGTTCCGCTTATTTATATAGCGTCCGCAAAGCGTCGTCAGCCTTAGAATCATTAAAGTTTAATAATTGATATTCTTGTTAAAGTGGTAGCGTCGTTGAAGCGTTGCGTTCCGCTTATTTATATAGCGTCCGCAAAGCGTCGTCAGCCTTAGAATCACCCCTGTGCGACGCCAGACGCTGCCACGTTGGATTTACCCTAAGCCTGAGTTGCAAATGTATGTTATTATTAATATTATTATCATTATCATAAAATATCAATATTATAATAATTATTATTTGAATAAATATTTTATTGCATTGTCAAGGCTATCCATCGCTAACGATCGATATTGTAATTTTTATGCTGCCTGAAGCTTTTCTTTATGTTGCTTATTTTATTACCCTCTCGTTTGTTTGCTTTTCACCGTTCAACATCCCCCTAGCCTAGTGGATCACATTGTTCATTTTACATGCCATAAAATGCAATCGGCACGATACCAAGCGTTGATGAAAATCCTATAGAATGTAATTCCACTTGACACTTTCGGCTTTCGGTGATTGTTTCTATTGTCACCGGATGCGATTTCTTTTATTACTTCAAAAATCAAGTGAAGAAATATTAATGGAAAAATAAAACAAACATTGTACTTGATTGTAAATAACCACCCACCACTACATTCAAAATTGAAAAAGTTTCCGTTTAAATTTGTCATTCCCTTGGAAAATCACTTCCGAATATTGAAAGTTAAGTTATTTTTATAGGCTCTTGTTGACGAAGGTTGCTTTTATTGTGGAAGAAGTTGAAAAAATACTTAAAACAGTATCATAATAAACAAGGTCGTGTATTTGAAAATCACTTAACTTGACATATGATGCAAAAGGTTAAGGAGATTTTCGAGAGGAAGTAGATTGGCTAGTGTGGGTCTGATCCTTATCCGATACTCGCACCTTCACTTTTGCACACATGTCAATTTTTTTTATTAACGATTACCGATTATTTTAATGTGTAAATGCTTAATAAATTATAAATTCTGTTAACAATTAATTTAACTAGGTCGTAAATAAAAACGTCAAATAAAGAACCCATAATTATTGCAATAACAACAACGATTGTGTATTTCTTGGCTTTCAAGGAGTATCTCGACTGCATTGTGCATTTAAAGGCGAACAACATACGCTGAAATTCCTTGAACCATTTTTTTACCAATTGTAGCGAAAGTGAAAAATCTGCAAATTTTTTATTTACAGATCGTTAACTTATTTAAAAATAGCGGAGGAAGTGGGTTTTTATTAATACAAATATGCACCGAAAGACGTCAAAGTTAAGAACTTCTTTTAAGAGTTCTTGGCGCGTAAGAAAAAAATAAGCCAACCGAATCTTGACCGCATTAGAAATAATAAAAGTCCTATAATATGTAGATGACTATGTTGGGAAAAGAATCGATAAATCGATAGAATTGCTGCTTTTACAGTGCTCCATTTTAACATTTTCATGTTATCAACTACCTATTATGAAATTTGTTGCAGTAATTTTGTTCGTAATTTAAATTACCTGACTTTTAATACCAAGTAATGATAGTGAAAATGAAACGAATAGGTTTTATGATATTATGGTTTTGATAATGTGCGTAAAACTTTTTAATTCAAATTGTATCGATTATGTAACTTCTTCGGACTTGAAAATACAATTTTTAAGAATACCTGCAAAACGCTTCCTTAATCAATTACTTGGAACAACTTAATAAGTAATCGATAATTCTGTATACAAGGATAATCGGAATATTTATAGGATGACGTTTAGCCCAGTTAAATTTTCTCAGGTGCCGAATACTGGCTGACATCTGCATACTAACTTGTCCTCATAGAAATAGTAGAATATTTTCACTTTGAAACCGATTGTAATATTTAATGTTCGCCTGGTAATTTACATTCAAGCAATTTTAAATGTTGAAAATTGCAATAAAAAGTAAAACTTATAATTAAATTCATTTTTGTATATTATGCAGATCAACAAAATGATCATCCTTAAAAAAATGCTATATTGATGATAAAGGATGCAGTATTATAATTAATTACTCTCTCTCTCTCTTAAATGGCTCCCAATTTTAGTTTATTGATTTTGGTGACCATTCAATTTTAATCAACAATTTTAGAACCGCAAATAAAACTCATATATTTGAACGTTGCTGAGGGCATGGTAGTGTTTACAGATTGCCCACATTTGCAGAATTTTGTCACTTCACTTGGTATAGATTAAAATGTTGTTAATCGAATCAATAAATAAAATTAGACTTTGTATCGATTATGTTTAGGTTAGAGGCGACCGAGGTTAGTTGGCACATTTCAGATTTAATTCAGAAAGCATCAATTGTAAATCAGGTTAACTCGTTAAGAATGGGTGTACAGTCAAATTTACAATCCTTATGACCGGGTATTTTTTATTTTGCTATCATCTGTATATTGTGTGGCACACATAGATGTTTTCTAGCAAACCTGAACTTTATGGTTCAAATTTTTAAATTTTCTTTCTAAATTTGCAAACCCGAAGTCAGCGGTTTGATCTTTCTTGATGAATTAATACTTACAATATTGTTCTTTTGTAATTTGATTTTAAAAGCTGCCATCCGCAGTTTTGCACAGAAAACTGCAAAGATTGTGAAGGTAACGTATTCGAAATGCGTAGAAGAACAAAGATTATTATTATTACACTCAGGCCCGGACTGGCTAGGTCGGCTAGTCGACAATATCCGAGGGCTCCGACCCAAGGGGCTTCAAAAAAATTGGTTTATACTTGGGGTAAAAATGGTTTGTATTTTTTATATACCTTCCAAGGGTTAAAATAGCGTAAAATGTGATTTTCAAAAATCTCCCTTCCTGGAAAACGGCCCCTCCTCAGTCTCTAGCCGAGGGCCCCCAAATGAGCCAGTCCGGGCCTGATTACACTCAATAAACGAGCACCATAGGTCAAAAGTGGTATTGTTGAAAATATCTTGCAAAAATAAGCAAGTTTTATAGGAAAAGTTTTATAACTGCCACCCCTTTTAAGTAATATTCGATTGAATTTGTGCCATTTAAAATTCTGGAGCAAATTACTCGGGATGCCGACCTTTCCGAAAAATAATAATATCACAAATCGATTCTTTATTACGGCTTTTATATAATAATTTTTTTTGGCCCAACCCTCTACGACTTGATTTGATTCGTGTTAAAATATAATACAACCTACAGAAAATCAAATTTAATTTTCACAATTCACAAATAAAGAAAAATCAAATACAAATCTGACTTGATCTATTTATGTAGCATGACATATACAACTGGGGTGTGAAATTTTCTTACAGGTCTATTTATTAATTTTTCAAATAATTTTTAATTTAAAGTAGATTCCAGTGACCCTAAAAATTTGATATGAATACATGTATCCTTCTTTACATTTTGAGAATTCATGAAATTATTATTTATCACTGAAGTGTTTAAAGGTATTTACGTGTCTTTGATTTTCCTTAAGAGTTTTGTTTTGAACAACTTAACTATTTTTGGGTCTTTTATTTTTATTTTTAAAATAATATTTATTTATTTTTTATTTTATTATTTTTAAAATAATTTTAAGAGACTGTAATTAAGAGATCGTCGGAGCATAATGGTCAAGAGAGTTGACTATGAACGCTACCCAGGAAAATATTACAATTGGCCGAGCATTAGTCCAGCATTGACCCAAATGTGCTCGACGGTTGGCCTATCATTGGCAGTACCGGCCCAAGCTTTCGGGCAAAGCAATGGTAAAATCATTGGCCCAAGCTTGGGGCCAGCATTGGGTGCCAACGGTCGGTTTGCCAATGCCAGCCCAAGCGTCGGCCGTATTGTAAACGTCGGCAATATTTTCCTGGGTAAATACCCGGTTCGACTCCGGGTGAAGTAAGAACTTTATTCTGGCCGTCAGTCTGGTCCTCCAGGTTGGGGGTTCTAAGTCGGGCTTGCTCCTCGTTTAGGTAAAAAATTTTTAGATATTGCGAGAGCTACAACCAACACTTTCAACCAACCCCGGTCTCCCCTAACCTAATATTTCACATAAATACTTTATTTGGGCGGTTTTTATTTGTTTCATTACAAATAAACATTAACGACGTTACACTCAATAAAACATAAAACCCTAAAAATAATAAAGTTTCATAAGGGTAATTTTATTGACATTTTTTATACCACGTCCTGTATAAATATTGGCAATGATTCCATTTTAATATTTTTAAAATCTTCTTGATATTTATTTATCCAATATACCTGTTGAATTCGAATGCGCTATAAATTACGCATTTTAATTTTAGATCCACTATTATTTTTTAATGCCAAAAATTGTGATACAATAATGTAAGTGAAACTTGTAAATTCAAAGGTCGTACAGATTAGTTCAGGTTTGCAAGGAAGAAAACTGCTTCATGTAGGGCAAGGCTATAAAAGGACATCAACATGATGGCTGGACCGCGACCTTGCGGAGAGCAACAAATTAATTCCGCTAATTAATCACTATGCAATCTTCGTAAAAAGGACGAAAAACAAATTTCTTAAATTAATATTGCTTTTTTTTTTACAGCAACACTAATAAAAATTTAAAAAAGTTGTGGTAAATAAATTATAAGACTTGAAATTATGGGAAGGAAGGAAGGGGTGGCGGAAGAAGTTTATATAATTCTATTAGAAATTATGCATTAATTATTAATTAAAAGGGGACAGTCAAATTAATTTTGAATGGTTTTGTAGTAAAAATTAGTGGAAGGAGCGCCTCAATGGGACGCTACAATTAAATATGTTTCGATCAATTGCTTGGACAATTCATGTGCGTCACAGTCAACATAAAGTTAATTAGACAGTACATGTACTAAATTAATTGTGAAATATCCGTTATGTCACTAATAGAGTCACATACGTTTAAACCATTTAAGTACACCAATATTTGACATAATTGTGTCGTACTAGCAACAGCAAACCTATATTTCTTCGTATCCCTGATTAGTTTTTATTATTTTATAAAATTTGCCACAATGATTTCTTAATTTCAAATTAACTTTCAATCCTCTCCTTGCTAAACGGAATTTCGGTTCAATCGGTTTTTGATAATTTTTGAAGGTGCCTCGTAAATTCCGAAATTATCTATTTTACGATCGACAAACATCAATTTTTTGTAATCATTTATGACTACTAATTGGGATTTAATAATTTAGCAACTAATTACTTTATTTTAGCACGGTATAATGTAATTATATAACAGTACAACCTAAAAATAAATAATTTTCACCGCTCTTTCTTGCATCAGCTAAGCAAGGTTTAATAAATCCCTGAGAAGCTAATCGATTTTCGTCAAATTGTGTGGGATGTCTTGCTTAGTCTCAAGAATGGAACGCATTTTTCACCTCGCTACTTCACTTTTTTGAGTTTTTCACTTCAATAATTTCAGAAAATAGAAGATATCGTTAAAACGTCTCGTGTCGATCGAGTATTAAAAATTATAGGTGTGTTTGTGTAAAAATAATTTGGTTTATATCGATAGAATTTTTTTCCATTACCCAAGAATTTACTCGGATGGATCATCCATAATTTATAATTTAGTAAATGTATTGGATGCTCCACTCAAAATCTAACTTAATTTTAACCAATTTAATGTAACCTTTGTTGGAATTCGAAACGATTGTACCGGAAGAAAAACAAAAGCTTGTGAAAAAATTGAATTACGAACGAACCTAAAGAAGTTCATGGTTTAGTTAAGTCGACTGTCGTATTAAGGTACATCAAATATTTCCGGAAAATTGTGACTGTGCGTATTTTATATTTTCTTGAGGCATCTTCTATTTTTTTTTACTAATTTTATTTAAGAAAGTTTTACAATAATTACCACCCATGCCGGTCGTACCATATGATACGCTGGTTAGGTTCGAAGTTTTAATTCGTGAATGACCCAATTACCTGATATTTTAACAATGCAATTTCTTTTATGAAGATACGATCAATACCGTGATTACAAAATACCCAGGTGATTGACGTAAAGAATTAGGAAATGAAATTTTTGGTGCTATTGCAAAAGTTGACGTTGACATGTTACAGTGGGAGATTGAATATCGCTTGAATGATGTGCTCATATCGACGCCCCCAACGAAAACTATAGTAACTCAAAAAATGAATTTTTTGAGTTACTATAGTAAAAAAATCTATTATATCGGTAAGCATTTGCCTAGAAAAATATCGTAACTTTGTAGCAACTCGAGACGACCAATAGTAGACACTGATCCTTAGAAATTATGCAATTCTGCAATTTATAGTGACTATATTTAAATATTGAATTGCGTTTTTATTAAAACTAATTACTGAGTTACTATAGTCTTCGTTGGGGGCGTCGATATATAGATTGTTTGCAATATTTTCATAAGAATATTTTTATTTTTTATAACTCATTCCAAGATTTCGCGTGTTTGTTATTTCATAGCGTTCCACTCAAAAATATATTTTTATGTAGGTACATATTACGGAACTGACTAGTAACTGAAGATGTAACCAATGTCGATTTTCTTCCTCGTGCATGTAGAAGCAAACTACGAAAGTATGTACCTACTTCCTCGATTTTAATTATATACCGATTGTAATTTTACTTTTGAAGGTTTAAAATAGTAATTTTATTAGCTTCCACGGAAATGAGAATGTAGTATACAAATATAACTACTTCTGTACACAAATTTTGTTTATTTTCAATCACTTAATATTTTCTTTGATCATATGAAGCATACTTCATTGTTAATATAGATAGACAATTCATGAGGCTCGATTTTTGGAAGCTTCAATGAAGGTGCACTGCAAAATCGAACGCTCGAAGATTAACCAGATGAATATCCTTAAAATAAACACACGTAGGAATTTGATTATCAAAATAACCATAATTTTTTATTAGCTTGATTATTTTTTATAGAAATGTTTTTTATTCAAATCAAAGCAAATGTAGAGGGGCCACCTAATTTTAAAACTGATTGGTTTGATGATAACCCTGCATTCGTCGAATTAAGTTTTAGAACTAGGTGGTCCCTCTACGTATAGATTCTCTTTGTCCAAATAGAAAACAAAAAATTTAGTTTTCTTTATATTTCTCCAGTGTGATAATTATATCGCTTTGCGGTGTTTTAAAAGTGACAACCAAAATTTCCAGGTCAATTTTTTTAAATAACGTTTACAATGGCCTTTGTTTAGAGAAATTATAAAAGTGACAAGTATCTCATTAAAAGTTTGTAAAACATTATACGTAATGAATATAAAATATGAAATGAAGGAAATAATAATGAAAAAGTGTTCAATCGTGTCTGCAAACAAAGGAAGTAGAAAAGTTGTATCTACTACCGGAGTTGATGTGGAGAGTAGCGAAAGTGATTTAATTGTAAATATGAAAAATCAGGTTTCTTTTGTAAAAAAAACCGTCTTTGTGATATTAAAAAACTGAAGCGCTTTTATTTATTTTAATAGCGAAAGTTGTCATTAGAAGCAAAAATGTATCAGCATGACAATAATTATTCGCGATTGCAGCGTCTGTAAAAGAACAACTTTTACATCATTAATTATTGTGCTAAGATCCTAAAAGGAATATTAAAATCTAAGAGACCCATCCAAAAGAGATACTTTTGAACTTTTCTGTTTACGTTATGATAATACCACCCGCATTTAGGAATGCCGATACTTAAAAGCGTCAACGATGTCAAGTAATTTACATTTTTGGTATTCATACAAGAAAATTTGGCAATCTCCAACTGTTTATCATTAGCTGACTTGCTGATGAGTTGACGGGTATGAAAATTTTATACGGGCGAAATTCTTGTCCATCGATCATTTGGAAGGCAATTGGGTTGCAACTGAACTCCATGGGGTTCTTAAATCGCCACATTTAAAAAATCTATCCATTTAAGGAAATGCTTAAAAAAGCATTTAGTATTTATAAATAACTGAAGTATGGGTATTGTAAAAGGTTCGATAATAATTATGTACCACTTTAAATCTCCCACTCGAATTTATTATATTATTTGTAACATTTAGTTATCGGATCTCGATAGACATACTAGGTCAATTTTTTTTTATAAATAATTCAGGTAATGTTGCTATGCAAGGTTGTTTATGTTAAACCTGTAAGGATGAGTGTTTTATCGTCTCAAAATTTGAATATCTTGAATCTATGCTTGAAAGTAGTGCGGTTATTAAATATGTGGGTTTTGCATAATTTACAATAGGCATAGTTAATTGCAATGTTCCTTTAAATACAAAATAAATTTACGAGCTGTCGCAAAATAAAATATGCATTCTTATATGTACGTCTACCATACCTAAATATAGATTCAGCCTTGTATTGTTGTAAGTTTATACATGGAGAGGTGAACAAACACTGAAATTTGTTTGTATAATTTATTAAGTAATATTATACCACCCTCAATAGGTTGTAATAATTATTAAACAATGCGGCGTTAAATGTTGCTAATGACGGAACCACACGATTATGATGATTTTCTTTAGTCTATAAATTTAGTTTATGACAAAGGCCATTTTAATCGCCGTGGGTTCTTTCGGATGTATTCATATTTGTTCGATCCGTATTGCTAAGTATAGCTATAAAACATCAAATACAATGTATCGTACATAAATACTAGGGCTGGGAATTTATTTCGATTAATCGATTATTTAATCGATTAATCGATTAATCGATGATCGATTAATATTTTTGAAATAATCGATTAATCGAAAAATCGATTAATCGATTGTTCGATTGTTCGATTAATCGATTGTTCGATTAATCGATTGTTTTCGATTAATCGATTGTTCGATTATTCGATTGTTTTCGATTAATCGATTAATCGATTGTTCGATTATTCGATTGTTTTCGATTAATTGATTAATCGATTGTTCGATTATTCGATTGTTTTCGATTAATCGATTAATCGATTGTTCGATTATTCGATTGTTTTCGATTAATCGATTAATCGATTGTTCGATTGTTTTCGATTAATCGATTGTTTGATTAATCGATTAATCGATTTTCCGATTAATCGATTAATCGATTGATCGATATAATCGATTGTTTTTACACAATCGATTTTCGATTGTTAAATTTAACAATCGCCCAGCCCTAATAAATACCTACAAACTACAAGTTCTTTTGAAATTATTCTTTCTCAAACGAAAACAAGACGTCGTAATTTCAACATTCGATTTCGAACTAGCATATACCTGACGGTGCAAAACTAATTATCCATCGTGTTGCCATAGTGCATATGCGTTAGACAATATTTGTCTTCATAATCTGGAGCGTATGGTAACCCCTTAAATATTTAAATTCGCATTTTATAATGCCATAATATATTATTTAGCTTTTGTTTCACGAAGGATTTATCGTCGTTAAAAAAATGGTTTGTTCAAATTCACGTGCCTCAACATCTGGTCAAACAAGTGTATTTTTGTAATTAAGAAGCTACCTACATTTGCATAGGTCTCTCTTGATAAATGGGTAAACCATTAGTGTTGACTAGGTCCACATTCTTGTAGTTGAGTTATGTACTTTTAAGTTAGATATATCGTACATTGGATAAACTGGAAGGTCGAGCTTGATAACAGTAAGTAGTTCAATGTGAATTTTTAGATTTACCGTAAAAAAGAAAGTGAACTTAAGTTCCCAATATAATAAAAGTTATTTTATGATTTATCATAGTTTAATGAAAAAAACGGTTGTTTTACTGGAAGATCCTTCCAAAGGATAGTTGGACGTGAACGCCATGTGAACTCCTAGATTTCATTTTCTAAATGGAACTGTCTTTCCAACAGGACGTGCAATTATTTCTGATATACACGCACTTTCATACAAAAAGAATAAATTCATGCTCCTAATTTAGATTATTCATCACGTTATCAACTTGAAATTTACATATTATATAGAGAGATTCTGGACTTGTATAGTTTAAATTTTATTAAAATATCACAAAAAGTAAACATCAGCGTTCCCCAGGAGCTTATTCCATATTCCTTTTAGACGAGGAAGTTGATGAAAAACTTTCTCGCCACAAAAACATAATTTTTTATAATTCCTGTTAGTAAGATAAGAAAAATTAATTACTATGGATAATATAGGTACTACATACAATAATGGTCTTGGACCGTTTTATAAAATCGAAGTTCTGTCTGTCCGTTACTAAGGTAAAAGTCACGTACGAACGATATTTTGAGTAAATAATACAATCCAATATAATAATTCGTTGGAAAGATTTTCCTCCTCCTTCATGTCATTTATAGACGTACCCCCTGATTGGCACGGTCTTAAATTATCAACCAAACAAAATTTGCCAAGTTAGATTAAAAAATTGTATAACTTAAACTTCCTGATACTACCATCCACGCATCGCCAAGTTACGAGATTTCACATAAAATCTGAATGAGGACCCCCCCCCCCCCGGGAAATATATATTTTGTAATCAAACCGGTTTTTGAGAATTTCTTTATCAGCCTTTTCCGCCTACTGCTGGACATAAGCCTCTCCATATTATGGAGTTTTTTTTGGCCATAACTCACCACGCTGGCCAAACGGGTTGGTGAGTAGTCCGCAGATAGATTTTGGACTATAGTTGTTTTACATCCGGTAGCAGCTTGCTAGGCTAGCATTCGGATGTACCTGTAGTCCTGTTTTTTGTTAACGGTGGCAATTTGTCAACTCAACTCAAATTATTGACTGCAAATAATAAACTACACATAATATAGAACAAAAAGTCCTCACTAACTAAGTTTACTCACATATTCATTTTTTATTATCATCAATCACCTACATATAAATTTGTATTATGGTCGTAATCTTAGACCACGGGTCTCCAAACTACGGGACGCCTGCGAGCACCACCAATCCGGCCCTCCACAGTTTAGTTTGAGTACATTGTAAAATTTACATAGCTCTCCGTCATAGATACCTCATTCGCTGGCTAGTCCCGAAAAGAAAATTTGCGCGTAATTCAGCGCTACAGTATGTCGGTATGATGAGCTAGAGGAGGGACTTGGTGGAAGAATTAGTGTGACCTGAGGCTAAAAAGTTTGGAGACCCCTGCCTGAGATCATTTAAAGTTTAAACTCATAGACATGCCATAACTTTCAAATCGCCACCACACAGAATAATATCAAACTAATAATAGGACTATTTTCTTAGTTATTGTGACGCCACCAACGGTAATGTAAATCGCGAATAGTAACTTGATAGTGACAATCCCTAAACGTAGAGCGGGCGAAAGGAAAAACAGTTTGTTTTGATATAATTAAATTATAATTTTGTCATTTACAATAATTAATTAGGTAGGTATTATTCAACATAATTTTTTTGATAAAATTTGAATAGAAGATAATGGCTTCTATCTGAATAGTATAAAAATTCAGAGCAAAAATCAGATCAACTCTAAAATTTAACGTGCAGAAACGAATATTCGTTAGGGGGAGTCCATGTTTGCAAGCAGGGGGTGTTAAATTTTACCGTTCATAACCCTACTATTTCTATGTTCGTAAAAGGTTATGCTGTTTTTTTTTTCATAAAATAGCCTTGGTGTGTAACTCTAGTGTGCACTATACCGGTGGTTAAAAAAAAGCTGCATTTTGAGGCCCCTTGATTTATGAGGCCTCAGGCGCGCGCCTCGTTGCGCCTGTACAGAAATCCGCCACTGGTGACGGATAAGTAACAAGTCGATCTTTATATGTAACTTTTGGGCATCTCAAGGATCTGTTTCAGGGTTAGTCAGTCAAAGGGGGGGGGGTACAGACTAATAATAATATTTTAAAATTCTTTCTTTTTTTTCCGCAATGTATGGTTATACTTATGTAATTTGATTATTATAAAAGATATTATATAAAATGATTAATATTTTTAACCTGTTGCTTAAAAATAGAATTTTGGCTAAAAGTTTTTACCTAATAATAATAATTTTCAATAACAATTTTTTAGTTTAACTAGTTTTGTTTTATTTAGTTAGTTGTTAAGCAAAGTTTGTTAAGTAAATCTTGATTCTGTCATGATTTATTGCTTTTTTTATGACTTTTTTATCTTTCTCTCTCGTGCAGTTTGAATTCAGATTTGCCAGAAAAACTCTCAACAAGTCGATGTCATGGTGGAAGAATAAGCAAGCCATAAAAACATGGTAATGTAAACTACGAGTAATTAGAAGTAAATGTTTAATTAAATTAAAGTACATCATTCATTTTTTTAAATATCTTTAGTAAAAGATTGTTGTTATTAATAATTATTGTTATTAAATAACAATAACATTTAGTTGAAATTAAATTATGTTAAATAAAAAGCACTAATGTTAATAATTGCTACATATTATTTATAATAATACTTGATACAATTTTGGTAAAAATTTAGCTGTGAGCATTCCACTATAACTTTCCATAATGTTACCGCCACTCCGACCGCGACGATTCTTTAAATTATAAAAATTTAAAATTTCCTTTCTTCCTTCAGATTTTATTTAAGAAGGAAGTGAAACGAAATATAAAATTATAATTTAACTCGTGATCAAACTGTATGACAGAAGATATTGGGGTGAAAAGTATGAACTTTTATTTGGATTCGTATAGCATAGACTTTTTGTCCTTTATTAGATAAAATCAAGTTAAAATGATGTTCTAGAAACCCTTTTACTGTAATTATATTTGTGTAACTTACTTAGTTTCTGGTGTATCACCAAACCCTGACCATATTCTTGAAATTAGGGTTATTATTTCTATTACATTATAAAATATAATTTTATTTACGGGAATCCCCGGTTATTACTGTATTGTATTTTGTAGTCTGGGATTTTAACGATCCCACTGCTTACTATTTTAATAAAATCAATTGTGACACGCTTTATGCGGAACATTTATTTTCCTATTGCTCCTGCTTAGGCCACCACGAGTACTATATCAACATATTGAGAATCAGTTAATTTTGTTCTTATTAATATAATATAGTTTTATATTTTAAAGAGACACCCATGTTTATTGTCTCAAAATTTGTAATATCTTCTTAGATACAACAAACGCAAGTAATTTTCCCAAAGGTACACAGTGGTACATCGAACAATTAACAATTATGGAATATTTTTGATCCTATGTGATGTTGCTATTAGACCCACTCAAGCATTTCAAGTTGTTTATAATAAATTCTAGTGTGTTGTTAATAACATAACATTTTCTATTGTGTCATATCTAATTAATATTCTCAAACTTTGTACGTTATTGTCATAAAAGTACAATGTTTTGTGTCGTTTATTAAGAGTATACACAGAAAGAAATAATTGACATAATATTAATGTCCACTGATGATTGACTCCAGAATCATTAATATCATGTATTTTGCATTAATACAATGTAGAAAGGTGATATTAAGAATAAATATTAGTGATTGCCTAATCAACATTTGTATTAATATAATGATCACGAGTGCATTATAATGATTCAACAATATTATTAATTCAATGTTAAAAATTATGTTTACAATAAAATTTACATTGAAACAATAACAAAAAATCATTGAACTAATGTCCACGAAGTGTTAAATATTATGTACGTTTAATAAATCACATTTCCTTATAATAATGTAGAACTATTAGAACAATGTTGTCCAGTGATTATGCCAATGTAAAAGTTGATAGTTTAATGTTTGGTAAAAACATTAGTCTATGTTCCTTTTCATAAATATTAACATTCATTTATTACCTAATGTTATAATAACATTATCAATGCTGAAAATCATTGTATTAATGTAATTGTAATAGGACTTATCCACCTACATAACTATTTAATAGGAATTGCATTTTTTCTAGTACCACATCGACAGTTAGCTTCTAGTGTTTTACAACTGATGCAACCTGTGTTTTCTGCTTTCTTAGTTATTATTATTGAATATTTTAGTGTTATAGTGTTTAAAAGGTAAGATACTATTTTGTTAATTATTTGCATTATCCGTACAAATTTCCAGTAATAAATTTACTGATATCATTTTGGTAAATCTTTTCTGTACCTACTTACTAACTTAAAATACTTGTAGGAATATTACCGTACAAATAAACGGGGAAAGCTGTATAACAAATGGCGCAATTCAAAAATTTCATAAAAAATGCAGTTTCGGACCACCTTACTTTACAACAAAGGCCACAGAGAGGCCTAAGGGAGCCTCGATTGAAATTGCAATTTGGTAAAAATATATTTCTTATTTTATTTCTATTTATAATATGTCGGTAAATCAATATTAAAATGACTTATCTGTGAATTATTTTAGTACCAGAAGAAGATGCGGAGGTGACACTAAGGTCGCTGAAATTTGACCATTTGTCGTCCGAGCAGTTTGACCATTGCTGGAAAGCATGCCAAATTTCAATTGCAAGAAATTAATACATTAAACTCGACTACTGCCGTTTTAGAAAAATGGTCTTTTTATAAAAAACCATCCGGTTTTAGACTGGTAAATTTATTTTTGTTAATTACCTATATTAAAAAGCACAAAACTATTCTTCTACAGCTAATAGATTTTCTTAATTTTAGATTGATATGGATTTCACAACGAAAAATACGAGAATGGCGATGGCCTGCTCAAAAATTGGGAAGGCAACGTATTGCATAATATTATGTCATTTTTGTCAACTAATGTGAAGGACTAAATCAATTAAACCTGTTCTAGATAGATTAAAACATGAAAATGTAGATGAGAGTAAGTATATTATCGTATAATTTATATCGTATAACTGTTGACCATTTCGTTTCGGGCCGTTTGCGCAAGCATTGTGCGAATTATTAATTTAATTTTTTTGATATCTCTGAATTATCGGATTTAGAGATATTATTAATAATTTAATTTTATTAATAAAATGCTATAAAGGTAAAACATAAAAGTCAATTGTAACCAAATTTACAGCTTTACGTCACTGATGAGATCTAATAAGATCGAAACATGTCTGTCGTTGTTGTATTTTGGTTATAATTGACTTATTTTCGAATCAATGAGCTGTTACCAAATTTTTTTTGTTTTTAAAAAAATTAGTACACATGTCACGCGGCCTATAAATCAAATCTTTTTTTATAAAAATATGTTATTTTTTTGTAGCTGGAAGAGATGCAGCAGTATTATGGGCCTTCCACGGGTATTTTGCGCCCACCAACAAAGTAGTGAAGAAGGATGAAGGTGATAAAAAGCGAACCACCAATTCACCATTCAGGACTAGCAACGATCCTGTCTTTACCTCGGTACTACCATACAAGAGGTTGAAGATTGGATTGAGTTTTTAAAATCTAGGAAGACAGCAATACAGCCATTCGTATATGCAACCGGAGAGGGGATATAACCAAAATTAAGGAAAACACACATTTTATGTAAATACTTAAAAAATGTCTAATAAAGTGTAAAGTAAAATTAATAGATTTTTTATTTCTATTGTTTCTGTTGTTTTGATCATCATTATGATGAATAGGATTGATTGGTCAATGTAGAGAAAACATTGAAACAATGATAGAAAGTTGATGCTGCATAGGTTTGTATTAATGATCGCGGTGATTGACCAATAAATAATAACATCAATACAATGTATTTAGTTTTTAAAGTTATGTCATGAAATCAATGTCCCTCGGACATTAATTTAATCATATTAACATCAAGTAATAAAGAATTTACATTAGGCTAATTATTTACAGCATCGGTTGAATTTTAATGTTTAAATACATTATTGTAATCACTTTTTCTATTATATTTACGTCAATTTTTCGTTCTGTGTACGTTTAAATCTATTGTTAGATATTTCCTTGAGAAATTAATTAAACTTGCACCTAAACTACCTACCAATTTTGTGTCTTTGTTTTGGTACGTTTAAATTTAAATTAGCATTAAGGGGCCTACAGACGACAAACATGGTATACAACATCGACTACAACATGCCATGTTGAAGTCCATGTTGTCCGTCTGTGGGCATGTTGGTGGTTTACTTTTCATGTTTTATTCCATGTCACCAACATGCTTTTTAACTGCCCATGTTAAAAGCGCTCGAAGCCCTCGAAGACCCCAAGCTGTGAGCAGGTAGCTGTTGCATTTTTCTAGTTTTACTATGGATTTTGCAAGATCAAAAAATTTTGATATTTTGTGCAACATATGTAGGCGGAACGTCGTACCGACAAAGAGAAAACACATTCACGCATGTTACCGTTTGTAAATTTCTTGTTTGCAGAAAGTAAAAAATTAACGAAAATATCATAAATTTGTTTTTTCGACAGTTTTGGTTTTATAAAATATTCATTTGGGTCACCGTAACATGAAACTTTATCTTTAGCTACCTAAACTTACGAGATATCGGTGGAAGGAGTAATCCAAATAAAGCATTTCATTTTTAATTTCTGTGTATCTATATTATAATAAAAAGATTTAAATAAAAAAATTGTATTCAGTTTAAGCTAATTTTGATTGTTGGATTTTGATTAATTTTAAATGTTGGATTTTGATATTGGTTCACTAGTTTCACTACTGAAAACCAATAGTTTTTCAATTATTATTAAAATTTCCTTGTTGCATCACAAAATTCAAAACCAGCCACCCCTAGTTTTCAAATTTTCCGATATAAAACAAATGATACAATCCTCGAAAGTGATTTATTATAATTTGGTTGCAAACATCTCTCTTCGTCTGTGGCAAAAGCCATTAGCACGCTTCACAACATGGTTGCACACCATGTCTCTCGTTTGTGGGGGCCTTTAGAAATGAGTGTCTCAATCAATCATGCAAATTTGTTGAACTTTAGGATGTCAGTTTTAAAAACGTGCTTTTCATTAACAACTTGTCAAGTTCTTGGTCTTTTTAATTTGTCGATATTTTTAGTAAAATTCATTTTTCGTAACCTTTAGCGACTTCTTTTTATATCTTCGTTTCCTATTTATATCGGCTTAATAAAAAGTTGTGGGGCATTAAGACAAATTAATGGCGCTTACGCTTCCTAGTTGTTAAAACACTAAAAATGTTCGTAAACGATGGATATAGTGATCGAATCATTTAAATGTGTCTTCGTGAGATTTAAATCATTTCGACTTCCTCTGGCGCCCGCACTTGCATTTCCTTCTATTTTGATTTCATCAGAGTTACACCGAAATCTGGTTCCTTCAATTTCTCAAATTTAATATATTCTGTCCCAGTCAACTTTTCTCACATTTCCATTATATAAACAAGCATTAACAATTTTTCGACATTTTATTTAAATTACCACATTCTTTTTCAATGTTATCTTTTACGGTATCTCTATTAGTAGTGGGAAGTTTCTTTTTTCATGCTCATAAAGCACCATAAATTTACGGAAACTTTGAAGATCGTGTAGGTAGAGGCTATGGACCCAAACCCAACCCGATATTAAAATCCACGTTACCAAATTCTTCAGTCTATTTAGTACTTTTGTGATAACGCATACTTACTGCTGATAGTTTCAACTTTCTTGTTGTTGTTCCAAAAGGTTATCATCATTGGATAGTTGTTTTTGAAACTCGGGTTATTTATAAATTGAACGTAGTTGTAAAAAAAAATTAAATTAAATTCTTATTTTTGTTTTGAAGAAAGTTGGACCGTCTTTGGTGTACTGCAAGTTTGGAAGTGTCGTTCTAATTTGTCAAGTTGAACTCTAAATTTTATTTTTAAACGTGATACGTAATGATCGTGCTAATTTACACGATCAAGTTCGACGATTTTGAGATAATAATTATTAATATAAATAGCATGGGGAACTGAATATATCAGTAAGGTGTCGTCGTCGTTACCGGTTGCAGTGGGCCAGAAAGTCTCGATTGTCGAGAAAGTAGAGGTGTGCGCGCGGCGAGTGTTGGCCGATTCTGGGCGAGTAGGTTTAGTGCACTGTGTACAAAGTCGAGTGTAGTTTGCGTATAAAATTGTGTATTTATTCACGAGCGGAGTTTTCGCGATCTGGAGCAAATCGAAAGACGTTAGTCACATCTATATGGAAAGACGTGGGTGTCAATTAACCCCTATCCAATGTAAGGCCCAAAAATTAATTTGCATGGTCATTTTCGCGGATATCCTAGTTTTTGCATTTTCCACTTTGGAAGAGAGAGTCTTAACAACTGTTTTTTAATGCAATAGACAAAGTTCGTTCCGCGTCGATGATATCGTGAAAGTAGCGGTGCCGTTAGCCCCCCGTTACAATTTTCATTGCACAATAATAACTAGTATATGTTTACAAATCGTCAACTTGCTAAAGTAAACGTTAATTTTTAATGTTTAAATTTGTTTTAGTGAAATTTTAATTTTAATCGTGGCGCGTGTGTGTATGTGGTGTAAAGATTAAGATAAATTTCTTGCCGCAAATTTTGTGAAGGTGCAACAAAATCTATGCTCATTTGTACGTTTCTTCGCGTTTCACCTTGAACTAAATTAATATAACCGAAGGATGTAAGTGAATTACTTAAACAGGAAGTTACCATTCGTTTTCTAAGAGACAATGATGAGCCAAGAAGTTTTGCACGTGGTCCGTGAAAAGGATCCGTGGATTATTGTGGAAGAAAACGTCGTCAGTTCACAAGATAAAAAACAATGGATCGTCGAAGAACAAGTTTCGCCTCCCATGGATAAGAAAATGCGACGAAAATCGTGGCACGCTATCAAATTTGAAAAGAAACGCCGAAAAGGGGTTGTCGATGAAAATGGTTTTCCAGAAATTAAACAGAAGCGTCCATCGTGGTGGAATATATTCGCACCCCAACAATGGCCTAGGTAAAACCACTTGTAAACTTTGCTGTTATGTTTTTGCGTTTACTGTTTTCTTTTCTTTTTTTGTTTGGTTTTTAATTAACTTTTGTTTAAACAACATTTAGCGAGGGTTGTAGATGCAAAAAATTATTGTGAAATTCGATTAAAATAATGTCGGGTAAATAATTACATAGGATAGGCTATTTACAATTCTGCAACACAATTTCTAGTTTCTTTATGCTTTTGGTTCTGGAAGGACGAATATTAATCTTCTTTACATGGTTATTCGATAATTTTTCCGGAACCGGTGTCTTTTTGGATTTTATTGGCCATGCATGACCATAAATGTGTAACTGTCTTGCACGAAAAATTACAACTACAATTTTTATTATTATGTATATTCTTGCATCATTCGGCGAAAGATTTCCTTAGTGCGTCCATAATATTAATAATCATTAGATAATTACTGAACCGATTAATATTCTGGTGTTTGTTTATTGAACATTTTTATGACCTTGAGATATTGCTATTATTACATAGTTATTGATCTATTAAAGGTTGTCTAATTTCTAATGTTGTAAACTTGAATTACTACACATAATCCAGGAGTTAGCATATTCATAAACTTTTTTCGTAATAGGATATAGTTTTGTTAGGCAATACGACAATGTAGATTTAGAGCAAGGTGGTTTCTTCTTTATTAATTATTATAACAATACTTTCCCATGCTACGTGCGATAAAGTAAACATCGTTAGATAAAAATTTTCCATGTAGTTTCTTAGCCGCAAAATGAGGAGCGCTAGATAAGATTATTTTCTTACAAAAGTATTAAAAAACCTCGGAAAGTATTTGCCTCATTAAAAGCATAATATATGCTCTGCTGATGAGGATCTACAGTCCGAAAATTCACGTCCGATTGATTCTGAACATGTAGTTCAAGTTTTGTGAAGGAAGGAAAGGTTGATTACCCATTAGAAGGTTCAGGAGCTAGAAATCAGGCAAGGACAAACAACTAATCCAATTTTATAGTTTTATTGAATCATATATTATATCCAAAATCAAATCTTAAACCGTAGCATAAGGGTTCATTCCTCTCGAATTCTTTTCTCGATGGATTTAATTATGTTATACTCTGATAGGCATTCTTATGTACCCGGAAAAGCTTACATAATCCGACGATTTCATTAAAAAACCGACAAAATTAAAATTTATCAAGTTGAAAACCCAATGTTTCCCACTAAAAGTTTTAACCATCCGTATCGGGCAAGAGAGAAGTTTGTTGATTTTGTTTTATTTATTTTCTTATTCATATTTTCTTATCACAATTTTGCTTAATTTCAATTCTTGAAAATAATTATTATGTGGGTATTTGGTATATTTTGTAAACTTTCAAGTAGCCAGAACTAACAATATCTTGGTAAATATTGAAACTGCTCAAAATGAACTGCGATAAGCTGATACTCATGGTGTAACTAAAATGATTTCGTTTTTGAACTTGGTTAGCATTCCTTTGATGCAAACCAGCAGACCATCCCTCGAAGTTCAAGGCGTAACTTAACCAAAAGATTTTTCAATAATATAAATTACCTCATCCGGAAGAGGGTGGAGATTTCGAGTTCTACTTCGAGTTCAACAGCCATTACAAGTAATTCTCAAGGAGAGGTCACGGTCCCAATGACACCCTATTGTTTCCACACCTGCATTTACAGGTTGTACTTATTTTTTATGAACAATCTTGATAGTGTCATATAAAGATTCGTATTAACCTAGTCGACCTAGAGGCAGGCAGATATTGTTAATGGATAATCAACTTGATTTATTTGTATTGTCAATTGTCAGTTAACACGAAACCAATTTTAAATATCATTAACTTCTTTAATTGATATCGAGCATGTCAACATCTAATCTGTTAGTGTAGGTGTAAAATTTAGAAATGAATGGCGTATATAGTTATAATCTTCTAACCTGAAACTTGCGTCACGACAATGGCGGATTTATGTAGGGTTTCTTAATATAATAAACAATTAATTGTCTGCAGAAAGCTAAAATGTTCATGACGCTAGTCCCAAATTAGAATACGACAATATTAACGTCCTAAACGGTTTTATTTTGAAATTGGCAAGACAATTATATCTTTTATTATTACATTAATATTTCGAAAAACTAGAGCAAGTAAGAATTATGGTTATTGCTAATGCGCGATGTTTAGAAAACTGTCGGTATCTCGGATAGCTTATCTAATAACCCATTTACCAGTAGCATTTAAATCCATTATCTTTGTCAGTTTGCCTATAGTACCTATATAATACTATTGCGTGATATAAATGTATTATAAGGATTTGTATTTATTAACTTCCGAAACTTCTCCGATTATTTTTAAGCCTATAATAAAACAACTTTTTTTAATATGTTTTTTCTGTAAATATATTTTGATTATTTATAAATGTTTTATATAGGATGGCCTATTTTTTTATTTTAAATTGAATCAAATTTTTGTTTTCTAATTACGTACTAATATATTAATGTGGGCTTTCTTGAGGTTATTTTTAATTTCGTGAGAATATATTATCGCAATTATTAGTTGTTCTAAATTAATTACAAACATTTGATAATTCGAAGGCTGCTATAAATACAACCGGACAGCGGATTAATTATTTTAGCAGTTAAATTTATCAGCTATAAATTTTGTTGTTTTAATTCTTTGCTTTTACTGATAGATCATGTTCCATACTATCGATTTTATTACATTTACGTGATTTATAATCATGTGTTTGTAAAATATATAGTACTATTACATTTTACTACATAAATGTTTTTTAAATTAAAATCAAGCTTTTAAAAAAATTAAATTTAAAAAATGGACTAAAAAGAAAACAATAATTTTTCGCGTTTTCATGAGTAAAGTGGTCAGGTAACTAAGAAAATCCTTGAAAACGTCAATAAAACTGTGGGGCTAATTATATTATCCACAAATATTGCCCCACGCTTTCATTGATATTTTCAAAGATTTTTTTTTTAAGTCATCTGACCACTTTACTCATGGAAACACGAAAAATTAGTTTTTCCTGTTTAGCCCATTTTTTTTTAAATTTAATTTCTTTAAAAGCTTGTTTTAAAAAATATTTTTTTAATCCTTGTTCGCCTTTCTTTTTAGATTTTTTTATTTATTAGAATAAAACATACTTACGAAATTTTTAAAAACACTTTTAAAAAGTCTTTGTTCATGTTTACGAACAATAATTTATTGACCCCGCCATTGCTTAACTATCTATCAAAAGTAAATTAAATGCACGACGACCAAACTCTATGTGATGTTAATAAAAAGGTTGTAAAAAGTTTATGTTAGTTTTAAATGAAGGTTAAAATTAAAATCCGAGCAAGTTCAAAGAGCGCAATTATTTCAATCAAAGTAAACTATGATATTTTTAATAGCTTGTTGGTACTGATAGTAACAACAATATCTAAAGCACTATGAAAATTGTGAATAATTACATCAATAATTAACAATATTCACTCAAAATGTGTAAAGAATATTGTATTGTCATGGAAACTACGCATGTGTGCAAAATTTGGAGACAATCGGGCGTGTGAAAACTGGCCAAGATTAGATTACAAGCTTTTTAGCGAACATAAATAAACACAATGTGAAGTTAAGTAAAAGCTTGTAAAAACAAATCTTCACTTTTTATGACAAAAACATCCAGTTTTACTTTGTCAGCCGCTGGCTAACAAACGATATTGCAATGTCTTCTTAACTAATTTTGATTAATTTTCGAGATTTTAAGAAAAATAGCACTTTTTATGCAGATAACAATAATTATTACTTGCTAGGGCGCCGGTGTTAAGCGGTCAGCCAAGTAAATGATGCAGAATATGATCTAAATTTGCATTATGGCCAAAAAATTAATATTAGCTCTTTCATTGCAACTTTGTGATTTGGGACAAAATATTGGAAATTTACAAAGGGGTGCATGAGCAAGTGGCACCGGCCGCAGCCCTGCTTAAATTTTTAAATACTCGAAATATTAAAAGAAAATTTTGTTTAAAGATTTAAGGTTCTGTTTGCTGACAGACGATAAATGCATTGCATCGAAAACGAAACGTGACTGCATCGAAGTAATACCACACTTTTATAAAATCAACCCCTGCTTCAGAACTCTGTTTTATTAGCCAACTATGTATTTTGGTCTGTCAAAGAACGCAAAGTAAACGGTGACTTTTTTGGGGTAAATTTGTGTAGTACTGCTGAGGTGTAAGGCTAAGGTCAACATCACAAAACATATCTCGGGTTATGTCCTCTCACTTCTCTCCAAGTTACATAATAAACATAAATATGTAGACACTTTAATTTTAGGTTTAAAGCCAACAAAAATAATATAAAAACAAATCATTTGTCAATGATTTTTGACCAATCAAAAACTAATAATTGGAAAAAAGTTCTAAAGCGTGTGTGACACTATCACACTTTGGTTACATTTTCGTTCAACTTTGTTGTCAAATGTTTGATGAAAAATATTAAGCTGTGTTACATTATCACATTTTCATCACACTTTCGTCACACAAAAAGTAGCGCGAGTCACATTTTTAATCACACTTTTCGTTCAACTTTTGAATAATCATGCGCATTGCTGCAAAACTTAATAATACCAACCAACAAAATACACGAAACAAAATTAAACAGTTGATTTTGACACTAGTAACTTTAGTAGTGGGGCTGCAAAGGTTGGCTACGCAAATTTCGTGAAGTATGTTTTCAATTTAGTTGCCAGCTTCACTACAAACATATCTCCACCCAAAAATTTTCATCGCACTTTCAAACCAATGTTTGACAAGAAAGTTGAATGGAAAATGTAACCAAAGTGTGATAGTGTCACACACGCTTTACTAACGATCCATTCATAAAATTTTTTCGGTCGTTATTTATTGCGCACGTTCACCAACAAAATGGCCACTGATTGTTTTTTCGAACATAACCTTACATTCAGGAACGGTGCTACTAGGTAAGCCAGATAAGCGAAACATAAGGGCGGAAAATGTCAGGGGGCGCTTCAGAATATGAACTACATTTTATTCTAGCCAAAAATTAATTTTTAACTTTTTCATTGCAACTTTGTGATTTGGGGTGATATATTGGAAATTTGCGAGAGCAGGTTGTACTGTGTATTATATTACGTATGGATACAACTTTAATCGATCGATTTTAGCTCAACGATGGAGTTCATTTAATCAGTTAAATTCGAAAATTGCAATTTCTAACAATTTTATTATTCTTTCATTTTTTTCGTACCAGTTTGCGTTCAGCAGTAATGTAGCATATTTTTGCTGAAAGTTTGCGTGTGACGTATTTTGTATTGAAACAATTTATGATTTTAAGTGTAAATGAAGCAGGGCATGGCATGTATGCATACAATAACAATGTTTCTTATAACTTATTATTACTCGTACGAGTTTGGTATTTAAAAGTGTATAAGGTACACAAAAAATTAATTTTCTGTAAATTGATTACAATTATTGTTCCGCATGCATGCGGTTTTATGAAACATTTCCATTTTGGTCACGAATATTATTTTTTAATGTCTGCTGCCGATTTATTATAACTATATAACCTTTTACCTTGCGAAATAATATAGAATTCAAAAATGATCAGGTTAATTGAAACGCAATAAAAATCTATCATATTGTTGTGAGCTTTGAGCAATTTTTTATAGCTCTCCTGGGATGTTTATGCGACAGGAGCTATAATACATAACCGAAGGCTCATGAGAATAATTAATTTTTATTGTCTTTTAATTAATTTGCTAATTTTTAAATTTTACACCTATTATTAATTATACACAGTAAATAAGATATTTCATTTACCAACCGAACCAATCCTAAGTCTTCGGGAAAGTTCAGATTTTTATTGAGCGGTTGTGCTATTTTCTGACATGTTTGAGCAATTGTTTTTCTCAATATTATTTACAAAGTAAAATATATTTTTTGTATTTTTTTTCACGCAACTTCTAAGTGCCTCATATATTTTAAGCACGTTTTGCTTGAAAACTTAATGCAGGCCTGGTGCACGAAAAGCACATTTAGTACATAATAATCATTTAAGTTTCGTTAGCTGACAAGCTATTGTACTTTATGTACATTTTGCTAAACCTTCTACATGACGCGACGTTTGAATTTGATTTGAAATTTAAATATTTAATTAAAATTGTACATCATAATATTCCCTCTATGGTCCTTTATATTTTATGAAAGATTTAAGCAAACCAAAATTTCTCTCACGAATTTATTTAGGTGCCTACTACTAAAATCGGTGTAGGAATATACAAATTTTCTTAGGTAGTTACTTTTAACCCTTCACTGCATCGTGATGTTTATAAACAACATAAATTTAAATCACCTGTAAAAATTTAAACTTTTGGATTTATTTGATCTTTTTTCTTTAAACAATGCCACGATATATCTGAGATTCTTGCTATCACTTGCAAAAGGTATAAATTTCAAAAGATAAGCAGATTTCAGCAGATTACTCTTTCGAAGTCGTGAATCTGATGTGATTGCTTGTTACTGCATATTTCGCTCCGTATTCATTTATTAATTATTTTCGTTTTAAATTGTTTTTTTTATTGCTGTGAAGTGATATTTAGTTTAGAAAGGTATTGTTTAACAAATTTATTTAATTTATTTGTAAATTAGTGCAAAAGAAAATTTTTTATAGCAAATAACATAATTAGAAAAAAACATCATTTTATTCGATAAAAAAAATTCCTTGCAAGAAATATTTTTTTTAATATTTTTCCATATATCAGGAAACCACAATAAACAAAATATATTTTTTTTAAGGCAAAAAAAAATGTCATGCAGTGAAGGGTTAATTTCATTAGGAAATAATTTCTTGTAAGAGATTATGAAACTTTTAATAAGAGTGTAAAGTGCATTGTTAACTTTTTTCAATATACCTTCACTTTAAATTAATTAACTTTTATGTTGATACTGTGCAAATAACAAGAAATTTTATTTTTTCAAGTGGAAAATCACTTTAATTTTGAATTGCGATCGTAAAACACAAAACATACTTAATTTCTTGGGTTTTCTTAGCTTTTTCATGTAAACAATAAATTTTAGATATGTATGTGCGTTTGAATGAACTTGGGTTTATAATGTACACGGTGATTCATAATTAAATCGTTAAGTAATTGCGAAGGTTACGTAAAGTAGGTTATATTTTGATTTATTACTTGAATTGAAAAAATTGAAAAAATGTGTATATTGTATTAATTAACGTTTAGGTTTACCGTAATTACTTAATTCCTTTCGATAGTGCTGTTCACCAATATTGTAAAAATTGTGTCAACTAATCAACGCGAATTAGTGAAATTAACGGTTTTTGCGTTCCGCAAATATTTAATATTGTCGTAAACTATTTATATAATATAATTTATTATTATTACTACCTGCAAAATGCATTTCGCACTTATTTGACTTCATAATGTGAGTTATTTATGTGTGGAAGAACCTTCAGAAAAACCTTTAAAAAACTTGTATTTTTGCAGTTGATGAAGCAGAGGTAAAAAAGTTTTTACACCACATAATTTCGGATCAAAAGTTTACCTATCAAACTAAAGTTTTAATTAAGTTGAACGAACCCTTTCAATCCAGGTGGTCTGATATGTTATATCTATATTAGTTTTCTTGATGTGCTTCCTTTCTGTTTAGAGTCTAGGAAGATGTGTCACTATAATATTGAAATTATGTTTGGTGCATTTTAGTCGTTACAATGTTTGAGTTAGTTATTTACTTATCTATTATGCCGGCCGTTATCGTTTAGTATTATTCCGTTATTATTACTGGGATCAAGGGGGCATTATTATTGAAGCGATAACCGCAATAATATTAGAATCGAATCAAAGGCCTACAAATCTGAACGAATTCTGAAATCTGAAAGATGGTTTTTATTTTTTTTTTCCGGAAACAACCCTGAAGTACAATTTTGTTTATTTTTTCCGACTAAATCACACTTGAAATTATTTTACATAATTAAGGTCAAGGTATAACACTTATTTCTGAATGATTTTTTGATAATAGATATATCTACCAAATATCTGACATAATTACCGAAATTAGCGATAAGTGTCATTTTAATTATGGATATCATTCTATTCCCTCAAGGCAAATCGGTTTAAAACACATTTTGTATTAATATAAAGGAGTGTTTTTATATTCTACGGTTACATACCAAATAAGTTTTTTTTTAGTATTTTAAAACTTGATCGGTGCAACTAAATGTGTGAGTAGTAATCGCGCGCCTATGCATCGCCGTATTAAACGTCTATCATTATTATTCCTTGACACGATTCTGACTGTTATATAATGTTATGAGAAGTTAACACCCTTTTGCCTTTAAAAAAAACTTTAAATGTGTACTTTCTATAGTTTTGCTGAAGATCGAAATAGAACAATTTTTTTATATATAGGAAAAACATTGATTATTATTATTTAATGTTTTTACATTCTCCGAAAGATTAAATTTTTAAATTGTTACTCCTATTAATTATTTTTTATAATTAATTTAATTTTATTTTTATTATAATATCAATTTAACATTTTGATAAACTTATGGCAATCAACTTAATGACACAGACGACAGTGTATTGGTTATTGCTTGATAATATTTTTGGTTCAATAATAATTATCCTATATTATAGTAATATAAATACTAAATTAATGTTGTATAAATATACTGTTTAAATAAGCAGCTTAATTAATTATTTATTATCATTGCCTATTTGGTATAATTATGATTTATTTATAAAAAAAATTGATTCAGGAATTTAGGTTATTTTTTATATTATAAAATAACGCGATTTTTTCATGTTGGAAAATATGTCGAGTGCGACATTTTACTGCCAAATCCAGTTAATTTTTGAAAGAACGCAAAGTTATATATGGTAATGTCAAGCAAATCGTCATAATAACAAAATTCTTAAAAGCTGTGCTGTTTGCTCCATATAATATGTATTTATAAGCTGTACTGTCATTGTATTTCAAATCACCAGAACATATTTTGTTGCTACAAAAGCTTTTGTACAATATTTAACACATAAATACTGAAGCTTTAACGTTTGTTTTGTTTTTAACCCCTAGACCAAAAAAGGAAACGGGATTCTGTTTTTTATTATTATATTAACATGAATATTACATATTTTGTATATCAGGTGTATGCATTAATTTCCGGTTCTTTTTAATGAAAACAAAAACACGTTATTTTAAGAGAACAATTATTAAAAATGCTTTATTCAAAATATTTTGCATCGCTAGTTACACATTTTCCATTTTCCATTTTTAGTTACACATTTTCCATCCATTTTGTGGATGCCACACCAAAAAGAACTGTTCGTCCTTTGAAAAAAACCATTCAGATACCCAATTTTGCAATCCTTCGGCTGTTTTGAAATGTTTCTCTTTATGTGCGTATCCCATTGGGAGGCTAGACTGCCTAAAATATGAAGAAACGAACCAACGAACGTGAACATGGGGGTATGAACTATGGAGTACCCTCTATCATAAGGAAGTAACGAGATAACTTTTTAAAATTGATTTTTTTGAGAAAACATCTTTTTCCTATTTATGGCTGGGGGGCAGTGACGTAGCAACAGGTGGTGCGAGTGGTGCCGGGCACCAGGGCCCGGGCCCCATGGGGGCCCGGTACACGGACAAAATTGAATTCTGTTATTTACAAACATTTTTGTAAAAATTATCTATGAAAGTTTGCTCATTGAATACAGCGAGGGGCGCAGGACGGAGCGCCTGCACCGTGGGGACAGCGCCCTGAAGGAACGCCAAAATAAAGAAATATTTGAAAAAATTGAATAATGTAATTCATTCAGTAAATATTATAGCTATATTTACGAAGCAACGAATGACGCAGTTGCAACATCAAAATTTCATGGGGAATTTCTAGTTAAATAGTAACATTTGGTGAAAAATAGGTAGTATTTTCCAAAAAAATCGCCTTCGGCACTAAAAGACGCTGCTTTCCCCATCCCCATGTACCGGAGGTTAAATTATTTAGAGGGGGGGCTCAAAATTGAATTGCGCCTGAAGCTTCATAAGTGCTAACTTTTCATTAGTCCCGTGGGGGGGGGGGAGAATTGAAATCTCACACCACCAGAAAATCTTTCTAGGGAAATCTACTATGCCTTTTTGTCACTTACATGTTTTTTGTGCAATAACATTGCTATTTAAATTTTTTTTTTATAATAAAATGATGAAGGGGCCCGCTGTGGATCTTGCACCAGGGCCCGGTCTTGACTTGCTACGTCACTGCTGGGGGGTATTCCATATCCCCCAGACCCCCCGGTTTTTCTGATCTTTTTTTATCTTCTGATACTTAGTGCTAAGCACACAATTTTGCTACAATATTGATATTTCATAGTAAACATTATGTTAATTTTCAATATAGCATACAATATTTACCCACAATTATTATAACAAACGCCAAGATTGTGTGTTACTTGGAACAATTAATAATTTAATTTTTATCGGAGATATGTATTGTCTCTTTTCATCCCTTTTAATTCTTCTACCTACTCAGTATAGCAAAAACCATTAAGATTTAGCCCCGTGTCCGTTTCTCCGTCGACATAATTCAAGCCAATCACAGCGCTCCAAATTATTATGTACTAGTAAGTTCGGGCGCCTTCTCAGCCGCTTTTAGCCCTCTAATGGGACTAATTTAACCCTCTAATAGGTAATTCGATGTAGGCTTGATTTGATTTAAATCAAACGATTCAAATCATGATTTAACCTTTAATTAGTGACGTGAATCTTTCCTACATACATTTCAGTGGGGACAATTGCCTCGGAACGCCCACGTCACTTTTGACGTGAAGGTTAAATCAAACTATTTAAATCATGATTTAAATTTTAGATCTTAGATCAATTTTCTTGTAAATTTCGGTACGATCCTACTACATTACTTACTGCATTCTGTATAGTTGCAATTCACTACTCCTAGCTCGTAGAATGAGGCTTTACGGCCTGAATTTAATTTATAGTTGCAAGCCCCCAGACCATAGACGGCATTAGATCCTTGCATTTGATATACAAAACCTATGTTTCTAACTTTGCGAGTGGAGGATGTTAATTCTGATTTTAGGGGTGTTTAACAACCCCAAACTCCCACCTTTGTCTATGGTTGGAGAGTATTCCATACCCCCCAAGCCCCCCGGTCTCATAGGCATCTCATAAGCAAGGCATTAGAACCGTTCATAATAGACATATTTTTGTCGTCTAGGGCAGCGATCGGCAACCTTTTAGTTATTGCGAACTCCTAAATTCGTTATTGAAATTTCGGGGACCCCTTACTAATAATTTTGACCTTCATGAAAAATTTCTGACTCTGTTTCATAATAATTGACCGAACTTAGTGCATTTCCTAGCTTACATTTTCTCCGAGCAACAAGCGTCGACCGCTTTACTCCGAGCAACATCTCGATCGCGCCTAAACATATCTGCCTTTTTTAATGAGCTCTTCAAATTCAAATAATGTCTCAATTACTTCGCGGACTTAAAATTGCGCTACGTATCACCGTTGCCGACCGCTACTCTAAAGCCTAAGGCCTAAAATACTGACTCGTTATTTGTAGTGTAAATAATATAACATAGGCTATATTATTTACGCTGCTGTGAACGCGCTACCCGATTACCGAAACAACAACCTGTGGAATCTCGTTAATCTATTGTTGCGGGTCATTTCCACTCTCAAGTTTCCTTAAATCAATTGCACCTGAAGTCTAATCAAGGGTGCTAAGCCTCAATATAAACGTACTAAATATGAAATTTGGTTTGGAAGCTAGAGCGCATAAATATTCGGTGACATACAAACACACAGACATTTCTTGATGTTTGCCACTACTCACTAGCAAGGGGAGCTCCTATTATTGTCACTCAAATATTAGATAATGTAATAATCCGCGATTTAAATGAATTTCTATTATAATTATTTATAATTTAAAAATTTTGAAAAAATTAAACTTTCCAACTATGGATATTTTAGAACGGATATTTATTTACCGATCGATTTCCACCGCAAAACCGAAAATAGTTTTAAAAAATTGTCTTCGTATCATCTTATATTCTAGCAACTTCATAATTTGGAAAAAATTAAACTTTCAAGCAGGAAAATTTTATGCGATCCTTTAAACCAGCGGTCGGCAACCTTTTAGGTATTGCGGACCACTAAATTCACAATTGAAATTTCGAGGACCACTAACTGTTTAATTGTTCACTCTGATCGCCAAATTTTTTTAAATGACCCTTTTTAGCCCTATTTCATAATTTAATAAACCAACTTTAGAATCCCTCATTTACATTTTCTCCGGGCAACATGCGAGGAATAAATGAGCTCAACAAATTTAAATAATGTCGGCATTATTTCGCGGACTTATTTTACTAGATTTATTTTACTTGTTTTGTCGTTTTTTTAGTTTTTAGTGGAGGATTTTTATTTTTTATATTTTTATTTGTTTGTCTCACTAAAAGAAATTTGTAATTGTCGTTGGATTATGTTTTTCGATGTGGGGTTTTTTGAGATACCCATCAAGACCTAACCCAGATGAAAAAAATAAATATACTCAACTACGAGTCGAAATTGTTAATAATTATTATAACAGCAGGGACAAAGTCAACATTGACAGTTGAGCAGGGCCGTAGCCAAGATACGCTTTTAGGGGAGGCTCGTGAAATTTTTGGGGTGGCTACAAGTAAATTGTCATAAAGAAGAGAGCTAATTCGCACATAAAAATAACTCAGAAGAAGAAAACCAAAAAGTTTTCCTTAAATTTTCCAATCCATAATTTTTGCCAGGGAAGCTGAGTCTCCCCTGGCTATGGCCTGCAGTTGAGATAGCGGATGATTGGTATTCGTCATTTAAGAAGTGCACATTACTGAAATTTGAAGACGATAAAAGTTTTCGTTATAGTATTTCTCATCGAGTTGTGTGACTTTACATAATTCCAGCCCACCCGATTTTGAAATATGAAATTAGGATTCTTATGAATGCCTCTAAATTGCAAAAAATCAATATTTTTAATTTTGTTGTGCCAAGTTGTGAAGTTTGGTATAATTAAAACTTTAGACGGAAATTAAGGTACAATAATAATAAACACTATATTTTTTTATTGCCTGTAAAAATCCACAATACAATTTAATTTTAGTTGGTAATATAATAATTTAATAATCAAACACTAAATGATATAAGCGTTTCTCAATGTTTTTTTGGCCAGTGGACCGGTAAAATTTGTGAAGAAATTTCGCGGACCAGGTTTTTTTTTAAATAAAAATTATAATATTATATAATTAACAAAAATTTATTGAGGGCTATTATAACTTATTGCTCAGTATTTCTTTATTATTTCTAGAAAATTTCGGGGCCAGATACTATCATAAACTCCAATTAACTTAACTCCCCAAAAAATATTCAGATAATTCACAATAAGATTTTACTAAGATTTCATAAATATCATGAATTTTATTTACAACTATGCGGTCCAGCGGCCTTCACCTCATATGAGTGTTGGATGTGGTTGTTCGGCCTCACAAGGTGGAAGCACATTGGGAATTCAAGCGCGTCACTAATTAGATGTTAGGTGAAAAATCCCTTTTGGATAGGATTTCCATAAAACCCGATCTTAGTGCTCACTTACGTCATTATCTCGTGTGCAACATTTAGGCTGTGTGTTGTTTGTCTGTCAATCAGTGGATTTTGTTACTTCAGTTTTCTTTAGTTACTTTAGTTTATATTACCTTAGGACCAAGTTTTACAGGAAATATTCAACTTTCTGTTTTCTTTACACTGCAAAATTCTTTTGAATGAATACCAGATCCAAGCGATTACGCATTTTGTCAGAGCGCCCAGCGCGACCTCCATATTTCAATAGTCTAAATTACTAGAAAAAAGGAATGGAAAATTTGCTGCATTATTTTACTACTGTGGGTTTGTGAAAAGGATTTAAAATTAGAATTTTACGATCGCAGTGCCTCTACAGCCTTTTCACAATAGCTGGTCATTTAAGACTGCAAAAAGAAGGACATTTCGTATGAAACTATCGAATATTGACGATATTTTCATCATCATAATAAATTATTACGATTTTTTTAGATTGTATAAGGCGAAAGACCGAGGTGGATCATTTGATAAAGTATTTGTGACGCATTTTGCGTTAATTTTCAAGGAGTTGAGCACATCAAGATCAATTTATTAACTCTGTCTTCAGTTAATTGATTATTTTCTAATTTATTTAACTAATAATTATAGAGGGAATTGTATTTTGATGTCTCTTTCTGAAAAATGGATTCCTTTTCTTTAGAACTCCATGCCAACCGCATCTTAAAGTATCTTTTAGTTCTGGAAATACTGAAGATGAAAACTATTCGATTGAACTTACCTTGTACTAATTTTATCTTAACAACGCGAAAATAAAATATACATGTAACGATTTCAAATAACGCGTAATGTATTAAGGGGTTAGACTACTGTAAAACAATATGAATTTTGAAAATTAATTCTGGAAAAGCTGCAAATGCGATTATCTTAATTTTTGGATGTTTATTAATGTCAATCTTACCAAATATACAATGCATAATTTTATTTAAAAAATATATTTATAATTGTAGGATTCTTGTGTGGTTGGACGGTGAACATGATTTTGGTAATTTGGTTGATCTGAAAACAATATAAATTATTTTTTAATAATTACAATATGTCGGCTATCTTGTAGCGAGAGATTTTGTTGAATTTCTTCTTCGTTAAATTTTTATTTAAGAAATACCGCATAAAAAATTAGAAAATTAAATTAAAATTTTTTTTCAACAATTACAACGAATTACGTAAAGCTTTCATTGCGCGATAGCCCACACATTGTAATTAATGGCAGCACATTTTTTTATTGTTTTCAGATTAACCAAATTGAAAATATCATGATGCTCACCATTCAACCACACACGAGGAACAACGTTGTACGCCAGCTCCTACAATATTATTATAAATATTTTTTAATAAAATTACTTTGGTAATATTGACATTAATAAGTACCCACAAATTAAAGTAATCGCATTTGTAGCTTTTCCAAAATTATTAATTTTCAAAATTTATATTGTTTTACAGTAGTCTAACCCCTTACCCACGTCTACTGTCCGATAATTAAATTAATAATTGAGGTTCAGAATATGTTCTATTAATTTTCTCGAGTAGATTCCATTTTACTTTTTAACGAAATATTTAACCAACCAAAGGTGAAGTGAACTACGGCTGCTCCCACTTTAATAATGAAATTACAATAGTTTACACTAAATTAAACAGCAATTAAATTAATGCAATAATTGTTCTGTTAATTTGCATTTTAAAAATGTTTAGTTTTATTTAAATCCCAAAAGATGAAATTGAAGATAACAGCTGATGATGCAAATTCAGAGAAAAGTAAAAACTTTTACCAATTAGTTAACCGATGTTTAAATATACAATTCGCAGTTTTATTATTTTAAAGCATTAGCACTTCCATTGTTAATATAAAATATTAGTAAGGAAAATTTTTTTGAAAGAATTTTAGAAAATTTTGCGTTTGTCTCGAGCTCGACTATAACAATAAAGTTTTTAATTTTTTTTTTTTTTAATATCGTAAGTAATATTAACTTAACCCTTTCACTCCTACTGGGATATATTTCTCCCAAGCAATGTTCGAAAAATTCTAATTTTTATAATTATATTTAGATTGTTATAATAATTATAATAAAAATTTTAAAAACCAGGAGTGAAAGGGTTAAAAAGAAACTGTAGGTATTAATCGTTTTTAGAATAGGAAATGTAATAATACATTTGTTTTTAAATTAAACATCTCTGGTAAACATACATAATGTAATTGACATTGAAATGAGTCTATATTGAATTCAAATACTACTATAATTAATTCGAGGTTGTTTAATTATTATTTAAACATGGGCTACAACTTTAGTAGTATACTTTCTATTATAAGTTCAACTTTACAGTAATTAATTGCGTAGCTTGTTTATAATAAAGCACACACCCTTTACTTGAGTTCATTGCCTAAAATAATAAAAGCAAATTCCTTTTCGGGATTGAAAAAGTCTGGCTGTATAAAAAGGTGTCGAAAATGAATCAAATTAAGAGGTACAACATTTTTTTCGTGATATAAAAACCTCAATTTATGTATAGTCATACACGCCGTATATTAGCATAAGCGTCGACCTTGTAATATCAAAATATTAGACAAATTATCAATTTGTTATTGATAAATATTTAACACGAGGAATTACAAATTTATAGGATGGAATTCTTTCTGCTCAAATGCAATTGGTGAATTAATTAATATATTTATTATTGTCTTTGACGTCGATACTTCTTCATTGTGTTATTATGTTTTTACTCATTTATTATTATTATTATTAGGGAATATTAATTCGAAGAAAAAAAACTTCAATTAAATTATATTAGTTCAACAATTAGGTTGTTGAACCACATTATTGTGGTGGTGCTAGACAAATCAAGAAAACAAGTTAGCTTGGGAGGTAATCATTACTGTTCTTGAACGTTTTGTTAGATTTAACTCACTTCCGATGGCGTAGTGGAAAAAACCATGAGGTTATAGGTCTCATCAGTAAGACGGTCTGAGAGACTCCTATATTAATAGATTTAACCGATGATATTATATGAGTTGCAAAGATGGAAAATGCTATTCAAATTTATTATATGTATGCTTCTTTCTGCGACAAATAGATGGCGGTATTAATTTTCTCTCCTATTTGCAAATGGCGCTATATTGATTTTACTATTTGTTAATTTTAAAAAATAGTAACCCTAATTCGGTAGCGCCATCTGCAAATGAGAGAGAAAATTAGTAACACCATCTATTTATCGGGGGGAAAAGTATACATATAGTGTATCTCTTACTAACTTATTACCAACTTCACAAAACTAAGATAAAGTATGTTTTACACATTCAATAATTAATCCTTTAGCGTCCTGATATTGATCAGGACCGGCTTACGTATAGTTTCTATCTTCGTTGATCAGTATTTCCAGATATTGATCAGGGTCGGCTTTCGTATGATTTTCATTGGTTCTAACATACATTTAAATTTGTATAACATTTTACATCTTTACAGCGTATATAGATAAGAAAAAAGTCTGGAACAGCTTGAATTTTAGGCCCTCCAGCCATACGTTATCGAACGCTTGAACTACATCATGGAATTTTTTGTTTTTCTATTTTGCGTGCTCTATTATTTTAGTTATTCGTTGGAGCTGATGCATAGTGTTGAAAAGTTTTAGAAGTTATTTTTAGATATTATAATTTTAAAACTGTTTCTAGCTTTTTGTTGAAATAAATTTGTTAATCGATTTAATTTAATTCTTCGAACTTAATTATTTAAATTTTTTTTTAAATATAATAATACTAACTGCCCATCTGTATGACTGAATAAGGGTCGTTATGAATAAAAATTGTTAGCATTATGCTAATAATGTTTTAAATAAATATTATATTTAATTGAGCCTTATTGGGCATTTTCTAATTATTATTCACGCATCAATAAAATTGTTTCTCTGTGTAAATAATTTAGCGGTACGAGAATTTTACATTTCACAGTGACCGCGCCGTAGGCGCAATCTTTCCAACCAACCCCGTTTTAGTATTTGTATTCAAACTATTTTTGTTTAGTTTATAAACATACGACATTTAATTAAAAATTATTAAATTTACTTAGCTAAAGTAAAGTGCTATATCTTATCGTGCAAAGAAGATAAGAACATTGTATTGTTGAACTTTATTCACACGTCAAGTTTTATAATTTAAAAAGATCAGTTTGAAATGTATGTACTTCAGTGGGGAATTAAAATTTAGAAAATTTATGTTCGGTTTATACACTTGCAAATATACTTTTGTGTACCAATGTAGCAGCATACATACTTTGTTCTGTTACTGATGTATTATACAGTTGGGCATTCATATGTGAATATTTTACTTTTTGAACACTGGTCCCTTAATAATTTTTTTTTGATTTATTTTGAGAAGCCTACAATTTTATTGTACTGTTACAAAAATTCTAACTGCCAAAAATAGTTACGCTAATAATACAATATTTTTTTTATTTGGCTACAAGTACCTTTTTATTTTGGCTAATTTGAAGTACATAAATAGAAATTAAAATTATTGTGATGGTAAGACCAATAACAGTTTTACGAACTCGACTTTTCCGCTCTATATCTCAACCATCGGTCGCACCCAACCAAGCTGTGTTCTAGAAAACGTTAATATATTTTAATTTTTAAGTTATACCTACGTTTTCACCTATATTTATTTTGGTATTATATAATACATTTAGTGATAACGTTAATCTTATCACTTATCAGCAATTAAGCTACTTCTGCTTTTCTTTTCTTATTATAAATTGTTAATTTAAAAAGTATTTTATTTTGTGTTGTTTACATCGATTTATATTGCTTTATAATATAATTGCACTTGCGATATATTATGGTAATCAAATTATTTTGTTAGGGAGACCGGGGCCAGCGGTCACATATCGAAGCAATCTCTTTCGTGTTGGTCATAGCTTACACAGGATAGCATTACAAGTCAAGAGGAAAATGAGATATCGGGAGGCGAAGAAAAAAGATGGACTCCGAAACATCAGATCATCATATGAACCTAATCCTTGTTTAAAACGGATTATAATATCAGAAAGTCGTATTCTTAAATCGTATGAATTTTTGCCAGTGGCAGTTCATAATAATCAATAGAACTTATTACAAAACAATAAAACCAATAGAGGTTCTTGTTAACAAGTTATTGCAAGGTGACCACTGCATCCGGATGATTACTGTGCCCTGGTTTCCCATAATAATCTTTTATTACATTTTGAAAGAGTTTACTTTGAAAAGCAATCTTAAAAATGGTAACTCGTGATATTTAGTAGGTAATGAAATTTTCTCAAGGTCACAGAATATGCGACCACAGCAAATCTCTATTTGAAAAGACTGAAATTTGTATAAATAAGCCAATAAATATTAATTTAATTAACATTAATCGCAGTGGATTCTCATAGGTCACAAATTTTTACGATTTTATTTATGTACATCCTCAGCATCTTTTTACAAAAATCTCGATAACACTTTTTGAGATTTCTAATTTAAAAATTTCGAATGTGATCTACTTTTGATTATATGAAATAAATTATTGAACTCATAATTTGTTATTTAAAAATAGCATCTAATGTGATTATGGTCGAGTTCAAGTTTTGTTTTCGACATTACATTTTGTTCTTATTTTTGCCAAAAACGCCTACACAGGAGTAGTGTAAATAAATACGGCGGTTTTTCAATTTTGTTGTTGTGATAGATACTTTTATTTCAATTAGCGAATGAGGATATTACAAAAAAGTAACATCATTTCGGCAATTAAACGTGTGCCAAGTAGTTTGTCTAATTTTTTTTGTAATTTAAATGCGGAATTTAACATTTTAAATGTGAAATTAAAACACTGGATGGTCGAAAATTAGAGATAATTTGCAATGGAAGAAAGGAAAACTTTTCGTGTAGATATAATTTTTAATTAAATCGATTCCACCTAACTAAGTTCTTCCAGTTAGCGTATTCATCGGTGCATTAAGGTTTACGTAAATGTCTGTCTGAGAAACCGTGTAATTTTCTGCTTTAGTTATTGGACAATGACACTTGCGAAAAGAAATCTTATGCGAACGTTTTTTTTTTTGATTTCATTTATTTAAAAAAAATTAAACTTAATTTTACTTTGTAATGTACAAGTAGATTATTAACGACTTATTTCTCTTATCTCATCGTTTCTCAGCCTTTTTGTGTCGCGACCCCCCCCCCCCCCGAAAAGAAGCTTGCGATTCTCTCGGGAACAGCAATGATCTTTTTTAGCTCTTAACCCTTAAAAGGCTAATAATTAATATGACTATATTATGTATTATTCGAGAACCCTCCATGGAGTTTTTGAAGACCCCCACGTGAGAAACAATATTCGACCATAATCTTTGCTATTATCAGTACAAGGTCGACTATAATAATTTAAAAAATTTTAATTTCTAAGAATTAAAATTTTAAAATCGCCATTTTATTAATTTAAAACTGATTTCCTTCTTATTTAATATAATTTGCATTGCAATATTTTTTAATTTTATATAAATATATGATTTAATGATTAAATGATTAAATGATGATGATGAAATGATTTAATAGTTGCATTAATTGCGTGCGTATGTTCTACCATGTACCACCTACCGGACCTACCTAAGGTGTACTTACTAAAGCAATCACGCATGAAGGAAAACTTTATAATATTATAATAACGATAATTGCACTCATAAAAGGTAAACAAACACTTACACCGAAAAGAGTGCCGCTTCCTGCAAAAAGAATACCGCATCCGGTTAATAGACACAGGACACACTCCCTTTTATTTATATAATTTTGACGTTAAAAATTAAATTTAACCTATTACGAATGAAAGTTAACTTAATTAAATCTTTTAGCGAAATTTTCGCAGCAAGTATAACTCAACCTTATTATTATTAATCAATAAGTTACTTTACTAATAATACAATCATCGCATCGTTGCCTTTAACCACTTCAAGCCCACATTAATTGTGGGTGGTGAAAGTAAAACAAGGATGTGCCATTCACATTGATTACAACTAGAATATATAAACAAGGACACGGCGAACGTAGGAGTGGACGTATATATGCGACGCTGTGCCTTTAGTGGTTAAGCAATTGATAGGTAACGATGCTCTCGTATTAACAATGTACTAAATGTAACTTATCGATCTAATAATAATTTTTGATTAGAAAAAAAGTTAAAGATAATTAATTTTTAGTGTGTCAAAGGTGTAAGGTCTTGTTTGAATCAGAAATTTTAATTAAATTCCGAATGGATGAATAATCAAAAATAATGGAAAGATTCCATTTATATCTGCAAATTCAGTGTGAGTCAACCCAAAATTCCGTAATTATGGTTTATTACCCATGGAACTAATATGATTTGCAATGCTTTTTTATCGAACACTAATAAAAAGATTGGTTATCACTTTTTGTAACATTTGCAGGGAATAAAATTTCCTAAACTTAGGCAACCCATTTAACGTTTTAAGTGAAGTTGAAATAATTTACTTGCTGCATTGATTTAAAAGGAAGATGGGGCTTAATCACCACTTTTCATTCAACTTTTGCGACTTTATTTATGTTATTGTTTGTTTTACTCGCACCACGGAACTAATTAAATTCTTTGAAAAGTGACTATCTATTTTTTTTTCAATGAATAAGTATCTACTGTGGTAAGCAGAAATTCGATATGTTTACGTTAATAATAATAATTATTATTGTTTACGTATTTAGAGCTGGAAAATCTGTTACGTGTCCATAGTTCCTTTTTTATTAGTATATGGTAGACGCATTCGCTTTGTAAAATTTGATAATGGAAAAAAAGGGTTAGTATAATATCTCCCTCGTCTTTCGTAATACCAGTTGTAGAGATAAAGTAACTTAAACTGGGGGTATCAATCAATGAAATACTAATCATTGTTTATCTCAAGAACTCTCTAAATATTTTAATATTATAAATATAACTAAATGACTTGATCATTATTTGGGGGCGTATTCTACTTATCAAATTAATCTCGTTAATTCATTCATGCGCGTCATTCACACGGTCTCTATCATAGATCTTATATTACATGTAATATAAGATGGTCTCTATAAATAATATAAAATGTATCATTTTGTCAAAATTAAAATTTTTTTATAGACATTTAAAATGTATTTACTCCTTTTGATTAATAATGTCGTATTTAGGCAGATAAATACCAGAACTTGAAACTCGAATTTCCTTTTAATGTGCGGAGTCAAACAATTAAATTCTCGTTTAAAATGTTTATTCCTATTTACTATATTAAATAATTTGTTTGCGTACAAAAAAATATGACATCAATCTAACTGCGTCTGTTTTAAAAATTTAAATTTATTGCAAACGCTTATTAATTACATTTTCGAACGTACAAATACGGTTACCATGAACCACGCAATTATTTTATCTTGAACATCAAATGAACGCTACGCTAACTGCAGTTAATTAGATTTTTAGTAAAATTTGAGCGAGCGCTAATAATAGAAGTTTTCGGATAACGCTTAATTACCTACAGATTAAATCAGCTATTAACAATAGCATATTGCGAAGCTTCTCAAACCGTTTTCTATAATATTTGCCATCTGACAGATCGGAAACCGTTGAGGAAGCTTTTTCAAATGTGCATGTAACAGCTGAGCCGTCTTGGTAACAACTGATTGAATTGTAATTATTATTGAGCGTCAACTGGAAACTTCTAATATGTGGTTTCCATTCCTATTCAAAATATTTTAGTTGGTTTTAGTTTAGAGCGGCTTAGAGGGAGGAACCAAAATTAACTTTGGACACCTAGGTCGTAATTGCGATATTTGTACTTGCTAGTATTTTATAATATAGAAGTTATAAGAACACTCATCCCAGTAAACATATTACGTGTAAAAAAAAACGTCTTTTACACGTGTTTACGTGATAATAACGTGTTTGACACGTTATCTGCTTACTGGAATAGTTTTTATATTAATTATTGCTTCAATTAGATACTAGTTACTATGTTACAGTTACGGTCAAAATCCACTATTATTATAATTTACAGTTTTTATCAATTATTGTGGTAGGTGTGGTTACCCCTATTCCGATTCTATTTATAGGTTAATCAGTAATTTCACATAATTTAGTTTTTATTGCTTATTTTTTGCATGTAAAGATGTAGTTTTTATTTTTTTTTTATTTGCTATGGCAGGTCACGAAGGGCATCCCAAGATATAGAACGAATTACTAGAAGTACCGAAAATTTACCGTGGGCAAGGTATGTACATTTTTGCAGTTTGTTTAGTTTTTTGCACTTGCACATTATTTTAATGCTGTAAAACTTTTGGTGACATTACATCTCGACTTAAAAATTCTATCTTCCATTATCCTCTGTTCTATCGGAACGAACAACAAATTGTTCATGATAATGAAGTAACTACGTTCACCTCAACTATCTTTTTTTTGTGTACATTATTACACATAGCGGCGATAATATTATTTGCAAACAATAATTTACTTGAGCAATTACAGGGAGGTCAGATACCTAGAAAAGTATGCACAAATTGCTAGGTTATTACCCATTATCATTACGAACTTCCATCTTAATTTTTTCACAGAATAAGAAATAAAAAATTCAATGTAATAATGACATGATCAATAATCCAAAATATTGAATTCCAACTTGTAACAGTATCGTAACGTTTTCGAATTCACCCTGTAGGTACCTACTTATTAGTTCATTTACAAGAACAAAATATTTTTTAAATAAGTACCTACTTTATTATTACATTTTTTTTTGTTAAATTAAAAAGCTTCCGGTTTTTAACCCATATACGAGGTGTTATAATTTAATCCTCGACTTTCTGAATGGTCATTTTAAAAACCGCGAACAGTCGAGATGTACAATCATCAAAGATAAAAAATATATTTGCATGTTTAAATCTACGAAAGTAATTTAAATGAATCAATTATTGTTACAGGAGTAAAAGCAGAAGTGTAGACCACGGCGTTTCGGCTGCGTTTGACCTCGATACGTTGAAAATCAAGGAAAAAGTAGACAGTCGCCTCGATAGAGGTGAGTTATTAATATTAATCTATTTAATTTTTAATTAAAAAAAGGTTTTTATTATGTAACCGAAGACCTTTCATCAGGGGCGTCGTTTGAGAGGTACAGGGTTGGATAATTGCCCCCTTAAATGTAAGGTAACATTAAATTCAGATGATCCATTACTGCATTAGATATTAATGTTCTAATATACTATTCTCTATGTTAGAGTTCCTAAGAATATCGCTAACTTTTGTTAGAGTCTTCTCCTTCCACGCTAAGACCTGAAATGACGCTACTGCCTTTCATTAACCCCTCGTGAACCTTGAGAAAATTCATTGAAGTGTAATATTAAGGTTAGCGAATAAATCATTGGGTTCTATTTTGCCGGTAATTAAACTAATAAGGTAAACTTTACCATTTCAACGTGGTTTGAAAAGAATTTCAATTGCTTTATTATTACGTATTGTTCTTTTGGATAGACTTATCGGTATGCGGAAGTGTTCTTATTAGTATAAAATTTGGTATGTAAATTTTAGATTGTTTCAGTCTGACTGGTCGAATTTCAAATTTGGTAATTTATTTTGTTCGAGTCGATAATAAAAAAAATTTCACAGTCAACTATGATTCAGAATTTTAGATATGCATGAGCGAAAGAGGGTTGGTTAACTCATCCCTTTCTTTATACTTTTTTCAACTTTAAAACCTTTCTAAGTTGTTGATGAAAAAGGTTTGATTCACCTCTGCACTTAAGAAATTGTTCTAATTCTTTCTTTCAGTTGTTTCAGTTTTTAAACAGATACTTAGGTATAGAAAGGATTGATTCAAGAGTCAGGCTTACTCTTGAAAATTGCTACTTCTGCTAAAATATAATATGGTTGTTATATTTTAGTTTTTGAAAAATTTTAAATCAGTTCTCTGCAATTTATTAGTATTCAATAACATAGTAATTTAAAAATTTGAAAATATTTTAATTTTCAAATTCAATTTATTTTTATTTGTTTTTTTTATTTATTTATTTTTTTTATTTTAAAAATTTCAAATTATGAAAGCATGTATCCAAATGTCCTCTTTTGGAAAATATATACTTTTGTATAATTTTTTTGAGAAATAAACAAAATATCAGCAAATTACCACAGTACATTTTCAAGCTTGGAAGGATTCCTGCTAATTAGAAATTAGAGGACTTAACACACATAATCTTCTATAATAATTTTGTGTTCAATTTTTTATTTTGTATTTTCTTCGTTAATTAATCTACTTGGGCAGATTCTAAAATTATATATTAATATTTTGTAATTTGGATTATATTATGCACTTGGGTGCAAATAAATTGACCCATTTTACACATTGGACTTTGAATGCATTTGTTCAGATATCAGAAATACAAAAACCATTTAATTTGTTCAAAAGGCCACTAATATCATTTAAAATCAGCCCAAAGAACTGAAAGCAATAAGAACTCGTAATATTTGCGTGATATCGACGCCCAGTTACAGTTTTGTTGTTTAGACATCGCAAGGGGTACTGCTGCATACTTTTATTTATCAGAAATTGAGAAATGATTTTGTTCAATTTCTCGAAAAGCGGGTTTTTGGTTAATTATAAAATATAGATTCTTTCAATGTATTTCATTTTAAAACTTCACTTTGGAAAATGAAAGAAATATTAAAGAATTGGGCTCATTTTAAAGCTGATTAATCAGTCTATCAAATATTATGTTTCTTTTTTTAATAAAATATGTTTGATTTGCAGAAAACAATACATTCAAAGTCTAAAAATAAGAGTCATAAGTACCTACCCATGAGGGTTTTCTGGTGTTGAAAAGAAGTAGTCATCGCGAGCGAACCCTTAAATGTATGGTGCAGGTATACCTACGCGCAGAAATCGCGATATCTAACGAATGACGATTCTTAGGGAAAAAGATAAGGGGACATTTTTTGTGCAGAATTATACAGCCTACAAATTTGGTAATGACTATTTTTAAGATAGCACTTACCGTTTAAGAGATATACAAATTTTTCCGAAGTTCGGAATTCTTTTTGTCTATTTTGACTGGACTAAATGGGGGAAACATAAGGAAGAAATGTCATGTTCTATTGAACATTTTTGTAATAGTGAACCTCACGTCACTTTTTGAATAAAAATATCGTAAAAGTTAAGTTACTTTTAAAAAGGTACCGCATTTTACTGGGTAGTTTACGGGAACGTGAAGTTTTAAAAATGCTTTTATTTCGTATCTAATGCATAGTTGGCTGTGGATTGTTAGGTCGAATTTTCTGCTATTGCATGCCATTTAGTAATTATGAACCAGGGGATATCATTGAACCTACAAAACTACAACTAAATAACTTAACTATTAGTGCGATATATCTTGTCAGTAGAACCTGTGTTATCCGACATTTCTAAGAATTCCTCGGTTTAATCCAAAAAGCGATTAGATTTGATTCAATATCATCCAAACATTAATTTTTACTTTACACTGAAATTTGTTTTCGAAATTCTCCAAGAAAGTACATTACTGATTTTATTCTATTATTTATTGTTCTATGTAAAGTGACACTTTTGAAAATAGTTTTCATAATTTACGTGAACTTTTTATATCGAAAACGGTTCACTACTAAATGCGAAAAGAAAATTGAAGTTGTGATTGTGTGAATTTATTGTTGCTTAAACTAGGCATCATCTGTTTTTTTAAATGTCTTTATAACTCGATATATTTTAAAATATCTATATTTACTTTTAAATTTTAGTATCCTATACATTATTAAATTCTTCATCGATTGTTTTCGGGATAAAATGTTATCAACAACTTTTTGAATTACGAAACAGCCAAGTCAGGGCTCAAAACTTTTAGGAACCGACAGTAGGCAGTTTATCATTAAGGATTGTTTGTCTTTTAGCTCTATATTTTTACATTAGGTACTCGAACTCTTTTATGTAAATTTTTTATTTAAATAACATTTAATTTTTAGCTCTTTTTACAACTTTAAAATAATTTCATATTATTATAAGTATTTTTCCGTTTCCTAAGTCGTTATAATGTATCATCACGTTTTGAAACTTAATTTTATGTTAGTTTTTGCTGTTATCATCTTGTAAACTACTTTTTCACAATTGCGATATTCTAAAGTGCAATTTAGCCCCGAATTTGCGGGTGTAAAGTGGCGTTTTTTATACCTGCATTCAACATGCATTTTACGACCTGCAGTAGGTCGTAAAAATGATTTTATTTTTTTTACACCCGGTGCAGGTCGTAAAAATGGATTTTACACCCCGCTAGAGGGTGTAAAAGTGAAAATCCGTTATTCTAGTAAAATTATTTATTTCTATATATTTACATTAGAAATAGAATTTTTCATCGCAATTGTGAAAAATAGTATATACAACGTGGGAGTAAAGTTGCTTTTCGTCCCTCGACTGCTTGTTGCACCTCGGCCTACGGCCTCGGTACAAAATTTTCTCGGGACTGAAAAGAGTAACTTTACTCCCTTGTAGTATAATATACTATTTCGTTACTATGTATAATCACCTTTTTTTTTAATTTTTATCACCCTGAAAACGTACATTTCAAAGCACGAAACTGAATTTTTTCGAGCATATAAATAACTTTTATCTATTCAAGTTATCGTACGTTTAACTAATTCTAATTAAAGATAGATAGTAAGAATAGATGATTAACCCGGTCAGGGTTGCGTGCGAATAGACTATAAAACTTCTAAATTTAATGTGACTAGACCAATTTACCATCGTCAAAAAATCTTGATTTTATCCTCGGGGCGTCGATGTTTATTTTATACCATTTAATTGAATCTCATTTGGATTTATCAATTTAATTATCGCAATGTTTAACGTTTGCTTAATTGTAAACCTACTACGTCACCGATGATGTTTTTAATTCAAACAACAAAAGTTGTATTGACAAAGGTGGCCAATTCCGTTATTAAAAGTTTATAAAAGATAATCTCGGCAGTAATAAATCATCGGTAAACTTTTATTTGGCCATATTTTACCGGAAATAATCTAATCGGGTTTGTGACAAATAAAATGTGTAAATAGTTTACGTAAAATATTAATTAATTCTACGTTCAGACTTTAGATTACTTATTCGACCGTATGAAGTTAGGAGTTTTGTAACGAGTTTTTTTGGCGATGTTTTTAAACCGTTTTTTTTGTCGAAGAGAAAGTGAAATTTTGCGCTGTAGAAGTTTCGCGGTCGATTTTCTTTGCAAAATTATCTTCAACGTTATAAAAAAATAAATTAGTTAGGGAAGACGCGGTTTATTAATTTTAGATTTCCATTCATTATGTTTATATAAAAATATGCAATGTGCAGACGATAATTAAATAATTAACTGCGTTGCAAAACGTCAGAATGTGCCATCACAGCGAATGATTAACAGTGAACTACAGTGAACCGTCATTGTATGATTTGTAGGTTATGTTTAGCAAACTGTACAGATGCTACTCTAATTATGAATTTTTTAATGCATAATAATTGTGTTTAATTTTCCGCAATGAATTTCGTAGATAATTACTACGATTCACATGTTGTGTTTATAAATAAAAAAAGTATTATCGAAGACGACTACGTGGTTGTTTATCATGCTCATTGTACAGGTTTGTTGTTCTATTTACTTATTTACTAGTTCTTATAAAAAATATAAAAACACAGAACAATACTTTCTTATCAGTTGATCAAAGAAAGCTTTGCGTGTAATATTAATAAAAACTGTACTATATTATTGTTTTCTTTTCAGATATCAACGGTTCAAATACAAGTTTATCAGAGAAGAAACGAACTGGACCACCAGAAAATACAACTATTTACACAGTAAGTTTAATATTAGCAAAGGAAAAAGTATTGAAAATTTTATTACAATTACGTTGTTATACGAATTGAGTTTTAGATTTAGTATTCCCAAAAGAAATAACAAAAAATAGAAAATATTTGTCACCAGGGTTGTTATGTTAAATTTATTTTGAGATTTTTTGGAATATTATTTGAATTTAGTAACAACGTGACTCTAAGTTTTGATTGGCATGTTCTAACTAAATCCTCTAATTTGATTGGCAGGGTAAATTGGCTATTTGCATTTTAAATTTATTGTTAAATGCAAAAGCATCAAAACTGAATTTCATGCCTGAATTCATTACCGGATCCCTCGATATGATCAATTTACTTTAAAAGCATTTTATGTTATTGTGTTATTACTTATGTAACTAAACCCACTTCATCTCTCACATAAGGTAAATTATTAGAAAGTGTAAATACTTATTGGATTTGTTAAAATTTACCTGTTATTTTTTTTAGAGTTCTTTTCATAGCTGAGTAGAAGAAATTTTCTATTGAATAATTAATCAGAAAGTATAGGGCATTTTCTCATTGATTTCCAAAATCTTATACCCCTAACTTGGGCTCACACAGACTAATCATGAGAGGACAAAGTTTCATGCATCTAAATAACCTTATAACGCGCTCAAATAAACATTAAAATAAGTCAAGCATGCAATCACTTGCCGAACCAGTACTGCACCAAATTGATAATAATTATATCTCTTTGCTATTGCTAGCTTAATCTCGAAAGTATCATGTTTAATTACGATCCATTTGATAAATAAAAAAAAATTACTGAATTTTTGACAATCTTCAATATATGCAACCCTAAAAGCACCTTAATAAATCTATAGCATTTTTGTGATTTGAGAATTTAGCTAAAATTGGATACATTTTTTTGATAAAATTAGCAATTTTTTAATGAAGATTTTGAAACCATCTTGTAGAGAATTATTTTAGACTATAATAATACATCCGCATCTAAAATTTTCAATTTTTGAACATGTTGCGTTTTGAAAATAAACTCTTTAAATGGTCTAAGCTGCTGACCATGATATATGATTGATTCCGTCGTATTTGATGATCCATTCTTCTAGATCAGAGGTGTCAAACTCATTCCAGCCGCGGGTCATTTCCTGACAAACACAATTTTCGCGGGCCTCACGAATGACTCTTGCTAACCCATCTCTATTTTTGAACGATATATCGATCCTAAAATATACAATATTCACAATAATCAAATAATCACTGAAGTTCATTGGGCCGCAAAAATATACGCGGGCTCGCGGGCCACCAGTTTTACACCCCTGCACAGTGGGGAATTTTTACGAAATCGTAGCCAAAAATAAAATAAAAAATATTTCCATACAGGTATAACGATCACGGGTATTGGTTGAGAACTAATTTCTGCGTAAGGTCCCGGTTGTCCCTACTTTTCACTCCTCATAGATAATTAGATATTTCAGTTTAAAGTTAACCTTCATTAGGGACAGTCGCGAGTGTTAATTGTTCTGCGTTTTGTAATGCAACTTTGCCCATTTATATACAATTCGTAGAAAGTGTTAAGCCAGTGTCTCACTATCAAATTTTCGTCAAAATTATCATAATATTTAGTATACAAACGGTTTTGATAGTGTGACTGCGCTGTAGTTGTATCAAAATGACGTAAGCTACATACTTTTATATGCTGCTTCTATTTTCATGACGTCACGGATTCGATTTGATACAAACGTTTTGATAAAAAGAATTTAGAACAGTTTCTATAATTTTGATGCTATCAGGCTTCCCATAGGCTGTTCGATATCCCACTCTTATATCTTTGACACTTTGACATAACGTGGACATAAACCATACTTTCAGTTTTATTTTTTAATTTTAACGCGGTTTTTAATTAGGTCTAAAAGGTTAGCAATTATTATGGCTGGTACGTGAAATCAGTTTGCTAATTGATTTGTATCAGTTGGAACCAGTATAACCAGTATATTTGAACGTATAAAACCAACTCTAACCTTACTTTTCACAGCTGACCTGTGGCTGCCATCGTTATTATACAAACTTGATTTGATAGCGAGACATGCCTCTGCATGGCTTTGACATATTTTTACGTAAATGACGTCACATCGTTTGTATAATAATTATTATAATAATTTTGATGATAATTATTTGATAGTGAGACACTGGCTTTAATCAATTTCAACAAAATGGATACTCTTCCTTAAGGTATGAAGAACATTCTACCTATTTTACAATTAAAAAATATTATTTATTGTTCATGTTTACGTAGTCTAACGGTAATCCTGAAAAGTGCCTTCTTTCGGAATTGAATATTGACTTTGCATAGACTTTTAGTATTCATCCACAAGCGTCCACAAGTTCATTTTTTTTTCTTATGTAACATTTTTTGTACTATCGTACTACTACTATTGTACTATTTATACTGCGTACGGTACGGATAATATACTGAAGTGTGCAAAAGGTCGGTGGATTTTGCCTGTTGAATTTTGCTTTAAATTAATTGTGTCAAATTGAAGACATCAAAGCTGGATGCAAGTTGACGACACAAAAGAGATATTTTGTAACCCATGACACATAAAACAAACAAACTTGATTTTTTGTATTTGTAACTTGGTGCGAATTTTGTGATCTGTTCTGAAAAGTGGAGAGTGATTTTTTGAATTAAGGCGGCAAAATGATCGTACATACTCACATTTATTGTTGCTATATTTTATTGTTATTTGGATGGTAATAGCGACTTTTGAGCAAGAATTGCGGCGAGCTGGTTGTCTTGTGCCGAGAGTGAAGAGAGACGTTTGTAAATTGCGAACATCTTCGCGATTTTACAAAGAAAACCTTCCTGCAAGCTTTTGTTGCCACAAAAGCTATTATATTGGCGATTAATAGAACAAGTGAGTTTGTTGAATATTTTACTGTGTAAAACTGAGGTTTTTACACTATTTTGTGAATCGAACACGTTTTTCGATTTGGTTATAAAATTCACGTTTTGGATGCCATCGCGTCTAAAATATCCTGAAAATTGATTATTTCATGAATGCTGCGTTAGATAAATCAAGATTTATCCTATTTACCGATTTTGATGCTTAAGAAATTGGATGATTTTAACCACGATTAAAATTTGGAGGTTAAGTTTCTCAACACATGTTCACATTTTTGTTGTACGACACAGAAGCCGTGCAATTCCATTTAAATCGATTTTCGAGATTTGAATACCACTTGAGAAGATAACACACACCACTTTCACTGTTTTCTTGCGAATAAAGAAGATTTGAGCAAAATACGGGAGCTGAATACTACATGTGCGTTCCAGCCGGAAGCCACATTGCCGTGCTGTTTGCCTACCATTCTACCACAATAATTTCGACTACGAGGTACAGGGTGATTCAAAGATTTGTGTTAATCAAGAATTTTATGAAAAAGGTACAAAATTTTATATTTGTGAACATTTTTGATTTTATGCTATTTTATTACACATTTTACATTTACACTGTGTTAAGTGGAGGTATAGAATATTGTTTGCATTTAAATAATACCATCCAGTTTACACTGTGCACACAAGTACACAAATTTACTTTCTCTTTGACAATTGTGTCAATTCTGTCTCAATTTGCTCCAGTTTCGCATCAAATTAATTCAAATAAATTACCGCTTGACTCTTTGCACTTTTTAATTGATCTTATCTCGCCGATACCTACAACTTGCAGATACTGTGGCCTTAATTTCGCAAACCGACGTAAAGCTAGCTGGGATTCACCTGTTCGAGTGTGCACATTAGGCGAGATTTTATTCCCGGTAGTATTACTTGGGGGTTTGATTGAGCCGTGTTTCACGACAACAGTTTTTGTGGCGACCAGAAGTGGGGCTCGATTTATAGGTCAGTTAGGAATTTGTAAAGTCAATTTAGGGGTGATATGGCTGACGAACAGCAGTACGAACCCATAGCCATGAGTACAGAAGGGGTGCACGATGGGCATGATCCAGTTGAGGACCTACAAGGGGAACTCAATATTGGTACCATAGACTCACCGCAAATGACTAGCACAAGAAGGGGTACTGTGGAAATGGGGGATGTTAAAATGCCGGAAGGAATAAATACAGGAACAGTAGGTCAACAAGGGGATGATAAGATAACCGAGGAGGTAAATACAGAAACAGTAGGTAAACAAGCGGACATGAATCAAATCATGGCCATGATGACAATGCAATTTAATCAATTGAACGGGAGTATAAATGAATTAAAAGTAGAAAATAAAGAGGAACTAAAAGAGGCTTTAAATAATTTAAGGGGAGATATAAAAGAAATAAAAAATGAATTAAACGGCAAAATGAGCGACATATCCGTGGAAATAACTGATAAAATGGTAAACTTAAGGGAGGATTTATTAAAGGATTTACATGAGGTCAACAAAGAGACAAAAGATCTTTTTGATAATAAAATTGAGAGTCTAGACGCGAAATTTGAGGGTGATAATAGGTTGATAAGGGAAGGTTTAAATAAAACTATCAAACGTGTCGAAAATGTAGAATTTGGTTTAGAAGCGTTACTTAAAGATGGGGTTACAAAGGCAAAAGTAGACGAAAGTATTGAAAAATGTAATACTAATTTCACGCAATTATTGCAGGAAAAAGAAATTGAAATTTTGAATAAGGTAAATAGAGAGGCTTTGGATATAACTCTTGATCCTGAGTCACAAGTCTGTGAAAAATTCAGAGAATTAGAAATTGTTAAAAGGGATCTACAAAGTTGTATTATACAAAATAATAAAGTTAGGGCCCATGTGAATCAAAATAAGGATGAAATTGTAAATCTAGGTCAAAATGTGGGTATACAAAAATCAGTTGTAGAGATCTTAAAGCAAACAGTTGATGCAAAGGTGCACGACATCAATGAAAAATTAGAGGAGGTAAAATCAGGTATGAACAATTTAGAGTCGAGCGTAACAAATCAGACATTTGTGTATGACAGGGGTGGTCATAGTATGAACAGATCGATGCAGGAGGTTTCTGCGATCATTAGTAAAGATTTGAAATTAAGATTTCACGGCCAGGGTTTAAAGGGAATTAACCCTAGACAATTTTTAAAACATGCTAAGGTGGCGGTTGAAAACCTTGGCATTGACCAATTAAAAAGCGCTCTAAATTCAATGATGAAGGGCAACGCAGAGGAATGGTTTGGGATCGTACAGGATCGCTTCCATAGTTTTGACGAGTTTAGTACTATGTTCCTAAATAGATATTGGGATCAGGATACACAGTGGTGCGTGCGTCAAAAACTAGTTTCAGGTGTATATCCGGGCTATGGTAGTCTAAATGAATATGCGGAAAGCATAATAAATGTAGCCTTGCAATTGGATCCACCTTATCCCGAAAGTGAGATCGTGAGGTGTTTATCGAAACATTTTGAGCAAGATTTCTTGAATATCGTTGCTATTAAAGATGTTACGACGATAGAAGGGCTGACCACTGTCCTGAGAAGGTTGGATGGCACGGGGAAACCTAATGTGGCCAAGGAGGAGAATTTCGGGGCTAGAGTGTGGAATTATCCCGAACGTAACGAGGAAGGTATGCGAAATCGTAATAGCGGCAATAGATTCAATGGGGGAACATTTAGGGGTGCTCCACGACAAAATGCCGGGGGTAATCGCGGAACTCCGCATAATCAAAACAGTGAGAACAGGCATCATCGCGATAGTCCTCACCAGGGACGCGGAGGTAATTTCGGAGGTAGTCGTGGGGGATTCCAGAATTGGAGAAATCGCAATGGGAATGAGCGACAAGGTGAGTCTAGCCATGAGAATAGACAGTATAGTAGTTCGGACGCGAGGCCACAATTTAATAGGCCTCCGGGAAACTCGAATTCAGGCAACGACAGAGGGAATGTTCGTGTGAACAATGTCAATATCACACATGACGTTGCAGCTACAGTAGTTGAGGGGAATGAGGATTTTCAGTAAGAGACAGTTCAGTAGCGTTGAGGGTGAATTCCTATCAGCACCCACGGGAATTCATTCTAAATGACGAGGATCAGCTTTCGGAGGCTGAGGGGAAGTCCAGTTTACCGTTTATTACAGTGAACGTAAACAATGTCAATTTCATCAGTTTAGTGGACACAGGTTCGGAACTGTCTCTAATTTCTGCAGAACTTATTGAAAGCAATGTGAGAAATTTTAAGAATTTGGTGGTCAGTACAAAGCAAGTACAGTTAGTTACTGCCAATAACAAAAAGTTTGCCCAAGCCAATAGAAGTATTATGGCTGACATTAAAATTGGTAAAGTCACGGTGCAAGAAAATTTGTTAATTATTAAAGGGTTGTCAATGGGGTGTATTATTGGCATTGACCTTATCGAGAAGTTGGAAATGATAATTGATGCTACTTGTCGAAGGATAATTATTGGAGAGGAAAGTTTTCCATGGGAAAGAGGTTCATTAATAGGGGATGATGTTAAACCAGTTTTGAAAGTTAATAATGTTAATGAGGTTCAGGAAATGAATAAGGAAAGGTTTGTTAGTCAGGGGATAATTAATAATATTGGCCATGGGAAGTTAAATGTTAATAGGAAAAAAGAATGCCAGGTAAATCAATGTTTATCACTGGAGACATGCTTCTATAAAAGCAGGGTTAATAATATCGATGTTAATAAAGGGGAAGTTCTAGATGTAGATGGTCAATTCCTCGCGAGAGTAGAACATTTGTTAGGACAGTACGGCAACTTGGTAAATGAAAAATCAGGGGTAGCCAAGGGTTATTTACATAAACTCCAGGTGGTAGAGGACAAGCCTTTTAAATGTAAGACATACCCGATACCACACGCCTACAAGGATAAAGTGATGGTAGAAATTAAAAAGATGTTGAAGGATGATATCATTAAAAAAGCATCTACCGCTTATATTAGTCCTATCGTAGTAGTAGGGAAGAAAGATGGAAGTTTTCGTCTTTGTTTAGATGCTAGGGGGATAAATGCCATCACCAAGCCACAACATGAATCTCCAGAGGAGATGACTAGTTTGTTTTCTCGATTGGGAAACAAGCGTTATTTTTCAAAACTGGACTTGAAAAACTCTTTTTGGTTAATTCAATTACATCCAGATTCGCAAAAGTTTACAGGGTTCTGCATAAACGGGTCTACTTATGTATTCAAGGTGGTACCGTTCGGTTTATCTACGAGTTCGGCAGCATTGGTGAACGCGATGCAAGGCATTCTAGACAAGTATTGTCATTTTAGTGGGCATTACATAGACGATATCATTATTTTTAGCGATACTGAGGAAGATCATTGGGAGCATTTGCGCATTATTTTACATGTCCTTAATGAATCCGGTCTAAAATTGAATTTGAATAAATGCGAGTTTTTTAAAGCTAAAATCAATTATCTAGGGTACGTAATTTCGGGGACTGAAATTGAGATAGATGAGAGTCGTGTGAAGGAAATTAAGGAATTTCCAAGACCATTCAATTTGCGCACACTTCGGGGTTTTCTAGGGTTGATGAACTATTACAAAAAGTTCATACCCGATTACTCAAAAGCCACGACACCTCTATTACAATTATTAAAAAAAGGGGAAAAATGGACTTGGGGTCCAGACAAAGAATTTGCGTTTTCGGAAATAAAAGAGGCCATGTATAAAAATTTAAAACTCATCCATCCCGATTTCAAAAGCAAATTTATTCTGCGCACAGATGCAAGCGATAAAGCTATTGCAGGGGCTTTGATACAATTTAAAGACGATTTAGAGGTGCCAATATCATTCGTATCGAGAACATTAAGGGGGCCTGAAATTAGATATTCTACTACCGAGAAAGAAATGCTTGCAATTGTGTACTCGTTGTTAAAATTGAAATTTTATTTAATAGGGAATAAATTCGAGATTCAGACCGATCATTCTGCTCTCACTTTTTTAATGCGAACTAAATTCACGAATAACCGTATCTATCGATGGGCTTTGTTGATTCAAGAGTTTGATTTTGACATCACTCATATCAAGGGAAAAAGTAATGTAGTGGCCGATGCTTTAAGCAGAAAAGACTTAGGAGATTGTGCTAAAAATGTTTTGATCGCTTTAAACCGTTTTCACACTAACGAGGTCCCGCACACGAATGATTACGTTAGAAATGTACAAGGGGATGAATGTTTTGCCGAACTTAGAGATAAAATAATTAAAAAGGATGCTAAAATTTTAAAGTCATTTAAAATCATTAATGGATTTATCGTAAAATTGCTAAGGGGATTAGAATTGTATGTGGTGAACGAAACTGCCACCATTGAAATTTGTGAACATCTACATTTGAAATACGGCCATATTGGTATTAGAAAGGTGTGGTTAATCTTCAGGGAAAACTACTTTTGCAAAAAAGACCTCAAAATCATCAAGAGAACTATAAATCTTTGCAACTTGTGTGCTTTAGGGAAGTACAAAAATTTTCATAACAAAAATTATTATAAAAGCGTGCAAACCTCAGAACCTGGAGAACTTATAGCATTAGATTATATAGGAAATCTGATACCCAGCGGGGCAGATTATAAAAACGTCTTGGTAATTGTTGATGCTTTTTCAAAATTCATAAAGTTGTACCCTACACAAACTTGCACTACTGATGTCACTATCCAATGTTTGGAAAAGTTTTGTAAAGATGTTATCACGCCTCAAACCATTCTGGTTGACAACGCTAGATATTTCCAAAGTTTAAAGTTTAAAACGCACTGGCACAATAAGGGGATCAAGGTGGCTTTTTGTTCTGTTAGACATCCTCAAGGGAATATGAGTGAAAGATACGTGCAGGAAACGATCAAGTTTCTTCGTTTGTTGACTTTCCAAGATCAAACTTCATGGTCCCAATACATTCCTCTGGTGGAGCGATTCATCAATGAAACTCCTAGCACTGTAACGGAATTGACTCCTGTATTCGTCATGTTCGGGAAACAGCCTGATAGACCCTGGATTGTTGATCACGAGATTAACTACAGAGAACATTTAATTAAAGTTAGGGAACGCCTTAAAAAAAGGAGTGATAGATACTTACAGGGTGTAAATAGTAAGATTAAGAAAAAGTGTAGCTTTGCACTTGGGGATCTTGTGATTATTCGAAGCTTACGAGTTGGTTTAAGATCCAAGGATCGTTGCCAAAAGCTTCAACTTCCATTTGAGGGTCCTTACATTGTTGTTGAGAGAAATGAGAATTCGTACACGTTGAAATATCCCAATTCAAATCGAATGCGTGGAAAATTTCATCTCGACTCTATTTATTCATACGAAGATAGAAAGTTTCTTGATGGAGAGTTGGTAGACGAATTTGATTTAAGCCCTGATGAAGATTAGATATAGTTAAGGTTAAGGAAGGGATTAGTTTTGTTAAATTTATTAGTATAAGGGGATTTTAGTTTTGCTTTTATTATTGCAAGTCATTTTGTAAATTAGATGGTTATGACTTGAGCATTAATTTTTAAGAAGTGTAGGATATTTGCATGGTTGTGACGCAAATCATAGGCAAACCACAACTTATCAGTTGGAACAACATGTTTAAGGAAGTCCACGTGAAAATTTTATAGTTAAAATTTAAAGTTAACGAAGGAATCTGTCTAAATCCGGCCCTGTATTTAATCTGCATTCTTAGATAATAGAAAATGGAAAGTTTTTATTTTTAAAAAATTATTTTATATGACGATTTTGTCAGTTTCCAATGAACGATTTAGGTTAAATAAGATGGGTTTTTAATTTTTAGATTGTTTAGTTGATTATTTAAATTAGGAAAGAATAACAGAGTCAAGCTAGTGAAACGAGAACGAAGTAAGTTACCAGTTTAGCATTTGAGTGGGTTCATCTTGTTGGTTTTTTGTTGTTTAAAAAATTTTACCTGTTTGCAAATGATTATACGATTTACGCACGATGCAATTTTTGAAACAGCGGGGCAAAGTTGAAGTGTGCAAAAGGTCGGTGGATTTTGCCTGTTGAATTTTGCTTTAAATTAATTGTGTCAAATTGAAGACATCAAAGCTGGATGCAAGTTGACGACACAAAAGAGATATTTTGTAACCCATGACACATAAAACAAACAAACTTGATTTTTTGTATTTGTAACTTGGTGCGAATTTTGTGATCTGTTCTGAAAAGTGGAGAGTGATTTTTTGAATTAAGGCGGCAAAATGATCGTACATACTCACATTTATTCGCGTTTTACATTACCATTGGTGGCGCTGCAAACCATACGTTTTAAATGGATTTATGTAAACAAATTCATTGTGTAAACCAATGATAACAAAGTAAAATACTTTCTAAATGAACTTCGAAATTATTCCGTGTGGTGGCGTTTTGTTAATGTAAAACGCGAATTGTTGCTATATTTTATTGTTATTTGGATGGTAATAGCGACTTTTGAGCAAGAATTGCGGCGAGCTGGTTGTCTTGTGCCGAGAGTGAAGAGAGACGTTTGTAAATTGCGAACATCTTCGCGATTTTACAAAGAAAACCTTCCTGCAAGCTTTTGTTGCCACAAAAGCTATTATATTGGCGATTAATAGAACAAGTGAGTTTGTTGAATATTTTACTGTGTAAAACTGAGGTTTTTACACTATTTTGTGAATCGAACACGTTTTTCGATTTGGTTATAAAATTCACGTTTTGGATGCCATCGCGTCTAAAATATCCTGAAAATTGATTATTTCATGAATGCTGCGTTAGATAAATCAAGATTTATCCTATTTACCGATTTTGATGCTTAAGAAATTGGATGATTTTAACCACGATTAAAATTTGGAGGTTAAGTTTCTCAACACATGTTCACATTTTTGTTGTACGACACAGAAGCCGTGCAATTCCATTTAAATCGATTTTCGAGATTTGAATACCACTTGAGAAGATAACACACACCACTTTCACTGTTTTCTTGCGAATAAAGAAGATTTGAGCAAAATACGGGAGCTGAATACTACATGTGCGTTCCAGCCGGAAGCCACATTGCCGTGCTGTTTGCCTACCATTCTACCACAATAATTTCGACTACGAGGTACAGGGTGATTCAAAGATTTGTGTTAATCAAGAATTTTATGAAAAAGGTACAAAATTTTATATTTGTGAACATTTTTGATTTTATGCTATTTTATTACACATTTTACATTTACACTGTGTTAAGTGGAGGTATAGAATATTGTTTGCATTTAAATAATACCATCCAGTTTACACTGTGCACACAAGTACACAAATTTACTTTCTCTTTGACAATTGTGTCAATTCTGTCTCAATTTGCTCCAGTTTCGCATCAAATTAATTCAAATAAATTACCGCTTGACTCTTTGCACTTTTTAATTGATCTTATCTCGCCGATACCTACAACTTGCAGATACTGTGGCCTTAATTTCGCAAACCGACGTAAAGCTAGCTGGGATTCACTTGTTCGAGTGTGCACATTAGGCGAGATTTTATTCCCGGTAGTATTACTTGGGGGTTTGATTGAGCCGTGTTTCACGACAATACGTATATTTACGTATAATATAGCAAGTGTGCTACTGGGGATTCTTTCATTGTAGGTTCTGGAGCCAAATAAAAATCTTTATCCGGATTCGGATTAAAATATTTTTTGTATTTTTTCATCAACGACCTCAAAAACATCGAAAAAGTGGATTTTTTACGAATTTATTGGCAAATTCTTATTTCAACCAGCCATATTGGAACCGCCATTTTGTTTTTCAAAATTTTAATGTTAGATTCGTAATCAGCAACTTCAAAAACATCGAAAAAGGGGATTTTTTACGAATTTATTGGCAAATTCTTATTTCAACCAGCCATATTGGAACCGCCATTTTGTTTTTCAAAATTTTAATGTTAGATTCGTAATCAGCAACTTCAAAAATATCGAAAAAGTGGATTTTTTTACAAATTTATTGGCAAATTCTTGTTTCAACCGGCCATATTGGAGCCGCCATTTTGTTTTTCAAAATTTTAATATTGGATTCGAAATCTGTGACCCCAAAAACGTTGGTATACCAAATTTGAAAAAGTTCCGATAATCGTCCTATTTATGGCCACGATTTCACGAAAAATCCCCACTGTGCCCTGTTCTAAATGACCATGATAATATATGGTCAAATCTATCATTAATATCATTTGGTGATCCATTCTTCTAACATACCTGAGCTAAGCAGATGATAATTATTAAAAAGATGGAATAATAAACGAACGTCAAATTTTAACTGCAGTCTTCCAATATTCACATAATTAAAATTAAAACACCATTAACACCGCCAACGTTACTCTTTGGTTTCAAAATTAAGTATACTACCATAAAGTATTTGCTATACCATCAAACTACCATATGCATGTCTGCAATTTTTTACGATTTAAGAAATGGAATCAACTTTGCATCAACGAGTTTGCATTAAATTGTGTGTTAAAAATGGTGCGGAAGCCTTGGAAATGTTTGAAAACTGTTTCGGCCATTATGATTTATGACTATCGAATACCAACGTTGTTGTGTGGCACAAACGGCAGTGGCAGGCCGTAACATCAAAAACCGACAAAAACATTGATAAAATCAAATAAATGCTGGGTGAAAACCTCAAATTAGCCATCAGAAATGTAACAGAGAATTCGAACATTGCTTATGGATCCGTTCAAGACATTTTTATTAATGGTTTGGCCCTCAGCACGGTCCGTGGCCCTCAGGCGTACCGCTGTAAAGCTGGTGCCGAAAGAGCTGAATTTCATGCAAAAAATTTCGCAAAAAGGTTTCGCATTGACGTCGCGAAAGACGATTTTCGAGGTTCAATCTGATCCAACGTTTATTAAACGCATCATTACTGGTGACGAGACGTGGATTTATGAATATGACCAGAATGCAATCCAGATATCAATCGAGCGTATACCAAATAAACCAAAATCGCAGACATGCATCAGATAGATTTACTCAAGACGGCGTAATTTTTACAAATTTCAAGTTACGATGCTGAAATTTGGTGGAAATGTAAATGTCTGATGCGGAAGCCTAATAAAATCTAAAAAAGTCAAATCAGGTGATTGAGAGCGCCACACGGTGGTCATTCCTGAAACTTTTTGAATTATGGTAAAAATTTGTACAGAGAGAGAGAGAGAGAAAATGTAGGAAGAGTTATTCATTTTCATTCAAATACTAAATAATACCGTAAGAATTGGGTTATATTTTTTATTTAATAATTATAATGCGTTGATGCACTTTTATCTTTATAAATTAGAAAAACTCTGGGTTTAATCTGACCAGACTTCCTGGGCGATAAATTTTATTTCTAATTTCTTATGATTAACGAACATTATTATAATTAACATATTGGTTGACATTATACCTATCAATTTTTCATTGTTAAGGTGTCATATCCAATCATATCCTTAAGCTTACACACGGTATCATAAATTTAGAGATTGGACATGTAGTGGCGCCATAATACAGCCACCGTGCACGCTTATACTACAACCAGCCTGAAAAATAATGTTATCTAATAATCTTAAAAATAACTGCTTTATCGGAAATTGTTCAAAATTTTCATTTTCAACTTTTGTTTTTCATAGCATAGCATATTTGACTGCGGAGTATGTATTGCAATGATATTCTCCCTTAAATGAATACTCACCCCAAAAAGACCCCAAAAATTAGCTTTATGCCGGAGTAGAGTTTTTCTCTTGTACAGGGCTGATGGGTTCAAAAGACAAAACAACGAAATAGCAATTTGTAGCAAACATAATTTATTTAAAAGAAAGAAATTTTTATATAAGAGATTTGCATCAAATTTTTATTTGGACAATAAATTTGTCTCAAACCAGAGGTGTCAATGTGTAACGGCTCAGATATACACGTGACATTTAATATTCCAAATTCTGAAGCTAAACGTGTATATCCGTTCATTTGTGTAACAGGTGTAATTTTATAAAATCAGTAAATACAAGTTTTATTAATAAAATCACTAACAACACAAATCGTTGTTTGATCTGAGTTTATTAATTTTAAAATAAATTTCTTTACCTTACAAATGGTAAAACTTTCACTTTGATGAAATACGTCCCAGGAGACGCACTGGTGACCATGTGTTGATCCAAATAATCCAGTATCCTTGGAGTTGCAAATGTTCCAGTCCACTACCGGAATTCATGTGCTCGCTTCATTCACGATTAACACTTAATTTTCACCTAATACGCGCACGTGATTATCCACTACTGTGAATTTACAAATTGATTCCTTGATCAAAAAGAACTTGATACGAGTTCCCCAATTGGAATTTATCCAAGAAACTCTCGACACGAGTTCATCAATTGGATTCTACCAAGGAACTCCTCTCTGCTTGAGTTTCACCCGGGTGAAACTCAAGCAGTTTTCCCAGTTTTTGAAAAATGGATATTACGTAGTGGGAGTTTTTTATCCTGGTTAGCTAAATTGGCTCTTATAGCAGGCAACATAACGTTGTTTATCGTGCACGCACTAAATTTTATTCACACTTTACATTTTCTAGAACTTGGCGCTATTTTCAAATGAAAATTATACACAAGGCGTGTCACAAGTTTTGTATTACACAAATAAATTCAGAAATGTTTTGTTTTGTGTGTAAAATTGTTACAAGTAATGGTTTTGTAAATTTGATGCAAATTCTATTCTCATATCAGCCAAATCAACTGATTACTGAATCAAAAATCAAATAAAATTAAATTACTATCTCATTTGTTTGCTGGCACTCTTAATTGATGGAAAATATCACCACAGTATATTGGAGCCGAAGCCCCTTTAATCTCCTCATCTCAATGAGCCCTCTGAAAGTACAGTTTCACTGGTTGTACATTGGAATGAATGCCCCCAAAAGGAAAATTGATCAAGTATGATAGAATATTATAGAAACGTAAAATATCTTTATATTTCTACAGTTCATTATTCTAATTTAAATATTTCAATTTATTTTTTCTTTTTTTTGGGTTAGTGGACTATTAATAATTATTGGTTTATGTAAAACTCAACTGAAAAAGATTTTCAAAACATTTATAACTTCATTAAATAAATTGTCATCCATTTTACTATTAACTTTGTATTCAGACGAAGCTGAAAATAAACATAGCGAAACAGTTTTACATAAACCAATAATAATTGATACTCCACTAACTCAAAAAAAGAAATAATAAATTAATAAAAAATGGACGAAAATATTATATCCTTAAATATTTCATTTTTTTTTTCATTTTCTAATCAATAGATTCCAGAATTTAAGTAAAATATCTGGGTTCATTTTAAAAAAACCATGTAAAATCTTCTAAACGTTTGATTTGCAAGTTAAACATTTTTTGTACAGTCCCAATCGTATCATATCTGTGGATAATTGGCACAATGTAACTTTTCCCATTTTACCTATTCTTCGAAACATTCATAACACAGTTTCTAAAAATGTTATGATTTTTATCCAAAATAAGATTTGTATTATGCTGTACAACTAATCTTTCTATTCATTCAAAACTTCGCAAAATAATTGATCTATAGGGCTTTTCGTTTCAGGGAAATTTTTTAATTGTGCTGAGAGAAAATTCTTGCACACAGTTTATCCCAATTTTAGCAAACCATTTTAAAACATTTCGATAGTTTTTGGTTAATCGATTGTTCAAAAATATGTACCTATTAAAAAAAAATAAAGAAAATTCGCTTTTTTCTGACCTCCTGACTAGGCTTAACCCCTTAAAAGAAATTGGATTTCCTCTATTTAAATTGTGAATTCAGTAAGGGTTTTCTTTTTATCTATGGTTTCAACAAAAGAGCGATCAATTAGACTTGTGGGCACTTCTATTATGTACCTATATCTTGGGCACTCTCTTTTATTGCTCGCATGATCAATTTTTGGAAAATTCTAGTTTCCGCACGATAAAGTGACTCCTTTAAATTTTAAAAGTTTATGGAAATAACAGCATTGTAAAGATAGCTGTAGGGGTTGTAACTTGTAAGAACCCCATGTTCTATCGTTTTTGTTTATTGTAGGTAATAATAAATGCGCGTGGTCGAACTTTGGCTGCTCTAATAGACTCGACTCGACCTTCGGTCTCTTACATTTAGTAAACAACAAAATTAAACTCGTAAAAAAATTTTGTTTATAAAGATTTAGGATTGCGTGTTTATCACTTTACATAATAAAAAACGATTTCCGCAATATGTTTTTTCTTAACTTACCTACTTATCAGTACAATCACACCAAATGTCAGTATTGTATAGCTGCATGGGAAGTGGTTTGGGAAATAGATAGTTTCATACCTTTACAAAACTTAAGCCAATAATGTTTTCAAAAAACCCTTTTTTTGCATCATTTCAAAATTAAAATTTTTTATCCCTTCCCTCCCCAATATTTTAGGGAGTTGGCAAAATCACTCAAAAGTTGGTCAAGTTCCTTCTTCAATCCTTCAAAAAATATTTTTTGATAGTTTCTTTTTACGGTGATGTGAGCATTCTCGTCAAGATTAATTTGTGATTCAATTATTTATTGTTTGTTTGTTTTATCCAACTCCCGATTCCACTGAAATACTTTGTAAAATAAAGTGAAATATTCAAATGTCGCTGCTCAAACATTAAGCAGCACAATCCAAATACAATTAAACAATTTTAATGAAAGATTATAATTTCAATTAAACTTTGTTTGAAAATATGTTCGGGTATTTTCCCTCTGGAAGTTACTTTTATTATTTATCAATACATAAATCCTTTATAAGAGAACGAATATTGTGGGATTCTCATTTCAGCAGTTCAGCTTCCACTGTAATCCAAACTAAATATTAAAATCTTTTACATTTTACTATCAATATTGCGATACTTAAAAAACTATTTATCCAGTGCATTAATATTTATGTTGTAATAAAAGTGTGTATATTTCTTTCCAGTATAAGTAAATACACATTAAGGTTTTGATAAGAATGAATCGTTCCTTTATTATTACATTAATAGATGTCACCAATTTTACCTAAATATTAACAGTCACATTTATGTAACTACACTTTTTGTAAAGTTATGCCTTTTTTAATGTGCGCAGTTTATTCTTTCAATTATGAGCCAACTGTTAAGTTTATATGTGGCAAAGTGGGGTTCCTATTTATGGAATAGTTTATTACCTGTACACTAACATTGATTTCTGTTTTGTAAACAATTTTAACCACAATAAATTTTTCTAGGTTTCCGATAGGGACACTTTAACATCGGTAGCGGCTAGATTTGATACCACACCTTCCGAATTGACCAAATTAAATAGACTGACCTCATCCATAATATTTCCTCGTCAACAATTATATGTTCCTGTACGTTCATCAACCGATTCAGATCAAACGGAATCGACACAAGAAGATCTTCACGATGATTTACCTCTTGAAGAAAAAGGTTAGTAATCGTTCGGGTTCTTAAAAAGTGTTTTACTAATTTATTGCATCTTTTCTAGAACTGTTAGATAATTTAAGACCTGTTAGTCCCAAACCCGGTCATGCAGAACGAGTTAGAACCCCATCCTATAATCAATCCTCAATACCAGAACAAGATGAAGATGCAACGGCATACACAGAAAGATTCCTTAGGATTAATGTTCGTCACATTACCGATGGTCAAGGGGTGGTCGCTGGAGTACTTCTTGTCACTCCAAATGCGGTTATGTTTGATCCGAATGTATCTGATCCTTTAGTTATTGAACATGGACCTGAGGCTTATGGAGTTATCGCGCCTATGGAATTTGTAGTCAATGTCGCCATTTATCATGACATTGCGCATATGAGAGTAGGCCACGTCGAGGGAACTAGTGGAGAGAAACCAGAAATTTACTATGCAAAACATGCCATGAAAAACATCGACGATCATGAGCCGGATTCGCTTATGGTTAAGGACGAAACCTTTCCCGAATTGGGTAAGTAACTCCTAAAAATCAGCAAACACCACAAAATCATAGTTTTTAATTTTAGTTGCCGGTGATGATGCGGAATCCGTATGTTCAAGTACTGAAAGGGAAGGCGATGCTTTTCCAAAAGCATTCGATCGAGATTTGGTAACACCGACAAATTTAGACGATTCCGAGCAACCACAACATTCATTGGAAGAAAGAAGAAAATCATTATTAGATCATCATTGGGCGGTTCCATCTAAAGATAGGTATGTTATTCATATTACTATTCAGGATTATTCCACACTTGTAATGAAGTATTTGCAGGTCGGTGGATGATGAAGGTTCAACGAGTACTCCACAACATTTGCAAGAGGAGCAGGAAGAAGAAAGTGAAGATGAGAGTTTTGTTAAACAAAGCTGTCATGACTCGGGAATTGATATTCGCGAAACTAGTAGTAGTAGTAGCGCAATTCAAAATATTACAGCTAAAAAGGTTAATTTTAATTTCAATTCTTATTTTAATTTATTTCACTTCATTTTGTATTATTTTATGTTTTATGTATTTCTTCTTAGTTAGTTTTATTTTCCTTTTACAGAAATATAGTGATGCTGATATTATTTTATCTAAAGATTGGGTACCCCCTATAACAATTGCACCCACACAGGTTACCACAACTTGCGAAATCATCAGTCCGGCTCGGAAGAAAACCAGTTCGGTATCGTTTAGTTTGGATTCTAGTGGCGGTGAACCTTTAACTCCTCCTCTTTCCTCTAGTGTACCTGACGGTAAAGACTCAGACAGTCGCAAAAACAAGGTAAAGTTTAATTTTGTTTGCATGATGGGTAAATTATTTAATTTTAAAATTGTTGCTAGATGTTGAAGCGTCTGTCATATCCTCTGGCGTGGATGGAGACTTTCACGGGCGAAAAGGAAGAAGATAAATCTAGTCAACCAAGTTCTGCTGATAGTAGTCATCACGGATCAATGTTCTCAAAAGTTTTTTCGAGGTAGGTAAATGTAGTTTTGGTGTGTTGAAATTTTTATTAACACATTAATATCATTTAATCCATTAACATTGCTTACTTGGGGTGCAGCTCTCCTAAGAACTTGGTGGATTTTGGCACGGGTTTATTTCTGAGCAAGACACCCTCTGAAGAGAGCGGAGGTTCAGGAGGACCTTGTTCGGGTGGTAGTGGAGGTCCTCCGTTAACACCTGGTGTTTTTACTGATTCGCCTGCGAGTGCTAGTGAAAGTTCTAGTTTCTTTCCTTCTAACATAATTAGCTCCATGGGGGCATCTGTGGGTGCAACGGTTGGGGCTATGGGCGCAACTGTGGGTGGTGCTGTTGGGGCTACTGTTGGCGGGGCCGTCGGGGCTGTGGGAGGTGCCGTAGAGGCTACCGTTGGTGCTGTAGGTGCAACGGTAGGGGCTGTGGGTTCAACCGTTGGGGCTGTGGGGTATGTTTTTGTTGCTTGTTTTGTAACCAATATTCTGCTTTACTCCAACTTCTCTTGAAAACTTTTATGAAGTAATTAACCTTAATATAGTTATTAATTAGTTGACCTTCCATTGTATTACTATAATTGATTGAAGAAAGTGGTCAATAAAATTCAATATCTACCAGTTTTCACCCATTATCAAAAGCTATAAAGATTTTATTTTACACTGCCCCATAGGTCCTTTGATCTAAAGGGTGGCTAGCCTTCATATCCAATTCTGAGAGCTAGAATTTTGTGAGTTTTGTGGCAGGTAATTGTAGAAACAAGAAGCTGACATTATTGGGCACCTGATAATTCAATACAACAAAAGAAGAAATAAAGAATTAAGGGGTTATAAGGTTATAACAGTTTTTGAATTTGGAGTTGTTTTTTAAAAAAACCCTTACAATTCAAATGTAGAATGTTCAGAATAATATTTTTAAACTATGTAGTTCACCCAGAATTAATTCCTAAAATAATTAGGAGGCTAACTCCAGGTATATGTCCCTATATCCCCCCCCCCATTTTGAATCCAAAATAGTCTAAATTAGTCTAAATCGTTTGTGCCTCGAAAGGTGGCTGGGGACATGCACCTGCTAAAAAAGATTTTAAAAATTTAAAACGTTATGAACACTTGACTCAATTAATTATATTTATGTTAGTATACAAACCTTGATGTATTGAGCAAGAAAAGGTTACTTGCTTGATAAAGAGAAGCTTTAAATTGCTGGGTGTTTTAAGTTTACAATTGGCAAATTTAATATTTTAATTGGCGTTCTTGCTAGAATACGTGTCTATTATTTAAATATTTATTTTTGTGCACAAAATTTTAACCATGCATTCACCATTTTTTAAATGTTTCAGCATATTTCTGTGTTTCAAATTGTTTTAATTGACGACTAATTGATTTTTTTCATACTTTCAGACGTTCATCTGTGGGAACTTTCATGAGACAACCAGAAAGTTTCAAACCAACGAAAATTCCTCCCCCAAAATTAGATTATAGATCAATGGTTTCGGTGGATGATATGCCTGAGCTGTTTGTTTCTTTCGACAGTAAGTTTGAAGCAAACTTTTTTATTTAAAATTTTTGGCATGATTTGTTAGATTAGGTCAGAAAACTAAAATATTAGATGAAGTTTTAAATTGTACAATTATTTATCGGTTTCTAACAATTTAACAATCAATTAGTATGCTTTAATTAATCACAACAATTTTGCACTTTAATAATTTTGCATTATTTGTTTACTGCGGCAGTTCGATATCCGCAATGCGGGCTTGATAAAAAGCTGGGTAGGTCGCATGCGCGTGCGCACTGCATATTTATGTTGTTTTTTTCAAGTTGTATCAGATTTTTTTAATTATGCACTGTAGTTCCTCACTTTTTAAAGAATTATTTTTAACCTTTTTGTTCCTCTTTATTAGTTTTAATTACCTCTTGCTTTTACCTTTAGAATTGATTCCTCGACCTGCTCGATCGTGTGATGACCCACCATTATACCTAAGATTACGTATGGGAAAACCAACCAACAAAACCATTCCACGTTCTACACCACTCATGTCTTACGGAAAGAAGAAGATGAGACCTGAATATTGGTTTAGTGTACCAAGGAATCGTATCGATGATCTTTATAGTTTTATTCATGTTTGGTTTCCACAACTTTATGGTGAATTGGATGAAGAACAGGTAATTGTTTTCTTATTTTTAAAATTACCGAGGTCCTATATTACTTGAACGTTTTGTCTACAATTTAAATTTTTATTAAGATTAACAAGAGATGGTTACAAGTACCACAATTTGCTCCAAGGAAAAGGTCCATTAGTACTGTTATTAAACCAACATTCAAAAGAAATTTAGTGAGTCAACTGAGTTGTGGCACTGCATTCATTAATGCTTAATTTTTGTGGTTTATTACTTAACTTCAATTCTCATGAGGGGAGTTTTCACAATTTTTGTTTACATACCTGCTTATTTGATACATCTAAAAATTTTAATCAATGGTTACTAAAATTGAATTAGCGACTCTGTGGTCTAGAATTAACTTTTGAATTAATCATTGATTCATTTTGAAAATCATTAAAATGTGCAATATATTTCTATTTGTACCTTCCTTACTTGTTTATTGTTTGATTGGTTTTCACTTATTTAATGTTAGAGGAAGGAGTATGGACGAATCCTTAAGTTTTGTGCCAAAATTAACTGAAAGCAGTTTCTGCCATTGGGTGAAACGGAAGCCAAAGTGGTAGATTTTAGGGTTTTTTTTTTAGAAAAATATGAAATGCGATAAGATTGAAATATCCATATTATAATATTATTAGACAAAAAAATTTCTCTCAATCCTTTCTTCTTCTGACAAAACCCCCATTAGGAAGGCCTCAAAAATGTTATGCAGCAGGGGAAGGTTAAAATAAATTATCCTTAGGTAAGGTTGGGGGGTTTAGAAAATCTTATAAATCTTGCATGGGTAGGAGGAGTCAAAAGTTTAAAAAATCGTTCTTATGTAATTAATGGACGCTCCTGTATTGAATTAGCAGGGTTGCCACAGATACACTTTTGTCACTTTTTTTGAAAATTGTACACTATTCTTCACTTTTTTGAAAAAAATTCACTTTTTTCACTTTTTTCATGATTTCCCTTACAAAAATTTAATTTTTTGATAATTTTTTCTGATAAATTCATAATTTTCAAATTTTTTAAAAACATTTCAAATGTTTACCTTTTTTAGATTTCTTTTTGTTGGTGTTTGTTAGATGTAAGGTGATTCTAAAAAGTAAAATCAGAATCACACAAACCCTTGTCGATGGTGCTGTAAATTTGAGAAGTGAAGAAAGAAAAGCTATGGAGACTACGAATAAGTCTTTAAATGGAAAGATCAAATAATATCAAACTTTTTTACCAAGAAACCAAAATTTTCTTGATCGCTAACTTATATTTATGTTAATTTATATAAATAAAATAATATTATTATTAATTACGTGAAAATATTTTTACACTTTTTGTCACTTTTTTCACTTTTTTTTTAAATTTATACACTTTTTTCACTCACTTCTTGCTTAGAACTCTGTGGCAACCCTGAATTAGTTATTACTTATTCTTATTACCATGGCTAGCAGGTCACCAAATAAATTACCATATTTGTTTAGGAATTTTAGGTCTAGAATCGAATCAGCAAAACATAATTAATAAATTCGCAATAAAAAGATAAAATTTATTGTCATGTTGACATTATATTTGGAACACATTTTTCAGCATTATTGTTCTCAATTTGGAAATGATACTATCGGAATAAAAAGTTCTGCTTTTTTTAAACATTCAAAACTAGTCTTTAATCAAAGGATTCTCAAAAAAACCTTAAATTTGATAATATGGCGGCCATTCAAAGTCAAAATTGCAATTTTCGGTAAAACAAAAGTCATTTTTGGTTTATATTTTATAAAATAGAAAATACGCATTGAAAATCCAAAAGCTTCGATGAACGACTACTTCTGAATGTTTAAAAAAAGCACACAAAATTTGAGATAGATTGGTGCACAGGTTTTTGAAATATCTTGCTCACCGATTTGAAAACGTAGTTTTGAGATAAACGCTTTAACTTTGTTATATTTTATTAATATTTTGTAACAAAAAAATTACCACGCCGTCACTAAATAAAGCTCATTTAAATACTTAAACTGTTGCACAAAGATATGCATACACTTCTCCACACAAAAATTGGAAAAATTACCCAATTTTGAAACACTTGTTTATGCAAACATGAAAAAAGAAAGATTTATTATAATAATTTATTGTGGCTCTCATGGTTATGACATAGAAACAAAATGTACACGTTATTAAACATTTGGTGAAAAATAAAGGGACATTTTATATACAGTGGAACTCCAATATTTGTTATTAATCCGTTCCTGGGGCCCTATTCTTGAACTTACTCGAATTTATTCGCATGCGAAAGTAGCGAAATCTGAACAATGATGGATAGATTACTCAAGAATACCAATTCATCATTGGTCAAACTTCGTCACATCGCATGCGAATGAATTCGAATAAGTTCAAGAATAGGGCCCCTGAGGGGAGGACGAATATTAAAAACTTATTGTCAGTGCTCATCCACTTTTATTTCGAATGACATATGTGTCCTTTTTATAAATCAATTTTTTGAGACAAATAAAATCTCGTTAAATCATTTATGCGCGTCAGTAAAAATCTGCGAAGCGAAAATAAAAGAGGTTTCAACGGATGGATTTTAAACAAAATCTAATCAGTTCTTTAAACCGTTTGTTCCAACAAGTGTGCGAAATATTTAAAAGAAATCATAAATATTAAAAATAATATTAAATATAACGTCGGAGATGGGACGAATATTAAACTTTTCGGGCGAATATTAAACAAAAATTTCAAAAAAAAACAGGACGAATTTCGAAAAGTACGAATATTGAAGGTCTACTGTATTTGAAGTAAAATTCAACATTTGAAATACTAATACTATCATTTCAAGATCAAAATAAATAATGTGCATTTTAAAATCTATGGAACAAATTCATCTCCCATAAAATTTTTATTTTTTATTAATTTTGCGAGTTAAGAACTTTCGGGCAATGTTGTTGCTGATTTAATTTTGTACAACAATTGGAAAAAATTCCGAAAGCATTGTACATAGAAGTTGTTCTAATTTCGTCATAAAATCAGGTTGTAATAACCCATACTGACGAGCCTTATCAACATGTCTGACCTTCTTACGACAATAAATTTCAAGATAAGAAAACTGTTGAATTAATGTGCATATTGAAAATAAATTAGTAAACATAAACAGAATTATATATGTAGAGTTTAATGTCTTCTAACTTCCTTTCTTCACACCACCTAATACTAATTTCATGACAAACAATTTATTGTTTTTAAATACTTTTTATTTCAAGACTTTAAATTCATTCTTTGTTTTTTTTTAGAAAAATTTAAAGGAATTTTTTATCCCCCCCCCCCAATTATTGACCATAATTGCGCCTATGCATGAAATACACAGTGTTTTTGATAATTGAATTTTAGCAGTCAAACAATTTTCAGGTTTATTATCTCCCAACTTCTGCAACTTTATGGAAACTTAAATAATATTTTATATTTTGAAGAAATTGTTGGTTTCATGAGCACTAACGAGTTTTTGTACTTTGGGTTTTGATATTGCTATTATCGCTGAATAATCGCTGATTTAACTAAAATGCCATGTGCAAGGTATTAATAAAAGTTTTACAAAACAAACCAACATTACCATTAAACATTTAGTCTTTGTAAAGGTAAATGAAATTACAAATTTTACAAAAAAAGCTAATTATCATGTTTGAAAATTTTGCCTACAAATTGTTGTAATGAAGATGATGTAACTCATTTTCAAAAATTTGCTTTAAAAATTTCAATGAAGGTTGATACTTTTTTAAATATGAAATCATGATGTTCTTACGGTTACTGGCCGAATTAAATAGAACAATTAAAAAATGCTTTTGTCATTTTGTTTAGGTGCGACAGCGTGGCTTCAGTTTGGTGGAATTAGATACCGAGCTGTGGAGCAACGAGCCAACCCCATCGGCAAGTCGGCATGGAAGTCAAGATGGAGAAATAAGTGAACTTACCAAAGAAAGTTGGGAGGTAAGCAATCGATTTTTTTTACATCAAATTCGACCTTGAAATTAAAAAGTACATTAATTATTATTTAAAAGAAATTGCTATGATTGACTTGTTTATCATTGGGTGCAGCTAATCAAGGCGCCTTATGTAAAGATCTACAGCATCATCAAGACACAAACGATGTCGGCGGATAGCACTGATGAGGTGATTCACTTGCACGCCACACGACACACTGGATGTGCCCCCTACATAGAGATGTGTCTTACATTTAGCAAAATATTGTGACCTTTCTAGTCTAGTCTTTCCTTAGAAACAACAAAAACGACATTCCTTTAACTTACAAAATTTGTACATAGCTGAATTTGCTTGCTTTAGATTGTTAAATGTACCCAATTAAAGCTGATTGTATTTTACTAGACTAGGTTAGAAAAAAGTATAGAATTATATTATGTTGTTTTGATTTTCAAATGTGAATAAACTAAGTAAAATACCCTAACAAATGAAAATATTGAATAACTATTATTGTCCACAAATCTTACCATCTTTTTTTTTAAATTCCATTCTCATGTGTGATTTAATCTTTACATAATCAGTAACTTGTTCAGTAATAAAAATCAAACAAAAGAACATCTGCACACCTCAATATTTAAAATATTACTTTCCAAAATACTTTTAGTAGAAAGTTGTTTTAATGTTTATTTTTAGATCAAATTGGCATAAATATGTACACTTATTTTTAGACAAGTTTGTGGACAACTAAAAACGTTTTACAATTTAAACATGAGTTAGATTTTTTCAATTTTGTTTAGGTATATCATTCGATTTTGTTAATTTTACGCCTTTGCTTCCTACAATAATTATTTTAGCGAAGGCGAAAAATTATTAAATTTCTAGTTGTTTTATATTGCACTGGCGCGCGTCGTAGGTATTGTTTTAAATTTTCGATTGTTGCCTTTTTATTAATGTTTTAATTGATTCTCGTTTTATTATCAACGATTTAATTGTTCTTAGTTTGTTCACATAAATTTTAATATTTGTGTTAATTAAATTTTCGCGGACCTCATGGTTGTTTTAGTGTGTATTTGTATTTAAAATTGTGATGCTCAATATTGTACAATCGAATATTGTTTAAATAATGCAAATATTAAAAGTGCTTTGCAGCTTACATAGTCAAGTAGATGAACAAACACACAGGAAAGACAACTTAATGTACACGAACACATTTTTGGTGTATTAAATCGATTTGTTTCCTATGCTAACGAAATTTTTCAAAATTATTAGGTGCTGCCCATGTCGGATGAATTTCGAAAAGCTTTATACTCTTCATCTGCACCTTCGCTCGATGTCGAGCTTGCACCACCCGAATTGGTTGGAACGACCGAAATTTTAACAGACGAGCATCGAGAGTGTCTATGTCGTCATCTACCAGCTCGTGCAGAAGGCTACTTGTGGTCTCTCATATTTAGTACCAGCCAACATGGGTTTAGCCTTAATTCAATGTATCGCAAAATGTTCAAATTAGAGTCTCCAATTTTGCTCGTCATCGAAGACACAGACAATAATGTAAGTAAATTTACATTCATTGTGTATGTAAATAGAAATAATACAACAATTAACATTTAATAAATATGTTGAGTGCTTTTAAATTGGTTGTAATTTGTAACATTGTTCTGTTTACATGGCAATTACTGTAACCTGCAATTATCTAGTCACGATTTTAGAATAATTTTAAAGTCACTTACATTTTGGTTAATAATTACACAATACATTTTATAGTGGTACTTGAGAGTCAACCGTACTGAAACTTAAAGTAAATATTATTACCTCCTGCTGGCTGTTTGTAGCAAAAATTGTCAAGTGACATAAATCCTATACTTTTGCTAAACAAAAATTACTGCAAATTTATTAGAAGTAATGTATTGATGTACAACAAGAAGAGGGTAAACTTTAATTTAAAAAAATTTAAAATATTTTAGACCAATAATTGATAAGGGATTTATTATGGAAATAATTATGTGCAAGCTATAATAAATTTTATTGTCCTTATTTGGGACTTTTTTTATTGTAAATATTTCGATTTGGGTTACTTTAGAGCAAAATCTCTTTGTTTAAGAGCATAATTTAAAGACCCTATACATTTTTTTTGTTAATCGATCGGTTAAAGAGTAGCAGCCACAGTATATATTTGCCAATTTTTATTAAAATTAATTTATATCGAATTCTTTTTTAAATATTTTGACACAGAAAATCAATTTAATCCTGAAGGAGTATTTCATAATAATCACAAAAAAATAATGAAAAATGTAGATGTTGGCAAATCAAGTCAAACAATAGGCGTAAATATCGCAATTAAATTGCGAAAGTACCTAAATTGCTTGTGAAGTATATCTTCAGGTGTATGCATTAATTTTCTGGTTTCACACATAAAAATGTCCATAGCTACAAAATGTAAGTAATAAAGATGCCTGCATTTTTTTCATTTGACAGCTATAAAAATTAGTTGAAAGAAGAACGCGTCACAAACTTTTTTTTTATCACATTAAAAATATCAAATTTCGTCCCAAATAACGAGCATTTGCGGATATCATTCAAACTTCTGCTGAAACACGTCGATAACTTGAAGAAGCTTGACAAAGCGCTATTAGAACAACCCAAAAAGTTTGAAAACACCAGCTAATACCTGGCGAAACCGTTCATACTCATAGCCACCGACAACAAATGATCAATTTGAACCATGCTTTGATCGAAAAACGACTAGAATGGGCTAAAAGACACGGAAACAGAATCTTTCTCCATGACAATGCACCGTCGCACAAAGCAAAACCGGTCCAGGATAGGTTGAAATCACTTGACTGGGATTTGTTACACTACCTATTTTATTCGCCAGACTTGAGTCCTTCTGATTACCATTTGTTTTTATCAATGGGACACGCACTTAAGGGGGTATTTTGGTCTAGACGCATAAATTATGGGCGATTTGTTGAGCTCAATAAAAACAAGACAAAAAATATTTTTACCATTCATTTTTTTTATAACATACACAGTGTATGCAAAAAGTTCCTGGACTACCGTCGGTAAGACAGTACAAGTGGCGCTATCTCTGCGAGACAAATGGCATCACGTATCAGAAACATTAGACCATACCAAGTTTCAATCATTTCTAACGAGTTCTGACTGGTCACTGTTCATTTGGGTAAAGCGAGTTAGCATGCTATTGTCATTGTAAAAAAAATAGAACAACGAACAAACATTCAATATTGTTTTAAATTGGGCAAATCGGCCACAGAAACTTACGAAATGATTTAAAAAGTGTATGACGAGGATTCGATGAGTCGTTCACGAGTGTTTGAGTGGTTTTCGATGTTCAGAGAGGGAAGAGAATCGACAGAAGATGATGAGAGAGCAGGGCGACCTCGTTCCAATGGAACTGATGAAGAATTACCTCGTCAAGGTTCCACTGTGACTGAACCATTCTATAAAGATGTTTTGGATCGATTTCTGAAACGAATGCTGTGGCTGACGAGTAAGAGCTAAAGAAATATTCTCTTCTCTGCTTAATCATGAGAAACTGTCGCATTGAATCAAATTTTCAAGCGTCAAGTTAAAATTCGTCGCAGCTGTTAATTAAAAAGGTCGGTGCAAGTGGAACTAATACGTCACCCAGGTGTTAAACATTTATCAGAACGAAACATGATGAATCTGATCACACTGGTAATATTAATATCATAGAAAGATATTCCACTCGTCGTTAAAAGCTATAAATTATTACTAGATGAAACAGGCTGCTAATTTCACCCTCAAACCAAAGCAGTAGAGAACGAAAACCTGATGAAGACTTTTAAAATGCATACAATCGCCATCCTTGCTATAGTTTATTTTTCATTTTGATTTAAAGAAATGATGGGATTTTGAGAGATATTAAAATCTTAGCTCCGATTGTTATGCCGTGAAATTATTCAAAATAAATTAATATTTTGTTTAGCAATTCAAAAATGTTGAACCTCATTCTATTATAAAATTGAATTTTTTAAAAAATTTATGCTACCTCACGATTTTTATTATAGTAATAAAGTTGATTACTTTGTAATTGGGTTTTAATTGAATTGGGCCAATTCAATTAGTGATTTGCGATCGTAATTATAATCGTAATTTTTTACGTTTTTTACACTGATTTTGAAAGTTTTCGACTTCGACTTTTTCAAATACAAATTTTGGTTAAAGTATAGCTTCAATAAATTTTGTAAAAAAGAATTTCCTACGACTATTGAATTTATAATTTTTTCTATCTCTAATAGCTACGGAGATATAAAGTCGTAAAAATGCGTTCAAGTTTGCAAAAACAAGTAAAATTCCAGAGTACAGGACAGCCTTGGCTATCCGGACACACTTTAGTTTTATTCAGTTTAATTTATTTTAGTTTTATGAATAAAAACTATATAAAATAAAATAGTTTAATAATATAACAATGGTTTTTATTCAATAAAATAAATAAATAAAAAACCACGCTAATCTGGAAAACTTAAAAATCCTAATGGACTCTGTTCAAGATGCTGTCCGGAATAGCGAGGTTGTACTGTATTTTCGTATTGCTGGGAATAACCTATTTTAGGGGAGCAAATAAATTCGCGAACGAAAATGTGAATTAATAGAATATTATTTTAATTTGTTTTATTTTTTAAGGTATTTGGTGCTTTAACATCTTGTGCTCTACAAGTATCAGATCATTTTTATGGAACGGGAGAATCGTCTCTATTCCGTTTTAGTCCACATTTTCAAGTGTACAATTGGACAGGGGAAAATTTATACTTCATAAAAGGCAATAACGAAAGCTTAAGTATTGGCGCGGGAGATGGTAAATTTGGGCTGTGGTTAGATGGCGATCTATATCAAGGACGATCGGAAACGTGCAAAACATACGGCAACGATCCTCTAACACCTAAGGTGGACTTTGTTGTAAAGACATTAGAATGTTGGGCTTTTGTTTAAGCCGCTATAGTGAATGATTGATGATACCTTTTAGTTACGTGAGAACACTGAACATTTGCCTGATTGTTGTTTTTAGTTGAAGAACAAAATGGAGTATCAGTAATTTTTTAATGAGCGTTTGTTATAATGTTTGCATAAATAATTTTGTACAGTTTTATTGATGCACATACATGCATTGTTGTTGGTGTTCTGAATTATTGGAAAGTTTATGAATCAATTTATGCACATTGTAACGGACGTTCTAGTGATAGTTATTGCCGCACAATTGTTATAATAAAAAGCTTAAAATAGTTATTATTCGGCTGCCTTTCACTTGTTATTGTAGCATTATTTGTTGTCAATTTTGTGTGCTTAAAAATAAAATTGGATAGGTACATTATACAGGATGTGTGGCATGGCCCATGTGCGTAAGTACACTTTAGTTCATATTATCAAAAAAAAGTCAAGATTGTTTTTAAATTAAAATATACTACTTCTAACTGTTGATTAATAATTTAAATTTATTTTTTAATGTATACCACTCACTGTTTTTATTAGACTTTGTTTATTGTTTCAAATATGTAACAATTTTATAGTGATAATTTAGTAGCTCAGCTGCTTTTCGTAGTAATAAAGTATTAAAGTTGATTATATAAATCATTGTTTTAATTAACAATTTGTAAAATTCCCAAGAAATAATAATAAAGGTATACCCATGTTGACCACATTAAATAAAAAAGAACTTAAGGGGTAAGTATTATTTATAAAAATAATGATTTACTTACCAAATATTATAAATGTTTTGAGTATCTACTAAAATTTAAGAAACATCCTGTATGTTGCATTAGAAACTAGTCGTTTTATATATATTTTTATATTAATGTGAAATAAATTAGATTGTATTATTTATTGTGTGTAGAAAAAGCAGAAAGTTAATGCTAAGTGAACGGCAGCATTAGTTTGTTGCATAGTCATTGTAGTCATTCTATGTTGCTTGGCTTACAACGAAAAGAAATTAATATATTATACAAAGAATAAGATGTGAGTGAAAGAAGATTACTTTGTATGTACACTAAGCAGCTAAGAAAGGCGATCGTAAATGATATTGTCGTTAAATAAGCGGCCGTAGTTACTGTCTGTCAATTAGGTGCGTAGAAAACACGCCATATCAGTTGTCAATTTATAATAAAACTTTTAATGATAATACCTACATGTTATAGAGGCTGTTGTTAATGGGACTAAATGGTTCATTTTATGGATTTTCTTACTTGAAATGGAATTACTCTCAACTGGTGTAATTTCGTTTTTTAAAAAATGATTGGTATTATATTTTTGTTAATCTGCAATTTGAATCAAGCCCATTCTTATTAGATTAAAGATTAGTTTTAATGTTTATAAATTATAATAATATGATTGTATACTATAATGTTTAGAAATTATTATTTAATTATCTGTATAAACTGTATATAATATAAAAAAAAAACAATAAATTCTAAATAGTACATAACTATTTTATTATAAAGCAAGGTCGGACTTGCATGATTGCACTTTTTAAGCTTTTATAATATCTAGAGTGGGAAGTTAAAACAGTACAAGTCAATTTTTTTCAAAATTGTGTTAAGTGCATATTTGGAATTGTCAGGTTAATATTTATATGTGGTAAAAAAAGTACAAGTCAAAACCTGTTATAACATGCTTAAAAATCCATTGATCTTAAAAGTACAAAATAAAACGCTCAAATCGTGCGCGAGAAAAACAGTACATGTTGACTTGTACTTTTATTCCACCCAATAATAAGCAGTTTATTGAGTTGTATTAGTACTAGAGTGGGAAGTTAAAACAGTACAAGTCAATTTCCACAAATTGAATATCAGTTTTAAAAAGCCACAAGTTGATACTTATCACAAATGTGACACTTTGAATATGAAAATCAAATGTGTTTGATGCAAAATAAGTCTACTTTACAATATGTTGAGCAAAATTTTCTGATTAGTGGACATAGCCACATGGAATGTGATGCGGATCATGGTCAAATCGAAAAACAGAAAAAGAAGTTGGAATACCCAATTTAACATCTTACGACTGGTTTCAGTTAGTTCGTACAGTAGGGAAGAACAAAAAAAATTGTTGTAACGGAAATGACACATCCTGATATTGAAGAATTTGAAGAAATTTAATTTTTCAAAAAAAAAATTTATTTAATAGTAATTTTAACAATTTTTAAAATTATAATTAATTTATAAATAATAACTTATTTTTATTGGTGATACGTAATTTGTAATAATTCACAATAAATTTATTTATACTTTATGTACATTTGTTATGGTCATTATAGTACAAGTCAGTTTTAACTGTATTGGTCCAAAGAGTACAAGTCATGTAATTACTTTAATAGTGCATTTATAAATTTTTTTTATTCATTTGTTAATAGTTGCACCCTTAAATATCTATAATTAATTTTTTGAAAATTTTAAAATTTTTATGAAAAAAGTTATACAGTTTTTATGCTCTCCTGAAAAGTTACTTTTTTTGACTTGTACTGTTTTAACTTCCCACTCTAGATATGATTTGGTTGTTCGGCCTCACTGGGTGACAGATGTGGCCATCACATGACTTAACCATACATTAATCTGATTAATCTTAAGATATTATAACATCACATAATATTATGTATTGTATACTACTAATTCAATACAATATCGTTAATCCATTCCTGCGCGTCACTAACACTCGCGTTTCCGTGGACAGATTTCAACCAAAATCTGTTTTACAGATTCACCCCGATCCTGTCACTCCCTAACAACCCAATCCAGCTTTAGGATGAACTCTAGGATTTTGGCCATGTCGGGCCAGAAGTCCCCAACACAAATCTTCTTATTGAAGTTAGGGTCATCTGCATACACCATCGTTTGAATGTGTTTATTTAATCTGTAGTGTCTAGTTAAGATCCCTGCAATTGTCCACAGATTTCGCATGTTTCCAAGATGGCCAGCGGCGGAGCAAGAATAGCTAGGGCCCGTAAGCAAATATACAAAACGGGCCCCTAAAAAAAAAAGGTCGTAAGTTTTTTACTTGCATACAAAATCTTCTATTGCTTACATTCGCTTACTCATATCACCGCCACTGAAGATGGCCCACGTATTGCAGCTTTTGTTTAGTTGCATGCAGCTTCTTATACTGCAAGTATAAGCTATATCCATCTGCAAGTACTATGGAGTTTTAAGGTATATTGTTTGAGGCAGTGACGTAGCAAGTCAAGACCGGGTGTAAGATCCACAGCGGGCCCCCTTCATTATTTTATTATAAAAAAAAATTTAAATAACAATGTTATTGCACAAAAAACATGTAAGTGACAAAAAGGCATCGTAGATTTCCCTAAAAAGATTTTCTGGTGGTGAGAGATCTCAATTCCCCCCCCCCCAAGGACATGAAAATTTAGCACTTATGAAGCTTCAGGCCCAATTCAATTTTGAGGCCCCCCTCTAAATAATTCAACCTTCGGCACATGGGGGTGGGGAAAGTAGCGTCTTTTAGCGCCGCAGGCGATTTTTGTGGAAAATACTGCCTGTTTTTCACCAAATGTTACTATTTAACTAGAAATTCCCCATGAAATTTTGATGTTGCCTCGTAAATATAGCTATAATAATTACTGAATGAATTACATTATTCAATTTTTTCAAATATTTCTTTATTTTGGCGTTCCTTCAGGGCGCCGGCCCCACGATGCAGACGCTCTGCCCTGGGGCCCTCGCTGTGTTCAATGTGCAAACTTTCATAGATAATTTTTACAAAAATGTCTGTAAATAATAGAAATCAATTTTGTCCGTGTACCGGGTCCTTACGGGGCCCGGGCCCTGGTGCCCGGCACCACCTGTTGCTACGTCACTGGTTTGAGGAGTGCATCTAGAGCTTTGACAGAAGACATGACCTTTGGCTATGGGCCGTAGGGAAGACAATGGAGCCGTTTCTCGTCAGTTTGCCAGCCCTTGTGTTGCTCTCGTCACCTTGATGCCCCTTAACCCAACACAGAGAAAGAACATTTTGGTTAGATATCTTATTCAGTGTATGGATGCAATCAAGCACCAGACTAGAGGTGATATCTTGTGGCCCCAAAGATTGTGGCGATTTGTTAAAGTAAATCGCGAATAGGCTTCATCTCTGCATAGCGACTACCAAAACATTTCATATTATTATTGTCATAATAATTATTGACATTTCCAAATTTTAGTTATAATTTAAGCAGGTACTTTAAAATGTCATCTCCCGGAGGAAGTCTAAAAGTTCAGTCCAATACAGATTCGAAAGGTGTACATCTCGTCAGTACTTTAAAATTACGTTACGGTAAAAATTCATTCACCTCAGGAGATGCGACAATGCCATTGGTAAGATTTTTGATCAAGTAGGACCCGTTTTTTTAAACAAATTTTACTGTCAAATTGATATTTTGAATTAAAAGGAAGAAATGGGTAGTGGTATAAACATAAAACATTTTAAATATTTCAAATTGAGTAAAAAGTGTTATTTTCAACGTTGTTTTACCACTGTTGCCCCAAAACCTGCAGTAAGTAAAATTTTATAAACACGAACATCAAATTTGTACCACCCTGTATATAATATAACCTCAATCCATATTCTAGAATAAAATTCAAATTACAAGATTTATAAACGAAAAATTCATCTATAGACGTTAAATTTGATCAAGTTAACCAAGTTATTACATTATTACAGATATACAACGTTTGATATTGACATTTCATTTAGTGCTAACTTCACACGATCACAATTTACTTTCTATTTGCTTTGTAGTTGTCAAGTGTATTGTGATTGGTTAACAGGGTCAGGGGGGCACTTTTTAAGAACTGATAACCATGGCTCTTTCAATCCTCTCGCGAAATCGTGTTTCTTCCAGCTTCAAGTACGCGCTGTACAATTATAAAGAAACTTTTAGTACGAGTGCCGCAAAAATGGTAGGCCCTTGTTATGTCATCACTAAATTTTTCATTTCATTTTATAGAAATCAAATTTATTCTAGTACCTACTTCAATTTTGTAATAAACACTGTTATTTTAGGCCGGAGTTCGAAAAGAACGGGATACCTTTGGCGAACTTGATGTACCAAGTGATAGATATTATGGGGCTCAAACTGTTCGATCGACAATCAATTTTCCCATTGGTGGTGAATTTGAACGAATGCCCGTAAGTTATTTACTTCTTGTACTACTTTTACGTTTAATCTCATTAATATTTTGTAATCGTGTTAAGATATCAGACGTCTTTTGAAACAATTTTTTTAATCAGTAAAGGTTGGTTTTGTTGGAATGGATCAAATCTATTTTTTGATATATTGAATATAATTACGAATTTTTTATAAAATTATAATAATGGAAAAAGTAAGTGAGCAGATATAGCAAAATTTTCTCAATTTTTCAAATTTTAGAGCAATAATTGGTTTCCAAATTTTATTTTCTACTCCCCCTTGAAAAAAAAATCTTATTTTTAAAATTTTAAAAACAAAATTTTTACTATTTACCCCTCAAAAGGTACTCCAATTTTGTTTTGAATTTTTTAATTATTTTGGTAGTGTTCACAAATTTAACATTAATATATTTACTTCAGTTACAAATATTTTAAACAAAATTTTCAGTGCTGACCCCCTCAAAAATCAACCATTTGCGATTCGAATTCTTTTAATTATTTTTGAAGTATTCACAGATATATAACATTAATAAATTCACACAGTTTTAAAGATTTTAAACAAAATATTACAATTTAACTCTCTCAAAAGCTACTCCCTATTCTGCTTAGATTTTTTTCATAATTTTTGTAGTAGTATTTATTCTTTCAGCGTTGATTGAACGAATATTTATAATTATTTTATTCTACCAATTAACGCTAACGTCACCTACATCTCAACCCATTTTTTTTCGACACGTTTTTGTTCGTCGTAAGGCTGCGTATCTTATTAAGTTCTTCAATCAACGGTTTAACTATTATCTGACTATAGCTATGCTATAATACTATAAGTCAGGGGTCGGCAACCTTTTGTTCTACGCGGGCCAAATATTTTACTTTGAGATTAGTGCGGGCAGCACTTCTTGGAAAATCAATTGAAAAGAGCTTTTTTTTTAAAAAAAGGTAATTTATTTTAGAGTCCGCGGGCCGCACCAAGACCCTTCGGGGGCCGCGGGTTGCCGACCCCTGCTATAAGCATAATTAGCTAAAAGCTCATAAAATATAATTGATTTTTATTGTGTTGAAATAACTTACATTTTTTAAAATTTTAAATATAAAACGGCATTAACCAGTTAATTATTAGTGCTAGTCGATGAAGGTATATAATTTAAGGTATATTTATGTATTTAATAAAAATAATATTTTACAAAACAATTTTATTACGCCAGTAGTTAACTAGTGCTAGTCGACCAAGGTCGAAAGACGAAAAACAAAGGTCAAACGAAAATACAATATTATTATACCTTAATTAGGTATATTTTGATCGACTAAAGACTAGTATAATGTCAACGCCGCTTAAGTAATAATTTATTATTATTCATACTATTTGTTATTATTTACGCTTTAAAGCGTTTCAGGTGAAAAGTCATGACATGCTTGACAAATTAAGCACAATTAAATACATAATATCGAGGTATATAATTTACAACGCTGCCGATAATAATAAATTGCTAGATTGAATTCAAACAAACCACCAAATTCTAAACATCAAAAAGAAAACGGAAAAAATAATTAAAATAACTAATTAAATAAATATTTTTCAATTTTTTTATATTTTTCTTATACAAGCACACTCAAATTCGGATTTTCCAGATTTATACAGATGTTTAATTTTCAGAACTCTTTCTCTCAATTCGATGCCTACCACCCTGGCGCACGAAGCTTTACTTAAGAGTTATAAATTTGTTCAATTCGGAAAAATCTCTCAAAAATATTGCCGAGTTCTAGTTTCTGATGAGAAACAGTATTAATTTAATATCATTTGTATAAACAAAATGTTTACAATTGATTGCTGAAATCAGTGAACACTAAATGAAAATAACCATTCTAAAATTTTTCGAAATATACGAATTTGAGTGTACTTGAGCTCGATATTAAAAAAAATAAGCTTTTAATAGTTATTTATGCAATAAGAAGTAAAAGTGATACTGTTTATCACTAGGCGTGAAGATTGTCGTTGGAAAATTACTTGATAATCTTTCAAATAGACTTTCTAATCCTGTTTGATTCTCTCATGATTAGAAAAAATCAGATCGACTATTACACCGTATTCATTAGGTTTGTTTCTTCAGAAAATCACGGACAGTTTTGTGATTGGTCGTTATGCGCAGACGCGGTTTGAAACCGTTTTGAAATTTTTAAATACGTTTTAAATACGATATTTAACATTTATTATCAATTTTAAAAATTGACGGCAAACTTTTATAAAATAAATTTATTAATGCGCATGACTCTGATTATCAGTTTGAGAAAAATCCTCAAACTGCTCTGGCTATCAGCAAACCGTTTGAAAACGGTTTTGGTTACTGTAGAAACACCAAACTATTCGCGTTTTACTTTAACAAAACGCCACCACACGGAATAATTTCAAACTCCATTCTGGACGTATAGTATAAAGTGACCATATTTGAAAGACGGCAATGACGGACAAAAGCCCGCGTCAAAATTTTTTGGGGGAAAAAGGGGTTATAATTGGAGTTTTAAATCATGTGACACCAGGCCCGTAGCCAGGATTTCATTTCAAGGGGCACTTGTAAAAAACCTTTTGTAAAATGTAAAATTTTCGGTTGTTCCCCTTCCATTTTCTTTGTGTTTTCAACATTTCGGGGGGGCACGTGCCCCCAAGTGCACCCCCCCATAGCTACGGGCCTGTGTGACACCTTAAGTTAAAAAATTGTCAATTAAATTTAGTGATAGTGATACATTATATTTATTAAAAAAACATAGATTTTATATATTATAAAAAAAATTGAAGAACAAAAAATATAATACGTACCTACAGGGTGGCTCAAATTCGCTTCTTCTTATGGGGAAATCGGTAACTATAGGAGATATCGAAAAATGGATGGCGCATCCTCGATCTCTTTTTTTGAGAAAAGCTCAATGGCAAAACCGGAATTCGCTATCTTTTTTTGTTTTCGAGTTATAGCCAAAAGTTCGATTATTGGACTTTTCGATAAATCGTCGCGTGAGGATCGAACTATTCTATGTCCATTTTTTTTTCAAAATAACATTTTTGCACCAATCTTATGTGTGTTCCGAACTTTATTATACATTTTATTCCATATTCACATGTCTCACTTAGTTTCGTAGATACAGAGAGGCAATTTTATTCTTTGTCCATTCAACAGGACAGAAAACGTTAAGTCCCATGCTTTCAAATGAGCGCCACCTCACCCTTCTCGGAATAACTATCGCTTCAGGGCGCACATTTCAAATAAAAAAGTTTTCTTGCCGCACCCTGTATGTTTTCTTGTTTATACATTTCAAATAAAAATTTTGAAAAAATTAAAATTATCATCTTTATTTTTCTAATAAAAAAATTTATTTATTTGTCCAAGCACAAAATTATAAATAATTTTTTATGCTAAGAAAGGAGTTTTAAAAAATAAATATGATGTTGCTTTCCAATAGTGAATTATCACCAACACTCAACAAAAATATTAAAACACAAAAAGTTTATTAGTTGTAGACTCTACAAACTTCCAAACTTTAAAAACGCTCTCCAGTAAAATTTTTAAAAATGGACATAGAATAGTTCGATCCTCACGCGACGAAATGTCGATATCTCTGTTGTTTTTGAAGTTGCCAAAAATGTGTTTACACTTTCTTCAGACACTTTTTTAAGGGAAACAAGATAGGCTGAATAGATTTTAAATATGTAAGTGAGTTTCCGAGTTATAATACAAAGTTGTGTTTTTTTAAATGGAAACCATAGTTGAATATGACATTTTTAAATAGCATTTTTTATCCTCTTTTCAATGATATATAACAAGTTGGGTCCATTATTTCAAATAATTCCCATTTTATTAAAAAAGGCAATAAAAATAAGAAAAAAACAAAAAATTAATAACATTTTTAGTAAATATGACATTTGACATGATATTAATAACTCAATTTCACCAAAAATGTTAGTTAGTAGGTTTTCGTTGTATGGCGATGATATAAAACTGAAAGAAAAATACTGGTTTGCAGCGCGGAAAATGCCAGACTTGAAATTTTTACATCCAAAAACGGGTGTAGTTGAGCAGACGTTACTATGTAATTAAATTTTGAAATCAAAGTTTTAAAATAAAGTTAAATATGCGTACTACATTTTGTATATCTCAGAATTTAGATTTTTTTCTCGAAACATAGAAAAACCGTATGTATAAAAGTTAATTCTGAATTGTGATTTTCAATATGCCATATTTCAGTTAATATAAATAATTGAGCATTAAAGTTTAGCTTATAATGTAGATCAATCTTTCTACTTTGTTTTATAAATACCTAATTTTCTTGTAAGTGCAATAGTTACAATCGATACCATTTAGATTCTTATCCAGCACAATGGGAAGCAGGAATCTTAAAAGAATTTTCTGTAACAGCTATGTTCGGGTGGTCACCTGGTATAATAGAATGTAATCAGAAAGTTAAATTGGAATAAATTGTCTTATTTTAAGTAACATAATTAAAAAAAATAATTACATCCGCCAGCAAAACAGCAGATTTTTTTTTGTAGTGTGAAAGTTGAAAGTTCCATACTTTTAAAACATTTAAATGCACAAAATTTGTAAAACTAAAGCAATTCCATTTTTTTAAAACTTACATGAAACAAGTATTAAGTATCAATTTCTTTTTAGTTATAATTTTAGTAAATTTGTGGTAAATGCCTGAAATCGTGCTAACTTTTTCCTAAAATATGGAAGTTTTTAACTCATGAAATTAATGTTTAACAACAATTTTAAAATTCAAGTTAATTCGAAAATATTGTAAAATTTTTTTTTAGTGCTAATAAATATTTTTTTTAGCCCAGAGTTCAATTATTAAGAACTTCCTATATGCATAGTGTTAAAGAAAGGTGGTACCAAATAATGTTAGGGGATATTTGTAAAACTCAGACATAAATAAACTGTAGCGATTATAATAAGGGTGAGGTCTCACTGAGCTATTGATAAGCACCAAAATTTTCAATCAATCAAAAGGTTCTGACCACTGTTAACCACACACCAGCATCAGTAGTGAGAACAGCGGAATTCTATTAATTGATAATTTTGGTTGTTGAAACCACATCCTTAGGTATAGAGAAGTTTCACGTAACATGTAAACGGTATCCCGTCACTTGGCCGAAAATCATTTGGCCGAAATTCAATTGGCCGACAGTCATTTGGCCGAAATATTTTTATTACCGAAAGTGAATATAAAAATAAATCTTAAATGAAAAGAAAAAATATATTGACGGTGCGTCAAGAAAAGCGAGATTCACCCCCTTCCCAGTAACACAATTTGCCGAGTTGGAAGGCCCTAGGGGAATGTTTTTAATGAGTTTAGTGTTGCCGAAAAATGGGTCTGTAGCGCGCGAAAGGCCCATTTCGGCAACACAACTACCCCCGCCAGAGTTTAAAAAAAAAAGCGAGATTCACCCCTTGCTAATAGCACAATGTGCCGAGTTGGATCACCCTGGAGGGATGTTTTTAATGAGTTTAGTGTTGCCAAAATGGCTCTGTAGCGCTGCAACGCGGAGCGGAGCGGCGGCGCGTAAGAGTAGAGTTGCACAAAAAATCCGCGCGCACCATTAATATAAGACATTTAACATATTATTAAATTATTTTTATAGTCACTTTTATCTAATACTAAAAATAAAATTTCGGCGAAATGACTGTCGGCGAAATGATGTGTCGGCCAATTGAATTTCGGCCAAATGAATGTCGGCCAAATGAATATCGGCCAACTGACAGTGATTCCATGTAAACTAATCGCTTCGCTAGTGCAGTTGGTTAAAATCAAAGAACATTATTTGTTTAGCGCACCATCGCACTTCAATGGTGATCCCCATCGAACATTAAGCACCTTATGCAAGTCGAGCACTAACTGCTAGAATAAGATTGAGCATTTATTCTCATAATCAGATCCAACAGTTCTGCTGCTAATAACTTTTCAAACCGACATGGTTACTATGGAAAGGTCTGATATGGCAATTCTAAAATTAGTACAATGATCGAGGAAATATTTTATTTTTCATCACATCAACTCGCTAAAAATAAATGATTAATGGATTTATGTTTGTAAAGAACCTTTCTATTGTTTTTGATGAATTTAACGTACTCCTAAAATTTGGTACTATCATTTTTTAACACTTGAGATATTTGGCAGGTAGAAAGCAATTTAGAATGTTTGATTAGATTATTATATGAGTCAAATTCATTAAACTTATTAGTAGTTAAAAGCATTAAAAATTCATCTCGATGAATAATTACAACTTTTGGTACCAATTTTCAACAAGATTAAATTAATTTAGAGACACTACATTATTGTAACATAATTTAGGGAGATGATAATAATTTAAATAAACTAACCTTCAGAATATAAATAAAATTAATTTATGATATTAGCATAAACATTATGATAAAATTCAAAATGAGCGGAGGAAATACATCACATTATTAGGTTGTATATTATAACAGAATAGAAGTAATATACAAATTGAAAAAAACGAGAGTTAACTCGAGCAGAAAATAATCTCACCGAAGGCCGGGAAAAGTTGTTGATTTTTTTTAAAATTTAAATGCAATTGCAAATTTATCTGTTTTATAAGTTGATGTTCTACTACTTGCCTTATGGAAAATTTTGAAATTAACAAATATTTTTTTTCTATTAATAAAAATCAATTATCATCATCATCATCTACTTCATGGATTAGGCCCGATGGCCTGTTCCGACTCAAGTCAAAAATCAATTATTAGTATAATATTTTATGAGCTTGATAATATAATAAATTGTTTATTATTTACTGTTATTTACTGAAGATGACAATAAACATATTAATTGACAGCACATGAAATATGATTGATTTTATTGTATTAAAGTAACTCGAAAATATTGCGCTTATTCAAATTACCACCTAAACATACAAACATAAAATATGATTAATGTTCTATTTTTGTGACAGTTCTTTTATTTTTTTCTAGTTGCCTGTAATAGTTGGAATGGGAATTTTGAAAAAAGCCGCCGCTATTGTGAACAGAGATTACGGTCTAGATGAAAACATTTCTTGCGCCATATCATCAGCATGCGACGAAATCATTTCTGGAGAATTGTATGACAAACATTTTCCTTTGGTAATTTGGCAAACTGGGTCTGGAACTCAAACCAACATGAACACAAACGAAGTAATAAGTAATCGTGCAATTGAAATTATGGGTGGCGTTTTAGGCTCAAAAACTCCTGTTCATCCAAACGATCACGTAAATAAAAGTCAAAGTAGTAATGATACTTTCCCAACAGCCATGCATATTGCTGTCGCCCAACAAATCAACCATGAATTGATACCCGCTTTATGCCAGTTACATGAAGCTTTGGATAAGAAAGCTGAAGAGTTTGAAAAAATCATTAAAATCGGCCGAACTCACACCCAAGATGCCGTGCCTTTAACCTTGGGACAAGAGTTTAGCGGTTACGTTCAGCAGATTGAATTCGCCATTGAACGTATAAAAGATACTTTACCAAGGTTATACATGCTAGCATTGGGAGGCACAGCCGTCGGTACAGGTTTAAATACAAGAAAAGGATTTGCCGAAAAATGCGCCGAAGAAATATGCAACCTTACTAAACTGCCATTTGTATCGGCTCCAAATAAATTTGAAGCGTTAGCTGCACATGATTCTATGGTTGAAGTTTCAGGCGCCTTGAATGTTATAGCGGTGTCCATTATGAAGATTGCTAATGATATAAGATTTTTGGCGTCAGGACCTAGGAGTGGTTTAGGGGAATTATCGTTACCTGAAAATGAGCCTGGAAGTTCAATAATGCCAGGAAAAGTAAACCCAACACAATGTGAAGCTATTACAATGGTAGCTGCTCAAGTAATGGGTAACCACGTTGCCGTTACAATTGGAGGCTCGAATGGACATTTTGAATTAAACGTATTTAAACCCATGATAGTTGCAAATGTATTGCGTTCTGTAAAATTGTTAGCTGATAGTTCAAAGGCGTTCACGACAAATTGCGTTAACGGAATTGTTGCTAATAAGGAGAGAATTAATAAATTAATGAGCGAGAGTCTTATGTTGGTAACAGCTTTGAACCCCCACATTGGGTATGATAAAGCTGCAGCGATTGCCAAAACTGCTCACAAGGAAGGTACCACACTTAAAGAGGCTGCAATTAAATCGGGACATGTTACAGAAGAACAGTTTAACCAATGGGTGAAACCTGAAGAAATGTTAGGTCCAAATTAATTTGCACATTACTAATGAGTTGCATTTTATGTACCGATTTCCTCTTTGTTTTTATGATTTAAGTATCTAATAAAAGTTTAGTTTTATTGACATTTTAATTAGCAGTTTTATTAATATAGTCAAACTATTTGAAATAAGGTGGAACTTTGACAACTGCAGTTACTTGGCTAGGGTGACTAACCTATTTCCCGATTTCTGGGGTTTGTGTCTTGTCAATTTTAACTATTTTTATTACATTTGGCAATGCAACATCTAAACTGAATATTCAGTTTGATAACTCGTAAAAATAATATCAACTCGAAAAAATTTATAAAAATTACTTATTTTAGACTACTGCGAAATTAGGCAAGCCACTTTTAAAATAAAACTCACCTATTGTATAGCACTTTTAATAATTTAATTGTGCCAGGTTTTTTAATATGCAGATATAAAAATTCGTCTGTTTATGTTGGTGTCAATTGGGTATTACGCGTTCTCCCTCAACATCTACTGCGTAAGATTTTGGCACCGCCCTGTCCCGATTCCTTGCCAATTGCTAATACTATACAACAATAATGTGGTGGTGTTCTTGACTTCTTGTCGGTCCAGTCATTATACTTCTGGTTCTGATGGGTTTTAAGAGAACTGATTTGTTGATAAATCTTTATTTTGGTCTTAAAATCACCTCCCCTGGGATCGAGTTGCACACCAATCGAGTTTCAAACCTTGGCAAGCTGTATGTCCATGGATGAGCCTTTCAGCTATATTAATCTTTATATTATAATAACTTTCTGTATAATAAATCTTTATATTATAAAACTTTATATCCGTTAATCCGATTGTCATCCATCCAGAAAATTTAATATTCGACTTTTACATTTTCAATGTAGAGTGAATTTTATCCTTAGTGACTGGGAGGAAACAAAAGTTTGCCAGATTTAACACCCCCTGCTTGCAAATATGGACTCACCCTGACGAATATTCGTTTCTGCACATTAGCCAATCACTAAGGAAAAAGCAAGCTCTATTAAATTATCATCATCATCTTTGAAAGTGAAGAAAAATAATTAAAATTTTCAGTATTATGAAACTATTTCTTTTAATGAAGCCTGTTAAATGAGATCCGCCAATCGAGCACAGGTTAGTGTTAGAAAATGACATTTATTCAAACTTAAGACCATTAAAAGCCGCTAAAGAAGAGATCCACAATGATGATCATATAGGAACGGATCCATCAAATTTTTCAAGAAAAATACAAAAATTGATAACTCCCTCTCTCCTTTTTTCCAGTAATTTTAGTTTTTATTTATGTTTTATTTTATTTAATGCTTACTTTTCTAAGGAGGGGACGATCGCCCCCTTCGTGGATTATTTGATGCCCTTTAATCTGTATCATCTGCATATCTAAATGATACAGTAACCATTTTTGTTAAGACATTCTGAAAGGCTATCTACTAACATATTTTATAAGAGTCGGAAAAGCACACTTCCTTACAAACAGCCTACAGTAACGCCGTAGTACCACATCGGCTTGAAGAAGATACACATGCACGAATCATTGATCCTCATCTTCGCTCTTTTTCCTGCCTCAGTTCTCGCGAGGTACGACCATAGCTTTGTGCTATTTTTCGTGGAGTAAGTAAGTCCCTCCACCCTTCCGGCCGAAGACTGAACAACCACATCTAGCACTCATAGGAGGTCAAAGCTGTCGAAGGTCGCTGGATCACCATAAAATAAATTTTATTGACATTTTTATCCTTTATAGTTTATAAGACTCTCCAACTTTCCATCACTCGCCCTGCGGGTTCGTATAACGTATCACTTTCCTGACTTGTTATATAAATAACTATTATTTTAGTTCTCGTCTTAAATGTTGTCTTCATCGGCTTATTTGCCTCAAAAACAAATTCACTAACAAGCCAATAATTTTTGTCCTGCCATGTACATTATTTCGATTAACTCTTTTCTGATTGGTTGAATTCTGCTTTTGTTTTGACGATCAGATGACATTTGTTATTCGCGATATTTATCGAATTATTAGTCACTGATATTGAAGACGTTATAATTTAATTTATAAATTTGTGGGTGTTGGTTAATTGAAAACTTCTAGCCAATATGGGAGCTGTTTTGGGTTTGTGTACGGCCACACAAGTGAGTAATTAAAATAGATCATCCGCGATATGTTGACACCTTTTATTTTAGTTGGCTTGTTGCTGTGGAAGTGCTGCTTGTTCTTTATGCTGTTCAGCTTGTCCATCATGCCGAAATTCAACATCTGCGCGTATTATGTACGCTTTGATGTTATTAGTTACTACCATCGTGGCCTGCATTACACTTTCTCCGGGTTTGCAGGACGTGTTAAAGAAGGTGAAGATTGACTTGCCGATCGACTATTTGTAGTTTAACGTTTTTGTGAATTTATTTAGGTTCCTTTTTGTAAAAATTCGACAAGCGTTTTACCAGATTCGGTTATTATAAATTGTGATCAAGCCGTTGGATATCTTGCAGTTTATCGAATATGTTTCATTGTTACGTGCTTCTTTTGCTTGATGGGTTTGATCATGATAGGGGTGAAGAGTTCAAGAGATGCACGCGCAGGTATTCAAAATGGGTAAGTGCATTTTAATTCATTTTTATTTTTGCCTCTTTGTGTAATTATTGTAAGGGCTTGGAGCCCTTGAGGTGGGTATATCTCAAAATAGTGTTACTAGAAATTACTAAACGATTATATTGATGAGGTAAATTTTACATTTCAGTTTTTGGGGGCTAAAATACTTGATTGTAATAGGCGGCATAATTGGAGCATTTTTTATACCTCAATCTTCGTTTGGTCCAACATGGATGTACTTTGGAATGATTGGAGGATTTATGTTTATTTTGATACAATTAATTTTAATTATCGACTTTGCACACTCTTGGGCTGAAGCTTGGGTAGGAAACTATGAAGAAACAGAATCAAAGGGATGGTATTTTGCTCTTATCGGAATCACCTTCTTAAATTATGCCTTGACAATTACCGGAGTTGTTTTGCTGTTTGTTTTCTTCACTAAGGTAAGAACTTGGTATAGGGACATGATTGATTTACGTTGTATATAACATCTTAATTTTTTATTTTAGTCTGATGATTGCAGTTTAAATAAATTCTTTATTTCGATTAACTTAATTTTAAACTTTATTGTGAGTGGAATTTCTATTTTACCTTCTGTACAAGAAAAATTACCTCGTTCAGGTTTACTTCAGTCTTCGATTGTTTCTCTGTACGTGACTTACTTGACTTGGTCTACAGTGTCTAACTCACCAGGTAAAACATTGTGTAAATATTTAGTGTCACTACAATTCAGTTTTTTTAGATTCCGATTGCAATCCAGGTTTGTTGGGTATTGCAGGAGTTCACAGCTCAACTAAAATGGGTTTTGATGGTCAAAGTATAGTCGGTCTTATTGTATGGATGGCTTGTATTTTGTACTCTTCACTGCGCACTGCTAGCAGTTCATCGAAAATTACAATGTCCGAACATGTTTTGGTAAAAGATAATGGTGCAGGTAAGATCGAATGAAAAGTTTTGAATAAATTTGAAAAATTTGATTTTCAAGTTAACCTTTTCAAATTTTATTTTTGAAATGAGTCAGTCAATTACATGATTTTTGTGTATATGTTTATTTTTTTGTAGTATTTAATTTTTTAACATCTTTTTTTAGCTTTACTAACAACATCCTTTTTTATTTACTTTTCTGCATCTATTTTCAATCCATAGCATTATGTAGTGTTTTGTAAAAATAGTTCTATAGTTTTAATATTAATTATTGTAATAAATAATTTGCCTATTATTATTTGTATGGAATGGCAGTGCGAAATGGTGAAGACGACAGTATTATATCACACCAAGGTATGAATTGTTACAAACTTAATTTTAGTTAGCCACATAATGCTGTGGGGGTTTTGGTTAATCTTTTTATTTCAACTTATTCATTTCTTTTTCTACAATTAATTTGCTTATTTCTTTTATTCTTATTATTTTTGAATTATTATAGACAATTATGTGCCTATCGCAGGTAATGATGGCGATCACGATGGTGGCGAAAGCGGCGGCAAGAAGGTTTGGGACAACGAAGAGGAAAGTGTCGCTTATAATTGGAGTTTCTTTCACATCATGTTTGCTTTAGCTACTCTTTACGTCATGATGACTTTAACAAATTGGTATAAGTAAGTACAATTTTAAAATTTTTACCCATTGAATTTTAAATCATAACTTTTTCCATTTAGACCCAATTCTTCTTTAAAAACATTAAATGCCAATTCTGCTTCCATGTGGGTCAAAGCAATTTCAAGCTGGTTATGCATTGCTTTGTATACCTGGACATTGGTGGCTCCTGTTATATTGCATGATCGCGAATTTTAATTAAATATTTTGATTTTGATATTATTTTTTTTCTTAATTGTTTTATACTTTGTTGTAAGATTTATGTGATAGTTTTTTCAACGCATAGAATTTCTATTTATTGGATGTAGAATATATAAGGCAACTTGTTAACTTGACTACTTTATCCTTTAAATCTTATATGCAAGTAACGTAATGCTATTTGTTTTTCTAGATTATATAGACACTCATTGTAAGTTATAACCAAGTGCTTATATCAATTAATAATATTTACAAATGTATATTGTCCAGTTTACATGAATTAAACGTTCTTAAAAAGTACCAAAATGATATTAAAATTCAATGTAATATTCCAACTAACTTTTAAATTCCCCCCTCTCCATTTCCTAAATAATCAAACAAAATCTGCTGGTGGGTCAGAATAAAGGAATGAAATAGATGACATACATTAATTTAAAAAAAATTTAACTTTAGTTCATTTTATAATTATAATTTTCACGTTTTAAATTTCTGTTCATTACGTCTATCTTTTTTGGATCGACCCCCAAACAACATATAAATGATAGAAAGTTTCAAAATGTAGTCTAGTCAAAATCGACATTGTAACACAAACTGCCTTCTGAAAACGCAACCCTAATGAGAAGGCTGTCCAAAACCAAAGATCCAGATTAAGTTACAATCCAGACAGAGAAGCTCTCCAATTTATGTTGCCACAGTGTTGTACATTGTAATATAGTCTGGGGTAACTTCTCCAATAAAACATTGATATAAAAATAACAGGTTTAATAACCATATCTGGGAAGATTTTTGTTGGCTCATGCGTGCAAGTTTCAACGACTCCATACGATTACACTCGGCTAATTACGTTTCTGTGTTCTTTTACCATCCAAGACCCAAACCAAATTCTTCGATTTTCGTTATTTTGTTTGAAAGTACCGAGTTAACGAATATAAAGTTTTGTTTTACATCTGGCGTGTTTGAAATTTTCACCAACGACAATTATTGTACACTCAATCAGTTTCAGCATCTCTAAGCAGCGACTGTTTTTTGGATACTGGTTCACCAGTTAATTACTTCTGTTAGTTTGGAAAATTCGACATCTTTTGCCTTTCACCCTTTGGAGCCTACACATCAACGCCTGGTTTGCGTCGACAGTATCACCAAGAATTTGTACATCTTGAAAAGGACCTGGAGTAAGGTAATTTTTTTATTTCTTAAATCGCGTGAACCAGACGTGCATTTGAGGCCACTGTTTCTGAGGTGTACGAGTGGTATTAATTAAACAAATTTCATTTCCTAACACTAATCTAAGCTCTGCCGGTGGATATACCACTAAATAAAAAAAGAGATCCATTGAAAAAAGTTTTTATTTCAATTATTCACACAAAAAGAGTACATAATTCAGTTGCTAAATTATAGACGAAGTGTAAATTGGTGTAAAAATACATGGAGTATAAAAAAGTGTAAAATAGAGTGTATAAAAATTTTAGTGATGGCCTACTCCCCCTTGAATCACATCAGCAAACGTTTTTTCTAAATCCAGAACTTTATTAAATTCACACCAATCTATAAGGGTTCCAGCTTTTGGTTCCCGTACAGCAGCCCACCATACATCGTACTAAAATATATTGGATAATTTTGGAAGCAAAATTAGGGTAAAATAAATTTACCTTTATGTTAATCGGAATGGTATCTGCTAACGGACATTTTTGCCTATCCAAAAAGTTAATAATGTCATGGTAATCTAAATTTCCTTGACTGTCCGTTTTGATTCTGGATTTTGATTAAAAGTTTAGTAAAAGTAAAATAATGTTATTTTTAAAGAAAATGACTTACATTTTGAGTATCCTATCGAGAAGTATTCTGTCAACAGGAAGTCGACAAGCTCTCAATAGCGTATAGACATCCTGTCTTGGCAAAACTCCTCTTCTATCATGATCCAATTGTAAGAAATATTCAGATACTCGTTCTAAATCATCCCACAGGAATCGTTTCAATTCGGTTAACGTGATAGCTCTAATTAAATAATGAGATTGGCAAAAACTTTTTACTAATTTTTTTATTACCTTAGAGCTTCTCTATTGAATTTTTCGTCAACACAGTTTGCACTGAACGCCCTTGATATGGTGATCATTTCATGCTCTGTAAAATCTTTTCCCATAACACGGCACAGTTTGTCTCGCAATGTATAATAGGGAATAACCGGTGTTTCGTATGGAATATTTTCTGCCACGAAATCTTTATAAATTGGGCGCAATGCTTCGCGTACTTTATCCATGATAACTTTAATGTTTGATTTCGGGTACTGCAAATGGATTAATGATGAGAAATTTAAGTGCTTTTAATGTTATGTTACCTCATGTGAATTTATTTCCAGATAACGTAAAGCATAATCGTCTGCTTCAATTAACACAAATTCATAACTGTTTATAATAATTGTGGCTCCAACAAACATGTGTTGTGGTTTGTAAAATTCGGGGGGTACACTTGAATATGTTTGCTGTCCAGGTAGTTTAATTTCGCTTCGTTTGAAGAAGGCACTTGTTTTAAAACCTAAAAGTTTCTGACATATAAATAGATCTCACTCGTGAATGTTAAAAAGCGAAGAAAAATGTTAAATTTTATAAGATTCACTCGTATATCCTTAGTGGACGGGGGTAAAAGTATTGAAAAAATATTTCAGCGCCGGATATATTTCTTGTCTTGCCTTGCTTAGGTAAAATCTAGCAAGAACAAATCAGATTGAAGTATTTTTTTCTATCCTTTTCTATGTTTAAAATATACTAATCATATTGGTACTTGCTAGCTTCTACCTGAGCAAGGCAAGACAAGAACTTCGATATGAACACCACTTAAATGTTTCAAATAGATTTTCAAAATAATCAGAAGTTCGACAAAAATAAGTTAGGAGCATTTAGCACTTTTCTATTTATGGATTTTCTTGGTTCTAGTTTTAAACTCACTCATCAGTTAAAAATTTCACAGCGCCAATCTATTAACATTCTTTATGGCATTCATAAATTCGACTTAAAACTTGAACACTTACCTGAATTTTGTTTTGCCAATTCAAATACTGAAATAGTTTCGTCTGACAAGTAATAACTAATAATAAATATTCGTCCACAATTTTCAGGAATTCTGGAAATCAGTTTAGCTTCAAAACGTAGAATGTGACTGTCTAATCCAACTCTACAAAAAATATATCATTGATGTCGCCTAATAAAATACAAATTCACGAACTTATCGAATTTTAAAAACTTTTTAAAGTCTTTTAGCGGTGCCTTGGGTTCTACGGTAATACAATTTTGAGCAGAATCTTCAAATGATCCGTAACCATTCCATGGAGGAAGTTCTCGTTCTTGTTTTTCTTCAGGATGTGTTGGCTTTTGCAAATCAACAGGTGTTTCTTTAGGGGTAAAGTCACTTATGCCATATTTGTTCCTGTAGTATTCCTTTGTGTATGGATCGCAGTCTGTCAGAACGATTTTACGCCCAAATACATTTAGCATACCGCCAATGGTCAAATCCTGTTCTTGGTAATATTCTATGTTTGCTTTTCCGCAATCTAAACTGTCTGCAACATACCTCGAACCTCCTGGACCGGAAGTTAAAACATTTAAAATTGTGAAGGGTGAAAAAGTTCCTGGTCCTGGTAATCCTTGGTAAACTTTGGGTAATTTGGCTCGCTTAACAAATATAAAACCATTGTTTTTGCCGGAATTGTCGTACACGTTCTCTTTCATCTCAATTGTATCATCTGCCAAATAGTATTTCACTTCGAGATGATGCAAATATCCGTACAATGTTTCTTGGTCATCCCAATAAGCATAAAAACGTAAGACCTAATTTTTAAATTTCGTGTTACAGCTATTTTTTAAAGATAGGTATAACTAAATAATTCACTTACTTTTCTATCATTTGCCAAAAATTTTCCAAGAGTGTTTTCTTTTCTGCTTGGTTTTTTTGGTAAGCGATCGTCAGCTTCATGGGAGCGCTTTTCATAATAAGGATCTTTATGAATTGCTATCGGATCGGGAACTGCAATTCCACAACGGTTTAAAAAAACTCGCGTAAATTGATCACAATTGGTTATTTTATAAATTCGACCAAAGAATTCTACTTCGTTTCCTACATTCAGGTCCAATATATCATAAAAGTTAAAATCCATCGGTGCAGGAAAGCGAACTCTTTGGCGACTAAGTACCGTCCCTAAAAATTTTCAATTTTATTATTAAATAGGTACTGATCAGTTATATTTTATGGAAAAAACCTTGCGAAATTCCACTGTTATCAATTTTAGGTTCTATAACTTTAACGGTTCCATCTTCCAAAAAAAACATAATTTTAACTTTTCGGACTGAAAACGGAGCTGCGTTAAATTCGTGTAAAGTTTCTTGAAAGAATGCGTCAAAAGTTAAAATCTAAAATACTAAGTTGCAGTTTTTTGAAGAAAAAATTAAGGATTTAAGAAACTTGTTTATCATATGCAATCCATGTTGGTATTTCGGGTGTTTCTCCTCTGGCATATAAAGAAGGATATTTATCAGAAAGCGGTCCTAATATATTTGGAACCACCTTTTCAGCTAAAGCTCGCACCCCTACAGTACCTCCACCACCTCCGATGAAATCGAAATGAGGTTTCTTTTTGAAATCGGTTTGACCAATCTAAAAATTTGAGTGTGAGATTGTAAATAATAAGAAAAAATGTATTTACCATAGAATTGAATGTAAATCCCGGAAGAAAAGGTAAACCTGGACAGCGAGCCATTATGCTTAATTTTTTATGTACAAACAATAATATATTTTAAAATACAGCCAAAAAATGACAACTGACTTAAAAAACTGAAATAATAATAAATTATTGTTCAACATAAAAAATTATGATTAATTATTTGTTAATTTAGAAGGCGCCTAAGATTTTTAAATATTGATTTATTAATGGGTGCTGCTGGGTCAGTTGCCTAAGAGATTCGTCACATTGATTTTTAATAAGAATAATGGCAACATAACATCGCTTATTTTACTTACTTATTGCAGTTAGCATTTTTAACGAAATTTAAATTACAGCCCAAATTTGGGCTGGGTGGAAGGGTAACTTTTAGTAGATACGAAGGATCATAGAAGAACAATCTTCTTCATAAATTGTATGGTTGTGCTTCATAATATGCACAATACGAAATAATAAACGTTTTTCCAATTCTTCAAAACAACAAGAGAATTACTTAATTCGTCATCAGTCCAATTGCAATGTTGTACCTTCGGCACTCGAAAAACTGATTTCAGGTGTCGATTTTCACAAAATTCATAAAAGTTCTAATATCTCGAAAACTAACGATTTTTTACCAAGATAGTATTTTAATATTCTGGTCAGTCATGAGCTGGCCTATCAGCCCTCCAAGGTATGACGTTGAGTTTTGGGACTCCCTGTATAATTAAAACTTTATAATATTTACTATATTTTATTTTACGTTTTTAGTAATTAAATTTATTAATTTCAATAAAGTAAAAATTAAATTGAAAACTTTTCCTTTTTCTCATTAGAGAAAAGTTTAAATAGTGTAAAAATTTTGGTTCAATTTCTTGCGTCTTCAAAATTCCAAGTCTACTAAATTATTAAATTATTGGACGAATTCAGTGCTCAATTAAATAAATTCCTGAGTTGGTGACAAAGTATATTCATCAAAGGTAAGAATAAAAATTAACTCCACAAGAACTTGGTCCATATTCTATCTTAGTCTTGTGGCAGAAAATAATATGACGTTCTACATTGAATGGAATTAACCTTCATCCGCTCGCGCCTTTTCAAGTTACACTTTCGATCGCATGGGCGGCAATTAGACCGCCTTTGTTTTTTATTGTTTTCGTGAGTTTTTCGTCATTCAAAGTGCATGATTTGAATTATTTAAAGAAATATACATAAAATAAGTTTATGCTACATTTAAAAAAAGACCAATATGAAAATACATAAAATTAATAAATACCTATAAATGCTACATTTATAAGACGAAATTAAAATACATAAAAATGAAATACATTTTACATTTCGAAAAACAATAAAAATTAATTGTGAATAAAATTGAAAACGATTTCACAAATTAACAGTATTCATAAAAAGTTCACGTTGTCGATCGCGCTAGGCGGCAAATTGGCCGCCGTACGACACTACATACTTTGAAGCTGTCTTGAGCCGGCTGGTGAAGTTGTCTTATCAGAAAATGGGTAGGGTCTAGTGGAGGAGATAGTAATTAGAGCAGTGGCGGTTATTCCCTATGTGCTGCAGAGCTGCAGAACTGCCAAAAATTCTGACCTAAACGACTAAAATATAATGTATTAAATCTATGTAATATAAAATATAATAATGCAATAATATTGTCTATTTGTCTAAAATTATCTAAAATTATTATGTAATAAAATTGTCTAAAATACTAAAAGTAGTATTTCTATTATACAGCATACCAGTGGAATTATGTACTATCGTTCGCTAGCTTTATAAAAATTACGGTAAATATACGGAGTAATTATCTGGACAGCTGGGTTAGGAGCTGCAGTAGATGCAGATCCTATGTGCAGATCTATCTTGGGCACCCGCACCACTCCCTGCATACCCCTCTGAAACTTTACAATCGCATTTTTAAACGGGTATTAGAGCTGCAGATTGTTGCAGCTCCCTTGCAGCACGCACTTTTGAATTTTGAACTTGACTAATAAGAATCGTGATCGTAACTGTTTGAATTGGTTGTTACTTTATCATTTATCACCATGGATGTTGTTTTTAATTTTTAACGTGAAAAGATTTTGTAAAAATATAGTTATGGAGAGAAAATTGAACTAAAGGAAAGGGGTCGACTTTTGCCCGATCTTTCTATAGATACAGCTGGTATTAATCGAGAGAAAACGTATACACGTAAATTTTCCAAAGAAATTTTTACAAAAATTTTTGGATTTGAAGCCAAATAAACGAAAGCGTCCCGATGATAGCAGATTTGATAACCGTGTTGCCGCACTAGAAGTGTGTGATAATATTACGAATTCTGTTAAAGATCGATTTATTTTTACAAATCATCTAGTTGCTGCATCTCTATTTTTCTCCGAACAATTTAGAGATTATTGTGGCAAGTTTCCTGAAGATAAATTAACTACCATTTGTTGAGTTTATCCTACGCTTATTGAAAAACAACAACTCCGCACAGAGCTTTCTGTAATTTTTTCAAAGAACGACTGTAGAGAAATGAAGGGTAAATTACCCTTTCTGAAATTTTTGATAAACAATAATTTAGAAAAAACTTCTTGAAATTGTTGTGACAACCCCAATGACGATAGCTGAAGCTGAGCGTTGTTTCTCCACTCTAAAAAGAATTAAGAATTTTCTCCGCAATACAATGTCCGAAGATCGCTTGACAGCTATCGATGATTTCCATTGAAAAAAAATTTTTTATTTCTGAAATCGAGAAATTTAATGAGAAGGTTAATGAGAAGGCCATCGACAAATTTGCTAACCAGGAAGGAGCGAAGAATAGAATTAATCTATAAAAAATAGATAAGTTTTCATTTTTATATTTAGTTTGTTATGTTTATTTTATATAGTTCTTTTACTATTAACAATAAAAATCATTTAAATAATTACTAAAAACAATTGCCCCCCCCACCCTTTTTCAAGTTCCCTATTGCAGCACACCTGCTTCATAATGTCACGAGCCGCCACTGAATTAGAGAATACAATCGCATCCCGACCCTCCTATGACGCTCTGGAAGAAAATAGGAGAGAAAATTTAAAAAGGCGGTCCTTTTGCCGCCTACGCGAGCGAAAGAAGGTTAAGCTAAAGAGTAACATTTTTTATTTATAAAATATCTTAAAAATATATAATAAATACATAAAAATATAATATACGAGTATAAATAATCTTAAACTATTTACAAGATTTATCTTGATAGCTTATTAACGAATTGTAAAATATACAGTAAAAATATTTAATGATGAGCTGTTCCACTACCAATCGCATCATCAAAGGTGTTTTCCAAGTCAAGCATTTTATTGAACTCACACCAATTTATGAGTGTTCCGGCTTTTGGTTCTCTTATGGAACCCCACCACAAGTCATACTAAAATTTATTTCATCATTAAAAAAACCATTTATATAAAAATGAGGACATATTATACCTTTATGTTTATTGGAATGGTATCTGCCAATGGACACTTTGATCTGTCCAAAAAATTTATAACATCGGCATAATATAATTTTCCCTGTTCATCTTTCTTGATTCTAAGATCGTTAAAAAATATTGTAAAAAATAATTCACCGTTTACAATTTCACCGACACTTACACACTTAATATTTTATTAAGAAGTACTTTATCAACAGGAAGTCGGCAAGCTTTCAGAAGTGTATAGACATCAGACCTTGGGAGAACTCCCGTTCGTTGGAAATCCATTTTTAAGCAATATTCATTTATTCGTTCCAAACTATCCCAAAGAAAACGTTTTAATTCGGTTAATGTAATAGCCCTAAAACATTCCAACAAAATTTTTACATTGTTTTCTTTACTTCATACTACCGGGGGGGGGGCACCTTATAGCTTCTCTATCGTATTTTTCTTCAACACAATTTGCACTAAACGCTCTAGATATGGTGACCATTTCATGTTCTGTAAAATCATTTCCCATGATGCGACACAGTTTATCTCTGAGTACAAAGTAGGGAATAGCTGGTATTTCTTTTGGCATATTTTCGGCGATAAAATCTTTATAAATTGGTCGTAAAGCTTCGCGAACTTTATCCATGATAACCGTTATATTTGCTTTTGGATACTGCAAAATGAGTTATGGTTACTTATCAGTTAGGTCATTTGGAACGTAAATTACAGTTGCAGCATTTATTTCCATGTAACGTAAAGCATAATCATCTGCATCAACTAACACAAATACGAAACTGTTTATATTAATTGTTGCTCCAATAAACATTTGTTGGGGTAGATACATTTCAGGTGGTTTACTTGTAAATGTTTGCTGCCCAGGAATTTTAATTTCACTTCGTTTGAAGAAGACGCTTTTTTTGAAACCTAACAGTACAATGGAACAATCGTTATTTTTACCTGTCGATGTATATTTTAATAGTTACCAGAATTATCTTTTGCTAACTCAAAAACGGAAATAGTTTCGTCCGATAAGAAATAACTAATTACAAATATCCTTCCACAATTTTCTGGAATTCTGGAAATCATTTTGCCTTCGAACCGTAGGACGTGACTATCTAATCCAATTCTAAAATTCAAAAAGTAATTTTTTATTTGAATGCTATCAAGTATTAGAAATTTACTTGTCAAATTTTAAAAACTTTTTAAAATCTCTTTCTGGTGCTTTTGGTTCGACAGTGATACAATTTTGGGCAGAATCTTCAAATGTTCCGTAACCGTTCCACGGAGGAAGTTCGCGTTCTTGTGGTTCGTCTATAATTGGTTGTTGTAAATCAACAGGTGTTTCTTTGGGAGTGAAATCACTTATTCCATATTTTGCTCTGTAATATTCTTTAGTAAATGGGTCACAATCGGTCAGATTAATTTGACGACCAAATATATTCATCATGCCACCAATCCATAAATCTTGTTCTCGATAATATTCTATTTTTTCTTGTCCACAATTTAAGCTATCGGCAATATATCTGTAAACTCCTGAATTGGAAGTTAATACATTTAAAACTGTAAACGGCGAGAAAGTTCCTGGCCCTGGTAATCCTTTGTATACTTTGGGTACTTTTGATCGTCTAACAAACGTAAAACCGTTGTTGTGACCAGCAATATCGAATATGTTTTCCTTAATCTCGATTGTGTCATCTGCTAAAAAGTATTTCACTTCGAGGTTGTGTAAATAGCCATACATAGTTTCTTGGTCGTCCCAATACGCATAAAATCGCAATACCTATTATTGTCATCATAACTTTATATTATTTATATAATTCTTTTATATAACTTACCTTTCTATCGTTAGCTAAGAATTTTCCAAGAGGATTTTCTGCTCTACTACTTGGCTTTTTGGGTAAACGATCTTCGACGTCATGAGAACGTCTTTCCATATAAGGATCTGAAGGAGGGGTGATAGGATCGGGAACTGCAATTCCACATCGATTTAAATAAACTCTTGTAAATTGGTCGCAATCAGTTATTTTAAAAATTCTTCTAAAGAATTCTACTTCATTTCCAACGTTCAAATCCATTATATCGTAAAAGTTAAAATCCATTGGTGCAGGTAAACGAATTCTTTGACGACTAATTACCATCCCTAAAAATATTCATTTTTTTATTGAATACCGATCAATTTTATGGAAGAAATACTAACCTTGCCAAACTCCACTGTTATCAACTTTTGGTTCTATAACTTTAATGGTTCCGTCTTCCATGAAGAACAAAATTTTAACTTTGCGGACTATGAACGCAGCTCCATTAAATTCATGCAGTGTTTCTTTAAAAAATCCATCAAAACGTAAAATCTATAAAATAAGTTTGAGTTTTGCTATGAGTAAAAATAAAACTGTTAATCGAACTTGTTTATCGTATGCAATCCATGTTGGAATTTCTGGAGCTTCTCCTCTTGCGTACAGAGAAGGATATTTGTCACTTAACGGGCCCAAAATATTTGGATTCACTTTTTCGGCTAATGCACGTACACCTTTATCATCGCCTCCAGCACCAATGAAGTCAAAGTGCGGCCTTTTTTTAAAATCAGTTTGGCCAATCTAAAAATATTCGTGAGTTAAATAATTAATTCATTGCCCGAAAATTTATTCACCAGTGGATTGAATGTAAATCCTGGAAGGAACGGTAAACTTGGACAACGAGCCATTCTGTTTGATGCGCAAAAATTATATAATATATATTTGTGTAAAATGTGGAGTCAAATATGACTTATAAAACACCGTGTAAATTATAAAAGGTAAATTGATTTTTTAATTAAGCGTTTCCTAAGAGATGGTGGGGTTTAAAAATAATGCTCCGTGATAGCTTTAGTATGAAGAAGCAATAATGTTTTTCTCATCATCAGAACTTGCCAAGAAATGAATCATTTTCATGGTGTCACTATCGTGCGTGCTTTATAGATGTATAGTGAGAGAAAATATTAACCTCCCCCCCCCCAATATTTTAGGAAGTTAGCAAAATCACTCCAAATTTGGTCCATTTGGCAAAAGCCGATAAACTGACAATAGGCAAAATAGACAATTACAAAAAGTTGGCAAATTCCCCTTGAAGAAAGTTGGTTGGACACGTCCCTGCACCATGGCATTTATTCGCGCTTGGACATAACAAAATAAGATGTATTTTAGGCTTGGGTCATGATACTAGGGCTTGGGTAGTGCAATAATATAATAATAGTTTTAATTATTCGTTATGCACTTATGCAACCAAATCTACATTCCAGGCTGATCAATAAATAGGTTGAATGTTTGTACATTTGAGGCGGGATTAACCTTGTATTTTATTGCTTTATTGCGCTCTCCTATTATAACATATTCCACATATTTTATCAAATTTAACCTACGACACAAGTTAAAATTAACTTATCTTTTAAAATATTAAATAACAAAATATTAAGTAAATTTTCTTTCACTAATTACAGTTGTTACGTGGGAGTGTTCTTCCTGTTACCTAACAATTTTTTAAATCCATCCATGTGAAGTTTACTTGTCCATTTGAAAAAAATCCATTTAAAAACAATTCAAAACGCCCAACACATTGTGGTGCATACCATTGAATCATGGGGGACACCGATGAAAATGTAAAAAAAGACGGGAAAATTAAAAAGAGGAAAATTGCTGGAATTCATTTTCGCAGCATATTGTGCAGTGCTTTCAAAAAAGTAAGATTTAAAATTTCAATTTTGCAAATCAAAATTTTTCAAATTGTTATTAAATATTTTAGGTTAATTTATTGTTATTTTTCCAGGTGTCAACAATTGCTGTTATTTACTTTGTTGGATACATGCAATGGTCGATGGGCTGGTTTATGGGACCTGTCGTGTTGTTAGTCATACGAGATCAATATAGAAAAATCACCGAGCGGCGATGTAAAATTGCTCAAAGTTCTGCTCTTGCTAAGGAAGAAGATGTAGTGTTGGCACGACTTGACGATTTACCATCTTGGGTGAGAATTTCTGTTTAGGCTCAAATTACTTTTAGGGTCTGATTAAATTTTGTAAAATGTCGAGAATTGGAAGTGATTGATTTATTTTAAATATTTTGTAAAGTAACAAAATATTTTGCACGATAATTTAAACATGAGTGGTCTAATTAGGGTCTCCTACGTTCAATTAGTTTCATTTATCCAATTTTACAATTTGATTATTACACTACAAAATTGGTTGATTCCATTTAGTTAATGTGCAAATTACAATAAATTAATTTATAAGCATTAATTAAATAAAAATTGCTATTGTTATTATGTATTATGCAAGCTCAAATTTTATTTTAATTTAATTAATACTTACAAGAGCTCACACCATCCGTGGCTCACACTAAATCTCAAAATAAAATTTATAATTTAATTTTAATAATTTCCTGCACATAATTTTTTTATTCTTGAGGTAGTACTTTACATTAATTAATTAAGACTGTTCCAAAACTTCATTAACAGGTCAAAATTGGTTATAGATACATCAATGAATTTTTTTTAATGGTAAGAGGAGAATTTTCCAAAGGTCATGATATAATTTTTAATTGGTTTTGATAACGGATTAAGATTTTAATTACTTTAATTAGCAATTTTGTATCAAAAACACACAATTAATTAAAATTTAAAATATGACACAGTTAAAAAAATTATGCAACAGTAAAATTGTTCCTTTTTTTTCTTTTATTCTTTCTAAACACTGAAAGACGTAAATTCTAAATCTAGGTAATCCTGAGCCATCTATTGAAAAACTTGTCGTCCAATTGATATATCAGGCCCTGAAATAAAATAATTTACTTGATTTTTTCACACGTTTCGTATGTAAGCAAACATCTTCAAGTAAACTACTGTTTGAATTATTTTATCTAATTATTTCAAAAAATTAGGTACCTAACTACTATTGGAATAAATGTTCTAACCCTTGAGTTTGAAGTTAAATAAAATCAAAAGTTAGCAGTGAAAAAATTTGAAAAAAATATATGATATCAATTATTATTGATTAGTGCTAAACATCATATTAAAGTTTATTTAATTGTTTAAAAAAATGTTCAAGAAAGTGTAGTTTTTAAAAAAAATTGTAAAAAATTGTCAAGTTTTCGTTGTGCTAATTGTTGCTTAAATTGTGCCTCTTTTTATAAATATCTGCAGAACAAAAAGACACTATAAAGCCTATAACCACTATAACTTTGAAATTTTAATATGTTATACAAAATCAAATTCTTTATCTGTATCTTCTTAGTGCATAAAATTTCATCAATTACTTTTTGAAATATAAGACTTCAAACTCAGGAGTCAGAACTTTTTATTCCAATAGTAGGAAATAAAAAATTAATTTAATTTCAACTTTGCTAATCAATACCCAATTTAATAATTGTTCATGTTTTCAATTTCATTATATTGATTGTATGACGCAATTTTTTTAATATTGATATATATTTGGACAATTTATTGACCTTATCAGGTTACGGTATTTGCGTATTGTAAATGCCACTTTTTGTAAATATTGATAAGATAGCAAAAATATTTTTACAATGTTAATTGTTGTTGCAATACATAATTAAAAATATTGATTAAATGCATAAATTTTGTAATATGATATTGTACTATACAGGTTTTCTTTATGTAACACCAAACATTTAAATTTTCAGGTATTTTTTCCTGACATTGAAAGAGCAGAATGGGTAAATACAGTAAGTATATATTTTTATTTTCTATTAGAGCTCAAACAAAGTTTTATATAATTAATATGCTCAACATGGAACATGACTAAATTAAATGATATTACATCACTAATGGACACATAAAGATATTCAACCTAGAAAATTCCCAAGGCAAATAACAAAATTATAAAAATGAAAATAAATTTAAACTTGTTGATTTTTCGGAGTGGGGGGGGGGGGCGATCACCGTACCGGATCGGATGTTCATTGCAAAAGTAGCCAGTCAAAATAACTTTTGTTTTTGAGATAGGGTGTGAAAAAAGGAATATTTTACAAAGTTTATTATGTAAAAAGGCAGTCGTGTGTAAAATTTCAGCTCTTCAATTTAATTCCTGTTAACTTTAAAAGCAAAAAGCTGTTTTTCACATTTTTTCACTTTTATTGTACTTCGAAAAATTTCAAAAAAATCAGAAAAATCAAAAATATCCTAAGCAACATGAAAACAATTTCTTGGAATCTTTTCACAATTAAATTCAACGAAATAAGAATTGATCAATTAAAAACAAAAATGATTTAACCATGTTAGAATTTTCCGACTACTCTAAGAAAATTTGACATAATTCTGCTTTGGAATCCCTACAAATTAAAAAAAAAACTATCACAAAATTTCGCCTGCAACACCTTCAAAAATTATGAATTTGGAACATGCTTGAACTGAGTTCATAGTAGCAACAATTGGTAATAAGTTCTTGTGGGCTTGTAGTTAGTGACTTTGCCTGCGAAGCCGTAGATCATGGGTTCGGACCTTGTTTTAACAATGATGTAATTTATTATCTAAATTAAATTTATTTTAAAATTTTATTTTTTCAAGAAGAGATATTACTATATTACATAAGAGATATAATTGTAATATCTCTTCTTGAAATCAATCAAATCAAATCTTCCTAGGGAAATGCAATAATTAATTTCATAATATTTTTTCACAGATACTAAAACAACTGTGGCCTAACGTAAATAAATACGTCAATAACATGATCCGTGATAAAATTCAACCTAAAATTGCAAAAAAATTACAAAAGTACAAATTAAGTGGATTTCAATTTGAAAATATGATTTTGGGCTCCATCGTAAGTGAAAATTGTAATTTTTCTTTTTTTTCTCTGTTAATTTTCTAAATTGTAGCCACCCAGAATTGGAGGAGTGAAAGTTTACGAACACAACGTTTCCAGAAATGAAATTATTTTAGATGTCGATTTACTGTAAGTTTCCATGTTTTATATCTTTTTTGTTAATTTTTCAATCTGTTGCAGGTACGCCGGCGACTGTAATCTTACTTTCAGCATGTCAGGTTTCCGAGGAGGCATAAAAGATTTTCAGGTTCGACTTGTTTTGCATTTTAACTTCGGTTTTTTTTATTTTTTATACTTTAGTTGGAAGGCATGGCCAGAATTGTGTTAAAACCATTGTTAACAAAGTTACCGTTAGTTGGTGGAATACAATTTTATTTTCTTAATCATCCAACTATTGATTTTAATTTGGTTGGTGTTATCGATATTTTAGATATGCCTGGATTTAGGTAAATTGGAATTTAACATTTATATTTTTCTGTTCATAACTGTTTTCTTTTTCTGTATGTAGTGATCTCTTAAGACAATTAATATGTGAACAAGTTGCATCTATAATGGTTTTACCGAATAAGTTACCCATAAAAATAAGTAAACATGTTGAAGCCGAAGTGCTGCACATGCCTTTACCAGAAGTAAGTTTTTAAATTGTGTATAAAATATGCAAATATATTTTTTGCTTTTTAGGGAGTGTTAAGAATCCATGTAGTGGAAGCTAAAAATTTGATGAAAAAGGATATAGGAATTTTAGGTAAAGGTAAATCGGATCCTTATGCTGTGCTAAATGTTGGTGCTCAAGAGCATAAAACTCAAACTATTGATAATACTGTGGATCCAAAGTGGGATTACTGGTGTGAGGTAAGTACATTTATCTTTCCTGTTTGTGAAATAATGCACGAGATATAAAACAATTAAAAATTTAAGTGTTCTATGGAAGTAAAATTTAATGTTTACAAAAATCACCAGTTTTGTGTTGTCAGTTTTGATGTTTTACAATTTGCTTAAGCTTTCTTTTATAGTTTAAAAATTTATATTACCTATACTTATTAGAAACAATAATTAGTTACACTGTAGCTGGGGTGACTTTGGCCCTACTCTCTACAATTTTATTTCAAGCTGAAATTAAAGCAGATATTTTTATTTTTTTATTGAACAAAGAAAATTAAAGAGTCTTCTGCTACAATAAGGGTTTTGGTTTGAGAGAGATTTGATATTAGAAATTTGTATAATTATGGAGTACCTACATTTCACATGGGGAACCTTCAAGAAATTCAAAGTATCAAATAGCTCCCCAAATTTAGTTTTTATGAACAAAAGCTTGAACCAATTTGACTACTCCAGCAGTTATGAACGAATTTCTAGTCTCGCCCCCCCCCCTTGTGTAATATTATTTTCAATATATTATAATATTATAATTCTCACTCCTGAACGTTACAGTCACCGTGCAACATGATTACATAAACTGTTTCTTAACACTTGGCAAAGAGAGTGTATACATAGAGGGACCACTAGTTTTAAAACTTAATTTGACAGATGGCTTTCTGAGTCTTCTGATGGACAGGATTACTAACATTATAATTATAACAACTTACCTCTTATTGGTTCATTCATTTATTATCAAATTATCAACCTAAGAAAAATTCAAGAACCAATTGGAAATTCGTTAGTGTACCATAGGAACAACCTTATCATTAGACCATTTAAACTTACAGACACGCCTTGACTTTCAAGCAGTGAAGCAAACATAAATGACTCGATACAATCCCACTAGTGAGGTCACACATGTTTGCTTCAGTTTGAATTCAAGGAGAGATAGGGAAGGGCGTGTCTATAAGTTTAAACGATCTAAGGGAATACCCCTATCTATCAAGAGGTGCACAAAAGTTATCTGTTGAATTAAGTTTCTAAACTAATAAGTGGTCTCTCTATGTATACAATCTCCTTACACTTGGGAATAACGGGGTTTAAGCTGTGTAGTTACTAGTTACAGTCCAAAGACTGTAATGAATAATGATCTCAGTTTTACACTTACACATTAATTGTTTTTCACTAATAGGAAGCTGATACACTGAATTAATTTGTAAGTATTCCCACATACATGAGAACTGCTTCAGACACAAAAATATAGGGTTGCCACATGTCTGCACTTTCTTTCCAAGCAAGAAAAATTTACTCTAAATCGCTTACGGCACTTTTTAATTGAATTTAATATCGTCGTATGACAAGAAAAACTCATTAAGTACATTTCAAGACAACAGAGATAATGAAGTTTAAACATTTTTTATATCTGATAAATCGTATTTAACAGCAATTGTTTTGATATTTAAAATGCTAATGAATCCTCATTCATATTATAAATTGGTACATAATTTTTTTTCAGGTAAGCATAACCATAAAATAACGCACTTAGTGAAGCATTTCGTTTTTGTCGAAAACTGCACTTAATGAGTTTTTCTTGTCATACGACGATATGTTCCCCATGCGAAAATATTTTTCTTTTTTAAGAGTAATACACAACAGAAAATGATTTAAAGTAATGCCCTTGCTGAGTGATTGATCTCAAAATAAATTTTAGAAGTCCAAAAACGCATCAATTTGTAAATCATTTGGCAAGGTAACAATATTTTAAATTAATATTGGGGTTTGAGGATGTTAACTGGGCCCAGAAGATATAGTTATTAAAAAAATTTATTGAGATCTGATAGATAACATTAAAATGAAGCGATTAAGCTATGGGCGAAAGTCAAATATCGATTAATATTTTACATTTTATTTGCCCTGATTGCTGCGTTCTGTTGACGGTACGTGCGCTCGACGTAAATACTTATAGCAAGGGGCGGGGCTACCGCAGTTGACAATAACTTGTGCAACTAACAACATTAAACTAATATCCCGCTTTAGGTGTTTCGTTGGGTTAAATATCCCGATTTAGGTTATGGGTTGGCTACAGGAATATTTTTTAGCAAGTGCGCAGGTTTCGAGATTTTGGTGTATAAATATCCCTGAGGTACCCCTGACAGCATCGGTCTGGAGGTCGATCTTGGTCTGGAACCATCTGTTGGACGAGTCCGAGTTTGATGCCTCCTTCCAGCATTTAGAAGAGGAGGCCGAGTTTCCAAACCCAGTCAAACTCCTTCGGTATATCTAGGAAGACGCCCAAGGCCTTTTGACACCCCAGCGAACGCTCCCGTGATTTCCTCGACCTCCCTGAGGACTTGAGGGGTGGTCGAGTGACCAGCTCTAAAACCGAATTGAGTATTAGGTATCATCCCAAGTTGATTTACTTCTTCGGTTAGGCGGTTTAGGACGATCTTTTACGCAATTTTGGCAAGGGAAGGGATGAGGCAAATGGGTCTGTAATTTATTAGCATGGTATTTACCGGGTTTTGGGATTACGATGCCCTCGGCCAGTTTCCTGCGATCAGGGAAGTGTTTAAGTCGCAGAATTATGTTAATGGTGGGGATCAGGGCTGAGATGGGCTTACGTGGGAGGTTATTCAAGGCCAAATTTGTGATGGAATCGTGTCCAGAGGCCTTCTTCAACTTCGTGGCTTTGATGACCTCCCTAATCTCGTCAAAGGAGACTGGTAAGATGGACGCTGGATTTTTGTGAATGAGAACATTTGCATATTGCACCTCTATATAATAATAATATATAAACTGAGCATGGGCGGAGCTAAACTTTTCCCTTTTCTCCTAAATTTTCGAATGATCCATAATATTTTAGGTTTATATTTGTTATTTACACCCTCAACTAAATACCATAATTTCAATAGAAAATTTTTAAAGTCGTGGGCCCAGTTAGTGTCCTCACTCCTCACCCTGTACTTGAAAAACCATCTAATAGCGGAAATAAAATCCCCAACCTTTGACACCGTAATATTTTTGTTGGTTTATTTTTACCATTTATTTCTCAAATGTCTCATTACAACGTATTTCCATCAAGATGTCAATCAATCCATCTATTCAATATTTTATCAATAAAAAAGTAATAGTTCCAAATAGCAGTTCCTCGCAGCTTTAAATTAAAATTGTGGCAACCCGAAGATTATTTTGATAATGGACTACTCTCACAGCTATACACATCACTGTTACATTTTGACCCTTCACAAAAATTTAAAGAAAAAATATGCGTTTGTAAAACATGATTATTTATTGGAAACTGAAAATTTTATTCCTATTTTTTTTTATTCATCTTTCTCACAAAATTTATTAGTTTCCTATAATGGATTCCAATGGTCAACAACTGTTTATCCATCTTTATGACTACGACGATGGAACAAAGGACGACGACCTTGGCAGGTAGTAATTTTTTTTTAATTTAAACCATTTCAAGTCGTACTTGATCTAAATTCTTCAGGAAAGGTAAATGGTTGCATGATTTTAGCTTATGGCACAGCTGTATTTATTTTTTAATCGTAACACAGTTTTTATTACTATTAAGATTTGTATTTTTTCTTTCCAATCATTGGTAATATTATTTAAAAGTCTTTGGTGTGGAGGTACATAGTTAATTGTAAATGTAGGCTTTGGTGGATTCGTTAGATGGTCAAGTTGTTTTTATTCATGTATGGGATTGGGATCCAGGATTTCCAGGGTCACAAAATGATGATATTCTTGGCAGGTATATTAAAAACTATAATGATTTTCATTTCTGGCACTAACGTATACTTAAAATAAAACGTTTACTTGTTTGAAATGTTGAGTAAAGCTGTAAGTTTGTTTTATTGTAAGCTAGAAAAAAATTAATTTTGAAGCTTCTCTTGCTGATTTTGCCATGCTTTTTAAAATAAATAACTGGGATACGTTTTTAGCAACTCAAAAATTACATGAAATGCTTAGCAATGCTGTATTTATATAATTTGCTTAATGCAACTGTATAGACTTAACGCAATTTTCGCTTTGATGGGTAGGCTGGTTTAAGTGTAAAATGGGAAATTTTTCTTGTGTAATAAGTTAGTTGTAATTTTTTTAGAGCAACTGTAGACATTGCAACTATTGTAAAAAAAGGTGAAGACGATATGGTAGGTTAGTTAGTAAATTTGTAGAATTGGTTAATCAAATATTTTAATTAAATTTTAGTGGATAACACTAGAACAAGCAAAGCATGGAATGATACATGTTCGTTTTACTTGGCTAGTTTTAACCACAGATTATTCAGACTTAAAAGCAGTAAGTAAATGTAAACAATAAAATTTATTTTTAATATTTCGTAAAATTAATATTAACAGGTAATTGAAGAGACTCAACAGCTGCAAGTTACATCAATGAGTACGGCATTACTTATCGTTTACGTTGATTCAGCCAAAAGTTTACCTGTAAGAACTGAGTTGAAACTAAAATATTCCATTACACTTAATTTTTTTAGCAAGCAAGAGCTCAAAGTAAACCGGATGTGTTTCTTTTATTAACAGCTGGGAAGCATAGTCAGCAAACTTCTGTTAAAAAGAAGAACAGTGATCCGGTGTGGGAAGAAGGTTTCAGCTTTTTGATAGCCAATCCAGACTCGGATACGCTTTACTTGAACGTCATTGATCACAAAACAGGAGCTGGTTTGGGACAACTGACGTACAACATAAGTGCCCTCTCAGAAAAACCAGACCTTCGTGTTCACCAACAACCATTTGGACTCTTAAAAAGCGGCCCAGAAAGCAAACTTATTTTTTCAATGCATCTCAAGGTTGTTTAATCATTTTTGAAAACAAAATCTAATATAAAATAAAACTTTTAGATCTTAAAGCGTTCAACACCTCAGATTCACGAAGATGATGATGATGACCATAACTCAGTTGACTTTAACAGACAAGATTCTACCTCTTCCAACTCACCTTTTGGTAAATTTTGATTCAACTTTGTTCGTTTTTTGTAACGTTTTGTGTTTAGAGCGTTCACATTCGGCCAAAAAATTGCTTTCACGTAATGCATCTTTAAAAAGTAATTCGGATTCTGCTGGACATTTACTAGAAGGTGAGGAGTTTGTGGAGGAAAATACTGTGCTTCTGCAGTCGGCCACACCACCTCATACACCTACAGATACTTTGGTTCACAGACAAATTGGTGTCACCACGTGAGTTGTAATATTTCAATTAACTTTTAAATTTTCCGCTCCATTTTATTTTTAATAAAAGAAACGTTTTTTTATCGTTACTTTTAGGTCGGCTGGTGATGCTGGGCTTGGAAGGATACAGTTAACTTTACGTTACAGCGTGCAACGACAGAGGCTAATTATTATTGTGCATAAAATTGCGTAAGCATTAATTTTCAATGTTTGTCTTTTCATTACTGAGTTTAATTGTTTACAGTAATTTACCAATTTCTAAGGATCCAACCAATATCCCAGATCCATATGTGAAGTTGTATCTTTTACCAGGAAGAGCTAAGGAAACCAAACGAAAAACTATTGTAAGTTTATTGTCAAAATTTTTAAGAATTCAACAAAATTTAGAAGTTGGATTTGAAAACCACACTTTAGTTCTATTAAGTTAACGAAAATGCTTGCTATAGTTTATGCATAACTGATTTTTGAAGTAAAAAAATTGGTTCTTCTGATAATGAATCAAAATATTTTTGTTTAGGTTGTTAAAGATAACTACAATCCAGTTTATGATGCAACATTTGAATACATAATTTCTCAAGGGGAATTACACACTCAACAACTGGAAGTTACTATTGCAACACAAAAACAATTGTTTTCTGGAAGTAACATAATGGGACAGGTAATATTCCTGATTTTTTAAATGTTCACATTTTAGTGATTCCAATTTCTTCTATAGGTAATAGTTGACCTAAGTGAGCTTAATTTGACCCAATCCAATACGTTTTGGTTTGATCTTCAACCTGAAATCGACAATTAGGTTACGCTGATGCATCTGAAAATATTTTAATACAAGGAAGAAAATTAATTTGCTAAAAAAATGTAAGGTTGTGGGTTTACTTGTTCAGAACCAAATTCAATATGATTATAGCTATACATTCTAAGGAAATCCTTGAACTTTCCAAATAATTTCACGTCTGATTTTCATTTCCACTTAAAATTTAATCTGGCAGAAAATTTTTCATATTGAATATATTATTTGAAGTAAAAATGTGATAAATTAGAGATTTATTTTTCCCAAGAAAAATATTAGGTATAATATCGTCCAAATTTTTTATTTTAAGTTTATAACAAATTTTTAAAATATACTTAAAACAAATTGTGCTTAAAATTATTAATGCTATTCAATCGACTGCCACATTAGCTTAATTCTTATGAAGGCAGCTGATGGTTACCTCATTGTAATGTTTTTACAAAATATGCCAAATAGAACAGAAGTTTTGATAATTTGTCGCCCCTCTAATTACGTAATTTTAAACTTAAATCGTTTAGAAGCCCTACATGAACAATAATTTTACAAAAAAATATTAACTTAGTTCTGTAATTTTTTATTCTATTTTTATATATGTAGTAAGGTTTAACACAAAAATGTTACTAAAAGCAAATTTAAATTTCGTGTTTCACCTTGTATTTTACAGGGAAAACATTAATTTAGCATAAGTCATGCACGCCGAGATTATAATTATTTTCAGTTGTTTGTGCTTAATAGCTTTAAATTTATAACTTTATTTCTTGTTTTGTTGCATTTATAGCAAATGTTGAAATTTTTTTATTGCTTTTTATGTTTAATGTTGAAAGAATTGCTAAATATTTTATCTTGTTAAAATAATTGTACAACGTAAATAATGCAAAAATGTATTTTAATTACCTAACATAATAAAAAAACAAATTTTCAATGGATTCATTTATTTGTATTACAAAGGCAATTTTCCATGAGTATTTGATACAACACACCACTAAACGTTACAAATCTATAAAATTTAATATCTATTTTACTTATCATTAAAAGATTATAGTAGTTTATAAACTGACAAAATCTACTGGCAACTTTTCAATGATTACTTTACTATCACATTTATTAGGTTCATGCTTAAGCAAATGATTATTTAAATCTCGTTTTCGGTTGAAAGATTTTATGCAAAAAGAACAGGCAAAAGGCTTAAAACCAGAATGAAGTCTCTCATGTGTACGTAGATTCGATGACTGAGTAAATCCGCGCCCACAGTGAGTACAAGTAAATGGTCGAAACTAAAACAAATTACAATCGCATAAAAAAACAAATTTTTTGTATGGCCCTGTTTTTAATAAATTCATCGCCTACATTTGCTCCGAGCAACATGGGTTACTTGTGCCATGGGAGGGGGTTGAGTTATTGATATAAAATTGCTAATTAACATAATGAAAATATTCATTATTGATATTCAATTGGCTAAGTTATAAAAACTATGATAGTCTTTCTTCATCATCATCCGCAGGTTTTAGGCCGGTGGCCCGTTACGTCACTCTAATTGGTCGCTCCATCTCTTTTTGGGGCGGCACACACTTCTTCCTCTCGGATTGTATTGGAACATTTGTTTTGTCAAACGAGTCTGGTCCATCCTGTCTAGGTGTCTTTTCCATGCCATTCTATAATCTCTTATCTTCTCGTTGATACTGTAGTTCAATTCATTTCTTATATCCGTATTTCTTTTTCGGTCTATCCTTTGATATCCCGCCACTGAGTGTAAAAATCTAATTTCTACACTCTGGATTCGTCTTTCGTTTTCCTTAGTGATCGTCCAAGTTTCGCTGGCGTATGTTATACTTGGTACCGATATCGTTTTATAAAACTTCAATGCAGTATCCTGATTGGCTTTGCTCTTAAATGTTCTTCTTATTGTGCCATTTATGTAATTGAATTTATCAATTTTTTTGGGTATATCAGCCTCCTCAAACATGGACATCGTGCAACCTAAGAAGTCAAAAGATTTTACTTGCTCTATCATTACTATTTTTGAGCGTATTTGTTCCTGTCCCAAGAATGCCATCACTTTTGTTTTGTTTACAGATATTGCCATATTGTATTCCGCTACGGTTTTACTCAGTTTAAAAAGGGAGTTCTCGTTATTCGCTATTATGGCCTGGTCATCCGCAAAGAGCATAGTTATTACAAAATCTCTTTTATTCAAATTTGTTGTGTAGCAAGGTATGTGTTCTTTCCATTTACGTATAGCATCGTCCATATAAAGATTAAATAGTCTTTCTTTCAAGACATTTGTAGCTCCGTTAGATGCGGATATTTTTCGTGCTTAATAGGTAGAGGATTGTGATACAGTTGAAGCAGTTTATCTTATGTTACAAAATTCTTCTTATTGAAACGACATGACAGTGGCTTCCACTCATTCACATGATGTATCTTGAACATTGTTATCAAACCATCTTGGTTGTACGTAAGCCCCCCCCCAAATGTTAGTGTTAGGTCGTCCGAGTTTCTTCCATGTATTATTGAATTAGGGATCTGGCCTACTTGGCAGTAAAGACTTTTAAAAATATATTGGTATACATTAAAAAGAGTAAGTTATGAGTATGACTCACACATCATAATTTTTTATTAAGAAACAAAAAAGATATGGCCATTGTCCCGACGGTTGTTTTAAAAAAGGTATTTTGCAGTGACCACTGCTACTCAAATCTGAACAGTTTTTCCAAATATCAATTTAGGACAGAATGGCACACGTTGAAAAAAATATCCTGGTTTATTTTTCGTCAATAATAAAGGATGTGTGTGAAAAAAAATTCCTTTGTTCAAGGACTAGTTTTTTATATCTAAAATAAATCTATAAAATTTTAAACAATTTGATTCAGTAAGTAGTTTTTGATATTATATCGTGGTCACCAATTTTGAAAATGCCATTTCGAGATAAATGCGTTCAAAGTTTCAATACAAGTGTAAACTTAAATAAAATATTAATTTGAAACTTACATAGTCATCTATTGCAGGCCCATATTGTGCTTTTCAAATGAGATTGTAGCCTCCAGAACATCAATTTGCCGCTGCCTACGAATCATTCTTTCTTCCCAAATGGTTTGTACCGTGTATGCTTCTTCCAAACCTTAGTTAAAATCACAAGCGGAAATATTAGCAGCAAGGTCAACTATTTTTAAACCACTTGGGATAATTTTGGACTCACTTTCGATATTATTTGATTATAACTCTCATTGTTGTTTTGATTAGAACCGCCAATGCATCTTTCTAATCATTCTTCCTTGCTTACATCTTCGTATATTGGTTTAATAATAGCATTTGAAACATCAGAGGGTAGAGATTTATAAATCATGTGTATAAGAGTCCTGTTCACTGCTCACAGAAGCGTGCTGCCAGGCGCACCACGACTCTGCTCCAATAGGGCTTGGTCGTGTTGTGGATTCTCATCTGTCGAACTTTAATGATAATATGTGGCCCATATCGCGTTCCTCAGTTTCATCAACGAGTCACAATTTCGTTGTATTGCTAAACCATATTAAACCGTCAATTTATCCGCCATTTTTCATTTTCATCAGAGTCCTTTGGCATTTCTTTGCACATTATGTTATAGTTGTGTATGCTGGGGTCCAGCCAACTAAAGGTACGAACAGAAAGAAAGCAGGTCCCTGGTTGCAAGTGCTGATAATCTCCTATGTGAGTAGAGTGAATTTTATCCTTAGTGACCGGGAGGAAACAAAAACCGGCACAGTAAATGTGGAGGAGGAGCTTGCCAGTGTCGTAGTAAATTTCATTTACTTCTGACAGATAAATATATTTCAATTTTATTATTAGTAGAATAACTGAATAATAAATACAAATTGATTTGAATGAAACAAAGAATGAAACCCACTTTCATTGTGTTCATACCTTAATGTGTGATTGACACTAAGGAGTATAATAAAAGTAATAATAGATGCTCGACTCCCCATCAATTGGTGTAACCAAAGCAATAGTTCATACTGCCACATTGATAACCAATAAAATTTAGTGAAACTTACCTTAGAATGTGTCCTCTCATGGCAACGAAGCGAACTTGTACTCTTAAAAGCTTTATCACACTGCAGGCAATTAAAAGGTCTCTCTCCAGAATGCACACGAAAGTGTTTCTTCAAATCCCCCGAACTAGAAAAAATTTTACCGCACTGTTCACACTGCAATATATTTTTCAACTTATTCATTTGATCCTGTGAATCATCATAAGTGCCAGTTTCCATCTGCTTCTTCTTTTCGTGCAACTTCAAGTGCCTGCCTAAATCGTACTTATTAACAAACGCCTTATCACACTGATCACATAAAAAGTTGCGTTCGTTTGTGTGAATTTTATTGTGTAGCATTAAAGTGCGTCTCGATTTAAATTCTTTCGAGCATGTGCTGCAAGGAAAGCGTATGCTACTCAAGTGAACCTTTGTGTGTACTTGCAAATTACTGGGATGAGTAAAGCTTTTTGGACAATAAAAGCACTCGAATTTTCTGACACCGTCGTGTTTAAATACATGTTTTGCTAACGACGGTTTTGAAATGAATGAAGAATCGCACAAGTGACACTTGTAGGGCTTGATACCGTAATGAGAAGATAAATGGTTGGTTAATTCTCTCGGATAAAGGAAGAGGCGACCGCATATGTGGCATTGACATCTGTTGCCTGTTTTCGTATTGTGTCTTTTGTACTTGTGTAATAATAAAGTGTACTTTGAGGAAAAATGTAAATTACAGTTTTCGCAATTGTACAACTTCTTTCCGTGTTTAGTTCCGATATGTATCGAGAGTGAACGCTTACTTGAAAATTGTTTGGTGCACTTGGTACAACTAAACGTATTAGTCTCAGTTTCGCTACTAATGTCGATGAACTTTTCACTGCCAACTTGTAAAATCTGGTTACGGAATTTCTTATCGGATTGTTCGCATAAACTTTTAAATTTTAGAGAAATATTCAAGTAGTGTTTACAATTCTTGCAAATGTGCTGTGGAAATCCATCGTTTTCTTCGATCTGCAAATAATTAAAAAAATTTAAAATTATGAACATTTGAAATAAGTAAATTGGTAATACCTGCACCGAAGCACAAGATATAATTTTTTTGGATAAATCATTATTATCCTGAAATATTTTAATTAGGTCCTTACTACTGCAACACACCCTGCACATTTCGTTCATTTTTCTTTAATTCTTTATTATTTATTTGATTTAAACGCCGGGTAAAAATATTTTTGTAAACAAAAATTTTGGGGTTATGTGCAACAATACCGATTTGACGTTTAGTTGCGTTTGCGTAGTGCAGTGGTCCTCAAACTTTTTAACAGTTTGGGCCATATTAAAATATTGAATGTGCCACTGTACAAATGTCTGGCGTAAATCAAACACGGTTTTAATCCGTACCATCTGACGTGGCGTAGTATTATCCCCTGTATTATCCAATTACCACCAAGGAGGGAGATTGGCACATCAATTTGCCTCTTACGTACTCCGAACTAGCGAAAGGGGCATTTCGACCTTTATATTGATACAAAGCCCTGAGTTTTCGTTTTGCCGGTAGCAAAAGTTTAGTGTCCAACATCCGATGTAACAGTCTTCTTGGCTTAGCCAGGAGGATCGCCAACATCCGCAATCCGATAGGCACTTGAAGAAGAATGTGTTAGTCAGCCAATTGAATGTCGGCGAAATAATGGGTGTGTCATATGATTTGTCGGCCAAAAACTCTCTACCAAATGAATTCGGCCAAATGACACATGATAGTGATTCCATATCAATTCCATATAATACATGATCCTTATGACTAGAGACAGGATGCTTAGGCAAATCCAGATCGGACTTAGGAGAAGCCCTAACATAACTCACCAATTGAGAAAGTTTAAAAGCTAATAATTAATAAACGTTTTAATTGGTAATAAACTTTCTCTATAAGCGAGCTATGTTAGGGCTTCTCCTAAGTCAGATCTGTTTTTGCCTAACTATCCTGTCTCTACTGATGACTGACCTGACCATATTGCATGGTCACCCACCTGAAAGATTTGACTACTTACGTTGGTATTGCAAGATTGGTAATTATGTAACGAATATCAGTATAAAAGTATTTGCGTAATCCTAGCATAAAAGGAGCGAGAACGACGGGAAAATAATAAAAGGAACGAAAGAAAAGTTTCAGAAGTAATAATCGTAGCTGTAAATTAGTATTCGGTAAGTTTTTGTGTAATTTTAAATAATTTATTGTAGATTGATCCATTATGCTATATAAGCTATAACATTATGCAGAAGCGAAAATCGAATAACCAATGTTAACAATCCAGTTATATTTATTATTCCAACGGTAAGCATTTAATTTTTAATTAATTTTTTGAATTTTTATAAATTTTTTCCATTTATTGGAGGACGCTACCTTTTCCACATTATTTAGGGAAGATATGTCCCAAATTTGTGGAAGCAGTAGCAATAAAGTTGCAAAACGGTGCCGTTGTGCAATTTTCGATCATTTATTTGATTGAAAATCAATAGCGTATTAGCTAACAAATTTTCAATTGAAACTATAGCCAGAGCAGACAATCTGTCTTGGGTTGTTGAATTTCTCAAATAATTTTTAATTAATTTCAACTTTGAAAATGATCGTTCGGAGGTGGCAACGGTTACTGGAATCGTTAAAAACAATAGCACACTTTGATAATTTCATAGAAACTATTGCTCCAAGAATAATTTTTAATTAATATAATTTCCAATAATTCTATTGGCGCTTTAATTTTTTAAATTGCATTAATTTTGGCAGAGACGGTCATTGCCTTGCAGCTAACGCGATCAACTGCGAATGCGGGATACCCGGTTCAAAGTTCAAACCATAGACTTTCTTATGAGATGACTGGTCTCCGTGCTTCGGAAGGCACGTTAAGCCGGTGGTCCCCTGGGTTAGTGAATTGCCACCATTAACATAAAAACCAGGAAACAAGGCAGATCTGAAGGCAAGTCTAGCAAGCTACCTACTGATGATGTAAAAATATTTATATGCTCAAAGTTTCTAGCACTGCCATGGAAACGACGCAGTTGTTGGGAAAATAACAGGCTTTAGCCTACTAGAAGACGCTTCTTTTAGAATTGCTTCTAGAAATTGTAAGAAGAAGAATCTTCACTATTTTCAATTTTATGGTGATTGTTTATTTCATCAAAATAAATCTTTGGTTTACGAATTCGTTTTTTACAAAATAAAGAAGAGATCCACTGGCCAGCCACCCGTCCGTGGACGAGCTTTCCAGGTACTTATCAATAAAATATTCCAGGGCCGTAGCTAGACATTGGCCATGGGGGGTATGCAATTAAAAGAAAGCTTGGCATATGCTCATATTTTAATTTAAGTCTTGTAATCAGGAAATACTAATAAGCAGAAATTACAAATAAATTAATAATAATATATTTTTTATAAAAAAGAATACAATTTAAAATCACAAAACCATTTTTCTGTTTTTTAAGCAGAACTTATCGATTACTTCTTCGGGTTGAACTTGAATATCTCTATGCACGGACATAACAGCAAGGCCGTTTAAACGCTCGTTTGCCATTGAATTTCTTACCCATGATTTTAGTCGTCGAAGGGTCGAAAAAGTTTTCTCCGGTGTGGCTGTAGAGCTGGGCAGAGTCGCTAAGATTTGCAGCAAATTTCTGATTATTGGAAAAAAGCTTTCATCGGTTGCTAAAAATGTATCAATTGCAGTTTTTTCCTGCCATTTGGTTTTCCACAAATCCAGCTCTGCGGAAAAAGAATTAAAATTTTTTTCGTATAATGCACATGAAATTTTGGAATGCTTCTTTCTTGATTTCTAGACATCTTTCTGGAAAAAGCAACTGTAAATTCAAAATAGCTCTGTGATGTTCAGAGAAGCGACCTTTCAGTTCTACACCCTCCCCCTTATATACGGCTCTGAAATATTCAATTATAAATTTATAAAAAAGTGAGAAAAATACCTCTTCGAAGCCCATTTCAAGGCTCATTTTGAGGCAAATGATGATTTTCTGCCTCTGCTGCAGCAAGCTCCTCTCCTGCGCCATTACAGTACAGTGAAACTAAACACAGTGAAACTAAAGTAACTTTTCTTGTTTGGCTATACTTGAAAGTGTCATAGCCAGTATTACAGTCCAAATCTAGATTTAAAAAAATAAATTATTTTTTATTAAATTAATTGAAGCTCGGTTTCTCTCGTCCCGCCACTTTACATTCATCGCCGAGAAAATTCTCTCGGTAAAAGCTGAAGTAGTAGGATGAGAAATAATTTTTTTAATATTTGGCAAATCGTCACCTGCATTTTTAAGAATATGTTGCCATTTTGCCCCGTTTTCAGGTACGAAAAGTATCTTTTTACGCCCTGATTTTGGCGAGTCTTTACACTCAGGGAGTGAATAGATGTAAAAACAACAAAATTAAAAAGTAGAATATTATTTATTACCCAAAATTATCGTATTAATGGTACAATTATACCATTATTATTACAATTAATTACAATTATATATAATAATTACCTCCACATTTTGGACTTTCAAGTAGTCCATAAACTTTCGATACTCCTTCATATATCGATGGTTCGATTTTTGCGGCAATAATTGCAATTTGGCCTCTTTGGCTCCTTCTTCGATGGTTTTCATCTTTTCTCTCTATTATCTTCACTAAACTTTTCTCACAACTGACTCGTACACGTTACAAATAAAAATGAAAAATTACCGTAGATATAGTACTACGTAACAATTAAAGCCGTTAATACCAATCGTTTACATCAATCAAAATTGAAATTTAAAACGGCAATCAAACTGGCATAGTTCCGTAACAACGAAAAGCCCTTTACACCAGCTCGGGGGTAAAACGTTTTTACACACTTGGGGGGAGTTCGGCCGCCTCGACTCCGCTGCGCTGCGCTCTGCTGCGTCTCGGCTTTGCCTCTCCCCCTCGGGTGTAAAATGGCGTTTTACGCCCTAGTGGTGAAAAGTACTATTTCTTTATTAGTAAATTGTCTTTGAATTTCTTTAAATCTTATTGACTCTGAATATAAATCGTTCATTTCAATATTTAATTTTTACTATAACTTTAGCTTTTCAATTATGTTTTCAAAATGTTTAAACTCAACCTCATTCTTCATCTTCAATGATAGGTTATTGAGTATCGAAAGCCAATTATCTTCACCAAAGTCAAACCATTTTATTAAATTATCTAAACTCTTATCAATAAGGAGTGAAAAATTACTGGTAGGTAATAGTTTCAACTGTTTCGGGTGATGATTGTTCAATACTTTTTATTAATTTTATTTTTGATTCATAGCCAAAATATTTGTCTTTCTATTAATTCTTTTTTCAAATTATCCATAATATTATACAAATCCAATATAGTAACGCAGTGACAATTTTTTTCAATTCTTCTCTCCTACATGCTGAAACAGAAAAATAACTGTAGATTTTCAAAACGACATTTTCTATGTCACAATCTAAATAATCCATGGCATATTTCATAGTATTGTGGACAATATGGGCATGACAGTTGCCTTTTATTAGGTCTGGCACTTCTTTTTGCATATGCTTATACAATGAATGGTGAATTGTGAATTCCATAATTCGCGTTGCAATTGTCTTGAATGAAAGATTGTTGGAATCCATGGAGCTCTTAATTGCTGCAAACAATGGTTATATTTTTGTATAAAAATGAAGTAATGATGCACCTCATTAATTTTAAGTTTATAACTGTTCCATGACTATTTGGTATTACTTCGTTTAGAAGAGTACCTATAATTTCCGACGAAATTTTTTCAGCGGCTTTAAAATTCATCTTATCCTCCGGCCTAATGTACTGACATGTAAGTAAATGCTTATCTTTGGTTTCTTTATTTATGAGTTCTTCCAAATCAGACAACGATACTTGCTAATTACCCATGGTTAATACAATATCTTTTTTTAGCAGCCTGGTTCTCATTTTTGTAGTAATATGTACAGTGTCTTGTACAAAAATAGGGTTTTTGAAACCACTATCTAATTTCGCATGAAACCAAGTCAATTTCTTTTTATTTTTTGCTAAGTTATTACCTTGAAGAAAATTGGCCTTGATCTTCATACTCTTTAGCAACCTTGAATCGCCATCAGAAAAATATCCTAATATTTTTCGGCTTCTATTTGCAAGGCTTTCCATCGATTTATTACGTCGGTATGCGTAAATTTATTATCTGTTCCAAAAATATTTACGCAAAAAGATGGAGATTTATCGATTAAAACTTGAGCCATAGTTACATAAGCATAAATATATACTTTATGAAAATATATATAATCTATTTAAATTTGACGGTTGGTAGCCGTGGTATTATTGACTACCAACCGTACTTTGGTACACTATATTAATGATCATGATCAGTTACAAAAGAAAATAGGTTAGTGAACGCAAGTTTTTTTAAATTTGGTGCAAAGCTCAACTTTTATGGAGCTGTTATTCATGTTGCGATCGACATTGTCGAACTTTCTCTTTTCCGCACTAGTTTCCCTTCTCTTTTCTCTTTCCCACACAGTATTACTTTTCCACACTCTTTTGGATATCACAAAGTAAGACTTTTTCAAACACTATTAGAAAATAGATATTTTCGATACTAGTGCGGAAAAGTAACATTTTTCCATTCGAGGCGAAGTTGTACGAACGAGGCCGAAGGCCGAGTTCGTAAACCGCAGCCGAGAATGGAAAAAGATACTTTTCCACGCGTATCGAACAATATTTTTTCTAATAGTTTTTGAAAAAGAACCAACAACATACTTTTTATACCTAATTTAAAATAATTTTATATACTTTATGAAAATATATATAATATTTAAATTTGACGGTTGGTAGCCGTGGTATTATTGACTACCAACAGTACTTTGGTATACTATATTAATGATCATGATCAGTGTGATCAGTTACAAAAGAAAATAGGTTAGTGATCGCAGGTTTTTTTAAATTTGGTGCAATGCTCAACTTTATGGAGCTGTAATTCCATGTTGTAGAGACGGTCGGAGCATAATGGTAGAATAAGTTGACTATGAACGCTAAATGCCCGGTTCGTATCCGGGTGAAGTAAGAACTTTATTCTGGCCGTCTCTCTGGTCCTCCAGGTTGGGGGGTTCTACGTCGGGCTTGCTCCTCGTCTAGGTAAAAAATGTAAAATGCTAAACAAACCAAATGCCAATTCGCAAGGTTGGTAGTTAGGTATCGGATAACGTCGCAAGACGTTTCAAAACCGACTATATATAATTCCATGTTGTGATCGACATTGTCGAACTTTCTCTTTTCCGCACTAGTTTCCCTTCTCTTTTCTCTTTCCCACACAGCATTACTTTTCCGCACTAAGTGCACTAGTGCGGAAAAGTAATACTTTTCCACACTCTTTTGGATATCACAAAGTAAGACTTTTTCAAACACTATTAGAAAAAAATTATTTCTTATCTGCTCTCTGTTCCCGCTACCTCAGCTTTTACTGAAAAACTTTTCTCGGTGATGAATGTAAATTGACGGAAAAGAAAAAAACAGAGCTTCGATTTTAATAAAAAATGAATTATTTATTTAAATCTAGATTTAGATTGCACTACTAGCTATAAAACTTTCAAAGATAACCAAAAATTGTTATCTTTTTTTTTTCAGTTGATATTGGCACTGGGGCAAAGTATTTTTTTTGTTAATTCAATCTTTATGCGATTGCTTTTCTTACGTAAGAAGCTAACTCTTTTGAAGTCGGTCTCTGTTTCAAGCGTATTTTTGTAATACACAATCCCGGTGTCTGATTTTCGGTACTGAAACCAGGTAACTTCTTTCAGCTTGAACTGAAAGCTTTCGCCTTCTTAATTTTTTTTTCGGTACACCAAAGTGTTTGATAGAAGATTCGCAAAATCAAAAAAGTTGTCTTGGCTCATTTAAACTACTTGGAACTGGTTTTTCTTACCAGTTCCTCTGACCAGTTGAAACCAATTATAAATCTAACAATTATAATAATGATAACGAACACAATGACGATGAAGAACAAATTGAAAATGAAAAAAATTATAAGGTATAGAAAAACCACCGAACGCTACAAATTGCAATAGATTTACAATACCACATTGAATTTCCGAAAATAATATGTACCAATTAATTCAAAATTTAAACCATGAACAAAAAATTTTTCTTTTGCATGTATTACATTCCATAAAAACAAAACGAGATCCTTTGCGTATATATTTTTGAGATATGAAGCTGCTTACCATATATTATCATTATCTCTATCTAAAATGAGCAACCAAAGATGGTCAGCTGGGGTTGGAAAAAGTACAGTTATAAAGTCATTATATCAACTAAAAATATGAAGTTATAAAGTTGATAACACAATAACAATTAGTTATTAGTGGATATAATGACTTTATAACTGTACTTTTTCCAACCCCAGCTGACCATCTTTGGTTGCTCATTTTAGATAGAGGTAATGATAATATATGGTAAGCAGCTTCCTGAGCTGACATTAGGTTATTATTAATAAACCCATTATACCTAACCATTACAAACCGTACTCCTCAGTAATAAATTGAATGTCCATATTTGCCTCAAAGAGAGTTAATCTTTGTTTATTGTACATGTTTATTCCCATTTCTAAACTATTTCTCTTTAGAAATACTTGTACTCTCTTCAATGAACTTCGAATTGCTGAAATAGTGGTTTTCATAACTAGGCCGGAAAATGTGATTTTACAACCGAGGGGCGGGTTTTCGAAGCCGAGGCGCCCGAACGCACCCGAGGGTGTAAAAGCACTTTACGGCCGAGTGGTGTAAACAACTTTTCGTTGTGACGGGACCACAACAATTTCTGCGCATGACGTCACGCGGCAGAATACATTCAAATCGAACATCGTGTTTGGTTGGTTGGAATATGGAATATTTGATGTGTGGTATCACTGCTTTACGAAATAGGTATATCAGTGTATCGTGGACGGGACCACACCATTTCCATTTATTGTGAAGTTGTCAAGGTGACAACACATAGGAAAAGAGAAGACATTTATCGAAAACAAATTGTAAAAGTGTGTAAAAACAGTTTTATGTAGTGTTTTTGAGTGTGCCAACTTAACAAGCCTCGATTAACCGATGTAACCATCGCACGTGGCCACACCAAGTCAAGAAAATATCATCGCAAACCCGTTGCAGTTCGAGTTCGAGTTAAAAACCGTGAGTATAACCCTCAACTACATTTATTTTCTGATTTTGATTATTTGCTAAGCTGTTCGATTTCTAGGCCATCTTCCCTGTAGAAGGTCAAGAAATCTTGAGCGCTTTTCGAACGTACCTTATCGATTATTTTTGTTTTTGTTCGTTATACTCTCGTCCGCCACGTGCTACCTTAAATGGAAGGACAACTCGAACAACAACCTCCACTCTTCAACGTTGCCGCTTTGCCAGAGGACGAAAATCTTCTGGACTTCTGCGAAAACGAAGAAATGAGGAAGAAAAGGGAACAAGGGTTAGTTTTGCGAGCAAGGCATGAAGAACTTGCAGGTAGGCTTGCCGAAGCCATGGAACTCGTAGCCATGGCCAGAGCAGGCTTACTTGAAATCGAGCGTGAACTCGATGTCATTAACGCTGGTTATTCGGAGGACTATCGGGTCTATGTTGAGAGAATCGAATACCCCGAAGAGACGCAAACCGATAATGTCGTATCGGGAGTCAAATCGGCGGCTAGCGAAGATCCCAACGTGGACCCGACTGACACTCCCAACAGTCCATCCAACAAACCATCACTCGACATCCCAACGCTCGCAAACCTAACACCAACCATTGAGCACAAGAAAAGAAGGAGATTCTCTTCCTCCTTCATCCAGAATTCCTATCAGGAGATCTCTCCTATCAGCCCAATAGATAGGACAATGGTACGTGCAGCCCGCAGGGGAGCCAAGGCGAGACGCATAATGAGTGAGTCCACTCCTCATGAAGCGCCCCTGGCTCCAATCGGCGGGCTGAGCGGAGAGCGCATGACCGGTTCAACTCCCCCCCTAACAGACACCAACCAGCATTCAGCTGACGGTGCAAGGGGGGAGGATGACCCGGTCATGGCTCAAACCATGGAAAAGCTCACCTGTATAACAGATAATAAAGATGATTTGATTGTTAAATGTTTACCAAACCCACCTACAATTATTGTGCATAACCCCGAAGATGCTGCGGTAACCAATGGTAATTCAGGGGAGGGGGGACTAAATTCTCACACAAACTTTCTCGAAGAGATATCAAATAAAGCTAAAGAAAGAACAGCAGGGCATTCTAAGTTTAACCTCACGCTCGAGGAAATTCTTAAATCTAGCCACTCCATTCTACACTCCACCCAAATTGATGGGCTAAACAACTCTTCTACTCTAGGGGAGGGGGGAAAAACAATTTATCTTGGGAGGGCGCAGAGACCAAGGAAGCCCGCCAAACCCAGTACTCTGGGCCAACTCTCCTCCAAAGAGGGGGGGGCAACCTTTCTATGCGCAACTTCAGCTACGTGGCTCCAGATGTCTTCTTTGACAAAGGGCGGGTAAAACAGATCGGGAACTCTAATCCTCAGGGAGGGGAGAAACCATCCGAACAACCCACAAAATCGGAACCACTAACAAGGAACCCCATTCATACTCCACAAATCGCAAACGGAGAGAACCCTCCCCCCACGAACGCCGAAATGCCACAAGCATCGCGAAACAGTGGGGGAACGGTTGTCTCCAAAAAAGTTAAAAGGAAGAGGCAAAATAAGAAAGGGAAAAGAGTTAACCCAACGTTGGGCAGGGCGCCACAAGCACGGGAACCCGGCGATGAAAACATGGAAGTTGACATTCCGACCACGGAATGTGAAAAGATGCTGTTGGAAATCGCCGAGCTTTCTGGTCTTGGGGCGTCCGCGGGGATAAAGACCGCGAAGCAACCCCCCCCCAGTCACCATCAAGATTCCTGGGAAACCCCAGTGTGAATCCACCAAAGCGGGGGTTGCTTCTAAGGTCCTAACCTCCCGCGAGGGGTCAACCAACCCAATCAATACGGCTTTTAGTAAAGCCAAAGCTAAGAAAACCTCGGCTAAAGGCAAAGCTAAAGCCAAGGTTCTATCCGATATTCAGCTGAAAGGACCAGGGGGAAAAGTCGGGGAGGCTGTGGCCGGAGCGACCAGAAACCAGAACCCCAAACCAGTAGGTAAGACGGGAGGGAAAGGGAAGAACCCTGATTCACAGGGTCCAACCCCCACCCCCCCCTGTCCCAACTCTGGCGGGGCACCTCCAGCGGATGGAGGCAATAAGGGAATAAGGTCGTCCCCGGTGATAGTCACCAGACCGGACCTAAGGGTCCCCCCCATCCTTCTAGTCGATAAAAAGAGGTGGCCAGCTCTAGCGGCAAATCTTAAGACTCGCTTCTCTGACTTCGGTAGCGTGAAGAACACGAGAGAAGGCATCCTTATATCTACGACCTCCTTGAAAGTTCGTAAAGCCCTCGAGACTCTCCTCGCAGAGCAAAGATGCAATTTCGTGGTCTTCCCGCTGCCGGAGGAAAAACCTTTAAAGGTTATTATCAGAGGACTCCCCCAGGAATTCTCCACAGGGGAAGTCCAGACAAGTCTGGTAGAGCTAGGCTTCCCCGTCATAGCGGTGCATCAATTCAGAAAGGGACCTGACCGCAGACCCCTTCCTTTATTCCAAATCACCCTGACAAAAAACAGTAAAGGTAAAGAGATTTATAACATCACCGATATTATGAACATCCCAATTACGATTGAAAATCCTCACCCCAAAAGCCACCTAGCGCAATGTTTTAAATGCCAAAGGTTTGGTCACACACAGCATATCTGCAAGTCAGCAACTGTATGCGTCCTCTGCTCGGGTAATCACAGGTCCAATTCATGCCCAACTAGACATGAAGACAAAACCAAAACAAAACTCTTATGCGCAGGTTGTGGCGGTGAACACCCCTCCAATTGGACGGGCTGCCCTAGCCGACCACAACTGCGTCAAGTTAAAACACGCACTCAGAGAGCTGCTCCCCCCCCGCAGGGGAGGGAACCAGCAGTCTCCGCGAGCAACAATCCTAACTCTGGATTTACCTTAGTAAGGAGCAAGAGGCGCCCCCCCCGCAGGGGAACGGCAAAACCCTCAGCTCCTTTCTCAAGGGAAAATCCTCTAGACAAACACCTGGCGCCACTGAAAACCACAGTTACCCTTCTCAAGGAAGGCCTAGTCGCTCTGACAAAGGCGGGTTTCAGCAGGCAAGCCATCCAAGATATGCTCCTTGACTCAGCATGTTAACAGGTCGCAAGAAAGCAAATCCGATGTCTCTTCAGATAGCTTACTGGAATGCCAACGGACTAGAGAACCGCAAATTTCAGTTACTGGAATTTGCGCGCAGACACGACCTCGATGTCATTCTAGTAAGCGAAACTCATCTGAACCCCTCTCGTAAAGCGAAACTCCCCAGCTACTCTCTCTACAGAAATGACCGAATGACAGGCCGCGCGGGCGGCACTGCAATCTATGTCAAATCTTCCATAGAGCATCATGTAGTAGCAACTCCTGACTCTCTCACCCATATCGAAGCAACCATAATTAAAATCCGTACGGGTAATAATGGTTGGTTGCAACTGGTATCGGCGTACAGAGCTCCCAAACCCCTATCTAAAATCTTGGATTCAGATATTACCCCCCTCCTGGGGGGACCCAACGATCAAGTCATCATCGCTGGTGATCTGAACGCCAAGCATCCTGCGTGGAATAGCCGTAAGACTAACTGCGCAGGAAGACAGCTTCTCAAACTTTCCGACAGCCATAGATTTATAGTAGACGCTCCTGTCGACTATACCTTCTATAGGTACAATCCGCTCATTCCTAAGAACACTCCTGATGACAAGCTTCGTCCCGAACATTTTCACGATGTCCTAGACAACGCAATCATCAAGAACCTTAAATTCATCCACAGACTCACCTCTGTCAGTGAGCTCTCCTCCGATCACAACCCAGTCCTTCTCCAGCTTGGAGAGGACAGGGAAGGACAAACCAAACTAAAGAGAGACAAAATTATCTGGCCCAAGTTTCGAAACCAATTCCTGCGTAATTTGGGACCCGTGCCCCCCTTCCAGACAATCGATGAACTTGAAAAGTACGTCGAAGAGTTTGAAGGAAAAATTACAAAGGCGGTGATCGACTCTACAATTTCTGTCCCCATCAGCGATCTACGCGACCAGTTACCGTTGGGAGTCAAGGAGCTTATCCGGGAGAGAAACCGGGCTAGAAAGCGTGCGCAGCACACTTGCAACCCGGCGGACCACCACAGATACAAGCTCCTTAATAATGAAGTAAGGAGAGAAATAAGGGAACACAGACGCGCCCAATGGGACGCCAAGCTCGAGAATCTTGACTTCCAAGATAAATCGACTTGGCGTTTCATTAAAAATCTTAAAAATACGAAAACTACGATTCCTCCACTGGATGGTAAGGGCGGGACGGCCTCAAGCACCGAGCAAAAGGTCGAAGTCTTAGCGGACCACCTGGAACAACAGTTCACTCCGAACGAAGATGTCCAGGTTCCTGCCTTTACCAAACTGGTGGAGGAATTGGTAGAAAGCAAGCTTAAGGAGCTGGGTCTAGACCCGACACCAATTGAGCCAACTTCCTACCAGGAAATTTTCACCACTGTCAAGGGTCTGAACAAGAGGAAGGCTCCAGGTCCTGACGGTATAACAAATACCATGCTAACCCAACTCCCTAAGCAAGGCTTGGAGAGAATTACGCATATTTTTAACGCGGTATTGAGACTCAGGCACTTTCCTTCCCGTTGGAAAGTGGCAGATGTCATAGTAATACCAAAACCAAAACAAAACCACAGAAACCCTGGCTCATACAGGCCGATCAGTCTCTTACCCTCTCTTGGTAAGCTGTGCGAACGCATAATTCGCACTAGACTGGTCAACGCCATGTTAGAAAAGCAAGTTATTCCTAATGAACAATTTGGCTTTAGGCCGGGGCATTCCACGGTACATGCCATCCTAGGGCTGGTAGAATTTATTCTTCACAGTTGGGAAATGAAAGAATCAACGGCGGCGGTCTTTCTAGATATCGCCAAAGCGTTCGACAGGGTCTGGAAACAGGGCCTGTTGTTCAAAGTCATAGCCGTTGAAATTCTACCAGCCCTAATCATTCTTTTAGCGTCGTATTTAACGGACAGGAAATTCCGGGTCAAGTTGGAGGGGATTAGATCCACCCTGAGGTGCATGTTGGCGGGGGTACCCCAGGGCTCCATACTTGCCCCGGACCTCTTCACGTTCTTTACTCATGACGCCCCGACTCCCTCCCATGACGACCCGTTCACACAGGTACGTTTTTACTGTGATGACGCGGTCATGTTCACAAGAGGAAGGAGACCGGGATACATCGTCCGTAGGCTAAACGCGTTCGCGACGAAGATGAGCGAGTACTACCGAACTTGGCGGATTGCTGTCAATCCCGCCAAGAGTACCGCTACCTTCTTCACTCGATGTCACGATCGCAACCTACAGACGAAAAAGAAAAAACCAAGGAGTCGTAACCTTACTCGACTCCCACAAACTTGTGTTAGTATGAATGGGGTAAATATTGAATGGTCCGGTTCCTCTAAATATCTTGGGGTGACACTGGACGCACATATGACCTGGGAAAAACACATAAAAATCACTAGGGACAAAACCAGGGGTGCCAGAAAGCTGCTTCAACCCCTCACAAACAGGAACAGCAAGCTTTCGGCAAATAATAAGCTCAGGGTGTACAAAACATACATAAGGCCGGTACTTACGTATGCATCCACAGCTTGGGGTTATGCACATCCCCGTCACTTACGTCAACTAAAGGCCCAACAAGGTCTTGCCCTAAGGCAAGCCTATGGGCCGAAAAATAGAGGTCTAACGAACTCCCAACTCAGGAAGGACTTCAATCTGGAGTCCATCATGGAGTTTATCCGTCGTCAGGCGGAGAAATTCTATGAGGCCGCCGGGCACTCGGAGAACCCGCTGGTCAAAGGACTGGGCTCGTACCAGCCCGATGACCCAGCGAAATTCAAGAGGCCCAAAGCCATCCTGGGGAGGGAGTACCTTCTTTCTGATTCCAGATAACGAACGAGACCAGCAGACCAAATTTAAGAAAACGAAACCCAATCCCGAGATCTTTTCAAACCGCCTGCCGGGGACCCCCCCAGTACAATCATACTCTCCTTCCTCCTCCCAAACGACCCCGGTCGCAAGGGAGACGAGAGTAAGGGCAGGAACAGGGGGACCCTGGAGGGCGGCGGTAAGATACGGACCCCACCTACGCAGGGGGGGGAGCTTAGCTCCCTACCTGGCCAAACGTACTAATGGTACGGCTGAAAGAGATTCCTTAGGGGTTAAAGCGTAGAACCAAGCCTTCGACTTCGTCTCTGCCTTTTTCAAGCGGTTTCTGTTTACAGGAACCGTCACTAGACCTTTACCTTCTGTGCCGCGAGACGTCTTTTGACACGACAGTGCGTGAAAGTCCGAAAAACTCGCACCGCTGGACTAACTTAGTGCCACGAATAACTTTCAAAATAACACCGAATAAAGAAACGTAGCAGCAGCTAACCGTTTAAAAAGCTTGTCACGGCCCGATCGGCAGTCTCTCTCTCTCTTACTCATTTCAGTCGCCAGGAACAGGTAGCTTGCTACCTGTTAGGACCGGCTGCAAAACCCGTGACGCTCGAGTGGACCGTCCGAAAGGGGCACCCGCTATGTAAGGGCTCTAACATACATGAGTCCTTCATATGACCGGAGCCCCGGCCCGACACCACAAGGCGCCCACGGGCCAACCCAGGCCCCAGGCGTCGGGAATGGGTGGGAGATGAGAGGACGAGCCTAGAGACGGCCGTTTAGAAAAGCACGAGGGGTGAAATTCACTCACCCCGAACTTCATAATTATGTGCCATATTAATGAAAGGAGTAAGAGCCTATTAGTGCTGAGCACTCCACAAAAACCAATAGGACAAGGACCACACCATTTTTATTTGTGATTTGTAGTAGTGAAGATCAAGAGTTATCGTAAAGAATGGAAAGTAAATCCATCGAGCAAGCCGCCAGAGAGGCAAAACAATTTTTGTTGCCGAGTAAATCGACCGACCGCTACATGCACGAGTACCGTAAGTTCATGGATTTTTTGCAAGACCACGATGTGCTGGTAGATAACCTCAACGAGGACACGTTGTTGGCCTACTTTGTTAAGTTGGCCATAACGTACAGTGCCAGCACATTGTGGTCGAAATTATCGATGCTCAAGTCGACTTTGGTCACGGAGAGCGGCATCGACATCTCTAATAAAATGTTGTTGTTTTTACATCTTTGTTATTTTTCATGACCCCCCCCCCTTTTCACTCCCTAGGATGTGAAAATTCTTGACCCCCCCACTTTTCACTCCCTAGGACGTGAAAATTCATAACCCCCCACTTTTCACTCCCTAGGGAGTGAAAAAAGGCATTTTACGTACCTCAAATGAAGACGTGAAACCCCATTTTCTAGACCGGCATAACGAAAAATACATTTCCTCTGATATTCCAAGTTTTTGTAATATATCTTGAAACGTAATATACTATTTCTTTTTGTACAGGGATTGCATTTCCTGTCTTATGGCCATTAGTGCATGAATTGGAAAATTAAATATACATTTAGTTTTATTGCGTTTACCTTTATTGCAGGTGTGACAAAATTTCTAGGGCATCGATCGGGAATATCTCGAACTAACCACTTTACTCAAACGTAGACTGTATTTATCTGCTATTTATCCAACTTTCAACGCGATAAAGTGCACGGTTGGTTGCCGAATACAAAAAAATTTAGAAAAACATCATGTGTCATGTTGCTTCATGTTAAAGTATTTGGTACAAGAACACGCCAATATGATACCAAACTGCGTTTAATGTTATCATTGCAAGAAATCTTAGGAAGAAAGTAATGTAAAACATCGTTGTATTTCTGGAACAGTTTTACAAAACTGGTGTTTGGCCTTGTCAAAGCTTTAGGACTGTAAACCCTAGCTTCTAACATAGGGAAAACTTCATCATCTGATGTTTTCAGCAAATCTTGTATGCAATTTTGGCAAACACCAATTTTCTTAAAAAATTTTCTAGCCATGTAACCCGCAAGATGGGGATGTGCTGTTGCAAGATTATTATCACTACTAATAAGTAAGAGAAAAATCGTCATGATCAGGGATTGACGTTAAGGTTACCGCGTTGTCTTCATCATTGCAGGGTTGGAATCTGATGGTGAGAGAAAATCCTTCAACGTATTTAACGATCCAACATCAACATCCTCTTCGCAATTGGCTCCTGGGGAATGACTACTCATATAATTGCAGACGATTAGCGATGTAAATGACGTAACAAAGAAGCAACAGGTAGGATTTATATTACGACCCCCTTGACCTCGCATACATACAACCAAACCAATTCTCAAGCGAATCTTGGTTAATATTTCGTAAAGAAATAAACTTAAATCCAGCTTTCTTCTCTACGGTCCATAAATATCGAAATGCTTAAAAATTTAAACAAAAATTACCTATTTGAAATGTTAAAAATAGTGAAAATAGAAAATTACCTTAAGGTGGCCGATTTCTATGGGGATTATCTACTTAACTAAAATTTATGTAACCCCCACTGCATTTCAATAATACTATCGACAAAGCTAGGAAAATTTTACAGGTTGTTGCTCAAGGCTTCCTGTGTAACATATTGAAATATGAGGCGTATAAGATAATTATTACATTGATAACTCAATAAATACGGCGATGACGCGTATTGCGCATGCGTATGCGAAATCTCATGATTACGAGAAAAATAATACACATAATTGTCTCATATTTCAATATGTTACACGGGAAGCTTTGAGGAACAACCTGTAAAATTTTCGTAGCTTTGGCGATAGTATTATTGAAATGCAGTGGGGGTTAGTGCCTTAATTACGTCAATCATGGCAGATTTCAACTGAAATGTTGACATACCACTTTCTGTAAACAGCAGGTATGCGTATGTATGTTTATCAATATACACAGATACGTACGTATTATCGATATATTCGCAGGTAATAAATTTATCTATGAATTGAATGGACGTATGTGGACTGCACCGATGGAAAGAAATTAATCCTTTATTTTGGGGTTTTGACCGAGGGTCATATGTAGATTGCACCGATGGTCAGATGTGGATTGCACCGATCCCCACATGTGGATTGCACCGATATAAATACTTAATCCATGTAAGTCAAAGACTTACCAGTAATCTTGTAAGGCTTACCCGTAATGTTTTTTACTGAAAATGAAACAGGGACGTATACAAGGAGTCGTCCCAAACACTATTGAAAAACTTAAAATAACACTAATAGATGCCCAAAATATTTAACTTTATTTTAATTAATTATTTATTGAAAAAAATTCGAATTTTTATAAATTGGATCCTGGTAATTGTTTTGTCAGAATACAAATCGATCAAATGTTGTAATTTGGCTTGTTTACTAACTGTAATGGCATTTCGCTCTGGATCTAGGGGGGGGGGCTAACAAGGGCACCTGTCCCGGGAGGCAATTCAAGGGAGCACCAAATTATATTTCGTGAGATTTTTGATATCTTTAAACTCAAATACTGGAGGAAAGGGGCGCCAATGTCAAGTTCTTGCCCGGATTCGGAAAAATCACAGATATCGGGCTGACGGCATTAACTGTGCCAATACTCTGCTTATTCTTAGGTATGTTTTAATTTGTATCATTTTTAATATCTCCAAGAAGGTGTAAATCGGCGGGTGGAGTTATAAAAATGTGAACTAAAAACGTTATAAAACGACTCACAGGCATTCGTATTCAGGCATATACTTGATGTGCGTGCTGCTCAGAGCTTTGATAGAAAAAGTGAATCTGCATCAATATAGGTTCGAAATATATAATAGGAAGAAGGTGTTCAGTCGTGCATCGTCTGGCATTATCGATATTAAATGTTCACTATTAGCGGCATCAACTTCGTTTGGATGTAAATATTGCAAACCAAACGAGAAGAGCATCCATTGACCAATTTCGGAAAGATCGTTTTAATATTCTGCGACCAAACCTACTTTATGAATTTTTCTATACCTCGTTTGGCTTAAATGAAATCGGAATCCAATAAGTTCAATATTTTCCCAAACATGTTAAGAGAAATGTCCAGTGCTACCCCCCCCTATACAGTGTGAATATTTTGTGTTTCCTGTCATTTATTTCCAGGACGTTACAAAAATTTAAATAATGCTAGCATTACAAAATCTTTCAACACTTTTTATATAAACACGCTATAGGAAGTTGATTTATTTATTAGAAAACCATGTTATTTGAAAATTATAACATGGGAATCTCCCCCCCTTCCAACCGTAGTTTTCGAATTACGCGATGTTCAAATAAGTAAATCAATTTCTTTTAGCGTTTTACATAAAAAAAAAGTTGAAAGATCTTGCAATGCTAGCAATTATTTAAATTTTTGTAACGTCCTGGAAATAAATGACATAAAACACAAATATTCACTCTGTATAGGGGGGTAGCACTGGACATTGATCTTAATGCTTACATGAATAGCAAGTTCAAAATCAACGGTTGCTGTTATTGGTTTAAAAAGTAAATCATTTTGAGAACATAACTAACGATTAACAGAACTAATATTTAATATTTATATTTGGAGATATGACTAGGATTTTGTGCAGTTGGGGAGGGTTGAATAATGCTTAAAATTGCTTGACGTAATTTATGAACGACCCCTAATCCAAAGGCGCAGTCTTCTAAAAAAATTTTCGCAAATGTGTAATTCAAGCCAATCAAAATTTATTTAAAAAATTATGGACCATTAGGATGGTAGCAAATCGTAAAATTTTAACTAACTAACCTAAGCTCAACCGGTGAATCTCTCTTTCAACTCATTAAAAAAATGATCGTTTCCTAACAATAACCTAAGTTCGACCAGTGGATCCCTCTTTTAGCGGTCCCCTAAACCTAAACGAAGGATGAAATGAGGGTTTCCCATAAATTAGTGCTATAATTTTTACATTATCTAGCAATGAAAACCAGAAAATGTAAATACAATCTGTATTATTTACATACCTCTGTAGTAAATTAAATACCTCAATCCTTTAATGGAATTAAAAAAAAGATTACTTACTGACCATCGGTGCAGTCCACATACTTAACTTAACCGAACCCGGTGCAATCCACATGTCAGATTATGTGACCCTTTGACCATCGGTGCAGTCCGCAATTGCCCGAATTGAATACACTTTTGAATTTCATCTATATTTTGTGGAGTATATTTCTGAGCATCCTTTAACCACAAGAATAAATGTTCATGAGGGGAACCCCGCATTTTGGATTTCCACTCTAGAATAACTATCTTTTACATAGTATGAATCGGAAACGCTACTTTCTTCTCTTAAGAGTCCCATTAATTTTAAAATCAAAATATCGGCACAAGTAATGGGATCATCTCAGAGCAATTTGATTTTTTCATTGTCGTCACGGTTTACGCTTCCTGTAATATCCAATAATATGCTTCCCATTACTTAATTTCATTAATGTATGTAATAGTTGAGACCATATTTTTTCACCGGCAGATAACGTCAATAATAATGCCGGTTTTCCCAACTGACGTATCATTGCTAAAATTTCCTTTTTACGTGTTTTCCAATAACTTGGTGACGATCTAATCTGTTTGAGAATTCTGTATCCAGCGTCGATTTCGTACATTTGAAGTTGTCACATCCTTATTTTTACATTGAGTCTTTCAAAGGGTATCACCCTATTTCGCCGCCTATAAAATCGCCGCCTCTCATTTCACAAATAATAAATTTACAGTAATTAACTCAATGTCCATAAATATGACTAACACCGTCTGTTAACGAATGCGACGTCGGAAGGCAGAAATATTTCGAACCACCCTTTACAATTTCCAAATAAAACGAGTTACGGCTATTATTAGCTAATACTTTATATTATTATCGATTATAAAAAGGTAGGTTGAAAAATTTCTAAAAGAAATAAATTTCAATAATTTACAAAATAATAATAAAGATAGTAGATACTACTTACCAGGGCCGCCGCTAGGGGTACTTCCGCCCGTGTGCAAAGTTTAATTTGGCCGTCCTTGTAGCCGATTTTTACAGTTTTTTAATACAATTTCATAAAATTTCTACTACTTTATTCCCTGCCGTAAAGTAAATGACCTTTTCTAAACCCCTATTTTTGGGATTTTGGCCGCCTCTAATTTTGGCTGTCCGTGTGTTTTGCACACTATGAACAATAGGGCGCGGCGCCCCTGCTACTTACAATTTCTGCCTTTTGTCCGGTTTGCACTCTAAACTGATTTTCTAGTAGCCAGTATTTGTATTGAGGATACCTGACCACTAATGTTTAGGTTGGCACCACCGGTAAGACAGAACTTTCAAGAGCTAAATTTAAAATATTCCTGGGACGTATCAAGGGGTGCTTGAAGTTTTTGTACACTGAATTTCATTATTCAGCACAAGTTTTTGTTATTTTTTCTTGCTCTCCTTTAGACACAATCACATCATAAATGTTGGGATGAAATTTCTTGGCAACCTTCCACGTGGTTGTTTGTCCTATATTCTTAATTTTCCACGTGATTCCAAATCATGCTACTATAACGAGCTTGAATTTCATCAAACCAGGTTTCAATGAAATAGTCAAGTAATTCGTCGGTTCTGGCGTCTTCTGGACGCTCTTCATAAATAATCTCCCAAAGCGAATCTTGTTCAGTAATTGGAACAAGTGCCATTTCAATGATTCGCTTTATGACTTTCTTTATGCCAACACTCTCTTCTCTTCTGTCGGAGTACTCCGAGGCTAATCCAACACCTTGAACCTTTCGCTAAATGAAACATACAACCCGTAATAGCTGTATCAGGAAGTTTCAGATTTATGGTGTTTATCATGGCCATTTCATAATCTACTTGAATAATTGCTGGAGCAAAAATGTAAGTCCATAACTGTGAGCAGCATTACCAATAAGCGTTCGTACGTTGGTGTTGACTTACTTGGTAAAAAGGCATAGGTACAGCACGGGACACATTTTTCCTTTAATTTCACAATGGAAGGAATATAGTTTGGCAAACATCTGTGGAACAGCTTTAAAGGTGCCATCCATTAAAACCAAAGGTGCTTCGCAAAGTTCTCTTAAGAAATCTAATGTACAAAATACCACGATTTTTTTATCTTCTCCATCTTCGGCTAGAATAAAATAAAATTCAAAATACTCGTTCACTAGCTATATTGAGCTTGGTTTTATAGTTTTCAGGGCATCAAGTAACTAATCTAAATTTTTTGTCCTTTTATTCGTTCCCTCAAATAATGAAAATTCAGCTTTCAGTGTCTTTGTAAGTTTGATTTGTATTCAAGAAACTTATGAATTGAGTTTTCCATGGTTTCCTTTAAAAAAGCATTACTCTGATGAGTAGTTTCTTCGATTTGCTCTTCATCAGAATCGGTTTCCACATAAGAATTTGGAAATATTCTAGAGCTAGACAATATCTTTCCAGAAAAATTAATAATTTATGTTTTTGAAGCTAAAGAAAGTGCACTGGATTTCTTCGCTGAACTAGAAATGTTTTGTGGATTTTGCAAATACAGCAAAAGAGTTGGTAATTCAACTTGTCTTCTTTCTTGAATTCGTTCTTCTAAACTAAAGCATAATAATATAATAATTTCAAACTTCCAGTTTTCACTTTCGTGACTCGTGACAGATAAGTCGGTTAGGCACGTCTTTTCCACGTGCACAATGCATAAGCACTGGCCAACACAACTCGCAACGTTGAAAAATGTGTTTCATGCCCGTTGCATAGATTAGATAACACATTATTAAAACAAAACAGTTATATACAATACAATAATTGACAAACTTTCATTATAAACGGCGAAGATCAGCAAATTGCTGTTTTTCATCTTAACCAAAATTTTCCAACCTCAAGGGACCATTCGAAAAGTCATCCACTCGGTAGAAGACTCCACCTATGAGGTATTTGCGTATTACTTTCTTGAAGTTATTATCGTCAAGCGTTCTGATGTGCATATGGATTCTATTAAATAGCCTCGATGCATAGTACATAGTCGAGTTTCTTGACTTGGACAGTCTTTGATATGTGTTGCGTATATAGAATGAATAGCAAATCAAATAAATTAAAAATTAATTTTTTTAATTTTTAATGGATTCCAATAAGCATAGGATGCAAAAAGAAGTGCCAGACCTAATAAAAGGCAACAACTGTCATGCCCATATTGTCCATAATACTGTGAAATATGCCATGGATTATTTGGATTGTCACGTAGAAAATGGCGTTTTGAAAATCTACAGTCGTTTTTCTGTCTCAGCTTGTAGGAGAGAAGAATTGACAAAATTTATCGCTATGGTTGGTTGCTGTTGGTGGCGTATTTCATGAAATTCAACGTCATATTCGCACTCGATGGTTATCATTACTTCCAGCCATCGATACACGCTAACGAAATTTGGTGTAGTGGTTAGGAAGTGGGGCTATAGATCTAAAGGTCTAGGTTCAAATTTAAATTTATCTGTGGCGTGTTTAGGATTCCACGTTAAACTATCATCTATTATATCGTTTAATCAGCAAAGTGAAAGCTGCCGACTTGTTTCGGTCTTGGCCATCATAGTTTTAACGGGTCCCCGTTGCAGTATTTGAAGAATCGTTGGCGTTTACGTTGGAAAATGTTCAAGAATTTGAATTTATATGCTTTTAATGTATATGATTAGTTACATAAATAAATAAAATAAAATATTTTTTAGAATAAAGCTTTATTTTACATGAAATTCTTGATTTTATTGCACCATTTTCAAAAATAGTAAACATAGGCCAGTCATTGGGGACTTAAAAAGTGGAAAGTTAGACAAAAATTGCAAAAGTTTTTATATTTTGGGACAACATTGCGACAGGTCAAAAATTACTAATCCGATTTTTGCACCCTTTTTTTCCAGGAACATTGTTAAATTGTTAAAAGAAGAGTGTAAATTTGCGATAACTCGATGAAAAAAATTCCGAAATTTATGCAAATCTTTGAGAACAGTTTAATAATTGTTAGACATATTCTATAAGGTTTGCACCCTGCTACGATGACCGGAATATTGCAAATAGTTGTAATTATTAATTTGCATACAGGGTTGTATTAAGGAATTATTTGCATGACTTTTGCAATTTTTTTCGACAGGATACACCAAAAAAAATTAATAAGCTACTGTTTGCAATGTTTCGGTCATTGTAGCAAGGTGTAAACTTTATTGAAGATGTGTTTTAATTATTAAAATGTTCTCCAAGGTTTGCATAAATTTCGGAATTTCGGTTTTTTTAATTTAACAATGTTCCGGGGGACAGAAAGGGGTGCAAATTCGGATTTATTATTTTTTTACCTTCTTCAATGTTGTCTCGAAATTTGAAAACTTTTGCAATTTTCATACCTTTTTTGCTACAATGACTGGCCTAACATATGAACTCTAAAAATTATTTGTAGGTACACTATGACGTTATAAGAAAATGGGTTACATTATTTCATAGATTTTTTTTAACACTTAAATCATTAATATCTCGCAATTTCAGTTTTGTGGCTTATTTCGTTCTTACAAAAGCTCTTCAAATATATACACCCACCCCAATTTCACCACTAATTGGTGGTAAATAAAAGCACAAAAAATTTGTAAGATTAGTTTCACACTCAAAGTTTTAACCACCCCACCATCCCCATTTATTGCAATCTCACCTCAACCTCACTTATTGCAAGAATTTTCAAAACTTCTTTATTGTTCACAGCAGCTTTTTTTAACAATATTCAAGTTTTAATCGGCTGATTTTCCTTTGCTTAAAAAAGGGAAGAAAGTGTTGGCTTATTATAATTCCGCACAAGTTAAAATTAAATCATGTAATAGCCATTCTAGAAAGTGCAAGTTACTTGCCTCATTAGCGTAATAATAATAGCTAACACTTATCAATAAACGTGTTTAACATTTTTTTAAATTAACACCCGAGTATATTTTACAGTTGGTCAGAACCTTCGAAGTTGAGGTGGACATGTCTATTATGTATTGTTGGGTAATTTTGAAATACAAAAAATTAACATCTCCTATATCGTTTGATTTTCAAAATGTAAACTAGACTGGTGGGGTAAAATGGGACACTTGTTCTTTTTAGTAAATATTTAAAAAAAGTAATTATCTAAAATTATCTTAACCAGATACGTCCTCGTCCTCTTGATTCCTCTGGCTATCAAGTCCTACTAATAAGTAATACAAAAAGTAAGCTGTTTTTCGGACAGTAGGGTTTTAAGACTTTACCTTTTTGGAACACATCAGTTTGATCCCTATTACCAACTAGATCATTTGTACCATGGCTCGGATTGCACGTTAACTTGTAGGATTATGCTTAATTTAGTCAGTATAAGCAATAACTGACTTGCAATTCGGTGTCGCGGATTTATCATAATTGCATTATTTAAACCTTAAGGTTCCTAAATAAAAATAATTCCGTATGTAGTACATAGATCTTTTGATAGGTATTCCTTGAAGAAGGCAAGTGGGAGCTGTCTCTGTCTCCTACCTTCGAATATAACAATATTTAAATTAATTTATATATTATCGATAGAATACTTTAGTATATATGCAATGGAAATAAGTATAATACTATTTAATAGTACACAAGTAACCCACTTCTGAATGATGCAAAATATTTTGCTGATGTGTATACCTACTGTGGTTTCGTAATTGGATTAAACTGTCTATAGGTTAAAATTCGTATGAAATATTAATAAATTATTTGGTATTTATACTCATTCGCGATGTTTCAAATATTTTTCACGTTATCACTGTTTATTGTAATGACTTTCAACTGTGCAGCCCAAGAAGAAACTTTAAGTGCTGTGTCTCAATATCTTTCTTCCACGTTAGAAAATATTATTTTAAATGTTTACATTAATCAAACTAACATTTCTGTGATATCGTTTAGTGATTATGATTTAAATTTGAAATCAAGAACTCAGACTCACAGTGAAGAAAATACGAAAAAAACTTTAACCGAAGAAGAAGAAAATCAACGCAAAGGAAAATTGTGTCTGCAGAATGTTACGCATTGCATGCAACAGGGTAGGTAAAAATATTAAATCATAACTTATTTTTTACACTATTTACTTTTCATTATAAATTCTTAACTTTTTTAAAATTCAGTACAAACTCGAATTCGATTTCTGCTGTTCAATTAGTTCATAAAATATGCAGAAACCATCGCTGTTATGTGCTAATATACATTTTTCTGTGAAATATCAATGAAGTTTTGAAGGTCGGAAAGACAAAAATCCAAAAACGCACATTTTAAGAACAGATATTTTGTGACAAAATAGTGCAAAGGGTGGTGAGTTAATTAATATTTGCATACATTTTAAACTGGTTAATTTCGTATAAAAGTTTGATTAAAACTTTACCGAGAGAATTAAATCAATTAGTAATTATTTTAACGTAAATAGTTTACAATGTATGCTCGTTTAGCCTTTTATATTCGTTGCATGTAAATATTTATGATTTATAGTTCTTTGAGTGACCTACACAACATCCTCGTATTGCAAAAGTTTCCTTGTCGTGAATATCAATTAGATACTTGATAGAAGAAAATACAAAATTAAATAATGACAATCTACTTAAAAACCAATTTTCGATTTTATAACTTTTGCTTATATAAAATTTTAATTAAAGAACTTAACTCGACGCTAAAATATATGAATTTTAACTGTCAGTTTGTTATTCATAGAAACATTTTCAGAAATTGGCCATTTTTCATTCGAAATATTCTCGATTTTTGTTATTGGAAGGTGTACGTCACTTATTGACATACCTACAAACAGTTATTGCCGTTTGTTATACGCAAATTGTTAAATTTAAAATAAACGGTCAAACATCAAAAATTTTATTTCATAAAAGTATTAGCAATGCATTAATTAATCTAACTGACCGATAGAAAACGTCTGTTAGCACTAACAGGCCAATAGAAATCTTTCGTTAGTTTTAATGGCTCATTAAAAATTTTATGAAATCGAATATAAATAACAAAATCAATATTGTAATGTTAGTATTTTTCGTGTGTAAAGTTAACCCAAAGAATCATGGTTGGGCGGAACCAAAATCTTGCGCAATAGACGCTCTAAGCCTTTAAAAAGACTTCCATGGTCTGAAAACCAGATTACGTCCTTTCAAACTTTACAGTTTAGGAAAGAAAGAATAATTCGAGGGAATTAAGTTAGGTGAATAAGGGAGGGGGAGTGTTTTTTTCCATAAAATTAAATATCCCTTGCAAATCATTTCGCGTCTTCTTCCGCTATTTTTTCGCGCATTTTATTTAATAATGGTAGATAATATATTATATACGAGTAGTTTTCGCCTTTACCAAGTAATCAATGAAAATATACCACGACTATCCCAAAACACTGAAGCAAAAACTTTTTCAGCAGAATTTTGAACGCGAAATTTCTTTGGCCTTGGAGATATAGAGTACTTTCATTCCATTGACTGCTGCTTTGCTTCTAGATAGTACATAGATGTGCACCCATGCTTCATCAATAGTGACAAAGTCGGTTTAGAAAGTTTGGATCTTTTTCGAATCGCGCACAGATTCAGTGCGATGGTTCTGGGTTCAGGCATTTGGGAATCCATTTTGCAAAAAATACTTTTATGCTCACGTCAACATGAACAATGCGATCGACGCGTTCATATGAAATCTTTAGTGTCTCAGCTATCGGTTAAAAATGAAAATGGATTTATATTGGCTTTTTAGAGTTAACGGACGTTTTTTATTAGTTAACTAGAATCTTTAACAACGCTTTTATTATGAAATCGGCTCTTAGTCCAATTTGACGGTCATCAACTTATGCACTGCATCGATATTTTCTGGGGCTGACATTGAAATGGGTCTTCCAGGTTTGAAGTAAGTAACCCAGTTTTTGACGATGGCATACGTAGGGCAGTCATCACAAGAAGGTTATTGACCATATCTTCATCGTAAATCTCCTTACCCCATAACCACTTCAAATACAGGTACTACAATTTTGTTTCGACAGTCCATTTTATTGATTTTCTCACTTGCAGCTGACATGAGATTTTTGAAAATGTCTTGTCTGCAATAACACTAACTTCTAATAGTAAGTAATAATTTCTTGCTATGAAAAGGCAATTTTGTTGATGTCCAAAAATGGACAAAGAGTTAAAAAAAAGGTTATTCATGCATTTTGATGCATTCCAATCATGCAATTCATTGTTTTGGCCGTAAATAATGGAAGACCTTCATATATGTTATTGTTCGCTCGATTTAAGTGAGCCTGGGTATTGGTGTGATTAACACTATCTTGCGCAATCGTTTGGGTGTACGAAAGCTACAATGCTTGCTGGATTATTCATAATTTTACATTAGCTCAAAGGGCAGATCGTGTCAATTGGATTAAAGCTACTCTACTACGCTTTTCTCGAAAATCCTCTTGCCTGGTTTATAATATTGTGACCGGCGACGAAAGTTGGATCTATTCGTATGATTGCAAAAAAGCAGCAGTAAACTGTTTGGATCTTCCAAGCTGAGTCTGCTCCAATAAAAAGTGTTCGTGAAAAAGCCGTAACAAAATAGGGTAACTATGGACCTTTGGATGATCGTAGCACGATCAATTCTGAAAGGAAAGGTATACTTATGGACTATGGCATTCTTGTCTGAAGTCTTTCAAAATATCCTTTATAATCTACCAAGAGGAAGAGTTATACCTACTGCATCGTGATAACGTTCGTCCACATTCTTAGATTTTTATTAGAAATTTTTACATCGACTTTTTTGTCGATTGAAATTATTAGCAAACAAATTTTTTATTTTTTTGAACTTGGAAAGTTTGGAGCAAGTTGAAAAAATACCTATTCGGCTTCCAAATTTCTATTAAAAAAACAGCTGATTTATACTTTGGCTGCTTCAGTATTCACCTAAAGCGTAAAATTTAAAAAAATCAGTTATCAAAGTTGGAACATTCAACATTCTAACATAAGTAGGACCTCGTTATCCAGAAAGGAACCAATCTACTTCAATAATAAAATAATAAATTATGACCTATCGATCAAAATTTTTGAATAACTGAAGAATAATAATAACACCATTTAAGTTTTCGTCTTGAAATTCAAGTTTTGATCAATTTTGATTAAAAATTTTTTTCTTGGCATTGAAGTTGGATTCTTCCCTCTTGGATAACGCAGTCCAAAATGTTCGAAACAGTTTCAACTCCAATCAGAGAGTAGAGAGAGGTAGCCAGGCGGTCTTGGATGAGATGAGTAAAACAAAACAACAAAAGTCGGTCATTTAAAATTGAAACTAGGCCAGAACGGCAAATAATGTGCATAGCAATTGTTTGGAGTGCTCTAGTTTTAACAGGCTCGCAGAAGTTCAAAAGGGTGTTTGCTACAGTTAAGTGAACCAATTCTGTATCCAATGACTACCTGTTACTTTCAAGAAATTATACCTACAGAATTTTTACTAATAAATCTTTAATAAAGATTGCAGTTTCAACTTCAAAAGAAGATGACACATACTGCATTAATCATGTGTGATATATGGTTTAGTAACTTACGATCTCAAAATTTAACATTATGTTTATATTTCAGACGATGATTACCGAAATACATTTGAGTATCTTACAAAAAATCTCTTTAGTCTAAATCCTCAGATTGATTTCATCTCGACAAAGGAAGTCAGCTCAAAATGCAAGCTCCAAAGCTTGCAATACCAACGCTCTCTGGAACAATTTCAATTTTGGGCTTTGAAAAGTAGATACTATATTTGTGTGATAGTCTAAACAGAGTGTAAATTTAAAATTTTAGTGTACGATTCAAATGCTAAAATATCTTCTGGACTCCTAAATGGAAATGTTAATCAACTTGGAGACTTTGATTCGTGCTTATCCATAAAATCCGACGATTTAACAATTAAAGGTCACTATTGTTTAGCAGCTCTGCAAATTAAAACTCCGCCAAGTGCATACCTTTCTGCTATGCATAAATTAATGCATTCGCATTATGCATTTAAAAGTAAACTCGATGATGTAAGTATTGTGTTTAGGTATGCAATCACCTTGGTTTGGTTTTCCTGGAACATTTGAAAAACCTGTAAAAAATTGCACGTTTGTAGCCTGGTCACCGAGTTCCAAGATTTTCCAGCATAAATTGGGCTGTTTGTGTCCCTAATTCTTGTACTGCAGAAGATGTCGAAATAGCTTTCCAAAAATCTTTGAGCAATTTTTTAAATGGGACCAACATAGATTTTGATGTAAAAGTTGAACCAACCATGTGTTACCAGTCTGATTCAAAAAGCTTACCATTATCAGTAATTTTAACAAGGTCAATATTTTTTGCACACAAATCATGAATATTATTCAAACTTTAATATTTTTTTAGTGCATTTTTTATTGCAATTGTTTTAACTGCATTATTTGCTACAATGTGTGATTATTATAAATGGAAAACTCGTAAGTATATTTTTTTAAATTTGAAAATTAATCGAACGAACAAGGACGAATTTGAAAGGACTTTTTGGACAATTAAATGTTTTATCACTTCCCATCAAGAAGTTTTTCCGAATCCGTTCTTGAATAGTCACATAAAAGAAAATACTCATAAATGTATTCAGAAAACATAACTGGGCAGTAGAATATTTTTTATACGAAATTTACTGAATTGTGTATGTTTTAGATGAATTAATTATTGGATTTTCATTCAGAAAAAATATTTTATCGCTTTTATCTACAAAAAGAGATGGAAACGACATTGCAGCAGTTCATGGAATTCGATTTATTAATGCTTGTATATTATTGGGAGCTCATAAATCTCTAGCAATATTTTTTATGCCATACACAAATAGAACTGAAATGACTGAAGTGAGTAGGATCAATTTTATATGAAGTAAGGTGCAGAACTTTTGGTATGTTATTGACTTTCACCCATTACAATTCTGATTCTTCACCGAAACGAAAACAATCTTGCACGTTACAAAATTAGTTTGTTTATTCGATCGGGATCAAGGCGAGATACGAACAGTTTTCATAAGTGAATTTTTGCTTGTCCAACAGACAGGATTGTAAAAATTAAAGGGGGTTGGTATAAATTGATGAAAGAGTTCCGATCCCGCCACAATTTTAAATCCGAAAAGAAGCAAAATGATACGTTTGGAGACGACAAATGCGTTGGAGACGAAAATTGAAGATATCTTGTCAGGGATGTAGAAACATTGGAAGGTTTGCTAGCGTTCGCAAGCGGTATCAAATATTATGCTTCAGCAGGCCACCTCGCTCAAATTCTGTTATCCTAATATTAAATTGATAATTATTGTGTCTCAGGCTAACATCAGCAAATTTTAATTTCCCACCGAATCAACACTTCGGACCCGAAATTTGTCGTTTTTCATCTGGTTTGCAGAAAACATTAGGAAGTAAAGAACTATAAAGGGTAAAACATGATATCACAACAAAAGATATTTAAATATTAAAATATATTTAAATTACGCAATGCATATACAACCACGTGGTTATCTTCCTTACAAAAAACGATTGGGTGGTGCATTTAAAATCATATGCTGCCAAAAGAGTTGATTTCGAGGGAAATTTCCCTATTTTCTATTAAGGCAGCATAAGTAAAAGAGTATTATGAAACAATGCTATCTTACATGGTAGGCCATCTGTTATGAAACGATAAAAATATTGTAACGAATTCTATAACATTTTAAGCGGGTTTTCACATTTGAAATAAAATCTTTATTTTATTCAGATATTTGGACAACAATGGTCAGTGCTTGGAAGAGCTGCAAGTTTATATACAGATCCATTTATTATGATTTCCGGAACTTTAACGGCGTTCTCGTTGTTTTCAAAACTAGAAAAATACAAAAAAATCAACATTCTCCAAGAATACATTTCAAGATTGTTTCGTATTGTTCCACCTCTTGCCGCACTGATATTATTTTGTACTTTTGTCTTGCCATGGTTAGATTCGGGTCCTCAATGGAACCTGGTAGTTACCCATCATGCCGAAAAATGTAAACAGTATTGGTGGAGGAATTTGCTTTTCATTCATAATTATTTCGGTTTTGGAGATATCGTATGTGTTTCCACAAGTATAATATACTTTTTAGAAGTTATTACTGTATTTTTAGTGTTTAACACATACACATCATGTTGGAATAGACATGCAATTATTCTTCTTATCTCCATTTGCAATTTTATTAATATGGAAATGGAATAAGGTTGGAATTATACTGTTAAGTTGTTTGGCAATTTTATCAACAATAATGAGATACTATGTAACAATCACGCAAAATTTATCCAATTACATTCATTTTGGAACTTCGTAAGTTTTGAATGAAACCATCTGAGGTATCTATTCTACTTTCTTAATTTTAGGATCCAACAATTATTCGATACTGCTGATAAAATGTACATATTGCCGTTCCACAGAGCTACTGTTTATATTATGGGAATCTTATTGGGTTACTTATTAAAGCAAGGGAAAAAGAATTGCTTGAGTTCGGTACGTTCCATAATAAATATATTTTCTGGTTTAATTTTGTTCATTCCAGTTTCAACTGCTAATTGGAAACATCTTAGCGACAATATCATTTTATGTTTCGTTTGTTGGAGCATCATTTATGGGAAAAATAAATTATAATTATGATCCGGCCCATGCAGCTTGGTATGCCGCATTTGCACCAATTTTTTGGTGTGCCTCGTTTGGTTGGGTAATATTTACTACGCACATGGGACAAACAGGTAAGTTATTTTCCATTAGATGAAGCAGGGGATTACCATCATTCTTTTAGGTGTTTTAGGCCGACTCTTTTCATGGAACGGGTTTATTGTGGCAACACGTATATCATATGCTGTTTACTTAACACAATTTCCAATATTTTTTTATAAAGTAGGCACTGCACGAACTCCCGAATTCTATAACATTAATAAATTGGTAAAAGTATTCATTTTGAATTGTTACTTGCAATTACATCCTCGTACTTTTAGCTCGATGTATCCGAATGCTTATGGATAATAATCTTTTCCATATTTTTAACCTTATTATTTGACTTGCCATTCCAAAACATAAAGCAAATTATACAAAGAAGAAAATCATCGACGGTCGAAGTCAAAATAAAGACAAACTAAACTAGACAGGCTGGATTATTTGAAATAAAATGCGATTATGTAAATGTTTTCTAATAAAATGGTTTATTTTTAGTTTATTTGTTGCTTTTAACAATCTGATTGCAAAGGGAAGCGCTAAAAAACGAAACCCAAAATATACAGCGCAGACCAATTCTGTGTCAGTTAATTTCAGTAGCTTGACTGCAGAATTGACTCCATTAATGATGAAGTCACAGACCCTAGAATTGCTAACTAAAGTTGGCCAACCATTGCCCAATTTATAGTGCATTATTGGACTCAGTATCCATATTCTATTCAATTCATGTTGACTCGTGACTTTCGTCCCAAATCTTCGCAGATTTGAAGGTGGTTTGAGACAGCGAATCGGAAAATTTTTATTGAGGTGTGAACATCTCTGAAAATTAGCACGAAGCTATGTCCTGGCTGGCGTTTCCCGCAAGGCGAGTGAAGGGTTTGATATGTCCATATATGATTCAAATTTTTTCACATAGAGACTAATCAGTAATCACCGAGTACTTTTACCGATATGTAAAATTTTTGTAAGATACGACAAGATAATCAGGGCCCATTCCACAGAATAAATAACTGTATAATATCGCTTGCAAAGATGTGATATTGGATGGATCCTAATATTGAAGTTAAGCGGCGTTCACATCGAGGTTCTTGTCTTGCCTTGTTTAGGTAAAAATTGGCAAGAACCAATTAGATTAAAGTATTTTCTTCTATCTTTTCCTATGATTAAAATTTGTTCATTTTGATTAGCTCTCGTCAGCTTCTACCGAAGCAAAGCAAGACCCCCAACTTCATTGTGAACATGGCTTTAGATTACCTACAAAAGGAACAACTATGTGTATTATTGTAAGTTTCACCAAATATGACCAGCCTTTCGGATTTGATATTTGTCATTTCTGAATGCTTTTGATTTCAAGAATTCAGGTCTGTCAACAATCTTCAAAAGATATAATTTAAAAAAAAACAACATATTTTCAGATTTTATTTTATATATTTGTTAAACGTAAGTGGATTGTAAATATAAAATTAAAATTTAAGTTACCATAAACTGCATTTAAAGTATATTAATGCAACGAGTAAAGAAAAATTTCTTTTTAAGTTTACTTTAACATAATTCGCTGTACAAAAACTACCTTTATAAAAATTTATATTCTCCCCCCTTGTTATAAAAAAGAGCCACCAATAACTAAAATTTTTGCTTAGTTTCAAATAACACACGATAGATAAATTCCAGTGAAAGTTGGGAGAAATTAGTAGGTAATTAAGCATTGAAGGCAACAGCGGCCACACTTAATAATTAAAGAATATTCGGCATTACATTAAAGGTTTATCTTCAGAGATAGATGGAGTCGTTGCTACTGAGTCGGCTCTAGATCGACCTGCGTCATTTAAGTCATGGATTGAGCTAGATCTTGAAGAGGAAACTTTGGTCTAAAAATCGAGTACAAAATTGCAAAATACTTTCAATTCGATTGAACTAAATGTATACCTTAACATTTTCATATGCACTTCCCATTCGTTCTTCAATCGACTTGAAGGATTCTGAGTGCCTCATTTGACCTATCTTATTAGAAATGGACCCGGTGATTCCACCAATTACAGACGTAGTTTTTTGATAACTAAAAAATTAAATTAATATATTAAAATAATTGGCTAACAAACACTCAGAGGCGGACTTTGACTAATGCAACTGCATAGGGCACATAATTTTTAAGAGCTTGCAATGAAAGTCTTACCAAAGGTCTGACTTTTCTTTAGTCCGCCACTGCCAACACTGAACAAAGCAAGCAAATAGTACAACACAAGCACAATATGAGCGTGACTTTACGACTACATACAAAAAAAATAATAAATTTTTTTCTTAAAAATGATAAATATGAATTTCACAATTTGATAGATACAATATGATCTACAAATATGATACTTACATAGGAGCATCAGTAACAGCTTTCGTAACCTGTCCGACTTTTTGTTCCACGCTTTGGTAACTATTTTACAAAAAAAAAAGAAAAAATAAAGGCTATTAAAAATCATGCAACTAGAAAATCAACAATCTAAAAATGTAATTAATTAAAGATAAGGTTAAAAATTTAAACAAAGTAATCTAAATTTGTATCTGGCTTAATAAGTTAGTCGGTAACTTACACATTACTCTCTTTAACATTTTTGATGCCTTGATTCATGTCTTCTGAGATTTCTTTCCAAACAGTAATTCCAAGATTGCGTTTCAATTCGGCTGACCGTTTCATTTTTGAGGCCAAAACGGTGCGTAAAGTTGCGATTTCATCTTCGATTTGAGCTAATTCTGCTCTATAGAGAGCCCTTTGATGTTCCTGTTCTTCTTCTGTTAAATGCGACAAATCAGGTATTGAATTTTCCCCGGAGAGTGCACTGGCTTCTTCTAAAAATTAAAAAGATTATCAATTATTTTATAAACAGTCCAAGATATGAATCCTGCTGGTAATGAATAATATGAATCAATTTGTTTTATTTTGCTTCAAGATTTCTGTTGAATGTCAGCAACTATCAATCGTTCTCTTATATGGGGTGGCCTGCATACAGTATAAGGCATATGCAAAAATAATGGATAATGGCTTTCTTTCACTATTGCGTTTTAGACTCTGAATTCCATAAAATTTGTCTAAGAAGGGAGCTGATCATGTTTGAATCACAAGTTAAAGAACTAGTGACGGTTCAAGAACAAGGAATACAAGTTTTCAAATAATTACGGATGGTCACCTTATTTATGTTATCAAAATATTAATTAAGTATATTATTACTATTACAGTTGGCGTAAAACCAATTTTTGGTAATGTAGTTTATATTTTGTATGTAAATTAGCATTGGCTGTTACATAATACAAGTGTAATGCTAATTGAGTAAAGTGTTTTTGATTAACATGTTTCATTGTGTATTTTTAATAAAATAAACATAAATACCTTAAATTTCAATATTTTCCTACTAATAAGATAAATTCTAATTTATTATTTTTACGAATAATTAAATAAATATGATAAGAAATTCTTAAAAATAATTAAATAAATTTACATTTTGATAATACCTAACTAAAGTTCAGAAAACTTGTTATAAGTTTAGAATGAGTAAATATGTAAAGCAACAATTGATCCTGCCTTTTGCTTGTTTGTTTATTAATACAAACTGGCACATACGGCTGAATGTGGTTCTCGGGTCTCACTTGATGGGATTACACCCATACGTAAATTTTTATGTTGGCAATACTCTATAGTCTATACAGTAGTTTAAACCAATCCCGAATTTTTGATGAGTGAGTGAGGAGAAGAATGATACCTGTAAATCGAAATTCTAATGTGTTTACGCGAAGTTGGTTTTTGACTTCTTTTTCACTCTTCGCTTTATATGTATAGAATATAAATTATACTATGATAATTGATAACTTCCTATAAAAAGATTACCCAGTACATATTTATTACATAGATATTTGGTGTTGATGTCTCCGATAATTTCGTTGATAAATGCTGAGGACACCAAGGAGCAAAATTATGGAGTCAGTGGAGGTTAAGGATATGGACGTGAAGAATTTTTATAGTCAGATATCTAGTAAGCAATGCAGAATTTTTATCAAAACAGACAAGCTTAGAAAAATATATCCAATTAGTATCAGCAGCGCTATGTAATTGACAACTTTTTCGATGAAGTTAGCTACATAAGTTTCTTGGAACATAGGAATTCACTTTTACTTTCCCATTTACATAGCAAAGAAAAGTATTGTAATTGAGTCAAAAACCAACTTCGCATAAACACATTAGAATTTCGATTTACAGGTATCATTCTGATCGTGAACGATTTTTGGAACAATGCCTGGACATCTGAACAGTTTTTCGGCTATGATTATGAACAAACGCACACCAATTGGCTTGAAATTTTGCACACTAGTTTGAACAAACTCTGTAAAAAGAACTGATTAGATTTTAGTTGAAATCCTTCAGGTGAAATCTCCATGATTTGCGTTTCGTTGATTTTTAATGACGCGCATGAATTGATTAACTAGATTTTCTTCGTCTAAGAACTATAAAAGTGTTCCAAGGCCTCAATTTTTGATTTATTTCGTGATTTATCAAATATCACTGCAAAATTTGCAGTGATATGGCAAAAACATCCGGAAAAAATCAGAAAGTAAATAATGAGGGGTAAATCACTACAAAAATCTGTTGTACACCAAGGCAAAATCCAGATTATAATCTATAAAATCTTCACTAAAAATCGCATAGATTTTACAATCCAGTAGAAATCTTAGCAATCCTTGTTTCAATCTATAAAATCTCTACAATCTTTATAAAAGCTGTAAAATCCCGAACAATCTTCATAAAACTCTGTAAAATCTCAGAAAAATTTTTAAAATCTTTAAAATCTTCGAAACAATCCCAAAAATCTGAACATTGTTGTATTTGTTGTCAGGCAAAATCCAGATTATAATCTATAAAATCTTGTTAAATCTTTTGACAATCTCAAAAATCTTTTAAAATCTCTGTGCAATCTTTAGGGATTGCAATCCATTGTACGGTTTAAACCTTAGTGAATTACCCCTCGGTAAATAATGATATAGCTAAAAAAAAGTCATTGGTACTCTAGGCCAGGGGTGTCAAACTGGCGGCCCACCGCGAATACTTTTGCGGCTCAAATGAACTTCACTGATTATATTGGTATAATGATAATTACAAGTATATTTTGGTAAACAATGTATACTTTAGAAAAAAAACATGGAGACGTAAAAAGTAGCCAGAGCATATAAAATATACAGGTTATTGTTTAAGTTAAGCCGGTGGTCCCCTGGGTTAGTGAATTGCCACCATTAACATAAAAACCAGGATACATGGCACATCTGACGGCAAGTCTAGCAAGCTACCTAATGGATGTAAAATTTGTATATGCTCACAGAACCAACACTGCCAAGGAAACGACGCAGATGTTGGTAATAACAAGCCTTAAGGCTTAAACTAAGAGGAAGAAGAAGAAGGTTATTGTTTAAAATCTCTGACAGTAGAGTACCTAGGGGGGCATCCTTAGGCGCGAGCGACGCATATTGCTCGGAGCAAATATAGGCGAGAGTTCCAATAAGTTTAAAGGGGCAGCGCCTAAAAAAACTCAAAAGATGGCGCTGCTGATTCTCAATTAATTATTTTTACTCGGAACCTCCAGGCTTTAATATTTAAAATATAGCAAATTTGTTGAGATAATACTATTCTATAAACAATATTCTTGGTATTGAGCTTTTTAGCAACAAATTTGCTATATTTTAAATATTAAAGCCTGGAGGTTCCGAGTAAAAATAATTAATTGAGAATCAGCAGCGCCATCTTTTGAGTTTTTTTTTTAGGCGCTGCCCCTTTAATCAAAGAATATAGTTCAATTGTGAAATAGAGTTAAAAAAAGGTCATTCAAAACAAATTTCGGGAAAATTTGAAAAGATTATTAGGTTTTACAAAAAAACAGGGTTAAAAAAAGGTCATTGTTCTGCGGAAATGTTGCTAGTCAGGAAATGGCCCGCAGCTGGCGAACCCCTGTTCTAGGCGATGGGGTTTTAATTTCTTTTATATCCATGGGTTAAAAAATTGTATTGTTATTTTAAAAACCTAGGAATCTGGGAAATTCTGCTAAAATCAGGCAACTTTTAAAATGAATTCTGAGAAAAATAAATTAATTTATAGACCTAATAAAGCTGGTAGGATATTCAAGGGTGGGCAAAATACATAAAAAAATATATTTGAAATACAAAATACAAGATACATTTTTTATGTCGTCAGATTTTTCAACTCTTCCATTTCCTTCAATTCAATTGTATTTTTAACTTAACTTTTCTACATAAATTGAAAAACAATCTCTCGACATTGGTCAGGAAATGAATATATTTAAACAAATTTATTTGCACTACCTGGTTCCTAACCTTCGTTCAATCGATAATTCAACCTATCGTTCAAACGATTGTTTAATCAATCGTTCGATCGATCGTTGAATCAATCAATAAATCGTTCGTGGCGGAAAGCTAGGGTTACCATAAATGTTTTGAGCCCACCACTGACACCCAGACCCATGGGGTGCGTGGGGGTAGTATGCATATATCCATGCTATTCACAAAGTATCTGATAGCAATAAATAAAGGAACTACCTCAACTCTACAATACCAATCTTAACTATATGGTTCTAAATTTTTCAAGTTCGTAATTTTTAATTTGTTCAATTATTATTTTTTACTTTAAATTTTTTGTCAGTTGCCTCGGGCCCCTAGGACTAAAAGAGCATCTCAGTTTAACTTTTTGTTTTATATAAAAAAATTTAAAAACAGTTATCAAGAATCTTACTTCTTCTGTACAGACAAAAATATTTATGCATAAAGTAAATTAGAATATTTTCTATCAAGGAACAGTGAAAGAATTCGTCGTAAGTGGGCCACCATGTATAGGAAATCATAATCTATTCTATGAAGATAATACTTCCTCAATTGTGTTCTGAAATTTATTGGTTACGTAGAAGAAATATCAACATTTCACTAAAATCATAACTGTGTGGTATCATATCCTCTTAAATAAACGCAAGACAGGATGCATTATCAGAAGAGAGAGAGTATAATAATCATGATTTATTAAGTGTTCAAACATACTTGTAATACATTTGAAGATCAGATAACCACATTATTCACTATGCCTCATAAAGCAGATATCATAATTAATTAACATAAGTGTGAAACCACAAACCAAGTGAGGTATGTAGGTACAGATTATGGCTAGTGGTTTTATTTTGGAAAACTACTAACCACAAACTAAATGTTGTAGTAAAAAAAAAGGAAATTCATATAATGTTAATTTCTACCTAGGCAACCAAATTAGTAATCTCTCACCCGCAATATAAAAACCTATAAAAATGATATAATACCAAAAATTAAATTAAATAATTTTATTCTTACCGATGTCCGATTTACCATTACTGGTAATATCTAAGTATTTCCTAAAATTATTATCTTTTGGAAATTTAGCTAAATAAGGCTTAGTTAAATCACAGTAGGTTACGCGAACTTGTCGCTTTAAATTTCGTTTAAAAAATGTACTAATAATTGCATTCGCTCGTTTGGCATTAAAAAATTCCGCTTCGACATTCACCGATTCGTCCGTTCCGTTTAACGAAGGCAAGCTGTTGCCATTCAATTCGTCAAAATCGAGCTGCCTCAAATCGAATAAGTCGAATTCGTTCTCTAAAATATCTTGGTCACTTAAATACTCGACATTATCTAAATCATCTAAACTCGGAGTAGAAGTGCTATCGTGTGGATGAAAATAAGGATCTTCGATGTAATCCAAACTGTGATCCTCTTCGCTGATCATTTTGATAAAACTATCACTTCACCGTAATCGTAAAAGCTAAATTACTAAAACTTTTTGTTTGCTGCCACAGCTGCCATAATTCAAGCAGAACACCACAAGAAGTTCCTTTCACCCTCAAAGGAAATTAGGTATGGTTTTCTTGGGTATTTGGATTAAAAAAAATTCGATCACATAAAATTGTTCCACATTTGAATATTGCAGTAAATACGAAATGAGTAAATTATTGACGAGATACTATAAATAACCGAAATAATCGTGAAGAACGTAAAAATACAATAAATTAGTAGTAAATATAACGGTACTTTCACTATTGAATATGACACGTCATACCGGTACCCAAACAATGAAAAGATTATTAATTAATGTTTTACGCAATTTTCAATAAAATATCGATTAAACGATCGATTTGCAAGATAAAATACCAATAGTGCTCTCATATGTTATGTTTTCGTTAATGGAAACAGAAAAATTGATTATTTAAGAAAAGAGAAAAAAAATGAACTACCTGTAGTTGGACTGATGTTATTCATTTTTACAATTTCGATTTATTTTCACTAATTAAACAGAACTAATGGAATTTGTTGGACAATAATCGGATTAAAAAGTTAATTTAGAAATGACTTTGACAACAGCAATCGACTTCAAGTTGCCAACCTCTGTTTTAAAATGGTAACTAATGTCACGTTTGTTTACATTTTGAAAATAACTACGACATGACAGTTCCTGGATGGTGACATTAATTATTTAATTTAAAAACAAGTTCATTTACTATCTATGTTTATGGTAAACAAAATAGTTAAAGGAATTAATTAAACTTTAAAATGGTTGAAAAGAATGTGCGATGGTCACACCTTTTTAATACAATTTTAAATGAAAAACATAATGCAGCAGTAGTTTTACCATAATATAAGTTTTATTTTAATAAGCTAAATAATTTTCAAACGAAAAAAATTAGTAACAATATTCGAGTAACATTAAAATTATATATGATCTACAAGTATAAAATATTTTAATTATGACTCCGAAGAGCGGTATTCTGGTATACTTTGTATTGAAACTTAATGCCACTCTCTTCTAGAACACCTTGAGGGACATCAGGATCACTGTAACATTTATATGTTAGTGTCGGAATTGCTTACGTAAACGTACTTACCAAATCATTTGTACGTTACTGACAATTGGTGGGAAAAACGCATCACAATCAAATTTCTCTTTTATTTCTGTGAAGTACAAACGATAAAAGTATTGGGAATGCATTGCTTCCTAAAACATTTTATAAGTTAGCCAACGAACCGAGCCTTGTTGGTGTACTTACTTTGTACACCTGACTACCACCGATAACCCAAATGGATTCATATTCCTCTTTAAATGCATTATCGTTCAATTTATTACAAATTTCATCCCACGAACCAAAACCATAAGCATCTTGAAACTCACTCAAGTTTGGCCTTTTGCTCGATAACACAAAGTTGATTCGATTTGGTAATGGTTTTACGCGAGGCGGTAGGGACTCCCATGTTTTTCTACCCATTATAACAACGTTTTTTTTATTAATAATTGTCGTTTTACTTGTCATCTTGGAGAAATATTGCATTTCGGTTCTGAAACAATTTATTCATTTTAAATTAGTGCGTAGAACTTCGTTTTTTTTTTAATTTACTTTAAGCGCCACGGAATGGTATTGCTTTTACCGATGCCCATATTTTCACATGCCGCTGCAATTAAGTTAAATCGTAATGCCATTTTTGTTATAAAATGAATAAATATTCAAAAACACGTTAGAATCAACAGGTAGCAGTTAGCAAACATTTCAAGAATAACTAAATATATCAAATACCCTGTTAGCAGTTGTTGGCATTCAAAACCAGGGCCGGTTTCAGACCTTCGCCGTTATTTCTTGTTTGCTTTTAATATTATTTTTTATATTATTTATTTAAGTTAGTAATAAATTAAAACTACACTTTTAACTTTAATAATTTCATTATACAAGGTGGCGACAAAGTAATCACCCGAATTTGTTTTTTTATCATATCAGGTCCGTTCGCAGAATTATTCTTGCTGGTATTTTTCCAGAATTACTTATAGAAAATAAGTAGAAAATTAAATGGGTGTAGGAACGTGTCCAAGGGGAGATGGGGGGAAGTCTGGATTGCAATCCCAAAGAAACCAAGCGCTGGAGAGTTTGGGTATTATCGCTTACCATAAGTCTGATGAGTCATTTACTCAAGCTTTTCCTGGAAATAGTACATAAAATATATCGAGCTTGTGAGGAACAGATCAGCGAAGCACAGTTTGGATTCCGCAATGCTTTGGGTACTAGAGAAGCTCTATTTTGTGTTCAGGTCCTCTTTCAAAGGGCAGGGGATGTGAACAACGACATCTTTGTGAGTCTTATATAGATTATCGGATTCGAACCGGGTATTTAGCGTTCATAGTCAACTTGCGTTAGCACTATGCTGCGACCGCCTCCTCACAATTAAAAAACGTAAAGTGGAATATCTAGGACACGTGATAAGAAATTCAGACATATACAGGTTGCTACAACTACTTATTCAAGGGAAAACGAAGCGTAGATAGACGAAGAATATCCTGGCTGAAGAATCTGCGTACCTGGTTCAATACAACTACAATCCGCATATTTAGATAAAGATAAAAATAGGAAGAAGAAGAGGTATGGTTACTACAATGACTTTTATTGTATAACTGTCCAAATGGACCAAAAACGAATGGAGTAGTCTATACAAGATAAAGGACTCAAACGTCCATGATTTTAGTTTGAATGGGAGTGCCCCAAGAGTCACTTGGGGCAATCTGAATACCCGTACTGACTTGGACAACAATAAAGTGGATTACGAGGATCAAGTGGAAGCCATTACAAAATGTCCACAACTGGAAAATGAAATATTTTGAAATTTGAAAAAAGCAGTGTTTATTTGAAAAGTTCTGATGTTTTTATTTTAATAAGGAGTGTAGACATGGAAGTTATGTATGGAACACAATATCCGATAAATGGCCGCCTCGTGACTGATGTCACTCGTTGGTCCTTATGATGAAATTTTCGATGACATTTTGGCATAGTTCTGACTCAATTTCATTGATGGCGCGTGGAATCTTATCTTTAAGTTCAGAGATTGTTCTTGGATTATTGGCACACACCTTTCCTTTCAAAAGAGCCCCAAAGAAAGAAATCCAAGGGCGTCAAATCGCATGATCTTGGTGGCCAATTACCTGAATGTGGGTAAGAACAGAGGGCCCAGATTCAATAATTACACACGAGCCCATGGAGACATAGTTACGTCACTGACCAATACTACTTTGGCATGATCATTTTCGAAACAAAAGTTACTACGGAGGTGGAACCCCGAGGGTATCGTTGACTTGTGGAAATTCATCTGTCCAAAGAAAATATAGACCGTGATGATCTGGCAATGACAATTGACAAAGGTTTGCCCATATACACACGCATATACCTAGAGTACCAGAAGGCCTTGCAGCCGAAGGTGAATAGGAAGTTTCGGTTGGCTCTGACACTGAAGTGTAAATATGCATTGGATTTTGCCGAGACCACCCATTGCGGTGCGATCATTTCCCATGTGGGGGAGTGCTGGGTAGGTAAAAACCCCCATTTTTGACAAAATTGTCAGTTAGCACTCAGGTACTTATTGTCAGATCGTCGGCGATAATATGTCTATGGTCAATATGCTATTAATTTGGAATTAAACAGCGGTTCCTAAATTTTTATAGCCACGGAACCCTTAGGAAATTGCTTTTATTTGGCTTCGTGGGTCGTTTTCCAAACAGATTTCGTGCGATAAAAGAGGTCTTGAAACAAAAAGAAACCTTGCTTTGAATCAAAACCAAAGTAGTTTTGAATCAAATATAAAGTAGTTTTAAATCTAAATTAAGTAAGATAATTTTGAATCGAAACCAAAGTAGTTTTGAAACAAAACTAAATATATTTTCAAACAAAAATAATAGAAGCCGAATCATATTATTATGTATAGCTCTTGGAACAGTTCTCCACACAGTTACTTCAATGTTCAGAACTGGAGAGCCGAATGTCATGCCCCGTGATGTTCCTCTGCCCACTTCATAAACCTCGACCCTAGCAATCTACATGGTACTTTTGTAAAACTCGACAATAATAATTAGAAGCAGTTCCGCTATATGAGAGATTAAGAAGGGGTTTTTACTTTAACAAAACGCCACCACACGGAATAATTTCAAACTCCATTCTGGACGTATAGTAAGATGCAATCTCCAGTGTGTTTATGAGTATTTGGTATTTTATTTTGTGTAAATATAGTTTAAATTTAAAAAACACAATGTGAAGTATTTTAAAAGCTTGTAATTTATTGAATTTTAATTATAATTACATTAACGCCACCACACGGAATAATTTCAAAGTCCATTCTGGACGTATTATAGTGGCGCCACCAACGGTAATGTAAAACGCGAATTGTTCTTTTTAGCTACTGCGCTTGCGTTGTAGTAATATTACTGGAAATTACTTGATTTTGGAACAGACCTATTTGTTCCTTTCCCTGTGGCAAAATAAACTACCAATTAAATTCAAACTGATCTGTTCAGCTGATTTTTCAACAAACTTGAAAAACTTTTTATTTTGTAATAAATTTAATTGAAAATAATGACATAAATTTTCTTAATCATTAATTTGATTATTGAAATTAATGCAGGAAGGATAATTTAGGAAAAAAATATATAATTAATGCGACTGTGCCCTTGTCTATTATATCAACAAAATTTCGAAATTTCAAGTGACTAGACAAATTCTGTCTAGCCATTGTTGTAATGAACTTGATAAACCTTGACATGATTCGAATATCCCTTCCCTCGATACTTATCTTCGTTGTTTTCTAGTTATAATAAAAATATTATCTGTGATAATAATTAAATAGCATTCCAATAGAAAAGTAAAGAAAGACAATCACAATATTGAAATTTTATTTTTCATTTTACAAAACCAAATAACCGGCTTCAACATAAAATTTATAAAGTTATAGAAAATTCTTTAAATTTAATACTTGCTATTAAAAAAATCTTACAGTAATCTGTGTGATCCCAACTCCCATACAAACGGTATTGTAACCAACCAGAAAATAAAGTTATTCAATTTAAATTCTGTATTAAATAATTATTCTTTAGCGTGACTTGAATCAACCTTTGATTATTTTTTGTTTTGTTTTTATGATATTAAAATAACACAACAGAGATACTAAATAAATATTTCAATTTTTAATAAATAAAAAACTACCTACATAAAATTTCAAAAAGATCACAAATAAAAGTATTAATTTGAGGTTTCATTTAGAAAAATTATTGTGTGGTACACTATGCCGAAAGAAAAGTTTGTGATGTTGGTCCCACTTATTATTTTAAACATAATTCAGCAACAACTTAATAATATAAGAAAATTGAAGAGAAAGATTATTGTTTATTTACATTTTAATCTTTAGCAAATCGTTACAGCAACGAAATTGCATTGGACATTTTAAAAATTATAATGGAACATTTTGTGATGTTTGTTAATTTCAACAAATTTGAGTCACACAATATGGAATTATGCATAAGTTTTACTCTATTCTCACTCAAAAATGTGGAGGTCAACTGTCCAATATAGCCTAATATTTTATTTCTAAACATTAATGAGGTTTGTGTCCAAACATCTGCCTGTTGTAAGCAATGACTAGTAAAAGCTAGGAGAGACATTTCGACTTTTTTTTTTGTAAGTTTCTTACTGTAAAATATACCTTAAAAACAATTTAACAGGTCCGGGATCAATAACCACATTTAGTAAAACTTCTGTATATTCTATATTATGTGCTGGTACACCTAATACATTATAACATTGTTGTTTAAATTTGTACAAAATAAATTTAACTTTTAATAAATTCAACACACTCAAATTAGTTTTAATACTTAAAATAATTATTAAAATAGAAATGACTGCTAAGACACACATTTGGTCTCAAACCGTCAATTATTTATTAAACATCAACTTTAATGTCTGCAAGCACCTTCAGATTAATATGTTTTGAGTCACAGTTTAAGTAGAAAGGCGTCGATTGTATTTCGATAATAAGTTTGTTGTAATAATTGAGTTAAATTACAGCGACTTAAAATCACAAGATGGAAAAATATTTTTACCATATATTTCAAAGTGCATTTCTACTTAAACAAATAGCCCAAGTTGATATTTTATAACTCAGATCAATTAGATTACATCTGTGGCAATTGATCAATTGCTGTTGCAAATTTAAAGTCTTCAGGAAATAGATTAGCTGCATGGGGGTACATTAATTTGTATGATTGTCGAATTGTAACATCTGCTACACCGGCAATGTCACCGATTTCTTTCTGATTTCTTTTATCTTCAGATGCCTAAAATTAATATTTGTTAGATATTATGATTAAGACATTGAATCTCCAAATTAATCAGTAGAAGCAACAATAACCATAAATAAATGTATAGCAAAACCGAATTAGGAAGAACTCGCAATGACAGGTCGCTTCGTACAAATTTCAAGGCGGAGCTTGTCAGTGCCGTAGTAAATTTCATATTTTGTTTAAACCTTTTCTGATTAATTAATCTTAATAAAAACCTTCTTAAATATTAGATTAATTAATAATCTAATCAATTTTATTATTATGTAGTCGGTTTTTAAACGTCTTGCGACGTTATCCGATACCTAACTACCAACCTTGCGAATTGGCATTTGGTTTGTTTAGCATTTTACATTTTTTACCGAGACGAGGAGCAAGCCCGACGTAGAACCCCCAACCTGGAGGACCAGAAAGACGGCCAGAATAAAGTTCTTACTTCACCCGGATCTAATCTAATCTAATCAATTTTATGATTTAAAAAATAAAATTAGTTATAATCCGTACTGTTGCAACAAAGTTAACAAAGAGGTTAAAAACGCCTACGAACTGACATCCCTTGAAAATCAGATGGACTGACCCAAACCAAATATTGTTATCTGCACATTCCCACTAGTATTTCTTCCTACTTCGGTACTACTATAACTGAGATTGATTTTGTACTACAAAAAGTTTTTATTTCAAAAGTAGCCAAGGGGGATGTTTAAAACCAATAGTCTTATTTGAATTTTAAGTTTAACCCCCTCCCCTAAATTATTACAACATCTTTAAACTTAAAAGAAACTTACCTGAGATGCCATATAAATAGCTGCAGCAGCTACTGAAATTGGAGAGCGACCTGGAATAATGTCAATTTCAACAGCCTTCCTAGCTATATATGTTGCTGCCCGTTGTACCATGTTGGGAAGACCAAGATTTGTGCAAAACCGAGACATGAAATCGCCTGTTGTGATAAGATCTACTGAAGTCTCGAGAGCTTTCAAAATTAACTTAAAACATCGACCTATTTCCTTCTTGCTAATTTTACTGACTGCACATATTTCTTTGAATGTTCTAGGCACACCTTCCTGTCGACAAGCTATATAAAGACAAGCAGATGCAATAGCATCGTTGGAACGACCCTTTAAATTTCTTCCATCGTGAACTTGTTTAAATAAAGTATGTGCTCTATCGATAATTGTTCTAGGGAGATTGATTCTATCTGCCATCGAATTAATTTCTCTAAAAGCACCAAGTAATGTGCGATCTGAACTACTCATGGTTCTTCTGTTCTGATAACGAGATCCGCCACTTTCATCTAACGAAGCGTCACCTCGAGAAGGCCCGATCATTGTGGTTAAATCAGATCCACTAAGTAAATGGTTTTCAGGCCCTCCGACACGAGATGGATCTACGTTTGACTTTTCGTTGCTGAATGTACGCCATTCAGAACCGACATCAATAACCCTACCCGAAAAAACACACGTAGAGTTTATTTTAAATCAAAATTTGATATAATTACCTATCACCAACGACTAAACCGCATTCTGAACAAATCATGTCTCCAGCTCTGTAATCTTCTATTAGATTAGCATCAGGGTGGTAAGTACAACATATTTTGTCCTGCCCCTTTTGCCTAAAACGAAATTATTAACGAAATTAAATTTTAGGTACAAAAAACTATATTTAACAATTACCTTGAGGAACTGGCCATATTTCACAATTTTTATTACAGATATTTTCTAAATAACAATTTTGTTTGCAAACTTCTAAAACTCAATTTTGTGAAATATTACAAATGACAGAATTACAGTGGTGCCATCTCTTAAAAGTAAAATTTTTGTTAACCACCAAGGTTACCTATTACTCTACAAAGTGCGGCACAAGTTTTATATTATATATTATTATTATGATGATGATAATGATATTATAATAATTATAATGATAACATTATGATAAATATTTTAAATATATTTAAAATGGTTAATTTTTTAATTCGTGATAATAAAGCTCGGTTACTTTTGGTCACCTTTGGTTAGTCCCCCACCACAATTTTTGAAATAACCATTTGTGGTCGCGAAAATGCAAAAAGTTACTTTTGGTTTGAAATGAAAACTAACCAAACTTTTGTGAAATGTAAACAATGATTTTTTATTCTTCAAGTTGTTTGCTTTTATTTATTACTTGCAAGGACTAATCTATTTGATAGATATTCAAATTTGATATAGATTTACATAGGTGGTAAATGGTGGAAGGGTATAAAAAAGTAACTAAAGAATCTATTTAAAAATATTATTTATTATTAAAATATATAACAATGTTATTTGGAACGACGACGTGTGTAACCGAAACTTTTGTCTAACCCACGGCCCCCAGTCGAGAATATTCCTAACGCCAATAGAATTCGCTGATATGGTTGAATCTGCTTTATTATTGAGTCGTTGAAAATTACTAAATATAATTAAATAACAATTAAACAGATAATACAAACAAAATAACAATTAGGTAACAAAATAACAAAAAACATGTACTTACAATTCCTGGCCGCGCGCCGTCTCCGAGGTTAGACTTCTTTTGGTTATGTATTCCACGCTTTGATGTTATCTTATACCCCTTAGAACATTACCAACCTAAATTTTAGGTTGGTAAGTTCTGTCACTGTTGAACCGTTGTGAGTGACAGGACTGTCTTCAGGGAATACATAGCCATCAGAAATCCAACCCAGAGAGATAGACGGCACACGGAAGGAATTGCCAGTACATGCAAGCTATGATGGCGAAGTGGTTGCTGATACTTCTGCAACATCCTCCTCTTCGGTACGCTGAGCTTCGTTCCCCGAAGTCAGTTTACCTGATACGTTTAGTACTGCAACCCTCGCCGCAGCTCGCGTTAAAATGCCGTTGTTCGTCTGGATTGTCACGCGACGAACTTGACTGTTGTTGGTAGCTTTTATGACGTCGATGATTTTCCCTCTTCTCCAGGAATATCTGCGCTTATCGTCCATAATTATTAAGTCTGGAGGTACTCGATCAAAGTTAGCGGCGCAAAACAACGAATCGCAAACTGTGGACCACCACATTTCAAGAACTTTGGTCCCTGGTACATCGGTTGGCAAACATAGAGAATAGTTACTTTGTCCAATGAGAATTTGACTAGTTGTATCGTCCGTCCACTTTAAACGCAATGGCATCGTAGGACCGTCCAGTTCCAAAATGTTTACGACGTATGAAAATGTGGCAGTGAACGTCGCCACCCGAGCTGGTGGATGATTGGCCATTTGAGGTGGAGCCGGTTCTGCTCCTTCAATCTGGAATCTTTGACAGCTGCTACGCACTTCCTGCATACATCCACGGAGATGAGCAATAGCAAATCTTTGTCGGGCTTCGTTGATCGCTTGCTCGTGATTTTCGTTAAGGTGGTTGCAGAGACAGTAGGCCAGGACAAGTCGTGTGATTGGGTGATCCCTAGGCAGAATAATCGGATTCATAGCCTCGTATGTTGCTCCAGTTACGTTCTTTGTTCGCCCCTTGACACGTAACACCTCGTTTAGATCTATTCTTTTGCTTTTTGCTTTCCAAAACATTCTTAGCGTCCACGCCTCTGGGCGCAAAAATAGGCTCCATTGAAAGAATCGCTCGTACTTCGGGATTAGGCTTGAGATAGACAGCTCAGAGTGGACCACTATGGCCTCCTCTTCGGTTTCATTGTCCAGGCACGCCAATCGCTCCACTGACCATTCGCTTTCCGATTTAACCAATGAGTTTGATGGCAAGTTCTCCGAAACAGACTCCTCGAGTATCCCTTCGGCAACCTCTAATTGTGTCTCTTCCTCTTTGCTTACTTTTCTCTTCTCCTCTTCTATTACGCCTTCATCTTTCCTATTCGAAAAGGAATTTATCACATCAAGTAAGTGTAAGTACCAGAAGAAGAACAAGAGCATCGAAAATAGGAAAGATGAAGGCGTAATAGAAGAGGAGAAGAGAAAAGTAAGCAAAGAGGAAGAGACACAATTAGAGGTTGCCGAAGGGATACTCGAGGAGTCTGTTTCGGAGAACTTGCCATCAAACTCATTGGTTAAATCGGAAAGCGAATGGTCAGTGGAGCGATTGGCGTGCCTGGACAATGAAACCGAAGAGGAGGCCATAGTGGTCCACTCTGAGCTGTCTATCTCAAGCCTAATCCCGAAGTACGAGCGATTCTTTCAATGGAGCCTATTTTTGCGCCCAGAGGCGTGGACGCTAAGAATGTTTTGGAAAGCAAAAAGCAAAAGAATAGATCTAAACGAGGTGTTACGTGTCAAGGGGCGAACAAAGAACGTAACTGGAGCAACATACGAGGCTATGAATCCGATTATTCTGCCTAGGGATCACCCAATCACACGACTTGTCCTGGCCTACTGTCTCTGCAACCACCTTAACGAAAATCACGAGCAAGCGATCAACGAAGCCCGACAAAGATTTGCTATTGCTCATCTCCGTGGATGTATGCAGGAAGTGCGTAGCAGCTGTCAAAGATTCCAGATTGAAGGAGCAGAACCGGCTCCACCTCAAATGGCCAATCATCCACCAGCTCGGGTGGCGACGTTCACTGCCACATTTTCATACGTCGTAAACATTTTGGAACTGGACGGTCCTACGATGCCATTGCGTTTAAAGTGGACGGACGATACAACTAGTCAAATTCTCATTGGACAAAGTAACTATTCTCTATGTTTGCCAACCGATGTACCAGGGACCAAAGTTCTTGAAATGTGGTGGTCCACAGTTTGCGATTCGTTGTTTTGCGCCACTAACTTTGATCGAGTACCTCCAGACTTAATAATTATGGACGATAAGCGCAGATATTCCTGGAGAAGAGGGAAAATCATCGACGTCATAAAAGCTACCAACAACAGTCAAGTTCGTCGCGTGACAATCCAGACGAACAACGGCATTTTAACGCGAGCTGCGGCGAGGGTTGCAGTACTAAACGTATCAGGTAAACTGACTTCGGGGAACGAAGCTCAGCGTACCGAAGAGGAGGATGTTGCAGAAGTATCAGCAACCACTTCGCCATCATAGCTTGCATGTACTGGCAATTCCTTCCGTGTGCCGTCTATCTCTCTGGGTTGGATTTCTGACGGCTATGTATTCCCTGAAGACAGTCCTGTCACTCACAACGGTTCAACAGTGACAGAACTTACCAACCTAAAATTTAGGTTGGTAATGTTCTAAGGGGTATAAGATAACATCAAAGCGTGGAATACATAACCAAAAGAAGTCTAACCTCGGAGACGGCGCGCGGCCAGGAATTGTAAGTACATGTTTTTTGTTATTTTGTTACCTAATTGTTATTTTGTTTGTATTATCTGTTTAATTGTTATTTAATTATATTTAGTAATTTTCAACGACTCAATAATAAAGCAGATTCAACCATATCAGCGAATTCTATTGGCGTTAGGAATATTCTCGACTGGGGGCCGTGGGTTAGACAAAAGTTTCGGTTACAACGTGGTTTTTTTCTTTGCCCATCAGATTCTGAACTATCGGAGTCCGTGCTAGAAGTATATCTTCTTTTCTTCTTCTTAATTTCAATGAGTTGTTGAAACTGGTTCAACATCAATTCAAGATTTTCATATAATAGGTGATAGTGCCTTTCCATTAAAAACGTGGCTCATGAAACCGTTTCCTAGATCCTACAATATGACACAAGTGCAAAAAAGTCATAACATCTGTTTAAGTTCAGATCGTGTATGTATTGAAAACGTATTTGGTACAAGGGAGGTAGGCCAGACTCCATTATATAGACACAGGTCCAGTTTCAAAAGGAATTGAAATAACTACTGATGCCTGTGTTTTGCATAATTTTTGTTATTTGTGCAACGATGAATGGCAAATGGAAGACAATAATAATAACGATACTATAGCTAGTGATGTAGGACCACCATGCAGAGAACTACAGGAAAACGAAAGAGCAGCCTACAGAAGAGCGGAAGCAAAAAGAAATGCGATAGCTGCAAGATTAATCTAAATATTAATTATTCAGTTGTTACAATTTTTATTTATAATGGTTAATATAAATGTTATTAAATAAAAATAAATTTTATATCAGAGTGTGTACAAATTGAAATAATAATTATGTTTTCACATTTTTTCGTTTTCTTAATTTCCAATTATTCTATGCTGTTCCAACCTTGTTGTAAAAATGCATATCCGCAGCTTCATAATCAAATTAATACTTTCTTCCAACTCTAGGATATTAGTAATCGATCACCTTGCTTTTTCCATCGACCTGAAAATTAATAATCAATATTATTCTAGCAAAAAGTTACAATATAAAATTTATTATAAAAAAAATATTAAATTTTAAACACCTAAAGAACACAAAAGTTACCTTAGATATAAAAATAAGGTAAATCAGCCACCGAGTAATCTCTAGCTTTGTAGTTCATTTGATTGATCCATTACCGTAAATTGTAACAATAAATTAATTAATACTCATTAAAGTATATTTATCATTATCAATTTCTTCTCAAGTTCAACTTCAAACTACAACGTAGGATCTATCTACTTGTAAGGTCGATTAATTATCCCTGATTTTCTGAATACAGTTCCTTTATATATTTTATTGCTTCTTCAAGATCTGTAAATTAATATGAATACAATGTTCAAACATAAAAAAAGAATTTTATTTACATTTACCTTTCAAATGATTTGCAATGTCATTCTTCACCAAGAAAAAGATACACCTTCGCAGTTAACACCAAAGATTATAATTATTTTATTTAATTTAACTTAAATCTTCATTAACAACCAACTAAAAACCAATATTTTTAAGATAAAATAACGCTAATTCTACAACAAAATATTTATAATAATCAAAACGATTTTATAACTTCGAAAATTAATTTATAACGATTGTTTAGTTTTTAATTTAACATAACCACAAATCCATTTTAGAACCACTTCCAACTTTAAATTTTAAATTGTGGCGCACACAGATGGCGCAAAAAGTAACCGCAAAGAGTAACCAGTGATTTTGAGCGGTCGTCTTTGGTTAACTTTGGTTGGGTAACTGTTTAACCAAAATCTACCTCCCCTCTAACCGTTCCTCGCGAAAATGACATAAAATCTAACCGGTTACTTTTGGTTAACCAAAATGCCTCGCGAAAATACGCCTTAAAGTAGGCGTGTGCCGAGGGGCTTGTGCTTGTAGGCCCCGGGTAATTCAACCTTTCTATATATTTTTATAACATTTCTCTTGTATCTTCCTTCCTTTTAAGTTAATGACCTTTTTTTTAGCGTTAAAATCCAGTGTCCATGCTATTATTTTATTCGAGTGTGCTGAAATGGTGCTGGTCCTCCTTATACCATGGTGCTGGTCCATTTGGAATCTCGGCAGCTCGGTGCCCTGACGCACCTGTTCCAGAGCGACGATTTATTGCAATGTAAAATCATTTATATTATCCGTCTGATTAGGTCTGTAGGCCAGGTATTTTTCTCGGATCGGACATTCTTGATTTATGAAGTTTCTATTAAGTAATTTGTAGAAATATTAATGAAAATAACGTAGCTCTGATATATTATTTAGAAAAATAAGAGAGTAGGTTATTTGTAATTTTATTTCACTTTTTACAATAAATTTGTGGTCAATATGCAATCCATATTTTCGGCTCGAATGCCTCTCATACGATTCGAGCTATGACGAGCCGGTGCCGCCTCGCATCGTGTCGCCTTAAGCGGCGTTCACAATGAAGTGGGGTCTTGCCTTGCTTCGGGAGAAAGCTGGCAAGCGCCAATTATATATTGCTAGCTTTCAAGCAAAGCAAGACCCCACTTCATTGTGAAAGCCGCTTTAATGTGCGGGCTCCCATTTGATTCTATCATACTAGTAAAAGAGTTTCTAACTTCTCTAAGCGTCAAGAAACTCTTTGCTTCACGTAGCCTCTCGCCGCGTTGCTGCACCTAAGTGTGTGGGCACCTTTATTGTACACTTTATCAAGACAATATGACAATAATATTATAAAACTAATTATACATTAAAAAGTGATATGAGCACATGATACTTTACACCGATAGTGTGATGTTAAAATAAACAAAATAATTAACAAGTTCACAGGTAAACAAAAAACAAGTAATGATAAACAAACATGAAAACTATTTTAACTTATTGTTTTAATTGTTTCATTGATTCATATTCCATTATTATTTGAATCACTTATTTGAGAAACCCGATAAATCCACATATGACGTATTTTGACATTTTACGAAAAATTCGTTCCTAATATGAAGACGCATCGTTTACTTTATAAACTAGACAAATACATGCACTCGTCTGTAAAAAAATCGTCATTAAGTATTGTTTTTACTTTCAAAACCCGATATATCCAGGATATGTCGGGTTTCTCAATAAAAAAATTAAAAGTTTTTATAATGAAATCTTTTTATGGCCCACCGTTGATGGTGAATTAGAGCCAGAGATTATATAAAATTATGTTTTTGATATGTTAATGTCTATTTTGTAATTTTTTTGAATAAAATTTGAAAAAATAAAGAAATTTATTTGAGAAAGTCGACATGTCCATTTTTTTAAGTCGACTTTTTGTCAACTTTGATTTCGAATATTTTTGTTTTTTTGTGAAAAAATTCTTTAACTACTTCACATTGACCTTGACTAATAACAAAACTTTTAAAAAGTGACTACTGAAAATAGTTAGACACTTTTTTTTGATTATCTCAGAACTATCATTATGGGACTTATCTGGTTTCTCAAATAAGTGATTCATTTACTCAAGTTTTAACGTTTGAGAGGCAATTAAATAGAGTAATGTATAATCAGTTAGATGTTAGACTAATTATATCTTAAATTTACAGAAAATTAAACAAAACTGAAATTTTAAAAATTATAAATCGACGCGCCGTTTTACGCGGACCCTCTTAAATTTAAAGTCGTTCTTCCAAATGAGGTATTAAAATTAATTGGGTGATAATTTCTTGTTTAATAAAAAATAACTAGTTTTTTTATGTTTTTCTAAATATCATATTAATAGTATTTGATAATTTATTATAATACATATTTTATATAGATTTTTTTTCAATATTTGATAATATTTTTATGTTTCTTTTAAACTGTAATCTGAGAAAGGCAATAACCTATTATACTAAAAGATTAAAAATATTAATTGAAATTTATTGTGTTGTAAGTGTTAATTTTTAAATATTAAATTTATATTATTATTTTTACAAGTATCTATAATTTCAAATATTATTTTGAATGTATCAAAATAAGCAATGAAATTATAGAATATTGTTAATAATATTATACATACTTAACTAATTTAATAGTAAGTAGATACTTAGTTCAGTGTCCAAGAATAATTCTAAAAATTTTCAACGCCGCTCACCCTATTCCATAAGATTTTGGAAAACATTAAACAATTTATTCACAAGGACATTTCGTTTATAAGCTCTAAAAGAGAGAGATTTCTACTTTACCAAACATAGTATTTTTTATAAAATATAAATTTTTATTTTCAGATTTTACCGGTTTTACAGTCCTTGCGGAATTATGTATGCGCTTTAGAGCCCAAAACAATAAGAAATTTTTAACCAAATTTCATATTTAGTATTTTTATATTGAGACTTAGAGCTGATTAGTTTTTGGTTGAAATCGGACCGCGGAAACGTAACAATGGACATGACGCGCATGAGTTGATTAACGAGATGTTTTTTTAAATATTGTTTTATATTTTGTAATGAAACGTTATGGATACACTGTGCAAGTCACATTATGTGCGCCGAAGTATTTATATACTTTCCACGCAAATAGTTTAGATTAAAGCGGCGCGGCGTTCACATAGAGATTATAGCGTCTTGCCTTGATTCGGTAAAACCTGTCGCAAGAGCCAATCACATTGAAGTATTTTCTTCTATCCTTTTCTATGGTTAAAAACTACTTAAATATTATAGGTTCTTGCCAGCTTCTATCTAATCAAGGCAAGACGCTAATATAATAATCTCTAGTGAACGGCGCTTTATTCTTTTTTAGGGAAAAAAACTTAACTGATATTTAAATCATATCGTTGATCGCTACACATCATTATCCTATATTAGAAAGTTATTATGCCATCATGGTACAATAAATTACAGTTTATTTATTTAGTTCCCATGATAAAAATCAATTACCTAAATTTTAAAATATCATTTCTTATTTTTTAAATATTGGTTAAATAGGTAAATGCCTTTTTTATGTGATGAGATGGATTATAAAATCATATAAAACTTAAAGTAACATAAACAATAACATTATTATTCAAACGGTCTGGATGATGCTATGGCTTCTCATGTATTGATATTAGGATTTCTAATTTTTGCCTGCGAGGACCTAAAGATTGAGGGGGCCAATGGCCCCCTTCTCCGCTCCTACACGCCTGGTCCATAGTACATCCGTATGTATAAATAAATCAATTATGTCTGACCTTAGTATATTATTATTCCTTAGTTGGGTGAATTTTGTTTAAAAAAATGTCTTACGTCTATTATAATAATCTAGATTACAATCATATACCTAAAGAATCTGTGGGAAAGTATCTGTTTAACAGTTTGTGCAATCAAGATCCCCAGCATATAATTAATGTAAGTTTATTTTTAAATTTTAAAATTAAATTTATTTCTAAACTGATAGAAACTAACAATTAATTTAACTTCAAATAATAATAAATTAATTAATAATTTCAAGTTTTGAAATTCGGTACACATGCTTTTGAGTAGCGTAGAAGAAAAATCCGTCGAGCCCCTCTTCATCAGTGGCAATTTTATTATCCAAATATTTAAAAACCACCCTCAGAATGTGAGTGGTTTTTGCAAGTAGCCCTTAAACGGTGCTTTCCACATGAAAACTTTATATCAAATAAAATTGACGAGAACAAAATATTGAATACAAATTATATGCGATATTCTATAAAAGTTATAGTTCGAGCGGTATACAGGCAAGAAGTAAAGAGTGAATTCTAGAACTTAGCAAAAATTTCATTCTCGCCCTGTGGTTTCTTAAATAACTATTAAATGGCTTGTTTTTCAATAAAAACTACTGAAACAAAAATTATAGAGCGTAAAATGCTCTATTTTAAGGTTTTAACCTTTTAACATAAAAATGTTTTAAGTTCTTCTTGAAAGAAGATCTTCTTTGATAATTATAGTGAATTATATAAAAAATGGAATGTAATACTAACTTGTATTTCAATTTGTCCTGAAATTCATCATAATTTTATTAATTTGGCATTTGACCTCATCCCTAAAAATTCAAAATTTTTTAATGCAGTGATTTATGAATTTTTTGGGATAAAGCTGCCGTCGGAAGAGGGGAAACTCGACGGATATTAAATTATCACTATTCAATGAATCAAATTTCACAACTTGATAAATTATTTCCGCTAATAAATTTAATTTCTTGGTATTTTACTACTAACAAGAAAAATTCTGGCAATTGACAATTTTATATTCACAATTCACACAATTTGTGTTTTTCAGATTGATGCCATAACTGGTAAATTTATAACAAGTCAGAAATATTTGGAAGACAGCGTCAAGTTAACTTACTTATTTAAAAATTATGGTTTAAAAAAGGGCGATCGAGTTTCAATAGTTAGCGAAAACACATTAAACTATTGCATTCCGTTTTTATCAGGTTTATATTCTGGAATTGTAATATGCCCGATAAACCCTTCATACACTTTGGGTACGTTGATCACACTTAATCAATTTATTAAACTACATAATTATTAGTATTCGGTTGCTTGCTTCTTCTCATGGGTTAATAAATTGTCGTCATTAACATAAAAACCAGGATACAGGCACATCTGAAGGCCAGCCCAGCAAGCTACCTAATAGATGTAAAATATTTATACCGGGTGACCGGCCGCTGATGTGAACATAGGAAATTAACATGGAAAATTGATTTTTCTTTAATTCCTGCTTCCCATCAGAACAGATTAGAATGAAAAGGATATCAATTTGAAGAGATTTTTATTCCGCTTCTAAAGATACCTAACACTTGATATTTTGTTCTTTAATTCCTGTTAAACACCTAATAAAACGAAAAATAGCGCATTTAAACAAATTTTAGTTTGCTTTCTTTGAATTTTATTGCAATTGGTTTTGCTTGAAAACCAATAATTTCCAACAAGTTAAGAATAACTTGTGTTTGTGTTCTTTACTAACCAAATTTATTGTAATAATTATGTCAAAGTAACTTGTTGGAAATTATTGGCTTTCAAGCAAAAACAATAAAATTCAAACAAAGCAACTAAAAAATTTTTAAATGCGCGATTTTGCATTTTATTGGTGAGTTTTTAACAAAAATTAAAGAACAAAATTTCAAGGGTTATGTAACTTTAGATGCGGAATAAAAATCTCTTCAAATTGATACTATTTTCATTCTTATCCGTTGTGATGGGAAGCAGGAATTAAAGAAAAATCAATTTTTCATGTTAATTTCCTATGTTCATTTTGGCGGCCGATCACCCTGTATATGCTCATAGAATTAACACTGCTTAGTTCGGACCTTGTTAGGACTGATGCATTCACAAGAAATCGAGATTGCTTCGATTTCAAGAAAATTGAGGATTAAAATTACAAAAGATCAGGATAGAGAAGTGCAAAGGCCGCAGGATGAGCTATGTTACTCGTGGAGGAGAAAACCAACTGTGACGTCTAGAAACTAATTTAAGGGGTAACGACCCCTTAAATTTCAAAGTTGGTTTGAAAATTAATTTAAACAAAATCATTGTGAAAACTTCATTTTGGAGTGTTCATTATTGTAATAATGTACGTACTATGTCCTTGTCATGCATCGTCATCACTAAAAAATATTATATTATCGCCATTCGGTCATGTTTGTAGTACTTGTTCGTGTTTTTACAGTTATTGTTTCACAATAACTTATGATGTTAATTCACTTTTTAATTACTTATGACTGCATCATTAAATGAATTTTAATATCTTTTGCTACATAACTTTCATGTTGACCTGGTAATTATTATGTTTATTATTATTTAACATTTTTATACTCTCACAAGGGGACATTACAGTGAGTATGTCGACAATCGAGATCCCAATTTTTTTGATGATTCTATTATAGCAGCTAAAAAAATTATCACTTTTTAGAATTTTAGTCGATTGGCCCTTAGTTTTTAAGTTTTTGAAAATACCATGGTGGGTTAACTGCTATTAGGTATTATTAGCTATTATTACAAAAAACCGTGGTAGTCTAGCGGTTAATAATTTTTAATGGTAATTCGTAGGTTGTTAATTTTTTAATTCCGATAATAAATTACATAATTTAAAAAAAAAAATTCGCCGGTACTTGGATTAGAACTCAGGACCTACGAGTTACAACTCCCATATTATTATGCTAAATCTATGGTAAAAGAAATACTAAGGAAGTCCTTTTCCAAAATTCATAACTCAAAAACTAAGAGGCAATCGACTAAATGCCGAAAATGTGATACTTTTTTAGCTACTATAATCACCAAAAAAAATACTCACTGTAATGTCCCCTTGTCAGTGTAAAAGAGTTCGATGCTATCAATAACGTCATATCGCATTAATATAATAAATAAATTATTTTAATCCTGAAGAAGCATACAATAAGGTTATGCAAAACGTTGACACTACACAGTAATTTAATTTATTGAACACAACCAAACAACTACGATCATGGAGATAACACACAGTTTTTACTAAACTGTGTTTAATTTACTTTTCTTTTATTCAGGCGAACTGCAACATGCACTGTCATATTCAAAACCACAACTTATTTTTTGTTCCGAAGAAATTCTTCCCCTTATACTGAAAATAAAGGACGAAGTAGACTATATTAAATATGTACTGTTATTAAATGAGCCAAGTAATGAAGAGATAAGTGTAAGTTTCATGGACAAAGTTCTTGAAACAATATTAGATCCAATGGATGACTTTGCACCCGAAGATGTTGATTACATCAAAGATGATGCAGCTATTCTCATGTCATCAGGAACTACTGGCAGTCCAAAAGGTGTTTTATTAAACCAACAAAGCATTCGTCAGTTTATTGGCTGTTTAAGGTATGCACTAATATTAGAACATTACAACTGTGATGTGTGATCCCAAAAAAATTTATTTGTAGTGATCCAAACTTAGGTGGTTTAAAATCCACCGACGTAACTCTGCAAATTATTCCAATGTTTCATTTGTTTGGACTCATGGTTCAATTATTTTCCTTTGCTTGTTCTGTAAAAGTTGTAATTTTGAACAAGTTTAAACCGGATCCGTTTCTGAAAGCTATTCAAGATCATAAAGTTACAAGATTATTTGCAGTACCTCCTCAAGTAGTATTTTTGGCCAAAACTCCTTTGATCGCTAAATATGATATATCATCTATTAAGCACATTTTAGTAGGAGCAGCTCCAGTAAGTCTAGGAGCTGTAGAAGAACTTGAAAAAAAGTAAGATTGTTGATGTGGGAAGAAAACAATTTTTTTAATAGATTTAATTCTATTTAGGATAAAATCGATTAAAATTTGTCAAGCTTATGGAATGACTGAATTAGGTGGAATTACAGCGATACAAACAATTCATGGACCTAATAAACCTGGAAGTATTGGAGTAGTTCCACTTGGTATATCTTCAAAAGTATGTAATCCAGATAATGGTTTACCATTAAAACCACTAGATATTGGAGAATTATGTTTTAAAAGCACCGCTATGATGAAAGGTTACATCAGTTATGAAGGTTTAATTAAGGATTGTTTTGATGAAGATGGATTCTACCATTCAGGAGATTTGGGTTATTACGATCACGATAATAATTTCTTTATTATTGATAGAATTAAAGACTTAATTAAATATAAAGGTTTCCAGGTGAATTACATTATTTAAATGATTTTGATTTAATTATTGTGTATTGAATTTTAAGGTTGCTCCTGCAGAACTAGAGAACATAATTACAAAACACCCAGCTGTAAGAGAGTGCGGGGTTATAGGTAAACCAGATGAAAGAGCTGGTGAATTGCCCTTTGCTTTTATCGTCAAAAAGGAAAATATGAATGTAACCGAAGAAGAAATTATTAAATTTGTAGCAGGTAATTTTTTACTTTGCAGTGAAACCATCACATAATTTATTATTATATTAATTCAAATGTATTTTAGAAAACATATCCGTTCAGAAACAATTATATGGCGGCGTTAAATTTATTGATGAAGTACCAAAAAATGCTAGTGGTAAAATATTAAAGAAAAACTTGCAGAAACTTTTAGTTTCTGATGTGTAATTATTTAGAACATAATATATAAATTTGTAATAATATATAAATAATAAGCAAATATATTTTAAATATTTCTCTTGTTTTTAAAATACATTCATAATGCAAGGAAAACGCTTGGGGACCGAAGAAGAAATATTAAAGAAATTATTAAGAAATCTCATGCGACCCAAAGAACCACTGAGCTTAGATAATAACAATAGTGTATTGGATTAATAAAAGTCAATAAAAGCGGTTTCAATTAAAGGAAATTTTCTACTAATGCTGTTTAAAAGCTTTTATTTTATTTTTTTTTTATTAATAAAATTTTCGTATTCTTTCTATGCAAATATTTTCAAAATGTTAGCGACCCGATCACTTAGGTTGCTCTACTCACGGGGTAACCCTAGCTACAGTCCTTGCCAGGAAACTTTGGTTATCTAAAATGCAACATTTCTGCTCTCCAAATTGTTCAGAAGCATATGCGTCATTATGAAGTTAGTAGTTGGTGGGCAAAGAGAGGCAGTTGCTTTTACTTTTACAACTTTTGAAAAAAGTCAATTCTGTTTGTGATTGAATTTTTTCAAAAATTTTTTGTGTAACCGGTGACCCTAAGGAATATGTTATAAAATCGTTAGTCGATATTGCTATCTTCTTGATAAATAACTTCAAAAAGTCAAATTACATTGAAATTATTGCAATTTTTATTAGTTGTCCAAGGACTATTGCGAGTCACTGTACCTACTTGTTCATCACCTAATTGGAGATTAACATGGCAAATAAGTTTTTTTAAGTTTCCTGCTTTCTGTTCTAACTGATATGAACGAAAATTGTGTTAATCAAAAATGATATTTTTCTGGGTCTGAAGATAGAGCAGAAGGTAGTAATATGGAACCAGCATTTAATATGGACCACCCTAATTACAACGAACCTATTCATCCCCCCTGCCCAAAAATCACAAAATAAATGTTAAGCAATACTAAAAGGGTGAAGTAAACTGAAACAGTGTATCCACACTTGTTTATAGGGCTCGTCTAACAAGTTTTAGTTTACTCACAGTTTCAATGATTTGTGCGTGTATAAGTTGAGATCGTTTTATTTGTGTTAAATATACATTATCAGTTAAAGAAAGAATGAAATCGAAATATAAAAGATTGTTAAAGCTGGTTCACACTATATGATTTTTCATCTGACTTGTCATATGACTTGTCATATGACAAATATTTTTAGGTTCACACTATCTGATTTTTGCTATTATAGAAGTCATAGGTAAATAATAAGCTCGGTCATAGCAAAATAATAAGTGATTTTCAGAATAGGACGGTGTCTATTTTGCTATGACTTCTTGAAAGATTTTTTTACAAAATTTCAAAAACTGAATTTTTTATAAAAAATTATTATTTATCGAAATAATCACAAAAAATGAAATATATTTTAACAAATATTTATCGAAAATTTTTCTTTAAATTTTTCAAAATATCGTTAATTTTTCAAAAAAGTGACTTTTTTCCGAAATTTCAAAAACTAAATTTTTATAACAAAAAATGATTATTTATTGAAATAATCACAAAAACTGAAATATTTTTGAACAAAAATTTATCGAACATTTTAGACAAATTTTCTTAAAATTTTTTAAAATTTGGTCAACATAATTTTTCGTCAAAAATGATTATTTCTTAAAAAATTATTGGCTAAAAGAAGAAATAGACACTGATGACAGAATAATTTCTATCAAACATATAAAAGACCAGCACGCTCCGGCGTGTCAATTTTTTAGGACACACAACGCATTCTGATTGGTCGTTGGTAGTACCAACTTAAAAGTTAAAATCACCTCCCCCTGGGATCGAGTAGCACACCAATCAGGTTTTGTTTATCAAAATTTTTCAAAAAAGCAGCGTGTCAATTTTTTAGGACACACAACGCATTCTGATTGGTTGTTGGTAGTACCAACTTAATCATCTCCCAACTGGGATCGAGTGGCACACCAATCAGGTTTTGTTTTTCAAAATTTTTCAAAAAAGCAGCGTGTCAATTTTTTAGGACACACAACGCATTCTGATTGGTTGTTGGTAGTACCAACTTAATCATCTCCCAACTGGGATCGAGTGGCACACCAATCAGGTTTTGTTTTTCAAAATTTTTCAAGAAAGCAGCGTGTCAATTTTTTAGGACACACAAGGCATTCTGATTGGTCGTTGGTAGTACCAACTTAATCATCTCCCCCTGGGATCGAGTGGCACACCAATCAGGTTTTGTTTTTCAAAATTTTTTAAAAAAGCAAAATTTGTTTTCCCAACGTTGTCCACACTCACTCTACTGGGCACTATTATAAGCCCCTTATATAGTAAGCCTTGAAGAGTTATTATCGTTGAAAAAACAACTTAATGATCTCCCCCTGGGATCGAGTAGCACACCAATCAGATTTTGTTTTTCAAAATTTTTCAAGAAAGCAGCGTGTCAATTTTTTAGGACACACAAGGCATTCTGATTGGTCGTTGGTAGTACCAACTTAATCATCTCCCCCTGGGATCGAGTGGCACACCAATCAGGTTTTGTTTTTCAAAATTTTTTAAAAAAGCAAAATTTGTTTTCCCAACGTTGTCCACACTCACTCTACTGGGCACTATTATAAGTCCCTTATATAGTAAGCCTTGAAGAGTTATTATCGTTGAAAAAACAACTTAATCATCTCCCCCTGGGATCGAGTAGCACACCAATCAGATTTTGTTTTTCAAAATTTTTCAAGAAAGCAGCGTGTCAATTTTTTAGGACACACAAGGCATTCTGATTGGTCGTTGGTAGTACCAACTTAATCATCTCCCCCTGGGATCGAGTGGCACACCAATCAGGTTTTGTTTTTCAAAATTTTTCAAAAAAGCAAAATTTGTTTTCCCAACGTTGTCCACACTCACTCTACTGGGCACTATTATAAGCCCCTTATATAGTAAGCCTTGAAGAGTTATTATCGTTGAAAAAACAACTTAATGATCTCCCCCTGGGATCGAGTAGCACACCAATCAGATTTTGTTTTTCAAAATTTTTCAAGAAAGCAGCGTGTCAATTTTTTAGGACACACAAGGCATTCTGATTGGTCGTTGGTAGTACCAACTTAATCATCTCCCCCTGGGATCGAGTGGCACACCAATCAGGTTTTGTTTTTCAAAATTTTTTAAAAAAGCAAAATTTGTTTTCCCAACGTTGTCCACACTCACTCTACTGGGCACTATTATAAGTCCCTTATATAGTAAGCCTTGAAGAGTTATTATCGTTGAAAAAACAACTTAATCATCTCCCCCTGGGATCGAGTAGCACACCAATCAGATTTTGTTTTTCAAAATTTTTCAAGAAAGCAGCGTGTCAATTTTTTAGGACACACAAGGCATTCTGATTGGTCGTTGGTAGTACCAACTTAATCATCTCCCCCTGGGATCGAGTGGCACACCAATCAGGTTTTGTTTTTCAAAATTTTTCAAAAAAGCAGCGTGTCAATTTTTAGGACACACAACGCATTCTGATTGGTCGTTGGTAGTACCAACTTAATCATCTCCCCCTGGGATCGAGTAGCACACCAATCGGTTTTGTTTTTCAAAATTTTTCAAAGAAGCAAAATTTGTTTTTCCAACGCTGTCCACACTCACTCTACAAGGCAGTATATAAGGGATCATCAAACATATAAAAGACCAGCACGCTCCTTCGCTTCCAGCGTGTAATTTTTTTAGGACACGCAACGCATTCTGATTGGTTGTTGGTCGTACCAACTTAATATGATCACTCCTTGGATTGAGTTTCCATGGATGAGCCTTCCAGCTGTATTAATCTTCTTTATTATAAAATAAAACTTTATCCGTTAATGCGATAAAACCGCTAAAGAACAGCTCCACTGACTAGCCACCCGTCCGTGGACGGGCTTTCCAGCTAGTTAGATATAAAATTCAATTCAAAATCAACCACTTATTGCTATAAACTTAGGTTAATTAGAATTTTTTTGACATATGACAGCCATTTTGACGTTTTAGTAATAAGAAAAGTCACAAGCAATATTACACAGTGTGAACATAAAAATTGTTGGTCATATGAAAAGAGAGAGAAAAAAGAGTTTCGTATGATTTTTACCATGACTTCTCGTATGACCGAGTCAGATGAAAAATCATATAGTGTGAACCAGCTTTTAGACTACAGTGATGGTAAGCTCAGTTGATTTTAAATAATTTTGAAGTAAATTTGAAAATAATTAAAAATGAAGTTGCTTTTATTATGGTCCACATTGGTGCTTTTATTATGGAACCGCATTTGTCCATAGCAATTAACTTTTGATAATAAATAAATAAGAAATTTTAAAATATATCGAATTATGAATAAATAAATTGAATTCTTAAGAAAAATATGTTGAATTTTATGTTAAAAAATGTATGAGCATTTTACGAGGGCAAGGCGTGAAGGCCAACTACTGTAGGCATTAAAACACATAAAATTGGAACATTTAGAATATTTTTTTCAGCTAGGGTTAGTCATTGTATCCAACCACAAAGGTTGGATACATCTATGAACTCATTTATTTTTATATTATATTATATTTCCCCCGGTTCCATATTAAAGACACTTGTGTCCCATATTAAAGCATAAAAAAAATACCCTGTCAATTTTCATATTTTAAATTAAACGTTTTATTTAGAAAAATATCAACAACGAACACCTGGTAGCTATATTTTTAGACCTGCAAAAAGCGTTTGATAGCGTATGGAGACACCTAGTAATAAAGCAAATGATAGAATGGAAAATTACAGGAAACATATTATCATTTCTAGAAAACATCCTTACAGAGAGAACATTCCAAGTAAAATTAAACGAAATTCTTTCACCAAAAACCGAAATGCAAAACGGTATTCCACAGGGCTCACCTATAAGCGTTATATTATTTATTATAGCAATAAACACGATAGGAAATTGTCACTAACACCACCCTCTGAAAGGTAACCCCTAATGGGAGAGTTAACGCAATCGGAGTGCCGCATTCGAAACAATCCCGAGAAACTCTCAGGTTTTGTTGGCCACGATGGTAAATGTAGACTAGCTCACAATTCCTTGGGAAAGCGGGGTCGTCGGTTCTGAAATAAACTCTGTAGCCAGGGGTTGAAAAAAAACACAGTGATCTTAACAAGTGTATAATGATGGAAATTACAAAATTAGAGACGTGCTCTCTGCTTACAAACAATAGCAACCGAACCGGCTGGTTATTAATAAAACACAGCCCACTGACTTTACTGTCAAACAAGCGTTCGCAACAACAAATACAAATACACAGTTCTATATTAATAATGGTGTTGACGACAACACACGTCAGAGACAAAATGGATACAAAAAATGATAACTCACCCCAAGAGCTCTTGGAAGATCTTAAAATGGTGACAAGTATGCCACTTGCGACCGACGTGTCCTCTAGTTGAATGAAGACTGGCATTCGTATTAATTAACACAGAAGCACCTGGACAGCTTCGCGACGCACTTGTCAAACTGGCTTCGATTATAAAAAAGTGCAGATACAGCTGCTGGAACGGTTGGAATGATGTTGAAATGATGTTAAAGTAAAGTTGGATCTCCTCATAGATGTAAATGGTGAAACAGTTGACCATAACCCAAAAAAGTTAAATTTTGGTCCGTGTTTGTCAACAAAGAATCGAGCCTTCACGAGTGAGCTCGAGCTGATACGAATCAGAAAATGCTTGCGTCGACAGAATGCGCGTGAGCTCGATCGCTTATCCAGATGTGGATACAGAAAAATGCTACTGTGTACCGGTGGTATCCCAAATACACGTACAGGACCGCCAAAAATCACTGGTCACAATGATGTTAATTTCAATGACGTCACTCAAAGATTTCCGCCAAAATTGATGTTTTTACGCACTTAATTATTCTGTCGACCCGTTTTCGATCAAGGCAAGGCACTCAATCCCGTTACCTCGTGTCCCTTCTACCTCCAAGCGCGTATCACATGACAGCCCTAACCAAATGTAAATTCGAAGGTCAGTAACACAAAGCAGATATTAAAATATTGCTAGAAAATTAAATCTGGGCCGTACTCAGAATATTTGAGTAATTATTTGTGGAGAAGTTTATGCAACAGAACTAAAATTCGTTACACAGCCCCCTCCTCAAATCATCTCACGCCGATGAAGATGGAAAACTGACCCCGGAAACACAAGAGGTAAGACGGCAACATGACGTGTACGGTGCAACGGACGTGAAAGTGACGCAATGGCAACGTGAAGTGAACGTGATGTGAACGTGAAGTGAACGTGATGTGAATTCACTTCAGGCCCGTAGCTAGGGGGGCACTTGGGGGCACGTGCCCCCCCCGAAATGTTGAAAAGACAAAGAAAATGGAAGGGGAAAAACCGAAAATTTTACATTTTACAAAAGGTTTTTTACAAGTGCCCCCCCCCGAAATAAAATCCTGGCTACGGGCCTGATTCACTTAAAACCCTGATGGTACTGAGGTCGTGTGTAATACTATGCATTGTTGAATACTAACTTAAAGATACTGTAGTCAAAGCTCGATAACTGTAGATCAAAAATAAAAAGGTTTGATTCTAAAATCAACTAAATGGTAATCATAAAACTAAAAACAAGGTGGTAATTCCCCTAGAATAACGCAGCGTTACTCTACTCTTTCCGCATAAAGCGAGAAACCAAAATGACAATGCAAAGTCGCTTTAAAAAGTCAAAAAAACGTATATTAGATATACTAAGTACTCCAGTGCGGATGTCAGCACGGAGCCTGCAGCGCAGTCACGGCACCCCATAGGACCCATGAGAATGAATGGTAATGCAAATTGCATCTAAAATGCAAAACTGCTACAAAAAAATTCCGTGATCACACAACCGGGATCAACGGGATAGACCACCTAGGACCTACCTCACTGCTGAAGGCAAAGTGTTTGCGAACAAAACAGCACTCACCCAGCATAAATCAGGTCAGTATGGTAGGCTTTAAAAACTCGCGCAGCTCGCCTCCGAGGTGCGTTCATTGTTGGGGGAATGACAGAAGGTCATTGGAAGCCTAAAAAACTCGCGTAGTCCGCCTCCAAAACTACGTTCATTGTACTAAACAAGGAAGTGTAAGTCAGGTGTTCGACTTAATAGAGAGATCCAGGCGCGCAGGTAAAAGCCTGAATCAATGTCTGATCTTAGTTGTTTGCGGACCAGCAGTGACAACATTACCCATCCTACCACCCATGTAATGCTCAAACACTCAAAGACTCTAAGGTTGTTCTCCCACGGCATCATCCTGAGGATGCTGTTTCAAATCTTTGACATGGAAAACGCCTACGTCTCTGCCACGCTCGTTAACGAGCCGATAGGTCAATGGACCGGTGACCTCGCGAACCTTGCATTTTAGGAACTTAGGTGCAAGTTTACTCATAAAGTTTTTTCCAGCATTGGAAAGGGCGAAATTTCTACGCCAAACGACATCACCCACTCTAAAGTGAATGGTGCGCTTGCGCAGGTTATCATGCGAAGCATTTCGATGGTGGGCTTCTGTCAACTTCTGAGTAACGTTCCTAAAAAGCTCGTCTAGCCGATTCATTTCCCCAGCAACCCGCTCGCGATTTCCCAAAGTTAAATCCTCCTCCTTCAAATCCATAACACGACCGTAATAGTCTCCCCTCGCGGGAACAGTACGTCCAAGGTTTAAAAGAGAGGGTGTAAACCCGGTTACTTCGTGAGTGACAGAGCGCAGCGCATGCGCAATTTTAAAAATTTCAACGTCCCATGTCCGATGGTCGTTTTTGATGTAAGAACGGATGGCCGTACCCACTACCCTATTGACCCTTTCCACAAAATTCACTTGTGGTGTATACGCAGGCGCATACCACAGATGTTCCACCTTGTAGTCACTCATGAGTTTTCGAAACTCGTGACTGATAAACTGCGGCCCGTTATCAACCATGCATATTTGGGGAACCCCAAATAGCAGGAAGACTTGGTTTTCTAAAAATTCACAAATTTTCTTGGAAGTGGCTTTACGCAATGGTTGTACCAGCACGAACTTCGAAAACCAATCGCAAACTACAAGGAGCATAGTGTTTCCCTGAGATGAACGCGGAAAAGGACCCATTAAATAGACTGAAATGCACTGGAAGGGGAACCGTAGCTTCTTTTCTTTGCCCATCAACCCAAATCTTCCACCCTGACAAGCTTTGGAAGACAAACACACGGTGCATCGCCGCACATATCGACCAATGTCAGCACGCATCCTGGGCCAATAACACAGCTCGTTAATCTTATTGAATGTTTTAAATGTTCCTAGGTGCGCAGAAGTCGGATCGTCGTGACATCTCAGAAGGATTTCCTTTCGACGAGACTTTGGAACAACTTGCTTCCATTCTACCAGATTGGAAGTAAGATCATGATGATTAGGAATTAGCTTGTATAAAAACCCTGATTCTATACGCCAGTCAGGAAAACTAGCAGGAGCGTCACTGACCTGCGTCAACATGCGTCGATACCACGTATCCAGGTCTTCCTCAGACAAGTCAAGAGATGAAATCTCCAATGGAGCTCGAGACAAAGCGTCTGGTACTACATTCAGTTTCCCTTTTCGGTGTTGGATGTTAAATGAGTGTTGTGATAGTCTAACACTCCACCGAGCTAAGCGATTAACCGGAGACCGCATAGATAACAACCACAAAAGCGAATAGTGATCTGTTACTACAGTAAATTCCGTCCCTTCAACGTAAGGGCGAAATTTTTCAATCCCAAAAATTACTGCTAAGCACTCACGCTCAGTGACCGAATAATTTCTTTCCGCTCGATTTAAAGTTCTTGAAGCATAAGCAATCGCGCGCTCTTCATCGCCTTCCCCCTGACTTAATAAACAACCTAGACCATAATTCGAGGCATCACATTGAATATAAAATTTCTTGGTGAAATCTGGACTTGCTAAGATGGGAGCTGAAACTAAAAGTTCTTTCAAACTTGCAAAAGACTTAATAGCTTCAGTAGTCCAGGTGATTGGTTTCCCGTTCCCACGTCCTTTTAACAACTCTGTTATAGGGGCGGAGAAAGATGAAAAATTGGGGATGAAGCGACGGTACCAACCAATCATACCCAAAAAACTTTTAACGCCGGTGGTAGTAGTAGGCTTAGCAAGCTTTATGATGGCCTCAACCTTAGCAGGGTCAGTGTGCAGTCCAGTCTTGTCGACGATGTGACCCAAAAAGGTCAAACTCGAGCGACAAAACTCACACTTCTCTAAATTAATTGTCAGGTTCGCTTCCAGCAAACGCGCACGTACTTGTTCGAGCAGTTCTAAATGCTCAGCGAAGGTGTTAGATATGACTATGATGTCATCCAAATAAACAAATATTTTTTCGCCCAGAAGGGGTCCAAAAATATTGTCCATCAAGCGCTGTAATGTCATGGGAGCATTAGAAATACCCATGGGGCAGACAACATACTCGAACAAGCCACGACCCGGTACCGTAAACGCTGTTTTCTCACAAGAAGACGGTGTGAGCGGTATTTGCCAAAAGGCTTTCTTCAAGTTAATTGAAGACAAGAAACGCGCATCTTGCAAACGCGACAAGATATCGTCCAATCTAGGTAATGGATACGCATCTTTCCGAGTCACCTGGTTAAGCTTCCTACCATCGAAACACAATCGATAAGAACCACTGGATTTCTTAACCAGCAACATCTGAGAAGACCACGGGGAATTTGAAGCACGCACGATGTTATTCTTAAGCATGTCATCCAATTCTTCATGAGCAATGACGCGCATTGCCGGCGAAAGAGGATAGAATCTCTGCTCAATCGGTACAGCATCTCCAGTATTGATATCGTGGGCAACCTTATGAATCTTTGTCAACCCATCTTTAGATAAAATCTCAAAACTTTCTCTCAGTGCCACGACTGCAACTTGTTGTTCGATGGTGAGATCAGAAGCAGACCGGATGCATTCAAGAGAATGAATTTTTTCAACAAAAAAATTATCACTACCGAAATCCACTTTGATCCCAAACAGCTTACAAAAATCAATACCCAGCGTCAAAGCGGTATTAATGCTACGGAAAACTAACACGTCCAACGACCGGACTACCCCACAAATATTTACAGGCAACGTCACCGTTCCTATGACGTCCTGCGAGGTCCCGTCAGCAGATCGTAAGACACACGAGCTGCCACTGGTATATTGAATATCACGTTGATTGATTAAAAAGTGACCGGCGGTCCCTAAAACCGAAATGTTAGCACCGGAATCTAAAAGAGCTGTCAGTTGCACATCGCGCACCGACAGGTTGACATATGGTCGTTGGTCTGACTTAGGATGTGAAAATAAAGTAGAATTGTTGGATGGTGGAGCAGATCCGTAGAAAGCGTTAACTCGGGTCAACCAACTCTTCCACAACAAAAGATCGGCTTGAATAGCCTTTCTCAGCGACGCGCCGCGACGCCGCTTGGCTCTGCGTTTTTTGAGTGTTTCCCTGTACATGTATAGGTGGTAAAACCAGCCTTACCGCAAATATAACAAAAGGTTGTAGCAGGTTTAGAGCAGTAGTGATAGGAGTGTCCGCGCTCGGAGCAATTCCAGCACACCATGCGCTCTGTAACCTGGGGAATCTTGGGAAGGTTCCTGGAAGGTTTCACAACTGTGGGATTCGCAACTAAAACCGAAGTGGTTTGTTCAGGTGTGGTAGTCCATTTTACTAACCTTTCCGCTGCTTGTGCCGAACTAATAAAATCTGCTTTGTTATTAATCGGAGCGGTGCCCATGGCTAATGAAATCGCAGGTGACATGTTTTTGCGAATCTGCCACAGTTGTTCCGCCTCCGCAGGCACCGGAGAAACATAAGAAAATTTTGCGAACATAGCCTCGATGTAAGTTCTAACGGATTCAATTGGTTGTTGAAGACAGGACCGGATTTGGTCCACATACTCCCTGCTAAAATCTAGGGACAAAAATCGGACTTTTAACTCCTCGATAAGTTGTCCCCAGGTAGTGATATGCGGTCCCAAACTCCGATACCAAATCAAGGCTTCCCCTGAAAAAAATTCTGCGGCTTTAGCAAAAAGTTCACCCTCGCTAACCCCTCTGCAAGATGAAAGTTCGCGGGATCTCTCTATAAAATCAAACACCTGTTGAAAATCCCCAGAACCATTAAAAGTCAAATGCCATTTATGTACTGCTACATGCTCACGGCTTGGCTTATTTACGAGTTGCCCCAGTAAATCAGCCAAGTCGGTGGGGTAATCGCTGAAGGCGTTGCTCGAGGAGGAATGACCGACGATTTTCTAGCTGGACTAATAAATTCATCTTCGTCAGATTCGCTTGCCAACCAAGCCTCACTTTGCAAATGTAACTTTTCAACTCGGACCTGCAATGCATTAGCAATCGCTAACAGGTTCTCACGGTCGGTCTGTGGTGCACCTTGAATAATATCCAAGCGGTTCGAATAGTGTGCGAGGCGATTTGTGACTGAAATTAATAATTTTGAATCAACTTCGCCCTCAAGGGTTTTTATTTGAGTTTCCAAATCAACTAATGCACTTGCACAGCTTTTCAAATCACCAGGTATATCAGCAGGTTTATACACCAGTGTAAGATACAATTTAGAATTGAATTGTTCTTTTTGCATTAAACGATTAAGCATAAATTTCACCTTAGTCAAATGAGTTGAAGCGTCAGGTGGACTAACAGCACGTATTATTAATTCCACCTCGACTTCAGCACGCAACAGAGATTTTACGTAGGGTAATAAAGACATGATGTTGAAATAAAAAAATGTACAGGGTAAAATCAAAATTTAATTCACTAAATGAATAAAAAAACGTAGTAATTTTGGAGTAAATTTGGTTTGCAGCACTTCTGCAAAACACAAAAACCTTGAATCGTTGGAAAATAGAAAACGTAGTGCACTTTCTTATAACCGTTAACCAGCTGAAACAAATACACCAAGATCGATAAAAGAAAAAAAAACGGTTGCAATTATTTGAATAAACAGAAGCACTCTCAAATTCAAAAAAATACACCCCTGGGCTACAAAAACAAATGGCCCCACGTTGGGCGCCAATGTCACTAACACCACCCTCTGAAAAGTAACCCCTAATGGGAGAGTTAACCCAATCGGAGTGCCGCGTTCGAAACAATCCCGAGAAACTCTCAGGTTTTGTTGGCCACGATGGTAAATGTAGACTAGCTCACATCAGCAGCCTTGTGAAAATGGCACTTTTCGCAGACGACATCGCAATATACTGTAGAAACAAAGACCTCAATACCATCAAGGAATTACTCCAAGAAACTATCCATTTAATAGAAACCTGGTCAAAAACAACAGGTTTTCAAATTCCCCAGAAAAAACGCAGGAAATTCACTTTACACGACTGATAAAAGACAGCAAAGAACATCCCATCATTAAAATTGGCGACCACCTCATTAAATACACAAGGGTAGTCAAATATCTCGGTATGAAATTAGACAACAAATTGACTTGGAAAGATCATATAAATGACTTAAAAGTAAAATTAACACAACCACTAAATATGCTTAAAATTCTATCCAACACTAAATGGGGAGCAAAGCGTGACACACTACTGAAGGTTTACCAAACGATGATCCGATCTAAGATAGAATATGGATCCATCATTTATTCCTCGGCTCATCGAACGTTATTAAACAAATTGGAACCAATACAAAACGCATCACTGCGAATGATATTAGGAGCATATAGAACAACACCTATAGAGAGTCTACTTTGCGAATCAGCAGTTCCATTTTTAAAAACACGCAGAGAAATACTAACAACAAGATATGCACTAAAAATAATCACAAACCCAACACATACTTCCTACACAAACGTACTATCCCGAAGAAACACACTTCGATATCGACAATTCCCTAATCGTCCAAAACCATTCCATATAAGATTCAATTCTATCCTCGAAAACGCCCAATACCAGCTACCAAAAGTATTTATAAACAAGAAAGTCAAAATAGAACCATGGACCATACCGGAAATAATAATCAATGTGGAACTTCAACGACACAAGAAGCAAATTACAAATAAACAAATATATATTACTGAATTCGGCCTCATATTGGATGGATACAAATCCTTTGAGCGCATTTTTACGGATGCTTCAAAAAAAGAGGGTGGTGTAGGGTGTGCTTTTTTGCATAATGATACAAACAAGCAATATCGCTTGCCCAATAACACTTCAATACACACAGGCGAACTTACAGCCATCTATCAAGCACTAAAGTATATATTAACACAAGATAAGGAGAAATTTTTAATCATTACAGATTCTTTCAGTGCATTACAATCATTAAAAACCAACAACAATCACATCAATTATATCATAACCAAAATACAAAAATTACACTACCAGCTAGAACAAATACAAAAGACAGTAGTTTACATATGGGTACCATCACATGTTGCAATACAAGGAAATGAAGCAGTCGATCAACTAGCCAAAAATTCAATAAATAATCCTGAGGCAAAAATAAAAACATGCATGCTCCATACTGACGCTGCAACTGCTATAAAAAATAAAATATATGAACAATGGCAAAATCACTGGAAAGAATCTAACCAAAAACTACTCAAAATTAAGAAATCTATAAAACCGTGGCCAATCTGCAAATCTATAAAGAGCCGCTGCCACTGTGCACGGAGTGCAGTGCAGTGCTAACTGTCGAGCACATAATGGTAGAGTGTCCCAGTTATGTGGAACAGCGAGAGGAGAGCGGTATTTTAGGAAAAATGGAACAGGATTTAAGTCCAGAACGAGGAAATACAACCAATGCGATCAAATATCTTGAAAAACTAAATTTAATCAATAAAATATAATAACTGTACCATACAAAGTGCTAATAACCGCGTAGTTGAAGCACGTTAAACTATAAATAAAAAAAAAAAAAATATCTGTTTTATTACTTTGCAATTTTCATAATGTGATAGCTTATTAGTGTAGGATTCAGTACATATCATTACTTTTCGTTTTTTTTTTACTAAATTGTAGAGTTAATCGAAAAAACAATAGGCGGTTCCATATTACTACCTTCTCCTCTACCCATATCACTTGAAATTTGAATTTTAAGTATAGTTAAAAATGCAAATACAAAATAAGCTTTATTATAAAAGTTACCTCTGCTTCAAAAAACAAACATCATAAAATTGCATCACATGTGGTTATATATTTATTTATCCAAGTAATTTTGTATGTAATTGTGCTTATTTTATCAAGATATAATGTATGTATGATTTTTAAAATAGTTTGAGCGGTTGGTTTCTGAAGAAGATCTGATGTATTAAAATAGCTTATTTTACTTTTGAATTTTTAACAATAATTTATTGAAGAGCAAACGTAAATCAAACGCCGTAAAATATCTATTTCAATTGATACCATTTTCATGTTTATTTTGTAACTTTAGTATGAATATTTTAATAATTTACGAATTAATGGAATAAAAATAATTAATATTATATTTTTAAGATTTCAAGTGCAATATACACTCTTCATCAGAAATTACATTAAAATATTCCTATTAATTTATTTTCACAAATTAAAAACTAACCAATTTAAATATCTTATAACAAAACTTTAGCATTATGTTTGGGTGTAAGGTGGGACACCCGGTATATAACGTATACACTATGACTATACAGTGAAATCGTCAAAAAATCCTTTGTTTATTTTATAAAAGTATACACTACTATAAATTCACGTGCGTGAAGTTAGCCCCCCCCTTTTTCTGAAATTGTAATTTGTTTTTGTTGTTCTGGATTGTTCTCAATTTGTTTTTAATGTTCTTAAAAAAAATTTTTGATTTTGCAAAAAAATAACCAAAAAAATCGAGAAAAACACTTTTTGACGCCAGCCCCCCTTTTTTTGAAATTGCAATTTTTTTTAATTGTTCTCAATTGTTCTCAATTTGTTCTTAATGTTCTTAAAACAATTTTCTATCTATTTAGTCGGTTTTGAAACGTCTTGCGACGTTATCCGATACCTAACTACCAACCTTGCGAATTGGCGTTTTGGTTTGTTAGCATTTTACATTTTTTTATCTAGACGAGGAGCAAGCCCGACGTAGAACCCCCAACCTGGAGGACCAGAGAGACAATTTTCTAATTTTGCAAAAAAGAATAACCGCGGAAAGCGTGAAATAAGATTTTGCACTAGCAAAAGCACTAGCACATGTTATATTTCATAACAATATGAAATAGCCCAGTGATAGGGAGAAAAATGGCCCCACCTTGCAAAAGGTATAGGAAAGTTTAAAATTGGCATGATTCTTCAGTTAGGTAAGTTATATAAAGTTCCTTGATTCAACTTTGAGGGGGTGCCGCTCGTGCCGCCATCTTGGTTTGAAGGGGTGGAAAATCACTTTTTCGCTATTATCGCGTTATCGGTGCGAAATACGTCGGCTATAGTGATTGTAAAAATTGTAGAACGTAGGATTCTGCATATTTTTTGTCTTATGCATATTTTTCTAAGATTAATAGTTCCCCCCCCCCCCCACTAAACTGAAATATCGCATGTAACAAAAATAATTTTTGCAAATATACTATATTCGGTAATTAAAATTTGTTAAATGTTTATTTATTTTGAAAATTACCATACAATTAATTAAAAAATCAGTTCTAATTACAGAAAAATAAGGGGGCAGTTATAGAAATCAACTTAGCAAGTGGGTGACAGATTGCCAATAACCCAAAAATAAAGTTTCTATGGAAATTCCGTGTTGCGAATATTTAGTTAATCGATATCGCATATCGCCGTTAAAAACTAATAATTTTTTGGATTTGGGGGGGGGGGCTAATTTAAATTTTGGGGAGGCATAGCCCCCCCAGCCCCCCGCTAGTTGCGCCTATGGGCTATTTCATATTGTATACGTGGAAATATAACAAGCGAAGGAAAAATCTTATTTCACGGTTTCCGCTGTTATTTTTTTGCAAAATTAAAAAATTGTTTCAAGAACATTAAGAACAATAATTTAAAACATTTGCAATTTCAAAAAAAGGGGGGATAGCACAAAATCTTATTTCGCCGTTAATTTTTTTTGCAAAATCAAAATTTCTTTTTAAGAACATTAAGAACAATTACAAAAAGTTGCATTTTCAAAAAAAGGGGGGCCAGCGCGAAATCTTATTTCGCGTTTTTCGCGGTTGCTTTTTGGTAAAATCAAAACTTTTTTTTAAGAACATTAAGAACAAATTGAAAATTGAGAGACGGTCGGAGCATGGTGGTCGAATAAGTTGACTATGAACGCTAAATGCCCGGTTCGAATCCGGGTGAAGTAAGAACTTTATTCTGGCCGTCTCTCTGGTCTTCCAGGTTGGGGGTTCTACGTCGGGCTTGCTCCTCGTCTAGGTAAAAAATGTAAAATGCTAACAAACCAAACACCAATTCGCAGGGTTGGTGGTTGGGCTCGGATAGCGTTGTGGTGCGTTTCAAAAACCGATTATATCACAAGAACAAATTGAGAACAATCCAGAACAACAAAGACAAATTACAATTTCAAAAAAAGGGGGGGCTAACTTCACGCACGTAAGTATAATAATAATTAATATAATAATAATTTAATAATAATATAATTAATTAATATAATTAATATTAATTATAATTAATATAATTAATTAATATAATTAATATTAATTATAATTAATATAATTAATTAATTATATAAAAAATATTTAAAATTGGTTTATTATTAATTCGTGAAATTAAATATGTTTTATTTTTAATAAATTACGAATTAAGGAATAATATTAAAGGTTATATTTTCTGCTATACCGAAAGTTTAAAATCTCAGGTGTTAGGTATAAAGGGGTTAAGTCAGAAAATGGAAAATTTTTTTTATTGCTGGAATGAAATCTATTTTGAATGCTCTTTCGACTGATATAAATTTTTTAGTAAATTTTATTTTATTAGCGCAGTAATGGTCTGAAAATAAAAATATTAAATCAAAAATAATTGTATGCCGTTCCGTATAAAGGGCGTTAGTTGACTTATGCTTCTGAGAACACTATATATTCCGTATTCCGCTACATATTCCATTCGGTATAAAAGGCGTAAGTTGACTTATGACTTATTAATTACCCGATTTACAATTTGCATTACAAATTTCTTTCTTCATTATCTCAAAACTACGTTTTATGACTTAACCCCTTTATTTTATACCCTGTGTAGCGTTTATACCCTGTGTAGCGCAGCTGGTTAGAACGCTAGACTCTTGCAATGGACTAAAAATGTTCCCAGGTTCGATCCCCACTAGCAGAGATTTTTTCCGTGTTGGAAAAAAATAAAAAGTAAGTAGATTGTGTTATTTAATGTTTATCAATAGTTATTTTTCAGAAACATGGATGCAAATGAAATGGATTGAAATAGAAAATATCCATGGAAACAAATAAATGGATATTATGTAAATTATGATTAATATAATATGTATTTAGTATGTATCTGCACAATAGGTTTAGTACTAAGGAAAAATCAAGGTCTACTAAAGATGTAATTAATATCTATTTGGCTCACCATTCGACATAAACCGTATTATCAACGAAATGAACTTTGTCTTGTCTTTGATACAACGTTGGTGTATAAAAAATGGGCTACTGCTAAACCCGTCCAAAACTTTTACAATGTGTATGGGCAGTCCTCATCACTGCCAGACAGCTGAGGAAGCTAAACATACCGACGTACATGTTAACGGGTGCGTAGTGAAGTGGTGCACCGAAGTAAAAAACCTTGGAGTGATATGGGATAGATATTTGTCTTTTTCTGCTCATGTCAAGAAGATCGTCAGGACATGTTATTTCAAGCTTAAGACAATTTATAGATACAAGAACTTCCTGTCGTCCGTGGTAAAATGGAGAATCGTCGAGAGCCTGGTACTATGCCATGTCGATTACTGTATCACTGTATACTATGGAAATCTGACGGACGAAATAAGAAATATGCTCCAAGTACTGCAAAATGCTTGTCTCCGCTTTGCTTATGACGTCGGGTATAGGGACCATGTTACCCCTCATTATTCTGCCCAAGGAATAATGAAACTTGATACTCGCTTCAAATTCCGATTCGCAGTGCTGATTTTCAAAATATTAAAGTTTGGTCAACCAGGATATCTTAAGGATCTCCTCATCAGAAGGTCGGAAGTACATAACCGAGATCTTCGCTCCAATTTGCTTTTGTCGGTTCCACAACACTATGGTTCCAAATTCGAAGGTTCATTCCAATACTTAGCGTCACATATATTTAACAAATATGCTGACATATACTCGGTGTCTCGGAATGTTGAGTCGTTCAAAGCGAGGTTGATGGTCAAACTATATTGAGGGTTTAGGTGAAAAACAGCTTTGCTGACCCTTCACCCTTTTAGGTAATATGTACTAAAATGTATTTTATGTATTTTAATATTGCCTAATAAAATTAATAATAATAATAATAATAATAATACCTAACACCTGAGAAATATAACCTTTAATATTATTCCTTAATCGTAATTTATTAAAAATAAAACATAATTAATTAATTATATTAATTATAATTATAATTAATTTATTAATTAATATAATTTATTAATATAAATTAATAATAATATAATCATAATAATAATTAAAATTCAAGTTTTTACTTTCGGGTAATTATGTCATCGACCTTTTAAATATAATATATCTTTCCTTTTTTCAAAGATTTGGATAGAGCACATTTTTCTAGATATGAAAATGTTAAATGTATGACCTAGAAGGGAAAAACTTTATTGTTATGTTCTACTAGAAAAATAATTTGCTGTCATATCTGAAGCCGTTGATTTGTATCAATTTTTCCAATTTTCAAAATTTGTGTTCATTTTTCAATGCCTCGATAAATTTTTGGTTTAATTTAATAACATGGAAATGCAATTTTGAAACTTAGGGGTGATTTTCTCGATAATTTTCCTCATCAAGGACTTACGTTTTTAAAAGCTAAAGTTTTTATCAATTTTCTGTAAGAACCCATCAAAAATTTCTTATCGAATTTACGTATTGCATATTTACGAGCTCGCATATGAATTAATTTATTGATAGTTGTACCCAACAGATAACAAGTTCATAGTATTAGATCCATAAATAATTAAATTAATTAGAGTTGACCTCAGTACATTTTTATTCTTTGGTTGGGTAAAGATTAAAATAAAAATGTCTTACGTTCATTATAATAATTTAGATTACGATCATATGCCTCAAGAATCCATAGGGAAGTATCTGTTTAAATTTTTTTGTAATCAAGATCCCCAAAACATACTTAATGTAAGATATTTTTAATTATTTAATTAAAACTATATAATTAACAAAATTAGCAATTAATTTAACTATTACAACTATTTAATAGCATAAATTAAATTATATACTAATTAAATGTTTGTATCTATCTAATAGTAATTGAAAATTATATACTTCGATTTTTTTAATTTTTAATTTTGTTTTAGCATTTAACATTTAAAATACAATTTCTATTTTTCAGATTGATGCCTTAACTGGTGAATTTATAACCAGTCAAAAATATTTGGTAGATAGCGTCAGGTTAACTTACTTATTGAAAAATTATGGTTTAAAAAAGGGCGATCGAATTGCAATAGTAAGCGAAAACACATTAAATTATTGTATTCCATTTTTATCTTGTTTATATTCTGGAATTGTAATATGCCCTATAAATCCTTCATATACCCTAGGTACGTTGATCACTCTCGATAAATTTATATCACTCTTTCATTTATTTTTCCATTATTTAGGCGAACTACAGCATGCATTCTCATATTCAAAACCACAACTTGTTTTTTGTTCCAAAGAAGTTCTTCCTCTTATACTGAAAATAAAGGACGAAGTAGAATATATTAAACAAGTACTGTTATTAAATGGGCCCAGTAACGAAGAGATAAGTGTAAGTTTCATGGATAAAGCTCTTGAATCAATATCATATCCAGTGGATGATTTTGAACCAGAAGATATTGATTGCATCAAAGATGACGCAGTTATCCTCATGTCATCAGGAACTACTGGCAGTCCTAAAGGGGTTTTATTAAATCAACAAGGCATTCGGAATTGTATTGGTTATTTCACGTATGTAGTACATATTATTAGAACATTATAACTGTGATACTTAAAAAAATCTTAGGGATCCAAATTTAGGTGGCTTAAAATCTTCCGATGTAACTCTCCAAGTTATACCAATGTTTCACGTTTTTGGACTACTGCTTCAATTATTTTCCTTTGCTTGTTCTGCAAAAGTTGTACTTGTAAACAAATTTAAACCGGATACGTTTCTGAAAAGTATTCAAGATCATAAAGTTACAAAATTATTTGCAGTACCTCCTCTTGTAGTATTTCTTGCTAAAACTCCTTTGATCACCAAATATGATATATCATCTATTGAGCAAATTATAGTAGCAGCAGCTCCATTAAGCATAGGAGTTGTAGAAGAACTTGAAAAAAAGTAAGTTTGTTGATCTGAGTAGAAAACAATTTTTGTAATAAAAGTAAATATTATTAGGATAAAATCCGTAACAATTTGTCAAGCGTATGGAATAACTGAATTAGGTGGAATTATAACGATGAAAACAAGATATGGACCCAATAAACTTGGAAGTGTTGGAGTAGTTACACCAGGTATATCTTCCAAAGTATGCAATCCAGAAAGCGGTATACCATTAAAACCACTAGAACTTGGAGAATTATGCTTCAAAACTACTGCTATGTTGAAAGGTTACATCAGCAATGATGGTTTAATTCAGGATTGTTTTGATGAAGATGGTTTCTACCATACAGGAGATTTGGGTTATTACGATCACGACAATAATTTTTTTATTATTGATAGAATTAAAGAATTAATTAAATATAAAGGCTTTCAGGTAAGTAATTAAAATGATTTTGATGTAATAGTTGTTATAGATTATATTTTATTTTTTAAGGTTGCTCCTGCAGAACTAGAGAATATAATCGCACAGCATCCGGCTGTAAAAGAGTGCGGAGTTGTAGGGAAACCAGATGAAAGAGCCGGTGAGGTGCCGTTTGCATTTGTCGTCAAAAAGGAAAATATGGATGTAACTGAAGAAGAAATTGTTAAATTTGTAGCAGGTGATTTTTTTTCATTTTATAATGGAAAAGTATATAATTAATTATATTAATTTAAATGTGTTTTAGAAAATATATCTGTTCAGAAGCATTTATATGGTGGCGTTAAATTTATTGATGAAGTACCGAAAACTTCAAGTGGCAAAATATTAAGGAAAAACTTAAGGGAACTTTTAGTTTCGTTATGAATATTATTTAGAATAAATATGTAGTAAAAAGGTAAAAGGATAAAAGGGTATACCTATACAATTTTAGCCATCGATTTATGATATATTTTAAGATGTAGAAATTTTAATTAATTAGAAAATGATTTACTTATTGTAATAATAATGTAAGAACATTAAAAATTTAGATAAATAATTTAAATTTTATAATAATTTAAAAAAAAATTTAAATAAAAAAAAATAACAAGTTAAATTTTTATAGTTCGGATGACAAACAAGTCAAGTCTATCAATTCGACTATTCTCAGTAATTTTTAAATAATAATTAAAGGGACATGCCGTATGCCATGTATGGCAAATTATAAGGTACTCTGTGTATAAATTTCAATTTATACTTTTCACTCGAGTTATGTGAATTTTTCTAATGTGTAAATTATATAAAATGAAAAATCCTTATTTTTGATGCCTGGGAAAGTGATTGATCTTTATGAAATTTGGTAAGTTTGAAAGTTAAATTTTTATAGAGAACGTACCTGGAAAATCAATCGATTAGATCGTGAGAGAGATCTTTCTGAATGATTCACATATCAACTGTATCTGCTTTCGTCCATTTGAGGCAGAACACATACATTTATAGTCAGAGTTGTCCCTTTTCATAGCGAATGTTATACATGCAAGCATTTTGTTTCATTTACTCTTATTTTGAATTTATGAAGCCAAGTTTCAATTTTGCTTAGATTAGTTTGGAGGTTTTTAGAAGCAGCTACAGGATCGATATAACTATGATGCGAGTAATGCTAACACTACCCTGAGTAGATTATGTAAATGTTGATGTATTCTTCTCCATGTTTTACAAAGAAACATCTACCTTTATCGTAGAGAAAAAATGGCGTCAGATTGTATTGAGCGACAAAAAAAAATTTAATTTAAATGGTCCGGACAGGTTACAATATTACTGGCATACGTTACTATTCGGAACGAAAAATAAACTATATCTATAGCCGTAATTTCCGAGGAGGATCGTTGATGGTTTGGGCAACATTTGGTTAGTATCCCCTTAGTGTTTTTTTCTACAAAAATAAATTCCGATAAATAATTTATTAGATGAAGTTTTCATTGATTATTTAGACAAATATATTAATAAAAAAAAGGAGGCGGTCGGAGCATAGTGCTAACGCGAGTTGACTATGAACGCTAAATACTCGGTTCGAATCCGAGTGAAAAGTAAGAACTTTATTCTGACCGTCTCCCCTCGGAAGGCAATGGTAAACCACCGAGAGTAATATGCCAAGAAGAATCCTTAAAATGGTAATGATCTAAATAAATCCAAAATTGATCTGTGAACTAATAAGCAACTAAGGGGAAGGCAAACCACCACCCCATTAACATTTCCCTACTGGCACAGCCTTCTTGACTAAGTTGGGGGGATCGCCGAACATCCGAAATCGGATAGGCACCTAAAGAAGAAGAATTAATAAAAAGTTAACTGTTCAACATGATAATGCCGCTGTCTATTCTTCACAGAAGACAAATTAATCGCATTTATCTAAAAATATAAAAGTTTTGAAATGGTCAGCTGTTAGCCCTGACTTGACCCATAAAAAATCTATGAAGTTTATTAATTCAGCATGTTTATACAAATGGGAGGCAATTTGCTACCGTGAATTAATTCAAATCAGAAATTGATTGAGCATGGAGGAATACTTCCAGGAAACTCATCGAAAGCTCTTTTTGATTTATAAATTTCTTTCTTGTTGTTTTCATAACAATTTTCCTTTACAAGATATGTTTTTAATTTGTTTCTGACGAACTAAAAAAGAACTTCTATGTAAAACATACACATTTCGCCTTATTTTAACAATATTACTTTTTCAAAAATAATATCTATACACAAAATTCTATATGGTGGAAGCATTAACTCATGTTTTAATTTAAGGTAACTTTTAACTGACCTTTCTAATGCGAAAATGTGTATCGCAACAATGTTTGGACCGATTTAAACAGAATCCAACCAATTTGGTGCGATGATTTGTTACTATAGATGAGACTGTGGTTCACTACTTAAATTTAGAAGCAAAACAACAATCCTATCGATGAGTGGAAGCCGGTAGTTTTGCACTAAAATGAAGGTAAAATCAATTTCATCTGTTGAAATGTTATGGCCAGTATCTTTTGGGGTGCAAACGGAATTATTTCAATTGATTACCCTAAAAACGGTAAAAACATAACTGGAGAATATTACGCCAACCAACTGGATGACAAAATTCGTGACCAGAAGTTCGGATTGTAAAAGAAAAAAGTCAACTTTTTGCTTGGCTACAAATGTGCTTTGGCAATGGGAAAACTGAGTAACTTGAAGTATGAATTGTTGGAACATCTACCCTATTCACTAGATTTGGTCTCTCCTGACTTCCATCAGTTCCTTAAATTAAAAGAATTTTTGGCTGGAAAACGTTTTCAATCAAATGAAGAGCGGTAATTATAACCTTCCTGTGATGCCCACATCTCTGATCCAGTTAGACCAACCAACCACATCCGAATTTTTCTAGCTTTCGTTTGATATATTGAAAGGGAGCCATTTAAAATTTTAATTTGGGTGAAATTAAGAAAAAACTAAAAATTTTGGTAAAAGGGGGCCCTCTAGGAATTACAACATGCAGCAAAAACCGGGTATATATTAGCATTACAATTTATTTCCAAGTTATTGGAACTGGAATCAAGTACACACTTCTCTCGCAAAATCTTTTTAATGGATTCACAGGCTACAGTGTATTCACGTACGACTCATTCTTTAAGTTGGCCTGTTCATCCAAGTAAAACATCTTTCCAAGCTTCATACTAAAAGTCTCAAAAATATGGTTTTTGAAAATCTTTTTAAAGCCCAATAGGAGTACTGTTAAGGAAGCTTCATGTGTAGAATATACCTGCAGAAGTTTTTATTAAAACAAATTTGAGTTTATTTGATTTTATTTAAAATAACATAACAATGGGTAGAAATAGGCAATCTGTAAAATAATTTTCTAATACAACCTAAAACCTCATAATCACCATAATATTATAAAAAGTCAATTTATTTAACTAATAATTAGTTAAGTGCCTACCTACAATTTCTACATAATATTACAAAAAAATTTAAAATGTTATTGGATCATTACATTATGCTTTCTTGGTAATATTGTATGCAAGTTCTAAACAGTTTAATTAATTATACTTAAAAATTAAGTTATAACTTTCTGAATTTGTCGATCTCTGAAATAATCTTGGAATGCAGATAAAAATTATTTAAAATTTTCATAAAAAATGACTTTTTAAATTATAACAAAAATAGCATATCTCTAATAATTAATTATTATTATACTTATAAACTAATAAATTTACACTTGCACGCTCAGTCTCTGACTAATACTTTCGCTCCTAATTCTTAAATTCGTTAAAACATCACCAGCTAATTCTTCAACAATTGTGTATTTACATTTTTGAAAATTAAAAATATCAGTTAAAAATCCCATAACTTGTTCCTTAAAATAAACGCAAGTTTCTTTAAGTTCTTCATCGGGACCTAAAAATCCCCATACTAATACTGGTGATAACTGCTCGGATATTGTGTAAAAATGAGCCATAAATCCAGTACGGCATTTTAATCTATGCCTTTTAGTTTTCAAAATAGACCACACTGCAGTTGTCAGAGCTGTTTCTTTAAATCCATTAGATAGCCACCTATTTTGAACAACTGCCATAACCGAAGATGGAGGCGAATCCAAATCTTCAAACGCATCCATCAAAATGTAATCTAAAACTATATCATAAAATGTTAAAGCTTTCACTCCCCGTAAGCTTAATTCTTCTTCTAATTGAGGTACATTTGAAGAATCTTGGACGTAGGTGAGAATATTTTCATAGCCAATCAAAAATTCTTTGGGATCTTTGTCGGCGTACAATAAAATATCTGTTAAAATTTGCCGACCAATATCAACAAACCAAGTATAAATTCCACTATCTTTTAATAAATACTGAAACGCTAAACGTAGGCAATGTAATTTGGCCAAATATTCCCCATCGGAACCGCATTTTACTAATTCTGTTCTTAAAGTTCTATAAGGTATTTCACCATTTTCTATCCTAATTAGAGCATCGTGGTATAACGGCAGTTTTTCTATTTCGGGGAAATATTCTGAAAACTCTTCGAATTCGCGAAGATCCGCAACCTGAAAAAAAAAACAAACTGTTTATCGATTATACTAAAAATTTAAGTTTTCTTATTATTTTTAAATATTTTGTTTAAAAGTCAGACTTTTCGTTATGTTACGTTTCAACTATAAATTTTGATACTGCGTATACGTATATATTGATTTAAACAAAAATACACACAAAAATGAATGATATAGCTAACTGTAGTTTGTAACAACTCAGGAAAGCGTATCTCTTGTCGTGGATCACATTTTATGTTTATTATAATGCGATGTTATCGAGAAATATGATTTTTAAGAAAATAGTGTGGATTGGGAAAATGTAATTCCCCCACGAGCAAATACGATTTAAGTGCGTTCGCTAAAAGCATACATTTACATTTTAATCGATTGTCGATCATTTTCATGCATTTCTCTAATGTCGTACGTAATTCATTTTGAATAAACCCTAACTTTTGTTATCACTAGCTTTCGTTATTAGACGAATAACTCGCAAACAAATTATTTTATTATTTATTACATTAGAGCCTTAAGTGCTTCTTGCAGAAAACCGCCTGGCAAAAAAACAATTTCCGCTGATGTGCAGTGTATTTTATCTTTCCTCGTCTTTTTTAAAAATACAGGATCATAAACTTAAATCTGATAGAAATGCCCTGCAGAACAGACGAACCGATGCTGTCTTCATTGCCACATCGCAACGCCTATAAGACTGATTTTATTCTTGACCCTTTTTATATGACCATAACCGCACAAATGTTAAATGGAAGATCACCGAATCAAGATTTGACGATTATGCTTTTATTAAATTTTATTCAACTGTAAAATAGATTCTTGCGATATACTTATCAGATGCGACAGGCTATATATTTGAGAACTTTCCTATTCGTTATTATGTTCATTGCAATCATAATAAACTAGTTTCCGCTATTGCTGTCGTATAAATAAAAAAATTCATTGTGTCCAAATGTAATCATTTGACATATTTCAATTGTGTGTGTGTTATTATATTATTAAATAAATATCTTGCTAATGCGGTAATTTTGTCGGTACCTTTAGTTGCTGATGGTTAAGATTATATTTACACTCGTAATAATAAAGTAGAACCTTTTTTTTGTTTGGGAAAAAACTGTTCTACACATCAAATACCCCAATTTTAAATTACAGAAAGAAAAATTAAGTTACCTGATCTTGAGCAGAAGCAAAGCTTTCGGCACTAGATAAGTCGGCATCACCATCAGCTTGAGTTTTTGACAATTGAACACTGCCACTTTCGGGTTTAAAGAGAACAGATCGTTCGTCAAGAAAAAGCAGTTCTGAACGCTCTTGTAGTTCTATAGCGCTATTTAAAAGTTGTTCTAAGTCTTTACAAAAAGCAATTTCTTCTGTTCCTAAAATATGTTCCGATTCGTCTTGTCCCGCATTCCTATATGCCAAGAGAGAATCGTTCCAATAATTGACGGCAGTTTCTAACGCTTCGATTCCTGCAAAAACATTAATATTTTAGAATAAAATTTAAGCCGTGTCTGATGATTTGCGAAGCAAATATAATACATCCATAGTTTAAATAGAAAGGAGGTGAACCTATGGATTCAGTGGTCACAAGTTCGATTCTTAGTTAATCTCAAAGTAAATTACAAATTGTAAAGCTGTAATATTTTTATAAACTGTTATATACAAGCACATTGACTGTGCAATGGAGCACTTTTTCAATTCAATCAAATTAAATGTGTTGGAAGATTAAACCTATACTCATAAACCCAATAAAAATTTATATGAAAGCTACATAAGTTGTTGCCCCAAAACGTTAGTGTTAAGGCTTGTTCACATCGAGGTTCTTGTCTTGCCTTGCTTAGGTATGATTTAGCAAGAACCAATCAAATTGAAGTATTTTATTCTATGCTTTTCTACTATGTTTAAAAAATACCACAATCCCATTAGTACTTGCTAGCTTCTACCTAAGCAAGGCAAGACAATAACCTCGATGTGAACGCCGCTTTACGTTATTGCATCCCTAAGCATCGCCAATCGCCATTGATCATTTAAGCAAAATAGCTTCCATAATAATTGGTTTATGTTTAGTAGTAGTTATGTAAAGTTTCATGGAAAAGATTATATAACAGAATTTAAAAGTTTTTAAACTGATGGTTTCAATTATAATATAATATATAGTTGAAATCACGAAAGATGTTAATATGAAATAATATAAGATTATAATTTCCATGAGAAATAATTCGTTTTCACCGTTTTTAGAAATACGTGACTACCTGCTTTGCATAGTAAAATATTATTAGCAAGTAAAAATAGGTTATTTGTGAGACAAGAAATCAACAAAAAAAATGCTGTAAATATAAACTAACGATTACTTTTTGTTATTATCAACGCTAACCTTCGCACGTCAATAATAAATTTTCTAAACGACAACAAAATATATGGACCGCTCGGATAATACTTTCAAAGACATAATTGGACATTGCACGACAAAATGAAACATTGCACTAAAAAATGAGACATTGCACGACAGAAAAATATACATTGCACAAAAAAAAAGTATATTGCATGACAGAGAAATATACTTCACATAAAATAAACTTTCGCGAAAAAAAAAACCCTCTTTAGAATACTTTAGAATTTAGAAGATACAAAGTGCTCTTAATTTTTTACTACTCTTTTTATGTTTGTGACTTAATAAATTAGTTTTTCATTTAATATAGTACTTTTCTGTGGCATAAAAACTGTTTCTATAGTGTACCTATTATATAATATTCCTTTCAAAATGTATAATTGAATTGAATTTCAAAAAAAAGTTCACGTATCAATTATATCTAATATTATTGAACTTTCCACAATTATTTACGTTCAATTAACTCGATAATTTCTTTTCGTACCGACTATTAATTTACCTTATTCCGGCATCTTGTCGTAAATAAATTATCATTCTTACCATCCAATATACATTTCTATTATCCAAAGTCTTATTAAATATTTTCAAGTTGTTGTATCACAGTCACATCGAGTAAGACCGCAGGTTGAACAACTATGGCCATCACGTATGGTCAGATTTCCCCTAAGTGAAGTGGAAGACCAAACAACCATATCAATGATTAATATCTACGAGATTCATTCTATTTAGATTAAGATTTAAATGAAAAAATGTATGGGCATATTCAAAAATGTACTACTACTACTAATAAACTACTATTACCTTCCTGATACCGGGGGGTATTCCATATATTCCCCCGATTCCAAGTCCTAATACAAAAACATGTTAATATGATATGACCTATAATATTCTATTTGGAACTGTTGCGATTTGATAAAATCATTGACAGAACATAATACTATGTTGATTTCTGAGACCGGGGGGGGCAGGGTTAAGGATCCTCAAAACATTGACAAATTTACGGAGTTGGGGTTACTAAACACAGATAAACTCTATTTATTATAAAATATTCAAATCTAATATAATGATTTGCTAGGAAGCTCCCTCTCCTCTGTGTCATTTACCGGCGTGCCTCGAGATGATTAATCCATTTATCACCAAGCAAAAAAATCGTCTACTTATAAAAAGTTTGAAATATTGATCCCTTTTAACAAAACCGTAAAAATCGTTTGTAAAACGTCATGAAAAGTATGGAGAAATTCCAGTAAAGGAAGTTCGGATGTATTGCAAACTAGAAATTAATTACTAGGTAGGTACGTATTTTACGAAAAGAGTCTTTTAAAATATTTCTTTTTTTAAGTGAAGTGCGTAATGCCAGTATTTTTCCAAGCAAATCTATAGCAAGAACATAAATATACTCAAACTTCAACAATAAAATAAATATTATTGTAAAAAGCTCATTAAAATGTTTAATTTATATCTCAAGCAATAAAAAACTCACAAGTGTTTAAAAATCATATCACACCTATCACCTACTTAATATTGGGGTACTCTCTGTAAAACTGTCAACCCAAATTATTAAGTAAACTATTCAATGTAAACAGAATATGATTTATTTATTGTTTTCTTATTAGTTGCGATATGTTCATTTATAATTATAATAACATTTTTTATGTGGTTGGAGAAAAATATAAATTTATCATATTTTTATTTACATTTTTTTCTAACTTATAAAGAAAATTCATCATCTTTCACAATTATTAATAAATTGATATTGTTCAAATAATGTTTGTACTACACTGCGTTTCAAAATTATAAAATCGGTGCAAATTTTTAACTTATTAATATAGTTTATAGTGTATCCCTCATTGGTACCTAAAGCTTCAAAAATTCTATTAGGTATTGATTGGACTAAATTTTGTATCTCTACACTAGATAAATTTCGCCATGCAGTTAAAATTATCACTTTTATCTCGTTTATGGTTTAGTACTGCTGGTTATTTTTATAAATTTTCCGAACTAGTGGTCCCCAAAGATTCTCAATAGGGCTCAAGCTAGGTGAACATGCTGGCCAGTCCAGAACATCAATATTTCTATCTACAAACCATTTCTTTGTGCTCCTGCTGGCACGCACACTTGCATTATTATGCTGAATGATAAAGTTTTGCTGAGGATGGCCTGTTAATAATGGAATCAGATGTTGGGATAACACTTCCTGGTTCCTGATATTCCTCGGTTGATCCGAGTAGATGGAAATGCCAAATCCACCGAAGTGCGAAGTTTTCATTTGAAAAATATCTTTTCCTCCTTTCTCAAATCTTTCAAATATCCATTGAAATCATCTGGGCCACCTTAATTAAACTATTTTTCGTCAGAATAAATAACCTAAGAAAAAAATAGCATCTTGTAGAATTAATGATTTCATCAATAAATTTTCATATTTTATCCCAGTTGGTAACTCATATTTTTTTAAGCGATTTTCTTTGTGAATTGCTTTTAATTGCGGTGCCGTTTTCATTTTTGAACGTTCTATATACATAAGAGATTTAATTGCCCTCCATAGAGTGGATTTTGAATTTATTTATTTTTTTTATTAATTTTTTTACAGGAGAAGCTCGATTCTGTGAACACAAAAATCCAAAGACATGTTCAAACTAACGCAGGTGTTCACACTAACGGGGGTGTAGAAAAACTAATAAGAGCACTCCGGATCACGTGACTTTCTCTGTTTACGTAGGGAACGTCTAATTCGATTATTATATAAAAAAAGTTAATTTTGCTTTTGCTATTTAATTTTTAAATGTATTTTGAACTGTGGATACTCCTTAAAATTTGGAAACAAAATTAAATAATTTTTTTTTTACTGAATTTAAATATTATTCGAAATAGTATTGAGTATCCACTGTTTGTCGCTATATATTATTAATAATAGTTCAAATTGTTTACATAAAATAATTGCGTTTATAGCCTACAGAAGTTCCTTTCGTAATCAAAAGGAAGGCGTTTGATTGGCTTTCGACTGAGAAAGTCACGTGATCCGGAGTCATTCCTTTCTTGCATTCTTCAATAATTTTTGTTTTTTTTAACAATAAAAGACATTTTTTATTAGTATTATTTTTTGACGTTCTCATTTTACAATACATCTAATGAAACGAAAAACAAATGCACTCACAAAACCTTAACACTGAACTGAATTGCATGCAAAATGAAAAAAATTACTAACACCATCATGAAATAAAAATATTACAATGTCATCACCACCTTGTATTTTGTCGACAATTAGGCGACTTTCTTATTATTATGCATGCAGATATGCATTTCTTTCATTTAAACACGGGTACCTTTATTTTATATTTAATCACGTACAAGTGATAAGATGTGGATGGTAGACATCAAGATATTTAATACACAACATTAACAACTGTTAACTTTTGCTGTTCACGTTATCGAGTGTAATAATGTTCACGTTACCGAGTAGCTATAGAAAAAATTGGGCTTTCACAGGACCGAGATGTTCATAAATTCGAATGTTCACGTTATCGAGCTTCTACTGTATATCAATTCCGAGGATTTGTTCTAGAAAAAATTCATTTTTCCTGATTGACTTTATCATTTTGTAATGGAGTGTATATTTGGATAAAATATTCTCTATAAAGTGGTCGCAAAAGAAGATGAGAGGGTGGAGCTAATGCGTAGAAACTAAAACTCGTATAATCGTGTTTATGTTGGTGTCAATTGGTGGAATTGGGTGTCACGCGATGTCTACTGCGCCGGATTTTGTCTATGCCCTCTCATCTTCCTTTGTGATCACTCTACAAACATAAAACAATGAAAATCTGTTAATATTGCAAATATTTTCACGATTATTATACAAAAGTAAGTTAACTTTTTAATTTCACACTATTTAAGACGGAATGTCGACATAATTTGAAATTATTCTCTATGTATGGAAAACGTTATTCGTAAACTTTTACTCTTCCGTGTGTAATCGTTAATTCGTTACACCAATTTTTTTATCGTTTTTTTTATCGTAGGAAAGCTTACAAAAATATTGTAAGTACTTAATATAAAATTATATTATTTTAATGGTAGTTATTCTTGACTGGTGGTTGCTTTCAAGGAGAGCATTATCTCATTATGCCCTTTACGGTAAGCCGCCTAATTAATGAAACCATTAGTAAAATTAATAAAATTCAAAATATTTCAATACTAAAACTCGAAAAAGTTCGTAAGTAGTGTAGTGGTCGCCGCGGAGGCGCCAAACAAATACATCCTTTTACGAAATTGATCGATTGGTCGTTTTAAGGGTTTTACAATCGAATTTGTAAGAAATATGTTAGGCGTATGTTCCTAACACTACAGACAACAAATATCTAGAAGCATTTTTCTAAATGATCAAAAATACAGTCATTTTAATGCGCACTACTTTTACCTCAGAGACGCCCCCAAGTCACTAACTAAAGGTTAAATAATAATCAACTGTTGGTACTAAACTACAATGGTTGTGACATAAAGCTCATTCTAACGTGATTTCATCTGCATAATGTGTAGAATGAGTAATCATAGCTGCCTGTAATCAGGGGCGGATGGGGCCGTCGGGATACCGGGAAATTTCCCGGTGGGCCGTCGGTTGTGGGACCGTGGGCCGTCGCGTCGGTCCGTAGACCGTCTTCGTTTTAATAATGGAAAAAATTGTCACTGCTGTCGGCCGCGTTGACGGCCATTGGCCCATTTCTAACTAAACATAATGAAATATAATATCAACTTTAGAATTTATCAATCATTATTTGTTTATGTTTTCCCATGGATATCCTTATAAATAGTTATATCGTAATTAGAGACAGGATAGTTAGGCAAAAACAGATCTGACTTAGGAGAAGTTATAAGGTTAAAACCAATCAAAACGTTTATTAGCGTTAATAAACTTTCTCTATTGGTGAGTTATGTTAGGACTCCTCCTAAGTCAACTTTTTAATGCTACACTATCTTTAGCTACCTGCCAAACTGATAAATTTTCTAATTTTTCTTAAACCGCGTTGACCTTGAAATTTCAAAAATTTTGCCTGCGGCGCTTAAAAAATATTCCGCCACCCTCACGCGCCCATATTTTGCCCGGCCATACAAATCGTTTACCCTACCTTCATTTTCGGTCTGGCTATATGGGCCTACTTTGGAATACCAATTTTTACATTCATTGCCGATTTCGCAAGTAGCTTGCGAGAGATCGTTTTCAGATAATAGAAGATAAGAGTAGAATATAGAAAAAAAACTTGATGAATGACATCGACAATAACAGCAGCAAATTAATGAAAGATACACTTTTATTTTAATTTTTTTTATATTCACTATGGTTTGTTATTAATAAAAATATAATTTTTGTTACTGGTATTAAATTTTTTTTTGCAACGGGAGGGGGGACCCCCCATTCAAAAAATTTTCGCCTGCGGCACAATTTTGGGCCATTACGATTGCATTTTTGGGCCGCCGACTTAAATTTCCCGGTAACTTTTTGATAGCCCATCCGCCCCTGCCTGTAATTCGCTAATTCGGTCGTTATACTAAAACTAAATATTATAAGTAAATCAATTTTTCCATAAAAATATCTGTTGGCTGCGCAGATGATTATCGAGAATGGAAATGGAAGACCTTGTCGAATGTGTTCATAAAATAAATAAAGTATTTCTATCAATAACCAAAAGATAAATATTATAAAAGCATATTTTGGCATCATGTACAAAAATAACCAATTCTATGATAAAACAATTTTTCTCTGGAGATAAAAATTAATTAAAGGGCACTGCTGTGTCATACAGATTGGTTTTCCCGAAGGAAAGTAGAACGACAAAATTATTCTGTACTTTGTTATTAGTTTGCTTCCACTGTAGAACTTTGGATCGATTCATTTTCACTTAAATTGCGTACCTATAGTCTAGAAGTGATCAAAAACAAAAATTCAGCATCAGGTAATTTAGAGATGTAGGAAATGTGCTACGGCGAAACTTTTAATAGTCGGATCGGGAGTGCAATTAGAGAAATTATGGAGCATGAACACGACAATTACAAAACTTTGAACTCGGAAAAATCTTCAAGAAGTAGGTAAATTTTAGAGTAAAATTGCTATTAATTTTTATCAAGTAGGTATTATAGTACGGGAGGCAGCGTAGTATTTTTGTAACTCATTTGATCCCTCAAAATTTTTGTATTAAATGATAATTTGAATATATCTAATAAGCAAACCTACGTCAGCCGTTTGCATCTTGCTGGAATTGGCTACGCCGAAATTGCAAACATGTCGAAAAACGAAAAAAAAAATTCATTCGACTCCTCCTGAAAATTTGTAAATCTTTAGTTTAAATAATATTAAACATAAAAATAATCGTCAGCTGCCCCAAACATGATGGATTATACGTCAGCCACCCCTATTTATAGGGTTGTTCCCGGATAAATTTTTCATAAATTAGGTGGCGATAGAGGACATTTTTCTAAGAAAAAAAGTTAACAAACATTTTTTTCTAAATTCAAACCCTCGAGAGTTAGGCCTCTTTAAAGCATTTTTTTTTCATTTCCACCTTGACGTGGCCATAGCTCCGAAAATAATGATTTTTCAGTGAAAATGGTTTAGTCCTTTTTTAAAGAGCGTGAAATAATCTACAAACTAGATTTAGACCTTTTATTGTCCAAAATCAACGGATTTCGAGTTATGAATTAAAATAAGTTAAAAAATGTTAAAAAATTCGAGTATTTTGTTTTTTGATTCTTTTCAAAACCCCGTATCTTTTAAACGAAACAATTTACAACAAATCTGATGCTCCATTTCGGATGGGAAATTTAACGGACTACAACTTTTGTTTAATAAAAATTTTTGAAAAACCAATCCATTTCACAGAAAATCAGAAAATAATAAACAAGGCATCTACAAAACAAAGAATTAAATGCACAAAATTTCTATTTTTATTGAAAAATTATTATTTTTTAAATTACACTTGAACGCACACCGTGTTGTTTTTAATTTTTTTAAATTCAAATTTTTTTGCAAAAAAATAATGTTTAAATAAATTCGAATTTAAAAAAATTATTAACCCTCATCCTGTTTTTGGCTATCGGGTAAAAACATCACGGTCTGCGTCAAAGTGTCCTCTTTTAAAAAATAAATACTTTTGTACAATTTTTTTGATTAATAAGCCAAATAACAGCGAATTACGAAAGTGTGTTTTCCAACTTCGTGAATTCCTCTTACCACTATAGCAGGGGTGGTCAACAAGTCGATCCCGAGGCCAATTTTGGTCGATTTCTGTGTGAAAAGGTGTGTCAAAAAATCGAATATGTTTTATGAAACTTGTCGAAAAATCGATTTTATTCGATTTATTGTCGATAAAGTTGATCGCGACACATTTGTAAGATAAAAAGTAGATCTTTATGTACACAAAAGTTGACCGCCCCTGCACTGTAGCATTCGTTACTCTCTCCATTTCTTCCTCTCTGGTGTCGGGCTTTCTTCTATTGCTGTACAGTGTACACCAACACTTAAACAGCACCCCATAAAAAATAATCAAAATATCTCTTAACGAAAAAGAAAATGTTATAAGTAGATACGAGTACTAATTAAACTATACAATATCTTTTAAAACCATTTCGACTGTGTATTGCAAATGTTGTAGCTCCCTTTTTTATTATTTTCTGATTTTCTGTGAAATGGATTGGTTTTTCAAAAATTTTTATTAGACAAAAGTTGTAGTCCGTTAAATTTCCCATCCGAAATGGAGCATCAGATTTTTTGTAAATTGTTTCGTTTAAAAGATACGGGGTTTTGAAAAGAATCAAAAAACAAAATACTCGAATTGTTCAACACTTTTTAACTTATTTTAATTCATAACTCGAAATCCGTTGATTTTGGACAATAAAAGGTCTAAATCTAAGTTTGTAGATTATTTCACGCTCTTTAAAAAAGCACTAAACCATTTTTACTGAAAAATCATTATTTTCGGAGCTATGGTCACGTCAAGGTGGAAATTAAAAGAAATGCTTTAAAGAGGCCTAATCTCGAGGGTTTGAATTTAGAAAAAAATGTTTGTTAACTTTTTTTCTTAGAAAAGTGTCCTCTATCATCACCTAATTTATGAAAAATTTATCCGGGAACAACCCTATAAATAGGGGTGGCTGACGTATAATCCATCATGTTTGGGGCAGCTGACGATTATTTTTATGTTTAATATTATTTAAACTAAAGATTTACAAATTTTCAGGAGGAGTCAAATGAATTTTTTTTTTCTATTTTTCGACATGTTTGCAATTTCGGCGTAGCCAATTCCAGCAAGATGCAAACGGCTGACGTAGGTTTGATTATTAGATATATTCAAATTATCATTTAATACAAAAATTTTGAGGGATCAAATGAGTTACCAAAATACTACGCTGCCTCCCGTACTATTAGTTCCTGTTCCATATTCGTCATTGCTAAATTTGTGGTTTATATAATATAAACTTTCGGAGTACCCTGTATGCATATAATAACGTAACGTTTTATTTTAAAAAGTTAGAAATTCAGTTAGTTTATTAGTTGTTCTGTAATTCACTAATCTGATGACTTAATAAGGAATTAAATTAAAGGAATTAAACTCCGATATCAATGCTTGTCTCATTAATATTAAAATAGAAAATTTATCTGTGGTAAATTGTTAACAATTTTGTAATACTTGGCTAGATTATGTGATACCAAAAAGCATGCTGATTTAATTTTTCAATTGATATAAATTATGTCATGTTTTTTAATTAAAATTGCAGTATCTATATACTAGTAACTTTATAGTAAACATTATTTCCAGTTTTTCCAGTAGTTAGATTTATTTTACTTAATTAATTCACTGTTACCTTCCATCAGGAAGTCCTACAGGAAATATTGAGATACATAAATTGGTAATTTAATAATACCAAAGAAATAAAATTAAAAATGCTGACTGTCTTTCGATGAGAATTGAAAAACAATTTTTGCGACGCAAATGGGGTACCATAAACTTTCCTTACACTGCATTTTTTACAATATTCGTGTTCAGCATAATATCAGAAAATGTGCTGAATTTCGATCAACGCCATGGAAGAAACAACCTTTTTGAGAAGTTTTCATAATTAAGACTAATTAACTTTATTATAATCTGTTTCTGGTTTAAAAATTTGCATTTACGCTTCTCAGTTGATGTATTGCGTTGCATTATTAAAATTTAATTAGAATATAAAATGCTAGAAAGGAAAGGCAAAAAGAAAATTAATTCTTCTAGATGACATTCGCAGCCTGACAGCATAAAATCCAAAACTTAATAAATAACTGATGTTGATTTTTTGTAACATACTATCCGTCTGTTCAAATATTGTCTTTAGAGGTAAGTGATAAATAATTTAAAGTGCGTGCGTAAGTATCAATTAGAAGGAATTACATCAATATCGTTGACACTGGTACTTAAACATTCTAATTGCTTTTGCTTTAATTTACATAATCACTTTCATATTCGAAAAAAATCGATTCACTTCGATTAGGATTATCTGCGTCTAATTAAGATTCGTCTGCTCTGGATTCAATTAAAAGATATTACTTGTTGCTGCGTAATTTAACCCAACTGTTTTGTTGATATTTACGCAAAAACAACATAGGATAGTAGTAAAAACAAACATATCTCAAGTTGTGCAATAGTTGAAAATTTTGACTACTTTACTGAAACAATTTTTCGTGAAACCCGGAATCGACCGGAGTCGATATTAGAATGACGTCGTACTCCGGGATCCAATCCGAAACCGTGCAATATCCCCACCCAAACGCGGCACGTAAAACCGGCAAAACATACGGGGAAACGCCATATCAGAGACTGCGTTTGAGTTTATTATTTGGATGATCGTGAAAAGTTAGTGTTGAAGGTGTAGTGCGTAAAAATTTATAGTGCATTTTTTTGGATTTTGTTTCATTATTAAAGGATATTAATAATTTAGCGTCCAAGGTACAGTATTAACGATCTTAATCAATAAAAGCAATTAATTTCCATGTGTAATAATTTAAATATCCTGAGTATGCGGACCGAAACGTATGATTAAATTAATCGTTTCTACGAAAACAACTCACTTTGGTTGTTATAATTTTTTTGCAATGACTACCTGCCAGATTACCTATGTTTTGGAACGTGTATGGTGCAATGCGTCAAGAAACAGTTTGTTATTAATTCAAATCTGCATTTAAATCCTAATTAACCATGTACGAAACAAAACAAAATTGATTTCAATGTTTTACATTGTGCAAGACCGAAACAATAAGTTAACATTACAATAGAATGGATTCTTTTATAATTGTGGAACTGTACGTCTAGCATATAATTACGACGCGTCCTATAATTGCTGGCCACCCTTTTTAGGTTTCTCGAAGATGTTTACTCACAAAAACAGTTACTTCATTATTAAGCAAGCTTGATGTGTTTTAATTAACATATTTTTATTTTAATTAAAACCACCGATAAATTACACAAACGGTCATTTAATAACGGCTCAAATTCATACCCTGTCAGGTTTGAATTGCATACTTTCATGATGATAAAAAGGAAATCTTGACAAGATCTAACCAATTTTAATACGACTGACACAGTACGTTATTTTATTCTTTTCTGATAAAGATGTGTCTACAGGTCCTCGAGTAACATAATTAATCCTGATGACTCGATTAATTTACATAACGGACGGCTATTATTTAAAAAATGCGAGAGACTTAATTTTTTATTGCATTTCTTGCGCAATTTATAAAATAATAAATCTACAGTAACGAAGCAAAGTTAATAAAGAACGTCATAAATATTATAATGCAATAATTAAATATGTAAATTAAATTATCCATACACGATCAAACATAACTGACTTCATATTTCAATTATTTTATAACACACTGTATATTTTAGGTGACTTACAAAATTTGCATAAAACGTGCATAAAAATTTTGTAATCAAAATTTTAGTGCTTTATTTATAATATGGATGAGATAACCAGACAGCATACTTATTTAAAATTTCCTTTCAATTATTTCGTTTATGCAAAATTAGATTAATATTCTGAATTTATTATAACGTCATCATTAATATTATTACAAAGTAAATATTATTAATGTGCTGAACTTGATAAAAAAATTTATGTAATTATATCAAATCTCGACTTTCAATTATTATTAGATTATTAATATTACAGCATAGGTAGACTTTTTATTCTGCACATTTCTTGTTGCACCCAACCCACAGTACAGTTCCAATTTTTCTTTTTCTACAAATTCTTTCACATTTTATGCACCAACTTGTAAAATAAAAGTGCATTTTTGTGAAATTATTTACTTGACCTTTTTCTTGATTTATCTAGGGAATTTCCTATATTGCAAGGATATTTATGGAAATACAACCTCGTATTGAATTAATTTTCAACGAGTCAATTTATTGTGACTTTTTTTTGATAACCCTTGAGAAGTGCGACATATAAAGATAAAAATTGAAAGTTATTCGGAAATTTTACGCTATGTACGATTAAAACAGTTTCTATTGATACACTGTCATCGTAATCAGTTTTTTTTTTATTTTGAGGAATCAAAATATACGAATAAAAACAACCGATGACTAATAGTATAAAAATTAAAATTATCTCTCGAATCTTAATTAATGACCTTTTGACCAAAATAACTGTTGAAAGTGTTTCAGATAGTATAAGAAAAAACCATGATATGCAAAAAAGGTCGTTTGTCACTTTTAGTTTAGCAATTAAAAAAGTTAATTAAGGTTTTTCTAACTAAAAATGTTTTGTTCTCATGGTAAAATGAAAACTGAAAGTAAAGTCATTATTTAGGCCTAACGTAAGGAGCGCAGGAAACATTAATCCTGTCTAAAAATGTTATTAGAACAAAAATAAATAACGTGATTACGGTCACATTAACAATGTAAGAAAATTATATCAAGTTCTAACAATGAATGAAATGTTTTATAAGTGGGGATATGGTCTAACCCTTAAAGGTTGCCACTTAATTTTCAGTTATATTATGACGAGCCATTAAAAGTTTTTCAATAAATTTTATTCTGATGGTGATAATTTTTATAACCCATTGAGTGGGCACTGGGTAAATTTTGATTGTAGTAAAAGAATAATTAGAGAGTGAAGATACAATAATTAAAACTAGCGAGGTTTGGGGACGAATCAACCAATTTAAATAAGAAGTAATTCTGAGGATAATTGTTAAGTCCGAAATGACCCTTAGATATGGAATTGAGAGAAAGCAACCTTGTTAGATTGTAACGGTTTCGATTTTTAAATGCTACCCAATTCAGTCGCTATAGGTAGCAATTACAAAAAACTAGTAACAAATCACGTCCACCTTCCACCTTTAAAGCATAAAGCCGTTAAACAGTATTTCATCACAATGTCTGCAAAATAGTGTTCGCTATTTCGAAATTCAATTTTAGGTGTAGCAAATATTCGCCATACACGGCATTAAAATGGAAATTAAGAGGATATGCATTCACTTTATGCTCTGACGCACCGAGAAGTTCATCATGTTAAAAGATAATCGAGTGACTCATCCTATATTCTAATGGTTTGAAAAAATGAGTAAATTCATTTGTGAACAAATTTCGATGTTCTAAAGGTATTCAACTTGAACGCTAATTAACCTTTCCTTTATAATGGATAAATTTAGAAGTTGAAAAAATCTGTTGAAAAACCACCACACTGTAATTCCTCTCGTCCAATCTTACTTGTGTATAATAAATAATTTATGTGCAATTAAAGATTAAAATAGAAAGTTGATAAAGGAAACATCGCTTTAATTGATTAGACGGTTTTTGAAATACATAATAACTACATTTTTTCACTTTTCGTAATATCTGTTAGGTGGGTAGACTTTTTTAATTATTATGGTCTAGCGATTTTTAAATGGGGGAGTAATTGTATAATTAGCAGTACAAATTGTTGGAAACCGTAATTATTATTTGGAAAAACTTGAGTAACGAATGGTGACGTACCTCGTTTGACTTTAACAACAATTGGCTTCGGTATGACTAAACCTTTCTATTCAACGATAAAGAACAAAACACTACCGAGACGCCAAAGTTATTAAAGGTAGACGTAGACAATACTTTTGCATATATATTTCCGGTTCTAGAGCTATAAAAAATGTTATAGAAAAAATCGATCTGATGAGTTCAAAAGTGAAACACGACAATATTGAATTCTTAACAAGCTATGATTATTATCTATGTGTATCAAGATCAATTGAAAAACAAGTAACGAGGAAGTAGGCAATCGTAATATTTCACTTGAAAAACTTGACGGAGCATCACGATTTACTTAGGATTTCAAGCATATTTGGTGTATATTTCGTAGCTTAAAATTTAGTTAACCCAATTCATGTAAATCCGAATTTGAGTTAAAAGCTTCCTTAATAAAATATATCCAACAAAAACCATTACCAAACGATTCACAAAGTTAATGTTCACATTATGTTGAACAAATTGAGAGGATTAAAATTATTACATGAAGGTTAATGAAAAGGCATGGAAGAAGTATTCGCTTGGGAATATTAAATTATTAATTACTATGCTATGGTTCCTAACATTTTAATTATAACGATAGTTGATATTACCGAAATGTCAGTGTTTTCAATCGTGAGAAAACGACGTCGTCAAAAAATCGTTAGTTGGTTACTGTGCGTATATACCGTACTATCTCAAAAACGGTCTTTATAATTAAGTGGACCTAGTAGATGTCCCCACCGGAAATGTACTTTTAAGTATCACGAAAAGAAGTTAAAAAAAAATTAAAATTCTCAGTAATAAATTAATGTAATTCACATTTTTATGTCGATATTGATTACAATGACCTCTAGTTTATGTTAAGACTTGTGGCGTCTCCGTATCGAGATAAAAAAAATTAAGAAAAACATTAAATAGTATGACTAATCTTCGAGTACCAAAGAGCCCATTGTTGAAAAGATGAACTTGGTTCAATTATTTTTGGCAAGTGGATGCAATTTATTTATGGTTAACAAACGCGACCATGACCAACAATTTCATCGATATAATTAAGCCCCAAAAATAGCCGTGATCATTAGAGTGAATTGAAAATTATAGTTTTCTAACGGATGTTGTACGTTTGGCGGAGCGAAATTGCGACAAAAATTACAAAATTGCGAACAAATTCCGTGTTGGAAAACTTCAAAAGAAAGTTTACAAATCAATACCTTTCTGCATTGCAGGAGGTTAGAAAACAGCAAAGCTTAGCATTTAGGGTGCGATTTGTGTGTAAAGAAAAGCGAAATAAGTCGGATTCCATTTTTAAAGCAAACATTGCAGAATTATCGATAATCGCTTATCTAAAAAAAAATTGGGGCGACGGAAGACGCTTTTATGTGTGTGTATATTTTACGTAAAAGGAATTAAAGATGTGGACGCGTAGCACGCGCAACAGATTTAAAATTTTGCAGCTGCTTCAAAGGAAGTACAAAGGAATGATTTCGATAGCCCCAAAAAGAGGTTCACCTTCATATGGGTGACCGTTAAGGGCACGGTCGAAAAACGACTAGCAAGCAGTCGCATACCTGAATCGAAATCGTAGCATTTTTTTTACACTTTCATTATAGAATTAACAAGGTCGGAATTTTACCGTGTTGTTAATGCGTCCAAATTGTTTTACGCTTGTTTTAAAATAAAACACCTTTCAATCGTATAATAATAAACCATCAAGTCATCTTGAATTGATAACGCGTTAGTTGTTGGTTGTGTTTACACGTCTTACACAATCCGATGAAATAAAGTATTATGTACCTGAAATCATGTAATTTTCTTGATGTAATTATTATTGGTGCACTTAACAACTGTGGTGTAATACAGTTAGATCAAGTTCAACATCCTTGTACGCTTGATGAATGCCAAAGTCTTCAATCAAAAGATGTCAACCTTGTATTTCTCTTCTAACGGAAATCATAAAAAAATGAATTGTTGTGCTTCGATTGAAAAGGCGTACAAATTACGGTTAACCCTATTATATCGTCATAAATACATTAGATACTACGGATGGATGATAATTTGCACTTACTTAGATGCATTGCAAGTTAATTCCAAAATTAGGTTAGGGGAGCAAATTTTGTTCCAAGTTTGAACGATTAAATATACATAAACTTGGCATTTTCAATGTTAATTAATCGTAAAACGTAAACACAATGTTATGTAACAACGATGTGATGGTCAATGTCAGATACAAATATGAACAAAGGAAGTGAACAGGTTTTGCAAAACAGCAATGAATGAAAAACTCAGATTCGCTTTTTATTTAACTTTCTAGTAGTAGCTATTAATATCATCCAAAGTAGGTTCCAAGATTTTGATCTGACTTCCTTATTATTTATTAGGAAGGAGACGCGAGAGGATTCCAAAAACATTATTTCCAATATTTCATTCCACGATTGCAATTTCAATCCCGAATAAGTAAACTACTGTAAATAAATCCATAAAAGCAAACATTGCATCGCATCCCCATCATGTCACGAGAAGGGGCAAAATTGAACATCTCTGCTGCACCTGGGGGTTTGTTGCTTGGCAACGATGCATTCAGCGTTAGCCCGAGTTACCTGGATTCATTAATATTTGATTATGAGCAGTTGTTTCGATTTTTTGTGTGCAAAGTTTCCCGTTTAAAAGGGGGCTAAGATTTATTAACCGGCCGACGAAGTATCAATTTATTAGATTGTGTGCGTGATCACTGACAAAGAAAATTCGTCTCAATTTTCATTATTAAATTGAAATCAAATATTGAACCAATAACGCGATATGTCATTCTTCATAAATTTCGGTAATAGATAGAAAGCTAAAATGCGAATAAACCGTTTCCGTATACTTCGAGGGACGGATAAACAAATCGAATTTAATTTCTCTCCCTTCAAGTTCATTTTGATGATTTTGTGAAATCTACAATTTATGTACATATTCGTATATCCTGATCGCGACAGATGTCTCGAGTAAACTTGGGGTTAAAATAATTAAACGCTAGATGTTATATAAATTGCGTGAAGAAAATCAAACGAATATCATTGCATAATCCAAGTTATCTAGTTAAATAAATTTACTTGCGTAACATCAACTTTGCAATTCCATATATAGGTACTATACATCTGCATAAATTTACAAACTTGGATATATCGTGAGAAGTACGAAAATGTTGTTACTCGTCAATTAAATTCTACTTTACTACACATACATTTTGTTTTGTAATTTTTATCATAACAGTATTTTTAGTATAAAATTAGACAAAAACTGATAATGTTGCGGTCAAATGGGCGTAAGATACATTTGTGACCGACAATCAGTCGTACACATTGTTATTGTGTTTATCCGCGTCTTCGAAACTATTAAAATACCGTATTATTTCATAATAATTAAACTATTACTTATTGCAATTCTTCGCAAAATTAAAAGTACCGATATATTAATTTCTTACTAACTTAATACCATTAAGATATAATTTATGATCTTACCTATGGAATTATAGGTGCTTTAATTAATATTGCTTATAATAGCAATATGTAACATTTCGGGCACTATTAAACTGGTCTTTTAAGGCCTGGCTTTTATAATTATGACCATAATGATGCCTTACTAATACGGAGAAAGAGATTAATTAACAATAAGAACGGCTTATAATTTCAAAAGACGAGAGAAAGTTTAATTGGGACTTTGATTTTTCACATAATTGTGACCCAATCAAAACAAACTAAAATGCCCGGTGTTGAATATTTCGATCCCTTCTTAAGTGGACGGTTTACCCTAATGGTTATTTCAACGTGCATAAATCAGTGCAGATATACCAGATATGAATGAATTAGTCTAGATACATATCGTGAACTTCACCAAGGCTTTGAATACCTAATGTCCTAATGATCTCGTCAAGTATTGCGGCGCCTTGAGTAATTTAGAAAAACAAAAAAATCAAAGTTTTATTGATTTTCTTCAATAAAATTCATTACGTAAGTTATAATAACCTAAACAAAAATAGATGTTCAGTATGCTATTAATTAATTAGAGTAAATTGTTTCGAAAATAAAATAATGCTTAAAAATTATTATTGTTCTGTCCTTGTACCGAAATTGTGATGTATTGTGTTTGTCAACAATATAACGTTCAAGTTGTAATATTTATTTATAAATTATAAGTGTTCAAGTACCGATAGGTAATGAGATGACGATACAATTTTAAATCACAAATCTGGAACTCCTAAAAAGGACGATTTTTCTAGTGGAAACACATCCTGGCTTTTCATGAAAAGTCTTGTACAAAATGCAAGAAACAGATGTCTCAAATAGTTTTGCAAGAAAAAATCATTAACTTTACTAACTCTGTCGGCACACCATTTTAATTTCAAAGTTAATTGCATGCCACATTAAGACACATTAAAATATAAAAAAAAAGTAGGTAAAGGCGTCCGTAATGATTTAAATAAAGTAACTTGCAACATTAATGAGTGTCATCTTTATAAATAACAACTATTGTTTTCAAACCCACGTGACCGTATCTGTTTTAAACAGTTTAGTGTAAAAAGAAACTTAGTTGTGTTGATATCCAGGAATACAGCCAGAATATTATAAAAGAGGAAGGTGAAAGAAAACCTCAATTAGGTACAAGGGTCTGTAACCCCGCACCCCTTATCGTGGTGTCTGACCGTATTGTATCATTTAGTGCATTGTAATTTTCCTGCTCGAGTGTGTAAGTTTTAGGGTAGAGAGGAAAAGAGGAATAATTGAACGCTGTCACTTCTGTATTTCATTTTAAAACTTCCCTAAAAGCCCGCGTAAGAGCCCAGCCAGGTGGCGAATCCATTCAGTAGGGTCTCACCAGAAATGAACAAACACTCGATACAAAAAGAAGGAATCCATTCAATGAAAGAAAACCCGGAACAATATTTTTTTAAAAAGGACATTTTCCGACTATATAACTTTGCCATTAAAATTTATAACTATAGCGAGGACCTGTAATTGAATTGACCGCTCCGAATTGGCTGTATCCTCCCAGAAATTAATTATCGATTGATCAAAATGTTTCAATTTTAGGTAGGAAATCGCTAGAAGCTAAAAGGTAAAATGGTCTATTTTCTACTTATGCTATTGCATCATAATTTTTCTCCTCGAGTTAAAAATGATGGCATCTTGAGTTTAAATGCGAGTGCATTATTCCAACACGTAATACCTCATAGGCAAACTGAATGCAAATTTTAAACCGGCAACCTTAAATCATTTAACCACTTGTAACCTATGTTTATAGCGGATAAGTTCATAATCGAGTTATTTACTATTCACCGGTGATATAATAATTAAGGCCTATAGAAAGTAAGAAACCGCTTTAATGAGGGTAAACTTATATATCAAATAAATAAGGAACTCCGGTGTAATATTTAATGAAGGCGCTTGTAATTAATGTAATATATTATTTATTATTGTATGTGCCAGTAGGAAGTTAATAACGGAAGCGACACAAATATGCCAGAATAATTGGATTGATATAACGGAATTTTGCATTACAGGAAAATGTGTCTGTTAATATCGTAATATTGTACTGGACATTTCATCCTAAATTTTAATAAAAAAAAAAGTTCATTATGAATTCTGACATGGAAATAATACATGAGAATAATTATCCACTTCTTGTCAGCTATAAACGAGACTTGTTCACTAATGACAAATTAAATATGTGAGATAATCGTTGGAGTAGGAGTGCGAATGGAATAAATAATTCATCAATTAAATTGAAGACGGCAAAACATTTTTCTTAACACTTCAATTAAAAATAATAGTAATTAAAATTATTACTAAACCTTGAGGTAATTGAAAATATTGGACTGATTTTTGTTGGCAATTATTGTTGTTAGAAACACGCCAACGTTTATTACCACACTAACATCAAAATCATTGGATTTTAAATTTGGGTTAAATGAAATGTTAACGATGATTAAAAAAGTTTGTAAAAAGCAAATTAAAAGCGTGTTTACAAATTCGTTACCTGCTTAGAAAGTTTTTAACCACAACAGGGAAATAAAATTATATTGAGTGTGAAGTTATAACGTCGGAAAATATTACGAAAGTGGAAATATGGAATTACGGGAAGGCGCCACATTTAAATGTCAGATTAAAATGTATCAATTTGAGTGGAAAACCATGAATATCCGAAAGATTAAATTGTGTAAAATGTAAATCTACGGTTCCGTAAAAAAAAGTTAATTATCGTTAATGAGAAAACAAAACCATAGGAAACGATGGAAATTACAACCATCAGCTAATAAATCTTTTCATACTGAACATTCCTCTTAAAAAATAAAATCGTTGTTGTTTAACGGCTACTTACGGTTGGCCGATTTCCACCATTAACGAACAAAAAAAGTAGGTAATAAATATCCAAATTTAAAAAGTTTATTTTTGATTTGATGTTGAATCCTGAGATATCTCAAAGTTTATTTTTTGAATCTGAAATCGGATAAAACTAAGAAATGATACAATTTGTTAACCTGAATCACAACTATAAGATTAAACTGAATTACATTTGAGGCTTTCTCAACTACATCTGGCCTTTTAGGCTTGAAAAACACAGTATTGCAAAAATCACAGTGAAAAGAGGTCGTACAAAAAATATTGCATGCTATACGTGATAAAAGCTTTTATTTTGGGAGTAGGTAAGTTTGCCTACTCCCAACATATCACCTTGATCTAAATTAATATTGAGTGCTGATCATATGATCAAATCTCAATCATAATGTGAAATGTTCATTAACCTTTGAGAAGGGGTATTTTTACCTTAGTAACTATGCTGATAATCAGCGTTTAAATTGGAACTGGTTTTGTGACATTTTAAACTATATTTTAAATCCTTTATAAAAATATAATCAAGTCCTCGGAACTTTTTACCATCATTCGTTACTGAAAAGGTACACCTATACCTGCACACATTTTATATGGAATTTTCATTAGTAAAAACACAAAAAAAATTATATTTATTACAATAAAGCAGTTCATTTTATTTGCTTATTATTTGCTAGGTGTTTATTATTATTTATCACATGTTGATAACGAAAATAGTTGAAAACGGATCAATATCACCATCAGATTTATTCTAATTCAATTTTGAGATTGGAATTTAAAAATTAAATCTCTTATTTGCGTGTGCTTCAGGAAAACTTCAAAATTCTTGAACGATATTATTAAATTAATTTCAATCTTAACGCATGAATAATAATAATGACATTCAAGAATGAGAAATTCGTAGTGAAATGCCTTCACCAAATTGCACGAAAATGCGGAAAACGTAAGCCCCTTTGTTCTCAATTTTAAGGTACATGAAACAATAACAGGGTAATTTTTTGTGTAAATTTTTACATCAACCAAAGTAAAAGCCATGTTTTACTCCTCTAACTTTTTTGAGTGTCACTAGAGCAAAGTAATTACAAGGTGAACGAGATAAGGTAAACAAGAAAGTGGAGAAGTAGAGGCATGCAGTTGCACACTGGGGGTTGCTACCCCTCGAGGCGGCAAGTTTACGATTGCACGGCTGGGGAGTTGTCATAGCAACACTGTATGGCAAAATCGTTCTTCACCAAACGGTGTTTCAATAAGCCTGATTTTGTTGCTAATGAGATTAAGTTTAAATGAGTTTTATTGTTTCATCATTTCAAGGATTTTATGCAGATTTGATCATATTGAAAGCGGAAGTAATTCTGTATGCTCTCAGACCGGAAAATTCTTTTTGCGTTACTGTATAAAAATTGCATTCGTGCAAACCCATGAAAAGGGTTTTCCATAGTTTTCCTTTGAAAAACGACCGTTTCATTCACTGCGGGAATTGTAATTAGTATTTGAAATGCTGCATTCGAATTTTTAAGTAATTATTATTGAACCTAATAACAGGAAGTTATTGATGCGCGTCGTGAATGAACTTTTATTCTTAATGTTGTGTTTTTACGATCTCAGTATTAAACAGGAATTAAATAATTAAAGTTATGATTATGAGTCTTTTGAGATTACGGTAATTTGAAATATACGGATGCATTTAGTGGGAAAAAAACTGTCTGATCTTCGAACCAGGGATTGAAAAAGGTTTACCCATATTTCAGAAAATTGAATTTCAAATTTTATGCTAGTGATATTTGTATAAATATTTAAAAATACGGTCAGCATCAATAATAAATTTCAGTATGACAGCAATGCAAACAGGCAGTCACATCCTTAATAGGTTCAATCAAAATTTGAATATAATTATTATAAATTACGATAAAAATATTAATTTAATTGAAGACTAATTCATCTAATTCATTAAATTAAAATAAATTATTATTACATACCCGCAATAAAAAACCATAAAATGAACGGACTATTATCTCTTATGTCTTAACGATAGTGAAAATATTGAATCGTTAATTCATAATTGTTGATGCTAATAAAATTTAAATTATAAATCGACCAATTGTGTTTTCGAGCGTGAAAAACATTAACCTATATCAATTAAAGTCACTTTAATTTAGCATGTGCTTTGAATTAAACAAATCGAACTAAATCAATGCAAGTCTTAATAGCATACATCGATGAAATCAAATTATGTTAATAAAATTGTTGATTTATTTCTCACTTCCTTCTAACTTTTCCCTCTTTAGGAAAACTCAATATAATTAAAACTTGTTGGTCTAATCGAGAACATGGCAATTTTGCAGTGCAGCCTATTAAAAGTCTTCGTGAGTTTTTATGTAAATTTTTAACATAAAAGTAAATATTTTTTTGACAAGAAATTTAACATAAGAAGAGGTTACTTGGTACATCGACCTGTACTTGCGTTTACTAAACAATATTTGAACAATGAGAAAGTTATTATTCCAGTTAAAACGGTATTTTGTTTTAAAGTAGTTATGGACATAAAATAATATGAAAGAGTCGAATTAGAGCCAAGAATTGTAATAACAACGAATAAACCCGTTTGCCATTTAAAAAAATACGAGAAACGTGAGAACTGTCAGTTTTAATTTTTACCACCCAAAAGTTTTCCACCCACGATTCAATAAACGATTTCAATTGTAAATTCAATCAAGCATTGCAACGTAACTACGAACCATAAATTATATTAACATGATAAACATACAACACCTGTACTGTGATACTCATTCACAAGGACGACATTTAAACGTTGCAACATAAAATTGACAATCGTTTGTATGACTTTTTTTTAAACCGGTTGAGACGCATGACATCATCCAACTCGAAATATTCATAATAATATGGGTTACTTAGCTTTATTTCCAGTTTAGTCACCATGCCAGTTCATTATATAATTGACCATTTATAAACAAAATTTTTCTAAAAGAGGAGACCCAAAACCTAGTTTAATTAATGCAAAACATTTTATCCCATTTACGAAAGTGTTCTACGTCGGAACGCCGATTTAGCATGCATTTATCACGTCGAAGTGCTTAAGCAAGGGTCAGCTCGAAAGTAATCAGTTTTCTCTAGACAACACTGTCAAGATTTAGTGGACATAATGGATTAAGTAATGGTTATTTGTATTGCTTTAATTTAGGTCACAATAACTGGCAGTTTAATTTAAATATTTATGATTGGTGATGTGATCATATTAATTGAATTTTTTTCATTAAAATTGGTAATTTTTTTTACAGACAAAATATGGAGCAGTTCTATTTGGGAATTTTGGTGTTACAATTTGCGTTTCTGCCCTACACGATTTGCCAATCACCAGTATTAATTCTAGCAGAAAATTACGAACAAGTGGTTACGTCGAGCACACTAGAATGGGTAGCAGCCAACAGTCAACCATACGTGAATATGCGAAATGCTGTTGTTGGAGCATTTCAAGTGACAGAAGGTAACAAAATAATAAATTTAAGTATTAAAGCATTCCATACTAAAATGTTCAATTTGATTCCAGAAAGTCTGAATGAAGAAAACCACGAGTTTTACGATGAAGGTAAACCCGTCTATATTTGCAGAGCAAAACAAAACGGAATTTGGGTATCTGGTCAATTGAGGCCAAACGAGAAGCATTGTATTGTGTCTTTGCGTGGTGTTGTGGACGTGGTGAACCGATACGAAATTCTTATTAACACAGAAAAGGCTGCCCGGCTAACTTGGGTACGCAGGGACAAGTTCACTCTCGACCCTAAAGGTGCAGTGACAGGAGGCGACGAACCGTTCAGAACGTTTATTGGTAGAAGAAAAGTGAATAGTCATAACCAGCTTGCTTCGTTAACGTATTTTATTGGAAAACTCGACCCGAACGACAATTTGGGAAAATATACCGTTGTTGATCAAAATAATAAACAGTTGGAATTTGAAGATGGAGAAATTTTGGTCGAAACCGAACCCGAAGCGTACGAATTTAGTTCACCCCGAATCGACTACACGAAAAAGAGAACCAACGAAGAACAGTTAGCTTTAGGTCATGTAACTTTAAAGAACGTCGATGGTGACGGTGGTACCGAACGAGTGGATGCTGTGGTTACTTATAAATACAATTATTCTTCTTATTGGGGTCACGGTCATGGAATGTTGACCGGACTTCCCCTAACCGTTAATTTTCTAAATAATACAATATTGTATACCAAGTGGGGTATTCCAGAAATCGGCGAAAAAGAGGAAGTTTATCCAATTGAAAGCTACCTGGCACCTGGAACCGCAGTAAATGTGACATTATATGGTGATTATGGTGAATGGGACATGCCGTACACTACAATTGTGTATTCTTTATATAAAGATGGCATCAAAAGAGATCGGCATCTTGAAGACAGCAAAAGGGAAACCACCATGAGAAATGTCTTACCGGAATTTGGACCTGTTTATTTCCTACACAACAATAGTTACGTTCCCACAACGACCACAACTACGACGACCACAACTACCACCACAACAACAACTACAACAGTTCGGACTGTACCAACCACTACCGAAGACGTGAATCCGTTAATTCCACCAGAAGTTATTCACATTCCAGCAAATAACGAGCACTGGAAGCCAGAAGAGCACGAAAACTCTATAGATCACACGAGCATAATGGTTTCTGATGAAGGAGATGCCCAATTTTTGGAGAAGAAGAGTTCTAAAACTGAGAACAAGGATGGTGGCACTTCAAGTGTAACTGCAAGTTTAGCGATTTCGATAGTGTCGATTGTTTGTGCAATTAAATTAACGTAAATGGTTTTAGACCACGAGGTATCGAATGAAAAAGGGCTTGCTTGGAATTGCTTGTATCTAGTGCGCGTGACGTATGGAAAACGAGTGTGTACCTGTATATAATCACAGCTTAATATATTCATCTCTCCTAGTTATAGTTTCTCACATTCCTATTGTCGATCTTCATGTAAAGTGTGTGTAATCCAAAGCAAGTGTGTAAATAGCCAGTGTAAATAATGTTGTTAAAAGGTGACATTTCGCGGTAACGTCGTGAATACTCGTAAGTAGTGATATTGAAACTATGAACTGTTCGTCCAAATGCTCGTATTATGTAAGTTGTAGAATGAAGGAATAGTGTATCAATAGTAAAACATATTTTTGCATCTATACTGTAGTGAAAGAAAACTATGTTTTGCTTAAGGATTTACTCAAAGTGATGCATCATAATTTAAGTATAAAAGAAATGATATTAATTTATTTTTTGCTATACAATTTTTTGATGATGCTTTTCAAGTTCTTTTTCTACTTATCAATCAAAGTCGTATTTTTGTATGAAGTATTAACGATTAGCAAAGTTCCTGCGTTAATGTGTTTGCTCTTGCCAAAACCGCAACTTTTAACACTGGCCATTGACATGCAAATGTATGTTCATAGAAAAAGAAACATCAACTCTTGAAGAGTACAGTGATATTGATCATGATGTATTTACTATCTTGTCTTCATAGACATATCCAACTAGATTAGGCTAGTTCTATTTCAGACCAATTTTTGAGCATCGCGAACGGATTTAATTCGAATTTAGTAGATATTATATTCGACCTTGAAAATATTTTACAATTCGCGTTTGCATGTCTCATACTAGTTGAAAATTACCAAGCATTTTGGCGATATAGTTTGTTATAATAGACAAATCAAAGGTTATCAAGTTTTTTGATCCTAACTTGTCTACAAATTGTGTTCGTAGACGTTGCGATTACGGAAGGTATTAAATAATATAAAATTTCGTTTACGATCTTGTTAATTAATTTATTTTTTGTTCGTAGTGATAAAATAATTTCGGAACGAAAAATTGTAATATTTAATTAAATATTAAAAAAAAATCTCATATTATCGATCCAAAAACTATTATAATAAATAACTTCGGTAACAAGCTGATTGTAGGGAGAAAAAATTATTTACTTAAATGTGCAATTAGCTATTAAAATATGTAACTTGGTTCCAACGAAATCTTACTTGTAGTAATATTAGTTGGATACCAATTACATGTCTTATTTCACCTGTGCAATTGCGGCTTACCACAAGAGCTAATTGAATGGCAAATTCAATATTGATATTATAAAAATGTTCCAACAATTGAATAATATTATCAGCATAAATGCTTCAAAATTATTTAAAAATGTTTATAAATGTATTTTAAACCATTTCGATGTAATTCTATGCTACCAAGAACAGGTGATATACATACTAATTCAATTTGTGATTATTGATTTGCGTTGAGGTTTTTGGAGCAGAGTACAATATTTGCATGACCTGATAATAATTGATAAAATATATTCGACTGATAAAATGTAAAAATAACAATTTTGTTTTAAATGTATATTCATGTAAATGTAGATATTAAAATACTGCAAAAAATATTTTCTTTACCTCTTATTACCATATTTTTAAAATATAATATTGTGCAAATGATAGTAATTGGTGGGCTCGCTCAACTACATTCGTTTATCATTTTTGCGCATTACATATAATCAAATTCATATCGAGATGGATTATCTGAAATGTAATAAATCTTATTGTTATAACTTGAAAATTCAACCAATTGCTGTATTCGCTTGTTGACTTTTCAAATTTAATATTTAATTAATGTATCTTGGATAATACATCTCTGTTGCATCACATTTTCTATCGCTCGTAACATACGAGCGATCTAGAACAAATTATGAAATATGGAGGAGATATTATAAACAAAAAAAAAGAAGCGAAAGAATTTATTAGAATTAAAAAGTGTAAAAGGTAAGAAATAAAATATGAAACAATAAAATAGTGCGTATAATTTAAAAGTAAGTAGGCCAAAAATTTTCAACCATAGCCTTTTATCAATTTCCATTTTTTTAATTAAATTTTTGACCAAGGTTACCCATTATTATGGATAATCCGTCCCAGTACACCAAATCCTACTAAAATATACGTAATACATAACATTAAAAAACAAATAAGTGAACTTGACATTGCGTTACGCTTCAAGAAGTACCATGACTTCGAAACATACCTTGGTTTGAAATTAAATTAAAGTTACGCGCATTTAATATATTACTTTGCATCTCTAATCTACAAAGTCACAAGAAACATGTTAAATGTGAGTTTTAATTAGCGTTATAGTGGAAAGTATAATTTCGAATATGGTGGAAACTGGCTTAATAGTTTGGTTGGTTTACATAAAATTTCGTCTACTAATTGCAAATCATGTATAATTAAAACTACAAAAATGGAACAATAAAAATTTAATATAGGTAATATACCTTATTTTAGTTACAGCTCAGCGATGAAACAATATGTTAATATCTAATGGGTCTATTATAACCCCTCTATTTAACCACCATATTTTCATTGCATAATTAACCGAAATAGATAAAGATCCTGGCGCCCCACGCTTGTAATTGTCAACTAAAAGTATTTCATTAAACAAATTATAACGATCATTTTTATTATCAACATCGTTTGTCACGACTTTCATTAAAAAGATTAGATTGAAAATAGGAAATGATTTATTTTAATTATTGAACTTGCAGCAATTGGAGTAATTGCAATAAAAGCTTATAACGTAGTAAATGTATAATATTATACTTCCTAGTCAGTGTAGTATAATAAATAATATTTCAAAATCTTAGCAAAAACAGTCAAGAATAAAATCTAACAAAAACTTAACTAATCGTTAAAATATTAGAATTTTAACCATAAGTAAAGAACAACATACAAGAAATTTTATTTAGAAACACTTTAAAAAACATTTATAACCTTTTGTAAAAAGATAGAACAAGAAAATATAAAAAAATTGCAAATACTGGAGGTGGAGGGGTCAACAAAAAAAGTTGAAAAATGTAGTAAAATTATTGTAGAATTTAGAAAGTAATGCGATATAATATCAAGCTTATTGGATATCTTCAGTTTCAAATATTTTCTAGTTCTATCTTGAAAAACCTTAGAGCGAATAAAATTGTGCATGGCAAGTAGAAATTGCTATTAATAATATTGATATTGAACCTGATTTGAATGTGCACCAGACGAAGTCAAGAGCCATAAATGCAATAGAGATTAAAAAGCACGAAGGTACGCTATTTTTCACTTCCAGTAGTAAAATTGACTTGTCAATATAAACTGTTATTAAAATTATTGAAAATAAGTAGGTTAAATGATTTATACGAGTTATACATAAAACATAATTATATTTTATGAGCACAATTGGAACGTTCAACAAGTAGTATAATAGATTTATCGAATTAGATTGAATCGATTCAGCATCGTGTTGAACGCGTTTATAAATTGATGTTTTATTCTAACCTCAAATTACACACATAATGATAAAAAAAACCAGATTGAATCAAAAGTAATCGTAAAAATATGATTGAAATTTTTCTTATCGATTACAATGGTATCGGTCGCGTTGAACACTCAAATAAGAATCGATTTGCATTAATTGATCTTGAATGCCTCTCTAATGGCAGTACAACGGAAACACCTCTCCGCAATGATGCAATAGCAAGGGTTATTGATTGTATATTGAAGATGTATTTTTAGTATTACTGAATATGGATTATCCGCAAATTTTTCTATAAATGCCATACAGTGAAATCTCTCGTGAATGGACACCTTCGGGACTGTAAAAATGTGTCCACTTAACGGAGGTATCCATAAATGGGAGAAGAATTCCTGTACTGTTTGGACTATGAATAAGTGTTTATATTTTATTTATTTATGTTACTGTGACAACTTTGTTTTCACTTATGCATCCAGTGAAATCTTTCATAACGGACAACTCGATTAAAGTTAAAGGGACACTTATTCATTGTGCGAAACTCGTTAATACGAGTAGCATATGAATTGTTCTCCCATAATACGGGATTCACTATCATTTGACCGACAGATCCCTTGACCGACATTTCAGTTTTCTTTCTCTATAACACAGGTCAACAAAAATTTTGATTTGTTTGAGTTTCTGTTTTAATACGTTAGCCGCCATGTGCATTAAATTTAACTCACACTAACATTAAGAACAATAGGGTATTTTTAAGCGTGGCAGACAAGGTTAATCCATAAATTTTGATTCTATACATCAAAAAGAACTAATATCGATTTTGCCATACAAAGTTTGCTTTGTCTATTTTATGTCGATTGAAGTTTTTGGTTGATAGTATAAGCAGGAGGTGGCAGCACTTTGAAACAAAATGGCGGCAAGTCGCATATAGCAATAGGTAATTTGTCTTAAAATTCAACTATTTTTCCCTTTATTAGTTACGTAAAAGAAATCAAAATTTGACATTTAGAACTCGGACTCAAAATGCATGTTGACCAGTGTAATCCTAAATATTTTTGAATCTAAACCATATTGACTACAAGCATGACATTCTAAAAAAAAAAGAGTAAAGTTAGACATATAACCTAAGCTCTCATGTGCCAAACCTATCCATATGGATTGCATATAACTCATTTCTTTTAGAAAATAATTTTGTACTTCGAAATTCTATTCATTTTAAACTTGATAAAATGCAAAACAAATTTCCTTCGACGCTTTTTCTATCATTTAATTTTATGGCTTCTTCATCTTTTCTACTTTGTGAACTCACTGTATGTTGTTTGGGGCGTATTATTCTGTGATTTATGACGTGTTCACTTAATGGAACATGTATTATGTGCACTTTTAGTCCTTGAGAGCTAAAGTGACACTTTAGTCACTGCAAATGAAAAGTAAAGTAATAGCTTTACTTCTGTAAGTAAAAAAATAAATATCTTTACTCGGTTGTAACAAATGATTTTTTCTTTTGATGTTTTGGTTCATAATATCCGAATTCTACCGTAACGTGCATAATTCTTATATAATACTATCAACCAGCCTATATAATATAATAATATGATATGCATAGAAGTATAGTAACAAATGAATGTAATATATCCAGTATATCTTTCAGTAACCGCGGTCAATTCGATCAATCGCCTATAAGTAAATAATTGTGCTATTAGGTAATATCTTGGAGCAATATTAAGCTGCGTTCTTTCACAATGTATGTAAGTTATCTAATACCTACATTTAATTTATACTATACAAATGTATAGTTTTCAAGAGACTCGAGTAAATTATTATGTTGTATTAATACTATGGTTTTTTATTACCGCATCAGAAGTACTATTATGTACGCTCAATTAGAAAATCAATATTGTAACTATTCAATTCAACACCGTAGGTCGTTTGTTTCTAGTTATTTTATACTACACAACAGTAAAATTTATTATTTAATGCAATGCTAACCAATTTTTCGTTATCATATAGATTATCCTCGGGCTATTACCCAAGTAGGTTACTATCTGCTAAATTTTCATTTGGAAAATCTAGAGTTGAGATTCAGAAATAAGAAAATAAATATAAAAGGTCTTGCAGATTTATTTCAAATATATAAATCAAATACTATAACAATGTTAATTGAGTTACATAAATCATATTTATTAATAATAAAATTACTGGTCTCATATCAAATAAGTATATTATTTTAATGCAACCTGGCAAAATATACATAATATTAATCATAAAATAGTGGCAATAAATTTAGTAGCTAGCACTAATTGTAAGTATTATCTATGTCCTTGTATATCCTCGCAAAATACATTATACTTACATACATAATAATAAAAAAAAATAGTGTCAATAAATTTAAAATAAATGTAGCGATATTAGTGCCGTAGCTAGTACTAAATATGTCCTTGTATCCAAAGACTTTGAAGTGGTCTTTTCATAAAAAACCGTGATTGCGCGGTGGGGGGGGGGGGGTTATAGGATAATGGTACGTGACAACTCGGCAACGCTGACTAAAACTATTATACTATGTCATCAGTTTTTTGAAAATTCTATTTTTGTAAGTTGACTTTTCCCTAACACGCAAAACTCACAATTTAATGAGAAAATACGAACTACAAAATGTATCGTAAATTATATTATTATAAATATAGTTCGAATCTTTGGGCCTTTACTTTACAATAATATATAATTAAAGGTGTATAAATGGAAAATTTCAATTCAAAGAGTATTATTAAAAAGTAAAAAATAGAGTTGGGGCGGATATACTAAGGAATATTCAATTATTCCACCAAGGATGGACAGGTCGAATATGGACGAACATAGAAGACAGTTCTTTATATTCTCTACAAAACTAATATTATATTACTAGAAGGTCGATAGTGGAGGGTGAAAAGTTTTACTCCTTATCGTAAAATCAAATGTGAAACGCTTTCCAATAATAATTATAACCGCGACAGCTCAGCACAAGTTAGTATAAAGACACGAATTATTGAAGATGTTCTTGTTGCAGTGCAAGCTAAACTTTTAAGTGATGATCTTTATGCATGATGGAAACCGATGGGAATCGTAGAAAAATTTGACGGTAGGAGATATTAAATAATATAAAAAAGGGGAGGTAAAATGAAAATCAAAAATTGGGAACAACAAGGTGCGTATGATGAAAAAGAAACAAGTAGATAAGTTTGCATATTATTAGTACCTACATATGTTTATTTAATATGTACAAAATGTCAAATGTTGAAATATAAATTTTGTTTACAAGTAATAAAATAGAAATAAACCACTGGCTGGCTAATAAAAATCGGTTAATCGTGACCTGGCTCATAAAAATCGGTAAAATGTAAGTAAATTCATAAAAGGAAACGACTATTGTTTTATTGCAGTAATAATAGTAGACTTTTGGTAAAAGTAGCTATTATGCACAGCGTGATGACTTTCTGCGTTACTAACAGACAAAAGTAGAACTGGGATTTTATGTCCTTCAGCAATGAGCAATGATTTGGGCTGAAAAAATTGTAAAATATGCTCAAAGTATGAATAAATAATATGTGGTGAAAAGTTCGCAGTTTTATGTTTATTTAGTTCGCACTGCCCACCCAATTGTAACAAAAGTTCTTTGCAAGAAGAGAAATTTTATATTTACAAAAGAAATCAAAATTAAAATTTTTTATGCACAAAATTCGACATCCAGATTAGCAAGTCTTCAGTATAAGTAGGTTAATAGTATCTATAGTGTTTCTAACCAACACATAATCGATCTATTGACACTGTCATTAATATAAATTGATTGATTTATTGACGAGTAGTGTGGCAACTCGAGAAATCAGATCTGCTCCATCCACGACTACTAAACTTAATTCCAGTATTTAAAAACATATTTAGATTTAAAAAATCAACTAAAAACTGGCTTGAACCGTAATAAAAAAGTAAATATTTGAAGATTTAAAGAAAAAACTGAACAAGTAGTATAAATTTAATATTATCTAGCCGAACAGCTTTTACTTTCAGTTTTGAGTCAATGTCTGCTATTTCAACAGATAAAGGTGACAAACTCGTTTCTCATTTTCTGGCGAATGCTATTATTGGTTATTTTGAAAGGATCGTATAAAACTGCAGTTAAAATGAAAATTAAAGTACCTACGTAAATTTTTACATGAAACTATTAAAACGACTTCGGTTATAGACACGTCGGCACCAGCATCTAGACGCCGTGTGCGTGAGACCTTTATTCCAGTACGGATACTCCAAAACGATAGCGCATTGAGACAAATCGATAGCCAGAATGTAAGTAGACCACGCAGACAGCATAAATAATAAAAATTACGGTCACTATTTCAATTACTCTGCAAAAGTTGATTTTCGAATATTAAAATCTATTGAAATGTACACTGGTACAAAAGAAGCCCTAAAATGTTTGACCTATATATTTTGGGTTATAAAAGCAACGTTCCAGTTTTGATCTATCAGAAGTTGGGTAACTTTGCAATCTCATTAAAGAAACAAACAATAGTCAAAATGACCCAAATGTTAGAGTTTTGTTCCATCCATAAAAATGAAAAATCCTGGACCTTTGAAAATCCCCACAAGCTTTCGTGTTGTATTCTTATAAACGTCAAGAAAACATCTTCCTAATGTTATTTCCACATAAAAAGGATTTTGCAGCAAAATCGATATCTTTGTTTCATAGAGCTGGATCGTGTTTGGAATAGTAAATGTGAAATCGACCGCCTTATTCCTTAGGAAGTATTGCTCCATTTTAATAAACCATTCAGCTCATGTCCGATAAATTACTCTAGCCGCATTATCAACCTCAGCAAGAACTTAACAATATTAACCCAAAACTATATCACTGACCCAATTTCTTAAACAATATAGAAATATCTAATTCAAGAAGCAAAATCTAATATACAAACATCTAATTCAAGAAGCAAAATTTACATGTAAACACATATTTCACTTATTTAATTTAGGAAAAATAATTTACGAGGGAATAAAATTCAGCTGATTATGTAAATTAGTATTTTAAATAAATGAATAAATATGCGAAGTGCCAATTTACATAAAACCGTGTTATATGATTAAAATTGTTCAAGTCGCAAATTTCTTTCAAAACGAATAATTGACTTGATAATCAGACCACCATCATGTTTAATCATAACCACATTTTCATGGTTGTAGTTTGTCGACGATACATAATAATAATATTATACCTCCATGCATAATTTAAACCCATATTACGATATTTCGTTTTACTAATACCTATATTATTATGTGAGGGTGCACATTTCAAGTTCAATGGTCCTCATTATCATTCAGACATGCAATATACGATAATAGTAATCGTCCGAAACCAAAAATAAAATTCCCAATGACCATCACTTGAACAAAAATGGTAAGTTACTTTTTCACTAAAAACTATGCCAAGAATAAATAATATCTGAAATCCATCAAAATTCTATACCGCACCCTATGATGAATTTATGAATACGAGTATCACGACGAGGGAGCGTTTATCTCTTCTTTTTTTAAACAAAAAATTAATGGCGGGTTCTTAATTTCAATTAATTGTGAAGTTTGACGTGCCAGTTTAAACTTCACCGAACTTGAAAATTTTTATCTAACTATATGATGTTGTGTTAACTAATAAAAGTACCCTTATTTACAGTACCTACTTTAACGTTGACACTTACCCCCATGAATAATAAATATTAATGAACAGCGATAAGTATTTCAAATAGCATTATGGGCTCCAACTACACAGAATGGAATTCAGTTAACTAAAAGAATGTAAAATAAATATAATACAAATAATAATTGATCATAAAATGTTGGCACATAAAGGTATAAAATTAAATACTACAAAAGGTAAGTACGGAAAATATAAATGTGATGTAAAATGATCCCCAAGTATAAATTTATTTCCACCATTAAAGAGGAAATAAGCAAGAATAGAAGTGCTGTACTTGAATAAATCAATTTAAAAGTACAGTGCGAGCTCGATAATCCGAACTAATTAATGTACGACCGTGTTCGGTTTTTAATTTTTGGATTAGCGAATTCCATTAAACAAAATATATAAATAAAATTACCAGTATTTATTGTGTAATACAAATAATGCATAAAAATTAACTCAAAAGATGAAACTTTATAATAATTAATATAATATCATTAAAAAGGCGCCAAAATTTGATTACTATAAACACCAAAGAATGTGCTAGGATAGCAGTCAGTGGGAATTAGGTTGTAATTTTATTTGAGCTTGAATTACTATTTACTGGGAGTTCGGATTATTGAATTTGTATTGTAGTAAAAATTATTAAAAAAGTATTATAAGCATAAGACAGTTGAGTTAGCATACACATATTTTTACAAAATTTGTATCTGGCTCGTTGGTCTAGGGGTATGATTTTCGCTTAGGGTGCGAGAGGTCCCGGGTTCAAATCCCGGACGAGCCCAATTTTTTTTTAAATATAAATTATATTTAGAAAGATTCGATTGTTAATACATTTTATTTTTTTTCAATTACTGATGCAATTCTATTGTGTTAAGACATTAACCTCAAAATAGTTCCTATAGTGAGTGGGTGTAATTTGAAAAAGACGTTCCATCAAGGAATTACAATACCTAAAGAAACCTGACTAAACATTAAAGATGCCAAGTATGTGGGATGTCGTCATTTCCATTTAAGGACTTTGTCAACAATGTAAATATATTCCAAGTATAGTGCATACTTTGAGCGGGGGTCATAACTACATACTCATAGCAGACAGGGTGTGAATGAACGTTAGGGAACATCTGCTTAATCAAGAAAACGTTCATCAGAATATAACGAAACTTATAATGTTATAATACCCAATTAAGTAAGAAAGTTTTTTGGATTTTAGATTGTGAGATTACATAAGATAATAAAAGTTCAACTAATTCGAAAGTTATACCTTCGAGACACTAAAACATTTAAATGGACGCCCACTCCAGTTCAATATCTCAAATAGTAATTAATTAGATAATAATAGTACAAAAATTTGAGTAACTGAAAAATTAAAAAATATTTTAATATGTAATCACTTAAGGGATGGCATGGGACATACATAGTTGTATAACAACATTTGTTTGTGTTTGTTGAAAACGAAGCCACCTTATTTAAAATTCATCCAATTTACGCCTACACACTACGAGTACCTATGGATTATTCGAATTAAATTCAATTAAAAACAATGCTAGTTTGATTAATTAACGAACAAGTATAAAGAGGAACACCCACAAGCAATAAACAAATAAAGAAATATTGTAACCCTGTTATTAATTGACATAAAATGGGACGAAAACAAAAGAATCATCTCCTAGAATTATTAATCGATTAATAATTATTATCGAATGAATAATCTTTTATTTGCAACAGTTATGTCTCAGATCGTTAGCAATTTCTTAATTAAAATAAATTGACTCTTGATGTCTTTCAAATGGTGGTATCTGCGAACTTTCGCACTTGTAACTTTTCGTCCCGTATGCAATAATCATAATCAGGGCTCGGAACTTTAGGTAATTGCATATTCGTTGGGAAAGCGCATATTGTAATTCTGGTTTGACAAAAATTCGTTTCGTATTACGTACATTTGCAATATAAAAGTTTTTGTCGCATAATTTTGCATATTTTGTTAATTTTTGGACAAACTCGCATATTTTAAGTTTAAGAACATATAATTGCATATTTTGGCGATTTAAAGAGAAAAAAAAAATTCGTATCTAAATTAATTGTATTGTACTCGATCACATAATTAAATACGACCTAGAAAATGTTAGTTGAAGGTGTAAAATAGTATGCCCCGGGCGGCACATTTTTAGGGGCGGCATTAATAGGAAATTGGGTTAAAAAAAGTCATTCAAAAATTTTTTGGGGCGGTATTAAGGGCGGCAAAAGAAATTTTTTTTTTGAAATTTCATCAATTAGGAAATAGGATTAAAAAAAAAACTCATTCAAAAACATTTTTCATGTTCTAGTTTCAAATATTTATTCTTATTTTTAATATTTTTTTATTTTTTTTTGTTTTAATAAATAATGTTAGCAGCTACAACTTTCTTCATTTGTTATTAAGATCAAACAAAAAATTGCATATTTTTTTGTTCTTTTTGTATTATCCTAATTTTTACTGCATATTATACCGCATATTATTCTGTTTTTTAACGCATACGTATGCACATATTTCATTGTTTTTTAGCGCATAAAGTTCCGAGCCCTGATCATAATAATTATTGTATAATATTATAATCAATAGAAATAATGTTGTTCTGGTCAGGGCCAATAAATCGAATTTCAAATCTTCTATAGGAAAAGTACAATAAATTTGTATATGACATTTTTAACTGTTTTTTCGTTAATTATTATAATTAACTATCAATAAATTACAAGTGACTATGTATATGCACCTACTATTTAAAAATACCTAATATTTTAGCGTAACCAATGCAATGTGATTGGATTTCATTGCTTTATTATATTCTTTGGATTTCTCTTCCAAGTTTTTGTGTGCTATATTGAGAGCCCCTGGCTTTTATATGCCCCACGGGTATGTATGCGTTATACAATCAAAAGAATTTTATAATAGTACTGAAAGAGTTTTGGTACAAAAAAGATGAACAATGTTGAAAAGGTTTGTGATACAAATTTCCTTAATAATAATTAATGTATAAACTGCTTAAATTATTCTAATTGTATAGTTTTGATTTGACAGTGAATAATGGAAGAACGGTTTTAATCTATTATAAACTAACAAAAACAATATCGTTATTAATATTTTTTTTACGTTATGTCATACGGAAAAAATATGTTAATCAATTTTTCAGTAATTTATAGACGATAATTTTTCCAATACAAGTCATTTTTTCTTTTTTTACTTTGCAAAATAACCAATTTTAATTTGTAATTTGTACCTACACGATTGTCTTCTCTTTAGTTACATTTTTTTGCAAAACCTTTATTGTACTTTTGCATGTTTAACAATAATAAATTAAAGAGGAAATATCAAGTATATGGGAAAATTCAAACGCGGGAAAAAATTTACGATTGAAGCCTTTTTCATTCTTACAAATGAAATATAATAAGTCAAGCAGCGGAAGTACGAAAATATTTGAAAATTAAGCAACAATACGGAATGAAAAATAATATTTCTATATCTGCGATAACTATGTATGCACAGGATACATGATTATACTGCAAATAATATGCATTATTGTGAATGTGATTGCTAATATAGGTAAATCCAATTCATTTAAATATTTACTTACGAAACCGTGAGATCGAAAGTACCGTCTAATCTGAATTATAATATTGAGGTTTTTTGAATTAAAGCAGAAAAAAGTTGGAAACGTTGTATGTAGATAGCTCAGACATGCTAAATATGCAGGAAAAATTAGTTCTGGAACATAAAGGGTCTTGCCGGATAAGTATGTTAAAAATGCTCCTGCGGAATTATATTATGGTGGCAATTTTTTTACAAAATTTGTTATGTAAAAAGTTAGTCGTGTGCAAAATTTCATCCTTTCAATTAAATTTCTGTTGACTTTAGAAGGAAAATACTGTTTTTCACATTTCTTTATTTATTTTGTAGTACTAAAAGATATCCAAAAATCTTTCAATTTAAAAATGTCCAAAGAAGCATGAAAATAATTTTTGGACTTCCTTCGTAATTAAATTCAATGAAATAAGAATTGATCAAATTCTTAGAATTTTAGAATTTTCCGATTACTCCAAGAAAATTTGACATAATTTTGCTTTAGAATTCCTACAAGTTAAAATAAAAATCTCAAAATTTCGCTTGCAACACCTTCAAAAATTAGGAATTTTTAAAATACATGCATGCTTTAACTAAGTAAGTTAATGTTAGCAACAAATATTGGTAATAACAAGTTGATAAGAATTGTTGCTAACATTAACATACTACATAGTCAAAGTACGGATCTATTTTCAAACATCCTAATTTTTGAAGGTGTTGCAGGCGGAATTTTGAGATTTCTTTTCAAATTGTAGAGATTACAAAGCAGAATTATGTCAAATTTTCTTAGAGTAGTAGGAAAATTCTAACATAGTTAAATAATTTTTAAATAAGTTGATCAATTTTTATTTAGTTGAACTTAATTGCGAAGGAAGTCCAAAAAATTATTTTCACGTTTCCTAGGATATTTTTGATTTTTCGAACATCTCTTTTAGTACAAAATAAATGATGAAATGTGAAAAAACTGCTTCTTCTTTCTAAATTCAACAGGAATTAAATTGAAAAGCTGAAATTTTGGATACAACTGTCTTTACATAGTAAACTTTGTAAAAAAAACTGCCTTTGTAAATAAAAAGGGGAATTTTTAACATACTTATCCGGCGAGACCCTATATTATAAAATACAAATCAATGAAATATGCAGAAATTATCCAAAACAAGCAAAAGTCGCTTACAATTGCCCTTCCTAGCCCTATCGTCACCCTATCAAAATTACGATTATTGAATCTAGTACTAACAGAAAACAGATAATTTCCAGTACTTTATTTAAACAAGAACAGGTGAACTTAAAAATTAAGACAGTAGACTTCAATCTAAAAAAAATGTCACAACTGAAAATTATACCTTTTAAAATTTACCTTATCGCTTACAGAAAAATTTTATCACTCAAAATAAAACATTAGCCATTTAATTTTAATAAAAAAAATGACATATTTAGAATTACAACTTACAACTATTAACAATATACCGGGTGACCGGCCCCCGATGTGAACATAGGAAATTAATTTTTCTTTAATTCCTGCTTCCCATCAGAACGGATAGGAATGAAAAAGGTATCAAATGAAAGAGTTTTATTTTCCGCGTCTAAAGACACTCAACACTTGATGTTTTGTTCTTTAATAATGTTAAAAATGTAGCATTACAACAATAGATTTTTTAAAAATCAGATTTGCTTTGGATGGTTGAACTGTCAAAACTTGCGTTTAAAATTAGTTTTTAAACAAAAACAATTGCAATGAATGAAGCAAGGCATCTATACTCTGTTTACCCAACAGATGCACCAAGGCTCCTCCCCAAAAATATAAGCCAATGAGCGCATCAACCAGTTTTACACGCTAAAAAAATTTACATAAAAATTCAAATGATTGTATGACGTTAAGAGGGCGCCTTTAAAAAACAAGTTTCAAAAGGTGGCGCGCCCTAAAATATTAATCTTTTCTACTCATCTGTTCACCAATACAGAATTCTAATAATTTATAAAAGTCATATGAATAAACGATAACTAATTTAGGTAATGAGGAAGTATGAACTTTCAAAGTTACATATTTTTAAAAATATTCAATATTTCCAAATATGAATATCTTTTTGGAATATACTTGTAAATATTCAACATTGGAAGTTCAAACTTCCTCATTATCTAAATTAGTTATCGTTTATTCATATAACTTTTATAAATTATTAGAATTCTGTATTGGTGAACAGATGAGTAGAAAAGATTAATATTCTAGGGCGCGCCACCTGTTGAAACCTGTTTTTTAAAGGAGCCCTCTTAAAAATTAATTTATAGGTTAAAAAAACTATGACGTTAGTGTTGAAAACTGGAGTTTCAAAATTCGACCAATGGAAAAATTCTATTCGAATATCTCGCCCGTTTTTAGGGAGGAGCTTCGGTGCACATGTTGGGTAAACAGAGTATAATTAGGTCTATTCTGTAACTTTAGCAACTTGCTAAAAATGAGCAATATTGCTAATTATTGTAAATAACTATGGTTATGCAAGCAATATTGCTCATTTTTAGCAAGTTGCTAAAGTTACAGAATAGACCCGAATATCTATTTAAAAGTGATTTTGTCATTTTATTTTGAGTTTTTAACAATGATCAAAGACGGTCGGAGCATGGTGGTCGAATAAGTTGACTATGAACACTAAATGCCCGGTTCGAATCCGGGTGAAGTAAGAACTTTATTCTGGCCGTCTCTCTGGTCCTCCAGGTTGGGGGTTCTACGTCGGGCTTGCTCCTCGTCTAGGTAAAAAATGTAAAATGCTAACAAACCAAACACCAATTCGCAAGGTTGGTAGTTGGGCTCGGATAACGTTGTAATGCGTTTCAAAAACCGATTATATCACAACAATGATCAAAGAACAAACCATCAAGTGCTGGGTGTCTTTAGACGCATAAAATAAACTTCTTTAAATTGATACTCTTTTCATTTTAATCCGTTATAATGGGAAGCAGGAATTTAAAAAAAATCAATTTCCCATGTTATTTCCCTAATTCCTATGTTCACATCGGCGGCCGGTCACCCGGTATAGGCAGAAAAAATTGTCACAATTATAAAATGTGTAGTTTTACTGTAATTCCAAATGCATACATTTGATATAAAATGCATCCTCAACTTATAATTGGAGATGAGATTTTTAGGTTGCATAAATTCAAAAAAAGGCACTTTGCTACAGCTACAAATATATTAAGTAAAAATGTTATATAAGGCCATTAAAATTTTATTACCTAATTGACGTATTTCTTTACCTAAAATACAAAACACCAACTTTAAAATAGTCTTTATTTTAACTATAAAATACCTTTATGGATCACGACGTTGCTTTACTGATAACAGTCGTTCAGCACTCGAACTTTTGCGTGTGACAACTTGCTAAAAACGGTCACAATCACCACAATTAAATTTTAAATGCGATGTTCATATGAGATGAAGGAGGTCATGGGAGTTTCGCTCATACAAAATTCAAGAAACAAAGTGATGCTATGCTAAATTGAATGTGGATTGGGTTAGAGCAGTCAAAGTTCATTATACTTCGAGCGGCAATATCAAATAAAAATGTTATTTTTAATTGATTTACCACCGTTATTAAAGGATTCCGGTCTCGAGCTTAGGTTAAAGTTAGTTTATGTTATTTATTTCGTAAAAGAAGCACATTTTTTATTGTTGACGGTCTCTAAGTCCTAGGAGGTGCGCGGAGCTTAGCTTTTAGTACTATTTTGGTTCACTGGGCCTTTATCTATCATAAGAGACGATCAATATGGGAAGAAGTTGCAAAAGAAATGAATTTTATTTTGTCATTTTACTTATACTACACTGACGTGTAGTAACCACTTCACTCGTATGAAAGATATCGTACGAGCACGCACGTTTAAAATATCGCACGGATAAGCATCCAATGTAACCTCAGCTGTCCGGTTCGACTCAGGATGAAGTAAGAACTTTATTTTGGCCGTCTTTCTGGTCTTCCAGGTTTGGGGGTTCTACGTCGGGCTTGTTCCTCGTCGTAGGTAACAAATGTAAAATGCTAACAAACCAACACTAATTCGACGAGGTTGGACAACGTCGCAAGACGTTTTGAAATCACAATTTCAGTAGAAATTTTTAAAATCGTGGACCCGGTTGGCATGCTCATCTCCCAACATTTAGGTTACATCTAACATAATTTTTTACATTGATTAATATTGATTCATTTTTTAATAGCTCAAGGGCCAAGCCAAGATGGCTATAATTTTTTAAGGAATCTTAAATGTTCTATCAATCTTATTATTGATTATGATTACTCAAGGTAATTTTTCGATAAACTATTTTATGAATTCTCACGTTTATTATGGTTTATTTTAAAATTAAATTTTTTTGAAAATATTATCATCCGCAGTACAGTGCATGTACAGTGACGCAGCCACGATTTTTAATGTGGCAAAATATTGTAGGAGCCCCTCATCCCTCAAACTATAAACAAATAAAATCTTTATAGGAAAACTTTTTGATCAGTAAAGAATATAGTTTGAATTTAATTTAATTGTGCAGAACTCTCAACAATATTGTTTGTAGTGGTCAATGAAAACAGTAAATGGTAATACCTCTTAATTTACCATTTGTATTTATGTTTTGCCGTAGGAAAGTCCTCTAAACTTTGTTAGAAAACATGTTGAAAAGACATGTCTATAATAATAATAAGATGTGCTTTTGTTGTAATGTTTACAACTTGTATACCAAAAATAAATATCTAAATGATGCAAAAATTTCATTTAAAATTAAGATTCATGGATTCGGATTATTGTAAAATTCTTAATTAATATGTATGGTAGGTAGGTACTTATACGTACTTAATATTCCGTACTTCATACATGATACACTATCAATTTCAGTAAGAATAATTACTATTAATGGTATATTATTACATCATTAACCAACCCAGAAGTTTAAAATGCATACTACTTTTAGTACCATAGCATAAGTTTAATATACTACAACAGGGGTGGGAAAACTTTTGTGGATCACCACGTTAATAAAATTATAATGACAATCAATGGTCTACTCTGTTGCTAATTATATGAAACATTAGTAAACAAAAAAAACAAGCTGTAAATTAAAATACGGTATTTTAAATAGTTTTTTAATTGGCATTTTATTTCATGGAGAAGCGCGGGCGATTATAAACCTCTACGCGGTCGACGTCTTGGCCATTCCCTGATATTATATACTCGTACAAATTAATATTAAACAAAAAATTAAACCACTGATGCAAAATGAATCGCAAATTATTATAGCAACGTATACGTTACTAAATAAATTCTCGAAAGTCAGGTTTTAATTATAAACTAAATCTGATAAAATTTTCGTTAACTTAAATTATGAATAGGTAAGTATATAATTTTGGGTTACATAAATCTTCAAAGTCTTTTAGATAAGTACATTCAACACTCTCGAAATATGAATAAACATTCATCAAAATGTAAAGCTCTCACAGACGTTCAAGCTGTTCCATAATTATGTGACGGATATGTGACAAACCGAGTAAAATTTATATTTGTCTCACTTCACAAGTGAAACACATAGTATATCGGCTTGTCACATAACTATGAAATAGCTTGAGGGTATGTGAGGAGTTTAATGCGCGTCGAAACACTGTATTCTATTGTTACAAAAAAATTATTTCGACTAGCTTAGACTAAAATCAGCAAAAAAGAAAAAAAAAAAAAGGAAGAAACGAAAATATAAACAGCAACTGAAACTCACCCATAACTCCTAACTGTTGTGGAGTAACATGGGTAGTACCTCCCAATTCAAGTGTGGCATTTCCTCCATTAGTATTACTACCAGATGCCAATGAATTTTTTTCACTGCCAATAAACAATGAATTTCGGTGCTTTTCACTATAACCACTCCTTCTCCCACTACTTGCTATGCTTACAACTTCTGAAATAAAATGAAATGAAACATATTAGCAGAATTTATTCATTTCAGTATTGTTATGACCAATTACCATCCAATTTTGGATGGCACAAAGGTTTTTGTTACAGAAAAGTATTTATCATATCAGTCAGATATTAGAAAAAAAATTTGTAGCATATAATATTGAAAATAAATAGGATCCTTTGAGATTTTTTTTTAATTTTAAGAGCAAAAGCTTTCCTAAAGCCATTTTTGAAATTTTACAGAAAATTCTACTTATGATAAGCTTTCATTCAATGAGATGGTTGTTATACCTACAAAATTTGTTCTAGTGTCTTGGTAAAAGTTATTCATTTTCAAAAATTCTTTTCATCACGAAAATATAGATTCATTTAAGAAAAATCATTGCCTGCAGATGATCTGAACAAACCCATCCAATTTTTAATTTATAACATAATATTTGTAAACTTTAATTGAAAAATTCCCTCAAGCTTAGAATGCCAACCCTAGCTTTCACCAGAGATTTAAAAAGTCGTTCTCTCCAAAGTATTATATATTTTATTAATGTAGATACGTTTTGCCCTCTTCAAGATCTGATAAAATTGAGACCAAAATAATTTATTGTATAGAGAGGAATGGCTTATCAAAATAATTTGAATCAATGTTATATTATTAGCACCATCATAATAACCTACAAGAAACAATAAACCAACTGTGATAACCTGATTACCAATTTCAAAGCATAGCATTGATCTTGAATATAGGTCGATTAATAATGAAAATCGATAACGACTTTTGATTGCATTGTGCACGTGAAACAATGACAAGCTGAATAAAAATATGAAAAGAATACAATAACAATATTGATAAACCACACTCCAAGACATGCTTTATTTAAAATAAAAAGCACGCTTTTAACATTATTAAAAAATAATTTAATAATCTACCTATTCAACATTTTATTTAATCATTGCAACGAATTATAATTATGAAACATAAATCAGTTTCATAATTATATATCCCAACAAAACTTATTAAAGATTAGAAATTATTGGACGATCATTTTATGCAACAACTGCAAATAATTCGGAATTTTTTTTATTTAAGTATCAGTTAAAGAAGAAAACAATTCAATTAATTACTATGTTAAATTAGCTCATTTTGTTAAATTTGGAATCCCCATTAATAACAATTACATTATTTGGAGAATAAGTACAAACATTTTTTTTTAAATAATAAGAACTCTTACTGGAGTACCACGTTCAAAAGATACTATCAAATTTTTAAATAAAAACTCATTGCCATAATCTTTAGCCTTTGGCCTAATTCTTTACAATTTAAAATTTTTGTGAACTTGTGAAAAGTGAAAGCTATCTCAATGCTGTTGAACGGCTAGGAAAGTTAAAAAAAAATATGATAGAAACATAAAGTAATGTCAAAGTTGATAAAGTTTGTTAAATTTTCTAGTAAAACGTTCACGATTTTTCCTATTTGCAAGATTGGTATGGTTTATAACAAGTGGTTTTCATCATCCGAGATAAATTAATTTATATTATTTATGTGTCATCTCACAAATGAAACAAAGAAGCAACTTTTTTTTTAATTAAACGTTAAATATTACAGTACCCAAGTTATCGTTTTTTTTTTCAAATTACTTGAAGCGAAATAATAATTTTAACCTTCATAAAAAAATACTTAGTATGGAACTATAAAAAAATTACTATGTTATATAACCACATCATAAATTTTTCCTTCAGTTTTCCCCCTTTCGCAGCAGGTAATTCAAATTGCACTTGAAAATTGAGAGGACAATTATTCAATAAAAAGTGTAAATGTTACGACCTGTTCAAAATTACAAGTATGACCTTGATCTAGTTTTTGCCCTTGACTCATATTGAGAACAATGAAGAATAATTTAGTTATAACTTTATTTACCACTATAAATTAGTGCATAAAGAAAATGCAAATTATGTCGAATTGTTCACAAACAAACAAACAAATACAATTTTTAGTTATTAAAATGTTATTGGAATTCCTGGATATGCTTTTATTAATTTTTGAAATCCCTTTCTTTCTTTCTTTCTTTCAGAAACGGTCATTAGCATGGCGGTTAAGCGCACCGACTGCTAATACAGAGAACCCGGTTCGACTCCGGGCGAAGTAAGAACTTTAGTCTGACCGTCTCAGTCAGGTTTGCAATGGCAAACCACCGGGGTGTAATCTGCTATGAGAAGAAGAAAACGGCTCACCAAACTCTCTTTAGGGTAAAATGACCGAGAAAGAAAGAAAGAATAAATAAAAATGAACCATTTATTGTAAAGAATAACAAGTCAACCACCATTTATATACAGAGTGCGATGAATTCCTGATAGCGACTTTAATGACAAAATGTTAGAAACGTTACAGTCTTCATCATTTCAGCAACCTCTTGTAGATTGAAACCACAAACAGGCTTGGAGGATAAGTTGCGAAATGTTATTGGAACTCCTGGAGATGCTTTTATTAATTTTTGAAATCCTTATCAAATGGGTAATTTTTATTTATATAATATTTTTTAAAAATATTCGAATTAATTTTTCGTATAAATTATTTCAAAAATTTAAAAATGAATGAATTAAATGTATTATTAGGTAAGTAAGTATAGTAATTTATTGTTGACCTTACTTGAGTAATGAATTTATTTTCATTAGGGTTTTAGTATCGGAGTTATTGGCTCATTATTATGAAGGCTTTTTCTAGAGATACCTGCAAGTGTGACACCCTTTTATCACCTTGATTCTTCTTCTTCATTCATAATAGCTATTCCATCCATTTTTGGATTTAGTATGCTTTTTCATTTTTAATAATGAAGGTTAGGCCATAACTCACCACGCTGGCCATGCGGGTTGGCGAGTATAGTCCGCATATCGATTTTTGGACTATAGTTGTTTTATATCAGTAGCAGCTGGCTAGACTGGCCTTCTGATGTCCCTGTAGCTCTGTTTTTTGGTAACGGTGGCAATTCGTCAACTGAGGGGGACCACCGGCTTAACGTACCCTCCGAAGCACGGAGACTTGGTCATACGAAAGTTTGACTCTTCCCAGGTTTGAACACCCCGAATTCGCATCCAATTGTGTTCGCTGCAAGGCAATGAGCGTCTCTTATTGATTAGGCTTTTAAAATTTTACTGTATTTCTCTTTTGGCATGTTTGGAACCTCAATGTAAACACTTGGATATCAGTTTAAATTGACTTAATGTAAAGTTTAAATTGATTTAAATTTAATTAGTCTCTGGCTACATAAAAGCTCGATTAGCACAGACAAGAAAAACAACTGCATCTCCCTTTTTCACCCCCCCCCCCATATTAACGCTCATGGTAAAAAAACTTTGAAATTTTAACTTTCATATTTATTTATTAGACCTGTAATGTAGCAGCTACTGATCCACCCTGACAGTTATGCAACACAACATGCACCTTAAACAAAGAATTAATAATTTTACAAAATTTTTATATTTTAAAATTTTCAAATAATAAGCGAATGCATTTTGGAAGCCTTAATTATGTTCTAAAACTGATACAGTAACCCTGAGATTTTATTTTATATCAGCAGAAAAGTTAACACAATTGACAATTACTTACTAAATTTTGGTGCAAAAAAACCATTGGTAGTAATAAATTAAAATTAGTGAATATGTTATATTCTAAATAATCGTTTAATCCGCAAAATTTCAATTAATATGATATAAATATTTATTACAATTGATTTATAAATTAACACAAACATTTTAGGAATTAGGTGCATTGCACTTCAATATTCAATAAAAGGGAGTAAGAGATAATAAATAGTTTAATTAAAAAAAGGGAGTAAACTATGATAATATTAATAAAAAAAACTAATAAAAAACTTGAAGAAGTACAAAGATGTAATCTTGAATATTCATAACAATAAAAATGCATACATTTTCCCACAAATGTATGACTTGTTATGCCTTACATATTCTTCACAACATCCTCATTAGAATCTCAAAGGAAGTTAGAATTTCACATAACAGAGTAAATTGTAAAATATATTAAACAAATATGTATCTGTGTCGTAAAGTAATATTTAGTTCATAGTTACCTCCGTTCATAACCGAACGTACTCTTCTACCAAAATGTCTTCTAACTTTAGTAGGATCAACAACTTGTTTCTTCCTTTTTAAATAATGTGTTAAAACTCCTACCAACCCCGCACCAGCAGCAACAGAAATAGCAAGAATCTACAAAAATACCGACTGTCAAGTTCAACATGAAATCGAACAAATTTATGCAAGGCTTACCTTTTGTGATGTAGTCAGATGCATATCTCTAGGCAAAACCTCTCTAATAACTTTTAAATGTTCTGTAGCACTACTTAAATGAACGAGTAAAGACATTTTTCCAAAAAGGTTAGGCGTTTCGAGGTTAGAAAATTAATAAACAATTACAAATAGTTATAAATTTACCACTAAAACTCTTTTACACTTTAAAAATTACATAACGCATTATAATTGACACTTTATCGTTATAAAATTTGAAAGAAAAATTTAAATCCAGTCAGTAACTAACTTAAATATCGCGCTAGCACAAACTTCAAATCAAAAATAGAATGAGTTTATTGGACGAAATACCGGTGGGCAGAGGCGTACTGGAATAAGTAAAAGGGATAAATACCGACAATGTCGTCAGATCAATTAATTATGATCTTGCGGAATCTATTTTAAAGATTTTGGCTAGTAACTTCTGCAATTTAAAAAACTTGACATTTTATTTCGTTCCGAGAATGTCAATTAATCTTCTTACGACCAGTGGCGGCGATAATCACTGGGTGACTCCCCCGCAAACACGAAATGACATTGAAACAGCAAATTATATAAACCGAACTAAAGTAATATGATAATAAATGAATATAGTCTATAGTCGATGGGTCAATACAGTTTTTGTTAAATAATAGGAATCGCGATGTGATTGAGTTTTTTTATACTAATTTTGTTCAGAATAAATTGAGTATAGTTTTATTATTGAATTTTTTTATTATATTTCAACGAGTACTTTTTTAATAATGGTTCTGTAGTAAAATAAGTCTTATCGGTAGTGTAACTATAGGATACTGGGGATTCTTGCTGGAATGGATTGTTTGAAAAGATCGGGACGTGTGGTCACCTTAGGCGTATTTTCACGAGGCATTTTGGTTAACCAAAAGTAACCGGTTAGATTCAGCGGCGGCTCTTGCAAGATTTTTAAGTGGTGCGAAATCTCATTTTGGCGCCCCCCCCCCCCGTCGAGTAAAACGTAAAAAGAAACAATATTTATTTGAAAAGAAGTTATTTTTTATTATTAATCGGCATTACATTCAAACAGAATATTACCATCTCTTAACCGAGATTTACAAATCCTTTTGTTGGGGTGGATTAGTCCCCGTTGTACAAATGTATTATATTCAAATTACTACAATTCTTTCTCATTTTTTTCATAGATCTCTGTGTTCCTTTATCTTCTCTACGATCCTTCTCCATCCTTTTCTATCTCGCACAGTCTCTCTCCAGTTCTCCACTCCCATCGCTCTCAAATCGCTGTATATCTCCTCTTCCCGTCTCGTCCTTGGTCTTCCTCTCGGTCTGTCGAGGTCTGGTCTCCATTTCATGGTGCGTTTAATTGCTCTATCTTCATCTGCTCTTTCGACGTGTCCAAACCAACCTAATCTCATCGATTTGATATGTCTTACTATCGTTTTTCCTTGAAGTTCAGTTTCTATTTCTTCGTTTGTTCTTATTTTATATCTCTCTTCATTCATCTTGTTCAGTCCCAGAATCTTCCTAATTATTTTCCTCATTTGAAAAGGAGTATTTAAACAAATTAAGAAATAAAAATTAACTACAAAGCCACTTTCCTTGCTTTTGCCCTTGCAAATTTCAAAAAAATATATTTTTTTTTCCAAAAGAAACCCAAATTATTAATTTTTTCGAAATATTTTGTCATTTTGGCGCCTCCCTTAGGATGGCGCCCGGTGCGACCGTACCGGTCGCACCGCCCTAGAACCGCCGCTGGTTAGATTTTATGTCATTTTCGCGACGAACGGTTAGAGGGGAGGTAGTTTTTGGTTAAAAAGTTACCCAACCAAAGTTAACCAAAGACGACCGCTCAAAATCAGTGGTTACTTTTTGCGGTTGCTTTGCTAGTACAAATGTGCGCCACAATTTAAATTTTAAAGTAGGAAGTGGTTCTAAACGTTCTAAAGACGAGGATTTGAGGTTATGTTAAATTAGAAATTGTGGTGGGGGACTAACCAAAGTTGACCAAAAGTAACCGAGCGGTACTAACCGGGATCCTCGCGAAAATACGCTTCTTAGTGTAAGACGGTATGTATACGGTATAATTTTTTATCAGCGGAATGATGTAAAGCATGCATCGATATATAGAGCAGAAACCGCTTCGGTTCTCTCCGCTGCGGACGCTCCTACCTAGCCGTTTTGACTAAAGCTGTAGGTACTAATTAAAGATATCCCCTAGACCGGCCCTACTCGGCAAAGTATGCTATCGGGAAGGAGATGGATCTCTTTTATTTTCGGCAAATTTAAGCTAAAAATATCCATAAACAATGATTTTTAGCTCAATGTTAATGCTTCCATCTCGCTATCCTATATGCCATAGCATCTCATTGTTTACAGAGTTTGGTGGAGGCACAGCCTCCAAAACCTCTTTCAACATCTCAATTGATGGAGTATACTTAGCGAGCGTGGGGCCTTAGTGCTAAACTACACAAGCGTTATTTCCGTCGCGTATTGTCCGTCGCGTATTCTCCGCCGGATCGCAAACCCCACGTTTAAATGCAGCAAACTACACAAGCGTAATTTTCAACGTTTAAAAAGGCGTGGTTTTTACTACGCGACGGAGAATACGCGATGGAAATAACGCTTGTGTAGTTTAGCACTTAGGGGGCCTTAGCATAGCACGAAGTCCCCAGTTACATAATATATCTACATTCAGTTAGTTATAGGTCCATGACACTAACTGACGATTTTTAAATCGGGTTTAAGTGGAAAAGTGTCACTTCTTTCGAATCGATTGAAAAAATTATTTATTGCCTTACGAACGCAGATTTCGGTGCGTTATCGCCGTCACTGTCTACAGCAGTGGTTACCCTACCTAACAAAAACCCCATAGTTCATTTTTAAGATAACGTTGATAAACTAAAATTTTCAGCAGTTATTTTAATCTTGCATCACTTGTAGTTTGGAGTAGCGATTATTTTATTTTATTAAAAAAAATAAAAATGTTCAAATTATTTTTAAAGTCTATTCCCTAAAAAATCCGCGTACGTACCGTGCGTACTTCTATGTGTGTAGTTTATTGAAGTGTCAAAAACAAAAACGAAATTGTATTTGAGTGGAAGGGTCGTGAACAATGTGAACATATATTTGAAATTTCATTTTTAAAATAGTGGTAGATCGATTAAGACATTTTTAAAATGTGCTCCATTGAAGAAATACCAGACGAAGTGTTAGAATTTATTTTGTGTCAAGTTTCGCATTACAAAGATTTACACAGTTGTTTATCTGTGAACAGAAGATGGAGAGGATGTGTTTTGAGTACGAATTTTTTGCTTAATCATGTTTCTAAATTTAATACTCTTTGTTGTTAGATGTGGTTAAGATTAAAGAACGAAATATTCGAAAGGCAATTAACGATCTCAGTATTTCTTGGGAAACTTTAACTCCCATAACTTCAGCTCCAACAATTACCAAGAGATATTCACATAGTGCTGTGATACATGATGATTCTATGTACGTGTTTGGTGGATGTGCTGCTGGCTTCACAACTTTTAATGACCTGTGGAGATTCGATTTAACTTTAAGGGAATGGGTTAGACATCTCACCATGGGAAGTTATCCCTCACCAAAGGCTTGTTGCTCGTTGATATGCCATAACGACCTTCTGGGTATTAAATTTAACTATTTTTTGTTTTGTTTTGATGCAATAGTTGATTATTATTCTGTTTAGTCTTATTTGGTGGTTGGACTCATCCACCTTCGTTTCCCTTACATCAAACATTACATTTGTTTAACGAGTTACATGTTTACGATGTAACAACCAATCATTGGACTTGTATTAATAGTGATTTATCGCCTCCTCCAACGGCAGGCCATTCTGTATCACTACATGGTAATTGGATGGTTATTTTTGGTGGTCTTCAGAAAGGAGACCATGTTGTACATTCAATCAAAACGAATGAGATTTGGAAGCTTAATTTAGATACCTGGGTATGGCACAAACAGGAAACTGTAAATGGTAACCATTTATTAACTTTTTAACCAACTTCAAATCTTAATCTCTTTCTATCACATTTAGAAGCTAGACCAATTGCACGGTATGCACATTCCCAAATTGAGGTAGACAACGAACACCTCTTAGTAATGGGAGGTACAGGTGGAACAGGAATTTTTTATTCCGATATATGGTTGCTCAAAATGACTGGGCCTTTATGGAGGTGGGTTCAAGTTGAATTGCGAAACACATCCGATGGACCTCCTCATTTGTGGTCTACACCTGCTTGTAAGGTAACTAACCAGACAAAATATTTTTTTATATCCAAGGGCGTAGCAAAATAATATGGTTACATCTGCCCTGCATGTATTGAGTTGAATTTTTTATAAGTTACTGTCATTATGAGATTATGACAGATACATTTCTAAAATATTAACCTCCAATATTAAAAATATAAATTTTCAAAATTGAGCAAAAATATTATGTTGGGGATACATAATATAAGTGCTTGAAACCAAAAATTAATATAAATCTGATAATAGGTCTGTCAACAAACGTTTTTTTGTGGAAATAATTTAGGACAAGCTGGAATAAATCCTGTGGTAAAATATAAGGATATAAGTCGAATTATACATTTTTATTTATTTTTCAATCATAGAGGGTGAAATTTCATCTTTAATTTTAAATAAAAGGTTTTTTTTTAAAATTTTTAATGCCAATATTATGAAGAATCGATTAATTTATTATTCGCAACCCTTAACTTCTTAGTAAACACTGAATTTTCCACAGAAATTTTATTTTTGAGTTGGCAATCTGGCACCCACTTATGTTAGTTGATTTACTTCCCCCTTATTTTTCTATGCTTAAAATTGATTTTTGAATTAATTGTATGGTAATTTTCAATATAAATAAACATTATCAAATTTTAATAACCAAATAATATGCAATATTTGCAAAAATTGTTTTTGTGATTATGATACTTCAGTTGAGTGGGGAAAGAAACTTGAATTGATTAGCAAACGATAAGGTTGCCGTCGAATTTAATAAAATGATTTCATTTTTTTTGCAGTTTTCATTAAATATTTCAATTAAAAATATGTTACATACAATAATTGCATTAGGCCAGGCTTTCGAGAAACTTATTATTTATTTTTCAAACAATTGTTTTCTGCCCCTGGAATCACAAAAACATCCTTTATAATTTCTAACTTCAAATCTAAGCTCTGATGACCTTGAAAATTTGTGTCTAAAATTTGTGTCTATGGCGCAATTAACATGGAACATGTTTTAGCGCTCGTTATCTGCCAAAAAACCCACACCAAAAACCGACACTAAAAACCGACACCAAAAACCGACACCGAAAACCGACACCAAATTAACATATCATAACAACGGATGAATCAAAGCAAAGTAAAGCAAAGCAAAGACAAAAGCAAAGACAAAAGCAAAGACAAAACCAAAGACAAAATCAAAGACAAATGCAAAGACAAAACCAAAGACAAAATCAAAGCAAAGACAAAATCAAAAACAAATACAAAGCCAAAACAAAACCAAAACTAAACAATGCACGCTGTACCTGCTCCAACGTGTCATATTGTCACGTTTAAAACCCTCTTGTAGTTTAAGGTTCATCCTTGAACCCTAATTTATTAATTAGACATCGTATATGGCTTGGGTTTTAATGGTTCAGTACCATAATTACTCTTCGAAGGGGGATTTAGTACAACTCATAATAAAACGTGTCTTCCACAATATACATTTAATAATTAATATAAATAAAACATTACATAAATAAGAGGCGCATGTGAGATTGGTCGGTCTATTAAATATTCTTAATTATTCATACCCTACGATGATCGGTACGGTGTACCAAGGAGGCAACATCCTTCTGTTGAGTTCGCTTGGCTGGTGGATGTCGATTCGGGCTGTGTTGCTCGTGGATCCTCACAAACACTTAATACACTGACAACTGTTCACTGAAGATTCATGACCGTAGACGGATGACCGAACACTGATCAATCACACAAATCTGTTTCTCTATTTATATTGAAAACTCCACTAGTTATTCCTTTGTTTATCAATTCTTTACATTCCAATGCAATTACATTTCTTAGAAGCATCTTGCATTTTCATGTTTGTTTACTTTATACAATTAGATTCTTGTTATGATTACCAAGAATCTAATTATTAATTATGTGTAACTTGATATTAACAAGTAATTTAATATTATTGAGAAAATATCTTCCTTTTATTAGCGTGACTAATACTGTCATCTTGGAATCTGTTGTCTTATGATTTCGCAATTGTTATGAATCAGCATTTTTTAGGACACTCAACTCGCTTTGATTGGTTGTTGTCGTTGGTCGTACCAACTTAAAATCATCTCCCCTGGGAACGACACCAATCGGGTTTCCAACTTTGGCGAGCACCCGTCCGTGGATGGGCCCTTTCAGCGAACAATCAGCGACGAATGCAGTGAATTTCTGCAACGAGCGGGTTCACGGGATTTGTCTTTGCTCACATTTAACGTTCAAAGTTTAAAAGCGCATAAGGACGATTTAATAACTGATACTCTCCTGGCTTTATCGGAGACGTGGATTAATAACGATGAAAACATCACCTTATCTGGTTACCTAATACAAAAGAGACAACGTTCGATCAGGCGGTGCTACGATTTATGAAAAAGAAAATTGTATGATGTTTTCAACGCCTCGTATATTGATGATATTTGACAAAACGAACAATATAGCGATTGACCCTAGCTCCGAAATTTCTTACGGTTGTGGAGACATCTGTGCTGTGGAAAGTGCGATAAACGGACAACGTGCATTGATGGTTGTTGTCAGTAAAAAATGTCAGTACTTACGTTTTTGCAACAAACCATTCAATTATTGTTATTGCAATAAAGTTGAGGCAGTTGAGAAGGTAGGAGAGACGGTCATTGCCTTGCCTTGCCTTGTTCGCAGTTGGATGCGAACGCGGGGTACCGGGTTCAAATCCGGGGAGAGTCAAACTTTCTTATGACCAAGTCTTCGGAGGGCATGTTAAGCCGGCGGTCCCCCTGGACCCTGGGAAAAAACAGGGCTACAGGCACATCTGAATGCTATCCTAGCAAGCTGCTACCGGATGTAAAACAACTATAGTCCAAAATCGATCTGCGGACTACTCACCAACCCATCTGGCCAGCGTGGTGAGTTATGGCCAAACCAACCTCCATAATATGGAGAGGCTAATGTCCAGCAGTGGACGGAAAAGGCTGATACGCTGGACAAAATTATCGAAGACCTGACAGAGGGACTCTATATAAAGAGTGCCCATTCAATTAACCCGCTTATAAACCAATTAGGCCAGTACGACCCGGCAGCCACCCCAAATTTCCCTAGACCAAAGGTCATTCTTCTGGGGGGCCCATTACCAACCAATCCCAATCATCTCCCCCCCCTTTGTGGCCTTGAGGATCAAAATGAACGTAGGGGAGGGTGACCCCCCCTCCGGTAATAATTCCCAAAACAGGAACACCAATGAAAGTAGACCACCACCCGATGAAGACGAGGAAGATGAACTACAAAACCGATGGCGCATTTAGTTCTAGTAATCCACAAACCTCTCCCCAGCTTGGCTCCAGACCAGTCAGGACAACAATATCAATAGCAGGCACAATCAGAAGCACCACGAGATCATAAGAAGACCCAACAAAAAGAAAACAACGGACAAAAATCAAACTGCAGGAGGGAAAAAATCGATCTGTACCCGCTGATACATAAAAATCAAGCACTAATATAAACGAAATACCAAAATTTTTATTTTTTCAATATTTCTAACTGTTCACTCCCAACCAGTCCATGGTACATTTCTACGATCCAACGATATTTGTTAATAAGCTTATTTATAAATTATCTATTTAATTATTTATATATCAAAATATTTATTTACCTATTTTACCGAGACAAAATTATAAATTGAAAATGATCACAAAGGAAAAATTGTTATGTTAAGTTCAGCTTGTTAAGTTACATGTTTAAATTTTATACTATTGATTGTTGTAAATTGCCCATGGCTCCTCAAACACAATTATTGTAAGTGTTAAAGGAGTCACTAATTAAGTTGTGATAATAAATATGCAGGTGTTGGTAGGCGAATGAAAATCGGTACAGTACTCCAAGTAAAAAATAGTAAAGAGCTGCACTCTTGAGGCGTCACCTCAAGGGGGTTTTCCCAGCTCCAAAAATATGAATGGCTCGAGGCCAATAACAAAAAATCATTGAAAATTCATTTATGAATTACGCAGTCAATGCACCTAACGATGAAGGAGAAAATTGGGCTTAGACCCAAACAAATTGCTCCATCAAAAGCTAATTATTGATACTGATACTGAGAAAGAGAGAGTCAACAGGAGTGACTGTGACATCTTCACTGGATTTTGTGCTATCTTATGAATCAGTTGCGCTTCAGAACTTTATTAATAAAATTATTATCATTATAAAATAATAATTTTATTAATTATTACCAGTAATTACCAACTTAAAAAAACAGATGTCAAATAAATCATTGTATTCGGTATCATGAACAGCAGAGGTAGTTCGGTATCGAAAAACATGTTCCATGTTTAATACATTAGTCAGGTCAAAGACTAAAATAGAAGGAAACCGGGGGTCCAGGGGGCAGAGCCCCCTGGCGAGGCGCGCAGCTCCGAGTTTTTTTCGCTATTTTTGCCCCATCTTCAAAAATATTTGTTTGAAGAGTTTTTCTTAGCCCCCCCCCCCCAAATTTTTGGTTTACGGTCACCGACAACAATGGTAAAGATAACAAGTGAAACTAATTATTCTATAAGTATAAAGCAGCGTTGACATGGGTAGTGAACCACGGCTGTTAGTCACGACCACGGTTAAATACTCCACCATTTCATCATTATCTTTATTATCTTGCTGAACTTCTTAGTTGTCACTGATTCCCAAATGTTGATCAAAGCTGGTGAAATTAACACCACAGGATTTTTTAATTCTCAGCATCAACCTATAGCCAGTACACTATCACTGACACCACGCCCATGAGTTAGCCCCCCAAAAGTTGTCATGTAGGTATTTTAATAATGAATGACTGTTCAATATTCACATCACTTCACATACCAGGCCAGACTTGCTTGTCTGCCGAATAGTAAAAACAGAAATTTATTAGTAAAACAGATCATTTTACTGCATGCAAACAGAATGGTTTCTTGTTATTCAAGCCTAGTTAACAGGTGAGTCAAACTTCAACTAGCAATTGTGCCTAAACGGTATGCGTGGTGAAAAAAGTAGTAAGAATTTATATAAGACTAGGCAGTTCCTCCTATAAGTGTTGAATGTGGTTATTCTTTTAGATTACCCCTAGTTATACACGCAATGAGTTTAACCTGACAATAACCAATGATTGTAAAATCGGACCTAAACAATACAATACATTATTTGACAATAACTCCATACATGCTGTTGCAAATTTACCATCTTTATTTGATTACGCCCTTTTGCACCAAGAATTTAAATTATTTTAATTAATTTTGATAGATAGGAGATAAAGTGGTATTTTTAAGTCGTGGTCGACAAAATAATACACCCCCGGTGATGTACTATTCAAAGAAATCGTGGCTGCCACAAAATCAAAATGAAAATAGGCGCAATGAAAAGACTAAACAAATCGATGTAGACGAAAACGTTAACGGCAAACGTGGTACATTCAACAATGTCAGGAGACAAAATGAAGAACCAACACCAGGCCCTAGTAATTCCCGAAGCAATCATTTTAGGGACAAATTGGTAATTCAAATTAAACCGTGAATTTCAGTAACTGCAATTGCTTAAATTTTAGGTAACAAATAATCAGCCTTCAGGCCGAGGGTTAAACTTGTCAGCTTTTAATGGAGAAATTTCTGTACAGGATAATAAACGCGAACGTCGCCTGAACAATTTAAAAAGAATCGAAGAAAAATTTAAACATCAATTTAAACATAAGGCGGAAATTAAAGAAATTTCTTCCCCTAAGAAACGGAAAAAAAGTGTGTTGGGTTTGTACGTATTGGATATTTCTCATGTTTTAGAAGAAAAACCATATGCGACATGGATGCCGTTAAATAATAACGGGGTGTTTACTGAAGGACCAGAAGAAACACTTTTTTATTCTTTGGTTGCAGGAAAAGCTGAACTTATTATGTTTGGTGGTTTAAAAAAGGACGGAGATGTTACTATTTCATGTAACAACGATAATATGAATAGAATAGTTACTAATTTGGTTCATTTTGTTACAGCTCCTAAGTATATTATCTGAATGTTAATAATTTTAACTAATTACAATTGTATATTGATAATAATTTATTAAATTTTTAAATGTTACTGCAGTGTTTCATAATTTTTTAATAGTTTTTAATAAATATTTTCTAGTTATTTTTTGAATACATTTTTATTTTCTTAGTTTAGCAATAAATAATATCTATTTTCTCTCTTGTATTTTGTTGTATCAGAATTTGAAAACTGGAAATTAAATTAATTTGCTGTTATGCAAACTTTCAATTTGTTATTTACAGCAATAAAGTGATATTTACTTAAAGTCTTTTATAGTAGCTTCTAGAGCCTAGACGGTCAATATATTGTTCAATATTATAATATGCATTATCTATAGTGATGTGACGACTCGAGTATTACTCGGGTTAAAACTCGAGTAAGGTCTGTATTCGAATAACTCTAGTAGTTTTTTTGTGCAACTCAAGTTGGCGAGTTTTAAATGCGCACGCAAACTGCACAAGCACAAATAATTTTATAAACGAGATGAATGCAAAACAAAGCAAAATTATTATTAGTTTTTTACTAGCTGATTTGCCTTTTCAGATACTCACAAGTCGCAACTCATAAAAAAGATTAAATGATTAAAATTTAATAATTTTTAATGTTATTTTAATTATTAATGATACAAGGTGCGCGCGCAGCCGAGTAAAATTACTCTATAGTTGAAAATATTTAGAATTCGAGTTACTCGAGTTTAAAAAGTATTCGACTCGTCACATCACTAATTATCTATGTTTTCTCTTGAATTAAAAATATTTTAGAGAAATAATAAATAGACTCGATAAGGTCGAAATTTGCGCTGAAAATGGAAACTTCAAATTGATCTTTGGCTTCATTATTACAAAGTTTGTTCCGAGGAATGATCATGCGATATCGCGAATTCAATAATTGGAATTGGAAGTTATATTCTGCATAATATCAGGGGCGGATCCAGTAACTTTTTCAAGGGGGGCGATTCCATAGATTGAAAAGAAAAATACAAAAATTGATAACCCTTTCTATACTTTTTTCCAGTAATTTTAGTTTGTATGTTTTATATTATAATTAGCTGGAAGGCCCATCCACGGACGGGCAATTCGCCAAGGTTGAAAAATCGAGTGTGCTACTCGATCCCAGAGGGAGGTGATTGTTGGTACTACCAACGACTAATCAGAATACGTTGCGTGTCTTAAAAAATTGACACGCTGGAGGCGGAGCGTGCTGGTCTTTTGTTATGATGCTTAATTTTTCCGAGGGGGCGATCGTCCCCAAGCTCGCCCGAATCCCCCTTACATAATATGCACTCTTTCACACCACTTTCGACATAGGGTACTTTATGCATTTTTTTGGATGAAGTATTTTACAAATAATATCGACTCTTCTCCACACGTCATCCGTACAAATGGATTTTCTTTCTTCTCGCAATGTATGGAGCTCCAAAAAAATTGATTCTACATTTTAGACACGTATAGATAATTTAAGTTTTGTCAAGAGCACACGGAACAATAAAAGTGTACAGTTATCCTGTTTTCCTCCAACATTTAGTAATACCGTAACCTGCTACAACTTGGGTTGGGACACTATCACAACTTGGGACAGTTTGCACATTATTCAGAAAACTCAATCTGGCAAAAGTTGTATCTAGGATTTTTGATTCAACGTGCGTAATACCTGTTTATTATGCGTATTTCAGAGGTCCTTGATTAAGTCACGTGTGATCATTTGAGAAAAATGCATCGGTGTGTTGAAAAATTTTATTGAAAAGTATTACCTACCGTATGATGGGGCAACATTGGCCCTTTAAGGACAACATTGGCCCACCTGACAAAAAATGTTTGTTTGTAGTATAGAGATCGTAAATGCAACGATAATTTTTTAAGTTTTGCGTCAGCAGATAGGAGAAGACCGTAAAACTGCGGGGAACCACAAATTGGAACAGTACTTGCTGTCTGCTTTCTTGTGTAGGTCGTGAAATAGTCAATCCAGTTATTCATCAGTAATCGACATGTGGCAACTTCTTCCTCAAACGCAATTTTTAAAATTAGGAACAACACAGTAAGCATTAATATCTTATTTTAAGTTAGTAATTAAGTGATTTATCAAGATTTTTCAATTTAATTATTATCCGGTGGTCGGTGACGAGTGAATAACCAAGATAAGGCAACATTGGCCCAGATATTGGGGCAACATTGGCCCAAGCTACAATCAATTTAAATTCTGATAAAGAAAGTGAGACATATTCTGATTTGGAAGAAGTGATAGAAGTGGTTCAAGAAAACACGAAATTGAGGATAACTCCCAATGAATTAATCATTGGCGGCTTTGTTGTGGTTTTGTTTAACGAAAATAAATACCCTGGCAAAGTTATTGGTATTTCAGAACAAGGGCCAACAGTTGACTGTCTAGAGAAGAGCCTGAAATTTTGAAGGTGGCCCAAAAAAAAGATGCTATCAGTTACAGCTGGGATGATGTTATTGACAAAATACCAGAATCAGAACCCATAATGGTTTCCAAGGGAAATCAATATAAAGTCCCGGAGCTCGATAATTATGTTTGAGCTCCAGTTATTTTTTGGGAAAGAAATAGAAAAATTATATAGGAAGAAGAGTTTACGTTTAAATTAAAAATATTTGTTTTGTACTATTGTTTTAAAAAACTAGGTACCTATTTAGCATATTAGTTTTAAATAAATATTACTATTTCTAAAGTTTCCTTTAAAATGCAGTTTGCTTGACCTTTTTCTCTATGTTTTTCTTACTAATCACATAAAACTATTTTTTTTAATTACCTACAGGGTCTAGTTGTTTATAAAATCAACTTTTAGGTTTTATTTTATACTATCTTTAACACAAGCCCCGAAAAACATGTTTGGGCTAAAGTTACCCCATGTCAAGGTAACTTTGGCCCACTTCAAAAACAATTTTTTTTTTCGCAATTGTGACATGAAAAAAATTAATTGAACTTTAAAACATATAGATATACCCCTACCAATAAATTAAAAAATATTAAATGCTTTGTACAGTTGGTGCTATATAATTTAGGGTAGTAATTATTCGCACTTTAAAATAGATCAAAATAGCTTTAAAAAGAAGTGAATAAACATTAAAACAAAATATTAAAACTTTTATAAAATATAATACACGAAATAGTATATTATAGGCCAAGGTTGTGAAGACATGCATTATAGCCCTAACGCCAAGATTATATTCCGAGGTGCGAAGCACCGAGGAATATAAGGCGCGGGGGCTATAATGGTCTTCACAACCGTATGGTTATATATACGATTTTTTCCACTACTAGGTTTATTACAATTCTTTTAATTTTTGTTAATACAAAATATTCTAATTTAAAATATTTATTTTAAATAAATTATAAAACAAATGACAGTCTTTTGTTTTCTTGATTTGACATTCTTGAAAATTTTAAATTAATTGTGATTAAAAGTTGAAATTTGAAGTTTATGAGCCGTTTAGTGAGTTTTTTTAACTGTTTTGTAATAGAAAATCTACTACCGGAAAATCCTTTGTGTTTTCGCATTGAATTTTATTAGTAAATTAAATAAATCGTGGTTCGTCAAATTAACAAAAGATGGCGCTGTCACTATCTGTCACATTAATTCGAATTTAATAAAAATTTTAAAATTCAATTAATCTGTTAATAAAGCGTTTTTAATAGTTTAAATACAATTAAATAGCATCTCTTGATTATTCTAAATCATCTTATATTAACATTTTTCTTTAAAATAGTCCCCAAATTATCGAAAAATATCATTTTGTTCATTATTAACTAGTAGTTAATAATGGAAAAATTGTTGACCACTAGTCTATAACATGTCACTTCTGGAGCTTCATACCTAAGTAAAAATGATAGCCTATATGACTAGTAGTGGAAAAAAATATATATTCCACTTTGAAATATTTTAACACGCTTAAAATAAATCAAAATAGCTTTAAAAGAAATTAATGAACATTAAAAAAATTATTAAAACTTTTATGAAAGGTAATACACGAAAAATAAAAGAAATTCCACTTTGAAGTATTTTAACGCGCTCTCTAAATACCGTTTGCACATAAAAACGATACATCGCACTTTGAAACGTTGGTATACCCAATGAGTAATACTTTGAAGGCGGTTGAAATTTAAAATTTCACCGCTTTCCAAGTTAATACCTTTTTAGTTGAAAAATTGTCATATAAACTCAATCCAGAAAACCCAAATCACAAGCCATTTGCTTCTACTATAAAATTAACGACAAAAATTTGGACTGATGCTTACCAGTGGGTGAAACTGAAACCAAAATTGTTCGAAGAAAAAGAGGATGACAAGTCTGTCTTCTATGCTAAATCAACATAGAATACTAAAGACGTCTTGACCTAAGAGGACATACAAAGCTGGAAAGATACTCAATTGAAATGGGAATCTTTTGACAGTTTTCATAAAGCTCAGAACATTATAAAAGTAACCTGCTATTCCGAAAATGATAAAGTTACATCTCGGTGCACTTGTTCAAGTTTTCTGAAGCAATATGTTTACAAGCATTCTTTATGTATGTTAGTAATTTTAAAACAGGCAAATGTGCCCATGGAAGCAAAAACTGTACCTCTTGGCACGAAAAGGAAGAGAGGACGGCCAACCAAAGCAAAAAAGGCACTAATAGTTCAATAATAATTTTTCCTTGACATTTATTGTTCTACTATTTCATACATATTTATTGCTTATGTAAAACTGAATTTTGTAAATGAAAAGATATACGCAATATACGAATAAATTAGTACTTCTCTAAACAAAGTGCGATTGTATCATTTTATATTGTAAGTTTAAAGTTTAAGTGTACCCAATCCAAAGTGCGACTGTATCATTTTATAGTGGGTAAGTTTAAAGTTTAAATGTGTCCAATCCAAAGTGCGATTATATCATTTTATAGTGGGTAAGCTTAAAGTTTAAATGTGCCCAATCCAAAGTGCAAATGTATCATTTTATAGTTTGTTAGTACAAAGTTAGGAAGATTTTTTTAAAGTGCAAATATATATACCCCTATAATTTATTACTAAATATTTCAAATAATTTGTATAAAATTGGGCCAATGTTACCCCATTCGACGGTACGTAAATTTTATACCTTGGAAAACTTCTGCTGGGACGGTGTGGCTGTAAATTGTTGTAAGTTCATATTTTGAATGTTTATAGCAAATGTTATTGTTAATTGAATGGTTTAATTAGAACTTTTATATTTTAAACCCCGTTTTTTATTAATTTGTTTTTTTAAAAAAACTCCCTTCGTTTACAACTTGGGACACCTATCATCTGATGTAAATGTTGTGATGTAAAAGTGTGATCTTATCAAATAGGAAGATATCAGTTTGTTGACATCATCTAGATTATTTTTAAAGTATTTTAAAACATTTTAAAGAATTTTAAGGAGTTTTTACGTAACTTTCAGTGGCGGATTTAGCACTTCAGGGGCCCCATCAGGCGCAATTCAATTTTGAGGCCCCCTCTAAATATTTTCACTACTCATCAGTTGTCATCTTATATTAGTTAATTTTCAATGTGTTTTGCATATGTCACACTTTTTGGACCACCTGTATACGGTTTGTTTCGTTTTTCTCGTTTCCATCGGTTTTCTCAGGTTCACATTCTGGTTTATCTTGCTCATCAATTTTGTTGAATGCACTATCTGCATCAGCTCGTTCACCTGTTCTTTTGGATTCATTTTCATTTTTAGTTGATTCAAATTTTCGTTTTGTGGACATGTTTAAAAGTTTAATCACATATTATATTAGTAGATCACAAGTGCGTACTGTTACTTTACTTTCAGTAATAAAGACTGTCCCACAAAAAAACGAACCACTTTTAGGTATACGATTTTAGATCAAATTACATGAAATTCTTAGAAATTTTATTAATTTTGGGTTCAAAATAGGTTTCCAAGATTACACAATTTTATTTGTTTTCGAGTGTTCATTGGTGTTAGTTATGGAAAATCAAACAGGAGTAAAAGGATTATTTCCGAGCATGTTAAGAATCCTGAATTGTCGCAAAGACAATTAGCAAAACCCGATTTTAAACAATTACCAGGTCAAGAATTTTACGTCGCAGTAGGTAAAGGCCAGGTAGAAGAAAAGTACAATTAAAATCGGTAGAATTTGTAACAATGGGGTGTGGGGTCTATAAATACGAAAATTTGTTTAAATGAATGCATCAAGAAACGGTTATTACCATTGCCTCCTATACTTAGGAGGCAATGTTATTACCCTTTCTGGCATCACAAAACACCCCACCATTGTTCTCCGCCACTGGTAACTTTTAAACGAGTGCCAGATTTTACATATAAGTATCTAAGAAATGCAGGTCGTATTAGTGACTTTTTAGATCATGGATACTTTTTTTTATATGCTACTGTGTAGTTTTTCCCTTTTTTAAAAAGAATATACTTGTTCCATGTTGTGAACGGCTCAAACTAGAGAGGGTATATAGTAAGAGTGCGGACAACGTTGGTCAACTTTTTTATTGGTCGCGCCATGTTTTTCTCATTAAGGGCGCGAATTTTAAAATATTTTCAAAAGTCGTTAAGATAGACGTCAAAATGACAATTGTACGTTACAAATTACACGGTTAGAATACATTTTTTTGTGAAAATGCCTGATTGTTGTGTAATTGGGTGTAATAATAATGACAAAAAGGGTTTTTTGATGAAAATATTTTCCATAATCATGCTTTTATGAAATTCTAAAATTTATTAACTTACTACTACTGAAAATTTTTAATTTGACGTTGTAAAATTCAATTTTTGTGTATAATAAAATCAAGTGAGTATCAATTATTCTATGGCATGAACTTAGTTCTATGGTAATGGTAGATATTCACGTACTGTTAACCATAGAAACTGAGAAAAACATGGCGGCGAACTACACGTTGGCCGCACTCTAGCTCAAACAATTTGATTTCTTTGAATATTTCAATAACTGTCCCAAGTTGTAACACCCGTGAGGTAACTTGGGGCACCTAGTTTTAAAAAAAAAGGGCTGAAATATGCAATATTTTGAAAATGTCAAAACGTATCGTTAAAGTACTCAAAGAGACCGGAAAAATGGCTATCTCCGATAACTGAAGGGAAGAGTACAAAAAGAATGGCACATCGTTGAATGTCAAAAGTGTCCCAAGTTGTAGCATGTTACGGTATCTAGATCAAGTCTATGTTTTGTGATCAAGTCCAAGTATGGCTAGGCAACAAATTATACTCTGAAGACTAGGGATGGACATTAATAAACAACATTTTGGAGTCGATTCAAATTATTGTGAATCCAAAGTTAGATGGCGGGTGGAGCCAATTTTTTGAGCAGTAGAGGTGGAGGGAGAACGTGCCAGTACCGTAGTGTAAACGGTAAATTGTAAAATTTCTGCACATTAGTTCCTGCCGGCCATCTAACTTTGTATGCACCATATCCTACCTCGAAGGGAATATGACTTCCAATTATTGAAATCGCGATAACTCATGAATAGGGCCCATATTTATAGGTACCTACTATCAGATCGGACTTAGGAGAAAACTTCCTTTAAACCCAACATAACTCACCAATAGCAGCACAGGATCTTGGATTTTTTTGAACCGGGGCAAGAACTTGACATTGGCGCCCCTTTTCTCCAGTATTTGAGTTTAAATATTTCAAAAATCTCACGAAATATATAATTTTGGCGCCCCCTTGAATTGCTGCCCGGGGCAGGGCCCCGGTTTGCCTCCCCCCGTAGATCTGGGGTTTACCAATAGAAAAGTTTATTGCCTATATAAAACTTTTATTAGCGTTAATAAACGTTTTCTATTGTTGAGTAGGTATATATAGAATTACACTTACATCGCATACAATTTTTAGCAATGGTGGGATAGATGGAGATTTTTGCCATTTAATTTTAAATGCTATTCTTTAAGGTCTGCGCCAAGTTTCACTTCTATGGGAATTTTTCCAAACCAGAATGTCTATTTGGACTGAATACTGAACTAATATGCATTCCTACAGTAGAGGAAAGTGACCAAATATGGAATACCATTTTGTTTTTGTGGAATAAAAAAAAACTATCATGAATTAAATGCAAATTTAATTATAAACACAGTCAGTCATACATTTTGGCTTATCTTAGTCATAGTCTTGTGTTTTAATATTAATCAACAAATTTTTTTTATTTAAAAATCTAAATTAACAGAATAGTAGCTATTTATGGAATAGACCCCCAAATATGGAATATGGAAATAAGAACCAAGCTTCTTTTACAAAAATTAACAAAAACAGTAACGTCTTTTTATAACAGATCTTGAGACTTTGGTCAAAAATAAAAGTAACTTATTCCGTTAAAATTAACTTATTCTACTGCAAAAATCACACACCACACACACTATCGTCACCAACAGGCGCCCATTCCTTACATAAGATTTCCATATAATTTTCCATATTAGGAACTAAGCTCACTTACGAATAATGTTTTTTTATTGAAAGCCAGGTTATATTTTCCTTAAAAGTAACATACGTAATGTTATCAGTCATCCTTCTGCATGCTTATAAATGTAGAGTAATTAACAAATTACTAATAGTACTTACGTACTTACGTTATAGATCAAAATTTGCACCACTAACAATAAAGTTTCGCAAGTGCGTACAAAGAATAATGTCCCGCCATGTGGATATTAATGGTAATAGAGCGTTGTAAAGTTTGGGGTGGTCAACTACTCTTACTAGGTTGTCATTTATCCTAGTAATGGCTAAATAGAGGCAGTGGTTTCGAAAATTTAATGGTATTCCACATTAGGGATACTATTCCATATTTGGTCACTTTCCTCTATTATGCGTATGTATTTTAAGAATTTCATGTTTACCCTGTATAAAGAGGTCTATGTACACAAACGACGGACAACGCGTATACCAGGCCCGTAGCCAGGATTTCATTTCGGGAGGGGCACTTGTAAAATGCCTTTTGTAATGTAAAATTTTCGGTTGTTCCCCTTCCTTTCTCTTTGTCTTTTCAACATTTCGGGGGGGGGGCGTGCCCCCAAGTGCCACCCCGGCTAAGGTCCTAGCGTATACCAAGTTAATTTAAATAAAATATACTTTAGTAACAAAGTTAAACATCTTTATCTTTAATTAATCATAAGAAATGTAAGTAAGGGCCAGTTGTATAAAAGAGGGTTAACTCGGGGATCAGCTGATCCTGGTTCAAGAGCTGACCCAGGATCGCCGCAAGGTAGGTAGATTACAAATAAACCTATCAAGTAAATTTTTTTTATAAAATAAACCTATCAAGTAAATTTATCTACCTTACGTTGATCCTGGGTCAGCTCTTGAACCAGGATCAGCTGATCCCCGAGTTAACCCTCTTTTATACAACTGGCCCTAAGTGTTTATGTATGTAATTGATATTGAACATACTTTTTACTACGCTAGACAAACTCCTCTTACACATCTACTGCGTCGGATTTTGTCTACGCCTTTTCTTCTTCTTTTGATACCACTCAACCACTCTAAATAAAGTATATTTTAAATAATATTTTAAGATTAAATCTTTAACCTGCAGTATATAGAACTGTAAGAGAAATGTGAATAAAAGTAAGGTTATGGTTATGTGGACATCCCTACTTTCAAAACATGGACTCGCATCAACGAGATTTTTGGTTTCTAAGCATTAGCTCCACCTTTTCTTCTTCTTTTGATACCACTATATAGATTACAAATTAACCTATCAAGTAAATCTATCTACCTTGCGTCGATCCTGCTTTGCTTTGATCCTTGGTTTAACCCTGATCCAAGGATGATCTTCTTTTATACAACTGGCCCAAATTATATTGTAATAGGGACGTGTGTGTCAGGAGTTTGTAACTTCATTTTAATAGCATGGTAATGGTTTTTATTTTTTGTTGTTTACTATATAAATTGCGAATTAGGGCCAGTTGTATAAAAGAGGATTAACTCGGGGATCAGCTGATCCTGGTTCAAGAGCTGACCCAGGATCAACGCAAGGTAGATAGATTTACTTGATAGGTTTATTTGTAATCTATCTACCTTGCGGCGATCCTGGGTCAGCTCTTGAACCAGGATCAGCTGATCCCCGAGTTAACCCTCTTTTATACAACTGGCCCTTATTGTATTCTTAATTGTAATTATGGTATAAGTTTTTTCATCTTTCGAGTTTACACATTATACTCCTCAAGACTCCCCCCATGGGAGGTTAAAACCTTTTATTTTCATTTTTGTTTTAATTGAGATAGTATCTACTACATTTTTTAGTTGGTAAAGCTTTTCCTTTATAATCCTAAAGGTTATATATTAGTTCAAGTCACATTGGTTTTGCATTTTTCATATTATTTTCAATATTTTTTTAATTTAAGTTTTTCTTTTCCATTCTATAATTAAATTTGCAAATATGGCAGAATCACAAAGGTAAACCAACTAATAAAATTAAACGAAATTTGTGACTTAAAGTACAATTTATTTTAGAAAAAATCACATAAGCGACGTATGTTGTTTGGCGCACCCAGAAGCTGATATAATCGAAGATCATATCGCGGGAGATATGATTTGCGGCGCCTGTGGATTAGTTTTGATAGATAGGTAGATGTTTAAAATTGTTTAATTCTTAAGATCGATTTAATTTATTAAAAAAATATAGGGTGATTGATGAAAGTTCTGAATGGCGAACATTTGGTAATGATGATGGTTCCTCCAAGGCTGATCCGTCTCGTGTTGGTGGTGCAGAAAATCCTTTATTGAGCCAAAACTTAACTACCATCATTGGTTCAAGTTCTGGAAAAACTAGTGCTTTCGGTGAAACCAAATATTCAAACAGAAAAGGTTTGAGTAGTTCTGATCGCGCATTAACGGATGTTTTTAAAAGCATTAGCTTTATTGGGGCTAAATTAAATGGACAACAAAGTGTAATTAATCAAGCTAACGAAACATTTAAGAAGTTGCATGACCTGAAACAAACTAGGGGTCGATCGCATGATGCTTTTGCTGCTGCTTGTTTATATATGGCTTTTCGACATGAAAATGTTCCAAGATCATTTAAGGAAGTATGTGCGGCCACCGGGAGTTCGAGTACTGAAATAAAGAGATGTTATAATAAAATAAGGACCTACGTTGTTCAACAAGATCACGTGCTTGTGGACAATCAAGATTATATACCCCGATTTTGTGGAAATTTGGGCCTTCCCTTTGAAATAATACGCATTGCATCACATATAGCCACAGCAGCAAAACAAATTACAATACTTAGCTGTAGAGTTCCTACTACAATTGCAGCGACTGCTATCTTCATGGCTGTACAGGTAAATTAAGAAAATTTTAGATTTACGGTTTATGCTCTAAATCAGGGTGAGCAACCCGCGGCCCGCCACACCTTTTCGTGCGGCCCGCCAAAAATTTTTAAGTTAGTAATAGTTTAAGTTGATAATATATTATTTTCCATAGATATATCATTGTAAAAAAAGTAAGCACTATTTCTAAATTTGAAAACGAATTGTATCGACCAAAACTTTTTTTTAATAATAATTTTATAAACACTTGACCTTCAGAAAAATTTTTTGAACCCCCCCCTTAGATACGGCCCTGCAAGCGGCCTGCACAACATTTTTTAACTTTTAAGTGGCCCGTTGCAAAAAATGGTTGCTCATCCCTGCTCTAAATTAACTTTTTGGTTGTTCAAAATGATATTGTACTGATTTTGAGATGAACAACGTATCCGTGGGTTATACCAACGTTAGTTAAACCTCGTTCAACTTTTAACTCAGTTCAAATTATCATCAACCAATTAACATGGTTAAAAACCCCTTATTTAACCATGTTGATTGGTTGAACTAAGTTCAAAATTCAACTTAGTTCTTAGAACTCAGTTCAAATTATCATCAACCAATTAACATGGTTAAAAACCCCGTATTTAACCATGTTGATTGGTTGAACTAAGTTCAAAATTCGCAAGTCAATAGCCTAGCCTCTAGTTTATACTTAGGCCTATTTACACTCGTCTCTTAAGTTATGGTCGATTTATGCTCACTCACTTAAGGCGAAGCATCACCACGTTGGTGTAAAAGTATCTTTACATTATTAGATTTTGTATTGGATTTTGTATTAGATGTGGTCTAATGTAAAAATTTCCGCGTTTACATTACTCGATTTCACATTGGACTACAACAGTTGGATTTTTCATTAGACTTTTAAGAAATAGGACGGTATCTATTTGTATTGGATTTTCCATTAGATTTGTATTTGTGAGCATGCGCAGTGTGATTTTTATAAATTGCTTCGTCTTGATAATTGATACGTCAAATACGTACCGATTGGCATTGTTTACAACAAAAACTAAAACCTAACTATGAACCTAACCAAAAATTTTAACATGATTTTATTCACAGCACTGTCATTAGTCATAACTAGGGTCCGGATTTGTAGGCATTTGCATGTTTTTTTTGCGTACAGGCACGTGAAAAATTTTAAAAGGGGAGCATGTTTTACGCCTTTCTGAATCGTTTTATGTAGTTTTTATTTTGCCTATAATGCATATTTTGAGTTTAAGTGCATATTTGGCGGTTTGTTGCCTATAAATGCTTATTCGCTTATATTGGTATATATTTTGCATATTTAGCAAATCAAGTAAATACTACTTCATAAAATTTTAAATAATTTTAGTGCAATAATTCTATTAATATTACTGCTCTGATCATGTTACCAAGAAGGTGCATGTCCCCCCCCCCATTTCGAATTTTGACTCCAAAATAGTCTCAATCGTTTGTGCTTTGATTGTGCCTGTTTGTACAAACATTATTTTCATTTTTACCCAAATAGTTTTCGAGATAATTCAATTTTAAGTTGGGGGGGGGGTAGAGACATGCCTTTTTGATATTCGAATTTCGGATTCAAAATAGTCTCAATCGATTGTACTTCGTTTGTGCTTGTTTGTGCAAACATTATTTTTGTTTGTACCCAAATAGTTTTTGAAATATTCGAGATTTTCGGTAACACGTATTAGCATGATGTGATAATATTTAGAGTTTTTGAAATTTGAATTTCGGATTCAAAATAGGCTCAATCGATTATAATACTTCGTTTGTGCCTGTTTTTTAGCGCATATTTGAGTGCTTATTTTGAAGTTTTTAGAGCATATTTGCCTGCATATTTTCAAGTTTTTTAGTGCCTACAAATCCGGACCCTAGTCATAACAAATCCAATACAAATATCCAATAATGTAAATGCATTTATATTTGAGCATTGGATATGAAATCCAATAAAAATCTCGAATACAAAAATCCAATACAATATCTAATAATGCAAAGTACCCTTAAAACCTTCTTTAAAAAGATTCGTTAAACATGTTTTTCAAGAAATGTTTATATATTTTTGGAATTTTATAAATTCAGCTTCGTAGCTCAATAGAATAATTGTTTCTTGATACTGTCAACTTTTGGTAATTCTATTTAGTAATACGTATATTAAAGAAATCTCGAATTCCAATATTCGGAATTTTCAAAAAAAGAAATGTCAAATTTCTTTTCAAATGTAGTAATAAAGACAATTATTGTAATACTTTAGTTTACAGAAACGATTATTCTATTGAGCTACGAAGCTGAATTTTTAAAATTCCAAAAATATCTAAATATTTCTTGAAAAACATGTTTAACAAATCTTTTTAAAGAACGTTTTACACCAATATTTAGTCACGTGGTGATGCTTCGCCTTAACACTTAATAGGATTAACCAATAGAATTATGTATAGCCCACGATCGTGGTATAGCCATTTATTTTGACCGTTATTTATCTAATTTATTCTTGGTAAAAACTAATTTTAAATATTAAATTTAATTTATTGGTTTCATTTTAGGGAACGGCATATCAAACGACATCAAACGAAAAAAGAGTAGGAGAAGCTTGTGGGGTAGGTGAAAATACTATTAAGGATGTATACAAAATAATGCAAAAGAACCGACAACTATTACTTCCAACTAAAAGTTAAAACTTAATTTATATTTTTTGTAAAATTAAGAAATGTAACTACAAACAGAAATAAACATATTTAACGGGAATAGCATTTCTGTTCTATGGTTTACTAACTGGTTAATGCACAGCTCCGTGACATACACGGGCACACCCACACGTGAAGTATAATTGATTAATATTGATCGCCCACAATCAACCAATTGTGCATTCATATCCAGGTCCAAATTTTGAACAACTTAAAAAAACTTACTTGATTGCTCCAACTTTTACCAACCTAAAAATCTCCTTCTTTGGGATCGAGTAGCACATGCACTAATCGAGTTTTGAAATATTAACCTGTCCGTGGACGGGCTTTTCAGCTATTGATATAATAACTTTATAAGAAGATAAGACTCACCTTTTTAGCACACCCTTAGAAAGTTACTATACCACATGACCATAATAATAAAAAAAAACATATAAATCAAATGAATTTTTAATATCTATTGGCTGCTTCTATTTTTTATTGGGTCATTTCGCTCATGGTCACCATTATTATATCAAATACTATCTATATAGTATTTGCAGTGGCGTAACTTCAAATTTTAGGCACGGGAGCAAGAGCTTTGACGGGCCCCTCGATTGATAGGTATGTAATTTAAAAACAAAATTTAGTCACAAAATAATGCAATTTAAGGGGGTCTAAAACATTGGGCCTGGGACCATTCCGTCCCCCCCCCCGTTATTTACCCCACTATCCATATCTCCCCAGACCCTACGTTGCACACTCATTTTTTCACATTTTAGGGTGACTTGGACGGTACTTTAATAATATTATAAGTAAACAATTGAAAAACCGGGTGCTATAGAAGATCCCCCAGCCGTAATAAGTAAAATATGTCTTCTCAAGAATTAAATTTGCGTCTTTATCAATTTTGAAAGATTATATTGTTACTTAATTGTGCTGGGGGTATTCCATACCCCCCAGACCCCCGGGTTTCACGTCCATGGCCACAACGCATAAAATAGATCAATTCCAAAACTATTTATTGTTTTATACATCTTTATTATACCAAAATAAGATTTTTCCTTCAATTCTCTGAAAAATTTAAATAGGCCAAATGTTAAAATAATATAAATATTTGTTTTGCTATTACAATAACTAGTAATTGTATGTAAGTATATTTATTTTGGGTACAAAATAGACATTAATTATGTACATTATTAGATTATCACATATAGAAATGTTGGCAGCACACTTATAATATTTCATCTACCATTAATTTATCTATTCTACAAGAATTATTTTTAATATATTAAATACATACTTACAAATTTTACAAAAATAATACCATTTTATAATAATAACTGGTTTATAATAAATATCGTTATTTATAATACTGACAATGAGTGTAACAATTATGTATATTATTATTGTATCCATCTAGAAACTATAATTTTATTTTTCTGTAAAAATTAGTTTAATTATAAAAAATGGTACATAGAGGCAATTACATTATTGTTATTTATGTAATGAATTGTATCGACACAATAATAAATGTAAATGAAAATATAATCTTATGTTGGAAACATTTTCAATGTTCCTACATAAAATTAAAAAAATTGTGATGTTAGTGGCGGCTCGTGACCTTTTTGAGTGGGAAGGTACAATAGAAAAAAATAAAGATTATAAATTTACTATACAATGGAACTCCGATTTAACGAAAACTTTCTTTGTCTCATTTTAATAATTATGATTAGATAGTGGTTGTTTTCAGTTTAGAATGGGAGGGCACGTGCCCCTATGTCCTTTGAGGCAAGCCGCCACTGACTGTTGTAGAATATGGAAGTAGATGACAGTAGAACCTCGATTATCCGGTCGTGCAGCGGATCATTCATGCTCATTGACTATTATTATCTCTAGATTAGTGCACGGATAATCAAGGTTCTACTGTAGTTGGGTAGTTTTACCCTAAGAAATACATAGGGAAAAACCAATTTTGAATTTTTGATGAGTGAATTTTAGCTTTCAAAAATATAGATTACTAATAATTTTGGCACTGTGTATTTCTTATAAAGAGAAACAAATCTGAACGTATGGACCAGCTAATGAAGTGCAGTCTGATTTTGCTGGAGTTTTTATTAGGACTTGTGAATATTTATAAAAATATAACAAATTGTACAGTTTTCTACTTCTTAAACAAAAAATGTATGTGTATTAATAAATTAGAATTATAAAAAAATGTAAATATTATTGTTTTAGCTATTTCTATAATATCAGGAAATATTTAAGTTTAAATAAATAAACTCGTTCAGTCTTTTGCAATTAAAATACTTTTATATTATTATGCATAAATATGCAATTGCCCAATACAATGCTAGTTTTACAATATTTAACATTCTGTACAATATTATAGGTTTTGTTGTATATTAACATCACATTTGCATAAACAATTTATAATAAGTATTTTGACAAAATTTTTAACTAATAAGAGCTAAATAAATTTTATTTATCCCTTTGTGATTGTGATGATCGGATGATACATTTCCGAGGTCTTAAAGAGTAAACTTCTTGGGTCATCAGTAATGAATAATAAAAATATTAATAAATAACAGAAATCTTAGCCCAATTTGAAAATGCGATTCCTTATTTATATTAGGTAAGGAGTATTAGGTAATTCTAGAACGAAGAAGCTAATAATATCATTATTATTGAAATATAATAAACTTTCGGCAATATTTTTGTCTGTTTCGAAACTTATACTAATAGGTATTTATAAAATTATTTTTCTATATTAATTTTTTATCTAATTAGTAATAACTTACGATAACCAATAATGTAAATTTCTTAAAATAAAATACAAAATTGTGCTTTATTCAAAAAATGAAAGAGATTTATAAAAGAATGAAGTTTGATTATGACATGGTCATCACCCAAAAGGGTAGCAAAATATGAAATACATTCAATAAAAGCCGCAATATGAAATTTGATAAAAACTCTCGGGGAAGTAGGTATAGAAAAGAAATTTTAATCAAAATACACGCGCCAAAATGTTTTTAATAGTAATTTTCACATCTTTTGCAGTTCTTGATCGAGTTTTTATTTCTTTCTATAGATTTTTCTTCTTAGATAGCAAAACTTATTAAACAAGAAATAATTTCAAAAGTTATCGAAAGTAAACAGAAATAAAAATATTTATATGCATTAGTTGAAAGTATATTTTTCTTCTTTTGACTATATACGATATCATTAGATAATAATATATAAATTAATAATATTAGAATAATGTATAAAAATTTGATTTATGTTTATTTGAAGGTTAGTCATAAATTTTAATTATTTAAAATTTTGAAAAAGCAACGATAGATGAAATTTAAATGCAATATTGTTTAATAAAACCCAATCAGTTAAGAGGAAGATAATCGAAATACACAAGATAAGCAAAAATAAAGTTAAAATTTCACATGCTATTATAAAGTTGAAATAGGTGAAACTGAAAATACCACATTACGATAAAGTCTATTCCAGATCAATAATTCCTGTTTCCTGGCTATATCAAAAGTTTAGGGGAAATACTGGCAATATTTTGTCATCTTAATCAGGTCTATGAACAATAATTTTGCTTTAAATTTGGGATGAGCGGAAGATTTAAAAATTAAAGATTTCTGATGTTATAATGCACTTAAGCCCCTCCCAAAATGAGCGCGATATTCGAATAGAATTTTTCTCTTGCTCGAAATTTGAACCTCTCATTTATAGTAATACAAGAAGTTGTTGAATGTGTCAATCTTATTTGACATTTCACCTGCACAGATAGTTTGGTGTAGTAGTTAGGGAGTGGAGCTATAGGTCTAAAGGACATAGGTTCGAATCCCGATTGCTCCCAAATTTATCTGTGCCTTAAAATGGATATTTCCGTAAAAATATAAATGAATTATCCATTGTGTATTGTTGAGTGGTGCGGCGGTGGGTAGATATTTTTTGCATATCTGTTGTTCCAATTCATTTACCTAAAAAATCAGTCTTTTTAATTAATTTAAACTTGGCGAGTCTTTATGTAGAAATTTGTAGCATATGAAACTGGCAGATATGCTCATTGTCTTACATTTGTAGGGAGTGGCTTAGGTGCATCTGTTGAACATCAGACACGGCATAATTTTATTTATCATTAAACAAATGAAATTTATTGAAACTTTTAAAATGGTGAGTGGTGTACATGAGGCCTCTTATAAATAAAATAGAAAAAGCTAAAATAAGAGCCAATTCCGTAAAAATCAAAATTCTTGTCACACTTTGCCAATATTGTAACAATTTGACATGAATTATAGATCTGAAATTATATTACGAGTATAAGTCAAAAATGTTTGTGAGCACTCGCTGGTGCTTTGATTAACTTCCGTAATTTTGTTGGTAAGGATCCAATCCTTGCACTTTTAACTTGTTCGTTTTTATAACACTTTGTTTCTGTAACTTTAAATTTCTGCTTGATTTTCACAATTGAATCTCATCGAATACTGCAATCTAGGGCTTTCCGATTGAATAACTGGTCTAATATGTAGAATTGTATACAATTCTATAGTAATGTAGAATTATTAATAAGTTTTATAAATCTTGGAAATGCATCTGACTAAAATCAAGAAGTGTTCAGAGAGAAAAACTTTTGTTCACGACATTAACAGAGCTAATGTAAATTTTCTCAAAACTTAACGGAAACTTTCATAATATTATACTATCTATTTCTGTGGCACGAGAAAACTTGTTACTCTATCCATGCGTTACAATATAAACTTTGCAAATTTGAATCTCTTTATGGAAATTTAATTCGATTTTTGTACTGACATTACTTAATGATAATTTTGGACGGTGTGTCAATTTTGAATGGATTAGAAGAAAGAAAATTTAAATTGTAAATTGCAAATGTGATGTTAACACTGAAAATTATGCATTGTTAATGTTTCTTCTTATTATATTAAAACTTTATCTAAACATAACTTCTTATATACAAAATTGTCTTTTACAAATTATGTACAATTTGTTTCACAATATAAATGACTAGACAATTGAATTAACAAGTTTGTGAGTATTATTAATCACCGGCTGGACTTCATACCTGATGGTGTGTCGTAGAGAACCTGCGGAGCCTGACCTCCTCGAAGATTGTGTTAGTGACGTGGTTACCGTTCCAGATGAGTCACCATTTCCGTATCCTAGGCAATGACCAGAACCTTGCATGCCAGGGAAACACATGGACACACAGCTTGATATCCACGTGCATGGAGGAAGTTTTCTATGTGAAGGAGTATGACAAAATGAGGGTACATGTATCGTATGATAGCGGTCGGCTTAATTTCAGCAAAAACTAACCTTTGTTGTAACTTTGTTACCAAAGAAACAACAAATGCGTAAAATATATTTCATAAAGTTTTAAATTTATTCCGTTCTTGTGACTCGAATAAAAACTTTATTACAAACAGCAAGAACGCGAAATTGATAAAAGGAATTTGTACACAACTTTTAGAAAAATTGTATGTATACGAATGATATGAAATGCGACACAGAATGAGCATTTGGTAAATTACAGCAGGCAAACAAACAATGATTAAAGATTTCTTACCTTAAGTGTCGACACATATGAGTAGAAAATAAACAATAAATGACTGGATTTGCCGCCGAATTTAAAGGTGCCAAGCTTTGAATTAATGTAGCTACGGCTATATTAGTTTGAGTTGTAGGAATGTAGTCATAAACTTGCAATAAATCAAAAACAATGTAAGGACTCCAACACATGACGAAAACTATAAAATTTAGTTAAGCGACTAATTTAATTGATTAGTATAAATTTACCCTTACCAAAAACTATAACAAAAGTCATTTTAACAGTCTTAATTTTGGCACGTGGAATAATTCCTCTGGAACTGGCTCGCCTCGAATCCAAATCTTCTGGATAATGTCGATTTCTATTTTCATCACCTGAATAAAATAAAAATTAATTATGGAATTTCATTTAATTATTATTATTATTGCAACGTACTGTGTCGAGCTCCATTGCGACTCACTGGAATTAGCAATTTACTTTTTGACCAAATTGTCCACACAATTACTGCATAGCATCCACTAATGATTATGGCCGGCACAAAAAATAATGCTAGGGCAACTAAAGTCATATAAACCCTCCATTGCCAAGGTTTCAAATCGATCCAGCATTGGGGTAATCCTGTAAAATAAATCCAGTATTAATTGACATTCTTATTAGCGTTGATGGAATCGGAAACGTTGTTAATATAATACTACAGAAATAAATAATAGTGCGGTCGCAATATATTCTAATTAAAAGATAAAAAAAAAAAAATAACTTTACAATATCTGATAAAACTTAAAATTTCACTATGTTTAAATTTAATGTTTCTCCAGTTTCTTCCAGATGGAACAAACATCTATCAATGCATTAACGTATCGTATTGCTTCGAAAAGAGTTTTTCTGACACTTGAGCATTTGGCACATATACCGTGATTGCTTCGACGTATTTATGATTTATCAGCCAATATTGTTTAACTTTGATAGATCGTTGCGAAATTTAGATTTTGAATAAATTAATGGCTCCTTTTAATCAGTAATTTTAGAACCCTGCACGAAAATAATCAATAATTTGAGATATACATAGGTACATTGTTTAAATTGTTCCAATAAAATTGATTCAAGTCCAATTATTTTAAATTTGTCGTGAAACATTTGACAAGCTTTTGTAATTTAACGAAGCATAAAGTTTTTAAACGAAACAAAAAGAAAAAAGAATTTTAAAGTGTGAACTGCCTGCAAACTATAGTACATACTAATATTTTATTTTAATTATTTTGCTTTGAATTTAATTAACTAGGTAGGTAATGTCTTCATTAGTCCTTCATTAAATTTAAATTTAATTTCTGTTTAAACTTTCAAGATATATACCTACTGTGTGGACTACGTGGGTGTATTTGAAAATCTTGAGAAGCTATAACTTTTCGTTCAATATTTTAAAGGTTAGTTCTCAATTAGTTTTAATAAATTATTAATCAAAATGTGTAATAAAAATTGAAAATATCACAAAGCAAATGAAATGAGAAAAGAATTCAAAAATTATAATAAAATGAAAAGTATGAAAGTTATGTGATATATGTATATTAACTTATAAAGCGTAAAAATAATGGAGCTATAAATGGAAAAATATGATATTAGAAATATTTCTTGAGAAAAATAAATCGAAATAGGCACCAAGATATTTTTGATGTTTTACGTATAGTTTTTACAAATATATTTTCATACATACGCAGTAGACCAAAAAATAAGATGTTTTTAAATTGTATTGACTTTTTGAAAGTTTTATAGATTGCTTTTTTATGTCTGAGCAATTTTCTTTAATTTAATTTTAACTGCAGATTTAATGGTTGTGAGTTATAATCTCAGCTATCCAACACAAAATATTTCTCAGCAATATAATTATTAGAAAAGTTTCTTGTCCACTGAATTTCTCAGTGAAAGTCGAATATGGTAGCTAAAAATAGTTTTTCCCAAATATCTATTGAAGGATAATGTATATCAAAACATGTTTAACCCATTATGACCTGGCGTTACCATATGGTAACGCATTTGACATATTTTGTTTTTTAGATTATTTTCAACAGTTTTGTAAAAAAAAAATAATTGAAAATTAAAAAAAAAAACTTCGGTCATAATGGGTTAAAATTAAAATTATTCCTTATTAATTTATCGCAAAGAAAGATCCTTATCAATATTTGTCTAGAGCTTACCCCCGAGCCACAGAGGTAGAAATGTTTAGCTTTAAATGCTAGACGAAGACTAACGTATGTCCTGCATTTTCCCTCTAGCTCTCTAGAGGGAAAATGCAGCCACATGGATGCACGGCCCGTGGTGGCCCAAGGTGGGGGGAACTACAACATAGAGGGCACACTGAGGTTTATAGTTGAGCAACAGCAACTGAGGCCCCTTTCTAGAACCACACACTACTACGAGTCCAACCTATAAGGTGGACAAGGTCAAGCAAGCATTCTCAAGAATTAACCCCGGGGCTTCCACCCATGTAATAGTTTTAACTTTTTGATAACGCTACCCCCTTTGGATCCAAATGTTTCAAGGATGATTCGTAGGGCTCGATCTTCTGCGCCATGACAAGTTTCCTTGCCATGAGTTAAAACCGGAACTCCTTAGGTGTCCATTTAATAATTAATTGTTTCCAGGACCGATCTCCTGCACCATGGAAACTATGGGTTAAGTAAGGTCTTTGGCCCATCCTAGTTCTTATATGGACACGAATCTTCCGAGCTATGAACTGGTTATGGGTTAAGATCATCACCCTTTTGGGTTCTTAGGTTAGTACAGTAAATCATGGGTTAAGGTTTTATGTCCATTGGGTTACCCCAGTTTCCTTTAGGAGGTCAACCCCTTCCCTGCCCTTCATACGACCATCGCCATCATGAGAATTTGGGGGTTGGCAACCTTTAGGTCACCCAGAAAAAAGTCTACGGTCTTACACAAGGTGGTTGCTATCTCTTGCCCTTCTTGAGACCAAAAGGGCAGTTTTCCTTAGTAACCCCACAGCCACAATCGAGAATTGATTTCTCTGTACATACGTACGTCCCTGTATAATAAATGTAAGCTATACTGATGAGTTCGTGTGGCCAATTACTCCAACTACTTTATTTGTGCGATGATGTGATTTGGATGATGGATGCTTTGCGATACAGACGTAGGATGAGATTTTTGATGTAGCGAGGAATTGAATCTGTCCGTTAATCAGTTCAGGTGAGTTTGCAATTGAATTTCGACTACATTTTTGACTTATTAGAGATGTTATTTTCACAGATGCTATTTACACATTTCTAAAGGGTGCAGTTATAGAAATCGAACAATTAAAAACCAAATGTATTGCCCCATTAAAAATTATTAGTTAAAATATAAAATTAATATCCTAATTGACAAGATGTTAAAATTAGGTCATAATTAATAAGAATGACAATTAATCAAATATTTATGACAATATAAAACGCGGAAATTAACCTGCCTCTTCAGCAAATTCAATGACTTGATTAGTAAGACAAATTGATCGAACGATAATAGACAAGAATGAAGAGATAGTAGTCGTAAGAAGTTAGAGTTCTTGAGTGGTATTTGTGGAGAGCATACTGGTAGAATGGTTACATATCAGCCGAAAAAAGGGGGACTTTCTTTATGGCTTTGATGAGAAATCGGTTCCATCATTTCGCCACATCGAAACTGTTCAAATTATATCCACCTTATTTCACAGAATTGGCCACATGAGATTTTGTTTTGTTTCCAAATGAAGAAAAATGACTTGGTGGAAAGCGACTCACATCAAATGAGAACGTCATCGCCCGAAACAGAGGCCTACATTGCGGAGTCCGACAAATCATATTTTTTGGGTGAATTAAATAAGTTTAAATATCGCTGAACTAACAAGCGGCGAGCCAACACTGGCTCTCACCAATTTGCACCATGTTTAATATACCTTGTGGTCATAATTAGTTATACATAAGGTGAAAATTTAAATTTCCTTAATTCAGCCAATTTAGAGAAAATCGATTTTGAAAATTTTCGAAAAATGGTGCAAATTGGTGACTGCCAGTGTTGGCTCGCCCCTTGTAAATGTAACGAGCTGAAAGGAGACTATGTTAAGAAATAAATTAAAAAAAAGTAAAAAAGAAAAGAAAAACGTTTCCTTCCCTAACATGGGTAATTATCGGCTGTATTTGATCAACTATTCGAGCATCTGGAATTTTATTTAGAATATCTAGGGCTCTGGTATTATTTTTCCCCTTAGTTAGCTACTAACTAGCCGCCTAGGATATCCATCGCAGCAAGCGCATAAAAAGTATGCAATTTGTGTTATATAAGAGCATCCACGATGGGTAGGATTTTTGTAACGAATGTTGAAGATCGTATCTATCTACAAGATAGAGCACACGACAGATAGCCTACATTTTACTATTTAACATTTTTATAATTAATAAATTGCTTCCTTTATTCTTTCAAAAATTTCAGCAGTATTACTAATAAGTTAATTGTGGACTGGATGGGAGTTGGCATCCGTATTTTATGCAATAACTCATGAATTGATTCTTTAAATCTCAGTAAGAATCTTCCTTTAGAGAGAATTTTATATAAGGAATAATTTTCGACAGACCTATTTCATCGTTCATGGGTCATTTGCAAAGACGCTTCTTTCGGATTCAAAGTTTAAAATAATTTTAGGACATAAGAAATTTTACATTTTCTAAGGCACAAGAATATTTTGAGTTGCAAATATTTTCGTGTGTTGATGTTACTAATTCGTTAGTGTAGAGGTTTATGTATCAAAGGTGTGGGTTTATTAACTAACAAACAAACTATTTTATACGTACACAAATAAAAAGTTTTTAAAATGTTTTGTAAAATAAACATTAAGAAAAAAATTGTGGAATGTATTTAATAATCCATGCAAAAATAAGCCTATATACATGCAAAACTGAAGTATCTCACTTACCTTCAATAGGTTTTTCCTCAAATAGAAACATAGTGGGTAATGCAAAAAGAGCACTAAGAAGCCACGCAATAACCACTAGAATTCTCGCTCGTTTCCCTGAAACAAATTGTAATCGTTTATCAGATCCCCTCGTTGGCAAGTAATTTTAATTTCAAGATAGACCCTCACACTTTTAAATTTATGTGAAAATATAAACTTGATTATAGACAGAGTATACAAACAACTAAAATTAATAACAAAGCCCTATTTAAAAATATAATACATATTTTCATTTTATGATTAAACATAAAACACAAAAGATTTTCAAAGGCACTAGAGAGTCAAAAGCATAAAATTAAAAATCATTAAGACAAAACTTGAACGCCATAATGCAGAACTTTATAATACTGACTTGCACAAAATTAAACTATAAAATGGAACTTGATGTTGAATTGTTGTGCAATTTCATAAATTAATAAACTTAGTCGAATGCTTAACATTTTCGTTTATTGTTACTATAATTATAAATTAATTTCTGATGTAGTGGGTACCTAATATTTAATAATGCGGTTAGTCTCGCATGAAGAAATTTTCACTGACGATTTTCTCCAGCTACATTTTATTTAAGTTATTCTATTATTAATTTACTATTTTAAAATTAGGGCATAAATTTTGGGTGCAGAGATTGCATAAATATAAAAAATTATGGCGGATTTTAATGTTACAATCCAGCTTTGCAATACTAATAAGTAGTAAAGCTGTAAATAAAACTATTATGATTATTATGATTATTATAAAACAAAAAAAATAGTATTTTATAGGTATGTACTTACAACTTCCAGAAAAATTCATTGGATGGGTTATTGCGTCGTAGCGATCAATTGAGAGAGCTACGAGGACGTATGTAGAGGAGTAAGTAACAACCGCTTGCAAAAAGCGAATTAATTTACATAAAATATTGCCGGCATACCATGAAATTGTGATTCTCCAAACAATGTCAGTCGATACGTTAATTAAACCGACCGATAAATCTGAAACAAAAACATTCTTTTACTAGTTTTACTTTACAACCCTAACCCCCTTGAGGTAACTTGAGGTGTAGTAAATGATAAATATATGGATAAAAGTAATATTACAAATTAATGTTATATTTTTTTCGTTTTTGATAAATTAAATCTAAAAGAGAAATTTACATTTAGGATAAAGCGGAAACTAAATTTTTAGTGCGTGGTAGAATTATGAAGTTATCTCATTTTTCTTCTTCAAATTGCCGAGTTAACAAAATATTATGTTGGTTATAAATTTTAGTAAAAATTTGAGAACATTATTAGTTACGGTTTTGTTGGCTTTTTAAAATAAATTGCGAAATGTCAAAAGTCTTAAAAATCAATATCGAGGTTAATATTTTTTATTGGTCTTTGAAAATCGCTGATTGTAGTTTTAAATGAAACACATAGCACTTTTCAGTGGTTAAGCACCGAGAATTTTCACGTGCTACAAATTTTGTATAAATATTTGATGTACTTGTTCATTTTTTTTTTACTTTCATCATTTTATTTTGCAGTACAGTACAAAAAGGAAGAAAAGTACTAATCGATTCCATAAGCTACCCGTACCTTTAAATCTTGGTCCATTTCTATCAATTAATTTTTGTTCTGTAAAATTTATTTCTCATTAAATTTTATAATCATCATCTTTAAAAAGTTCAAAGAGCGACTTAATTTTATTATAAATTCTACTCGTTTATGTTATAAAACAAGAATTAAATAGAAGTTAAAATTCCTTGGACTTTGGAATGCAAAAGTTAAGATATTTGTCAGCATTTCAAAGCAGGTATGGCAAAATATATCTTGTTATAATTAGTTTGGAGGTGTCTTAATTATTCATAAAATTTGTTGTTTACGTTATCCAGTTTAATTTATTGAATAAAGGAAGAATTGAGGAAAAGTTTTCGCAATAGCGATTTGATTCATCCAATTAAGCGTTTCAGTATCCTATTGCGTCAAATAAAATTAATTAACCGTTTTATCAAAATTTTATACACCTTTAGCATTCAGTAAAATTGAAAACCTAAAATTTATCATCGCTTCTACTACATAGGAAACTGTGTTGGAGTATTATCCAATCAAAATATCATTTAACTTTAGAAACAATAGATATCCACATAAAGCTCAATTATACTACCATATTTGATATTTATATCCAGGCTGAAATGGAGATGTGGCGTTCAAGTAGTAAACCATCAACAAATTTCATTCTAAAATATCCAGGGACAAACATTTTAATGAACAAATTACGTAAGTATATTCTTAGTTTTTGGGTAAGTTCTTATAGCCTATCAGAGTGCTGCTCAAGTTGTAAGAGTACTATAGGGTGGTGTATATTCTATCACTAAGAAGTCGTAACCACTAAAAGAGCATAATGGGGTTAATTGACTGGAAGTTATCGACGGCAGCAACGCCACAGACATGTAGAAAAATATATTTATTCTATTAATTAGCTGTGTAAAAAGTCCACATCTTCTTTGAAAGCAATGTTATAGAACTTCTGTATTGAATTACTCATGTGTGCTTCTAGAACTGCACAAAAATTAAAACCATCGTTTGTTTCCAATCTGAATTTAGTATAACATAGTCATCACGACGCAAAAAGAGGTAAAAATATAAATAACCTGGAAATACAACTTTTTTGTTTAAACTCTTTAATTTGACATTGGAAAAAAGCTCTTAAGTTTTTGATTTTTTCTCTAAAAGACGCAGTTTCTACTTTTCGATGTAGACTTCTTTCCTATTCGTTTAATTAGACCTAATTTACTGTAAACTTCTATATAGAGTATAGAGTAACTTTTAAACATCAATAGGGCCTTTAGCTGTGAGTGTTAAACAACTAGAAAACATATTTGAGATAAAAAATTGAAATCGACGCTTTCTGGACAAAGATCGAAGAAAATTGGGGTTTCTACAGAGAACTGTATACCTGGAAAACTACATACGTATTACATGGATTAGAATAATAATTTTATTTTGTTTTACGCAGAATTATATTATTCAGTTTGAATTCTGCTCATTTACCTACTTGGGCATAAGGGTGGATCAATAAGTACCCGTGTTTGAAGACAGGTGGCGTTGCTGATGGAAGTTGCATTCGAGGAATCCTACTTGGATATATTTGAGTCTTTTTGCAACAATTCCACCTTTTTGGTTCTCATTGAGAAGCTCCATCACACGTTTATTTCATTGGCTCACTCCATCGTCGAAACGAAAGTTCTGTAGATCCATTTCCAGTCGCAACGCCCTGGCTATTACCGTTGGACGCTCGTTCACTGACTATTATCTCCTACCTGCGGTATCTTCCGCTTATGTAATTTACTGTAAAATACGGTATGGCCATTGAATCACTTTTGTTCATGCTTATTAGATTCCTGGCTGTAGTTTGCTACCTATATAATAGTTTACATGTGTTTTCTTGATTTTTTAGCGGCAAATCAAAGAGCTTATCCGGTTAGCCAAGTCGATCAGCGAGCGGAATCTCAGTATACTGCGGACGCCTCTCTCGTTGGACATTCTTTAAGGAAAACGTCAGTTGGTGAGTCAAGATCTCACTGCATTCTAATTATATTTGTTGCTTGTTGTAGAGCCTTTATTATTGCTTTTTATATGAGTAGATTTACTCCGTACACAGAGTTCAGTGTGAAATACAGTATAGATATAACATCTGATTTATTTATCATAACAGGGTCGTCGAGCCTTGTCTGTTGAGGATACTCAATTCAATCAGCGAATGTTTGGAGCTACTAGCTCATTTATTGTGTACATTATCACTGGATGTGTTGTTCAATAAACTAAATTTTGTTAGTTCGAAACGAGACACTTTAGTTTTCTTTTCAATAGTTAACTGGCGCCCACCCTATTACTCTTTTTCAGAGACTGTAGTTGGCATACGAGAGCCGACAGTAGCGACCTACGGCCGCACATCAAACCTGCGAAACGCGTCCGCTCGACCTACGCTCTACGTACTGAGGAATAAGAATCCGAAGTTAGCGACTCTCATCGACATCGAGATGTCAAGTGGCTATTGTAACCAATTAAAGCAAGGTTGGGGTTACAACAAAAAGGTATTTGATAATAATACATATTTTTATTATAAAAAAATATTCAGATTCTATCAGACAATAGGAACACTCACTGGAACTTCGGGACTATAAGATCACTTCTGGTATGGTGCTTGACTGCATCCAGACATTGAACAATATATCTAGCCAAAATGTTCTGTTCTCTGCTGGCTCAAAGAACATCAAGGTTTCGAGGGCAACGAAGCTTCTTTACGGCCCGGAGCTGGTGGTCACACCTGCCGTCAAGGCTTTATCGACGGTGAGTACCAGGAACTGCATGTAACCATGTAACAGCTGCAATATGTGCACCTTCGTGGAGACATGCGATATACTATCTGAAGATATTCAGTGTCTGCGGATAATTGCAGGGATTTTGAATGGACAATGCGGATTAAATAATAAACACCTTCACACGATGGGGTGTGCAGATGACACTATATGAAGGAAACAGTTGAAAAATGAGAGGAACCGTGTTGGGAGATTTCCGACCCGACATGGTCAGAATCAGTGACAGTCTGCCTGCCAAGATCCTGAAGTGTATTCCACAGTTGGGACGGCTTGAGGGGTGACAAAATAGAGGTGGAGCTGAAAACAGGAGGTAGTACAATGGGCTCGATTTAAAGAGTGCATGTGAATTTCCCTTTACCCTCCATAACAAATCCAGAATTCATATATGCACATTAGAATATCGCTTGAAATGGAAATGAAGGTTTGAGCATCCTCGAATCTTAGTTACAAATTTAGGCCATATTTTAATGAGGTAAATCAAATTTTTTCTTTAGGAAAATTAGAGTTGGGAATATCAGCAATTGAAGAACTAAATGCGAAGAAGGCGCATATGAAGAAATATAGTACAAAATGCATAATCACATGATTAATTTATCTATAAGCAATGAAAGTCATGAATAGATGGACTTACCAATCCAACTTTTTATGCTTTACTTCTATTAGTCGATAAATAAAGCAAATTCTTGTTTTATTTTATAATTTTATTATGTTATTTTGGAACTGCTGGACAATCGCCAAAATCACACCGTGAAGCCAGATTCACCTAGTTCTTGTACGGGGTTACCCCTATCTAGCAATCTATGAACATTAGGGGAGACATCGAGGCATGGTGAACAAATTCGAGAAATTTTTTTAGACATATTATAGACCATTAGACGTCATATTATACTAGTACAAAGACGAAAATAGGCAACCGAAAACAAAGATGAACGGAAAGTGTTACTAGTATATATTATTATCATCTTGACGAAAATTTTATTCTACTTTTTGTTTCGAATAAATGAAAAAGAAACCGACGAATTCAGTACAAATACTCCAAAATAGAAATCACGTTTTCCACTTATTATTTTGTTTAATTGGATCTAATCCAATTAATCCAATAATCCTATAATAATGAAATCTGTATCATAATCGATAGCCAAGCAGCACTCAGAGCTTTTCAAGGAGTAGAAATACACTCCATAGCAGTGAAGCAATGCCTTGGTTCCGGCTCATGCGGGCATAAAGGGAAATGAAAAAGCAGACTTCCTTGCAAGGAAAGCTGCAAGGAAACACTTAGTATGTTAAAACCAACTTACCGCAAAAGGAACTACTAAGAAGTAAACATCTTGAATATTAAGAGAACCTCCAGGGACTGATGCAATCGCGGATGTTCATAGGGGGTCTCTCCGGTGAACAAACGAAAAGGGAAAACCTCCAGCTGAGAAAGATAGTAGGACTGTTTACCGGACACTGCTGTCTAAACAAGCATCTCAACATAATGCGGGTCGTTGAAGATCCTAATTGTTGGTTATGTGGGGGAGGAAGATGAAACTCCGCACCATATATTATGTGTGTGTACCACACTAGCTTCAATAAGTCTAAAACATCCTGGTTCCTTTATCTGACCGTTGCGTTGGGAAGATAACATAAGTTCCTATAGGCCACGTCCACAACTTTATTAAGGATACAGGACTGACGGAGTAAACTCGGAACACCAAGAACTTCAGTGCAAGTGGGTCTAAAAAATACAATCCGTTCAATAATAATAATAATTTAGTATTCATATTTTTGTAGTTTTTTCAAGTTTTTTTGCATTAGCGGAAAAATATGAATTGTATCGATGTAGTTGGATTGAATCTGAAAAGCTCTGGAGGAGGGAGCCCTACACAATTTCACATGAAACATATTTTTGTTGTTGTTTCTGATTGGTAGATTTTTTACATAACAGTTTATACTTTATAATATTTTAATTATTTTTTAAAATGTTTGTAATGTTGGTCGTAGTGTACACAGTATTTGTGCAAAGATCTTCAATACTGATGCGAGTAGAATTCTGTGTTTTTATGCTTACTCATTTTCTTTATTAAAGTCTGAAGGTGCAGTATTGCTAGATTATATTTTGTAACAAATTAGTTACATTGTTATTAAAATCCATTGAGAAAATTTTCATTTTATCAACAGACTCAGTTTTCATAATTAGATTGTGTGTATGATTTATAAATCCCGCATTACGACACAAATGTCCAAGTACAATCTAAATTTTATCGTTAAACATTTATTTATTTTCTGACATACTTTCAGTTTGTTCAGTGAAGTACTTATGTAATCAAGGAAATTAGATCTTCTCCATTTTAAGCGCTTATTGGAATCCTATAATCCCAATTAAATAGCTTGCTTGCAGAGATCCTCACTGGGTCACGTAGATGTGTTTTTCATTATTTTATTAGTTACAAATCAATTCAACACAAACAATGAATGCGATCCATTTTCTTCTGGTTACTAATTTACGTAGTTATTTTTATATAATAAATAATTTATTTTCTTACCAGCAATGGCAAGTTGTCGTATGAAAAAGTTCATTCTTGATTTTCTGCTTTTGCTAATAAGCAGGGTAACGAGGACAGCAGAATTTCCCAAAACTATCATTGTAAACAGCACCCAAAGCACTGTAAATTGTTCGGTCTGAAACAATAAGTTAGCGTCAACAAAAGCATCTATAACATCTAAAGCATTGATATATAGTTAACAAATTTAATTATTAAGTAAACTTGATAACGTGGTAGAGCAACAATTATCAACGTTAATTGTTATTAACGTGGAGGCAATACGTTAGAAATACAAACTTCTTTCAAATTACTATTTTAAATAGTAATAGCAGTAAAGGTCAAAGCAACATTTTCGTATCATACCTATTTATTAAATTTTCTTTGAAAAATAGGAAAACTAACAAAAAAGTAAAAGTATTGTACAATAAATAAAAAAATACTAAATCTGGTATTGGAGTATTTTCCAAACCTCACAAAAGCTAAAAAGGAGGTCTATAGAGCAGTTTGTACCAAAGGAAATGTAGCTGGAAGTTGCCTTCAAAAAGCGGTTAATATTGGCTAGTTAGACATCAAAACATAAAATGATTTAAAATGTTCAATCGTAACTGTGTAACAGAATATTTTATTACGGGCTTTTTCGAGCTTCATTTTATTGAAAACGTTGTATTGATGTTTCTGATTGATATAGCTTCAATAGTTCATACATTTGTAATCTCGACAGAGTTGCTTGGAATAACACTTAAAACGGGTGAATTATATACTCCTAATAAATTATTATCCATTTCATTTCTGTAGTTTGTAAGGTTCATCAAATAGAAGTGCTACGTATTAGTTCAATGATAATTGCAAATTGGGATGTTCCATAATTAGGTACACATAAAGCTATATGGGTTTACTCGTTAGTGGTTTATGTGTATGGTTCTGTTTGCCACAGGATATACGCAAGAATTTGTCGGGAATTCAAAGGAATTGATGATGACATTTTAGCCTGCAAGCTACATAATAGACTTTCAACTACTCAATACAAGTCTTACTACTAGTAACTCTTGCTTAATGGTTTTGATTATTTGAACTTCAATTACAATTCCAACGTCAATGAACTTGGAATTATTTAAACTGCTATAAATTATTTCATCACAAATTTGAATTAAAAAATATTAATTTAGGGAGGTAAAGTTTTATTAAGTACCACGATTGGAGCATTCCTGAAGTTTACCGTACATCATCCATCGCTTTCTGGTAATTAAGTCCCAGTAATCGATAATATTAATTTACCTATGCAGATAACTTTTTGCATAAACGAAACTGTATCTACTTTATCTTACTTACATTAGATTAAACGTTAAATCGCAATTTGAAAGGTTTCGCTTCAGTAAAGTGATTCGTAAAAAAGTTGGAGCTGCATAAAAAAAACAATGCCCAAGCTTTAACAATTACAAGTGCTTAACCATATTAAATTAATTTAGTTTTACGGTATTAAAATTAGTTTAAACTATGCAATTTACAAGCAGTGCTTAATGAACTTCAAGCCATCAAGTTAATCGTTAAATCCATTGAGTAACAAAGTATAATATAAGTACAAGGTTTTTATCCTTACTAAAAGAGAGGGTTATAAAATAAAGTAATTACAAGATAATGTTACTGCTAAGCTTTATTTATCTTATACACGATAAAACAACAATAAGAAATAAGGGTAGTAAATGTTTGGATTTTTGCTAAAGTACTTTCCTTATTTATAAGAAACGAAAACTGATAATAAAATTGTACTCCTTGATAAAAGCGTAACTTTTCCTTTGATTGTCAAGCTCTTTTGAAAAACTCTCATTACTTATTCAACTAAGTAACGATGAGTGGATATATATACTACATTTCCCTGGTTAGTAGTAAACTTAAACCTCAATTAACCCAAAATTCTCTCAACGAAGATGGCATAATGAAATTAAGCGCACAGGAATAATTTTGGTCGTGTAGCTATTAAAATTAACAATTTTACCAATATTGGTTGGGATATTCAAAAAATAAAAAAATAATTTTATGAAGTTTTTCAGATCCATTCATTTGAGTTTACTGCGTCAACCGATGCTTTTATGATGGTCGCTAAGCTACATGGACACAAAGAATTACGATTTATATCAAGAGGACCATTTCAACTTGGCATTTTATTTCTAGCTTGCGGTTGAGTTGGTGTAGCTTTATTAGACTTTTATAAAACGTAATCGAGTCAAATCGAGGTTTAAAACAAACTGGAAAAAGTTTAAAGATATAAAAATATCTTCCTCCAAGAAGCTATAAATAACACATTTTGGATTTTAAAAATTATTGCTCATCAGTAAGATTTTAATACACAATTCATCATCTGGAAGTAAACGCATTTGTTAAAGGCATGATGATTGATGAAGCCTAAACGTAGATTATTATGATAAACTATAATTTAATGGTAATAAAATCATAAATAATCATGGAATCATTCAATACAACATATTTTGGCCTAAAATGTGCGTTGATGTAAAACTAAAAAAGTAGAACGGTTAAAATACTAATTAATTCTGGGAGATTTACTTGTGGCACGCTTACTAATAAATTTGAGCGCATTTTACATTGCTTCTTGTGACATTTTGTATGTCGCTTTTTATTACGTTTATTAGTTACATCACGTTTTCTAATATTTCAATAGAGCTTATTATCAAGCACGTTAAACACAATTCTGATATTAAATAACTTTTATTGTCCTATTAACTCTTACTTACTATACAAATGCAAGTATAGCAATTAGCATTCAGAGAACGTTTCCATAAATGGGTTGTGTGTAAAGAAACCATAAAAAATTAGTGATATTATCAAAAATATTTTTGTTGTTTGAATTATATTATCTTCCAATTATTTTCTCTCGACCCAAAAAGTATAGGAAAAATCGAATTTTCTAAAATAAGTATATGTGAAGAATTTAACCAATATGAAATTGTAAACCAGTGCAAAATTCATAAATTGTTTGTTTTCTCTGTAAGCGAAAGTATTATAAAAAAATTTCTGAAGTAACTGGGGCATTGTCAAGGGCTTTTATGTAAATTGATATTGCCTATGAGATATCGACGTTTTATGAACAAAGATTATAGACAATAACGTAAAATATCTGTTTACTGTAATTTTGTGTCACGATATTATTTTCAATTATTTTTCAATTTTTGGAATTCTATCTATATTTTCGTATAATTAAATTATCAAAATCAATGTTGCTGAAGTAGTGAAATGAAAAGTGAATATTTCTGATTTAAATATTGTATTTCACGATATCTTCTTTCAATCAGCCGTCTTGTGATTTTAATAATCTATTTTTACATGATCCTCTTTACACGATTTTGATAGAACTTGGCCAATGAGAGTAAACCAATTTCTTTTTTACATCCATATTTTTGGTGTATCACCGTTTTTCGCATGTAAACATTAGTTTTCGTACTTTTATTAGTTTTCTCTATAAACTTATTTTAATTTTAACATTTTATGTTATCTTTGATTAAATACAACTGACGATAACTATATTGAATAGTGTCACACTGTACTGAGGTGATTTAATTATTTATTTCTTTGCAATATTCTGAATTATCGTTTTAAAATGATTAAGAAATACAATAAAGGCTGGCGCACTTTAACTTCACAAAATCTAATTGTAATTAAAATTTGTTTTCACGTCTAAATTTCTATTTAAATTCACTGAAATCAAGAAAATGCCGTTAAAAAGTGAAACAATTTGAAAAATATATATATCAATAATTGATTAGTGCTAATTATCATAATATTAACAATTTATATTTCTAATTAACGCCGTTTTAAAATTATTTAAAAAATGTTCAAGAAAGTGTAGTTTTCAGCATTCATCACGAAAAGTTGCAATTTAAAATACCCACAACTATCGTATTTTCTTTTAAAATTACATAAAATTTACGTACATAAATTGTATGTAATATGTACTACGTATAGTACATAGATAAAAAGCAATATAAAAATGTTATTTGAAGATTTTCTTTCTGTTACAAGTTGATTTCTATAAATTGATATTATCTTTGTACATACTTCTTCAATTCAAACGATGTTTTGTTAAAAGCTTTAATCATTTTATTAAAAAACATCCCCCAAAAAATTTTTTTATACAATTCATTTTTAAACAATAAAATAAGGGGTAGTTTTAATTAATTTCTATTATTAAACAGAGATGCATAGATGCAAGTTTACGACCTTGTATCAAGTCATAAAATGAGTTTTTGTATCACTATAGAGCAGCACATGCCACGGCATTAACAATTATTATTTGTACACTACGTTTCAAAATTATAAAGTCAATCAGAAAAATGTATTTTTTTCTCAACTAAAATATTTTTCATTAAAATACAGTTACTATCAGAAAAATTAATAACCTATTCGACGACAACGCAAATCTTACATTAAATATTTTAATTCATATAATACTTAGAAGAAACAATAAAAAGTTCAAAATCAAAGCGTTTCAAAATTATAAAGTCGGTGCAAATTTGTTAACTTATTGATATCTATAGCTGTATATTGACGTAAAATTGTGCCCACCGATAATTCTTGAAAAAACGGAATTACTTTTCAAAATATTAATCTCCAGTCCGGGCTATCAATTTCGCCCCCAGCTGCTCAGCCGAAATACTTTTCACTTCTTTTACACTTCTAAAAAGAAATAAGCACCAACTAAAGATACTAAATTAACTTTATTTATAAAAAAAACAATCTTTTTATAACTCTTATTTCAAACATTTTTCAAATTCGCAACCACCTCACTTGGTGGTCGGCGCGCGAACCCCTTATCCTTCCGGCCCCCCGCCGGTTTCGCCGAGACCCCTAGTGGCCGATCAAAACATTCAACAATTTACAATTTCATGATAAAATTTAATACAATCTCAATAATTAAATTTACTGCTTCTTCATTAAAAAAAATACGACAATATATTAATATTTAGTGTATCCTGGTACCAAAAGCTTCTTCTTCAGCCCATCCTAGTCCACTCCTGGACCATAGACTCCAGTAATGGAGGTTTTTGCCATAACTCACCACGCTGGCTAGACGGGTTGGTGAGTAGTCCGTATATCGATTTTTGGACTATAGTTGTTTTACATCCAGTAGCAGCTTGCTAGGCTAACCTTTAGATGTGCCTATAGCCCTGTTGTTTGTTAACGGTGGCAATTCGTCAACTTAGGGGGACCGCCGGCTTATCGTGCCCTCCGAAGCACGGAGACTTGGTCATAAGAAAGTTTGACTCTCCCCAGGTTTGAATCCGGTACCCTGCATTCGCATCCAACTGCGTTAGCTGCAAGGCAATGACCGTCTCATACCAACCAAAAGCTTAAAAAATTCTATTAGGTATTGACACTTGCATTGTCTTGCTGAATGATAAGATTTTGCTCGGTATGGCCTCTTAATAATGGAATCAGATGTTGGGATAACACTTCCTGATATTCCTCGCTGTTGATCCAAGTAGATGGAAATGCCAAATTAAGTATTCTAAATGCACTAAAAGCTTCCCATACCACAAGTGAACCCCCACCAAAGTTTCTATTTGAAAACTATCTTCCCTCCTTTCTCAAATCTCTCAAATATCCATCGAAATCATCTGGCCCACCTAAATTAAACTATTTTTCGTCAGAATAAATAACCTAAGCAAAAAATAGAATCTTGTAGAATTAATGATTTTGGCTCATTTGGCTCATCAGGTACCTTTTGTGCTGACCACAAGTTACAATAGAATTTTTTAAATTAATTCTAAATAAAAATTATCTAAATAAATAATAAAATTAATTAAATTAAACTTACTACCACATGTGTAATTTTTCTATTTCAAAGATGAAATACATTTATCCGGGTGAAGTAAGAACTTTATTCTGGCCGCTTCTCTGGTCCTCCAGGTTGGGGGTTCTACGTCGGGCTTGCTCCTCGTCGTAGGTAAAAAATGTAAAATGCTAACAAAATCCAAAAGCCAATTTGGCCTTTGAAAACCGGCAAGCTGCGTATTGCGGTATAAACCGGAGATATATAATATAAATACATTTACTATTTACTGTATTAAATGCATATCAATCTGCTGAGGTTATGTACAACCACTTGTCAATTGATTTTTTCAAAGTTTGCATTATTTTTTTTTCAAAATCGATTTTCTCAGAATTGGCTAAATTCTGGACTGTTAAATTTTCATCGTTTGAAGTTCTAATTTGGATCTAAAGATATAATGGTAGTTGTTCTGGTCTGTGACGACCAAGCGTTGGCCTTCCCCTTGTAAGTGGGGCTAGTTCTGATTTCCGCTCTTTAATTAGTAGTTACTTTCAAGCAAGGAAAATAAGAATTCATGCAAAAGAAGCTGAATTCAAATTTTAATTAAATTGAAAACTTCAAGTGGCAGAATTGTGTCATTTTGGAATATTTCCCGGACAACTAGAAGGTCAAGTTTTTCTTGTGAATATAGTGATTTCTTTAGCAAACAAGAAGTAAATGTGCAACAAAATTTTCTTGAATATCTTGGAATGAACAACCGTGGCTTTAATCGATTTTGTTAATTACCTCCTTAATAATTGTCATATTTGACAAAACAAAAATTTACAGGATTTACTTTATTTACACTTTTGTTACCTTAACTGTGTACTAATATAGTGTATTGTATACTGGGTGTGTTGCATGTAGTAATGAACAGCTTCCTCTGTGAGAATTTTCTCAAATAGTGCTTATTTGATTGTCACATTTTAATCCTCACCAATAAAGCAATGCTCCACTATTTGAATATGTTATGTTTGCTGTTTTGAATCGTATCGTTTGTCTTTCGCTAACTCTTGGCCTTCTGCTACATATTTTCGAGAATATTTCAATTTTTTTAAATTTAATTGATTACTATTCCTAATTGTTATATTTCTTCATGACGATAGAAGTTTTAATCTGACACGTTTAATGTCGTCTAATAGCAGTTATGTTTATCAATATTTTTTCTCAGTTTAATAGAAGACTGATGAATTTCTAGAGGGCTGAGTTTTTATCGTCTAATTTTTTGATCGTCGAAATAAAATTTGCTAATCCGAAAAATCAATAATCCGTTGGAATACGCAGTTGTGGCTTCATTAATATTATGTAGCTACCTATTGTTTTGTTTTATTTATTTGTATTGTTTGTTCTAAACTTCATTTTCGATGTACTATCAATGAAACCGTTCTATACTAAAAGTTTCTCCTAAAGTTTCCTATATAGTTTTATAATTAGAACTAATTATAAGTAAAGCGTATTGGGTTATTACTTATTACGCTTTAGTTTGTTAAGTTTGTTTATTAAATTTTATCCACATCATAGAAAAGCAGGTCAAAATATTTTCATTTAAATTCAAAACTTACACATTTTCTTATGCAGGGTGTCCCAGTGATCAATAAAGGAACAAATAAAAATAAAGGTAACAAAAAGTTTTCCCTCCAATTACTGATTTACAATAATTATACATAGATTGAAAGATGCTGGTGACAAGGTAACTTATATTTCTACATAAATATTGAAATATGACTCTAGGATCTTTGCGTCTAAAAGTGTCTTCATTTCTTCAGGAAAACAACTTTTTCCCGTCTTCATTATGTGAAATAAAAATTCAAAGATGTTTAGATTTAGAGATTTAGGATATTAACACTTAAAATAATTGTCTTTGATAAACGATATCATAAAATAGGGTATAATCCACCCGGGTAACCTAGTCTAGTTAAAGTAAATTAACTAAATGATACAATTACACCATAAATTAAGGTAGCTGGGGTTTAAACTCGCAGAGGGAATAGCGTGATCAGGTGTTTGTTTGAAGGTAACCATAAATAAAAATTGTGTATTTTAATTCTGTTGATAATATTTTCATAATTTGTGTTAACAAAATTATGCCAGTAAATTTTAAATCATAATGTTTTTAATGTTAGCTCTTGAAGAATTGGTGAGTTTGTAAATCATGTTATTTTAACTCCAAGTTATTTTAACAAGAGCTTTTCGTGATTTATACATCTATAACATTTACATATTTTAATAGATTTGTTTTGTGTAGCTTAATTACGAAAATTAACGTAAAATTTAGGTTCACAAGTTTGCATTAAGTACGTAAAATAAATTCTATAGCCAGGTGGTTTTGCTTTACCCACAAAATTACATGGCACTGATGGTTGAATTTAATGTTATTATAAAAACTTTATAGTTCAGAGTATTGGACTAAAAATTATAATATTTTCAATCATACCGTTTTTTGAAATGGAGACCTTTAATCCGACATCGAATATAATTTTTGACACAATGGTATGAGATGTTGAGCATTTTTCTAGCCAAGTATTCCAAACCATGTAATATAAGCAAAGTACCGAACAAAAAACAAACAAAAGAAGTGTTTATTACTTTATTTTATAATTATTATCTGTTCACTTTGAATTCAGAAAAAATGTGAAAGGGCCCCGAATTTCGAGCGGGGGCCCCCCAGCTTCCCAGTTGCACTACTGATGGTGTATGTAATTAAAGTTATCAAAGTAATTTCATCTTAGACCACTTCCTAATAATAAGTAATAGTAGAAATAACAAATAGAGTATTTATCAATAAATATTACAGTAATAAATTTGATAAACGACTCGCTAATGCAGTTAGTAATTACCTATTGGAGTTGGAAAGCGTGCTGGACCTCCTATTAAAAGCTATATATTGGTGTAAACGTTTCCCCTTAGTGCATTTCATGTTTCACCGACCTCTTGATCAAGTGATCATTAAAATCAGAAAAAAGTTTAAGTGCTACGTCGATAGCTAAAAACGAAGTTATCATAAATTATTAATAAGTGAAATGAAAAAACTTTTTATTTACTCTTTGAGACATCAATATTCATCATTATTACAAAGTCTTTTCTTAATTACCATTATACTGATGCTCTAACTTTCCTTATATTTTAATAAAACTTAACTACAATAAATTGTTATAATTTTTTTTCCAGTCACATTTCTTTGTGCGAAAATATATCTTTACTTTTAAGGATTTCTTCAAATTATAAAATTGACAAGTACTATGATTATTTAAATAATATTGACGCCACTTCATGAAATCAAATTAAAAACTAATTAATATTTGTAATTAAGATTGATAGAGAGGACTGTCGTACGAAAATGGAAAATGCTGTGGTAAATAATAAACGTTGCTCGAAATATTCAAATATTTAAGTAATGGGTAATATAATCAGCAGTAAAAAAATATTAATTTAAATTTTTGCCGAACAAAATATTATTCATTTTATTTTAACAGTAGCCCTACTAAAAATATGAATTAAATTACTCGTCTATTTCTTATTGTAAAAATTGAAATTTTTTTCGCTGTGTTTCTGAATTTGAAAGTTAATTAAATTCATTTTATTGTTGCCATAAAAGTGAACCCATAAAATAACTTATTTATAACATACTAAAAAGTTTGGGCAACTCAATTCTATGCTTAACCTTATCTGCAAATTTTCATTTAATTTTTATAGTACGCATTCCCAAAAAGCTTCCAAGTTTAAAAACTTAAGCTGTTGAACCCTTAGATAAAATCTTTATGTTTTCACTAAGTTGTTTACATTTTTCAGTCGTAATGATTTCAAAGCACATTATAATATTAATTATGCGATTATATAAGTTATTGTCTTATAAAAATATGAATCATTAATTTTTACCCTAGTAAACCACTCGCTAACCATAAAATTTGCAAGTATTCATATAGAACGGTTGAGAAAATTTATAGGGACATTATACTGGATATTAATTTAAGTATTTATAGATGAAACGATATAGTTGATGATTTCTCTCATCCAAAACTCATATAGTAAATAGAAGGTGTTGGACCGATTGTAAAAGCAATATCTTTTCGAACAAATTCTAGGTAATTTTCCAGTTTCTGACACTATCATGTATTCCATAGTCGTTTATTATCTATTTCCCTTACGTGACCGGTTTTTATGTTACCTATTTTTTAAACTTGCATACTGAACAAAAATTATTTAAATATCAGATGCACATAATTTTGTATTATCATAAAGCTATTTTTTTGGAAACTGTAAACTATAACGATGAACAGACTTGGTTTGAAAATCTGTATATTGTAATTATTGAGTTACTTAATATAGCTTCAAGCAAATTACCCACTAGTAACCCACTTACTCAATAGTGATGTAGATAATTAATTTTAACAGGTTTGTTAAAATCTGTTGATTAGGGTTTAATTTTTATGGAAGTAATAATAAGTGAAATTTCAATTATGAACCGCGCAGTTCTCATTTATGTTAGGCAAAGTAAAACTAATTTAAACTAAAACATATTTCGCACTGGTAGCTTTTATGTATACTCTTATTGAGGTAGGTTTGATTGAAAATTAAGTTTAAGCTTTTAAGCGCTTTTGATTTGAGTATTGCTGCTTCCAGTTTAATTCAAAATTCATCAATAAATTACTGCTTTAATTGCGAAACTCATACATCAACATGTGGTAACTTTACGGTTTTGTTCAAATTATGAACTTTACTGTATATCTTTTTATGACATATTGTTACATTGTACATATGTCTCATCCATTTAATATTTGTTTTTTATAGACTAGTTTATACATTTATTGTTTTGTTTTCTGTAGACCCCAACAATGTCCAATAAAACCGGAAACGCTATTTCAAACAAAAACATTCGTTGCTTCATTATCATTATAGTAAAAACCTAATTGAATATCTTAACTAAACCTAGTATACACTAGGATCGTTACAAGTGTATTGTTTATCTGCAAATAAAATAAGTTATGGAAAAAGTGGGACACTTGATCCTTAGGGAGACTTGCTCGTTTGCTATAACGTGGCTCATTAATTATTTCTGACCACTTTAAATTATTTAGTTTATCCATTTTCGTACAGAATATATCATTTTTCTTTTTATTTTTCCACTTCTATTGCTTATTTCTGGGAGTTTTTACTATTTATACCATTCAAATAATAAATTGGGTAATTAGGATTAGATCACGTCTCCCATGGCTGCATAAGAGAGAAACTTATTATAATCTTTATGCGTATATTAATAGTATAAATAATAAAGTATTATATAAATTTAAACAAACAGTCTTATTTGTGTTCGATAAAACAAAATCACGAATTAATGCATAAAGAGTTTACATGCAACATATTAAGAACCACTGAGCTAGTTAATTATTATAGCGTATCTAAATTTGCTACCACTAATACCATTTTCTGGCAAAATAACAAGTTTTTTTAGAAAAACTGAATTAATTTTGAATACAAAAGAGTTTATATTTTTCGAAGTACAAAAGTTCATATGAACGCGAATAAGAATCCTTTCACAGAGATTAATAATTATTGTAGTATTGTAAGAGCTTGCAAGTACCAATAAAATTGAAGTATAAAAGACGATAATCCAACTTAATTTGTGATGGTAAGCATTAAGCTCTTACAATATAATTTCACTATTCTGAACACAATTCACATAATTTCTTATTATTTTTTAATATTTTTAATAATGTTTCCCAATTTATTCACTTTCGATTCATTCAGAATTATCAAGAGTTTTACTTATTCATGTGTTCAAATTAACTACCGTATATTTTGAATAAATAGTAATCCAAAGATTTTAAGTTAGATGACCACGATTTGATAATTATTTTAATTACTATTTTAGAACTAAAGATTTCTTAAAATTTTTGGAAACAAAATTAGCATTCAAACAAAGGTACAATTAAATTTCTTATGAGAAACAGTATTATTGTTTTATAATGTTGTAATTTGAAGATGGCAGTAATTAAAAAGAAGAGCTTTATGTAACTTACTTGGGTTTCGTTGTGAACACTGTTTAGTAATTTTCTGTTGAAAACTAATTAGGGTAATCCCACGGCAAACGGACACTCCCTTAACATTTCGGCTATCCTAATCACCATGTTTCTAATGTCGACAATTTTACGACCCAATGGTAACCATTACAGTGTAGCAGTTCGTATAAAAATTTAAATTTTGAAAAACAATTATAATATTTTAGAATAATCATATTTTTATGTGATACTGTCGTACAAACTCGTGAATACAATATCTCCTATATAGTAATATTCTATTATACAAAACTAACTAAGGTCCGGGTCGCTAAAATGGTGGAAAGCACAAAACTCTCTCAGGGAAGATCGGGTTCAAACTCAAATCAATGACTCAAATTTTCAAATAAAACGTTAAATATAATTCTGTTTTTATGACAATAAATTTGTCTCTAGGCCGTTTCTGTATTTGTGTACAATTGTTTTGAACAACAATCACATTTACTATCGATTTGATAACTAAATTACGGTTCGTAACTTTCATGTGTAATAAAAAAGTGACAACAATTAATGTTGTATAAATAAAATTTTTCAAATACAAAATTAAGACTAACCCTTATGTGTAACTGATTTGATACCACTGGTGTAGCTGCCATGGTTCCTCGTTGTGCGGTTGCGCCATAAAACGTTCGACAAGTGTGGCGAACAGATGTGCTCCTGTCTCGTGGTTGATTAAAGTCGAATTTTATCAAAATTCAACCAAATCTTCTTAATCCTGTTGTTGTAATCGTCAACGGATTATTAGCTGTGCACTTCATATGAATTTAAAAATGAAATTTTGCACTTTTGCATGAAAAACGTGAGTTTTTACTTTTGAGCTTAAAATTTTATTTCCATCTTCACAAATTTTCGAAATTTAGGTTCATCCAACACTGCTGTTAGTTGGATTAACAAGCATCTGCCAAATTAGCATTCGGATGACCGATAATTTGTCCAAAAAGTACGAAATTTTGTAAACGGCCTACGCAACTACAAATAGGCCAGCTTCTCCCAATTTTCGCAATTTCAGTCTTCAAACCAAAATCTTGGAGTTCCCGTTACAGGAATATCGCAGAACAATCACTTAAAAGATGTTTGGAATTAAACTCTGATCCCAGGAAAACGCAAATCTTCACTCTTCTCGACTAACGAAAATCACGTCCGTTCTCGTAGAAAAGATGCTTCTAGAAGACTAATTCTTCGGAGGTGCCACACCTTCAAAACCAAAAACTACAAAAAAATCATTTTCGAAGTAAGTCCGTAGGTAAACATTTTGGCGGCAATTTCAAATTTCGTAGTATTTATTGTTCTTTTGTAGGTTCACCAAAATTCGCCAGCATCATGTATATCCTTTTATACACCCCTTTGATCATGATGTCCAACCCCGAGTCTTCAACTCGTTTGAAATACCACAATATATTATTATTTCCTGATTCTTCTTGTCTTCTTCTTTGTCGCTTTTGCCCGAATTCGGACGTCGTGACAGCATTTATGATGAGCAATTGGTTATCATTTTTGTGAATACTGCTTTCTTGGGACATGGTACGTATACAGTAGGGGTCCCCCTCCTTTCTGTATAAGAGACGGCAAAATTAAAGTTTTTACCTGTAATTTCCTTATTAGCCCTTTTTAAATGTTAAATCTTTCTTGATGCTAATTTTTTAAAATCTTGTTGGGCAAAAAACCTCCAAAACACTCAAAACTGAATTATTAGTGACAGTTATCAAATGGTAGCATAAATTATTTATTATTATTATGTAGCTATAACCTGAAGTATTCAGCTAACAGGAGTGAGCACTGGCAAGTTGTATTCCACAAGCCCCTGCTTAATCAAGCGCAAACATGAAAAATTCATCGTTCAAGCACTTCTCAGTTATGTTGCAATCTTTTTAACGAACGAAACAAATTAACTGGGATCTCTGAGACAATCCACTCATTAAAAATATCCCCGGGGTCGCCTTCCACTACCTAAGCCGAAATCCTAGAAAATGACAAATCAAGAAGCCAGGATGGCGGTGTCAATCGAAAAAGTGGTAACTGTTGTGGGCACTAATGTTGGTAAGTCATAGGTAAATATTAGGTATAATACTGGACCGAAGATTCTGCCCTGTAATATTCCTACATTAATAGTGTGCATGACGAAGTGTCTGTCATCAAAATACGATTTAATTATTACATAAAACTGGTACGGCAAGATTTCATAACTGAAATTATTCATCAACTTTTACAACAATATTCTCAAAAAGCTTTGAAAATTTGCTTTTATTAGTTTGTTTCATTGAAATATTAAACCCGAACATAGAAAAATAACATGCAAATCAGTGGTATTCAGATTTCCGCTTACCATTATTGTAAAGGATAAATTTTAAACGTGGTATAAATTGAAAAAAATGCTATCTGCGCTAAACGTGCGCCCAAAAAGAAAATTCTGTTTAAAGTTGCACAATTTGAGTCTATAGACTAGGATACTATATAAATTGTATCCATTTTTTTAATCTAACAGTTGTTGAGTTAATGAAAGAGCACAATAATTGTACATAATTTGAACACAATTTGAATTTAGCGACAATCTACTATAAACAAATTGTGCAACTTTTAAGTATAGTTCTTTTCAGTGTACATAACACTTGGTATTTTGCTTTTTAATTATTTTTTTTTTTGAATACAAAAGCAGAATAAGTTTTGCAATAACTGCAAAAGCTTTGAAAAACAACCTTCTACAAATTACAAAAAATAGGTTAACTTAATCTGTCAAAGCAGTTTTTTATTAAATCTAACTATTACCTATAAAGAAAATCTTAATTTGCTTCTGCATTTTTGAAAGCAATTCAGGAGCAAATACTTACATTTTGTGTAGTGTATAAATCGCTAATCGGGGGTTATAAATCGTTTTCCATTGATGCCATGGGAAAAAGAATGGGAAACAGGGATCTTTGAAAAAACTGATTTGCCACATATTATTTTCCTGTGCTTAGGTTTAAGGGTTTAAGACGAGGCACCCGGTATACAAATCGTAAGATGAAGTTAAAAATAAAATTCATAGTAGCCATATCAATCAAATTTAGAGACTAAAAGATGTTCGTTTTTTTGGGCTTTAATGCTGATTGATGCTTTTATGCCTGTAAGAAATGTTTATATATCAACCTCAAATAACACCTACGTAAGTAGTACTACAAATTGTTATTAATGTAGTCATCTTAACTTTGTAAAAGTGAGTTTCCTAAAGAATTTTTTATTGCAAATAGTATGAACATAATATAGCATAATAATTATTTGCCTTCTTGTTTATTAGTTTTACCCAATAAAGCAGTTTTCTTTATGGGTATACATTATAGCTACTAGTACGTAAAACCACAACATTGAATTAAAGATAATTATATAAATTAATACTAATAATATTGCTTTTCTTATTAGATTTACCTTAATATAATCACAACAAGAAAATTAAAGTAATTACATGTTCCAGTTTGATTGATCTATAAATTAATTGTTGTATTTTAATAATTTTACGAATTAAAGGAATTAAATTAATATTATATTTATGAGCTTTCAAGTGCTGTTGCACCTTTCGTCAGAATAATACATTAACAACTAACCAATTTAAATGATTGATCTATTATAGATATCAATTTTTCCTTCTCGATTGCATAAAAACATTTGATTTATATTATCTAGGGGACGAAGGGTACATGTGGATAATCCAAATTTCACTCCAGTTATAATGTTTGAAGTTTGAAAAAAATACAAAATAAAATTTCATGGGGGTCTACATTAAAATACTGCTTTTCAAATTCAATATAATATTATGTGTACCTAATATAAAATTTTAATAGAAGCTATGGGCTAATATGTCCTTTATTCCACATGCACAGAATAGTGGGGTAATTGGGGACAAATGAGTATTTTTACAAAAAAATTTATAATGCATAGAGTCTTATTTTTGACAAATTTTCGTAAATATAATGCAAAATGATTATTAAAGTGACATTATTTAAACTTTATAAATAATTTATTACTAATTCTTGAGTATCCTTTGTGTCAATCAGGTAAATACGACGTTAATTATTGATACTTGCTTTGTAGTCTATCTTTCTACGAGAAATGAAAAGCTAAAAGAAATAAAAATAAATGGGTCATTGTGGTTTACAACTGTAGGCTATCAACGATTTCATGGCGATTTTCTTTACAAACATCAGTGCGTGCAAAGTAACCTTTCAATTTTAGGGTTGGCATACTCGTAAATTAAAATTGTGTCAAGTTTAAGACTTCCGCAAAGTTTTACCATTACAAAAAACTGAAAAATTTTTGCTTTAGATTGAATTAAGTCGCAGTATATTTTATAATTTGTGAAGGAAGAGGTGGGAATATCAGATAGGGTGTACATAATATTATAATAAGACACCATGTGCATAATAGCTGTATTCCAATTTATCGAACCCCGTTAAACTGTAACGTAATCGACTACAAGAAATGGTGTGACGTGTATACTTATATGAATATGTGGAAGATTGTCTTAATGGTAAATTTTATTGTGTTCTTGACGCCGATCTAGGAAAATTCAAGTTTTTGTTAGAATTTCAGTGAAATACAGCTCCAGTGTTGTCGATTGGCAAGTGACTATATTTCTATTAATTTATTTGAATTTTGTATTATCCACCTTCAAAAATAATCGACTTCTTATATTTCTTCCGAATTGAAAACATATTAGTAGTGTAATATGAGATATTTTGTTGACATTATAATATATCACAAGGAGGTGTATTTTCCCAATTCATATTTCAAATTATAAAAATTTTGAGTAGGTTGAGTAAAACTTATAAAAATCTGAAATGCACAACACGTGACTTTCAAATTTACCAGGTTCCACCCACCAGTTCCAATACCATCTGTAATAATTATATCGGTTTTAATAAGTGAGTAAGTAAGTGCTTTGGACAGTGAGAGTCTCGTTAATCCATTCATGCCTGTCACTAAAAATAGATCCTTAAATAAAGAGAAAGGAATAATAAAGGGTTTTGTACCAAAACTTCATCAGCTCTTAGATAGCTGTTTCAAACTGTGTGTGAAATTTCAAGTTAATCCATGCACGTGTTTTTCTGTAATTGGGTCCGAAAGCAACCAAACACTTGGAGATTTTATTAGTATCTAGTAGACATTTTTGAATTACACAAAACAGCGGTAATAACTATTTATTTTACATTTTAATTAAGTTTTAACATTTACGAGATAATGGTACCTATAATTCTGGTAAAAAATTCACTTAAAGTTAAAATTAACTTTACTTACATTACGAATGCAATTTGTTTGGCTAAATTAAGCATAACCAGATGATGTAAAAGTACTTAGAACAAAAATTATAATTGACTTTCACTTACATTAGTGGCAATAAAAAGCTTATGCATTTGAGTAATAAAAATTGAGATAGTTTCGAGTTTATACAACTGCGATAAAGTAATTTTCCTTAGATGGAAATTACTTCTTCGTTAAAATAAATGGTTATTGTATTTACAAAATTTAGGTGAACCGAAACAAAGTTTAATCGAGTTTATCAATAAAACTATTGTCAATGCCAACATAAAATAATAAATTCAGAAATTGTTTGGCGAAATAGTAAAAATTATACAGGGTGGAGTTGAAGCAATTAAACGAGAAAGTTTTGAAATCACATACATCTGGTAGGTCTTCACATGAATGATTTTCTATTTTTGTTACAAAATGAATATAGGTCCTTTTATAAATAATTGACAAAACGTGATAATGTCAAAAATGTAGTCGAAATGGGTTAGCATACGTATCAGTAGTCATCTAATCAATATTTTGCTTTTGATCTATTTTATTTTTATTTGAGAGTTGCAAAAACAAAATTAGTAAACATTTTGGAAATAGATTGTAAGGAGTAGGAGTCAATTACTCGTCGTCATAAATTTTTTATTTCTAATTTCAAATTTAATTTATTCCAGTAATATAGAAGGTCCAATCTTAAGAGATTATTTATTAGAAATGTTATTTATCAATGATATTTTAGAAATATTTTTCGAAAGCATTGGGTAGAGTAAGTTCTTACAATTCAAGCTTAAATTTTAAAATATTTTCTGATTTGGGGTATTAACCCCAATTAATTAAAATATTGTTATATTGTCTGATGGATTAAAAAATGTCGTGACAAAACTTGAAAATGCCCGCAAGGGCGAAACTATAGTCGCTTAAATAAAAAATAAAAAGTTTTTGTGAAAATTAGACTTGTTTTAATTAGTTTTAATTCTAATTGTTAATTTTACTTCTAAAGAGCAAACATTTTCTTTCCTTTTATATGGACTGTGTCGGCTTTGGCAGCTTTGTCTGTACCTTTTACGATGGTAAGTACGTAATTATTGGGGGTTCATGTATCTTCAAATTTTTACTGTGATCACTACACAAATTTTTCCATAATGTTAAATATTTTGTTAAAAATTTACGATTAATGTTAAAAAAAAGGAAAACTTGCTAAAGTTAACCTTCAATTTGAAATCATTTTTTCAGTAACAGGTTAGAATCTATTAAAATCTTTCAAAACTGTAAACCTTTTTATGAGGACGTCTCATAAGCAAATGGCAGTTCTACTCTTCTGAACTAAAATTTGATGTTTTTTTATAAATTTCCTATATGGGTCTAAATTCAATAAAAACTAAATTCAAATGAAATGAAGTGGAAAAAGTAAAATTTTATTAAAAATGTAATTTTCTATTATAACTCTGGCGCTTTTATAAAAAAAACACTTATTTAGTATCTAACTTCTTAGAGTTTTATTTTCTTTAACTTGATTATATAAATTTTATCATAAAATGTAACAGCGTGAAGCTAAGACAAAAACTGCTAAATAATCAAAGAAAATCTCTAATAACTTCATCAAATTCGTCTAAAAAAAGTGAAAATTTTATGATTTTATTTATTCCTAAAATCAATAGGTAAGTTTATTGCGTGTAACGGCAAAGTTAAAAATCAACTGCTTTACTTTAATTATTTAAATTTCAAAGTTCAAGCCTTTTAATGAATAGTAGTTCATGTCCAATTAGGAGTTTATACCTTGGTGAACATTTTAATTACTTTGATGAAACAAATTATAGGTACTACAAAAATGTTATAAATCCTCGTTTAATTTTTACAAAATTGTCTTAAAAACAAATCATATACTTGTAAGTAAATTAGAAATTTTAATTAAGTTAGCGATATTATCCCCCAATATTAATTAAATTACCTGTCGAGTATTTTCCATCTTCACACACACTTGTCCCTTTATTAAGCAAGATTAAATTTGTACTTTATTACTTAAGACTTCAATTTGTGTTTACATTTATGTTTAGCAACTCGTGTTAATGCTTCAATTTTTAATTAAACGTTTTTATAATTTACTAAAGTTTAATAGCGCAATTCAAACTTTTAAAGGAAATTAAATGTCAAGTTGAGAATAATAAATATAATGATGTGTACCCATTATTTATAGAACTCATTTTAAATTAAATTAGTGCCGGTTAGGGTTCACAAAAAAGTAATTTCTTGCGACGTTTTGAATATTATTAACCATTTTCAAACATTGCTTATTAAAGTTTTACAATAAGTGAGTTGACCTTTTTTAGTATTTGAAAAGAGCAATTTTCTTAAATTCTTAGTTCAAAATTTAAGGAAATGTTGGGTATTACAACTATATTTATGGTCGACATTTTTACTAATGTATCTTCTATCTGTTGTTTAAACTGTCAACTTCAAGCTAACATATTGCACTTTAAAGATTACTGCAGGATCACACAATAGTCTTTCAATAAATAAATTGCACTATAAAATTACTACTTAAATAAAAAGATAACATTTCAGTTCAATAGCTCTTATATTATAAAGCTGAATAAAATCAAAACAAAAGGTCATAAGGGTTTTGACCCTTAAATTAAATTTTCTATAATTTTGCATATTATACCAAACAATAACAGGAAAATAAAATATCCAGTTTTCTAAACCTTATTAGAATTTTATACAAGAATAACGCTTTCTTAAAGTAATTTAGGCACTCTTACGTTGCATTAGACCCTGTCATATTTGTATGTATTATGTAACATCTGAATTGTACATAGTACCTGATTTGCATTGTAAGGTCGGTAATCCACCTACAGGTCGTATACTTAGGATGACCCAATCATTTTAGGTCAATAGCGAAGGAGACGGTGCAATTTTTAACATACGTTTTTATAATATGAAATACAGGTTTTTCTCGAAAACTAAATGTTATATTTAGCGAAAAGCACGAAACTTGACTTACTTTATTATAATGATCGGAGGGCGCTGTAAACCAAGTTATCAAGCTTTTCAATTTAATAAAAGTGATAGCGTGAATTACGCGCTCCGAGAACTTTCAAGAGTAATTTTCTCTATTGCGTGCTTGCATCCAATGCTTACATGAATTTGATTTTGTTATGACTTGAACATAAAAATACTAACATTTGTAAGAACAATTTAAGTAATAATTATCTTGGTATATAGCCAATGCCATAGTCAGAATCTTATTCAGAAAGGGGGTTAAGGTGGGAGAGAAAAGAAGTAATGCGAGTCCCCGCTCCATTATTCTCGAGAATTATCAATTTTGCGAAACAGCGCAGTAAGAGAAATTTTTTTTAGTATATTTTGAGGTTTTTCACTTGTTTATACTGTTATAGAGCAATAGCAATAGCCATCAATATAATCAGTCAAGGCACAAGAAAACAATTGGACTAAACTTACGTTTTAAATTAATAAATAAGTACTTTGTTATTATTAAATTGCTGAAGTGTAATCCCTTCTGTCGGATGCTAAAAACATCTAATTTTTATTACCTTTTTAAGCTTACGTGTTTTAGTTAAGTTGTCGTCGAAATGTACATTTGAAAACTAAAAGCACGAAGCTTGAAATACGCTGAATTATGTCAAATTTGAAAAGTAGCTCCGCTTTTAACAGGAACAATAATTGTTTTTACTTATAATCCTGTATAGAAAACTGTTTTATTTATTAAACAAGTTAAATTACTTACTAAGCATGCTCTAAGAATTAACTCAACTTCATGAATTTAATTACTGTGAAATGTGTAACAAATTAAATAGTTTTAGAAAATTATTTCTGATTATGATTATAAAGTTATATAAATAACCGCATGGCCTATTGACATTTTAGATAAGGTACACCCACATTTTACGAAATTGTTTACTATTATTAATACTTCCTCTGAAATATATTATGTATTCACCATCAAGAAGTGTAGTTTTGCGTGTGATAACGATAACACACTTACTTGAGGATTTTTCAATAAAAGCTAAATAACTTTTTCTAAAATGTTTATCAAAAACACTTTTATTGCCTACAGCTTTATTATTTAATTGAGAACATTCACATTCAGAATCACTTGACCTGCAATAAGATATAATATTAAAAATGATATTGATGGATATTAACACTTAATTTCTTTTATTTTCTTCATTATGCATAAATAATAACTGCTAACAGCTTCATTCCTGGTTTTAAATAATGAAAGTTTATCTTGTCAATGCTGTCACTTGATCAGAAGAAATAAGACTCGATATTATTAAATTAAAGTGTATAATAGCTTTTTATTATTATGTAATAGCAAACTTAAATCGACGTCAATGTTTAAGGGGGTATTATAGTTTAGAAATTTGAAAATATCGATTATTTTCGATTTTCTTAAAGTTTAGACTCTAAAAAATATGTCCTGAAAAGGAAAATTAAAATTTTTGAAAATTCATAAAGTTATCGTGATTTTATAGAATACCCCCTTAAATATTAATTTACTAAAAAATATTTTAGTAGAACCAAAGAGGATGTGTAAAGAGGGACCAGTTAGTTTTAAAACTTAATTCACCTCCACTGGGCCAGGTTCTCACTATGTTACAATAGCGCACCTGCGCACCTCTCATTCGATTCTGAATTTATTTTAGGTGGGTAATAAATGAGTGAACCAATCAGAGGTACTTTATTATAACGTAGTGTTAACCTTGTCAACCAGAAGACGCAGAAAATATTTCTCGCACGAAGTTTTAAAACTAGGTGGTCTCCCTATATTATAATTAAATTAAAAATTATTGATACAATTAATCAAAAATTTGGATTAGATTTGTTTGAAAATGGATAAAAATTAAATAGCAACGGATTTAATAAGAGCTAAGAAAGTGGAAGTTTCAGACCCTTAATATAGTAGGAACTCCCTCCAGTGGTTTGATAAGTTGGTTAATTTTGTATTATTCCTTTCTTGCGTGGAAAACTGTTTACACCCTTTTAGTATTATGCCCTTGCAATCGCATTGCTTGTATACAACAAGGCAGAGGCATAGCCAAGAGGATAGCCATCCTCGAATCATAGAAATTTTGAAAAATTAAGGATTTAATTTGGAATATTTTATTCTACACGTTAAATACGTGTATTTAACCCGTATTATCCCCATATTATCCCCATATTCTTTATCAATAATTTACTGAAGTACTTTCCAATTCTTATACAAATTTGAACATTAATAATAATCGTTTTAGTCAGTAATTTATTTTACTAGTGGTAGTAGTTATTACAATAAATAATAATTATTATCAAATATAACGTAACCAGATTAAATTTGTAGATATAAAAATCCAGAGTTGAAAGTGCACGTAGAAAAAGTCACGTAAGTTTTTCATAGAACCATAGAAGCAATCTTTCTTTCAGAATTGCTTACTGAACTAATCCAATACATTAAGAAGATTGAATAGGACGAAAATCACAATTTTTAATGCGTTTTATTAGCTTTTGTGGGTTTAATAAAACATTATTAGGTGTAAATTGATTAATACGTAATTTTTACTAAAAATTCAGTGCAGATCATCATAATAATAATTTTAAGGTACACGTTTGACGGTTTTACGCAATGACTATTTGCACATTACACGTCTTTTGTGTAAACACTTATTTTCACGTTCTTTGCACGCATTGGTTTAAAAAAGTCATGTGAAATAAACGAAGTAAGTTTATCTCTGGGGGTTTCATCACAGCTACCTATATTGTGTCAGGTAATGAAAAAAATAAACCGCGTATAAATAATTTGATTTGAAACTTTAAATGTTTATAAGGCTGAAAATATTAGTGAACTTTAGTTTTAGATTTCAAATTTATCCTAACATTTAAAAATTTTCATAATTTTCAATTTTCATAAAAAAAAATTTTAGCTTTTATATAGCTATCGCCAGATATTTAATTAACTAGCTACTAGCTTGTTAAAGCGTGGCCAGCTATGAGGGCTTCTAGATAGTGATTGATGAGGTTGCTTAATTTTCGCTCAAATTTTAAGGTGCGTCACGAACAGATACACAAAACCGGGCACAAAACTGAGTGTCTTTTATAATGATAATGGTTTATGTATGATTGATCAATTTATACATACCTACCTACTAATACCAGGATCAGGACTGCAATTAACATTTAGAATTAACTTACTATTAACTGTTTGCAGAGTTTATTAAAAAAAGAACTTGTTATATTATGCATTACCTGTTCTTTAAATAAATACAATATTCATTAGATTTGTATTGTTTCTCAAATTAATGAAATTTTGTTTGGAAAAACTTTTATTTATTATTAAATAACGAAACATAATATGTATTAGTAGTAAATAATATTAAAAAACAAATCTATTCAGATGTCCTCGTCGTTTGTGACGTAGTTGGCCAATTTAGTATTTGTTCATAAAAACATCGAATAGTATTGTCAATATCTTGAAGGTAAGGCAGGAACTTTTTTAGTGCTGCAATTTTTTTTTTATCTTTTATGGCAATTTTTTTATTTCGGGATAGGCCACCATTTGCGGAAAATTTGCAAGTTTTCTTTTAGTATTTAATACTCCTCTAAACCAACGATATATCATCGAAAAGCTTTTACAGAACCTTTTGCGTCTTTTGTGTGTTTGAAGTGCAAGAAGGTAGAAAACTTGCACGACGCTGGTAATTTAATTTCAGGAACCGCATTTTCTTTATAATTTGTGTACTCTTTACCTTTAACGTTAGCTATTTTTTTCTTTTCCCTTTCATAAGGTTTTCAGAAACGTTATAGTCCACCGAACGATCACTCTTCATTGCACTTTAATAAATGCATTGCATTGCAATTTTACTGACGCGAACTCATAAGAAACGCCGACGAATGTTATGTCGCTATCTTGCAATGCAATGTTAATTTGCAAAAATAATTTTTTTTAAATAAATAGATTTTTTTTTTTGTAATTTTTGTACAGAACATGTTTTTTGCTATACAGAATCGATTCCTATATGTAACTCAATTTACACCAAAAGTGGATATGTATCGTATCTCAAATAAACGATTCTATTACTATACTGCTGGTATAAATTTTTTTTTAAAACAAGAAACGAATTTTTGGGGGTGACGCCGATCCGGGCAGAGGAAATTCGACGGATAACTTGATTCTACATGACTCAGGGTATGTGTACAAAATTTCAAAACTATAAATTATTTCCGCTAAGAAATCATTAAAAATTTATATTTATCAAAAATTTTAACGAATTACTATGTGTCCTGGACCTGGTCATGTGGGAAAGTTTGAGTAAATATAATTAAAAAAAAAATATTTAAAATACAAAATATTCGGCACTTTACGCTGTATACTTTCGAGGGCTCTTCAACAGTTAAGATATCCTTCACCGTATCTGAGTTATTGGAGAGAAACTGGATTGACTTATATTATACTCGAATAACTTTGACCATCCACAATTAATTGTGCGTTAAGTGGTTAACAAGGATATGCAGAATTTTGACTTCTTTGATGATGCCATAGCGGAAAAAAGTACCAGGTAGTGAATGTTTATCCAAGTCAAAATACTTTAAATTCCAACTAAGCAAACCTAAACTATTATATTTATTTACATAATAATAATATCCATCCCGTTTATACTGCAATACGCGGCTTCCAGGTTCTCAAACGCCAATTTGAGTTTTTGTTACCATTTTACATTTTTTTCTACTATGTGGAGTATAAGCCCGACGTAGAAATGAAACTCTGGAGCAGGAGCAGCGTGCTAGCCAATTATTATTGTGAATTTTGTTCAATTTCAGTTCACAAAATACAAATTGTACTACAGTTAAAACGGTTTTATTATATTGTTGCCGTTGTATCTATGTGAAAAAAATATCGGATGTGGTTGTTCACTCAGCTTTCGGCCTTAATGGGCGAGAACGTCACAAAACTTTACCTAATTTAATACATTTTACATAAAATGAGTAAATGTTTATTTTTGCGTTCAAGAATGTAAATCTATCAAAATCTGAAATATATAATTTTTTTTTATTACAATGCTTTTCTGTGTACGGTAAAGTAAAAAGAGTCGAAAGGTGTAAACCACGTAAAATGTGTTGAATATTAAGTTAAGCAAGTGTAAGTTACTTAAAATTAATAACTACGGTATATTGTACATATGAGAGGTTCTACAATTTAATTTAGGTCATAATCAATTGGTAGGTGGTATCAGCTTTATAAGAGACATTTACAACGAAATTTAATTTGTGGATATCTACATAATATTGGAATATTAATGTTTGAAAACATACTAAAGTTTAAAGTTCAATAAAATGAGAATCTAAAGTAATTGATCGAGTGAGTCAAAATTTTTGAATTTCTTGAAACTCGAAAAGGTAAGATAATAAAACTGATAATCATAAAATTACAATTATTGAGAATCTGTAAAGCAGATATATATTTTTTCTAGAAAAGCTCAATACCAATGAGATAATACAATTTAAACAAAATGATTCGGCAAAATAATTGCTTATACTCGTTGATTCCAATGAGATAACCTTATCTGATGATGTTTCTTTAGCATAAGCATTTAGCATAGCATAAGCATAAGCATAAATCGTCGCTGGTTTATCGGCATAGAGCATAGACCAAGAATTTAACATAGACTCAAAGAAAATCGTTCAAATGCGGTAAATCACATGATCTTGGTGGCCAGTTGATCCATTTCTCGAAATGATTTTATCGCCAATTGTTCCTTCAATAAATCAATTGTTTCAGTGGCTGTACGGCATGTGGCACCGTCCTGTTAGAACAACATCTCCTCCAAATCAATATCATGCGAACGAACGCAATAATCAGTAATCCTAGACACGTCGACGAATTGATAAATTTGGATCTTCTTCAAGACAGACTTCAATAGCAATGCTATTTTTTTGGAACCCACAGTTCTTTGTTTTGTTTATGTTTTAACATCAAGAAGCGTGAATTGCGTTCTGAATTCATCAATAATTTGATAAATAAGTTAGGCAAACCAAACACTGACCTTGATAATAAATTTCAAAAATTTGTAAACGTTGTTGCGGTGTAAGTCTTTTCCTTGATAAATTTATCAATGTCGCGCCGCGCCGCCGCCGCCGGTGCTATATAGGCGCCACCCTAGACCTTTTTAGACACCGACCCCTGTACGAAAGACCTTTTTTTATAGTTATTCCACAAAACGTCTCGTTTGATTTATGTATTTACAGGTACAGGTAGCAGTTTTGCTTGCACCACCTCTGGTTCTTCATTTCAAGTCACCGACAACTTACTATTCCCACTTTTCCTTTAACTCTGTCGGGTGTAACGGATGACATTTTTGCCCATTGGAAATATTTTATTTCCTCTCAAATGGTTGACATTAATCGCTATTTGTTCTGGCAAGTTTTTCTATTTCGTTTTGCTTCAGCTATTTTAGGATACAAAATTAAAAAAGAACACAAACTGAAGCAAACACAACTTGAAAAACACTGATGAAACTTGCAAAATTCAATCTAAATAAATTGGCACTTGCGTCATCTTAATCTAGCCAATTAAGGTAAATTTTGTTTACTTAAATATTTTTTGCTAGAATAAAATAATTTTAAAATAAGGATTCTGCAAACTAAAGAAAAGTTAATGTGAATAATTAATTGACCAATTAAAAATATTTGCTAAATGCAAACACAAAAAGACGATATTATATAAAACTTTAGATTCCTATCGTTTAGACATCAGCAAAGTAAAAGCTGCCGACTTGTAATTCGGTCTGGCCATCATGGTTTTATCGGGAGTTCGGAACATCAGCAGATGTCGCTCTTATTTGAAGTGTCGTCATTAGATGTTTCTTACTATACGTCCAATTTTTAGTTTAAAATTATTCCGTGTGTTGTCGTTTCATTAATGTAAATCGTGAATATAGTGTGTACCGTAAAATAGGATGAATCACAACAGGCAGGTGAATCACAACGAAAGTTTGGGAAGGCACAAATAACTTTTCTGTCCTGCAATATTGAATATTTGAGGAATATTGAATAACAATATGTTATTGACATAACATATTCCTCAAATATTCAATGTTGCAGTACAGAAAAATTATTTGTGCCTTCTCAAACTTTTGTTGTCATTCACCTGCCTGTTGTGATTCACCCCATTTTACGGTATTTATTTAAATTGATATACTAGCATAATATTAGGTATGATCTAATTGTAACAGTTAAGGTCCTAGATCAATAGGAATAAATAATAAAATTCAACAGATGTCACTAGTTGTTTTATGATATTTCATTGGTACATTTTATTGAGATTTATCGATATTTACTTCTGATTGGTTAAAATTTGAAATTTCATGTATATTGCTTCATTTCTTGTGTCAAGTTCAACTCAAAAACGAATAATCGTAGAAAGCTGAAATTTTCAGAATATACTTAAAATATGATTTTACTTAACGTAAGCTATTTTATATTTATAACTAAAGTGCATTTTATTGAAAACGGCTAGAAAATTTTTTTTATATTAATTTTTTTTAAATAAAAAATAGCTTATGTTAAGTAAAATCATATTTTACGTATATTCTGAAAATTTCAGCTTTCTACGATTATTCGTTTTTGAATTGAACTTGACACAAGCTCAGACCCTATTGATCTGCCCCCTTAAGGCCAGTTGCATAAAAGAAGATCATCCTCGGATCAGAGTTAAACCAAGGATCAAAGCAAATGTCTGTTGTATGAGCAAAAGTCAAGCGTTGATCCTGGCTTAACTCTCTGAGTGCCAGTTGCACGAGAGAAGATCATCCTTGGATCAGGGTTAAACCAAGGATCCTGGGTCAGCTCTTGAACCTGGATCAGCCGATCCCCGAGTTAACCCTCTTTTATGCAACTGCCCCTTCCTTAGAGAAACCTTAGTGCAGGACCTGAATTACACTTTCCTCTAATAATCGAAAATTGATAGGCGTAAAGTCACCAACCAACTTTTGCTGAGCTTACACGCTCTTGAGAGTAGTTAAATTACGAAAGTTGTGAATGATTTCGATTGGTTTAAACTGAAAAGTTTAAAATTGCAAAAATTGCTTGAACATTCAAAAATGCACCTTTTTTATTATGCCAACTGGACAGTCGGCCTTTATCCATCTGTATCCATTTTGTACGCGATTGATATGATTACTCACTTACTCAGGGGGCCATTAGTTGTTCAGTATTCGATCTATTCGAAAAGGAATTACAATCATACCTAAATTTTTAATTGGCAATGCCCTGTGCAGTTATTAAGCAATCAAGTTAAGAAGCTTATTGATTGGTCCAATGTTAACCAATCGCGATTTCTTGATGAGTCAATCAGTGAGAACTCTTCATTTTATGAATACTAGCTGGCGTCGTGTCTAGTGTCCACCTGTCCACAACATTTGCAGCTGTAATACGTTACAGGCGCCCATCGGGCTAACTTTACGAGACTAAATACCAAGCAGTATCGCAGAGTTAGCCATAATGTTAAAACCTAATGCCCAGAAGCTTTCGCAAAGCTAAACAAAATAACGGTTGTGAGGCCGGAAATATTATCTAATCAGAATTTATACTTTGACGTTTTCTGAATTATAGCTGCAAATGGTGTAGTACGTATCGGCAATAGCTGTTCGACATCGCTCGGGGTATTCCTACCATAAGGGCCAGTTGCACAACAGAGAATTATCCTCGGATCAGGGTTAAACCAAGGATCAAACAAAGGTTGCATAAGCAAGAGTCAAGCCGTGGATCCTGGGTTAACTCTCGGATCTCGTGATCCTAGAAATCGGCAGATTAACCCACTGATCTATGGATTAAACCCTGGTTTGTAACTGTAGTTGTCTATAAAAGACAAAATTATTATTTAAAAATTATAATTTTAATAAAAACTTCGATTAACAAATTATTTCAATGGATAATCGTGACTTTCTTGAACTACTACAAATAGTTGTAGAAAATGAAAAGAAAGGAAGAAAACCTCGATTGTTTCGTCATCGACCAAATCATTTTGAAAAGTGGTCAGATGTGGAATTTTTTGATCGAAAAAAAATTTTTTTCCTAAACGAAATGTTGCTATTAACCGACTATTAACTTGAAATCACTATATATACTAGGGAATTCTACAGTATTCAGAAATACCAACAGTAACTTTTTAAGATAACTCTCGGATTTGTTGATCCCCTTTTAATTTGCTTTGTGCAACCGCATATGCCTTGATCCTGGATCAGCTTTTGATCCAGGATCAGTTATTCGGTATTACCAATTTTAAAACAAGTTGAAATATATTATTATAATAAATTATAATACGTATTATAAAGAATGATTATGCGCATTATATGATTTCGAAAGTTGGCACGAAGTCGTCAAAGGACAACCAAACAGTTGGCAACCCTAGTCCAAATACACCTTTAGATGTTAGTAATCTTATAATTTATTATTATTATTATAAGAAATAAAATATACAACCAAGTTAATAAATTTTAATTTTTAAATACAACTATTATTGTATAACAATGGAATCTAAAATGGAATTAAATAATTTTAAAAATGACACTACGCAAAATAACCAAACAGAACTATCAAATAAAGGTGAGTAAGTTGAGGCTTCACAGGTGAAATTTTTAGGCTTGTTCCAACGATAGATCTTATATAATAATGAGCGTGACCGTACATTGTATGGTTTTTTGGCTGGTTGGAACAAACCTATTATTACTTTATTTAATTTTAATATTGAATTGATAACTAACGTGCCAATTTATTGTAACACGTTTTATGAACTACAGATAAGATGAACTAATAAATTGAATCCCCTTCTGAAATAAGGAACCAACCGACATTTCATTCGTTCGAGTTCGTAATTAATCAGTTTCACAGAAAAACAAATTTATAATGACTCGGTTGTTTCTAGAAAACCGCCAAGTGTAATTACTAATTAGCAAAATAAAATACCTCTTTTCATGTGTGAATTAAAATTATGGAGAAATATAATTTAATTTATTTGGAAAAAAATACAAAAATGTAAATTTGAGACAGATTTACAATATTCATTTGGAAACTGTTTGCCTCGATTTACTTGCAACTGGATTTATGTTGGTTGGTTCCTTATTGTAAAAGGGGGGGTCCCATTATCAGATATCAAAATTTTCTTTATCGGCAAGTAATTACTCGCCATCGAGTGAGTAATATTATTATTTTATTTTTTTCTTAGCTTATCGTGTCTAATTGTTATGATTATTATAAATTTTTTAGATGAACATCTGATACAAGCAACACCTGATGTTATTGATGTTATTGACCTACAATTATTAATTCTTCAGAAGACTACAGAAATGAATTTTGAATTTCTAAATGAACCACGTGAAAATAAAAAGTTACTAGTGTTGGATGTTGATCAAACCCTTTGCGATACTAGATTTTTTACAAATGATAAACAAAAAGAAATTCGACCGCATTTGCACGAATTTTTAACAGTGGTTTATCCTTTTTTTGATATAGTTATTTGGACGGCAGCTCATAGAAAGGGTTTAAATAAACGATTACACCAGTTAAAAATAAATGAAGACCCAAATTATAAAATTTTATTTTGCCTCGATAAAGACATTATTTTAAAATATCTACCCAAATCGGCAAGAGTGCATAAGGTAAGTTGATTGCGTATAGTATTTTTGGTAATCCTTTAGTTTTACTGTTATGACTGTTATATTTAGTTGAAACCATTGGGCTTGATATGGTCAAAGATGCCTCGGTACAGTTCAAAAAATACTCTAATTGTGGACGATAATAAAAATGTAAGTTTTCTGAATGGTGACAATGCATTCATAATTAAAAGGTACTGTGCTGTAACTGATCATGCTAATGACGAAGAACTAAAAAAATTGGCAAGTTATTTAGTAAAACTTGCAAAATTTTCTGAAGATTTTAGTATGGTAAACCATGAAGACTATTTAAATTATTTTGCAAGTGCAGATGATAATCTGTGAGATGTAACAAGTGACATGTTTATATTTTTTATAATAAACAAAACGTGAAAGATTGTTAAATTGAATATTTTTCTTTTCTTACCTTATAAAAATAAAATGAATTTAATTCCTCGGATGTAGGTTTTGGCGTGCTGGTGAGAGAAAGTAGAATTCTTTGCGCTTCATTATCCATTGAAGTTGTGGTTGGTTGAACGTCAGAAGCATGTGGAGGTCGCGTCGTGAGCGAGAATAAAGTAGTAACCTCCTGGTGACCCGACGTATCATTCTTATTAGAATTTCCTAAGATATCGATGAAAGTGGGGCTTTGCTGAATATCCGTTATTAGAAATTCCCCCATTTTTGTTTTATTCGAGATTTATACCTCAGATGTGTCAGGAAAATGAAGCAATTTATCACATCTTAAAACTTCCATTTTGCGTTTTTCTGTGAAGTACCTGAAAGATGAATTATAAAATTAAAATTGTGTGCGTCGGCAAAACAGGATTTTTAATTTAAACCGCAAAGACGCTGATATATTGTTAAAATTTTCTCTTAAATAGAAAAGCGTCCCAAACGTGTTTGTTCTATTTTTTACAAACCCATGGGAAGTATCCAATGTAGTTGATAAAAGGAACCACTTTAGCTTTAAAGTAGCTTATCAAGATAAATTGTTTAGGGTTTATAAGGTTTACAAAATCATAGCATTTTTATTTTTTTTATCAAACGTTGTAAATTTTTAGTCGATAAGAAAATTAAATTTTTATCAATTGATATAACTCAATTTCCTATAATTTTCGATGTCGCGTTCCTTTTAACAACGAATTTCTGAAAATTGAATTCAAGTATTAGAAAGTGAGTCGTCAACTTTTTTGCATCTTTTTATATCAATTACTAATTTTTAACTAACGATTAATAATAATATTAATGATCCACTTGTCATCATATTTTCATGATCAATCTGCTTAACGACCTGTTTGAAATGAGATTTATATATTGGAAAATGTTAAAACAAGCTGGCAATCTATTGATATACCACAAAACGTATTGTAAATATTTTCTGAAGCGTTTTTAAATTGTTGGAAATAATCACTCGAATACACGTTCAGAAAAGCCATTAATTTATTAATTAGAAAGCATGCCAATAAAAGAAGAGTGGCAATGAAAAGTTCGAAAAACTGATATGACACCTAAATTCAATACATTCGTAGACTGTGTGATCCGAGTTTTGTTAAAATTTTTACTGAACATGTTATTCCTTCCATGTTTTACTGATCATTAAAAAATTAAAGTGGAATTCAATTCATTATCAATTAAAAGCGCATGAATAAGTACCAACAGTTTTATTAATTAATTAGCGTGTTTAAAACCTACGCTTAATTAAAATATTTCATCATATTTACATGTAATGTCGAAAATACTCTCAATCAATTAATTACAGTGGAGTCGCGGTAATGTGAACATCCAAAAACGTGAACCCCTAGTTTGTAAGGGTAATATAAATAGTATATTACAAACCGAAGTGGAAAGCAGTCCATTACATCTTAGGGCCTGATACCCAAATGATGTAATGAAGCTTTTTTCCAAGGTAAGGTAAGGTAGGTCAGTATTAAAGGCTTCGAATAAAATTACTTCATAGGTTTTTACAATAATTAATCGGCTGACAAAGAAGAGACGAAATGTATAGGAGTATAATACATGAAGTGACATTATAATATAGAACACTCTGACATTATAATAATTTTATTATTATTAATAACTTTATTTTGAATTTCGTCATAATTTAATTTCTATTTTGAATTTATCAAGCATTTTAAATTCAACTTTTGACAATTGCGAAATTCTTCGAGATGGATAAGTAGTCGGTTTGGAAATCAATAAGATATTTTAGTTATATTTATTCACATTTCCAGTTTTATATTGGAATAAATTTAATACTAAACTATGTTCACCAACTCAAAAACTAAACCAAACTTTGAAATCATTCACGAGTTCATTTTTTAAATTAGAAAGAACGCTGCTAGAGATGAAATTTATAGTGTAATATTATTGAAAGACAGCCGTAATGCGGATTAGGTCACTGTGTCGCTTTTTGCTGAAGTCAATAAAATAAATGGCAAAAATATATCGACTTGACGTTTTCAACAACAGCATGTATGTAGCTATCTGATAGTACAGTTGTTTACTGGGAATTTCTTTGAGTTTATCAATATTACTGGAGAACTGTGCAAGAAGGTAGATAAACAAATATTATTTTTTTTATTTTTAACTTTGTTTAAAAAATATAATAATTATTGAATATTAATTTTTATAAATAAACAGTATTTTATTTACAATTAAAACGTGTCAAGCTCGTTAATCTACTTTTGCGCGTCAGAATCTATTAGGTGGGACTTTTCATGTGCTACCTACATCTCAAAATCGAAAGGATATATTTTTAAAATTTAAGTCATTTATTTGTTACTACTCTATGTTTTTGGCCCTTGATCATGATACGATACCATGAGACGCATAATTTGAACGTTCAATTTAAATAATTATTATGCATTACGTGTTATTTGAGAGTTTGTAAACAGTTGGATTATTTCTATAAGTGCTTCCAAATATTTCTATGGAGAAGTGACGCTATTATAAACTGTAGAAGTGTAAATAACCACGCCGTTTAATTGCACCCGACGTACATAAATTACAACTCACTTGTATTACATTATAAATTACAATATTCACTACACTATAATCTTGAAAATGAAACTTTATGACAATTACTATTACAAGCACGTACCTAATAGTTTAAATAATTTTAGATCATTTTTTTTTGCAACGAAATAAAACCAATTTACTTGAAAAAGTGATAAAAATAAATAGGTAGCTTTTATTTATTTTAAATATTTGAAAACGTTGAGAAAGAGAAACAATAAAGAAGAGAATTTACCCTTTTACTAGAGATGATTTGAATTAGATTTATAGTGTTTAGTAATTGACAGGCACGCATATACGGGGTCGTGGGCGATCCAGGAGGTTCGACTCGTTCTTAGGATTTGAGAAAAACTGTAATATATGTAACTTCAGAAAAATGTAAGATAAATGTTCTCTAGCAGCAACAACTATTAGCTAGCTACTCAGTTCAAAATGCTACTTAGGTGAATACCAAATGCATGTAGCACCACAATAATTATTGACCGAGGTTAACTCTTATGTTAACTTTTATCGCAGTTTATAACAGCTTGAAGAACTTTTGAAGTTGGGGGATAGTTTATGTATGCACATATATTATGTAACTAGTGTACATATATTTGAATTTGAAACAATCGTCTGCATTTTTAACCACTTTACGTAAGTAACTTTTACAGTTACATTTTTAGTGTTTGATTTATTTCAGTATACGGATTTTATATACAGAAATTGAATCCGAACGACGACTTTGTGGCATTTAATATTAAACAACATTATCATATTATTCAGTTATAAAAAATTAAAATTTTGTTTATTGGGCCAGGCGATAGGTAGATTTAATTTAGTTTTATTGTTAAATTGGTGAGTTACCGCTCGCTTTTCTATATTGGAAAAAATGATAGGATGAAGGATGTCGTCTATCTCTTTTCTTATAAGCCCCTTTTCTTATAATCTTTGTATGTCAAGTGTGCATAATTTTTATTTTAATTTCTTCCTATATTTTGGAGTCGTTCTAAATGTAAGTTTTCGCAACTCCTTTTGTAATACATACAATACAAAACTACGTCCTTGCCACATCCCGAACAGCAGCTCTTTCTACAGTTGTAGGAGAGAACTCAAAGGAATACCTCAAGAAGACGATGTCAGACGAAGGTGATAAGGAAGGAGATTCTGAGGAAAAAATTATAGAAGAAAAAATTACATCTAACCAATAAACGTATCATCAGAAGCACGCATTATAGTCCTTGCCTCCCAGTTTGGAAACCGCTGGTCCACGGTATTGTAAAGGTGTTTTCTATTTGGCAACCTTAACTTCTTCGACCTCTGTTAAAAGCTTAACGAACTCATCTTTTGCTATCACATTATAATAGTTGTTTTTTCCTCCTAAAAATATATATTGTACTATATCAATCGTCTTATAATAAATGAATCGAAGACAGGGGAATTCTCAAAAGGTACGATCAGCGAAGACACTCTATAAATGCACCGACTAGTTATGACTCTTTTAATCCCGTGAATATCTTCAGCTATAATATGCCAAAGGACGACTTTTTAAACTTATAATAATGACTACACGTTGTCGCCACAAAAAATACCTGGAGTGAGTTAATTTGTAAATTGTACTACCTATTTTATACAATCAAAAATTTTAATAATGATCCGTTTATCACTAATTCAGATGCTCGATAAGATATTATCTAAAAAATTATGCTGAGCGGTGCTATGAACTTGTGTGTATGTAATGTACACAGTCAAAAGTTTATTTTTACCTTCATTGAAATGTGGAACAAATGAAAGTCCCAATCGACTACATCTATCAATAATTATGCAAGGGGACATTTACTATTACACAAATCATCTTGTTACGGTTCAAAAATTTAAACATTGTTAAATTTTCCTACATTCAAATTTAGTTTCGAATATTTATAGAAATCTTTCAATACTTTGTTAATTTGCCGTTAAATGGCATCATAAGTATCATTTTGCATATTTTCAAAACGCCAGCTGATACAAAAGGCATTGATAAGATTGCATTTTTATTCGTTGTTAACAAGTTAAAAGTTAAAACACCATTTATATTCGATCGACATTTTTACGTTTTTTTTGTAAAACTTTCTGAGGACGGTGAGCGGATTTTGGAATCATTTTTTGGACATATTTCGTCCTATCCATATTTTGGGATACATTTCAACCGCTTTATTCGGATTGCTCCTGGGTACCGACTTCTTTGAAGTAACTTTTACCAAGAGAATCCTAACTTCGTATTTTGAAGGATTCAACCAGTCCCAAGTTTTTGACCATCTCATCGAATAGTGGCTGTTCGAGTTTTGACAGCAACCCTCGACCATCTGAGGTAGTATTCCTAATGTTTTTGATTTGTAAGGTTATTTATTTGACTTTGTTTCCTTTAGGGTTTTTCTTTTAGTCCCGAGTTTTTCACTGGGAGTTTTTGTTCCGGTTTCCTTTTATTTGACTACGAGTTCGTTTGTTGTTGGCGACCACCTGCCATACTCTGGATCGTGCTAATCGTTTTATTCATCTTGCACTCCCCCACAACACCTTGGATCAGAAGACACCGCCAAGATAAGCCTTTTGTATATTTTTTTTTAATATCTCTGTATATTTTATTTTACTGTGCGGAATATTTTGGGCCGTTCCCTTGCTATTTTATTTTACATAAGTGTGTTCAATTATTACCTGTGATTTTAACACAGAGGCGTGTATGCAATATTGTACGCCGAGTATACGTATACCAGGTAAATCAAACACCAGTTATTTTTATAACTACATACGTGTAATTTTACAATTTAACTCGTATTTTATTTTAAGGGTAAGCTCAATTATTGCGACAGGTTTTGTAAATTTAATGTTGATCATTATATCTAGATCAAGACGAGATAATACGCTTTTGTTACTGGAGGCGATTTACCCAATCTCCTCTACCTTCCCCTACTCCAGTACTCCAGCTTTTCGTAGTTTTTTCTTACAGGGAGTACTTTGCTGTGATATACAGGGTGGTTCATCAAACTACGTGGCGCTCTTTTACCAACAGTTATCGCCTTGCTCTTTGAAGCATAACCTTTCGGCGTCCCCCCTGTATCATCCATTTGTCAACAAGGAGGGAGATTGGCACATCGCTTTATTGCCTCTTGCGTACTCCGAGCTAGCCAAGAGGGCACTTACATCTTTAAATTGCTACAAGCCCTGAGTTTTCGTTTTTCAGGTAGCAATCTTTATATTCCTTGCATTCACGAAGGAATTAAATTCAAATAAAAATTCAATTACAAAACAAATAATTTTTGGTAGCTTAAAATATTTCTCATTTACTGGCATCAATCAGTTAATTCTAGTTTTAACTGAACTTATACTAGTTAAAACTAAAATTAACTTAAGAAGTTTGTTAAAACTAGAATTTCCTAATGAGATTATTTATTCTTAACACAACTCCCCTTCTTTCTTTTATTTTATTTACCCCCCCCCCTACATCCCTTACATTCGAACTTGATAATGTACATAATTTCGGGTGACAAGGCAGCATTTATGCAAATTTCGGGAATACTCTCAAATCTATTCACATTTATTTACATTTAAACAAGAAATATGTAATTATTTTAAATAGAAAAAAATCACTAACGATAATAATATTGTTTTTGTACCGTGTTAATTATCATTTGAACAAGTTTTTATTAATATTATTATTTATTGTAGTTATAGTTCTAGCTAATGCTAGAATTCTAGAATAGAATTCTAGAATGCTAGAATACTAATGCTAGTATCGGATAATAAAATATCGGAAGACAGGTTATTTTAGATATTAGGGACCTCGGATAGAATTGTATAATGCACAAAAATAAAAATAAGAAAAATTTGCAGCTACACTTATATGGCATTGTCCCAAATGTAATTATAAAGGATTTGATTTGTTTGGATGTATAACTATAATAAGTGGCGTAACAGGGTATGAAAACATTTAATTTTGTGAATTTGATTTTTAATAGACTTGATGGCTGGCACTCAAAAGATTTGAAATTATTAAACTTCATATTTAAATTTCATATTGTGAAGCATCACCTTTGGATATTTTTGAGTAAAAATTGGTTTTTCCACGATTTTAACAATACCTTGGAAGTCGAATTTATTGTAAATCATCAAATTCATTGATAAATTGATTGACATCAAATTGACATTTCAATTAGTTTAAATTTAATTTTTTTAATTACTATAACAAACTGTTTTATTTGCGTTCGATGAAACAAAACTACGAAAGTACAAGAGTCTTAATGTGGTAAAATAAAAACCACTGAGCTAGTAACTTATTTTAGTGTATCTGCATTTGGCATCACTTTTCCTCGGTACTTGAAAGATGACTTATATTTTAGTGTGATGCAAAAACGGAGACACAAATATAAAATATATTATAAATAACATGCCAATAGTAAAGTAGTATTCTTTTTACTAAAATAAAGTAAAGTAAAGTAATTAAAGTAATTATCCAAAGTAATTCATTTGACTTGATTTCTTCACTATAAATAATAAAGAATACTGTATATTATGAATTGCCTTTAAACTTTATCTTTACATAGATATTTATTACAATTTAGACTAAAAATATTGATAAAACTGCTTAGGTTCTTTGTGATGTTGGTGTTAAATTGATATTATTATGATGTAATGTTCATCATTCCTGGAAACTACTGTATCTAGTAATTACTCTAATAGAAAACTTTCTAAGATGGAAGATGATTCTTCTTCTGGCATGTCACTTTGGAGCTAACAAAACAGTTTTTGCATTACAATTATAAATTCAATTTAGGACAAATATCCACCATAAATCAGCTTTTATACTGTTTTTATTGTAAACAGCATCCTCCCCTCTGCATGTGTTGTAATAAACTGCCATAGTTTATTTAAGTGCCGACTTGTGCACTTAACTGTCATTTTCAACTGTAGCTGAGTTATGTCCATATATATTTTTCAGTTCTGTATCTGTAACTGTGTGTACTACATTTTTTTCTGTGAGATTTTTTATTAAAAATAATAAGTTACACTAAAGGTAGAAACATATAGATTACATATTATTATATCTTTCTTTACATTTTAAGAATAACTGCAAGTTTTATATCTGTTGGCTTAAACTTTAAAGAAACAATAAATTTTATATAGACTTAAATATTTTTCAAACTTGCGTATATATCTTTATTTTATATTTTAAGGACATTGTGACGTTAAGTTAGTGCCAATGACATAAATTTATATACTGCTATGATAGTAAAATGCAAAAAGTATCATTTTAATGTAATTTTGTATTCGTATGATGTCAAATTTAATATTTTTGATTTTCAAGTTTTTATTATTTAAATAGCAATTTTTTACTTACTTTTAATAATCATTCGCATATAAATTTCAAATACATGTCAAAGAAGAACGTCCACAATGCATGAAAATATGCACACTCGAGCATATTATTAGGTAAAAGAAGGAAATAAAACGGTAATAATTCTCAACAATGAATTTCTAGAAATAAAATTACACCTATAACTTTTATTGGTTTTCATGCTACTAAAAAATTAAATATTATCATCACTAGAATAAAGCTAAATTACGCAAACCTATTTATTTCAATGGTTATTGTAATTTCTTTAGTGAATGTATTCAGATAATTTAATGTAATTTATCTTGACGTTTCCTTGCTGCTTCATATCAAACCGACATGTTGTTCAAGATTTCTCACAAAGATTAAATTGCGATACAACTGAGATTACATAAATGACAATATTGTTCCAAATCAAAGGTGAGCCTGTGTGATGTTATTAGAAGATTATAATTTTTAAACTCTGATAACTGTACAAAGCCCAATCTAATTGTTTAGTATTCTAAAATAGGAAGCATATAATGCTCGAGAGTAATTAAATAATTAATTATTATTAAGTATTAAGGTTTCTTATTATTATATTTCACTTCTTCTGTAAGATCATTTCCATACACAGCTTTTCTGATCCAGTAAAAAAATGTTATGGGGGATTCGTTTGCGGAAGAATTTCTTTGAATGAGCAACCCTAACATCTGATAGAAGATAGAGCACTAATATGGGTAACCCATATTATTTGATTCACCCAGAGACCCTAATTGATTGATAATATTTTGCTATATCCGAAATTTTCCTGTTCAGTAGATATCAATTTTTTTTATTTTTATTTTATTTTAACTCAAAATTAAACTAAAAAAGTTGTTTTTCAATAAAAAATAAAAATAAAATCCATAAAAGATGACAAATTTCCACATAAAAAATGTGCAAATTTAAGGTACGCAGTTGCAGGTGTGGTTTGAGTTTTATTTTTATATTTACTAAATATTTTTCGACTATTAAAAATTAGTTGTCATCAATTTCAGAAGCAAATATTTTTTGAGAAGCTCATGTCTACTAAAGTATTAGATTTATATATTTATATGCCAGTCTGTTAGTGTTAAAAACCATAATCATTAATTTGCACTTTCGGAATTCATTGATCCCACGCTCCATACAAATAGACGAATACTTTTAAAACTTGTCAAACTTGTAAATTTTAGGTTCTAATTAAGCGCGAAAAGTTTGTTTCTTTCTGTCTTTTAATATTAAAATTGTAATAATCGTAGCTACATAATTTCATTTGAATTTTCCAGTGTTTTTTGCGTTGTTCGTTATCGAAGACGAATCAGAATCTCAAATAAAATATTTGCCATTAGCATACCTATGCTAAATATATGGTTAAAATAGAACCACAGACTGGATGCCCATTAGAGTTAGTGAAATATTATCACAATATTATTAAAATTGTTAACGTTTAGTATAAAATTTATAATTTAAAATATCATTATAATCATATAATTTAACAGTAATATTTAGATTTAAAGCTTGAAATTTTAATTTCCATATAAGACTACTGTAACCAAGACATTTAATAAATAACTAAAAGCAATCAATGTTGGAAAAATTTTTCCTCTTGGCAAGTTAAGTGTCTCTGATATCCTGACACGCTTAAAAAATGGCTATATACATCCACAGCTGTCTTATTTTATAGTAAGTAGACAGCCTGTTACTTTATATTAAGTTCGCAATAATTGTTAAAATATGTGACAGTTCATTTATTATTCTCGGTAAAGCAGAGAAAACTACCAGTTCAGTTGTTTATAATTGATTTATTCTGCAATTGACGGATCTAGGTATCAATCCATTGCGTAATGTATTGCATTTTCCGTGCTCGAAGTGCACATTTAGTTTTAAATTGAATAAATAAGGTAATACCTGGTTATTATTTTTAATCCATTTTGGTTTATACTGCCTTCCCACGCAATTTAATAGATAACAGTAACGTTATACTTGAAGAGATGGCCTTATCAGCTGAATTTACGCACTTAATAGACACATACTTATATGGTATAAGAATGATGACAAGAAGAAACTGAAGTACGGCACCCCATTATATCCGAATTTGTGATAGACACTATAGAAGTTTCTATATTATTATAATATGGAACATGGTTAGAAAAATAGAACATTAAATAACAAGTTTATAGTTTCAAAGACTCGCTCAAGTTTATTAAATTTTTTAAAAAGTAAGTTTGAAGTAAAAATATAAAACTGTTTGCATTGCTTAATCGTCTGCATAGTATATTTATACGACATATTCTAATACGAGAACTCTGCATTCCATTTAAATTAAAATCGACGTCTATTTCTAAGCTTAATTTGTTTTAGGCTTCAAGGCAATTGGTTTTTCAATAATATCGAACTTTTATTTTAAGCACGTCTATTCAGTCTCAATTTGGTTTGCAAAGTCCACATCTGTATTTTTTGGCACTTGTTCTAAAATCTGTCGGCATAATTTTTTTAACAATTCCAAAAATTAAAGAAAGTGATAAATTAGACAATTTAAAAAAAACAAAGTATAAAATAAATAAAAAGTTTGTTTAAGTTTAAAATTAGTAACGAAATGTTATTTGAATCCAGCACATATTGACATTATAATTATTACTATTATCACATCGTAGAATTATTGCAGTTTCGTCAGAACCGTAGATATCCATTAATTGACAAGAAACGTACATGGACTAACCACATTTACATTATTTCTAATTAAATTAGTAAGTGATGTCGTCACAATAAATTTTGTAGTAAATCTATTGGGTTTAAACCCCAATTCTCAACTTGTCTGGTCATCTTGGACAAATCGTGTATTCAAAGTAGCATCTCGCTCGATTTACTACAATGTTGTCGTATACATATCTGCTGGAAATAGAATTCAAACGGACGTAGGAAATCATCCTTCATCAATCATTTTATCAAATAACCGGCCATGACTTTTGGATTATAAAAGTTGTGATGTAAAAGTTAGAGAAAATATTTTATTACAAATATTATTACCACTAAATTTCGAGATAGAAAAATTTTAAACTAAACCGAAGTTAGAACATTTTTAACAGGAAAATCTTTTCGTAGAGTATTGATTGCTTACAATTTGTGCTTTGAAATTTTGACGAAATAAATGGAAAACAAAAGTTAAATTGCGCTTAGCTCATAGCAAGAGTAATCTACCTTTTATAGATACAATTTTGACACAATTTTGAAACGAAGATATTATTATTATTTCTTTGTTTTATCTTTTCGAGAAGTATTTTCACAATACTGTGATGAGTTATTTAAAAATAAATAATTTGTACTTCAAATAACGTCGTTATACAGCAAACAATATTATTGTCGTCATATAAAAAAAAATAATAAAACTTTCAGGATATTACATTATTTTTATTAAACGGTAAGATTTTTATTGTTGACTTACTTTATGATCATTTCACAAGAGTTGAATGTTCCATTTGAGTTGAAATAATTTTCTAACACTTTATTGATGAAGTTAATCAAATTAAAATTATTTTGGATGTACTCATTTTTTTCCAAATCTGTGGCAAAATTGACTAGCGTAAACTTTGATAAATGTCTTCTTTCCGTATGTTACAGTGGGATAGGCATATTTCTAATTTCTTTTATATTAGAAATGGAAACACACTTAATTCCTTTACTAAAAAATAGCGAAAAAAGTTTTACTTTCTTTCATCTTTTTAACACAGACATATTACGTAAAATGCACTAAACTAATCTACCAAGTCCTAGACGTTGTTATAGTGGTAAATGCACATATTTTAAAAATTGCACAAAAAACTATCACTCCATTACCTACAATAAGAGTTGATGCACTTTCATAACAAATATAATATTTTTACTTAGGGAACTGCTATAAGTAAGAATTTTAATGGGAATAGTTTTTACTTGCCGATGCAGTTCCACGATATAATAAAATAATCGAAATACTTGAAAAGTTCATTTGTGAAGTTATCAAGTTAATAAACAATTGTCACGAAGTTGTTCATTTGATATTATAAGAAAAAGCGTGTTTGTAATCATATGTATTTATAAGGTCAGAAAATAATAACATGCCATTTTGTGTTTATTATTTATTTATGTACTGGAATATTCAACCTCTCGATATTTTATACTCCTACATATTTATTTTAGTCCCATAATATATTGACTAATTTTCATTACCCAATTAACAAAGAGGAGGGTATTTTATATTATGTAGTACATAAGTTTTATTAAAATTATTACCTAAAATATGAAAAAAATTGAATGGCGAAAGGAAAACTATCCCCTGAGCAGCAACTCCTAATGAGAGGGTTAACCCAAACAGAGACCAGAGTCCGTCACAATTTGGAGAGGATTTCTCTAGTTCGTTTAGCCATGATGTTAATAGGCTAGCCCTCAATTTGTGCGAAGGCTGAGCCGTAGGTTCTGAAATAAAAAGGTAGCTTGGGGAAACTCCAAAAGAAAAAAACGAAAATAGTAATAAAAGTGCTTTAATTGACAATATAATTTGAGAGATGCTATCACAATTCGAATAATTGCGATGTACGGTGCAATGATTTTGCAATAATTGCAAAATACGGTGTCACAATCAAAAAGTGCACCCACCTCAAATTAAACAAATAAAAAATATAAAACAGTAACTTCTATAGGTCACCCCAAATACAAGAACCAAAAAAAGATACGTTGATTTACACGAATTGGAAAAGATTCGATTCATTCGACGAATTGCTAGCAAAGCTGGTTCATCCTGATAATAAAATAATTCCTCAAAGTAATTTGATCTTCTGGTGTATCAAAACAACAACACAAAAAACGTTGCCAACCCTAGGGAATCGAGAATGGTCGTACAACTTCAAGGGTTTTTCCATTCCTGTCAGAATATTGCCACTTCTATTGAAGTCTTTACAATCCATTTCACGAGGTGGATTAATCCTTTTTTTCCTACAACTTTCATCACAGCGTGGTGGATGTCCACTGGAAGGCCGGGCTAAGAAATTCTGCTATTAGTTATCTACATTAATTTATTTAGATAAATATCTAATGGAGTAAAATTAAGATATTCTCTCTAATGGTTGGATTTCAAATCCAACCAAATAAAAAAGCTTTTCATTGTAAAATTATTTTCCTTTTTTATAATTTTTAAAATTTTTGCCGTTTACAACTAATTTTTTCGATAAATGTTTTTCATTTTCATTCTATTGCTGGTCTGAGACGCCTGATGATCGACAGAATCGTGAAACATCGATGTTACGTATTTACTTTGCTATATCTTCAATAATTTTGCTATATTTTTCAACTTTTATAAAAAACACCACGTGTTTTACTCCCCCCCCCCCGTAGTTACAGGTTTTTCATATTTTCAAATATTATCTGTTTTATCTTGTCACAAAAGGTTAAAATGTTTTTTAAAGTGTTTCTAAATGAAATTTCTTGTATGTTGTTCTTTAATACTTACAGTTAAAATCTAATATTTTAACGTTTTTGTTAAATTAATATTCTTGTTAGTTATAACTTATAAGGTTTAGTTTAATTTTTAAACTTTTGCTTTTCTAGCAATCAATTATAATCATAAAATCAATTTTATGATTTTGAACTGGTTATTTGAGTATTGGACTATTGGTCACTGCAAAAAATTAGTTCATTTAATAACGAAGTTACTTTTTTAATGGTGTAGCTTCGGAAGTCAACTTTAAAAATGTAGTAATAATAATAATCTTTATTTCCAACAGGCAAAACCCAATACTAATAGGAAAATACATGAAAAAAAAGGAGAGAAAAAAAAAGAGATTGTAGTAAAATAAAATTATATGAGGTGCAAACAGAAGTAATGTAAAATATAATATTTCAAATACCATAATAGGATTGCGAACGCAATTTGTGATGCATTTGCGATTATTAATGCGGGGCATCGGGTTCAAACATGAGGAGAGTCAAACTTTCTTATGACTAGTCTAGTTTAGACTAATTAAGCCGGTGGTCCCCTGGGTTAGTGAATTGCCACCATTGACATAAAATGACTAGGATACAGGCACATCTGAAGGCAAGTTTAGCAAGCTACCCAGGGCGTAGCTAGACATTTGTTATGGGGAGGGTTTTCTCCGAAAAAATAAGTGTTTGCTATGCCATGGGAAGGGTTCTTCCATAAAAAAAATTTTTAGACGCTTTTTTTAATCTATCGTTCTCCCATGGGGGGGGGGCACCCCAATAAATGCTATAGCCGCATTTTTGATAACTAGCAGCTTCTTTTCATGAATATAGCATAGGGCATAGGTGTGATATTTTATACGTTAGGGCTGCTGGTTGCTGGGATGAAATGGCTTGTTATTTCGACCGTTGCTTCCTTGATTTGCGAAATTGATTTTGTTGTTGAGTGTTATGCAATCAATTCCACCATGCAGCAAAAATATAGGATTGAAACTACAGAATGGTGGATAAATATTCACCATGCGGAAGACGACAAGATTCAATATACAGGGTGTGAAAAACTATTCACTTCTGCGCAAAGTGAATAAGCACTTGAGGTACAGGTAATGGTACTTTGATTAAGGGAGAACATATACCTAAATGTGCATTATTAACAACATATTCTTCAACCTATTCTTCTATAATCTTTGATTATAACTAAAAGGTCGATTATAAAAGTTTTAAAATTTTTATTCTTTTTATCTATGTAAAGCTATATTGACGTTGCATCGGCAAATTGTAGTACAAAGAACCAAAATTTTTATTGAAGGGGCGATATGAACAAATTGTCGTACTAATAATCAATAGAATTTTATAGATTTTTTTTTTGTATGTATGAGGTAATTAAGTACTACAATATTTATAGCAATGTTTCAATATTAATTGCACCTTTTTTTACTACAATTTACAATCAATTTCTATAGATTACATATTTGCTACAATAATTCCTGCTTTTAACAAATTGCTTAAATAAGTGTATTTAAAATATATAAGTTATTAACTTGTGAAATTAATAATAAATATAAAATTATAAAGCTTTTACTTAATTATTAATGCTGCTAGCGTAGAGTGGTAGGAGACGAAGTACCTAAATTTAATAAAATACCTTTTAGTAATAATTTTGCTTATGTGATTTTGCGGAATTCGCTCGCACTCGTCCCGCAATCATTGCTTTTCCTTACATAAAATGAGGCATTTCGTAATTGGTTACATAAAAAAAACATCTGTTTTATAACCAAACTAATACAGTACATCTTATGAATTTTATTATAAGCAAATTTTACAACAGAGCTTCTATCCATGACATAATCGACATAACCTCACTTTTGTGTAAGTAGTTATTAGGAAAATTGTTTTAGTTAAAAACTGTTTTTTTATAGCCCCTATTCAATCTAAATCTCTTGCGCAAAACACTTAAGAAAAGCGGATTAAATTTTATCAGTGAAAATTTTACGCAGTGTATTTTGCGTGTACATTTTAGGGGGTTGTAGCCTTTGTCCCAACTTTTGTAAGCCTTTTGTAGGATTTTAATGACAATTCATAGTTTTTTTAAATTTTAACCTATGTACTTGCAATAAAAGCAGCTGTGTCTGAAGGATGTTAATTTTCCTTTCTCAAAATCTATTGATAATAAGTTTTTCGGAAATATTTACGGTGATTCATTTTTAGTAATATATTATTTGTTTATTCAATCCTTTTTCTTAAACAGTTTTTCGTTTTATTCTGAACTTCTACAAAAATACTCGTATCTACATAAATAAATTTTTTTGAAATTTATTTTTGCTATATTTTTTCTGATAATATCAAGCTATAATGGATGCTTATCAACAATCTAATGTCTCGACTATAAATTTTTAGAACCATCACGTTATAGTGCGAAAATAAAAATGTATTGCTTTATAATAATAAAAAAAAAATTAGCTAGACGAAAAAATTAAATTTTTTATATAGAAGATAAGTTACGTCTCGAAATTTGTATAAGCTTAGTCTGGTTTTACATAATTGTTATATACTGGAAGAATGCTTTACTTGAACTCTTGGGACTATAACTATAAGGATAATAAATTTAAATATTTTTCTCCTTGAGGCTACTTGGACAATTTAAATTTAACGCCAATATAAAAAAGAAAATTGCCAGGCTTTGATGAAGCTCTTTAGTATGTCTTGAGAGTAACTTCTCGAATATTGAAGGAAATAAATCAATTAACTCGAAAATAATAAGCAATATTTTGATATCATTTTTATACAAAGTAGAATAAAAAACAAGTTTCTTTAGAACAAGTAAAAAAATTATATACAGTTAATAAAGTTGAAATTTCTGTTTCCTAATTTTGAGAATAGCTTTGACGACGTTATATTATAATATATTATGTACTTCAATTATTTTGCAATATTTTATATTTCCTTTTGAAATTTCGTTCTCTATTAAATTTCTCGATAAAGTTAAATATATATTTTTTATAAGAGTGTAAAGATAATCAAAAGTTATTTCAAAAATTTTGAATCATACGATTTCAAGTATTAAATTTAAAAATAATTATAAAGTTATTAAAACGATTACATAAATTAAATACCAATATCAAGTATTTATCTGAACACGAGATCTGCATACATAAAGCCGACGTGCAGACATTATACTTAAGACTGCATATAATTACATACTTAATTGCATAAAAGAAAAAATGCAAAAATCTAATGTTGCTGCATACAAATGACCTTTCATGAACATTACGAGCTCTTGCAAAAAGAATCGAGAAAATGGTAATACTAAAATACCTATAAAGTACTCTATTAAAAGATAAAATTGTGCGTATGAATAGTTTTTCCTCTTATTGAGAAATTTTTTGATACTTTTCTCCATGTTGTTTTCTAAATTTATACAAATTGCAGCGTGTTTATGAATTGATTAAAAAATGGACGTTGAATTTATGGTAACATTGAGAGTTCGAGCTTTAGTATCAACTAAGTTTTAATAAAAAATCGAAAATTGGTAAATGGGGAATGTTACTACGCCAGACAGATTTCCGATGAAAAATCATCAAGTTGGTCACATATTAAAACTTTAGTTGGAAATGAGATTACATAATACCAGACAATTTTGTTGGCTTATTCCATTATCTTTTCTTTTAATAAAAACAACTTCTTATTATTTTTTTGTTAAGAAAAGTTAATAATTACCTATATGAAATTGTACCAAATAAACAAAAAAAAAGTCAGGGTTTTCCAGGAAAACAGACATGTTTTGTATGCAATTAAATAAATAAGTTTCTTTCTCTTGGGATAATTTTGAAACCATTTCGAGTTCGGATACAATTTTTAATTCTAATTATTACTTTTGCTTCACAGTTTTTTTAAATTTTTTCGTCAAATTTATCGGTATACTTCAACGTGACTGGATAAAACTCACGGGACGAGGAACAACAATGGGTGTAAATTTGTACGGGATTCAATTTTAACTTTTTCTTTATTTATTTTAATAATTTACAATCAACACAATTTAAGTTCAATAAGTTAATAACTCCGTTTTTTGGTTCATTAATAGTTAAATTGTTTTTGAATAAATATCTTTGATGCTAAAAAATTAACTATCTTGCTTATTGCAGCTTAAACATTTTTAATAAACTTGAAGCAATTTAAGCACTCGAATAATAAAATTCTAATAAAGCAATTTTTATATTCTTGGTTTTCTCGCATACACCACATTTTATTCATGTAAAAGAGAAAACTATGCAGATATGTAGATTTTATGCTGGTCATTCGGGGCATAATCTGACATCAATAGTATTAGTAGAGGCAATTTGTTTTAGTTATGTGAAAAAAAGGCCCAGGAAATGGATCTTAAAATTTGCTTACCAACGACTTTTAAGACCCAAAACGCCCACTTTAAATTTAAAATGGAGCCAAACTAATATTATAAAGGTCTAAAAAGGCAAATAGGAAAGTAATTTTGAATCACAATTTAGTTTAACAGAATTTAAATTCCGTTAAACTTTTTGATCAAATTTTAAAATGCATCGCTTGAGCGATTTTTAATAAAAAATCGACTACTATTGTGATTGTAAAAGATTTTCCAATAATTTAAAATCATCCTACCCGCTAAAAACTTATTTTATGACTTTTGTAAAAAATTGTGTCAGACTGACAACCGTTTTCAGTAGTGAAAATTAAATCAGAAAACTTTCAGATAAACTTAATTCGGTATGAAACTTTTATCGAAAAACAACTTTTATTTTAATTATAATTTAATTGCCCAGACAAATTGTAAACTCTATTTAATAAGTAAATTTTAATTGCTACCGACAAATTTTATTTTATTTGTGCTTTGACACTTTAAAATTTCATCTGTAACGGTGTAGAAACCAAAACTTTTATATTAAAATATCTGCCTAAAACTAAATTGCATTTTAAAAGTTTAATTACGCAGCCAATTATTACATTATAATTTCACATTTCAGTTTTGAACTGAAAATTATTTCATCTTTTTATTTTTAATTGCATTTTAACACCTATAATTTTTTATGTTAATTAAATTTACAACAGGAGCATCAATTACACAAAATTAATTTTTGTCAACACAAAGCGTTAAATTACAAATAACATCTTAAAAACGAAAGAGTAATTAATGATAAAAAAAAAACAAAAGTGTTTAGACTAATAATTATTAATAAATTAAATTTTTGAAAAAAAAAATGATTTACCTTATCCACATATTAAAGTTGTTTAAAAACTGGGAAGAAAAGTTTTAAATGTCCTTCGAAATTTGAGTTGAAAGTATGCGATTCACAAAATTAATAAAAGTATCCAAAGAAAAGTTTTGAAAGTTTTAGTGAGCGAATTTTACGTATGCGAGTGGTTTTTAACGCACCTAGAAGCGCCGCGACGTCTTGCAACGATCAAGGACTGTCAGTTACTGGTGGATACTGGCGTCTGCTATCAATGTTGTCCTGTTAAAAGTTTGCCTTGGGTAGCACGCGCGGACGTCGCGTGTAACTTTAGTTTCGAGAACAAACGAATACCAAGTATTCATTCTACTGCCGGATGTCTCTGAGCGTCCATTATGTGGTTCTCAACGAGTTGAATAAGCTGCAGTCGCAGCAGATTTCCCAAATAAGATGTAGAAAAGTAATTGTGGAAGGAAATTAGATGTAATGCAAATTGCGACATGAAATAATAAAAAGCGATTAAATTTTCCCTTGGTTTATACTGTTTACGGTTTTATTTATTTGTAGGTCAAAAACCCTATAAGTTTATTAATCCAAAGGTTTTCTTCATCAATCTTTCTAGAATCTACCGGCTCATTTTATTGTGGTTTTCGTAATAGATCGATCTTGCAATAAAACAAAATTAGAGGTAAACTCAAATTAACTATCAAAACGTAAATTAAAAATATAAAGATACTTATTTTAAAATTGAAATATATTAGTAAACTGAAATTATTTGAAATTTTTTTGACAATAATGACATCAATAAATTTGTAGATCAAGTGGTGGACTTATACATGGGTCAAAATCACCAAGGTGGAGAATTAGCTTTGGCAGCAAATAAGTGACGAAATTCACATACTTTTAGATTAAATTATCATTAGTAAATACTTAAATTTATTCAATTCAACTGGACATCATACAATATAATTCAAAAGTTAAATATATTTAATATTATTTTAAAAAATAAGTACAAAAAGTCATTTCGGGAACGCGTCCGAAGTAGCAATTCTTAGAAACGAACACCGAGAATTCTTATAAAATAAAATTAATTTAACAGTTTTCATTACTTACTAGCCTTAAATTTTATCGAATATCAAGTTTTTGTAAGCATTATTGAAAAAATTAAAAAATAATAATGAAAAATATGTTAAAATAGTTATCTTGTCCGACAAAGTAAGCATCATTTCAGTGAACGTTTTTTAACTGCTCGAAAAATTTTTGTTATTGAAATTATTTTTGTTATTGCTAGGTAGCGCAGTTGTAGTGGAAGATGTAAAGTGATTGTCGCCAGTGATTTTCGCCAAAATAATTTGAAATAAGAGATAAGTACCTTTCTATTCATTATTTACAAAGCGTACATCAATAGTTCGTCATACCGGGAACGCGTTGATTTGCTAGAAATATTGAAAAAATACGTTTTTAGAGTATAAACGTATAACATATCCTAAATATTTTACATCAACCATGTCGGTTATGATGTCAAGATAGCCGTCGTTATAAAAAGGGCTCGTTTATTTGAAAATGTCATTTCGGGAACGGTCATTTCGGGAACGTTCCCGGACATCTCGAAATAATGATGACGTTTCCCAATGACTTATTTGTTACCAAAGTGATATCTGCTATTACTATTTCTCAAACTGTGAATGTTGTGCTAACATAATTTTCAATAAAATGGTTTGTTTTCAAAGCAAAATGGTGTCTCATGAAGCTGCAAACAACATCCGAAAAAACGACCTAAAAAAGATAGTTTAGCTTATTTGCGCCAAAGGGAAAAAGCTAATGCTGAACTTAAACGTAAAAATGAGACTGCAATGAAAAAACTAAGAAGAAAAGAAAACAGAGAACAGAAAAAAGACCAGGTACCTACAACTCCTAAGAGCAAAGTTGATGCATTGATAAAACACGTGGACCTACCTCCTGAAGTATGCAAAAAACTTTTGTTTAGTGAAGTTTTGACTACGCAACTTGAAGAAAAAGCCAATACTTTGCCCAAAAAAAATCCAAAGAGAGAGAAGTCTTCCAGAAATGTGTTAGTGGAACTGTGGTAAGGAAATACAAATTGTTTCACATGACCAAGAAGTTTTTGCCAAAGGAGAGGTACAATTCATCGATTCTGAAGTCTGATGCCAAAGGTTGAAGCCAGAAGTTCGTCAAAAAGTCGAGGATTTCACACAAACATCATTCCGTGAACACCTCAGCATTTCCGGGAACGTCACTAAAATCTCGGAAAACACATAAAATTTTAGGTATTTTGAAAAAAGAACATAGTAATATTTAAAAAAATTGGATTCTCAGTAGCTACTGTTAATTCATTTTGTTTTAAGTTTGCGACATTTTCATATTTAGATAATTTAATACATAGAAATTGTAACATAGTCTTGTTTGTGGTGGTATTTTACTTCCAAAAGTTTTTAATGTAAAATTCCTTAAGTTTTTTATTCATATTATTAACTGCATATATCTATCTTATTGTATATGCTAAATAAGAAATATTTAAATTATTGTTTAATTTTATTAATAAACCTTACAAAAACGTTCCCGAAATGACTGTTTTCAGTGATGGTTCTCTTTAAAAAGAATATTACAAGAAAATTAATTAATTCTATGCTTGCTCTTCGTAACTATTGTTTATACACAAGTATAGTGATGATTTAAGCTAGTTGTCAAAATAATAGCTGCTAAGTATTTTCATCATAAAACTGAATTTGGAATTTGCCACCTTGGTGATTTTGACCCACATACATAAAACGGCATTTTCATAGATGCCACTTAAATTAATTAATTACATGCAATCGTGTGTTAACTTAAAAAAAATCTGATCATGTCCCATGAAGAAGGACATCATAAAGGTCACACAAAAACCCTTTTTCTGCAAGTACCTTATTAAACAGTAGACATTAATTTAAAATAGAGCGTCTAGCAAATGTATAATTAAGTACACTTCGTCGCTGGTTTGTAGTAAGGGCGAATTAACCATATGGCAAATTTTACAGGAGGAGCGTTTATGACTTTTAACATTATTGTGTGAGTTATCTATTAACGATTTAAAAGTTGTTCAATGTTAATATTAAAGCCTAGGGGTATTACTTACTATAAAATATAAAAATAATGCTTCAGCTTATTTGTGCAAAGAGAAAAATATGTGTAAATGGATATTCGCCCTTTATACGTATCTTAAACTTGGACTGAATTGGATATTCGCCTTAATGTAAAGTGAATTAAATGAAAAATCTCATTATTTAGATTTAAATAATAATGGATATGATTATTAAATATGATAAAAAGCGAAGGGCTTGCAATTTTAACAATAAAAACAAATAATTTGAACAGAATTTATTGAAAATTACGAAATGTAAATACCTAGGTACTTACAAAAATAAAAATTTAAATATTAAATTAAGGTAAAATACTATAAATTTTGAGGCGGTCGGAGCTTAGCGGTCACGCGAGTTGACTATGAACGCTAAATACCCGGTTCGAATCCGAATAAAGTAAGAACTTATTCTGGCCGTCTCTCCCTCGGCAGGCAATGGCAAACCACCGGGGTGTAATCTGCCAAGAGAAACCTTGTCTTAGGGTAAAAAAAAGGACTTATGAGCTACCTAATGATGGAAAAATGTTTATAAGTATGCTCAAAGTTTCTAACACAGCCGATGAAACGAGGTAGTTGTTTGAAAAATAGTAGTAAGTAGTGCTCGCGTCAAAACGACGGCGTCAAACTGCACTAGTCCCTATTATTTTTTTTTTACTAGGTATAAAATACCCTTGTAATCAAATTCGTATCTATTTTATTTTTTTTCACTGTGTTGCACCAAATGGATCAAGTTGAAAATTATACCATGTATAGAAAGGTCATAGGGAAGTTTTTAAAAAAATATTCGTGATTGACACTTTTAAGGAACATGTTTAAATAAAGCGGCCAAAACTTTTGGATTTTTTTTTGAAAAGGGAGATGATTGTAACTTTTCAAAAAAATTACTTTTTAAAGTCTCTTATCAATATTTGTTACCAAAAAAAATTTCATTAAAAAATACTCAGTAGAATAGGCACAATAAAATAAAAACAAAAAAACACGTTTTTCCCTACTATTTCGTAAATCTAGGGGTTGGAAAGCTGAAATTTTCAGGAAAATGTTTTTTTCCGATTATATAAATCGATCGGCCATTTTGATTTTTAAAAATCGCTGGGGGCGGTTTTTGCATGCTTACACGGTCATACCCTTTAAAGCCATTTACGTATTACGCAATGAAATACTACACATTTATAAAAAAAATATAAAAAATAGACTCTTTAAATTATTGTACCAAATTGTTTGTTTATTTCTGTTTAGGTACATTCATAAAAAGGTAGCAGGTAAGTAGGCTCAGCTCGAGAATATTAAATTTATTAAAAAAAACTCGACGGATTTAGATAGAAAAAATATAGACGAAGCGATTAAGGTGAGGATGAAAGTCGTATATCGATTAGTTTGGCCAATAATCGATTTTAAAGTTGCCAATTTTAACTCGATTTTCAAACGTCACAGTCATTCTGTCGTCAGTCCGTGTGGTGTGAGTTACTCTAACACTTGGAAAAACCGGAGCTCGCTTACGCACCCAGTAGTACCTAGTCCGTCGCGCAGTTAACATCGACATAATTTCACTTTTTAGGGGTATTTTTGACTAAAAAACACGGGAAAATTCATCGTACAGTTAATGTCGAGGTAAATTCACATTTTCAATGTATTTTTGGCTTAAATTTGCAGCAAAAAAAAGCGAGATTCACCCCTTGCTAATAGCACAATTTGCCGAGTTGGATCACCCTCGGGGGATGTTTTTAATGAGTTTAGTGTTGCCGAAAAATGGGTCTGTAGCGTGCGGAGCGCAGCGTAGCGCGCGAAAGGGCCATTTCGGTAACACAACCACCCCCGCCAGAGTTTCAAAAAAAAAGCGAGATTCAACGTCGTTAAAACCGTAACCCTTTCTAAGTATTTTTGGCCCTAAAAAGAACTGTTTTTTAACGCTCAACACACGACACATTGTTGTGATCGCCAGTATGTACTGAGAGCATTTTATGAAGTACACACCTTATATAAGCTTTTGGTGGGATATGTTAGAGGCGGGGTTTCGGCAGCCAATGGAATGTTCTAAACCGTTTCTAACTCGTAAGACTGCATCGGACAATCAAATTTTGAAAATTTGACTTTTTAGAGCCCTATTTACAATGGTTCGCAAATATTTTGTTTTATAATAGCTTTTTGTACCGTTTTTAATGATTCTTGACAGTGGAAATTTTAAAAAACCGAGCTGAGGTTACTTACCTACCACCCATAAAAAATATTAACTCGAAAAAAAAAGCAATGAAAAGTTAAATTAAATTATTCAAGATAAGTTTTGTATCAAAATTGTAATTTAATAATTTACGTAAAATGTGTAATTTTAATAGAATTTTTCTCCAACCAACAGTAAAAGTAGCGGTTTTTATTCTATATTTGGGGGGGGGGGGGCTGTTCAACCTCACAATTTTAGGTATTTCAATTTCCAACTTCTTCTCTCTGATGATCGCAATAACAATTTATAGAAAAAATATATTATAAATAAAAATATTCTTTATAAACTTTTTTATAAAACTAAGAGACGGGCGGAGCATAGTGGTCGTCTTTCTGGTCCTCCAGATTGAGGGTTCTTTGTCGGACTTGCTTCACCTCGTAAGTACAAAATCTAAAATGCTATCAAAGCAAACGCCAATTCGACGAGGTTGGTAGTTGGGCATCGAACAACGTCGCAAGAAGAATATTCTTGAACTTTTATCAAATAACATTTTACATTTTCTTCCCTACAATTTTTCATTTTTGAAGGGCAGGCCTCAAGAATATCAGTTACCGCCCTGGGGGTCGTATTTCCTCTGAAAGGTTCTGAGCTATAGGATAAATTCCTTATAATAAATTTCTATAAGTTCAGCATCAAGGCATTCTGTTGTTCTTTTTTTAAATTTTAGTACCTACACCACGCCACCGTCCAGTGACGTAGCTAGGGTAATTTGCGCCCGGGGACAAGACACAAAATCTGCGCCCCTTTTCGTATCGAGAGTCTGGAAACTCACAGGGGCCGGAGTTTATTTAACTAATTTTTTCATTTTGGCGCCCCCTAAGCTGTGGCGCCCAGGGACATATGTACCCCCTGCCCCCCCATAGCTACGCCTCTGCCACCGTCACATCGATGATATTATGCTATTTCACCAACTTCTGCTGTTATAAAGCTATCTGTAATTGATGCTAGGTAAATTACTTCAGCCTCACTGTAGAGTAACAAATTTTTGTGAAAAACTTTGAGATCGATTCTTATGTCTTTGATTTTTATTTTGTATCGACTGCTGCATTATCAGCTGACCGGCAAATTGGTCCAGCGCAGCGTTACAGAAAAACCAAGTTTGTGAATTTTTAGGCCTGTTTAGTATGAATTTTCGTTTTAGGAAAGGAATCTTTTACAGTCACATTGGTGCCAGCGGTGACGCGCGCGACGACGGCGACGGTCCGGAATTGAGAATAAACTAACATTTTTAGACTTTTAATATAAATTAGAAAGAGCTAAATTATAAAAGAGCAATTAAATTTCTTTTAATTAAACATTTTCAAACAAATTTTAACTTGATATAAAAAATTAAATGCAGGTTAAATTGTAAACCTTGAAAAAAAATTTACAACAAAATAAGTTTATTTTAATAGAATAAATAAAAAATAAAAATGAAACAAATTTAAGTTTTCGTACGCCTACACATACGAATAAGTATCTTTCTCCAGTTTTTATACAATGTTCCCGGATAAGGGATTATAACTTATTCTGAAATTTGCATCTCTATGTCAATTTTTATTTATTTTGCATGATGTGTTACTTGAAAAGATGGACCACATTTCTAAAAAATTAAAGGTTATTATATTTTGTTTTGCTTTTCTCATCCTCTTTCTCTCTTTATATCATTTTCTTCGCATCCCACGCATTCATTTTCATCTTCTACTTCATTTTAATCACCTTTGTATAAAATTGGGCTCTCATTTTCTGAGTCAGAATCAAAATCATCATATTTTCTACTTTTTTTAACTATCCTTTAAAATGTAGTCCATCTCTCTTCTGCTCTTTGCTCTGTTCGTAGAAGTTTGTAAACAATGTTTATGTGCCATAACCATAATCTATTGTAGCGATTTTTCCCGACCCTTTAATTATGGAGAATTTTATCTCCCTCTTTTGGAAAATACTGCCACACTAGATTGCCGTCGGTTGCTATATGCCGGTTCACACTTACTATTAAGACAAATCCTAGGACTGGATTCGATTTTCTTCTTGTTTGGGTCGTTTAAAATAATGAAGCTGTGCGGCCTCAGTACCGCACTAAACCTGCTCAAAAATATTCTCCTCTTAAAGACAAGATTGCATGAAATGCCTGACTCAAAACTATTGTCCTTATTGACAATATAAAAATTATTAAAGTCGGGTGTGGTTCGCTTCATAAAAAAATAAATTAAAACCAGCCTCGCAAAAATGAATAATTTAATTTTCATAAAAAAGTTTAAATTCAAAATAAACAAAACTTGGTCGAGCATATGATATGTGCGAATAAGTTCGCTTTGGTCGTCAAGTGTTAAATCGTGTAATAGAGCATCCACATTTAATTGTAAATTGAAGCCTCAAAATGCTCCAGGTTCCTATTCAATGTAATAGTGTGACACAAATAAATTTTTCAATAAAATTGGTGTACAGAAAATAAAGTTTTTAATTACCAATACGATGGCACTCGTTTGTTGAAATGTTTTGGGACCGCTGACTTCTTACGTTTGACATCTGTTGAGCTGCAACCTGTTGTTTACCAGTCCAGCTGTGATCTTCATAAAAACGAATTTTTGCATCAAACTTCCACAGATTCTTCTTTTAACATCCAGATAAGGACGATCGGCAACCGCACCATTAAACTCAATTCCAAGAAGGCCCGTATGGTCCTATGAGGCGAAGAGGCGGCCGCCTCAGGCGGCACAAAGAATGGGCGGCATTTTTGACTTTTTGTAAAACGTTTTCTTATTTTGGTTAATAAATTTCACTGTTAAAAGGCGGCACTTCAAAGATTTGCCTCACTCTTAAAAATTTCACCACACGGCCCTGATTCCAAGTAAGTAAAATTATCTAATTCAATTCTTAACAAATTTGAATTCCTCCTTCTAATTAATTGGTTTGTAGATGCGTAATTTTCTTAATTACAAAAATCATTCGGCAATTTTCCTTCCACATGTGCAATTAAATTTTCAATGTGTTTTGATAAAAACGCCGTAATTCGAAGATTCTTCTTCCAAATAAATCTAAAAACACTCGTCTACGTTAGACATCACTAAGCACTAATTACTGAATTGGAAATCACCTTGGTTTTCCAAGAAAAATCGAAATTCGGTCATTTATGGTGGACCCTCACCAATATCACGCCTGCTTGGCTTGACTGTCGCGTCGCAGCTCTCTAAGCCAACTCTTGCTACCTTGCATGTTTGAAAACTTCAAAATACCAAATACATAAAACGAAAATTTGTGCCATTCTGGACATCAAAATAGGTACACTTTCGCGGTTAAAATTAAAATTTAAATAATTAACTTTGTTTCTTTTTAGATTAAATTCACTGTAAACCTCACAAAACACTGGATTTTAGCAAAATTCGAAATAAGTGTGTATTTGTGTGTCAACGGTAACATGAAAAAGACCTTTTATTATAAAACTATGCTCGACCTTATCTCGATGAGCAAAAATTCTCCTAATTAATGACAAATTAGCAAAAACGAAGCTTGATTTCAATTAGATTCAAAAATATCACGACACTATGTAGTTCATTTGTTACAAAAGTATTTTTAAAACTTTTTTCGACCGTGGTAAAAATTTGAAACTAATCTATCAGGTGCCGTTTTAACTGAAAAAGTGAATAGTCGTTTAAGCTGTAAGAATCTTCTAGCATAATACGAATTTATGGTTTAATTATAGGTATACGAAAACATATTGCCAAACTGACAACAAAAAGAGTAAATCAAGAAGTGTCGTTCCGGTGGAAAGACAAATGAGGTCATATTATATGTGATGATGATCTGTCCGAAGATGACTCCCTGAGATAGAAGGAAAACCTTTAGCGAATTCATGATCGATGAGGATATCCATCCTTAATTATTGAAAAAATTCCTCCTCCTCTTGAAGACCCCAGTTTGGTTTTGAATGAAATTGTGTCCCAAATTGATAGTGTCAATTAAATTAATGGTGGAAGAGGAGGAATTAGAGGGCCCGATAATCCTAATGATGTTACAGCATTGGAATCAAGGCTTTGGAAAACCCATTACTACATATCATTAGGAAATACCTTACGAATCACAAATAAATTGGCCCCTCTTAATTGTGCTCCTCAAAGACTTCTTCTTGGAATTTCCCATATTTCTATCATTTCACCCCGTCTTCCTTCATTGACCCCTCTCTTCCTGTCCCTCTTATTATTTATTATTATTATTATCGCACAACGGGTATGGCTTTTACTCACTTGTACTGAAACTCTAGGTCTATTTTATCTCGTATCCATGTTAGATTATGATAGAATTGCGGAGGATGAGCCGCTATAATCAGGATCCTTGTAATAACTCCGATTTCATCTCAGCATGAACGATTTCAACTCAGAATTTCCACTCTGTAACTCAACCACCGGTTACGCCACTACTGTGCCTTGTCCTATTCCTTTTAGTATTCTTCAGGGAAATTCGAATCCCCCGATCAATTACCTAGCTGCAGTAAAACTAATTTAACTGAACCTGGATCTGAGCCCAGTCAAAAAATTCAAATCTAGTATACTCTACTAAAGGTAGCCCTGCAGAAACCGGAAAATATACTCTGACTCAATTGAAGAAGATCTCTATTGAAGATTTTGGTATCAGTTTACGCTCCGCGAGAGTTATGGCGATCAGAAACAAAGGAGTCCTCACAAAATCCTGCAAGGAATCAATTTTGAATTTAATTAACCACCCTCTGATTTTGAATAATGGTTTGACAACTCGTGCGCCTTCTGAAGTCTGCCCTAATATTTACAAACTTGATGGATAAATCGTTTCCTAAAGCAATTAAGACGGCCACAGTCAGTGGGGTAGGAGATTCTACCTCCTTCAAAAACAAATCTTCAAATAAGTGGGTGTTTCAAGTTCACCCTTTTGTGCGTGGTGCGGCTGTAATCGATCATAGTGTGAATAAAAGGTGAACTTTTGGACAAGTGGATGTACAGCCTTCAATTTAATGGCAAGAAATCTGGAAAAATATGGAAAATACCTTACTACGAGTATTAAAGAAATAAAACTAAAAAATGAATAAAAAACAGAGCGAAAAATGAAAAAGGACTGCTTTGATTAGCAATATTTCTTTAGCAGTTTGAAACTGTTTTTTTTAGTTTGCTCCTGCGTCTGACGATTTCAAACTGGCTGAAGAAAAGTAACTATTAATATGTCCTTTTTTAAGATGGGAAAATGTCGTCAACAGATGGCATGAAATTCTTTAAAATATTGCATTCTTCCTCTGGATCCAAATTCTGGTGTTCAAACAATTTTATGGCTGCTGGTGATAGTAACCAATCCTTATTGTATCATAACATTCTCAATTTTGTTATTTCTTAAAGGATGCATGCAATTATTCGATAATCTCATTTCATTATCATTAATCTCGGTACATTAAAAATACTTCCCAGTTTGCATAAGGAAATATAAGGTGCTGGAATTTGGAGAGAAAACTTTAGAGGTATCAATGTACACAATATAATTTTTTCATGTCCCAGAAAGCCCATCAAGTACACTACTAAAGGTTTATAAGAAGTAGAAACCTTAAAAAGATGATAGCCTTTGTGTTTTTACAATTATTTAAAAAAAGCCCAATTTACTTTTCGACGTTTTAATGTTCCGACTAAAATATTGTACAACATCCTGCTGTACACATCTATCATACTGTGCCACGGGAGGTTGTACATAAACTGGAATAGCTTCAAAATAATGGATTACAGCAATGTATTTCGATGCATCATCAACTGTCTGAGATTTGGTTATACTTCTAAGTTTTGTAAATCAGCAGAAACCTGCTCTTTCTACTCTTCCATGGAGTATTCTTGTACCCTGAAGCTGCACTCTGAAAAATGTTTTTGCCCAGCTAACAAATACAGATTAGTTGATTAAATATTATTTGGTATAACATAAAACTAGTTGTTTCAACAAATATTTTTTTGGCATTTGTTGTCGTAAAGAAAATGAAAATGTTGAAGTAAATAATACAATTTTGTTATCTGAAATAAAATATTTTGTTCTACTAGGATATATTTTTGTTGTCCGAAATCTAATATTTGTTAATCAAAAATTCAACAAATATAAATTTGTTACATTAGAAATTCGTTAAACCGAACATTAACGAGTATGCGTGGAATAGTCATTTCTCATTATTAGAAGTCGTTAATTGTTATCAGTTGTATGCTGTGTAATAACTACGAAAATAATAATTATACTTGTAATAATAAACAAAATGAGTGTAGCCGAAATTTTAGAAAAGTGGCAGTTACCTGAACTCTGCGCAGTTTTTGAAGGTAAGTAAAATAAAAATTAGATTACAACAAAAGATTAACTGATGCGTATTAACTGATGCGTATGGTTCATGGTCAGGAGGAACAAAATTTCATTTTCATTTCATAACTACCCATTAATAGTATTATTTAATATTCAAAGTTGATGTCTCTAAAATGAATTATTTTATAATTATTATCAGTATAATATTTAATACGGAATAACAAAATTAATTTAGTGTCAATAATTGTAATATTTGTGCTTCCCCGATATTGCTTACTTTGCATATTTGATAACCCCGGTGTTGGTCGGCGCCGGCGCGCGGCTTAACCTTGATGCAGGTATGTACATACTTCTTGTATGATCACCTGACTGCTTTATAAATACGTCATAAGTTTATTTAATACAAAATAGGTTCGTATAGGTTTGAATATAAAAAAAAATATTACCCATGCAAGTATACATTTTAATGCAAAAGAAATTTTTGTCAGCAAATAGTACTATCTATACCTATTAATTTTGTTAAATTAAAAATAATAATATTTTATTTTTACTCTTTTAGTAGCAAATACAATAATTATTATTAGAGACATTCAATGAATATAAAATTTAATTTGTGAAGATTTGAATATTTAAAACGTTAACCGCGAGAGCGTTTTTTTTTCAAAATATTTTTGTATCGAATTTTAAATTGAGTAAAAATTTTTATTTCTTAAAATGCTTCTAAATATCTTGTTTAATCTCATTTTTGAATTAATTTTATTTTTAATGTCATAACGTATGCAAGAACAATAAATTTGATCCAATTTTAGAAAACGTAATCAATATGGAGGCTCTCACCATTGATGTTATCAAGGAAATAATTCCCAAAATAGGACCGAGAGGTTTTTGTACTACAACAACTGATAATTAGTAGCGTACCATCTCCAGCATCTTCTATTGAAATTTCAGACGAATTATCTCCTCCCTGTGGGCGAAATGGTATATAAGCAATTTTTTTTATATTACCGATATTACAAATATGTATTGTAATTTAGACTTTTTGACCGATGCCATTGTTGGTTTCACGGAGGAAGAAATTGAAAATAGTCCTGCACAAAAATACAGAAGGAAAATTCAAAAAGAAGCGGAAAGAAACGTGGGGTTACATACACTTTTTTTACATTGCCACACTGCATGGTAACAGTATTTTAAGCGAGTACAAAAAATCGAACACGTTGACTGATCATATTATGAGAGACAAAATAGTGGAAATAGTATTACAAGAAGAACTTCATAAAAATACTGATCAGAGGTATTTGAAACACCCATTTTCTCTTATATAGTAATTTTTATTTATTTTTTCAGAATTTCGACTGAGAGGTTTATATTATTGTCAAATGCAATTGTTGGACTATTTCCTTCAGAAATAAAAGCAAATTTTAATGATTTTTAAATCATTAGATAATGTTTTGTTATAAGTAGAGTCCGGATAAAAAAGCATAAAAAATTGGGAAAAAAGTGCTTAAAAAAGCACCAAATAATACTAAAAAAAGCATCAACTTTGTCAAAAAAAGCACAAATTTTATTAAAAAAAAGCATAAACAAAAGTATTAATTTAATTTTTGAAACAATTAACAGTTAAGAATTTTTCCAAATTTTCTGTAGTAAAATTCATCCCAGAAAAACTTCTTTCGACATCTACACTAGTAATAGGTGCAAATTTGAATTTTGCTACAAGTGAAGGTTCCATTTCAAAATTTTCAATAGTTTCTCCAGCTATTGTTTTAGCTATATTATTTAAGATTTTTAATCCTTCATTTTTCTCTAACACATCATTCAATTTCTTTTTTATATTGTCTCCAACATGTCCTATGATGCTAGTGGTAGCGTTTTTAAATTTTTCTACTAAATCCCAGGATTCAGCCAAAGGCATTTGCTGCTTTTCCACAGATTTTATAATATCAGTAACATAGTTACAGTGTCATTTAATAAACGCTAAATTTCCTTTAAGTTCTGGATTCTTTAATACATTTTGGCAATCTTTTATAGATTTGCTATCCGAATTTTCTAATTTTCAAAAATACCAGGAAGTAATAATCTAGTAATAAACCTTGCAGGTGTTGCAAAAAATTTTAAAATATCAAACTTTAAAATATTTTGTAAAATAAGCATTAATGAAGTATAAAAAAGCACGAAAAGCACAAAAAGTCAAAAAAAAGCAAGAAAAAGCATAAAAAGTAAAAAAAAAGCACGAAAAGCATAAAAAGTCAAAAAAAAGCAAAAAAAGCATATAAAACTTGATACCAAATGACTTCTTTTAAGTTAAAACACAAAATTTTTCTAAAAATTTTCAGCTGCTTCGAATTTTCAGAAAAAGCATAATAGCTACAAATCCGGACTCTAGTTATAAGTAAGTATTTATTTTATTTATTGGAAGTTTACTTCTCTGTGGGATATAAAAAGAAAATTAGCGGCAGCCTTCACAAAGTAGGATATGGAAAGCTGTACCGGAAATTTTATAATCTTAGACGCCAGATGCGGCACTCAGGTTTATTGATTGGAAAATCGCCTACGGCTTGCACTACTGTAGTAGATACAAATTCAGGTAATATAACAGTATAGATACAGATGATGACGTACAATGGCTAAAAAACTCAATTGAACCGTGGACAGAAGTGATTAAAAAATGGGATATAACTTTTGACAAAAGGAATTTGTGGAGAAATAGATCAATAAATGATGACTACATGGATACATTTCCTGCTCTCAAATTAAAGTTAGGATATGTTTTAGTAAATAAGTTTTATTATTTTTAAAAACTAATCACCAAGATAATGTATTATACATATTATTTTTAGTTGCAAACTGATTTTCATCGAATACAATCCCAATTATTCTCGCTAATTTTTTTTCTTTTTTTTTAAGATTTTTGGTGAGGTTAAGCCAACTTTAGAACGAAAAAGGAATAAATTAGCTGTTGAAATACTTTTAGGATCGATCTAAGGTTTAGTTTTAGTTTTTTTTATATATAATTATATTCATAATGACACGTTGCTTTGTGTGTATGAATAATTTTTCATCGGTACATGAATGGCCGATGGAAAATTATTCATAACTACTAAAATTTTATTTTAATCAGTAGTAGTTGTAGTAGAAATTTGGATTTGTTACATTTATATTTATTTTGTAGTAATTTTAGGTTTTTTTACTTTTAGCTTATAGGTTTTATTTCAGTGTTATATTTCGTCAAAATAAAACTTTATGAAATACGATGAAATATTTTTATTTTGAAATTCATTATTTGGCTGGTACTACAAATATATTATTTCATACAACATTATATTTATTAGTTAGCACAGCAAGAATTTTACTCGGTACAACTAAATGAGGTTTGTTTGCATCAAGTAATGTATTACTTGTAATAACAAAGTTTAATTTTTTATAATAACAAATATTTTATTTGAAGAAACATAGCTTTACTTGCTATTATAACAAATTTTTTACTTGAAACAACCAAGTTTTATTTCTTATTACAACAAACCTTTTAGTTGAGGCAATCAAGTCATATTTGTTATAATAAAAAATTTCTTAGTTGAAGCAACAAAGTTTTATTTTTTATAAAAACTAATTGTTTTAGTTGGCGCAACAAACAAATGATCAACAAAAATCACTTTGTTGTAGTAGCAAATTTTTAGTTGAGGCTATAGTGACTAATATTATTTGTTGGTATAGTTAAATTTTTGTCACAGCGGCAAATTTTTTTTCAGAGTGTGGAACCATCCAGATGCCATCCAAGTATATTAACTGTGTTAGAAGGCAAAACACAGTAATCTCGACCACTTTACTGCCTCCAATGAGTAGTACAAACTACATTAATGTTAACGAGTACATAATCTAGTCTAGATTGACATTCTTCTTTTCTGTAAAACCTGTAAATTATGGAAAGTTGTGCATTGTGCAATTTCATATACTTTCAAAGTCAACTATGACAATCAGAGGAAAGGATATCTTTGAAATGCTACTCTATTTCATATTAAAAATTTTCGGAATCCTATAGCTAGAAGAAGTCGACGCCTTTGTGATTTTTAGGATCTTTATCGAAAAATTTGCTACTGTTCCATTCCACACCTGATGACAAGAACTTAGGACCTATCTCACGATGTCAATAAATTAAAGAAGCAAAATTGATGAAGATGAATGGAAAATCATCTATCTTAATTTTACTTATGTAAAATGCGCATAATTATAAATCCGGCTCCCAATATTCATCAACAATTTTAACTTTCTATAATATTTATACAGAAATCTGGCATATTTCAGATTTTAATTTGAAACTTTTAATAAGATTTTCTTGGTTTATACATTGAGTTATATGGTAACTTTTATTCAACTTTAATGATGTGCTTCACCGGACTTACATCTGTTTAATGTGTTAAATTTTTATACACCTACAAATAATATTTTAGTTTCTCAATTTTAATGTGTAGTTACAAATTTTATTCCGAAAAATTATAATTATAACATTTAATCGACTATCACGAAAATTATAGTTTGGGTAAATTTACGACTGATTTAAGTCTCTATATTTAAAATTTGTTCACATCTCAATACGCGCTTGTTCATAAAACCATTTATTGCATATAATTAAGTAAGAGGAAATATGACTAGGTATATCTTTTTATTAAACTTTTATCGCACCTCTTCACCCTATTCCACTTCAACTTTAAAATCTTAAATGGAATTTTATTAATGTAAATATTAAATTAAGCTCTTAAAAAATTCCATCTATTATTATCGTAAAAAATGAAATCTGATTATGCAATAGCGAGATACAGCGTGTTCATTTACAAATTTTCTACCCCCACTATCTTGGAATCCTCAAGAAATTACCTACTTATTTTCATTATTTAATTGAAACTAATTTTGACAAGTTATTTGTGAGAAGAAAAATTCGACTTAGGTCGAATTGTATACCTTAAACCTTGTTTTCGAAGAGAAATATAATTTTAATTAATTACACTTACATGAATTGCGCCAAAAATATCTGGCAGTAACACTTAGCAATATTTATTTTGTCTCAAAATAAATTTAAAGTTGATAACAATTATTAAATGAGTTACCTATACACACCGGGCAACAAACAAATTAATATAAGAAGGAAGTCATGATAAATATGGTATTTTAATTAGAAATTTTCCAAATAATTTGTATAAATGATTTGAAAATTAATCATAAATTTGAATTGAGTTTAACTTAACACGCATTTTGATATTTCCTGAGTAGGTACTTTATTATTGAAACAATTAATTTAATTAAAATTAGTTTAACTGAGTTTTAAGCTCACAGAACAAGTTTATTAGGACTTCCAGTTACAGAGTTGATTATATTATTATGTGATGAATCATTTTGTAAAACATTATTGATGGTTCACTAATTATTATTATCACAGACCGACGGCCTTTCAAGGGAATTGAAAAAACTTGTATAAGAATTTTTTTGAATTGAAAAGCGACTAAATTTTTTCAACATAGGAGCCACTGTGTTGTTATGGTTAGACCGATATAAAAACTTGAAAATAAATTATTTTAATTACTTTGATTTCTTTTCTTTACTTCAAAAAAACGTATTTTGTTGAAATAGGTTTTTTTGAAAATTGATATAATTCTAATACTATTCTTAGTATGACCTGGTATGACTACAAGTAGAAAATATATTTTGTATATTTTATTATAGATTAACTACTAAGTAGAGATATGAGAGGGACTTGTAATTTTTTTAAATCTGTATTTGGAAATTCTTACTCTAAAAGTGCCGTCCATTATTTTGATAGCTTAGAAATATCTTACAGTTTCTGACAGTTGCTTTGAAACCTATTGTGTTCCAAAGATAGCTTTTTCACAGACCTGCATTTCAGCCACTCGTCCTTATTATTGCTTTTCTACTATTCCTAGTATATATTGTATTTTAATAATTACACTTATGCTGTACTGTACCAGCATTTTTTTGTTTAGAGAAATTTCGGAAAATATAAAGGCAATGAATAAATGACATGTGCCTATGAGAAGTTTGAATGCTTGTTGTCATGTGCTTAAAAAGCTTCATTTAATTAAAAAATTCGAAAATAAGTCAATTATAACCAATTATTGAGGTTTATAATAACCAATAATTGAGGTTTATCCTCAACATATTTAGTACTGTCGTAATGACATGTCTTCACGACCTCTCGGAAAAGTGCTTCCACATCACATCCGTGTGTTTATTTTATTCATTTAATTATTTACTCAAGCTAATAGCAAAATAAGTGAAGATGTAATTTCTTTTTATATTTCAAATTTTTAAAGATCTTTTATTATAATCGGTAGACGTTCATGATTTAAGTAAACGTTTTAAAGTGAACATTGTTACTGAAAGAGCAATGTTCAGGTTAACGACTTTATTACTTTAGAATATTCCTAATAGTACTTATCAAAGCATACAATTTACAAAAAGTCTCACCATTATACCAAAAAAACCTTTATAAAAAAACACAGACTCGAGGAAAACACAAAAATTGTCAATTTTTCATTTTATTTAAATTTTTATCGTAATTAGCGATATAATTAGTTATTTATTGTAATAAATCTTAATAATACTTTCTTGTTTGTTGAAGATTTCTTTCTTCCGTTGCAATAATTTTCCATATTATATGTACCGGGTGACCGGCCGCCGATGTGAACAAAGGAATAACATGGGAAATTGATTTTTCTTTAATTCCTGCTTCTCATCAGAACGGATGAAAATGAAAAGGGTATCAGTTTCAAGAGATTGTCATTCCGCTTCTAAAGATACCTAACACTTGATATTTTGTTCTTTAATTACTGTTAAAAACTCACTAATAAAATGTGAAATTGCGCATTTAAAAAATTTTAGTTACTTTGTTGAATTTTATTGCAATTGTTTTTGCTTGAAAACCAATAATTTACAACAGGTTAGGTATAACTTGTGTTTGCGTTCATTGTTAACCAAATTTATTGTAATATGTCAAAGTAACTTGTTGGAAATTATTGGTTTTCAAGCAAAATCAATTGCAATAAAATTCAAACAATGCAACTAAATTGTATTTTATTAGTGAGTTTTCAACAGTAATTAAGGAACAAAATATTAAGTGTTAGGTATCTTTAGAAGCAGAACAAAAATCTTTTTAAATTGATACCCTCTTCATTCTTATCCGTTATGATGGGATGCAGGAATTAAAGAAAAATCAATTTCCCATGTTAATTTCCTATGTTCACATCGGCGGCCGGTCACCCTGTGTATATATGATGGTAAAATAAAATTACATATTATGATGTTCTTGCAGAGTGACAGCCTTTTATGGTCGATTTATACTCAACATTTGAACATTTCTTAACATTTAAGAAAATTAACCAATGGTTAAATACATAAACGTTTAAAATAAACAGCTATACATAATTTTATTGGTTAATTTCCTAAAATGAGGATAACTGAAGCTTTAAAGTAAATTAGGTGTTTCAAAAACAACAATGAAGCTGCCAATCTGGATACCATATTCGCTGTGTGCATTCCTCCTGCTGCCCTCTGGTGGCTTAATGAAGAAAATGATTTGGGACTGTTTTAGCAAAAGCAACTGTTTTAATTAAGAATTTTTGAAGCAAATTTAAATTTAAACTTTGTTTTAATGGACCTTGGTATGTAGGCTAATCACATAAGGTATATAAAATCGCAAACCTTTCAAATAGATCACTTAATATTGTAGCGCGGTAGTAAGACCGGGGTCTGGGGGGTATGGAATATCCTCCAGGGCAAGAAGGAAGAGTATTTGTTGTCTTATAGAAAACAAATGACATTTGTACTATACCTACCATATAAATAAAAACATAAAATTGTTTTGATTCCTTTAAGACAACGCATTCTCTTCTTTACTTGCACTTGAGGGTATTCCATAACCCCCAGACCCCCCGGTTTATGATATGCTATATGGAACTTATTATACTATATATGAATACCCCCCAGTGACAATTATACCATTTTTAAACATAGGAATTAAGGTTTTTTCAATTAAATCTTAACATTATCTAAATTATAATGAATCAGATTGTGTGCCATTTGTGTGGTTTTGTGATTATTATAACAATTTATAATATAAATAATTAATAATATTTTGTATTAATTAAATTTTATATGCAACTTTTGTAGTAAAAATTATAGTGTGAAAAGGGACGTCCTTTATTTTGGACAATTAGAAGTATTATTGGGTATTCAGCCCCAATGCAATTACCCGTCTTAATTACTCCCTACTCTTCTACCTATACAAAAAAATAACCATTTGAACTTGTTTCAATCATTTCAAATATAAGATTACATGTCATAGTTATAAACTGTTAGGAAGTTTAGAGCAGCATTATTGAGAAGCCCCCTTATTCCACAGTTTTTGATACTAACGAGAAAATGGGTTGAAAATTAATATTGAAAATAAAATATTCGTATAAAATAGATTATAAACAGTGAAAATTTAATACAATCTTGGTACATTTTCTAATTGCCTGTTACTTTTTCAATCTTTCAATATAATTTTCAAAATGGATTTAGTGGAACAAAAAGGATCGGTTAAACTAGTCCTGGATTGGATATTTCTGGGAAATTAAAAAAAGAAATGATTGGAGAAAAACATTTCCTAGCTCCGAGCATCACCTGTAGGTAGAAAATATGGCGATTTGATCAATCTTATAAGCCAGTGGTGCAGTGATGCCAGGGTGTACCAAGGCTCCGCACGGTACTTTTCAGTAAAAAACGATCAGATCAGCGGCTCTAGAGATTTTTTCGAATCAAGTGGAAAAATTACTCCTGTATATTTGTATTTTGTTGAAATAAATTGTACATTATTTAATAAACACTTTATAAAAAAAAAAGTTCCCGGTGTAGTCTCATTCGAGAATATTATTATGGTGGATGGTTACAAGAGAAAGGACTTCGTGCTTGGAAGCTGAAAGAGTAAGTCGATCACTTATGCGTAATGATTATATATAGCGGAATTTCTAACTAATAATATATCACACAAATCCGTATGCTTTTTAGATCCCGGTTTAGCAGTTGCGTGGCCTACAGGGATATTTTTAATAAATGAGAGAGCTTAGAGATCATAGTTTTCGAATTCCATGGGATTAAACATCCTGGTTTTACAACTTGAATATTATAAACTTTACGGGTGGGCGGAGCTAAAGTTATGGCAACAGCAATACAATATTCGTATATCATTTTTACGGTTTTTATGATCATTTATATCTAATTTTAAATGATCCGCAAAATTTAATATTTATATTATCGTTGTCCATTTTTTATGGTAAATAGTAAGCAAAACGCATAGGGATGCCAAAAAAATTTTCATTTAATTTCTATTGTTAAATTTTTTAAATTTTATGCTGGATTTTTTTAAGGTTGAGTTTCCAATGTTAAGGAGCTCCACCAGCACATTGTTTGTTTGATAAAGAGAAGATTTCACCTCTACTAAATGAATTGAATGATTATCCCTTCTAAGAAATTAAATTATGGTTTTTTAAGTGGGTTAATTGGATTTTCACTGGTGTTGATACCTAAAAATTAATTAATTAGTGAAAGTGCGACACTGTGCCATTTGAAATTACCCCCACCAGACAAGGTAGTGGTAGATAAGCATCTATTGAGGATTTGATGAAGGATCATCAAATTTGAGTTAAGTATTATTATTTTGGATGTTTCTAGATTCGGTACAGAAACGAAGATTAACAATTTGGAAGTTAGGGGATACCAAATTGAAGTGTTGGAAGATAATTGAATCGCACATGAGCAACTGTTGGCATACCTGGATCAACACGTCTATTCGTACCTAGAGGTTGGATTTCGCCGATAAAAAATATTGTGGTGGTATCAAATTGGATAGTGGCGTTACATCGTGAAAGAAGTTAAGGTACCATAAACTTTTGTAAAATTTGTATTAGAATGTTTTTCCACCAAACTGCGACCACTGCGCACCGGTTACCGACCGCTGGGTTAGAATATCACAATCACCTTTTGAATTATTGTGGCTGTGTCGTCTTAAATGTTGCCACTCTGTTTGTATAGAATACCATTAATATGAAGGATTTAAAAAAATGTAGGCAATTCATTTGTTCTATCCTCAACATTACCAAGATATTCGTAAGGTCGATCAGTAACTGATGAAAATTCAGTGTTGGCAGGATCTACTAGTATGTATTATTTCTTGAAAATAGGGAATAGTAATCGATTTTATAAGAAAATATTGATATAAAAAAATATGGACCTACTATCTCTCATAAATATTATATAAATTTCTCATTTAAAATATTCGTTTTTAAACAAAAAAATTAATAATTTCAAATATCAGTTTAAAACATTAATTTTCATGTTGTTAAATTATTTTTTACACTAACAGCAGTACTTTGCTTGAAGCAATATTGGTAGAGATTTTATAATCTTTTTGTTATTAAATCAAACGTTCTCAATTTTCAAATAAAATAAATAGCTTTTCAATTTTAAAGCAAATATTTTTGTTTGTGTAGTAACTCAAAATGAAAAAAAAAAAATATATACATTTTAACGAAAACTTAAATACTTGTGTGTGCTATATTTAGAATTCTCTATTGTTTATAATTGTCTATCAAAAATAAAGAGTAGAGGAGAAGGTAGTAATATGGAACCAGCATTTAATATGGTCCACCCTAATTACAACGAACCTATTCATTCCCCCTGCCCAAATATCACAAAATAAATGTTAAGCGATACTAAAAGGGTGAAGTAAACTGAAACAGTGTACCCACACTTGTTTATAGGGCTTGTCTAACAAGTTTTAGTTTACCCACAATTTCAATGATTTGTGCGTGTATAAGTTGTGTATTATTTGTGTTAAATAAACATTTTCAGTTAAAGAAAGAATGAAAACGAAGTATAAAAGATTGTTTTAGACTACAGTGATGGTAAGCTCAGTTGATTTTAAATAATTTTGAAGTAAATTTGAAAATAATTAAAAATGAAGTTGCTTTTATTATGGTCCACATTGGTGCTTTTATTATGGAACCGCATTTATCCATAGCAATTAACTTTTGATAATAAATAAATAAGAAATTTTAAAATATATCGAATTATGAATAAATAAATTGAATTCTTAATAAAAATATGTTGAATTTTATGTTAAAAAATGTATGAGCATTTTACGAGGGCAAGGCGTGAAGGCCAACTACTGTAGGCATTAAAACACATAAAATTGGAACATTTAGAATATTTTTTTCAGCTAGGGTTAGTCATTGTATCCAACCACAAAGGTTGGATACATCTATGAACTCATTTATTTTTATATTATATTATATTTCCCCCGGTCCATATTAAAGACACCTGTGTCCCATATTAAAGGCATAAAAAAAATACCTTGTCAATTTTCATATTTTAAATTAAACGTTTTATTTAGAAAAATATCTGTTTTATTACTTTGCAATCTTCATAATGTGATAGGTTATTAGTGTAGGATTCAGTACATATCATTACTTTTCATTTTTTTTTACTAAATTGTAGAGTTAATCGAAAAAAACAATAGGCGGTTCCATATTACTACCTTCTCCTCTATGTTTTTAGAATTTATTTCTTAACACGAAACATTTACGTTATAGAGAAATAAAGTTGTAATCTACTAGTAATTAAATAATTAATTACTATTTCCATTGGGAGTTCGCGTTTAATATTAATTATGACTGTTTACAGTAAGTAGGTAATATTAATAGAATTTTAATGAAGCTTGCAATAGATTTTATTGCTCATACGTTGTCTAAACACATTCAGACATAATTTGTACTTAAATGTTAAAAGTGTTGGTGCAGCATTTTAAAAAGGTTTTTACATGCATTAAACGTTTTAATAAAATAAACAAAGTTTTTGAAACGAAAAACAGAAAAAAAATACCCTAACGAATAACTTTACGAATGTAAATCATGCTGATTACAAAAATGCATTTAATTAATGGACATTGTATGTATATTTCGAGTCGTTTCAAAAAACAAAATTTACAAAGTTTTCGTTTTTAGGAAAAACATTTAAAAGCTCCTGTATTTATGCAAATAGATCAAATTGTCTGAAGTACTCAAACTACTAAAGTTTTGTAAATATACGGTGAAAGGCACACAGACACAAATAATGTTTGTATAATATCAAATTTTCCTAAATTTCTCGAAAACAAATTGTTACTTTCAAAGTCATCGACCTAAAAATAATTCAGAAACTTAACTGAAAAAGGCAATAAAATAAGTAAGACTGTATTTCAAGCTATGACGTTTCTGGTTGAAAATTTTTTTGTTGAAGTATGCTTAAAAAATTTTATTGGAATGAATTGAATTTTGGTCCATTTTGATAAATTACTGCATTAATTTTACCTCCTATTAGCATAATGGTGCTCTCTCGAATACAATTTATTTTTTCTTTTAGGCATAAAGAATGTTGGTGCAGGAAGTTATCGACAGTTCTATCAAATAAATTTTAAAAAATTTTGACAAAGAAAATTATAGCTGCATATTTTTATTTTTGCTGAGTTTTGGGGAGAGTTGGAAGTTCTGCGATCTTGCTATAAGTGAAAATGATTGCTGCACCTACACACAAGGTGATTTAAAATTATGGACTTTTAGTTTTAATATCATAAATAATTTTAACAAAGTTTTGAAGTTATTATAAAAAATATGCGTTTATTTCAAGTTCTTTCCTTTTTTTACGTGTGTACGATATCCTTTTGAATAAGTTAAATGATTAAAGTTCTACATAGAACAGGAATTCGACCAAGCTGCAAAATTCCTTCAAGATGTGCTTAACAACTTCATCAAGACTAATAATTTCAATCCTTTGAAACAACAAATTATTTACAACTTCTGCAAATTCCATTTATATTGAACAAGTTTGTGTCACACAGTAATTGGTAATATGTCATAAGTTTAATATTTAAAAGCAATCAACTAGTAAATAAATAATTATCTATTTAGTTTAAAATTTTCGTAAAGAATATTTTAAAGCAATTATGTGATATAATTATTATTAAAGTTTATAGTGCTACCGAGTGCTACTGAGAATTGCAAAAATAATTTTCAGATTTTCATAGAAATTTTTGTCAAATTGTTAAAAGAAAAATTGTTTGTACATATTTTGATTAAAATTAGGCAATTATTGTTATTTTAAAGAATTTCTTGCGTAAAATTTTCCCGTACTTTGTACATTTCAGTGCCCCCCTGATCTCCCCATGATCACATACATACAAATCAGTTTTTTAATTTTTCCACGACATTTAATTTATGCGATAAAATGCAAATTAAATCATGCCAATGCAGATTAGATTTTATGTTTCATGTTTTTGTTGCAATGTAAATCAAAATGACGCAAATTTAAGCCCTGATTTAATATTATTTTCAATCATAAGAGAAATCTTATTCACTGATTAATTAATCACACCACAAACATTGTTTCTTTATTGTATCTTGTATCCAATCTTGTTGCAAGAAAATAATGTTGTTAAAACCAATAAGGAAATAATTTTTATTATCCAGAAGGACTTTTTTAATATTTACACTTCTTTGTGAAATTTAAGCAAAGAAAGCTTTCAGCCACTTTGAAGTCTTTTTGAATTTATTTTTATACAAAAATGTTTTCAGCATGGAAATTTTCATCTTTAGAAAGTATTTAGACAATTTTAAATAAATGCTGTGGAAATCGAAGTGAAAATTTCTAATCGCTGACTTACCAATAAATGAAATAATTCTATTAAGCGAAGTAAATTTCACTGTTATTAATAAATTAATACGCTGGTAAATATTTGTTATTTACAATGCTTTTAAATTGGTTTAGATTTTAGTTTTCCACGTAGTGAAATATCTTCTTCTTTTTCAACGTAGTTTAAGCCATAAGGCTTGTTATTAGAGCAGGCGCAAAGAAAGATGAGAGGGTGGAGCTAATGCGTAGAAACCAAAACTCGTATAATCGTGTTTATGTTGGTGTCAATTGGTTGAATTGGGTGTCACGCGATGTCTACTGCGCCGGATTTTGTCTACGCCCTCTCATCTTACTTTGTGCTCGCTCTACCAACATCTGCGTCGTTTCCTTGGCAGTGTTAGTTCTGTTAGCATATACAAATTTTACATCCATTAGGTAGCTTGCTAGACTTGTCTTCAGATTCACTAACTCATGGGACCACCGGCTTAATGTGCCTTCCGAAGCACGGAGACTATTCATAAGAAATATGAGTAGTGAAATATGATTTTAGGATTTACTTGTTGATCTAGGATTGTTTTTGTAATTTGACTGAAAATGGCAATCCTGCAATAATAATGATGTAAACTTTCTTTAATACATAACGATAACTTGAGCTTCTTAGCCACGACGAAGCTGTGGTCCTTTTTATTTAGTTTTTTTTTTCATTTTTCAAGAAGAATTAAAGGTATTTTCCATTCAAGTACTTTCTTTCGCCACTGCTTTATTATAATACTAACTGGCTCAGGTGGTCTTTGGAGATCTTGTGCGAGATTGATGTGCTCGTTCGGCATCCGCACCCAAAGGATTGTGGCCATAGAGAGCCAGTCTATAAGTGATGATATTTGGGGAGATTATTTTTAAATGGTGAAATAAATAGTAATCTGACATGAGTAACATTTATAATAATGAATGACTATTTGATCGACTCAGAAAACAAAGTTGCATTAGTCAATCCTACATTTCTGTACGAATTCTACAAATTATTTATACAAAAGGTAAAGTAAACCAACTTAAACTAGCGGTGTTATTATGCACATTTAAATAATACGTATGCAAAACACAACTTAGTTAATTATATATGCACACAAGTGGGTGTCAATTTGCCTTATTTAATATACAGCCTATGCGGGTTTAAGTATAAGCAGCTATTTGCCAATAAAAATCTACATTAAACTTTTGAAATGAGTACATAAACGCAAAAGAATTTAATAATAGCTGCAAATTTAAAAAGTGATGGTACTCAAATTTTTAATTATTGCTTTACTTCAAACTTAATAAATGAAGTACGGTCAACTAAATATTACTGGGATAAAATTTTCTTACATTAAAACCACCTTTAAGTAATTTTCAACTGTACTACAATGTGACTTGATTTTAATTAAAATAAAAAACATCTTAAAAATTATTTGGCATCACGAAATGAAATTTTATAAGCAGTTAACTTTGAAATATGATCTTATTAAACAAAAAGTGCATTCTTATCATAAAGAGAATATTTTTGTATTTACTGTCGGCATAATGGAATACAAGACCGAGCAATTAGTTAAATAAACAATTCTCTTTGCTTTTTTCTAATTTAAACATCAGTTTCATATAAAATGTATGTAACAATAACGGAATGTGTACCAACATTTTAACAATGCTCACAAAAAAAAGCTTTTCGTTATTCGCTGTTCACCTTCGCTTTCCTATTTCTCTTTTATCAGAATTTATAAAAATATTAGTTTCCTTTTCACTTTTTATTAAATTGTCCAACACACTAGCTTATAAAATGTATTATGTTGAATATTATATTGAATTTTAACATTATACATGAAAATAGCACATTGGGTTTCTTATTTCAAATTTCAGAATGTATACGGGTATATTACTTGATAAATTGAAATGTTCCTTTTTTAAAATAACATTTTAATTAAAATATAATGTAAGGGACATAAAAGGAGATTGGTTTCTTTTAAAAATTTTATTAATGGAGTAATAAAGTATAGCAAATTATTAACATTAAATTTACAATTTTATGCTGCATAGGCTATATAACCTGAATTTAAAACACAATTTGCATAACATTTATAAATTAACTTACAAGCAAAATGTATAAAATGGCAATAATATACTTGACTTAATACCAAAACCAACTTTTGCAGGCAAAATAAACCACAAATTTTAATCGTAATTGCTTCCTTAAGGCATCAAAATTAGAACGAATGGGTGTGTGTTCTTTTATTGGTAATGTACGAAAATTTATTACTCATATTACTTATATGAATTTACGATTACTACTACAAAAAAATGTTCAATTTTATACAAATTGATAAGTGATAATCGAGGTGATAATTAACCTTTACTATTTATTATACATAAACTAAAAATTAATATTGCTAAGATGTAGTAAACTCAAGTAGTAAAATGTAATTTACAAACTGAAAAATATTTGTTACGTGAATGTGGAAAACTAATAGAAATTTCGCTTTGCTCTGTATAGTATAAATAACGTGGGTTTCCCCTTTCGTTTCTTTATTCCTGGTATCTGCCATTCAATCACAATTTTACAATAACCGTCAAACTGTTGTAACATTATAAATTATTTAAAAATTCATATTTACTAATTTATTGTATTTATTTTTTATGTTTTAACGAGAATGTTACTAAAAAAAATTGTATAGTTGGTGATGTGTAATTTGTGTAAAAAAATTGGTGAAAAGATGATTTTTTTTTCAAGAAACCAATTTTTCCAAAAGTTCCCCACGATACCTCAAAAACTAATCAACTAATTTTAATTATCTGGTACTTTTTCGATTTGTAACTTTCGTTACAATTTTTACTTATTACTTGACTTATTAGCATTTTAAAGTAACAAAATTGATTAAAAATTCAATTTTTATAATATTTAACAAGTCGTTATTTTGTTCTAGGTGTTTTTTTAATCTTATTCGATCTGATTATAATTGTTTGGTTTTCTGATTTCGAATAAATACAAAGGGTATAATCGTGGGAGATGTGAAGTAGGTACCAAATATTTAACTTGGTCTAATTCAATATGGATTATTTCATAAAATAATTGGCTTTCTGCAATGAAAATTTTACTGGTATGTGTTCTTCAAACATGTCGCAAAAATAATAATCTCGTCTGTCACTTTTTCTACTACAAAGAATTCAAGAAAACCTTTTTCTTTTTGCTTTTAGAGCAAATTCCCCTTTTAATTGTGCATATTTTTTTAAACATTATAATAGTGTTAAATTCTGATTATAATACATCAAATTTATCAATAACTTTTTGAAATAGAAGATTTCAAATTCAGGGCTCCAGAACTTTTTACTCGCCAGTCACTTATTAAAACAATGTGATATTATTATTTGAACTTGATTAGTTGTTCGTCTATAAGATAAAGGTCCGAACACAAAGCTAGTAGATTTCTGGTTTATGTTTGAAAGCGCTGATAAACTCCAATGATAAAATGTAACTGAACATAAACAAAGCACCCAATCACACAGATTTTCAATAATTTTCAAATTATTATATTGGATTTGAATTTCACAATACTAGCAATCTGGCATAAATCAAACACGGATAGACTACAGAGCGGGAAACAGCGGTTCTAATCCTAATTGAGTCGGATATGTGCTGTGATCTAAAAAGTCCAAAATCGATCTATAGACTATGGGGAAGGCAAAGGGAATCCAAGAGGATCGCCAATATTTGGAATCGGATAAGGCACCTGAAGAAGAAGAATTTAACAATGAGGTTGGTTACTCGAATAATTCAGATTTTACGAGTACTTAACAAACCCAAACCCTGTAACTCCGTCTTGTGTAGCAAGGGTATTCCATGACTGGAATATATTCTTTATTGAATATTGATTTGTAGAAATATATCTACTTGTAGATTATTTACGACCTATTCCTCAACTATAATCGTGCTATTATCAGTCTTATAATACGAACATAGTAAACGCTGGTTTCCGAAACCGGCTTACCTGCTTCGATATTTGCATTGAAATATCTGTTCTGTTACCATCTTTGTTTGTCCCCGGTTTCATTAATAAGCATTGGAAGGAGACAAGTAGGTAAATCGGCGTTGGTAAATCAGCCTCCACTCTGGGAGCAGTCTAAGGTCGACAAGTGGTCTTCTTTGAATTTTTGTTTTAAATTGTGAATTTTTAAATTCAAATTTTAAAACACCACTTTATAGTATGATTTATGTTCTGGTACTGATTTGATTGAATCGCAACTTTTCCTATAGCAGATATATTATTAGCTTACCGTAGTGTTAGGACCGGTGATAATGGGAGGAAGGGGGCATGGAATACTCTCCAGAGACAGGAGGTTGAAAATAGATAACGATAAATAATGACCTTAGTTACATAAATTATAGAATTTCAAAGTGGCTCCATTTTGCGTGGATGAACTTCAAACGTCGAATGAAATTTTCGGCTATTTTTCGTAACTCTTCCATTCCTGAAGCACGGATTGCTCTATAATTTCAAACTTTTGTGGAGTTTTGCATAGGTTTTGACTTTTAAATTTTACCATATATGGCATTATTGCGGCCTCTTAAAATAAAATGGACTGCTAATGCTTATGGTTAGCATGGTTATAATGTATCATAGGCGCCACCATTTGTAGTGCAGTTCCAGGAAATTTCAAATATTTACTGGTTTATGTTGGTATTAAAATTAGTGCATTACACATTTCAGCCGTAAGATAACCTCATTCCTTGTTATGAGAAGTGTAAATTTAAATTCCCCTCCAAAATCCTAAATTATTATTGGCCATAATTATAACAGTTACATAAATGGCAGCCTCCTATATGGTCACACTTTTTATTACCTTGAATAGCAGTCCATTTATTTTTTTATGTAAGAACTTGCTTATTTTCAACAGTTAGCATTTGAGCTTTTCGCAGCTTATAAGTTATAAGCCTTTTTCTGAACCTCATTTTTCGCTATTTGTTGAGCCGACATTGAGATTCCAGTTTCACGAGCCACTTTTCGCATCGACATTCTCGGATTTCATTGAATCCGATTTCCGATGTTTGAGATGTTACGATTTTTGTAAGTGTTGGCATGACATTTTTTCCGTCTTTGGGTCGATTTTCTTCATTACCAAGTTCGTTTCGTTCGTTTCGTTTGGTATCGTTTGATAGCATTAGACAAGTCTGTCGAGGAATGCGCAGCATTCGAACAATTTCACCTTGACTATTTCCAGCTGCGACGCGACTTTTTGACATCTTGTATCTCGTATACTTATCTTTTGATTTTATTTTTCTTATGTTTTTCTAATCTTTATTGTTCTTAGTGACGCTCGCAGAAAGAGAAAGATAGAAGAACAAAAAATTGAATTTTTCGTTAGAAACAAGACTTTGCATGGCTATAATATATCTATTACTAAACGGTAAAAAATTTCTACTTTTGATGCAATGTACATGAACATGTACTAGAACATCATAACGTATTAGTTTTTCAAATGAAACTGTAAATTTTTAGAGGTACACGAATTGTACTTTGAAGTGCAAACTAATAATTGTAATTCTGAATGACGATCGCCAAGCCTCGTATATAAAAACTCAACTTTACAAGCGAATATATTTGTTCGCAGACGGTGAATGTGTTTTATTATTAACATTTAACACGATGCGTAAGACTGTCGAGTTTTATTCATAATACAATTATTTTTAGGTTGGCAAACGCTTTGGGTCGGTAATAAATGAACGAACTATTCGAGGTGCGTCGCACGTCCATCAATGACAAAGAGGATGAGTTATCTAGCAAATTATTATATTGGATTTCTATTTTAAAGTATGTATGTGCTAACTATGGACAATGTCTGACTCTAAATTGGAAATTTGACAAGCATCTTCGAACTTTCGAGTAACTATTGTATCACATAAAAGCTAATTGCGTTGATGTTATTAAAGATCTTACAACTTCCAATAATTATTATGAAGTCAAGTGACTCATATACAATTTGTTGTCAATTTATGTTATATTTAACTAGTATAGGTTGAAGCTAAAGCAAGCTGCGTTTCCATTGTTACAGGAAGAGCTTATTGCGACGTGCGCTATTTTACTAATTAATACAAATAACAAATATCGATTTCACAATATTTTCTAATTTTTGAAAACATAATTAAAGAATATAAAATTAAATCATAAGTTTTCAGGTAGTGATTTTAGGAATCTATTTTCTAAAATTTGAATATTATGATTTCTTATTTTAAATACATTGTAAGCAAATGTAATAACATTTTAAAAAACAAATTTGTTACATTTTCTTTGTAAGTGATTTTCCATTACTAGAAATCTAATTTAATTTTTAAATCGCTGAATTTTGTTCTGTTAGCTGTTTAACTTTTTCAATATTTAAGTAAAGTTGTATTAATAATGGATTATGTGTTTGTTGAGCTGAAATCGTAGCAAAATTTAAAACAGGAAAGGGTTTCAAGTACTTTCTGTCTAGTTATTAGAATAGACGACTGCGATACCGGAGTGTATTACCACAACTTCACGATTTATAGAATCATTAAAGCAACATGTGTAGTAGTGGAATCTAATTATACAGTTCTAAAGTTTACAATAAAACCGTATTTTATAATATAAAAAAGTTAAGAAATAGACGAAGGAACTTGAAAACAAGAAACATTTACATTCTAAAAAGCTTGACATTCAGCAAGCAACCTCCTTATAAATCTATTATTATAGCAGTTTCAATAAATATTTTATTATATTTTTTTTATAAAAACTTGACGTCGTCTGTACTCGAATATATTATCTTTAAAAATTACAGCTTTTATAAAGATACTTTAGGCTACATATAGTACTTAATAATGTAGTTGAACAACAACTCCTTTTGTATACAAGGTAAAATAATCAAAAAAGTTTAATGAACTACCTAAGTACCTACTTAATTTTTAATAATAAAAATATGTTATGGCGCATAATTATTAACAATTTTGGTTATAAAAGTGTTGGTAGTGAATTTTCAGTTTCAAGTAGTAATTGTGGTAATTTGGTAAATTTACATTGATCACGCGATTTAATAATGAAATACAAACGGCATGCCATAGCATGTTAAAGTATAGCCCCCGATGAATGTATCGGAGCTTTGATACTTCAAAAAATTCATTAAAATTGCGCCCCGAACTATTACGTCGTCACCACCAACAGTTTGACGTTTAGAAAACTCAGTTATTCTTTATGTACATGTTGATGATAAGTGATAAGATAACAAAGAAATTGGAAAGTAGAATGCAACACGCGGAGATGAAGTTTTAAAGATTTTACTCGTATCATGGGCTACACTTGAAAGAGACAGAGTGAGAAACCCGGATATCAGAAATGCTTTGATCCTCTTCAATCTAAACGATAAGATAGAAGAATACCGTGAAACATGGAGAAAACACCTGATGAGGATGAACGATAATCGACTTCTAAAGCAGTTATACCTGTACAAACCTATAGGATGATATAATGTCGGAAGAAAACTGGAGAGACCAGTGATTGATGGTGTCGTAACGGGTATACTTCCCTAATAGTACGTGCAGAAGAAGAAGAATTATTTAAAAAATACTTTATGGCCTATGGAAACTTTCTAAGTTAAATAAATGAAAATTTCTATTAGCATTTGGGGATTTCTACGGGTTTTATAGGCTGTTTAGCATAAATTTGGTATTGGAGGAATTAGGAATTACAAATACGTCATTAACATAAAACTGTTTTATTGCAAAAAGTAGACGTGTCTTTGTTACTAACCATTATATCCATATTATTTACACTCACTCACCCTTAACTCTTTCGAACTTTGTATAAACTTACAGTAATTACATTAATGTTGTAAAACAAATAATCAGAATAATAGTACAAACTTTTAGTAAAATTGTTTACTCTATTTTTTTCTTGCCTTTCAATATTTAGCTTATAATAAAAATGTACTATCTACTGATGACAAAAAAACTATTTAGTTTAGTTATCATGGATGTGAATTCTATTTAACAGGAACTACTTTTGTTAACATGAATGGGAAAGCACAAGAGGGTTTACAAATAGGTTACAATTTAAGGTACCCACGTGTGTCGTCTGAAAAATAATATAAAAAGATTCAGCAAGATGAGGTTATCCTAATAAATTCTAGTAAAAAGTAACATTGCATTGTCCTACTCTATAACTAATTTAAATTAATAAAACTTAATATTATGATATCAACGTTTATTCGTATTTTTTTTATGAGAATACAGACTTTTATAAACTAATAAAATTCGACTAATGCCCGATTTCATAAAACTTTCACCAAACAAGCAGTTTAATTTATTTAACCAACATAAAACGTATGTAAAGCCTAACAATCCAATAGAAACCTTCCGGACGCGTCGTCTCAGTTTGAAGTTTGAACAGTTCCTTATAAGTTTTTTTTGAATTCATGAGTAAGATGTTAGTTACGCTACTGCTTTTTGGTTTACTTACATGGTGTTTGACTAGTTAGAATGAAAGACTATCGAGATATGTGATCTTTTAATTCTGAAATAAATTCATTTGACTATTTTCAATTTTAATATTTAGTTAAAATTTAAAAATTTTTTAGGTTTTACTTAAATGGATCATTTTTCGTATAAACCGAACTATAAACCGAGAAAAAATGTTTGCTAGCGATAGATAGTAGAAATAGGTTATTGCAGTTTCCAAAAATGGATGTTAAAATAATTATTATTAAAGCAAACAAAAAATTTGTGAAAATGGTGCTAGGAAAGGACAGTTTTGGTTCAAGTGGCAAAATTAATTATGAAAACAAACTGTGGAATTTAATTATGCATATTTTTTATATTTATATGTAAATTAGAAGTGCATAAGCATTGTGTGGAAAGAGCAGGAATCTTGTTAATCCATGCATGCGAGTCCTGAAGTTTCCATAATTTTCTTATTAGTAATTTTTTATAAGATAAAGAAAGGCAAGACATTTTCTTTGTTTGTTTCATCGTTCCCATGACGACGGCGACCTTTCTTAAATAATCACAATATCGCAAAAACGAAAATGATAAAATGAAAAAATCTGTAAAAAGGAAACCCTAATAATTTATCCAAAAATAAATGAAATAGTTATTAATTATGCAAATTTTTATTTTCAACAATTTAAATAATTTAAAAAAAAACAATTTAAAATATGTAGGCGGGTAGAAGGGACCTCATCCTCTTCTCATGAATCGTAATGTTTCTTAAAAAATAATCACAGCATTGTAAAAAATTTTGAATCGAAAAATCTTTAAAAATACAAATCTTGTCATCCTGGATTTTATACCGCTGAGCGGTTTACCAGTTCGCAAACGCTAGCCGATGCTGGCATTTGTTTTTTAGCATTTTAAATGTTTTTACCTATGCCGAGTCGCTAGCCCGACGAAGAACCCACACTTCGTGGGGAGAGACGGCCAGAATACTTCACCTGGAATCGAACCGGGCATTCAGAGTTCATAGTCAACTTGCTTGACCACTATGCTCTGACCGCCTCTTTACAAAAATACAAATCCCTTATCAAAAGACCTTTAAATTAATATTAGAAAGTAAAAAATTGAAAATAAGTATGGAATTACAATAACTTTCAAAGTACTTTTGTGAGAGAAGTTAAGATATTTTTTTTGTATCTTCCTTTTATAATTAAATTTTAGGTTGAAACCATAAGTTAAAAAACTTTTTTAATTTATAACTAAAAAACTAAAAAAAAATTAAATAAATTTGGAAATGTAATTAAATAAATTCCAAAGTACTTGTTTTATGAGAAAAGTTAAGATAACTTTTTTTGGTTTCATCTTCGATGTACGTTCAAAAATAATCACAATAAAAAAAAGGATTTACCTTAAAATCGAAAAAATGGGAAGTTAGAATGGATGATTTTTGACCAAAATCTAATCGGATTCCAACACTCTCCATCATCAAGTAGTGGTTTCTTATTTCTATAGCCACCTCATTAGTGGTAAGTGCATAAAAGCAATTTTTTTCACCTTCATTTATGATCAAAAGTAAGTCCTAACAATTGCTTAATTATTTTATTGAATTTTGACTCCCTGAATTGTCATTTGCGATTACCTTAAACAAATGAAGAAAATGTGGCCGGGAAGGCCATCAAATCATCTTCTAAATTCAATAAATAAATCATCCAATTTTGAACTCAAACTATATGCGCCTCACAGGTTTTTAAGTGAATTGATTTATAAAAGTTTTACTTTTAATAAATAATTGGAAGCAAGAGGACTGGTAAAAAAAAAGGAAAAGAAGCTTAGAATGCAATAAAAATATGTCTACATTTCTTAAATTAATAACAGAGGAATTTGAAATTAACGAAAAATTAAATATCAAAAATACTTAAATCTTGAAAAATAAGTGTGATAATAGTATGCATTGTCAAATTATATATTATTACTACATATTTGACAAAACTTAAATACAAGTGAAAAATACATACAAGTCTGAATACATAAAATGTTTTTAAAAGAAGTGTTTTTTGAATAAAATTTTATTCTTAAAATTTCAGAGTGAAACGAATTTCGGCTAGAAAAAGTAGACGGAATGTTTTACTTTTAGTTATTGAAATGAAAACCATAATCAAAATTTAAATAATGTTATATTACTATAAAATAACTTTTAAATTAGTTGAAAAAATTCGGCAATCATGAGATTTGTAAGAAAATGCTTTATTTGATTTGCTACTTTCGTGATCCATTTTATTTTGATTGTCTTTTTTCCTATTAACTAAAATCGTAATTACGTTTCTTTGATTAGAAGGAGACAATATTAATTGCAAAAACTAAATCATTTAATTTGAAGTAACCAATGCTTTCAAACATAAAATTCCTATTTGTGTATATTTTTTCTGTTTTATTGTCGACATTGCACGTTGTAAATGACTTTTGATGGTTTATGCATGACTGTTAGCTACAAAATTTTTTCGAAAGCCATTTATATGTTAACCAATCACTGCTAGGGTTCCTACATACGAATTATTATTAAAACTTCCATGTTTATAAGGCTATAGAATTAAACTAATTATTAAAACCACTTGTATGCAAGAGAAATCCAAAATTAATTCACATCCGATTCTATACGATCGTTTATATTCATTTTTGCATTACGTGACGTTACACCTGTCGCGTGTGTTTATTTATTTCATTGATTTACACATCCTTACAATTTCATACATAAGCAATTGTTTTGAATGAAAATGTTTCGTTCCTCGTATTTGATTACCATTCTAATGACATAACTTGATAATAATACTCCTATAAACAAAACTTACAGTCCAATAATATAATATTATAATGAGGCTTTAAATAAAAATGAAAATGTGTTTGTATTCTAAGAAAAATGAGGCTGTAGGTAGAGCTAAGGATTGTTACCGTAAGCTGGAAGCCTCCTCCGTTCAGGATAGTGTCAAATTTATCGTTAGTTTGGTTTCAGGGCTATTTGTAGCTTTCTAATAGTGCCTCTTGAATTGGCAAATTCACCACAAGATTTCTAATCTGCACACATATTAATTTTTGTCTTTCCTTAATCTGTCAGTTCTTCTTCAATTTATGTGTCGAACTTCTAGTTTCATTAACACCTGCTAACTATTTCTTCTCTATACAGAGAAAAATTCATATTAAAAAAAGTATACGTTCTTGTGACTGGGCTAACATGTGCACCAGAACATTCGTAGATTATCGAGGCAGTGTATCACCTTTATGGCATTAAAATTTATTGGTGAGTTTTATAACATCAATTTCAACAGTAAATATTTAGGCCATTTATAATATCCTAAATCGAACAGGTACACAATTTTGTTGAATGAAGAACCGTACTACAGAATATTATTCGGAATTTGAATTTAACTCACTAATAGAAAAAAATATAAATTAAAGGAATAAAGGACCCTTTTAATTTTGATATTATAAAATACCACATCTCTTGAAAAATGTAATATTTTGTATATAAAAAGGAAATTGCTACCCACTTAAAATGTGTATAAAAATATCAGTTTAATAAAACGAACTTCAATAAAATTACAACAAGAAATTTAGCGATTTGATTTTGTAAAATGAATATTATGGAATTAATTTTTAAAGTAGAGTTTAAGTAACGCCAAATAATTATAAGTTTCGAGAGATTTTGCATTTAGTTATCTATGATGTATGGGGTTATGGTAAGCGCTCTTTATTATACAGTCAATTAATTATACCACATTGTATTTATACTGTGAATTGTAAAATAACATACAATTATCGTCTAATTTATAGTCAATTTGTGCTATAAATAATGTATAATTTAATAAAATAAACGGTATTTATGTCTTATATTAAATAGAAAAAAAATAATTATAGTTCTTTGCTTATAGTGGCTATATCATATTATCGCTACAAAAAAAACGAGAAAATAGCACTTTTTAAGCTCATATTTGCTAATCAAATATTTAATTTTTGTAATATTTAAAGTACCTACTATACTACTGATTTGAATTTCTAATACCTTTTTTTAATTTAATATGTTAATAGGGAAGCTTTAACGAACCTTTATGTGTTAAGAATATTATTTAAATATAGTACCTACCTAAACACTTATAAGATTCTTCAGAATATCGGCGCTCTTTACGAAATATTAAAAATTGTTCACAATAGCAACAGGCGAGACTGCAATTTGCGATTAAACCGTGACAGAATGCATTATATACCCATCTGAGTAGAATGACAATCAGACAATTAACCGTTTCGGTGTGAATAGAACCATTCATCATTCATCAGTGTATTTCCATATACAGATAGAACCGACTTACAGTAAGTACATTTTTTAACGGAATAGTATATAATTATCCATCAATGGAGGAAACTTCGTGAAGAGTTTTTATTTGTTCGTAGTATGTAAGATACATATTATAAAGAATGAACCTAATCTTTTTATAATACTTGGTAAAAATAATTATTGAAATTGAAAAAATTAGAAATAGTTATTACAAAAATACTATCATCGATCATCGCATGACAACTCGAACAAGTTTAAATACAGAAAAAGTTCTATTTCTTTAAATTGGTATTATATGAAAAGAATTGAATTAACTAGAAGTCTCAAACTTTTAATCCCATTACGATAACTGTCAAAATTGTTAATTCTACTTTTTTGTTAGGACTGACTATTTGTGTAGAAATAATGTAGTAATCTTCGATATCTTACCAAAAATGTACTTTTGTTAAACTTTGATTTAGATACCAATACCAACTGGATGAAAGAATGTAAAAAGAAAAACTAAACATCTTTCAATTTCAATCACCAAAGGTGGTATATCCAATTTAGTGTTAATTAAGGATTAATAACCAAAAGAAAGGGTTAAAAAATATATTTTTATCTTTGCAGAAACCATCATCAATGAACAATGAACAGTTCGGATAGAGACCGATCAAAGCATATTTATTTTATTTTTCTATTCATTTTTATTCAATATTTTTATTATAGCAATTATTGGAATTGTGAAAGCACCTATCAAATTCCGGTTTCAATTAAAGCACTTTATCATCATTTGCGTATTATTTTCCCCGAATCTACAACCTGGCCTCAGCACTAACTGAGAGCTGGTCTATTATCATCGTGGTTAAACAAAGTGGTGAGGTCATCTCTGGACGGACTCTCTGGTCTGTAGTTGGATCAATCCTTTTATTAGGGGTTGCTGTTCAGAGGGTAGCTTTCGTTTCAATTTACATTGGTACATATTATGTAGGTACATATTATTATTATGTCCTTGCACCAAATTTGATGAATATTTTTGTAAAAATTTAATAAATATTATAAATAAGTTATTAATAAATGGTGCTTGGAGGACTGGTAAATAGGACACCTCTGAGGACTTGATGCTGATGCGACTTAAGTGGGTCAAAAGAACGAATGTTAGTAGAAGAGCAAACGTAAGTGAATATCGACAAACAAGGGTTGTATTAAGGACACTGGAAACTAAGCACACACTTACACACAATGGGGCTTGTGGACAGTCCCATCTATCGAATGAGTGAAAAAGCAAACGAAATGGTGGAACAAGTGCTTTGCGACTGTTCAGCCCTTGCGTTGAAAATATGATTTATATTGGAAGAGTTCTGGCCTGACATGACCAGTATTAGTAACGCACTGGCCTCCAAAATCCTTGAGCTTTGGACGATTGTAGGAATATGAGGACGATATGTAGTGTATCAAATCCTGAAAGTAAATATACAGGGTGTCCCCGCACTCACTTTACATAACTTAGGTGGTGATAGAGGACACTTTTCTAAGAACAATATTTAACAAAAATTTTTTTCTAAATTCAAACCCTCGAGAGTTAGGCCTCTTTAAAGCATTTTTTTTAATTTCCAACTTCACGTGGCCATAGCCCCAAAAATAATGATTTTTCAGTAAAAATGGTTTAGTGCTTTATTAAAGAGCGTGAAATAATCTACAAACTAGATTTACACCTTTTATTGTCTAAAATCAACGGATTTCGAGTTATGAATTAAAGTATGCTAAAAAATGTCGAAAAATTTGAGCTTTTCTTTTTTTTGGTTTTTTTCAAAACCCTGTATCTTTTAAACGAAACATTTTACAAAAAATCTGACGCCCCATTCCGGATAGGAAATTTAACGGGCTACAACTTTTGTTTAGTAAAATTTTTTGAGAAACCAATCCATTTCACAGAAAATCAGAAAATAATAAACAAGGCAGCCACAAAACTAAAAATTATATTCACAAAATTTTTATTTTTTTTGAAAAATTATTTTATTAATTAATTTTAAACTATTAGCTTATTTAAGTAAATGTTGAAAATGACCACCCTCATTTTCAATACACAGTCGTGTTCGTTTTAAAATATGCTTTATAGTATTATTTATAAAATTTCCTTTTTTGTTAAGAGCCATTATTGCAGGGGTGGTCAACAAGGTCGAGGGATTGACCGGTCGATCACGAGGCCAATTTTGGTCAATCGGTGAGTGTGAAAAGTGTCAAAAATTGGGTCCGTTAAGTTGGCCCCCCCCAGTTAATATTTTTTCTCCAAAAGCTAGCTCCCGAATCCTTATAGCTAGCACCAGCTAGCACCCAAGTATGAAAGCTAGCACCATTATAGTTTTTCCACAAATCGATATTGAAACCGGGGGGGGCCAACTTAACGCTAGCCCCCCCCAGTTAATATTTTTTCTCCAAAAGCTAGCTCCCGAATCCTTATAGCTAGCACCAGCTAGCACCCAAGTATAAAAGCTAGCACCGTTATAGTTTTTCCACAAACCGCAACTGAAACCGGGGGGGGCCAACTTAACGTTAAGTTGGCCCCCCCCAGTTAATATTTTTTCTCCAAAAGCTAGCTACCGAATCCTTATAGCTAGCACCAGCTAGCACCCAAGTATAAAAGCTAACACCGTTATAGTTTTTCCACAAATCGATATTGAAACCGATGCTTTCGGTCCTGACGGACGCGCATGAATGGATTAACGAGATTCCATTTGTTTATAGGATAGGCTGCCGACAAACTGCACGAATGTGTAGATAGCGAGTTAATATTGTGGGTAAAATGTTACCTTACTATAGAACAATACTTTGCATAATTCTAGCGCATTTCGTTACTTAAAAAATGAGTTTATCTGAGGTTCATGTCGCTGCCCCCCCCAAATCGAATTTTGGGGTGAATTTGGTGTCAATCGTTAGAGCTTCGTTAGAGCCTAAATGAGCTTCCATTTTTTTCGTTTGAGCCTCAACCGTCGCGGAGTTATTCGCGAAATATTTGGGGGGGCCGCAGACACCTTGGCCCCCCCAAGTCGAATTTGAGCTTCCATTTTTTTCGTTTGAGCCTCAACCGTCGCGGAGTTATTCGCGAAACAGTTGGGGGGGGGGCACAGATATGATTTTCTATTTTCGTTATTTTTAAGAATTTTTGGATGAAATTGGTGTCCAACGTTAGAGCTTCGTTAGAGCCTAAATGAGCTTCCATTTCCAACATCCTAATTTCATTTTCTAAAAAGTTAAGGGCATTTCAAATTTTCGATTCCTCCGAGCAAGTTGCGTCCGATAATCCTCACATTTAATTTTATTTTACCAGATTAAAACTTTTGTTTAGATTAAAAAAATTAATCCTCCTTGCCATTATAATCTTCATAATAAATAAAAATGGAAAAATTAATTTTACAAAAGTTTTCATACTTTTATGTTTCAATTTTGTTTCCCACTATTGTAAAGTATACACGCCCATTTCTCGTATAATAATGTAAGTTAAATTGTAAGAATTTGTAAAAACTGCACACATTTCTGAAAAACTAAAAGGGCCGAATACGGTATAATTGTATTTTTACATTATATTATATCTTTTTCATTACTTACAGGACGTAGACACGTTTCCCCCTCTCTAAGTCGAATTTTGGGGTGAAATTGGTATCAAACGTTAGAACCCAAATGAGCTTTCATTATTGGTTTAGGATTACTTTTTGTAATCGAAACAAAAATTTTACGCTCTAACGTCTGACCCTAATTTCACCAAAAACTTCAAAAATATAACGAAAATAGAAAAACACGTCTACCCCCCCCCCAAGATTTCGCGAATAACTCAACTACGGTTGAGGCTCAAACGAAAAAATGGAAGCTCAGTTAGACTCTAACGATGCTTTAACGTTTGACACCAATTTCACCCCAAAATTCAAATAAAGAGGGAAAATAGAAAAACAAGACTACGACCCCCCCCCCCAAAAAAAAAGAAAATTACCAGCAAGAAGTTAATCGTTTGTGGAAAGAGGCAAAGCTTGAAGTTCACCGATAAGAATGCTCTATATGCAGCAAAAGCTTTGCCTCCTTCCACAAACGATTAACTTCTTGCTGGTAATCTTTTTTCTTTTGGGGGGGGGGTCTTAGTCTTGTTTTTCTATTTTCCCTCTTTATTTGAAATTTGGGGTGAAATTGGTGTCAAACGTTAAAGCATCGTTAGAGTCTAACTGAGCTTCCATTTTTTGGTTTGAGCCTCAACCGTAGTGGAGTTATTCGCGAAATCTTGGGGGAGGGGGTAGACGTGTTTTTCTATTTTCGTTATATTTTTGAAGTTTTTGGTGAAATTAGGGTCAGACGTTAGAGCGTAAAATTTTTGTTTCGATTTCAAAAAGTAATCCTAAACCAATAATGAAAGCTCATTTAGGCTCTAACGAAGCTCTAACGATTGACACCAAATTCACCCCAAAATTCGATTTGGGGGGGGGGGCAGCGACATGCACCTCAGATAAACTCATTTTTTAAGTAACGAAATGCGCTAGAATTATGCAAAGTATTGTTCTATAGTAAGGTAACATTTGACCCACAATAATAACTCGCTATCTACACATTCGTGCAGTTTGTCGGCAGCCTATCCTATAAACAAATGGAATCTCGTTAATCCATTCATGCGCGTCCGTCAGGACCGAAAGCATCGGTTTCAATATCGATTTGTGGAAAAACTATACCGGTGTTAGCTTTTATACTTGGGTGCTAGCTGGTGCTAGCTATAAGGATTCGGTAGCTAGCTTTTGGAGAAAAAATATTAACTGGGGGGGGCCAACTTAACGTTAAGTTGGCCCCCCCCGGTTTCAGTTGCGGTTTGTGGAAAAACTATAACGGTGCTAGCTTTTATACTTGGGTGCTAGCTGGTGCTAGCTATAAGGATTCGGGAGCTAGCTTTTGGAGAAAAAATATTAACTGGGGGGGGCTAGCGTTAAGTTGGCCCCCCCCGGTTTCAATATCGATTTGTGGAAAAACTATAATGGTGCTAGCTTTCATACTTGGGTGCTAGCTGGTGCTAGCTATAAGGATTCGGGAGCTAGCTTTTGGAGAAAAAATATTAACTGGGGGGGGCCAACTTAACGGACCCTCAAAAATTCGAATTTCTGCTAGTAAAAGTGTCGAAAAATCGACTTTTTTCGACAAACATCTTTTAAAACAATCACGACTGTGTATCGAAAATGAGGGTGGTCATTTTCAACAATTACTTTATTAATGTAATAATTTAAAATTCTTCTTCTTCTTCTTCGCTTCAAGTATTAGGCAACTTTTCCTGTTACGGAACCCAACGCTTTCTTGGACGTCCTTGCTTCTTTTACCTACACATCTATAATTCATAGCCTTCAGTGGCAATCTATCATTACTCATTCGGTCGACATGTTCTTTCCAACTTCTTCTGTAGTTCTTTATCTGTTGATTTAGATCATACATAATTTAAAATTAATTAATAAAATAATTTTTCAAAAAAAAAAAAAATTTTGTGAATTTAATTTTATGTTTTGTAGCTGCCTTGTTTGTTATTTTCTGATTTTCTGTGAAATGGATTGGTTTTTCAAAAAATTTTACTAGACAAAAGTTGTAGTCCGTTAAATTTCCTATCCGGAATGGGGCGTCAGATTTTTTGTAAAATGTTTCGTTTAAAAGATACAGGGTTTTGAAAAAAACCAAAAAAAAAGAAAGCTCAAATTTTTCGACATTTTTTAACTTACTTTAATTCATAACTCGAAAGCCGTTGATTTTAGACAATAAACGGTTTGAATCTAGTTTGTAGATTATTTCACGCTCTTTAAAAAAGCAGTAAACTATTTTTACTGAAAAATCAATATTTTCGGTGCTATGGCCACGTGAAGGTGGAAATTAAAAAAAATGCTTTAAAGAGGCCTAACTCTCGAAGGTTTGAATTTAGAAAAAAATTTTTGTTAAAAATTGTTCTTAGAAAAGTGTCCTCTATCACCACCTAAGTTATGTAAAGTGAGTGCGGGGACACCCTGTATAAGGAATATCTGAAGGCAAGTCTAACAAGCTACCTAAAGCAATCATAAGTGTAAAAATTATGACTAAACAAAAACATTAAATCAAGATAATCAACTCCTGAAGAGCAACAGTGACGATTTCCATCATCCTACAGTAACGTACAACATCAAAAGAATAATAAGACGAGAAGTAACCGAAGAAGAAGTCGACTCAACTGATGCCCAATTCTTATATATTGTTATATCCAAAAGTCCGATTTGAGGTCCCGGAATGATTTTTGTTGTAAATTTAAACTTGTCAATTGTAAGACAAAAAAAATGAGAGCAATTAAAAGGATCAAATGTGATATCATGTTACTTTTAACACATCCGTTTCACACATTTTATTTGATTTTTAATGTTTTGTGGTGGTGAAATTAAACAAGCAGTGTAAGTTGAATTATCTGGAAGAATGCAGGAAGTTTTGAAATTCAAACAAACAGCGCCAAAAAGCGGAAACTTACATTTGTTGTAAAATTTGTATGGGCAGTGTTGGTACCTTGAGATTTTACGTCGCTGAGAACGGGCAAGCCGTTTTTTAAGGAGACTCTCGCAGGTCTCGTCAGAGAGTGGTCGATTTTACAAAAATTATTGTAAAATTTCGACAAATTTTAGTTTGAGGGCTTTTGATTATTATCTCAGAAGCGAATTTACGAGTTATAAAAAGTGTTTGCGAGTGTTTTGAACTGCGAAATTTGTAAAAATCATAATTTTTACAAGAATTTAGTATTTTTCGAGCGATTGTCGACCGTATCGACGCCACATTTGTTTTAAGTGTACGACACAGGAAATTATTGCAAAATTTGTACTGATAATCTTCGTTAATCACAGAATTAATTTACGTTACATTTGAGGTTGAAAGATTGATATTTTCGTCGAAGTTATTTGAACATCGTCCAATTTTAAGGTTAATTTGAACTCAAATGAGGAGGACATCTGTTTGATTGAAAATTTGGAAATTTGCTGTAACTGACACTGGAGGATTATTCAACACAACACTGGAAGTATTCCGTTCGAAACTTCGTTTGATTTGATTGAAAAAGCAGGAGTTTTGGTCAACAGGTGTCATAATTGCCACCACATTTTCTACTGTTGAAGCCATATTAGATTTGCGCATACGACAGGTCGAATTTAATGCAAGTACCGAGTGCGGCATAATAAGTGGACTGCGTAAGTTTCTGAACATTTATTTTAATAACAAAATTTGTAAAATTTTATTCATTGTTACACAAATTAACATAATAACAGTGTCAAGTAAACGTATAACTAACATTTTTGAAGTAAATACTACGCTTTACTTTTTGAGACTGCACACAACACACGATATTATTTATCACTTGACGTTTGTGTCAAAGATATCCGAAATTGCTCTCATAATTATTTTTATTCGAATAAATAAAATACAATTTAATTTCCACGACCTTTTAATTGAATTTTTTGGACCGACAAACTGTAGAGCTGTGGTCTCGATAAGTGTTCTCGACAAAAAAGCTTTCCGGGAACTTAAAATTGTCATTTGTTTCGGTTGATATCGACTACCCAAGCGTCCAATTTAAGGGTCTGGGAAGTCAAGACTATCCGGAACACGACAATATATATACCAGAAAACCCTAGGGTAATCAATACTACGAGCCTCCCGCTAAACCAGGCTAAGCCATCAACTCAATTAATCATTAATAATTAAATCAGATGAAGGAGACAAAGGGTACAGCCCTGCCGTTCCGCGACAGCCAATAATATCAAGAAAGAGAAGAAAAAGTCTAGCAAGCTATCTGATGATGTAAAAATATTTATATGCTCAAAGTTCTCAACACTGCCGGGGAAACTACGCAGTTGTTGGGAAAATAACAGGCTTTAGCCTACCAAATAGAAGAGGATTCTCTTAGAATTGCTTCTAGATAGTGGAAGAAAAAGAAAACTTTTTGTTTTAACTTGTTCATTTGGCAACAAATTAAAAAAATTTAACAAATGGATTATTATGACGTAGAATAAAACCCAGGAGCAGGGGGCCACTGGTTCCAAAATCTTAGCTTTTCCCGACGATATTCAGTTGGAGCGGAGCATTTTCTAATTGAAACAAAATTGTATTGGAAAAATGAATTTTACAATAGTAATTATTTGCAATGACAATGACCTCGAACTTTTGAAAGAGTAACCCGCAGTATTTTAAATACTTCTACGTGTCCGGTCTAACCGCCTAATGTGAAATTTATGGATCTTTCTCATTGTGTAGAAGTATTTTTCATATTATAGTACAGGGGTGAGCAACCCGCGGCCCGCCACACCTTTTCGTGCGGCCCGCCAATGATTTTTAAGTTGGAATAATAAAAAAATTAAGCACTATTTCTAAATTTGAAAACGAATTGTGTCGACCAAAACTTATTTTTTATAAGAATTTTATAAACACTCACTGCCCTCTAGAAAAATGTTTAACCCTCCCCCCCCCAAATACGGCCCTGCATGCGGCCCGCACAACATTTTTTAGTTTGTAAGTGGCCCGTGGCAAAAAAAGGTTGCTCATCCCTGTTATAGTACTTGTAACAATCTTTGAATAAATTGAGCAATTGATTTTTAATATATTGCTAATAGAAACATTCAATGCACTTGGTATTTAAGACAAATTACTACATTACCCTATTTTTTGATTAGAATATTTTTCAATGCAGTTTTATACATATTGGATTGCAGATTGTTTATTACTCCATAAAATAAATTACTATACTTAGGTATAATTTACAATTATTTATTGTAATGAAATGTTTCAAATGTTTAATTATTTAAGTTCGCTGAGCAATTAGGTAAAGGATTCCTTGATTTGTAGATCTATAATGTTTGATGCTATAGCATTTAACACAGCAGTGATTTCCTGAACGGTCTCCTTGATTTCAAAAATTGTTTAATTTTTGCTATTATATTTCCGTATATGATAACATCCTGAATGAGAAGTGTATATCGTGGGCTTACTAAAAAAACTGACCAAGTCTATATTAGGACCTATGCGGACTGCACTGCATGGTCAGTTTTTAATTCTCATTTTAGGCTAAAATATTAGTTAAAAATTAATAGAAAAAATCTCACCAGTGGGGCCGAACAATTTAATCCCATTCTACTTTTTGAATTATAACTAAAATTTAAGCCTAAAGAAGAGAGTTAAAAACTGACCATGCAGTGCAGTCCTTATAAGGTCCTAATATGGACTTGGTCAGTTTTTCCAGTAAGCCCACGATATATTCTATAGTTTGATTGGCTCGATGAGTCCAACTTTCTTATGGCCATCTCCTTGCATTGGAAAGTATGTAAATTTGCTCGTTGCTTTTAATAGAAGAGAATTAAAATATTAAGAATGAAAAATTATAATACATAAATTTTTCAAAAATCTGGAGGTGCAACTACGTATCAACAGCATCATTATTAATTTTCTTTTTCAGTTTTGCGTAAAAGAGCAAAAGTTTTTATTACGTCACTGCAAAAATCAAAAATCTAGTTTCTTTTGCATCAGTCTTTTAATTGATTATTGGTGCGTAAACAAAAGTCCATTTTATATTGCAGCGTTGTTTGAATTAAAAAAATTAAAAACTTGCGTGATGCCGGAACGAAGACTGCTAGCTTACTAATCGATCTTTACTTGTTTATTTTGAGAGCCACTTCGGAATATTCTTATAATGTTAGATTATTCTATTGAAGTGTTGCAAAGTTTTTTTTCAATTTTAATAATTACGCTTAAAAATTATATTAGTACATTAGTGTAAAAACTTTTTATGAAATTGTATAAAATGCAAAAATGAAATATAAAATAATTAAATTTTTTAATTATTCCGAGAATTCAAGTTTCATATTTTATAAAAATTGAATTTGAAAATTAGAAATACTTTTTAAAATGATAACATAAATCATTTAATTACAAATTAAAACTTCTAATTACTAATCATCAAAAATACCGCAAGAGTGAATTACTAATTAAAAAATTACCTCATTATCCATATAAGTTAGCAAGATTAAACAACAACTTACCCCAGTTAAAAGGCATTGTTCAATCCAAAACATGTTTTTATTGAATTTGGAAATCGCACTTTCACAAACATGTATCACTTTTTGAATTATTCTTACTTAATGCGTAGTCAAATAAAGTTTTTAAACACCGACAACGATTATTTCATAAAAAATGTACGTTCGTTCTATACCAGAGTAATTACAACTAATAGGTTTAATGGATGAAGAAATCGATGTAAGTTGTCAGTAGGTATAGTAAACATTTTAAATCACACAGGGGAGTTGAGTAAACAACTGATACAACTACAAGTTTTTAAATGATTTACCGATTATGTGGGAAATTTAAAGTTTATACGAAAAGTTTGAGAAACTGAACTAAACAAAACATTGTAGTATCTATTATATTACTACCAGCATAATCCAACTAACGAAAGATTTTGTTAATAAATTAACATATCTAACAATAACAACATTAAGGATCAACAATTAGACACATGTTTCGTATAATATTAGATCTCCACTGATGTGAGATAAACGAAAATTCGTGGATATTCTGTATTACTGAGATTAATTTAATTCATTACAGTATCCATTTTCACACACATTACCTAGATGATGTTCGGTGGTACTTGCTATAGGAAATTATACCAACGTGTGATCAAGCCTTGTAATTACTCGTTGTAGAAGAGGATACATTTACTCATTTTAAATTTAAACACGTATGTTACAATCATTGTTAACCTGTTCGACATACCACTACATGACTCCCTTAGAACTGTGTAAATGTACAACATCCCAAACATAAGAAAACGACTTTTTACTAACAATGTTAGTGTTTCTATGAAATGAAATATGGCACCGACACTCGCACCAGTTGATGATCTCGAAGATTGCATCTTCCTTCGAGATTTCAAATTATAGCCATATTTGTAAAGATAAACTGTATTTTATGTAATACGCCGATTTCTTATTTGCTATAACGATACTTGAATATTCTTACTCGTATGTGATATGAAATATTCAGCTGGAAAGAAATTTGTTACAAGAAATTAAAATGTACACCATTATTTTTACAAACCTTAAAGCAAAGGTGCCGATTGCTTCTAACAAGATATGCGATGAATGTTTAACATTTAACTGTTTCTGTTGAGTATGATCTAGCTACTTCTCTGTGGAATTTTACATTTCCTTACCCCGTACGGTTTGTTATGGAACTATCTGATTGATAATAATCATTTTTAAGAAATTAGTAGTATTTAAAAAAAAACGAATTTAAGCAAGTTGGTCCTATTCAAATAATATGCGCAGCGTTTCATGTAAACTTGCCGGCGAACCCTCTACATTAGAAGACGGACTGAGGCCTAGAGTTGTTATATTGGCAACACGAAACGGAAGCTAAACTAGGATGGAACAAGAGCTACTGCATAAAACATAAAACCGCAAAGTCCAACAAAATTTATACAATTGCTATTTAGAAATAATTAACCAATTGAAATATTTCTAACAATATCAACAATATTAATGTATTTAATTAGGGCCGATCTCTTCACCTTTGATCTTTGCTTTTCCAAATAATTTAAAGATTAAAATAAACCATCACCAACAAAAGGTAGATAATATCACGGGTAGTTTAAATTATTGGTTAGTAATCTAAAGGGTAAATTAATAAGGTTTCAATTTTAGAACTGCGTAGCTAACTAATTAAAATTTGAAAGTCAAAACTGTAAATTTTGAACATAAATGAATTAAAACTTAAAAGTTTTAAATCCTATGCTTAAAATTTACTTAAGTTTAAAAAATAATTTAAAGAAAAACTGTAAGAATCAGAAGTCAGGGTGAGGCAACTGTGTCAAATGGTGTCATGCATTACATATAACCCCTTCATAATCAAATCAGGTTAAAAGGGTAAAATTTACACGCTGAGGCCTATCAAAGATTTAAACAGCACGCAAGTCTTTTGTATTTATAATAATTAAAATCATTTGCTGATTAAATCAGGTTCTGTCAAATCAAGTGCTATTCTAAACGAAGGAAATTATCATAATTACATTTTTAAAATTCACTTCAAACATGCATTAAAATTTATTATAATTAGGCAAATTGAAACTTAACAGTAGATCTTTATTTCTTATTTTCCATCAAGTTCGTTTATTTTGTAATGAAGGACATGGACTACATGATGGTAACTGATAATGTGAATTACTCTAATTTTACTAAAGGGTAATGTTTTTGTGAATAAATTTGTTATCGTTTCTGGTGTATCGATTTCAATTATATCAACAAAAAGTAAGGTCTTTGCTTTCGCCAATAGCCAGTTAGTTAATAAATCTTTTGGTAAAATATTAACGGTAATGGATTTTCGGATCTAGGAATGTTTGGAAAAGATTAGAAATTATTCATAACGCGATTATTGCCTTTTAACAACTGGTAATTAAAATTGCTGGGCAATGAAATGCATTCAATTGAACAAACAGTTACTTTCATTGTTAAAGTTGTAAATACCTAATAAAGAGATTTTATTAATTTCATATCTCGCACCCTTTCAAAATTCGAATAATAAAAATCTGACAAATTGAAATTTAAAAATTAATTAAAGAATTAATAAAAATGCCCGATTATCTAACTTGTGAATATTAAATAAATATTTTAACTAAATTACCTATTGTTGGCTAATTGAACTAAACTAACTAATCAAATCGCAATGTTTTAAAATTATAGGTGTAATAATATAAAATAAAACTCAAAAAGTATTCTGTACGATCTTCTTTATCTCGATAAATTTAACGTAACCCTTGTAAACGTCAAGTTGATATAATGCAGATTATGTAAATGTAAATTATAATTTTGGTAAATCCATTTGAAACTAATTTATATTGTGCTACAATGTTTTCATTTTTAAATAGACTTGGAAAAATCTCTATCTAAAGGGACGATGTAGTGGTTTAGCTTATCTTGTATTAGTTTGTTGGATTAATATCCAATAAAAATCTTCAGCAAGGAAACTAGTACCAATAAATTATAAAAATTAATTAAAGAAACAACACATTCGAGTAAAAATTTCGATTGTAAGTAAGTAGGTAATTCTAAAATTATGAAATAATCGCGGCGAAATAATTTTTTTAATTAATAGATTAAGAGAGCATTAATAACAACGATTATAGTAGTTGAGGACTAGGTTATAAGGAATCTACAGGTATCTGTGATTTTATAATTTTTCTTGTTAGGTTTTCATTGGATGGACCTTAGGATCGCCTTGACTGCGGCTGTTTTTGTTATATTATGACCTACTCCTCAACTATAATCTTTGTTTTTATCTTATAACTTGTATCGTAAAAATGCGATCTCGATATTGGATTAAGGTTGACTATACTGCCACAATTGAAATTATTAGATAGAATATTAATTTTGGACGAATGTTAAAATTAGGTCAGAAATAGGACATTAACCCTTAGAGTCAGCAAAGTCAATGATTTAAATTAGCAAGACGAATTGATCGAACGGTGATATTGATCCAATAGAACAATAGCAAATTATTATATTAGTCATAAATAGTTGCAATTGGATAGCCATCGATTGAGATGATTGGAGGATATATCGTATAATATTTCAAGGAGATCACAATAGTAAATAAACAGAGGTTTAGGTTTTCAGCATTGCTGAATTGTTTTTTTTTTAATTTTTAAATAAAAAAATTTTAAAATCGAAGTGTTGCGAAACATTACCTGCCTATTTCATTATCTATTTCATTATCATCTCTTAATAGAGATGAACTCACTTTTACATTTGTGACTCCTTTCATTATTTTTATCGAAAATTGTTTAGTGAAAAAATTGTTACCAATTATAAAAGAATCTAATTGCAACAACACATTCAGTGAAGCAGTTAAAAACGCTTAATTAATTTTTAAAAAAGTACACGTGCTGCAAATTTTCTTCTGCAAAAAATATACAATAATTTTTATAATAGTAATTCAGTTTAATGCCCCTTTTTATTGCAGCATATTATGTTATCTGGGATCAGTTAGGTAGACATTTGGTGAGCGAACAGCGAAACATAGTTCTATTTCGAATCGATTCGGATTCGAATTCGTAAATTTTGGTACGAGAAGCTAACCGATCGACTATTATTCGCAATTTCCCAGTTATATCCTTCTAAACGTCGTATTTCAGAATAGCGAAGGAAATAACTAACTTAGAGATTCCTTCAATTAAAAACCAATAAAACTACAATAGAAAAATTACGACTCCTTTGTTGTTATAGCTGCTTGCATTTGTACAATTTCTCATTATCGCACAAGAATATTTTAAAAGCGTTTCGTTTCAAGCGGAAATGCACTGCATAGTTGACATGACTTTGATATTATCTTCTCTCTAAAACATTTTCTAATTAGAAACTAGGACATGCTGCTCAAATTTTATGCTCATTGTAAGTTGATGCAAATTCACTGGATTGTATTTATTTGAAAGAAAACGCAGTAAATCAGATATGCGTCATTAAAATTTCATAGTCTACTACCGAAGGTTCCTTTTAAAAGAAAATGAGAACTCGAATTTTTAAAAATAAATTCATATCGTTTTGTTATACTTAAGTGCACATTAAGAATTTATGCGAAAATTTTGGTAAAAGAATTTTAAAATTAATATGACAGCATGTGAAATTTTCACAAATTGTATAATTTATTAATAGTAAAATTTATAGAGAAATAGATAATTTTTAGTAATGAAGTGATCGCACGCGTTTGGGATCCATAGATTTTCATTTTCCTTCTAGCTTGATTTAATTAAATTTTTTGCGCCACTTTACTACCCTAAAATTTATATAATAAAAAATTGCAAACTTTACGATTTTTAAATTCTTCCAACAACTTAATAAAATATTAAAGACTTAAAATCTTACGGATGTGCTTTGTGCCCATTTTCTTGTACACTTAATATGTAAATAACTATTATAGAAACGTCAAGTTGACTATATGCTATACTTTTCAATAAGAATCTTTTTGCTTGTTATTCTCGAGTCTAAATTTATGTGCAAGAATAAAATATATATCGTATAAAAAGAAAATGCGCTATTATAAAAGTCAACTGTGCTATAGAATACAGACCAACATTCATCAACAAGAAGTTTATGATATTGTTAAAGAAAATTAAAGCTTACACATAAAATTTTATATTTAACGCTAATTTTATATAAATCTTAGCAATATTACTAAAAAGTTTACATGGATAAACTTCTTTTTTCAATACACATCATCATAACGTTTGGTAGGTACTTTAATTTCCGTTGGAAACTTTGTATTAAAAATAAATTTTTTAGTATAAACTTTACTAAATTCGATTCAAAATGTTTACTTTTCAAACTCAAACTTTTTAAATTTAACTAAACGTTATATTTTCGACGGGGTCCTTAATATTATGCAAACGATATTGGTTTTATTTCATAATTTTCAACATTTAATTAAAATTATGTAATACTATAATTTTCGTAATAATTGTATCTCTTATGATGAGTTGGGAATCAAATGTCCCACATAAAATGGATACTTAATCCGTAGAGGCATTTATTGACTGCATTCGTTCTACTAATCAATGTTATTATTATATTGTAATTAGTGAAGTATTATTTATGTTGGGGCTGTAATTATTTTTTTAAATTTTCACACCTTCTAAATAAGCAAAATTAAAAAAAGGGATAAAGTGTCCCAATTCTTTCCTATACGAAATCAACGAATTTATTCGTGACACGTTTGATGTGAAGCATATTGAATACAATATAAACACAATATTCGGCAAATAATTGCTTTCACTAAAGCAATTATTTGCCGAATATTGTGTTTATATTGTATCTTTCCTATACTACCTTTATTATGCAGGCCAGAATATTAACAATTTTTTTAACGCTTTTATTACGTTAAATTTCGATATATTAGTAGTGAACGTAAATTTACTTATTAACTTCTTGTAAACATCGAATTAATAAAGAAGACATGTACATAATATGCTATAACTAACATATCAATAGCCGTAATTTGTTGGTATGAAAATAATGTTGTCGCTAGATTTTTTATATTTATAATTACGGTACTCATAAATTGCATTAACGAGTATCACAAAGGCAAGAAGCTGTAATTGGGACATAAATTTACAAAATGATTAGAGAAGTATTTGAGGCATCTTATAAAAGAAATTCTATATTCATTCTACATAATAAATTTTGATCACTGTTCATCTACACATTTTTGTAAAAACTTTCTTGATTATTTATTTATAACCGGCAATTTATTTCTGCTAAAATATATAAAAAATTTCTAGTAAAATATACTTCATTATTTCTTAAATTTTTACTTTTGAAAATCATATAATGTAAAATAGCAATCAATAAAGCAATAAAAAAACAGAATCGAAATGTAAATATAAGATTAATTTATTTTATGCGCTGCGAAAATATAATACAAAGAAAGTTAAATTAATTTCTGTAGTATATGTATAAGATATACTTTCTCAAAAATAAAATAAATGATCTTAAAATTAAGAAGACTTTCAGATTAATTTCAAAATTTTACGAAACCTTTTAAAAATTATAATTGAGATCAAGTAAATAATGAAAAATGATAATCGCGTTGTTTTACGTTGTAGGTATAAAAACTGGGTACTTAAAACATTAAATTAAATCACAAATTTATCTCATCATAATTAAATTAAAATTTAATTAAGACGTTGAATTTGTTAAATTGTTATAAAATTATCACTGTGTTGTAACTCTCAATACAAATTAATTAAAAAAAAACTTAATTAATTACAAAAACTGCAGGTTTTTCTACAAGCATTGAAAAAGCTTTTGTGGGCCTCACTAGTGCAGACAAAACAAAACTGATTTTTGGTTTAAAAATTTTTTAGTTCAATAATAAAAATAACAACATTTGCACGAATTATCTTCCTTTGTTCCAAAAATGATCAAACTATCGCAATGTAGTGGATTAAATATAATCAAATTATCTAGTCATTTTTGTAGACGATTCTTATTTACGGAAGTAAATTAATTTTATTTAATTACATACTTCTTGGAAAAAAGTTATTGGTGCGTTGTTGATTTGAAAATAATTTGATGGTAATTGTTTTTTACGGAGCTATTCAATCGAAAATATTACGTGAGAACAAAAGTCAAGTACCTATATATTACATTATTTGATATAAAACTCATTAATGAATACAAAGTCAGTATTGGTGCAACAACCTTGGTATAAAATTACTTTTCATTTGATTAAAATTCATTAAATAGCCAAGTGATTGGCTATATTGACTATAGTATATTATTATCATTATTTATCAAGAGTAATGTAAATCATTTTGTTAAGATTTTAATCAATATCATCCATATTTCAGCATTTAAAACTTTTAAAGCTTGAAATAAAATTTAGTTCTCTAGTTAATATGATTTCGTCAACAATGTCTAATAATTTTTTATTTGTTTAATGGCCGAGACTATAAAGGTTTTTTAGAACCTTTTTAAGCTACAAGCCTCTTAAAATTGTTTTTGTGTAACGTTGGCTTTTCATATGGCACCTATTTTAATTTTAAAATCATGATTCGTTATTTATTATTAATATCTATTTATTAATGTCGCTCGCTAGTCATGTATTTTACGATCAATTTTATGATGCACTGTTATTCATTAAATTTTTAATTTAATGTCGACATCCGCATCGACATTTAAATTATTATTATTGGTGTATCGTTGCTTATTTTCTAAAACTTCATATAGCCAACCACAGAATGGAATGAGTAGATTTCGGACATTTGTGCAGACTGCCATTGAGAGTGCAAGCTAAGTGGCGAAATTCAAATTTAGCGAAAATAATACGTTTTGAATGTTAATTGATTATTATCGATTGCAGTGAGTTCACCAATAGTACTTTTATAAATCACAGTAACGCTTGAGCTGTTGAATTTGAGTAATTTTTGAAAACGCAGATGTGTGAATAATTTTATGCGTATAAAATGTTCTAAAAACGCAATTGCTTGAATCGAAATCTTGTATGGTTGATGTTACTGTTAATACGATGGTAATTCATTTAGAAAGAAGTTGAATCTGAAAATTTTACGACAACAACCAAGAGTGTTGGAAAAGTTATTTTAATGGTTTGCAAATTTTTGTAAATTCATTACATACATTTTTACAAAATTTGTGCCAGCACCTCGTACAAGAAATAAATTACAACATCCAAATTCTCTGATGGGATGAAACCCTTCAATGTGGATTGTATTTTAACATCATTCAAATTTACTGATATGAAATTTCAATTTCGGAATCCACAGTTACACTTTTGGTTTGTTTAATTAAGGTTTGGTTTGCTTAAAAAAATTATACATTTACAATCATTTGCAACCTTTCTGATAAAGGAAATAATTAGCTGCTGATTAGTTTGATAAAATTTTTACACATAATTTTTTTTACCCTATTCAAAATTCACCCTTAGTCCGAAACTAAATTTAAATAACATGAGTGATGGGATAATTCAAATTAAAAATAACCTGTCATCCGGTTATTGAAATAACCTGTATAATTCGATTATCAAATTGAATAATTCGAATTAAAAATAACCTTATAATAAATCGCGAAATACCGGTATTTAAGAACCTTCTGGCCGAACCGAGTGAAAAATCGTAATAAATAACCGTATATTATAACCTAATGCTCGAGTCAATTCTCTGCTTCACCGGAAAGCTAACATTAACTAATATTATTTACATCCAAGTCAGTTTGGAATTCGTCAAGTAAGCATAAATGTTTTGAAATTTGATAACGCGCGTTTCATAATCGAATGGAGAAGAGGTTTTGTTTCACTAATTACGTCATTACCTGTTCAGAAAGAAATGAGTTAAAAATAATTTGAATTATAAAATCATCCGGTTATTAGAATAACCTAATCGGCAGAATCCGATTATTGAAATAATCCGGTTATGCCCATCATGAATTCAGGGATAAATAAAGACGTGTAGTCCTTGCCAGGGAATTATGGTGTTACGTTATTGCACACCTGACCAGAAATAAGCACCGCCATTAATTATTAGCAAACCACAACATCTTCTAAAATTGGTAAGGTTAGGTTAACGTACCACCAAAGTTTTTTGGTAGATGAAATTCTTATGATTTTTTAATTTACCAACTTAGAATGTAGATGAAAATATATTTGGAACTAAATAAATAATCTTGCAAATGTTTTAATTAATAATTGTCAATTTGACAGTTAATTATACACTATATTATACATTTTATTTATGCAATATATCCTACAGTTTTATTAGTTTTTAACGTTTGAAAATGGCAGCAAACAATCCGAATCCTAATCCGAATCCTAATCCTAATCCGAATCCTAATCCCAATCCTAATGAAAATGAAGATAAAACAAATAACCCAGTTTTTCCAGTAACTCAAAGATTGTCAGCTAATATTTACAGCCCTTACGTTCAAAGGAGATTGAGCAGATTAAGTTTACCAACTACCGGTTCCGGTTACAAAAGACTACCACCAGAACCTCCTCCGCTAGCACCCAGACCAAGCATTTTACTTCCTCATCTGCAAGAAAGTGAAAAAAATTTCTTTGAACTTGTTAGTAGTGGAGATGTTAATCTGGTTGAAACGTTTCTCGAAGAAAATAGTGGATTTAATGTGAATTGTATTAATTTTCAAGGAATTTCGGCTCTCCATATAGCAGTTCAGAATCATCAAGAATTTATGGTCGAATTTTTATTATCCCAACAAAATATCGATATAGGTGATTGCGTTTTGCATTCAATACGAATAAACCAAATAAAAATTCTAAAAATGTTATTGGAAAAACTGCAAGAAACCTCTCCTGGATTAGAATATGTAGGCGTTACTCATAGTTCAGATTTTCCTGACCACGTTACTCCACTCATTTTAGCAGCACAGTGTGGTCATTACGAAATTATTGAAGTGCTAATTGAACGAGGACATAGTATAAATAAACCTCATCCTCCAGATTGCACATGTGGTGAATGTAGAATCCGATTGGAACACGACGATATTTTACATTCAGAGACACTTCGGCTGAACTTATACAGGGCCGTTGCTAATCCTGCTTATATATGCCACTCAACTCACGATCCAATTTTAACCGCTTTTCAATTATCCCAAGAATTTCGAAAGTGCGCTAAAATAGTTTCCGAATTCCGCGAAGCTTATAACCAATTGTCAGAAGAAATTAGTTCGTTTGCTGTGGAACTCATAGGATGTTGTAGGAGCACGGAAGAAATGGAACTTATATTAAAGCAAAAATCAGGATTAACATGTTCTGGACAATATCTGTTTCCAAGATTAGTTTTGGCAATAGATTATAAGCAAAAGGAGTTTGTTGCTCATCCAAACACTCAACAGCTTCTGGAATCGGCTTGGTTTGGTGACTGGCACGATTGGAAATTGACGCTATTAATTATTCGTGCATGTTATCCAATTTACAGACTCTTGATGCTACCTGTTATAACTATAATGTGCTTAATCACGCCTTACCATAATTTAGTTTTACATTGGAGCATTCCACTAAACAAAATGATAAGTCACAATGCATCCTACATTTTATTTTTAATATTACTGTTTTTAGAATCTGATTTAGATAAAATAGGGCAAAAGCGAAAACCACCTAATTCGGGACTCGAGCCAATTATTGTTGTGTACGTTATAGGTTACATGTGGAGTTGTATACGGTTATGTGCAATTGAAGGGCCGCGTCGTTACTTTCGTCAAATGTGGAATTGGCACGGATTACTCACATATGTGCTTTTCTTGTTTACGTTTTTATTTTGGCTAGCATCTATAATTGATATGCAATATAACGACCAGGTTGATTTGGAACGAAAATATTGGCATCATTTAGACCCTATTTTATTAGCAGAAGGAACTTTTTCAATAGGAACGATTATGGCTTATTTTAGGTTGTTACATTTGTGCCGGTTAAATTATTATTTAGGACCGCTACAAATTTCTTTAGGTAAAATGAGTGCAGACATAGCAAAGTATTTTACACTTTTTTTTATAACCATTATGGCGTTTACAATTGGTTGTTGTAAACTTTACCAGTACTATGGAGGTATGGTTCAAACGGATGAAGCTTCGGGTATAAAAACGGCACAAGTGTCTTCATTTGTTGATTTTAGATCTACACTAAAAACATTTTTTTGGGGGTTGTTAGGAATGTCTCCTTTAGAATCGGCAGATGTTATAATTGAAAATTTGCCAGGTGAAACAGAATCTTCCACAATACTTAATCACCATGTGTATACAGAAACAGTTGGATACATTTGTTTTGCATTGTTCGAAGTGTTAACCACTATAATTATGTTGAATATGTTAATTGCTACCATGTCTAATACTTTTCAAAGAGTAACGGATAATGTGATTGTAGAATGGACTTTCGGTAAAACTGAATTTTATCTCGAGTATATACTTCAAACCACACTACCGCCTCCGTTTAATTTAATTCCAACAGCAAACGGATTGTTTTCCGCTGTAGAGTGGTTTCAAGTGTTTGCTCAAAATCCACCCGATAAACAAGCTCGTTGTACTTTCGGTCATTGTTGTTTTGTCGATGTCGAATTAGACGAACAACTAGCAAAGGATTACCCTATTTTAATTTCTCAACTTGTTCAGAGATATTTTAGAGAAAAAGATGCTAATGCTGACACTTCTGGGAACGATATAGAACTTCTAAAACAGGACATAAGTGAAATTCGTCAAATGCTTACCGACTTTATTAATAACGACACGAATGAATGAATGAATAAAATTAAAAGCTCCAGTTTTACATTTTTATACACCCTAAGATTACTTTATACAGTAGCGCTATACAATAATTATATAAATTAATTTTATTTATAAATATATAAAAGTATTTTAATTTTATAAACGTATTTTATTGATGCATTATTCATTTTACTCGTAAACATAACAAAAAGTTTGAAACTTCATTAAGCTCTAATTAAACAATGTTCGTAAAAAGCTCTTTGACGTAATAGGTAAACTGTCTGGCAAGTTTTCAGTGAAAGATTAATTTTCAATATTACAGGACTATACTTCACATTCCCCTAATTATAATTTAGAGATTTTCAGTTCACTCTGCATCAATGATACAATTAATAATTGTTGCTATGGTTATTAAATTTGCTTTAAATCAGCACTTTTTATTTACTCCAATCTATCATGCAGTAAATTGGCAATCGGTGGTTAAAAGTAAAATGTATAAATTATATACGTAGCATTCAAAAGTAAATTGTCAAACAGTTCTTTTGCAATAACTTTTTCAAATTTCATCATTTCTTTTTTAAATTTTCAAACTTTATTTTTTAAATAATGGTTTAAAAAACACAATTATTCAAATTTTTCAATATTTCATATAACGTCGATCGAGTTCTTCCCATAAATCTCTATCGGATTCAGATTCGGAGATTGACTAGGCCATTCAAAAGTCGAATTTTGGCATTGTTCATGTTTTAAATGCTTGGATGTGTGTTTTGGATCGTTACTTGCTGGAATATCCATCCGCGTGGCATTTTACCTTTACCATGTGGTGAACATACATATTATTATCAAATATTTAATTTGATTCAAATTGCTATCAATTAAGAAGCATCCCCCACACCATGACATTTTCACCACCGTGTTTTATTATAACAGCTTGATATTTGACGTCGTCTTTTGTTTACCGAATGTTGAATGGACGTACCATCTGACTTTTGGTTGTTACATTAGTGCATAAAAGTATTTGTTATAATTCATTTTACTCGTAAACATAATGAAAAGTTAATAAAATTATTGTGCGATACAATTAATTATTATTGCGATGGTTATTAAATTTGCATTAAATTAACACTTTCTTAATTTTTCCAATCTGGCATGCAGTCAATCTGTAATCGGTGGTTAAAAGTTAATCAAAACTTATAATGTCCTTTAAGATCAACTAAAGTAATTTCATTGTTTCCTTTTTCCTGTCTGGAAATATTCTGGTAAAATTCCATTACAAAATACATACAAATGAAGTACTAAAACCCAACTTGACAGCAACTTCAACTTTTTGAAGAAACTTTAAACTCGAAAATTTGTTTCGTTATTTATATTTAAAACAAAATTTGTATTCAAAAAACTTTGAATTAATTTTGTTATCCGGTACCTACTAGTTACCTTTTGCAAAGTTTAATATTTAACATTTTAATAGGAAGGAACGAATATTTCAATCTATTGATATCATTGCTTCCAAAAATTATAACTTTTTGATGTAAGACTTATCGATAATTATTGTAGCCTGCTGCAACATAAGAGAGATATTTTGGATGTTCAAATACCTCCAAAATTATTTTAAAATCTTGTTCATTTTTTATATCTGGGCTTGAGTATTAAAAGGGCCTAAAACCTACACTAAAATTAACAGTTAAAACTACCGATACAAACAAGACCAATATTTTTGATATATTGTTTGTCCGGCACGTAGCTAAAAAAATAATTCTTGGGTGCCAGTTTTCAAAATAAAACATGAGAGGTTTGAAGAGATTTCTTCATTATCAAACAACAGCATAGACTTCAATATGCCTTGACAAGTTTGATTCCAAAAAGTAGCAAACATGACATATTAATTATAACGCACAGCAAGTAAAATCCAGAATGCCCCACAAGCACATCCTGCGACAGTGTAAATCATAAATACAAAACAAACAAGTGAATCGCGCCATACGAAGACGAATTTAATAATCAAAATTTTATGCGAACTAGGTACCACAAAAATCTGTTTAGTATTGTTTGGCTTTCGGCTTCACTCGGAGGAATTGAAACAAATCCGTTGTGAGATAAAGTTTTTCTGGCTGTTGATAATAATAAGTGAACAAATCAATCAGAAGTACGTTTATAAATTATATAGACGGGAAGCTTTCAGATTACATACTGTGTAATCCAACAGAAGTGGGCGGAAGTTCACCTCATCTCATGAGAAGTTGCACCTGATGTTTGGAGCCCTGGAACCATGGCAGGTGGTGCCTGCTCTTGCCCATTTCTACAAATTTGAAATATGTCGCCCTAAATCACAAAGTAGCATTGAAAAATTTAATTCATATTATGTAGATCATATTCTGAAATGGAAGATGACTCATATTCACAGCCCCAAGCAAAGAACGGTAGACCCCACAAAGGCAACAGACAACAAATAACAGAGGTAACCAGGAAACAAGAACATCTCACAAGGATCGAGGGGGATGTTTACACCTCTCTTCCGACAATCGTAACATTGACCTCGGTACTCTGCAAAGCCAATAGGAGATGTATTTGATGATTATTATGATGAGGCTCCAGCTTGTTCATTATAATTAGAGACAGGATAATTAGGCAAAAACAGATCTGACTTATGAGAAGTTATAACGTTAAAACCAATTAAAACGTTTATTAGCGTTAAAAAAACGTTCTCTATTGGTGAATTATGTTAGGGCTCCTCCTAAGTTCTATCTGTTTTTGCATAACTGTCCTGTCTCTAATTAGTAATTATAATAGATGAATTTTTGATTTTCTATACCGTTTTATTCGTCTCGCATTTGTATTTGCATCAAAAGGCAGGAAGTTGGTCTAGAAAGGTGGGTGCCGGGCTTGTTAGTAGAATTTCTAAGTTCGAATCCTACTCGGAACGATTTTCTTTCTGTCCTAGTGGTTCGGACTCCACTTTAAAAACTGTCGTTCCCGTTGAGCGGTGCTTATGCACTGCTCAGAAAAATATAGTAATATATCAAATTGACTTTCCTGTTATTGGGTTCGCCTGTTGGAATTTTAACTGATTATTATTATTATTATTATTATTATTATTAAAATCAGAATATTTTCTGAGATTCTCAGATACCCCAAGAAAATTGGCTTTTGTGATACAGATACAATAAATTATAATGCATAGAAGGTAGTAGAATCTATCAAAGAAGGGTTGATCCAACCGAAGTTAACCCATCGTTGCACATTAGTGTTGCACATAATGCAACATAATTTAAAATCACCTCTAAGAATTTAAAATTTCGCATCTCTTCTCTGCTCTTTATTTAAACAATGCTACGATATATTGTCGTATAATTTTTGGGATAAAGAAGATTTTAAATTTAAAGATTATTGTAGTATTTTAATTTTGTAAAATTTGGAAATTTAGAAATTGTGTGCGACGCTTCTAGTTAAGAAAAGCCGAGATGGGGAGGAGTTTTTGAGTTGATAGGGGACTCGCAAACGACCTACGGTTTTGCGAGGTCATTGAATTTTTGCTAATGCAAAATTGAATATAAAAGTTTGAATTTTTGAAATTAGCAAAATGCTAAAATAAGTAATCGAAGAAAAGTGTTATTTCCATTTAATAAAAACTTTTTGAAAAGAAGAATTTTCAAAAGGAGTATAAATTAATTCGATTTGTTCTTTTTCAGAAATAAATGTATGATTAAAAGTTTGCAAGGCCGCGAAATAGCCGTGGTAAGATATGGCCGATTGAGCGAGCTGGGCAGTGTTGGTGAATAATCCAGCTATTATTTTTAAGTTTTGGAAACGTTTTTTCTAATATTTGGAAAACTTGTGGGTCTGATTACTCGATAACAATTTTAAATTTTTAATCGAATTATTTTGATTTTCTAACGATATTTTAAAAATCATATTATATTCTTTAATAAGAATATATGGGTAATTACCCCTAAAGGATGTACTATAATATTAATTTATAGAATAAGTAGTTTCACTAGACACAGTGTGCGCTCGCCTTTAGGAAACCGACAGTGCGATGTGCGATCATCTGTCAAATTTCTTAACCAAGTTTTTCTTGACGTAAAATTTTTACTTTATAAAAGAACATCAAATTAAATTATATGTGTAATGTTACCTAGATTATACACTACCGAATCTGAAAAACGTATACGTCAAATAAATACTTTAAAAGTTTTCAATGATAAGTGAGTTTTATATTTTAAACTTGAATTTGGTGTTTCAAGTTTTGATTGCTTTTAGTGTTACGGAAATACAAGAAGGTGCTGAATACAGTGTTACATTTAAAGCAGGGGGAAATGAATTATCCTTAGTGGTTTTATTAACCAGTGATTTTCCAAACGCAAAACCTATATTAAAAATCACTCCGGTTGTCGTACATCCTTGGGTGACAGCAGATGGAGATATTAAACTAGCTCCCGGGTTATTAAATGTATGTTGCTATCCTTACATTTTATTCATAAATTAATTTGTTGATAGTTTACAGTTCACTCAGATTTAGGTCGAGTTGTGCAAGCTATTATAAGGGAATTTGAAAGAACACCTCCACCCTTAATATCGGATCAATCTTGCAGTACTATTACATCACCAACTGTACCTAGAGGTAAGTGTACTTCTGTTTATTATATTATTTACATTATTTTATGAAATTGCTTTGTAGAAGTTGATGCAATGGGAAGAGGCAGCCCCAATTATACATATAATTACAACAACATAGCAAGTTTCTCTCCACCTACACATTCCATTAATTGTGCTCAATCAGTAGCATTTCCAGATTTAAATACACTTTCTTTAGAAGAATTAGAATTTTTAAATGAGTGCCCTGAAAGGCAGGAAGAATTTATAGAGAATTTACCTCAGGTTAAGGAAATGAATAAAGCAATAGATGATATTATTTGTAATATTGAAGAACTTGCAGGTAAAATTACTTTAGCTGCTGTAGAAAACCTCTGTTGTATACTAAACCAGTTTTATTTTAGATTACAATTTAGGCAAAGAAGATTACTTAAAGTCATTAAACAATAATGTAACAGAAAAGCTCGAAGAAGTCACCAAGTTGGCTTATGAAAACGAAAGGTTAAATTCTGTTTATCAATCCATATCTGAAAAGTATTCACCAAAAAATATAAAAGTAAGTTCTCAAAATGCAAGGTGTATTGTTCTAATTGTTTTTGTAAATTGATTAGGTGCAATTGACTGAAGCAGCTGAAAAATCAAACTCTGAATGTGAAAGAGTTGCCGATGCCTTTTTGAATGGTGACATGGATGTAGATAAATTTTTAAATACCTACATTCAAATCAGAACTTTAAGCCAAACACGTAAAACAAAGGAAGAAAAGTTATCTCAGCAGCTAAAAAATTTAGAACAAGCTGGATTTTAATTAATGTAGTATTATTTTATTTGTGATATTGAATTTTTTAAGTTTATAGTTTGAGGCAGGAATGGGTTTACTAATCTAAGATGAAATTGTGTAATTTTATAATTTGAACTTTATTTATATATAAGCTAAATAACTGATATCTATTAAAATGATGTTTACTAGTCAACTAAATGATTTTTACTAACTATCTAAAATGTCCGAGCTGGATAAGATGACAATATTTGTTTATTACGAGATATCAATTGTTTGAATTGTTGCAAATAATGGTAAAGATCAGCATTTTTGTTTCGGGCCCTTTTTACCTGGGAACAGGACCTTTCAAAGAAAATGCTTGAAGCAACTCATTTTTTTAGCACCCCTGCATCTAGAGGATACAGAGGAGTAGCATTTAGTCATCAATTTACACTAGGGGTTCCCAAACGTATTTGGCAGCGGCACACTAAAGTTACCTATTCAAAAAAATTCACTGCACCCCTAGGCATTAGCGGATCTAGCACTGAGTGGGCCTTGGTGCAAAGAGCATTCATAGGTGCTACCATAGCCTAAATTAATATATACAACAGGGAAACTTTCAATTATTGGGGTTGATTTCCCTTACGGCCTCCTCCTATCCGTGGGGACACTGCACCGAAACGACCTTACAAATTTTTCAAGAAAAATCGTCAAAAAATAGGAAATTAAATTTAATTTTTAAATAAATAATTTTTTGGCTTCAGCTGTTGATTGAAGAACTTTTCAATTAACGCTTCAGCCTAAAATTTGTGAGAATTTTTATTTTTGGAAAATTTGTCTTTATCAACTTCCTCATTATCTTCTGTTGGGGCGTGAGCACTAATGATCGATAAATTCGCTATATTTTTCTTGATTCTTTGGTATGCTAGTTTTCATTTATGGGGTTGCTTAAATTGTATTATACTGCTTTCTTCTTTATCTCTCACCATAAATCCCGTTCCGTTTCTTCCTCTCCCGAATACAACATCACATATCCATGTCATTTCCATCTGGTTTTCTATATGGCAGCAATATCTATTTCATATCTTCTCAATTCGTCTGCCACCTCATTTATCTTTTCAGTTCTTAGGAGAGTTCTGATGTTCCATGTAGCCATCTTTATTGTTTTATGTTTCCTACCTTTCCTTTTTATTTTCTTCTCATCATTAGCCGATTTCGCATTTCTCACCACATTCATTCCCATTCCTCGCCCGGTCATTCTTTTTATTCCAGCTTCCTTTTCTGGAGCATCTGCCTGGGAAGATCCAGATATTCCTTCCCTCCTCCTGATTCAGTTTTTTTATGGTCGATCTACGCAGCTTCTGATCTTTCTCTTTCACATCCCACATAATATACACTTCTTTTCCGTTCTTAATTGCTTCTCTATAATATATTGTCGTTTTAATTTCATTTCGTGGTGGTGTGAGGTCGCTGCGGAGCCAGGATTGCGGAGGAGGAAGGGTCGTGTTCTTGATATGGACTCACACTTTGACCGCCGTGCAGGAAAGTTGATAAATTTGGTTTATTATATGAGAAAGTGTAAATTCTGGATTTAATTTTGAAAGAAAAAATAAATAGTATTGATAAAAAAGTGAAGTGTTTAATTTAGAGACCATTGTTTTGAGAAGAAGGTTTTTGTTTACAATAAATTTACAGAAAAATTGGAATTGGGTTGAATAGTAGGTCACACGTGAGGTGATGCCTTACATTAGTTCTCCTCAATTTAATTTTGCTTTCTATCACCATTGCCTTTTGTGTAGGGTCTCTCAATTTGGCTAGGCTATCCGGTTATCAGTTTCTTTTCCTATTTGAAAAGCTGACATCGGTCCCCTCCAAGAGAGAAGAATCAAAACTACAGGCGGCGGAGATGCAGTTCCTAAGAAGAACCAAAGGATGCACAAGACTGGACCAAATAAGAAATAAGGACATTCGGACCGAATTACAAATCTTCTCGGTGAAGGAAAAAATCTCAGAATAGAGAAAATTGGAGAGGACACCTGAATAGAATGGAAAACAAAAGGATACCAAAAAAGATGCTTTCTTATAGTCCAAAAGGCAAGAGGGATGTTGGACGCCCTAGAAAGCGATGGCGAGACTTGTGAAGTCGGAACAGGGCAGCAATGCCTAAACCCGGAAAGGAAGAAGAAGACAGGTACAAATATTTTAGACTATTTTTGAATTCAAAATGTATCCAACCCCCCCCCCCCCCAGTGATTTATTAAAATATCTCATAAACTATGTTGGTATAAATACTATTGAGATCTATTATTCTATGGTATAAACGAAGATTGTAATTGCTAATTACAATCCCTGATAGTAATCGAGTTTCTATACTGCCGTCATATCTAAGACCACAGTAACTGCAAAATTAAAAAAAAAAATTATTGCGACATATTATCCTGGATATCAAATAGTTTAAAACTAAAATGGAGTAAATATTTACTTTATAACTAATATTTATTCCATTTTAGTTTCAAAAAGTAAGAATATTTGCTATCCAGGATATGACGCAATAATATCATTTTCAAATTTTTTTTTCATTTGTAGTTACTGTGGTCTTATTAGATACGATGGCAGTAAGCAAAAAATATTATTTTATGATGAGCATAATTTAAAAAAAACCAATTTTTTAACTCGATAAGCGTGGGAGTAATTTACATCTAGTCTGTTTTTTTAAAGAAACGAGTAAAAAATTTCTATTCCACATGGAGAACTTGAATGTTAACCAATGAAATTGTTTGAAATTTAATTCCAACTTTGAATAGGGTTCAACCAATGGTTCAACCTTGCTTGAAATTTAATTTCCACCAATTTCATTGGTTAACATTCACGTTATCCACGTGTAATAGGAATATTTTACTCGTTTCTTAAAAAAAACAGACTATAATTAGAATACCAGGGTTATCTTTAACTAAAAAAAAGTACAAAAATTCAACATTTTCAACAATTTATTTTGCAATGATTAGATATCTAAATATATAATTTATTATAAAAATATTGTGAGGAAATTCTAGAACTACAAAAAAGCTTTTAAAATATGTGCCAACTAAAACTTGACTATTTAAAATTGCAAGAACTTAGATCACTAAAAATTACTGTATAAAAATTTAAATAAGCTTAATCGCATTAGCAAAGTTATCATTGAATGAAAATATGCTTACAAACGTTTGTCACAGAAATTAAAATTTATAATACAGATTACAAGTAGGTAACTAAAAGTTTAAGTTAAAGCTAATCAGGCCACTATCCGTAGCTCCTGGTTTTTGATATTCACCAACTTTCTTTTCGAAGAAATTTGTCTTACCCTCAACAGATATCTTTGTCATAAAATCAAATGGATTGGTAGAATTATAAACTTTCTCGCATCCCAAATCCAACAACAAACGATCTGCGACAAATTCAATATATTGTGACATTAAATCGACATTCATTCCAATCAGAGTAACAGGAAGAGCATCCAGTAGGAAGTCCTTTTCAATTTTAACAGCGTCGCAAATAATACTGGTAACCCTTTCTTTGGATGGTTTCTGTACAATATGTTTAAACATCAGACATGCAAAGTCGCAATGAAGTCCTTCGTCTCTTGAAATAAGCTCATTTGAAAATGTAAGGCCTGGCATTTTTCCACGTTTCTTAAGCCAGAAAATAGAAGCAAAACTACCCGAAAAGAAAATACCTTCTACTGCAGCAAAGGCTATAACACGTTCAGGAAACGTAGCTTCATCGTTTGCAATCCACTGTAAAGCCCACTCTGCCTTTCGGGCCACGCAAGGCAAAGTTTCGATAGCATTAAACAGACGATCCTTTTCTTTAGGATCGCTGATGAAAGTTTCAATTAATGTGCTGTACATTTCGGAATGAATGTTTTCGATTGCAATTTGGAAACCGTAAAAACATCTGGCTTCTGTGACCTGCACTTCTTGACTAAAACGTTCGACCAAGTTTTCGTTAACAATACCATCTGATGCGGCAAAAAATGCCAGGATATGTGAAATAAAAAATCGTTCGTCCTTACTCATATTGTTCCAATCTTGTAAATCTTTCGACAAGTCAACCTCACCGACAGACCAAAACGATGCCTCGGCTGTTTTGTACCTTTGCCATATATCTGGATACTCGATTGGGAAAATGACGAAACGACGTGGATTATCACGTAACAGGGGCTCCAACTGAGGGTCGAATTTGGCTACAGCTTTTTCATCTTTGGTAAAATTGGTTTTCTGTTTTGAAGGTGATTTTTTTATGTTGGCTCGATTTTCAGATAAAACGATATTGCTTGAGTTTAAGGTTACATCGTCGTTTTCTTTGTTATTGAAATTCATTGCAAATTATTTTTTTGGTTCTATAAATAATGAAATCTTACTAATTAACATGGTACACAATGAAACCTGTAACTCACCTTGTAGTAAATTTATAAAATTATATGAAAAACAAGCTGTTTCACTTATAATAAAACGTTAGCGTTTGCACGGGCTAAAAATTACGTAGAATTGCAGGGTGTTCGTACACTAAAATACCGCCAATTTGAATGTTTTTTTAAAGCGCATGTTGAGTTCGTTATATTGGCGCGGAATCGACGGTTATGTTGTTAGGCATCGCCAGCTACCGTCCAATAGTTAAACTAACTAAATAATTCAAGTTTCTGTATACAGGATCTTTCAAGATTTGAAGGGCACAGTAGAATTAAAAGATTGGAATCACGAATTCCCTTTTTTCTTTAGTGAGTAACTTCACAATTACATTTTTGGACTGCCAATTCACAGTTATCAAGTTATCATAATATTAAAATGCAATTTCAGTAATCCGAACTAAAAATTCGGATTAGGTACTGATGATGAATTCAGATTATTTTGATCAAACTGTTTTTGGAATTACACATCAGTAATTTTTTGTACAGCAATTGAATTAACAAGCAATGTAACAGGGTGCCTCAATTTAGATGCTTCTTATGGGGAAATCGGTAACTTTAGGAAATGATCAAAAAATGGATGGCGCATCCTCGATCTCTTTTTTTGAGAAAAACTCAATGGCGAAAACCGGAATTCGCTATATTTTGTTTTTGTTTTCGAGTTATAGCCAAAAGTTCAATTATTGGAATTTTCGATAAAAAATGTCGATATCTCAGTTGTGTTTGAAGTTACCAAAAAAGTGTTAACACTTTCTTCAAACACTTTTTTAAGGGCAACAAAATGGGCTAAAGATATTTTAAATATCTAATTTAATTTTCGAGTTACAATAATATAAAATTGTGTTTTTTTAAATAGAATCTTTTTTGCGCACCTTTTTGATTTTAAATAAACGGGTTTTCTTTTAAATTTAAAATTCTTTATTTAATTTTTTTTATTTTAACCCTATCTCGCCCATATTTGCTCCCAGCAACATGCCTCGACCGGTGGATCATGCCGCTCTTAGAAATGTACCGCCCTGGGCGGTCTGTACCCCCTAGATACGCTATTATATTTATATATACTAGAACGTTAAAATCCAAAACTATTAAAAGATTTATTCCAAAACGTTTCTTTTCTCAGTGTATAACCATATACTTTTGCTTACCAGCAAATGTATTAATTATTTTGTATAATAATATTGTAACATTTCCAATATTAGTCGTCAATTTAACGTGGGTCGAATAATAATTTTTAATTATTATCAACTTTGCCACATTATTGCTATAAAAATAATCATTACTTTAGTGGATAACAATAATCAAATACATTTTTACCTATTTATCGCTCAAACGACAGATTATAAACGAATAATTTTCAAATATTGCCTTTTATTTTAATATATTTTTCTAAAGTTGTGCTGCAATAATGAATCGTTGGTTAGGTAAAGTTGCAATTGTCACAGGAGCCAGTGCAGGAATTGGAGCTCAAATTACTGAACAGCTAATAGATCATGGTTTGATGGTAAGCTATAATGGTAACTAACAGAATTTTTACTAAAATTTAAACAAAATCAGGTGGTCGGTTTAGCACGCCGGAAAGAAAAATTAGCAGAACTCGAAAAGAAATGCAGAGGTAAAAAGGGACAGTTTCATTATTTCGTAACTGATATTAGTAAAGAAGAAGATATCGTGAAAGCTTCTCAGTGGGTTAAACAAAATGTTGGAGTGGTAAACATACTTGTTAATAATGCAGGAATTAATCGATTTTCATCTTTGATGGAAGGAAATAGTAAACACATAAAAGAAATTTTGGATACCAATGTTTTTGGACTGTGCATTGCAACGCGAGAAGCTCTCAAAGAAATGCAAAGTAATAAGGTAGATGGGCATATCATTCACATTAATAGCATATTCGGTCATAAAGTCGTGAGAAACGATTCCTCTAATGTCTATCCTGCATCTAAATTTGCAGTTACAGCGTTAACCGAAACATTAAGAAATGAATTATCTTTAATTGGAAGCAAAATAAAAATTTCGGTAAGTTTTGCTCAATAAGTTTATCTTAATAATCTACGTAAATTTTCTTTTAAGAGTATCAGTCCTGGATACGTTCAAACAGAGATTATAGACACTGCTATGAAGAATACTGTTGGTTATTCTGAAGAGGATGTCAAGGCCAAACAAATAAAAGACTATTTAAAAATTGCACCTGCTTTGCATCCAAAGGACGTTGCTGATGCTTTAATTTACATTTTATCAACACCTCCTCACGTTCAAGTAAGATTCTTGATTTTTTTTTAGAGTTTTGGACATATGAATTTCTTCCAAAGGCATTTACTTTTGTGTGAAATATTTCGCGAGTTTATATCATTTTTGCTTATTATCTCAGGAAACCAGAAGTTACAGTTATTGCTATGGATGGGAGGAATTTGAAGTATTTTCAAAATTTTATAGAATTATAATAAAATAAACCAAATCAACTCTTGGTTTCCATTGGGGTTCCTTATAACCCTCAATTATTTTTTTATTCAAAAAATTTTATCACTGTATTTTTCCAGATTCATGATTTAATTATTAAACCTGTTGGGGAACCTTTTTAATGTAATGGAAAACAGCAGTAATTGGATTCAGTAGTCTATCAGTTTTTGGATGTGGTCGAATTTTCAAACCTTAAAATTGATGGAATCGAAAATAAAGCTTGTGCTGTTCATTTTAAATTCTTTTCGTTTTCCTTGTTTAATGTAAATATTTTTTTTATCGTATATCCGATTTTCTACTTCTATTATAGTTGCTAATAATGTAATGCATGTTGAATATTTGTTTTAGGGCATATTAAATGATAATAAATTAATGTTACATGAAATTATAACCTGTTCTTTTATTTCAACATAAACTCTTTCCAATCCAGATATTGGTATTATTTAATTCAACATTATATCCCAGACAAATTATCCCATTAATTTCATAACGACCTTAATTAAATTGTATTTCTTTCATTTTCACAACCCAATTTTAAAAATTACAACTACCAATATTACTACGACATTTTAAAACTTAAAATAAACAGAAGCTGTGAGAGAAGAAAAAAACATATAAACAGATGATATATGAGAGAAATGAAGCAGATCGCAAAAAATTGTATGAAACCTAAAAACGTGAATAGGAGGAAATTAAAAAAGGAAAGTAAATGTGAATAAAGATTAAGAGAGCAATGAATGAATTATTTTGATTATGACGAAAAGGTAGAGAAAGACACAGGAAAAGGAGAAAATTAGTGAAAGGATTAACAAAATTAAAATGTTAACAAATATCGAGATTAGATGACAATAAACTTAGAGATTCAATAATATGTAAAGAAATAACAGAACAACTTGAAGAAATATTGGCACCGGATAAAAATGGGCAAGAAACTCTTCACATAAAATGGAAGAAATTAAAAAATGCCATTCAGTAAATACAAGACTCAAAGCTGAAGCTAAGAGGAAGAATGAAAAAAACAGAAATGGATAACTGATGAGATACTAGAAATGATGGATTTGAGAAGAGAATATATTAATCGAAATGAAATGGAATAAAAGAAGATAAATACATAGATTAGAAGACATATAAGACAGGCAAAGGCAGCATGGCACGCGCAGGAATGCGCAGAAATCGAACGATATGACAAAATATATGATATATTTAACATGCACAAGAAAATCAGAGAAGTTGGATTGAGACAAAAGAATATCCCGGGGAAGTTAGAAGACAAAGATGGTAAATTCATAATAGATGTAGATGAAAAGCTGAAAAGATGGAAGGAATACATTCTGGAACTTTTTGATGATAACAGAGCGGAGGAAAACGATACGATTGACGATGCAGAAACCGGCCCGCATATTACAATTGATGAAGTTATGAAGGCACTCAAAATGACGAAGAGTGGGAAAGCACCTGGCCCGGACGAAATAGCAGCTGAGACATTGAAACTTATGGGAGAAAATGGAGTAAGAGAACCAACAGAGATTTGTAACATTATATTATGACACAGGAAATATTTTACCTGAATGGCTAAAGTCCACCTTTATTACAATACCTAAAAAGACCAAAGCATCAAAATGCAGTGACTATCGCACCATAAGTTTAATGAGACATGTACTAAAGATATTCCTAAGAATAATACACGGAAGAATTTACCAAACAATTGAAGAGAAAATCGGGGATACTCAGTTCGGCTTTCGAAAGGGTCTCGGAACGCGAGAGGCGCTTTTTGGTATGCAAGTGCTCATACAGTGATATCGAGACGTAAACTGCGACGTTTATGCATGGCTAATAGATTTTGAAAAAGCGTTTGATACAATAAAGCACGAAAAGTTAATACAAATCCTGAAAACAACAGGTATTGATGAAAAAGATATCCGCATCATAGGAACTCCGTATTGGAGACAAAAGGCGGCGGTTAGGGTGGAGAAACAATTGACAGAAGAAATAGAGATAAGAAGAGGAGTACGTCAAAGATGTATCCTATCTCCGTTACTGTTTAACTTATATTCAGAACATATTTTTAGAGAAGCACTCCAAGATATAGAAGTGGGAATAAATATAAATGGAAGAAAACTCAACAATATAAGATATGCAGACGATACTGTTCTTTTGGCATCAGACAGTCGAGATCTTCAATGTCTAATAGATAGAATGGTTGAGGCTTGTAATCAATACGGATTAAAGTTAAATATAAACAAGACGAAGTATGTATATTATGATCATAAGCAAGGATAATCTAGCTCAAGACGAAGGCTTATATGTCCGAGAAATAGCATTGAAAAGAGTCCCTAGAGCGGTATACCTCGGATGTAACATAAATGAAAATTGGGACCCTTCTGTTGAAGTTAAAATACGCATCGAAAAAGCCCGTGCAACATTTCTGCGCATGAAGAAACTGTTTTGCGGTCATGATCTGGAGTTGGGTCTTCGGGTACGGATGATGAGGTGCTACGTTTTCCCTGTTCTCCTATATGGAGTGGAAGCATGGACAGTCACCGAGGCAACTCTTAACCGGGTAAAAGCATTTGAGATGTGGGTATATAGACGGATGCTCAAGATTAGTTGGGTGGACAGGGTTACCAACAGAGAAGTATTAAAACGCATGAAAAAAGATATGGAACTAACAACAACTATTAAGCGGCGGAAACTTGAGTATTTCGGATACATCATGCGACAGACTGAGAGATACGGGATATTGCACTTAATTATTCAAGGGAAGATTGATGGCAGACGAGGCCCCGGTAGAAGAAGAACCTCCTGGTTAAAAAACCTGAGACATTGGTTTGGACAGTCCTCAGTGCAGCTTTTTAGATCGGTGGTCAACAAGATCATGATAGCCAATATGGTAGCCAACATGGTCGCCAACGATCGATAACGGTCACGGCACACGAAGAAGAAGAAGAAAATGTTAAAGTGTCTTTTGGAACATCTTATTGACTGCTTTTGGAGGTAGATTTAAAACGATTTTAATTTTGTGATCTTTTTTATATAACTTATTTATAGCTATTTGGGCAACTTTGTGAGGAAAATTACAATATCTTCAAATTGAACCTGAAAGTTTAAGTAAGAACAGGACACTGGACCAAATCCGTAATGATGATGATTTTTGGTCGAGGCATTTTTCGCTCCTACTTTTTAAAATTTTAAATTTTCACTGTTTGAATTTAAATTTTTTTGTTTTTAATAAATTTGACGCTGAGAATATAATCCACTATTGAGGTTTTTCAAAAATGTTATATAGAAAGATATTAAAAATATAATAATAAAAAAGGATCAAGGGAATATAGGAAAGAAAGGAAGACAACACCTCAAAGTCATTGTGAACGCTGCTTAAGATATACATATTTGCAAAAGGAGGTGCAAAATGTAATTTTGTGCTGTTATATTTATCATAAGACTGCTAATGATTTGAAGCTAATTTCCCAAACTTAATTTACGATTTTTTAAAGGGGATGGACTCAAAATTAAAAATTTAAAATAAAATTATAAAAATATATTTGTTTCAAAAAAACCTTACAGTATGTGTACAAGTAGATGGTTATATCACAAACAATAATAATCTATAATTTTATTTAAAATTCATAAAATCTTCACTCTTGTTTGACACATAAATTAAGAACAGAGCTTGTAAGATCAATTATTAGATTATTACAAAATACAGGTAATATAGTATTGACTATATTGACTAGATTTTACTTGCTTTGCTCTATTATTTGGAATTGGACGATTTTCTTTTATCAAGAGACTACTGTGGTATAGGGCAATTAAAATATTTGCTTTTTAAGTATCTTATAGCACGAAAGTATGGTTACTATGTAAATGTTATCACATCCTGTACTACTTTTACATTAAAACATATACATAAACAAAGCAATATCAATATTTACACTCATATTTACATAAATATGTGATTTAAAGCAACTGTTCATAAAATATTTTAGCAACCCAGAAACGAATGTAAAAAATAATTTTATTACTTCTCTAATTTGGTATAAACGTTTGGTACAAAAAAATTACTGTTAATAATATTCCACTCATAGATTTTCTCATATTTGCACTTAAAAATTGTTTCAGTCTTCAGTTTTATTTTTTCAAAAAACAACCTGTAGTAATTAACTAGGAGGCCCAATTGCCGCTGGTGCTGGAACAGTTATAGTTTGTACGCTTGCAACTCCAAAGGCAGAAATGAAAACGTTTATGACTGTAACCAAGAATATTCCAATTACTGTGAAATTGTTGATTTTGTTTGCGATGCATATTTCTCTGTCATCTTTGACATTGTAACGAGAATTCCAAATTAAACCGACTCCAATAGCAACCTGAAAATATAAAGAAAGGGAATTAGTCGCCAAATTCTAATCTAATAATTCTACAAAGTTTATAAAATTGTATCTAAGATTTCTAGTAGGATAAAAATAAAACCAATAAACATTTCCGACTAGACTAAAAATAACTTCTTTTAAGAAGGTGTCAATGAATTTGAAATGTTATTTATAGAGAAAAGCAAATAGTTTTAAATGTATAGGTACTCACTTGAAACATTAAGCTAATTGAAATTAAAACAATTCCAGAATAATAAAATGGATGTGTTTCACTATCTAAAACGTATCTCAGTTGGTTAGCATTTGCAGAAAATAGAGCCAAATCCATCATTCCTTGAGCTAAAGTCTTCTTATGTTGATAAACATTAACATCGGGAATACTTTCTGCTAAATCAGGAAGCGCCCCTAACTCAAAATCTGGAAATGGTGCATCATCCCGACTAGTTGGCGATAGTGGCCTGTTTGAAATGGAATGCGGAGTGGTTCGATGCAAGTTTCGTCCTCGATCAGATTCATCTCCATCCATAGGATTTAATGAATTTGTGCCATTTTCAGAATTTTCTACTGGAATAGTTAGACCATCTTCATTAGCACGATTTGATAAAAAAACATCATCCCCTGTTGGGCGAGAATTTTTAATTTCTGATTCATTTAAGTCCATCTCTGGATTGGCAAGTGGTGGTAGATTCGAATCAATTAATGGTATTGACTCTATTTCTGGATTGTTTGTACTGCGACGATTTCGAAATAATTCTGAATTTCTTGGATTCAAGTATGTACCATTCAAGTTATTTGAATGGTTACTGTTGTAACTGTCATTACTGTGTGGAGTTGGAGCAGTCGACCTTGGGGTGTTGTTTGGTTGGGTTGGACGAGGTGAAGCGCTCATAGTTAATTTATACAAAACTCGTTAAAAAAGTAAAACAGAACTTGCTTTGTGCAGTAAATAAATATTCACTCAGTTCGTATTAGACACACTGACGCCACTTGTATTGATTTTATATTTAAATATAGGTAGTTATTCACAAACTATGTAATTTGATAACAATGCACTTTTAAAAAAATCAACAAATGAATTTGTTTCACTTTAAATTGAAAATTTATAAATCACTACTGGTTAAACTACCTCACCATTTGAAAGTTAAGAACGAATGCGCGAGATTCACGTAACTGATTTTATATATACTAGGCATGGGAACTTTGGATTTACCTAACAACAAACGAAATTCTAATGATTCATATTTAGCGGATCCGAATGTGTTGGTGTTTACTACAATAAGTCTGGCAGAAAAACCGTGTTCTAGTTCAACATAAATGTAAAAATAGATAAAACTGCGCTTCTGCTTATTATCATTCACGATTACTGTTTCCATGTTAGTTAAACACAACATAATTAAACCACTTTTTTCTACTAATTAAGTACTCACATAAATTTAAATGTTAACTCCAAGACGAAGAAAAATTAAGAATCTATTGTACATAGGTAATTTAAATATTTAAAAATAGGAGATGATCGAGATTTTATAATTTAGGAAATTTTGGTACTTTAATTGGTTCAGAATTGATAATTATTTTCAGCTTACTTGTTAATTTGGGTAACCTAAAAATAAGTCTTACTTATTGCGCAATTTAACAAACAACAATTTAACATTATTTGCTGATAAATAAAATTACTATTATTTTTTACTTTATTTTTAAATAGGGAGATATAAATGTGAAGTTTTCTTTGTTTATTAATATAAATAGTTATAATTTTAAATTGTTTTTAAACAAAAAATACATCTATGCATACCATAATATTTAAATATTATATTATGGTAAATTTGAAGATTAATAAACTCGCAAATTCAAGGGCATTTACTTTTGTGATTGCAATAAGTAGTTAAAATTACTAATAATGTGTAATTCATATGTGCGTATTCATATAATTCGTATAAGTAAAATTACCTTCGGAAAAAACATGCTGTCAACATAACAGAAAACTTCATTAACCAAATTTCGGCACTACTACGGGAATTCCAATTTCAGCAACTACTTCCAATTTGATTATGGAATTTTAGAAGATCATTATTGCATCGCTTCAAATTGAACTGCCATTTTACCAACGAAAGCTTCTATGTACAATAAGGACACACAAAAAATGATCGATTTTAAAATTTTTTTTTCAAAGGTCTGAAAATTTGCTATTTTTCCAGATATCAAAATTTCCTCTCGTCGAACTATACTGCCCTGCTTAGTTAAATAGTCCTAAGTGCGATTTGCTTATTCAAATTAATTCAAAGTAAATTCGCACTTATAGGACTATTTAACTAAGCAGGGTAGTATAGTCATGGGTATGTAGTACTTTGTAAATATTTTTGAAATTTTTATTTCAAACTAACCATATGGTCGAATTTCTGTCAACCAGTCACTCACCTTTTTTTTTGAAGAACAAATTTTCGCGTCCTGTACACCCTGTATGTGGACTTCAAACAAGCAAAAAAAAATTTTTAATGTATATAATATAATCAATAAAATATATTATGGAAAATTTGAAAAAGATTCGCTTTGTACTTTTTCTGTAAAAAATTTCCTAAAATACTTCTCTTTTTCGACCTGTTACAGTGTTTCCCCCCCCCTTAATAATAGGTACATTCAAAAATTTCAATAATTTGACAAGTTAGGCAAAATCAAATGTAAGGCTATGCGCAGAGTGGAGCCTGCTCGCCGAAACCTGCTTGCCTGCTTGAATGTTTTTATTGAAATACGAGCTTCGTTTGTCCTCAATTACGTTAATTAATATAATATAATTAATAATATAATAAGTAATACATGAATTAATGTAATCGAGGACAAACGAAGCTCGTATTCCAGCTTCCACCAGCTTCCACTAACACAGTGGAAGCTGGTCGCCGAATCCTGCTTACCCGCTTGAATGTTTTTATTGAACTACGAGCTTCGTTTGTCCTCGATTACATTAATTCATGTATTACTATTATATTTTTAATTATATTATATTAATTAACGTAATTGAGGACAAACAAAGCTCGTATTTCAATAAAAACATTCAAGCGGGTAAGCAAGTTTCGGCGACCAGCTTCCACTGTGTTTCTACCGTAACACTGGATTGAGGCGTGCAAGCGAAAGTCAGTTGGGTTGTTTAGGTGAAATAGTTTGTTGTCTTGATTAATTTGATTTCTCGCATTCTTCTGTTGTTATTTCTACGAAAGACTCTGCAAGGTGTGTTTTCCTGATGAGTTTTCGAATTCGCCACTTGGGAAAATGATGTTCAAAATATGAATTTCTCCTCATTTCTGAACAACTATGAAACCCATAAAAAATAATTTTAATGATAAATTACTACATATTTAATGGTAATCACCTGTGTTGTTCTTAACACCACAAATCGAAATCCAAAAACGTAAGGAAAGTTGGTGTAAGGAAATAGTAATAACAAATTTTTCTTTTGATTCTATTCTTAAAATTTATTGAAAAATAATAATTAGCATTATCTTCTTCATTCCAAGCAAGTGCAAATAATATTATAAATTGTGCCAGTAAAATTGATCATTTTATGACCAATATGGTGCAAATAGTATTAATCTAACACAAAAACAGAAATTAAAATCATGCAGTATTCGACAAAGTTAATTTGATTGAGAGAAATTCACATCTAAAAGTCTCAACCTATTGCTGTACTTGTATGTTCAAGCAACAGTTGAGGGGCGCATTGCATAGTTTCATTCCTGGTGCTGGTATTATAGTATATCTACAACACGGTGTACTGCTACATTTGACTGTAACTCCAGCGGGAGGGCCAGTACCCATTGGTAAGTTGCAGTTCTCTCCCTCTGAAAATAATTATGCGGTAATTTAGGATACATGTAATTTTTTATTAATTTAATGGCCAACACTGGGTCGGAGAAATTTTCTCTAATTCTATAAAGTCAGAGAATAAAATTTTAAACCTGCCCAGCGATCCCTTAAAAGGTACATAAACGTCTAGTAATTATTTTTCTGGTCGCAAAAATCAGTCATGGCGTTATTAGGTGTTATTTATAATTGTACTGATTTAGGGGTGACTTGTCATCCCTATTCTAATGGACTGATACAAATATATTACTACTAGTAGAATGAATTTTATCTTTAGTGACTGCGGCACTTCGCAGTTAATGTGGAGGGAGAACGCATGACACCCAATTCCACCAATTGACATTTGGCATATACGTTTTTGCGCATTAGCTACTCACAGTCACTACGGAAAAACAAGTTCTACTACTTTTTTCAAAGAAAACTTTTCTATCTGAACTGATCTGACTCAAATGTATTCTTTGACAGTAGCTTAATAATATATTTAACGACATTTTTGTTTTCACTAGTCATTTGAAAACCCTGCTATGTCATTTTATCGTCATATGTCATTTTAGGTATAAATCCCTTTTATAAAGCTTTTAATTAATGAAAAAATGACAGTTTTGCAATAAAAAGCTTTTTAATTAACATTTTTATAATTAAAAATAGTTTATACATACCTTTATGCATAAATACCACATGGAACAAACTTAAAACAACGATAGAAATTAGTAAAAATTTCATTTTGAAATTAAAATGTTTGGTTGAATGAAATGTGCCTTACTGAAAGCAGAGTGAATTCGTTTCGTCAAATTTTCGTTTTTATAGTCAAGGTTTATCAGAAATATTATAATTTATTAAATTATTACTTGTTTAAAATAATGAAAGCAATAAAATAGTATCTTAAATTGATTTGCAAAATATGAAATCATTTGCATTTAGGCTAGGTGCAAGCGTTTTGCATAATTGTGGCAATGCTTGTCATAACTTTACGAATTTTTATCAGAGTAGCCTTACAAAAAATAAACAATTATGAAAAAATACAAGATATGAAATTGAATAATTCATAATGTATGCATATGTTATAGCAAGTACAGAAATATTCTAGATTTATATATAACTACCTGGATACCCTGCTTTGCCCAGGTTGGAAAACCAATAATTATTAATGGGCCTATTGTGATAATAACCTCTATAACTCTATAAAACTTATAGAAAATAAGCTATAGTGCTTTATAGCTCTTCTTGTTATAGATGTTGCAGTTAAAACCCGAAATCAGTTAAAACCCGAATTAACTAGTAAATTCTAGTTTTAATTAACTTCTTTAGTAAATTCTAGTTTTAACTGGTTTAATTTTAGTTTAAACTAGAATTAACTGATTTCTAATAAATCTTTTTAGGGCCAGTTTATCCACCTCTAGTTTATCTGTCAGATAAATTTACTTGGGACACTAAAAAAAATAAATTTTAAAGGCCATAAAAGCCTTTTAAAAGGTCTTTTAAAAATTTTACTTGTCAGATAAATTTACTTGGGACACTAACTAGAGATTGATAAACTGGACCTTAGTAAATTCTAGTTTTAACTGATATAAGTTTAGGTAAAACTAGAATTAACTGATTGGTGTTGGTAAATTTGGAATATATCACAACTAGATTATTATAAACAACGTTTAAAGTAAAATTAGACGTAATTAAATAAAAATGCAAATTCTTTATACTTTTACAGGGGAGGCCAAATATATTTGTGTTTTGGATTGAAAAAAATAGAAGGAAACACGATAATTTAGAATTTTCTTGTATCTCATATTTTAAATTTAAAATAAAAATTTCAAAATCGTTTGCATTTTGTACTTCAAATACCCGAAATACATTTCAAATTTGAATTTTCTATAGGTGTTATAATTTTTGTAAACAATTATTTTTAATAATATCTAATATTTAATTTTAATAATTAGTACAAGTATCACACGGCCTTTACCATAATATAAAAAGAAATGAAAAAATTTATTAAACAATAATAATTATAGTTATCAACAAAAATTTTAAAAAAATTTAAAAATTATAACAAGTGAAATCGTAACTGGAAAATTCAAATTTTGTATTTGAAATGTATTTTGAAAGATGTATTTCGGGTACTTTGAAGTACAAATTGTAAACGATTTAGACATTTTTATTTTAAATTCAAAATATGAGATACAAGAAAATTCTAAATTATCGTGTGTTTCCTTCCATTTCTTTTAAAGCTATAACAAATTAGCATTTTTATTTAATTACGTCTACTTTTACTTTAAATCTAGTTGTAACGGCGATAGATCGCGAATTTACTAATACCAAACAGTTAATTCTAGTTTTAACTAAATTTATATCAGTTAAAACTAGAATTTACTAAAAAGATTTATTTGAAATCAGTTAATTCTAGTATTAACTAAAATTAAACCAGTTAAACTAGAATTTACTATGGAGGTTAGTTAAAACTAGAATTTATAGTTAATTCGATTTTTAACTGAGTTTTAACTGTAACATAGACATCGACAAATTGCTATTCAGATATCCATTCTGTAAGGAGAGTATATTATAAGAACTTTCTTATAGTGTTATATTTATAATAATGTTCTAATAATTTTATCTTGAAGTTGGGTAACAATAACAGTGGTGTGAAGAAGTAAATGGACAACTGTGATTGGTTATTCAGAGTAACATTTTTCCTTAACGACAAGACGGAGCTAATGTGCAGAAACGGAAATTCGTCGGGTCGAGTCTATGTTGGTGTCAATTGGTGGAATTACTGTGCAGAAATTTGGCTCCGCCTAGTCACTAAGGAAAAATTTCAGTTTAATACATTCTAACATCATTTTCTAGTTATAATAAAGAATTGAATATTATGAATATTCGAAACATCACCCCCATTAACATTAACATTTCCTATAGGCACCAAATGAAAAAGAAAAAATTGCGTAAAAGCAAAAAAGTTATTCAAAGTTTTAAAAATCATCAAAAACACAATTTTTTTGAATTTAATAGCAAACCATATAATTTTAAATATCAAACCAATAAAATTGGCCTTTCCACAGGAATACTTCGAATGAATCTCACGCCTAAATTAATAATCTTTTAGATAACATAGGTACCATGATCTTGAAAACTGTTTTGTAGAGCAATTTTTTGTAGAGTCTATAAAAAAGTTAATTTTACTTAGTTTTTGAAGCGTAAATAACGATAAATTGAAATGTACAATATTTTTTATTAAATTTTGAGGTTTTTTTTTAATAAATCTGCCGGAGCGCTTGAGTAGTACTAAAAACATCTAATTTTTACTTTTTATATTATTTGATATTGAACTATCAAGTTTTTGTGTATTCTAAGATCTCTTTCGAGGTTACATTCCAAAAGCACTGATCTAGAAATAATAACTTTATTGATAACCTTTATTATTTAATTCTTTGTGCTAACAGAAAATGTGATTTATTATAAGTACCTAACTTTATAATTTTTTTTGAATGTATTTCAAGTTAGTTTCAATATTATTATTTGTCAATACTTATGCTGACGATTTTGTAATAAAATTTTTTATAAGAAACAATCATATATTTATTACAAGAAAACGGAAGCAATGAAAAGGATGTAATAATAAGTATTATTAATCATAATGATAAACTTAATTGCATCAATCTTGCTAATATCATAAGAAATTGCATGCAAATAAATGAATTTTGTATCATCTACTTTATATAAATAAATATAAATGACATTATATTGTGGTAATAACTAATACATAATATAATAACTTATAATATAATATATTATTATACTAATAATTATATTATACTTTTAATAATTATAAGGAAATAATAACTTTCCATTTTGTTATGGGATCATTTCTCCCTTTATCCCATGTCATCAAGATTTCCTAAGTGACCCTGCAACAACATTAATTAATTCTTTAATAAATATTCATTTAGATTTTTCTTCTAACAACAATACAAAATTTAAAATCGCATAAATTTATATGAATAAATTTAGGAAACTGATAATATATTTTAAACTATCTTGTAAAATAAAAAACCTATATGTCTTAAAACCTTTCTAAATTTGCAATAAAAAATACAAATTTGGTCAACTTCCTTATCACACCACAATATTTTAAGTGGAAATTGTAAAACAATGGAAAAGTTTTATGATTAAAGCAGTAGCTTTACGGTTGTAGTATTTAGTCATTGCTACCGCATGTGGTCAAATTTAAATAATTATTAGGAAACATCGTTGTTATCAATAACCTTGACGTTTTAAAAATCGGATAGTAAATGTTCTTCCTGTCTATTCAGAATTTTCAACGTTTCAAGAATTATTAAATGTTTTAAATAAATACATGCAAAAATTATGTAAGGAAATGGAGGCATATCATGGTATAAGATTGTCATGGAAAAATCTTTTAATAAAATAAGCACTTTTAAATTATAACAAAATAAATTTAATAGCTTATGAACCAATAATAAAAGGAACTTTTAAAATTTTAAAAATAATTAATGGTATTATAAGAAATAATTAAAAGGCATCATTGTTATATGGTTTCTAATTTATTATCGCAAAGTAGCATAAAATACTATGGTATATACTAAAATCAACATTTGCGCAACTTGTTTACAAGATTTTAAGTTATTGACCGAATTATGATTTTTATTAATGAAATACCCTGTATATTATAGAAAACTGAATATTCCGCAAACAGTTGAACAAATAATAATGTACATGGTATGAGCACAATAATTATGCTAGTATGTACTAACTTGTAATATTGCATTCGTTATCGCGGAATGCATTTGCCCCACAAGGATTAATTATAATTATCTATGAATTCAATGACATATTGCATCTATGCATCTATGCATTAATTGTAATCAGGAAAAGTTACACAAAATTATGAATGTTGTCATCATTATATTCAAAAAGCATGAAATAGTTTTTATTTAATTTACTTATTTTATATAAAATTCTTCAACGGAAGCTTTCCATTGCCATTGATTGACGAATTATTGAGTTATGCCTTACGTGCCACTGTAACCTTCATTTGCATGCATGATGAATCTGCATCCATGGAAACGGTAACTCGTATCAAAAGAATCCTAAAGACCATTTTTGTTTAAAAATTAATTATAAATTTATTTGCAGTAAGTTATCAATTTTGCCAGATAATTCAATCACTTTCTAAATAGGATAAACTATAATTCCAGGGGAGTAGTTTTGCTCGTGGAGGTGGTGGAGAGCGTGGCAATATAATATTGTCATACATTTTTCCCACTATGGAAAATTCGAAAATAGAAATACTGAGAAAGATTATAGACGCCATAAGATTTATTAGCTCTATCGGAGTTTGAAAGAAAGCTGACAATAACCAATCAGATTAAAGTATTTTCTTCTATCCTTTTCTATGATTTACATTACAATTATTGTTACAATTACTGATAACGTACTTAATTTAATTACTCTAATTATTACACGTTCCAATGTCCTGTAGATATCTTGCTTACCGATAGCGAAGATACGGATCTACTGGTATATGTCTGACTATCGTCTGTTACATTTATCCAAACCATTAAAGCAATTATTGAGTCATCCACCAAAATAAACTGTGTTGTGTGCAAATCATCCAAAAAAATATCATCCAAGCTTCCACCAATTGATTTTGTAAGCATCTTGCAATTCTAACCTAGCAATATTGGCACATGTAACTTTCCAAATTAACTAATTAATCTTCATTATTAATTACAAAGGTTTCCGTGGTAATCATTAACTTGGTAAATCACGACCCGCTCGTGGCGCAGGAGGTTAATTCTGAAGTAGCCAGCTGAAGCCAAGAAAATTCCTGTTAAATAATAGCTTCAAGCAAGGACTGACTGCACGATAGCGTAAGTAAGAGTACGGAGAAATGGTCGATAACCGAACTGATCAAAGAGATTAACTCTGGGGTCATTAATATTATTGCATCTATTTTGCTGGCTTAAGCTGACCAGAAATAATCTAATAGGGCTACAAGGAGGGCAAAGGCATTTACCCATGACCAGTTCATGGCCCGGAAGGTTATACCTTGGCGGAACCCAGTCCTGTAATCCACAACCCAAAGGGGCAATGGCCTTATCCCATGAGTAAATCATGGAGTGGAAGGCTATACCTCTAGGAACTAGGATGTGCTAAAGACTTTCATTTGAATCCGAAGTTGTGTCTAACATGAAAAACTTTTATAAAATATAAATATTGTCGTATTTTTTTGAGCCCCAATTGACAATAAGATTGGATGGGGAAAATGTTGTACAAATTTATAGTTGGTATTGTTAAAAATGAGAGATAAAGGGGACTCGCACTTTGACCGCCGTGAGGGCAGGTTGCGAATTTTGGTTAATTATATTGAAAAGAGTAAATTTTTGAATAATTGTGAAAGAAAAATAAATACTGTTGATTTGAAAAGTGTTTTTATTTTAGAGATAATTAATTTGAAGATTTTTTTTATTTGAAATTTGAAAGTGGAATTTATTGAATATTATTAGAAGGTCACGCGTAAAGTGGTGATAAAAATTTGGAACCGACGAGCAAGTCGCGGCGTATGTTCGGAAGATAATTCAGCGGCCCGATTAAATTATTTTTGAAAAGTTTTTGAAGAAAAGTTGGGGGCTGGGTTATTTTACGTCAATATATTGAAATTCATGAACAATTTATAAAAAATACTATATTATGTCAATATAATATTTTAAAACTTCAGTAATCAAATTCAGTTCGTTTTACTTCGTGATTTTTCGCAAACTTTATCATGCTAATAACAATTTATATGCATATGGAGAGGTGCTAATAACTTTACTAGCCAGTAAGCTGATTAGTAGGCTACTAAATTTTACTTGTAGTTGAAAAGACCGAAATAGTAACTTACTTGTCGATTAAAACTTACTTGGGGTTTACTTGGGCTTTACTTGAAGGTGAAAAGATCGGCCCTAATAGTTTCTAATGTATCTGCCTAATTCTTAATTCATTCTATAAATGTTCGATATGGTTTAAATCTGGCTTTTTGGGATGAATCAAGCTATTTTGGCACATGGTAGGTATAAGAACTACTGTTAACTGTCAGTGTGTTATGCATGGGATGGTTATCTTGTTGGAAGAAACAAGATTTAATTTTTGTGTCATGTTATATTTGCAGATATATGTAATATAAGCAACTAATTTGTCCATATTGCACTCGGTAAGTCAACAATTTTCCACTCCAACTGCACTCATACTTCTTGTTTCTTCCTTGGATTCCTTGTTTCTGTCTGCATATTGGGTTTTCACCGTACTACAACCTCAAACAAGATAAAAATTTGAAAAAAATTATAAGTGGTTTTGTCAGTGGGTATAGACGGTCATTGCCTTGCAGCTAACGCAGTTGGATGCAAATGCGGGGCACCGGGTTCAAACCTGGGGAGAGTCAAACTTTCTTATGACTAGTCTCCGTACTTCGGAAGGCACGTTAAGCCGGTGGTCCGCTGGGTTAGTGAATTGCCACCATTAACATAAAAAAAACAGGATACATGGCACATCTGACGGCAAGTCTAGCAAGCTACCTGATGGATGTAAAATATTTATATGCTCACAGAACCAACACTGCCAAGGAAACGACGCAGATGTTGGTAATAACAAGCCTTAAGGCTTAAACTAAGAAGAAGAAGAAGTCAGTGGGTAGGTATATCTACCTATAGAGGAAAGTGACCAAATATGGAATAGTATCCCTAATGTGGAATACCATTAAATTTTCGAAACCACTGCCTCTATTTAGCCATTACTAGGATAAATGACAACCTAGTAAGAGTAGTTGACCACCCCAAACTTTAGAACGCTCTATTACCATTAATATCCACATGGCGGGACATTATTCTTTGTACGCACTTGCGAAACTTTATTGTTAGTGGTGCAAATTTTGATCTATAACGTAAGTATTAGTCATTTGTTAATTACTCTACATTGATAAGCATGCAGAAGGATGACTGATAACATTACGTATGTTACTTTTAAGGAAAATATAACCTGGCTTTGAATAAAAAAAACATTATTCTTAAGTGAGCTTAGTTCCTAATATGGAATATGGAAAATTATATGGAAATCTTATGTAAGGAATGGGCGCCTGTTGGTGACGATATAGTGTGTGTGGTGTGTGATTTTTGCAGTAGAATAAGTTAATTTTAACGGAATAAGTTACTTTTATTTTTGACCAAAGTCTCAAGATCTGTTATAAAAAGATATTACTGTTTTTGTTAATTTTTGTAAAAGAAACTTTGGTCTTATTTCCATATTCCATATTTGGGGGTCTATTCCATAAATAGCTACTATTCTGTTAATTTAGATTTTTAAATAAAAAAAATTTGTTGATTAATATTAAAATACAAGACTATGACTAAGATAAGCCAAAATGTATGACTGACTGTGTTTATAATAATTAAATTTGCATTTAATTCATGATAGTTTTTTTTTATGCCACAAAAACAAAATGGTATTCCATATTTGGTCACTTTCCTCTACTAATATAATAGGTATAATAATAAAAATTCAGCAAATTAAAAATTGTCTAGTCCAGAGTTACCGATGTCGTATGGAATGTCCCTTACAATAATATTTCTTTCTTTCTGTCTTTTTATTGTTGCTTTATGTTTAAAATCCTTGAAAAAATGTTAATTTTTATATTCGTATCGCATACAAAAAAATGCATACCTTTATATGAGTATAGTAATCTACATACGAGTACGTACTACATAGTACATAACATAGTACAAACAATGTAATGTAATATAATTAATTAGACAGCGATATCGCTACAAATAAATGTCAAGACTAATAAATAATATTATACAATAGTTACGGAAATAATTAAATTCGTACATGCAAAGATCTTATAAAAATATTTTCTTTATATTATGCACATTACAACTTTATAATCATTAAAACAAAGATACGATCGTTGTATTTTATTATCCTAAGATCACGAATTGACGCGGAATTTCCCAATACCACACTTGCATTAGAGTAATTTATTATAGGTAGAAGAAAGTGGGAAAGGACCAACTTCGAATGCTGGTTTAAGCTTATATCGTCGCGTCATATAGAATCCAGAAATTAAATGACGTCAACAGAACTCATTTAAAAATATAAAATGTGTAATCCTAATCATGTAAATACACTTCGCAATACCTAATACGTTAATTAATTGTAATTAACATAATAATTACTGTCCTACTTGATCAATATAAGTTGTTTGTGGTCATTATCTATTTTATGAGACTCTTTTAAATTAATTATTGTTACTTTTTCTTAAAATATTGTTTATTAGACAAGATACCAAGTCATAAGTCGAAAAAATATACTTACCAATTTTGAATCTTTAGAATAAACATAAGAATATCATAGAAAACTTGTCACTCTGTTCGTTTGTTCGTTCGTTCGTTTACTATCAATCCAATAAAATTTACGCGGTTCTGATTGGTAGCACACCAATCGAGTTTCAACCAATCACTTACTTCTAATGTCAGGGCTCCCTAGATATTAAAATCACCAAGAACTAAAGATCTTCAGCCTACTCTTTCTACAATTACACACTTTTTGTCTACATTAATGTATTGATGTACCTACTGCGTTGAATCAATGGTTATGGCAATGGTTATGTTAACAATAATGTCTTTAAAATCAAGACATTTATTCATATCATCTACCACCTCAATTATTATAATCAAATAATTGTCCGATTGAACGTTGCAGTTATCATAAACTATCTTAGGAAGATTAGACATGAAAATTGCACAGAGAAGTGGACTTAATAGCAATGGCGTAGCTAGGTGGACAAGGGCCCCGGTGCATAAAAAGAAATCGGCCCCCTCCCCTTTTTCCACATGTTTGCATTGCTGCAGCCCTTAAACTTATAGGTAGATAGGGATAAGATAGGAATACAGGGACTTGCACTTATCCCTAGTAGAATAAGTCCACAAGTCACCTGTATAATAAGGTGTGCAATCACTATCTGTTCAGCAAACGAAAATAACAATAAATGAACAACGATGCAAATGACGATCAAAAATATTTATTAAATACATGAAATGAACAGACAGAAAAAGTAATCAATCTTCTTTTTTTTAAGAAAAAGTAACATTGTTAATAAAATTCGCAGTCAAATTCACAATCTCTTGCGCGCTTTAATTTTTGAAAATTCGTCTATCACTTCACTCAAATCCAAGTTTGATGCGGCCTTGTTTTCAATTGCAATTATAAATATAAATAATATTATACAATATAAATAAGTGGTGTTAAAAATCTTAACTCAGGAGTTCTGCTGTTATAAATGTTTATTAGAAATTTTAAAAAAAAACAGCTCAGGGGGCCCCGGTGCACAGCACCGCTTTGCCCTATGGTAGCTACGCCACTGCTTAATAGACTATTCTAAGGAACACCATGCCAGATGACAAGTCCATTAGATTAATTATTGACCTTCGGAAGAGGAACGATAATTTACTTATTCCATAAATCAGGTACCTAATGTCGATGTCTCTGTACTTGATTAAATGAGTAAGGCTGTCCAAGCAAAATAGCAAAATCACTTTAAGAATTTTGTAGAAATTATGCTAGCAATACCAAGTCTACTAGATTGAGAATAACTTTATTTAGCAATATTATTATCAGAGCTGTCCAAACAAAATACTAATTTTTTAATGACTAGAGCGTAGCAACCATTGATTTATAATTTTGGGATCTATTGAACATGATACGGAATTATTTGCACAAAATACTACTGAGTATCTACTTGAGATAATCAAAAATTTTCCACAAGTTTTTGGGTTTATTAGAGCAGATATCCATTTGGAGTTTAAAGAATCTTTTCGTTCTAGAGTAGATAATTACGAATATCTTTGTGAGAATTATAATCAGCCACTTCTCAGTTTTGATATAATAGCTTTTGCATACGTTTTGTCGAAGTTTTATCAAACGACCCACATTATTAACAGTCAGCCAGTTCGTAGATTCGAACGAAACGATGCTGAAGAATGCGACTCATCATGTGGGTAAAATTATTTGCTTTATTTAGACCACCGAGCAAGACAAACAGAGCAATTTAATAATATTCACAACGCATCCTTCTTCAAAAAAAGGCTCATAATCATAATGACTCACAATCAGCTTAGCGACTGAGGCATGTATGAAGATTGCTCCCCCGACATAGAAACTATCATTAACCGTGCTTCACACCCCTAATTGTTCAAGAAGAATAATTCCTTCTTATCCGAATAGATTATTTGACTGTTGATAACAGCATACTCCTTCACATCTGCTGGAGCGATCATATTATCTATATAAAGATTTGTCAGAAATTATTATCGATTACTACTACTGATGAAGATCATCAAAGCCAAGCATCTAATATTTATGTTATGATCAACCACAAAGTCATTGATTGAGGAGTCACTATTATTTACAGTAGTCGATATAAGACGTGCGTGAAGTTAGCCCCCCCTTTTTTTGAAATTGTAATTTTTTGTTGTTGTTCTGGATTGTTCTCAATTTGTTCTTAATGTTCTTAAAAAAAATTTTTGATTTTGCAAAAAAATAACCAAAGAAATCGAGAAAAACACTTTTTGACGCCAGCCCCCCTTTTTTTGAAATTGCAATTTTTTTTAATTGCTCTCGATTGTTCTCAATTTGTTCTTAATGTTCTTAAAAAAAAATTTTGATTTTACCAAAAAACAACCGCGAGAAACGCGAAATAAGATTTCGCGCTGGCCCCCCTTTTTTTGAAAATGCAACTTTTTTTAATTGTTCTCAATTGTTCTCAATTTGTTCTTAATGTTCTTAAAAAAATTTTTTGATTTTGCGAAAAAATTGACCGCGAAAAACGCGAAACAATATTTCGCGCTGGCCCCCCTTTTTTGGAAATTGCAACTTTTTTTAATTGTTCTCGATTGTTCTCAATTTGTTCTTAATGTTCTTGAAAATTTTTTTTAATTTTGCAAAAAAATAACCGCGGAAAGTGTGAAATAAGATTTTGCACTAGCTTCGCTTGTTATATTTCCACGTGTACAATATGAAATAGCCCATAGGCGCAGCTAGCGGGGGGCTGGGGGGGGGGCTATGCCTCCCCAAAATTCAAATTAGCCTCCCCCCCCCAAATCCCAAAAATTATTCGTTTTTAATGGCGATATGCGATATCGATTACAAACACTGAATTTCCACAGAAACTTTATTTTTGGGTTATTGGCAATCTGTCACCCACTTACGAAGTTCATTTCTATAACTGCCCCCTTATTTTTCTGTACTTAGAACTGATTTTTTAATTAATTGTATGGTAATTTTCAAAATAAATAAAATTTTAGTTACCAAATATGGTATATTTGCAATTTGCAAAAATTATTTTTGTTACATGCGATATTTCAGTTTAGTAGGGATGAAAATTTGAATGGATTAGCAAATGATGAGGTTAACGTCGAGTTTGAATAATGATCTTATTTTTTATACCATTTGCAATTTTCATTGAAGATTTCAATTACAAATTTGTAGGTCATACAATTGGATTAGGCTAGGCAAGACTTTCGAGTAACTAATTATTTTTCAAAAAATAGTTTTCCTACCCTCAAATCACAAAAATTAGTTACAAGAACATATCTTTATAATTTCTAACTTCAAATCTAAGCGCTATTGAAATAGAAAATCTAAATTTTTTGCCTGCGGCACAATTTTTCGCTATTCTTGCCCCCCCTTTTAAAAGAGTTTTTTGAAGACTTTTTTACCCCCCCCCCCAACTTTTGACCCATGCCAGTTATGGGGCGAGAAAATGGCTCCACCTTGCAAAATGTATAGGAAAGTTTATAATAAATTGGCATGATGACTCAGTTAGGCATGTTATATAAAATTCCTTGTTTCAACTTTGAGGGGGTGCCGCCATCTTGGTTCACTGGCCACTAATACTTTGAATTTGACGAAAATGCACATTTTCTACGCGTTATCTCTAAATCTATTTATCTTAGAAAAATATGTTGTATGAGACAAAAAAAATGCAGAATCGTACGCTCTACAATTTTTATAATCACTATAGCCGACGTATTTCACACCGATAACGCGATAATAGCGAAAAAGCGATTTTCCACCCCTTCAAACCAAGATGGCGCCACGAGTGGCATCCCCTCAAAATCGAATCAAGGAACTTTATATAACTTACCTAACTGAACAATCATGCCAATTATAAACTTTCCTATACCTTTTGCAAGATGGAGCCATTTTTTCTCCCTATAACAATATTTCATATTGTATAAATGGAAATATAACATGCAAAGATAGTGCAAAATCTTATTTCACGCTTTCCGCGGTTATTTTTTTTGCAAAATTAAAAAATTGTTTCAAGAACATTAAGAACAAATTGAGAACAATCGAGAACAATTAAAAAAAGTTGCAATTTCCAAAAAAGGGGGGCCAGCGCGAAATCTTGTTTCGCGTTTTTCGCGGTCAATTTTTTCGCAAAATCAAAATTTTGTTTAAGAACATTAAGAACAAATTGAGAACAATTGAGAACAATTAAAAAATGTTGCATTTTCAAAAAAAGGGGGGCCAGCGTGAAATCTTATTTCGCGTTTTTCGCGGTTGTTTTTTGGTAAAATCAAAAATTTTTTTTAAGAACATTAAGAACACATTGAGAACAATCGAGAACAATTAAAAAAAATTGCAATTTCAAAAAAAGGGGGGCTAGCGTCAAAAAGTGTTTTTCTCGATTTTTTGGTTATTTTTTTGCAAAATCAAAAAATTTTTTAAGAACATTAAGAACAAATTGAGAACAATCCAGAACAACAACAAAAAATTACAATTTCAAAAAAAGGGGGGCTAACTTCACGCACGTCGATATAAGATGTTATACTGTTGACTTTGGGCCAAAGAGCCAGCTGAATCTTCTTTTGAAGGTGGATGCATTGTGTATGTTATTGAATTGCTCAAAGCGCGTTATGGGTATGTTTTGATTGGTGGCCTAATAAAGCAAATAAATTAACCCACAATGGGATTTGAGGATTGGCGAAATCCACAACGCGTTGTTGGTATAAATCAATTGGGTCAATGGTCGAATTCGCTAATTACATAACACATAATACAACACATGAGAGATTTATTAGTTCCAATAAATAACATAACTTTACAAAAAATGGAATACCCCGACTCTCCTATTATCCCTAACTGACTCCCAATTATCCCGACATATTCTATATCTTCTAAATCATACGATATAAAAAAAAGACTTCTTTTTGCTTAATTGGTCGGCAGTAATACTGTAGTAGGTGCACTAACAACAACTGGGGCACTTGTAACTCCAAAACCACAAATGAAAACATTTATGATTGTGACTAAAAATATTCCAATTATTGTGAAGTTGTTGATCTTGTTTGCGATGCATATTTCTTTCTTATCCTTGACATTGTAACGAGAATTCCAAATTAAGCCGACTCCAATAGCAACCTAAAAATAATAAAACATAAATTTAGTTGCAAAACCAATAAACTTTTCTTCCTAGATTAAAAATGTCGGAAGCGGTTGTTCTGTTTGATAGGATAGGAAATTCTTTACTTTACTTTATTAACTTAATTATTTTGGTATTATAATCCGGCAACAGTGTGCAGTGTGCCTATTGCATATGAATGTAGTTTACGTGTTTATGTAATAAAATTATTTTCTCAGTTTTTTGCCACCCCAATAACTCGGCGCCCGTGTCCGGCGGTGTGCACATCATATATATTACACATAGTATTACATAAAATAACATGATTGTAAAATTCTTATTTGTTTTGTGCACACAAGATTGAAAGACATACAAAGATGACAAGAATTATATTTGATCGCTTTTAATTCCTATGATTTCCAAAAACGTGAAATTATCAAAATTTGAACTTCATATTTTTATTGTTTACAATACTTCCCGATATCAAGGTTTAGTAAAGTAAAAATAATTTCTTAAAAGCGTCAAAAAATTTAAAATGTTACGTATAGAAAAAAGTAAACATTTAAAAGTACTTACTTGAAGTAATAAACTAACAGTAATTAAACCAATTCCAGATTTATAAAATCGATCGGTATTACTATCTAAAACGTATCTCAGTTGGTTAGCATTTGCAGAAAATAGAGCCAAATCCATCATTCCTTGAGCTAAAGTCTTTTTATGTTGATAAACATTAACATCGGGTATACTTTCTGCTACTTCAGGAATCACTGGAAACTGAAAATCTGGATCATTACCTCGACTAGTTGGCGATAGTGGCCCCCTTGATATAAATGGAGATGTTCCACGTTTATAGAAGGATTCATCGTCATCGATAGGATTTAATGAATTTGTGTCATTTTCAGAATTGTTTATCGGAATAGTTGGACGATCTTCATTAGTAACTGTTGGCTGAGAATTTTTAATTTCCGTTTCATTCAAGTCCATCTCTGAATTGGAAAGTGGTGGTGTATTTCAATCAATATTAGTGATATTAATGAAGTATTATTTACACTACAATGATTTAGATTTAATTCAAAATTTCTTGGATTCTAGTATGTATCGTTCACATGATTTGAATGATTACTGTCGTGGTTTTCATCGATGTGTTTAGCTGTGGTAAGCGACCTTCGGGTTTGTCTTGTCGGGTTAGACGAGGTGAAACGTTCAGTTAATTTATACGAAATTTGATAAAATCATAAAACAAAACTTGTTTATTCGGTAAATATTCACTCGCATTGTGTGAGATGCACTGGCACCACTTATATTAATTTTGTAACTATAGGTGGTTATCTAAAAATTATGAAATGTGATATCACAACACTACTTTATTATTATTATCAATATAAAATCACTAATAATAAAACTTCCTCACCATTTGAAAGTTGAAAATTAATGCGGGAGATTTGCTTAAGTGCTTTTATTATCATAAGATACTAATGTGGTAATTGAACTTTTGAAAAATCTTGGTTTCCACTTTCCACAGTAACGGATAAGAATGAAAATTGTATCAATCGAAAGCGATTCATTTTCGCGTCTGTGATATCCAACTCTTGGTATTTTCTCTAATCTAATTTAATTGTTAAACAAACATGCAAAAATAAATTAAGCGATATTAGAATAATCAGTAGACCATATTTAAAAAATAACCGTTGGAAAACTATATTGAGTAGGTAACTTATATATCGCATGCATATAATGTCACATATTCCATCAACCTCACCTGATTCGACGTTTTATTCCTTCAAGTCAATTGGGATTCATACCATGATCACGTAATGGCCAATATCCAATCGCTTTTTGTAAGTTTTCACATTTTATTTCATAAAGTGCATTATTACTCTTTAATTACCTTTTCTCATATACCATACTTTTCAAATTACATCAATCGGTGCGACCAGGCATACACTAGAGAAGCGGCTTTCCGCTTCATAGTCTGTCGGTTTATGCTTTAAGGTTTACGCCATACTATTGGTCCGTTATTTTACTTTAACATTTTAAACAATTATTAAAGAACAAATTTCAAGTGCTGAGGATCTTCATGGACGAAGAAAAGTCATTTTCATTCTTGGAGAGTACATATACTTGAGAGTCTGTGATCTATTACAAGGAATGATGGAGTATCAAAAAAGGTAAAAATTCCAACTTAATTGCATGGAATGTAAGGGAAGCATTGATACTTACCTATATGTATGTATGAGTATGAGTACATAAATGCGAAATTCGCAAGAGCAAGGTGAATCCTATAGGAAAGAGATATGTATGTATTTATATTACTACTAGGGGGGCTTTTGCCACCATGGCCGCTAACGCGGCCCAACCCCCCAGGGCCGCTTTGCGGCCCTAATAACTTCAAGTTATAAAACTTCTTTCTATACAACTTTTTATGTCGCCTTCACTTTGAATTTGTATTCCATCCTTCGCTCGACATCTTGATAATGCTACATATAACTGTCCATAACTAAACAAAGGCCTATCGATGTATACCAACTTTGTTAAAGCTCCGCCCTTGAGATTTATTTATATTTATTTATATTTAGCTTTGCTGTGCTTTGCTTTGCTGTTTTTTACTCCACTCACACTTACTCTACTTACTATAAAGGTCCTTGCACTTGAAACGTTAAAACGATGAGACGTTTATCCGATGAGACGTTTATCCGGTGAGACGTTTATTCGATGAGACGTTTATCCGATGAAACGTTTATTCGATGAGACGTATATTCGATGAGACGTTTATCCGATGAGACGTTGATCTTTGTCTATAAAGGTTCTTGTGGAGTAAAAATTAATAAAAAAAGCGTATACTATTATCAAAATAATGACTACCATTCTACCATATTTGTTCTCAGCGTTGCATAAAAACATTGCATAATATGTCTTATCTTTTTATATATTGTCGTGTTCCAAAATGGTCTTGACTTCCCAAATCCTAAATCGGAAGCTTGGGGTAGTCGGCATCCACCGGAACAACTGACAGATTTTAAGTTCCTGGAAACTATACGTCGGAAACACGATTTCAGACCACAGCTCTGCAGTAGTCGGTTCAGGGATTGTATTGAAGGGTCGTGGACGTCGTGACAAAACTTATTATACCAAAGAAATCAACCAACAAGTCAGTTAAATCAAGAAAATTATTTATTTGCATGAATCAAAATTAAAATCAGGAGCAATTCTGGACGTAATCGACACATATGTCGAGCAATAGGTAAAATTGTGTAATGTGTACAGCATCAGATAAAATGTATCATTTAATCTTAACATACGAGCTATACTTTTATATGACGCTGTTTATGTGTAATCAGTGTAAGAATAATATAAAATTTTACAAAATTGTGTTTTTTATAACAAAGTTTATCCACTTACTTATTACAATAATTCGGAGGACGATAATTTGGTAGTAAACCGTAGTCGAAATTAAAGCTGGCCGCCGCCGCCGATCCATAAGCATACGTCCAGATGGCTTCCACAAACGGTAGGAAAATACAGTTGTAGTGAGGAAACATCTGTTGATCCCAATCTTCAACTCTCCAAACCAATTTGGACAAAATAAACGAACGTGAAATTGTCAGTGTCGTGTTAGAATTCACAAAATGTCAGTTGAGACGAAATTCCAACTTCCTCCAAGAAACAGGTGTTCGTAACATGTGCATATAAAACAACCTTAAAATTCGCAATCGTACAAAATGAAAAATGCAGGAAACATCACTCATCCGCCTTCAAATATAACGCCGAATTTAATTGTGGGTCACACAAATCACAAAATTTTACGTTTTTGCGAATGCCCCAGGCACGCTGATACACAGAAAACAAAAACTCCTCAATAAGGTCGAAATTCGCTCGCAACCAGAAAACTGTACGTAAAATAGTTATTTTACAAAAAACACGATTTTAAACACTCGCGTCAACCTTCCACGGCTTGTAGAATTACTTCCGAGAGTATCAGAAGCTTTCAAATAAAATACCTGTCGAAACCCCGCAATTCCCGCAAAACTCGACTGCACAATGGCCAGACCCACCGCTGTTCCTCGAACGACTCACCCGCTTCTCCTTCAATCGACTCGCCCGTTTTCAACCAAGCAAATTCATTCCCCCTCTTGCACGTACAAATTTTCATAACCTCTCCAAATTTCCGTCTTCTTGGCGCCATTTATTTGAAATTTAGAAATTCCCATTTTCGCAGGCAAAAACACCCATTTCTTGCACAAAAATCACACTAGCACACCAAACATATATGAATCAACAAATTGTATCGTTTTATGTGTTTACAGTAACAAAATTATCGCATTATCCATAAATTGCTCCCAAGATCTGTGTCATATAAATTGACAAATTAAACTTTAAACTAAAAAAAAATTATTATCTGACTTTATGAATCAATTTTTTGACATCTCAATATATAGGGTAGATATATTGGTATGCTAAAAAGTTTCGGGCCTAATTAGATAGTTTTTCAAACATCAAATTTTTATGTTTTGAAATTCTTTATTTAAACTAAATATGCTCCATTTTTGACGTGAATACGTCTATAAAATCGGTAGCATGTTGAAAAATTTAATAAAACTATGTAACGAAAAAATGTGTGTTTGTACGAAAAGTATACCCCGCATGTTGAAAAATTTAATAAAACTATGTAACGAACAATGTGTGTTTGTACGAAAAGTATACCCCGCATGTTGAAAAATTTAATAAAACTATGTAACGAACAATGTGTGTTCGAAAAGGTGACATCCGTAAGATGCGCGAGGAAAACCTCATTATCTGCTCAGCCACCGTATAGTACATGATATTGTAGCAACCCATAATTCAAATTCAAATTATTTGGCGCCAGCACCTCTTAGGTTGGCAATCTGTAACACCGCACAACCACGAGGAATATAACCGCCAGTTCCAGTCCAGTGCTCCACAAGTTCTTAACCACAACTCAACAAGTTCTCAACCAGTACTCAATCAGCATACATCAAGTTCGCACCACGGTCATACCGGTCATAGTGAATCAATCGCACACTATGTATCTCGCTCATATGTATCAGGTTTTTATCGTAATTGTTGTATTGTTATTTGTTAATTACTGCTAGAACCCGTTATCGTTATTATTATAAATCGTTATTGTTATTGTTCGTTACTGTTATTTTGTTAAATACATCGTTAACAAAAGATAAGTGGAGATTTGTTCGTTGTCAACACACCGACCACATAACTTAATACCCACAATATAATTAATTGCAGATAGTGGATTAATGGATAATGATCGTATCAACGTTTCAACGGATAATGTGATGAAATATGCCTATAAAGGTCGAGATAAATATATAGTATTATAGACTTGAAAACAATTTTAAAGTGAACCTCAATAACAGAGGAGATTACAAAAATGTCTAACATCCTACCTTTGCAATCGATAGCAATTCAAGAACTAACTTCTAATGACTATCTTTCAACTGATCACATCTCAAAGTTTAACGAAATCCTGGTGGTTAATACAGAGTTCAGACCACAAGAAGCTTTATTGATGTGGCATATGTACAATGATATAGTTTCAGTGAGTACACGGCATAATCAAATTCTGCCTGCGAGAGCAACTGACAATATCACTCACTGGATATGCACATATTATTACGATGGTTCTGTAATACATATCTATGACAGCGCCAATAATTATAAGGTTAATAATCTTACTTCTGATCAGCTACGGTTTCTTGATCGGTTATTTCCAAATAAACTTCCCATTATATACGAAGATGCTCAACAACAAACCAATGGCGTTGATTGCGGTGTGTTTGCGATAGCTTTCGCTGTTGCTATAGCTAACGGCATGAATCCATCGCAACAGATATTCAATATTCCTGTGATGCGGAACTATATTTAAAAGATATTTTTAATCAGAATTTACTTTTAAGTTTTCCTGTTAATATTACAAATTGCGAGGTTCCTTCAATTATGGCAAGAGATAGAACAAACCCAAACAAAAGTAAACGGTCAAACAGTATGTCTTTAGGCATAGAAAGTGGCACAAAGAGAAAAAGGCAAGAGAAGAATGCGGAGGTTAACGCAACAGAAACTAAACAACAAAGAAATGCAAAGTTAGAATGTGAACGAGAAAGAATGAAAACAATGAGAGCATTGGAAACAGAAGAAAAAAGAAATGCGAGGTTAGAAAATGTAAGAGAAAGAATTAAGAAGATGAGAGCATTGGAAAAGAGCAGTGTTTTCTAAAATATATCGAGCTTGTGAACGAAAACACCGATCGTGATCAGGAGGAGAACATCGGTTCTGCAACTAACAACGGCGATGATGCTTCTGCGGTTGGCAATATAAGACTGTGGATAGAGTTCCCCAACACCGTGATCGGTCGAAAGAGACGCGTAAAAGCCAGACCTCATGTGATGTGCAAGTCAACTGTAATTAGTCGAGACTGGACGCATATTAATACTTGCATGGCCAACATATCTCTTGATGTTGGAAACAAATGCAAACGAAGGCAGTTTCCGCTAGTCCCCGCTTGCGCGTTGACCATACACAAATCGCAAGGCGGGACGGGACGTTCGACGAAGTTGTTTTTCAGTATGATCGTTCGCAACAGACTCAATTGGTATATGTGGCGATGAGTCGAGTAACATCTCTGCAAGGACTCTATATAACCAACTCGACAGACGATTTCAAGTTCTATCATGGCTATAGTAGCGCAACACCTACTATCAAAGACATACGTGACGAGTACGCAAGAATGGCCAATCATAGTTTGCAAACTCTTACTGAACGGGTTGAACGGTTCATAGGAACTAAAACAACGTCCCATGGCGATAATGATGGTAAGGTTGATATAATCGCGTGCAGTCTCAACACCCAGTGTTTGGTGGTACACTCTCGGGACATAACTTCTGACACCGTGATTAGTGGATGCGATTATTTAATCTGCAGCGAAACGTGGATGGACGAGTCTCTGCCACCGGTGAACATTGAAGGTTTTGAATGCAAGGTTCACAATAACAACAAGCTCCTATCGGTGGCAGACAAATCCATAATCGTGCAGCCTACAAAACGCAAAGCCGGCGGAGTCTGTATCTACAGAAATATCCGCAGTTTGACAGATTGTAACGTCATAACCAGAGGCGACGACAGAATGCGCAACGACTGGGAAGATGCGGGAGACATGTGCATGGTAAGCGTGCAGTTCAAGAACCAGTTCAAGTTCTTACTTGGTTCTATATATATATATTCATCCGGGTGTGTCGCAGTCGTCTCTACAGATCTTTATGTCGATGCTCAAACAGTACTCGGAATCAGTAAAGAAGCATATTAGAACCATGTGCCCCGACACCAAAACACCAATGGTGCTATGCGGTGACTTTAACGTGGATATGGTGCAGAACAAGAACTTCTTAGAGTTCATGAAACGAGAGTTCAATATGGACTGCGTACAGAACTCTCCAAGCACTCTTGAAACTAATAATCTTATACCTCCTTTTCCCCACCGTTATGGTGGTCCAGGAAGCGATTATTGCTCACCAGGTAGAGAGCTACCTGTTAAAATGTTGCCCTTTTTGACAGCTTAGCTCCGACGGTAGGCTAGGGGGTGAATTACCCTGAAAATTGACTTCAAAGAAAACACTTGAAAATCAAACCACCAATTAAAAGTTAACAACAATATAATAAATACTTATTACAAAATAAAACTATTTTGGTACAGGCTTCAACTCACGACGGTTCTGGACGATGTAAATAAAAATGAAGAATCAGTCAAAGGACTGCACTCGCCAGTCGAAACTATCCAGTTAAAATATAGGGCAAATACCTTCCACGAAAATTTAAAATCTTAGCAACTTGCAGAAAGACGCAATTAAATACTAATAAAAATCTTACCTTCACTTCCAAAGATCTTTGTTGGAGGAGGTTTACAAACTTCTACCTTATACAATGCTTAGTAAGTAAATTGTCAACTGCAGTCGCTCTGGAGATGTTGATCAGTAAATATCCGGAACTGGTGGTAACGCTACTGGGGTGAAATCCGACTTCCGGAACCAAAAAAAAACTATCCAGTACAGATTTGTATAATTGCAGGATGCACTAATAGATAAGGCACCACTTGATAATGGGTTGAATAAGATGCTGATAACCACCAAACAATAAGTTGTACGAGCAATATGGCGATATTGATAAGGCACTGGTAATAAATAATGGTACGCACAATCAAACGATGTTAGTAAAAATTGCTTGCTATACCAGGAACTCACAACGGCAAGCCAAAAAGGAATTTCCAAGCGTAGTAGACGTCGTTACTATTGTGAATAGTTAGATTCTGGTGTAATTAACACGATTCTAATAATGTAATTGGTAAATAATTACCGATGTTCGAAAACACGTCATACTCGCTCAAAATGGCGTACCCGTCCCTTATCAAACGTGCGCTGTCAAACGTCGCAAGTCTGCGTCGTACCTATTGCTAAATGCAAATATATACACGGTGCTGTAAAATTTAAGTAACGAATACAAAATTCGTTACACTCTTGGCACTACTTGCCTTGATCTGACATTTACCCGGAATATTGATGTATCCTGTATGCCATATGTCACCTATTTTAGTTACCTTACCACAGGACTATTATGAATAAAATTGTCTTCCATGCTTAACGACGACGACAACGACATTTTTATCCGTTGCTTCCATTAGGAAGACCAGAAATACGCTACGGTGTTCATTTAGAAAACTTTTACTTTTATAATAAATTTTATTAAGTTAATATTTACCAGTTTAATAATAAATTACCGCCACTCCAATATTTTGTGACATTCCTATTACAGAGTTTGTGTGAATAGGTCATCTTGGGAACTTCCAAACTTTTGCTAATGGATCAAATCATATCAACGGATAATATGATAAATTATGCTATAGTATCGACACTGGAAAGGTCAATAGGCGTAACCCACATTAAATTTTTTTTTAAATATTGGTTGATATCTATTAAACCAAGGGTAGTATTATTTCACAATAATTTTCAATTGATAAAACAAAACTTATTACACACAAAATTGCAGTTTTCAACCATAACAATGCATACATGAATAATTAATTTAGTTTCTCCTGGCAAAACAAGAGAAAAACTTTTAGTGAGGGTTACGCCCATTGACCTTTCCAGTGTCGGTATGTCTACATAAATGTATAATATTATAATATATGAATCGCTGATTGCAGAAAGGAAAGTACTACAAGATCAACATTTCGAAATACTCGATTTAACGCGTCTGCTGTGTGTAAAATTGATATCCAAATTGTATTTTTTTTTCACAATCCTTTAGAAATATATTTTCCTTATATGAAACAACAAAAAAGATACATTTTTTAGATCAATATCAGACGCTTTAAATCGAGTATTTCGAAATGTTGATTTTGTAGTACTTTCCTTTCTGCAATCAGCGATTCATATAGCTAGATACATCATATTTAATTAAATTTTTGAATGTTATGTTATCCGATCGGTATAGACGGGGGCGAAAACGGGTATCCCGGGACGACGTATTCACGCAAACCATACGGCCATGTTCCTGAACATAGCCTCGATCCGAAGGATCCCGATTTTTTGTCGGTAACCTTTTGCCACTTTTCGGGCAAAACCATTATTCCATCACCGTAAAACTTCTTTGATTTATTGGTGAAAAACTTAGCCAAGTGAATTTCACAGGCTTCTTTTGAAGCCAATGTTACACCATTGAGGGAATTCTGGAGAGACCGAAACAAATGATAGTCTGATGGTGCAAGGTCCGGGCTATACGGTGGATGCATCAAAACTTCGCAGTCAAGCTCTTCCAGTTTTTCTCGGGTCACCAAAGATACGTGTGGTCTGGCGTTGTCATGATGGAACACAACTCCCTTCCTATTGATCAATTCTGGCCGCTTTTTTTGAATTGCTTGCTCTAATCTAGTTAATTGTTGACAGTAGCGTGCAGAATCAATCGTTTGACCAGTTGGTAACAGCTCGTAATAGAGGATACCTTTCCAATCCCACCAAACAGACAGTATCACCTTTCGAATGGTGAGTCCGGGCTTTGCCACCGTCTGGGGAGCTTCACCTCGCTTCGACCACGATCTTTTGCGCACAACGTTGTCGTATGTAATCCATTTTTCATCTCCAGTAACCATCCGCTTCAAAAATTGTTCGATTTCATTACGTTTCAGCAACAATTCGCAGACGGAAACTCGGTCGAGCAAATTCTTATGCGTCAAATCATGCGGCACCCAAATATCGAGCTTCTTTTTGAATTCAGCTTTTTTCAAATGGTTTGCAACTGTTTGGAGATTGATGTTTAGACTCTTGGCGATCTCTACAGTGCTTACATGACGGTTTTGTTCCACAATTTCTAGCATTTCCTCAACTTTTTCAATGACTGGCCGACCAGAGCGTGGTGCATCTTTGACATCGAAATTTCCAGAACGAAAACGCGCGAACCATTGTTTTGCTCCTGTTTTCGATAGAGCATCTGGACCATAAACAGCACAATTTTTTTCACAAGCCTGCGCAGCGCTTTCTCTTTGATCGAAGAAAAATTGTAAAATGTAGTGAATTTTTACTTTATTTACTTCCATCTTTAATCAGCAATTTTTCATAACTGCATGAGCCGAATCGAATGATTCTACTTTTGTTTTTTAGCTAAAAGTGTCATTTTTCCAATGACATATTATGATTATGCGATCAGATAAGTAGTTTTAGAGATAATCGACTTTAATGTCATTTTTTGTCTAATTAGGCCCGAAACTTTTTAGCATACCTAATATATAGGGTAGATGTACTATGTATGTGGAAAATCGCATATAAGGAATGACATATTTGGGATTGGTGAAAAAATGAGTATGGATCAACTGATGAAGTATATGACAGAAAAATGTTCAAAATATTTTGGAAAAATACTCGTTCTTTGACATTATGCCGAGTAATATGCAAAGCATATAATACAATAATATTGTAAATCATATTTTTATAGGATTTTTAAATTAAGTATCATAAAAATAATTTAATACCTTCTAGGAAAAATTATAAAAACATTTGAAATTTTTAAGCTATTGTGCTATTGTTTATAATCACTTGCATTTTTTGTATATTGCATGTTCAAACAAGGCTACACCAGTAGGTCAGGTAGGTTAGGTAGGAAGTCATATTACTTCTGGAAAACTAAGAATTAAATATCACAAAAGGCAATTCAATTTCTGATCGAATAAAATTTTTTGAAATCGTCTACGGGGTTCCAGAAAAAATTTTGAAGATTCTTTAAATTTAAGGGTGGGATTTTAGTAAAGGTTATTTGTCCAATGTCTTTAAAATGCTTATAAGTAGTACCACAGATTATTGTATATACTTATCTACAGATTGCTAACGCCATTGTTAAAGTTGGTAACACATATATTGTTCTCAAATGTAGAAAAATTTTTCGTTAGTGGTTGGCACGTGACTTGGGCTTGCACGGCAAATGTGGAGGGAGACACCCATGACACCTAATTCCACCAATTGACACAAGCATAGAACTGATATAACGAATATTCGTTTCTGCACATTAGCCACTCCCAACCACTAACAAAAAATTTTACTCTAGTACAGGAGAAGACTACTGCTCGTGTGCCTGTCGGGGAGATCATGACACTGAACTTATTGTACTGTAAACTGTGGTATTACCTAATACCTCTAATAGACTGAAAATTAATTATCATTAAATTTTTTTTACTCTGAGATTAACGAATAAATTAATTTATCAAAAATAGCTTAAATTAATAATAGTTGAGTAAATAATAAAATGAATGGTAAATTGCGTTTGAAATAATCCTTAATAATCATTAACTTGGCAATATATCAAAGGTAATATTATATACTATTTCCGGCGTGCGCGTGCAAAGTGGTATTGGTATAAGTCGATTTTTGGGCAAATTGGTGTAGCATTTCAAATGCTATTATTATATTTTGGCGGAAATCTATGCATCATCCTGTGTGTGTTTCAAACACGCGCAATCGTATTGAATTTCGAAAATTTGTAAAACGTTCATTCTTCGCTTATCTGCATGAAAGATGAAGTTTCATTTTTCGTTGTGTGCAATTTTATGTTTTAAAAGCCACAAATTGGTATTTTATTGAAGTGATCTTTTTTATTTTACCTTCTGTGCCACATTTGTGGGTAAGATTGCATTATTTTCTATCATGAGCGGAAGTTTGACTTTGATAAATTTTAGCTTTTTCGTACTACCAAGTCAATTTTCTGTGACGTCAATTTTTGGTTTCCAATTTTAATTATAGTTTTTGAGCGGTGCACATGGTATGCATCAGTAGCCGATTGTCCATCTGGCTGTTTTATCCACCAACCATATGGTTATTTGTATGGATATGGGCCAGCAGTTTGATTATCTTGTTTCAACCTGTGATGACCTTCATTCTTGCGTCGAACCATCTGTGTCAGCCATTTTTGACGATGTTGGGATTTAGTTTTTGGGTTCACCATTCCCGTATGAGATCAATGGATAGGGCAGGACTGATCATTGATCAACATTCATTTATCCCCAGCTTCACCGCAGTTTTGCGTTTTTGATTAAGAAGTGGTGTGATAAGTTTGTCACTTTGGCCGTCTCCTTTGACTATTTATCCGTACTTTTTGGGAAGACGTGCGAGCTCCATTCCAACATTGTGGGATTTTTGTCGCAGCGGTTGCGTGAGCCTATACCACTATTCCATCTCTAGTGGTTAGGACAGCACCAACGACGTAGGATGGCTGGAAAACCATTAATTAGTTTTTTTTGTGAAGTGCATTTAGGAGATTAGCTTTTCTTATTCATTTACATCGACATTGAGATGCTATACCGTTCGCAGGTGAATTGATTCTTGTTTAATTGTGCAGGTTTTGTTATTTTTAGCTTTACACCTGAAAATCAGTTTAAACAATGAACCATTAATATTTCAGAGGTTCCAAAAGAATTGAGATGTTGAATCGGACGGATTGAGGTGGAAGGGTAAGTTATTAGAAAGCAATTGCTGTATTTAATTTGACTTGATGATATCTCTTGCGAATGTGTTATTTGCAGTCAGTTTTACCAACGTCTTATGTCTGCGTTGGGCAATCTCCTGAATGAGCGGATTATTTTTATGAGTTGTTTTCAGATGGCAACTCATCTGTATTTTATTTTTTATTTGATTGTCCCAGGGTATCCCTTCAGGTTATCCTGGATTTTACTTGATTTGTTATGTGTTTTGTGTCTCCTATTGGAGTTTTGGAATCAAATATTGTCAACACCATCTTTTATCTCAACTTTATTTTTTAAATAAAATCAACTCTTATTTACTTCCGTATTTTATTTAGAGGACTGGCGCCCGAAAGGTTTTTTTTTCTTAGTTAGTTGCCTATTGATCGCCTGAGCCAACGGAAGAACCTACGAACCGCGTCCGCGCGACCCATGCTCTGGCACTGGACGGGGGTGTATTCCCTTAGCTGGCCTGTCTACCATTCCATTCGTAGATCAGCGGGGCAAGTGGCCCAAATAAGAGCAATTTGCGTTACATTGGGATAAATGCATAGGAATATTGGTTATTAAGATAAGCAGTATTCCTATGCATTTATCTCAATTTGCCCAAAAATCGACTTATACCACTTTGCATGCGCACGCCGGATTGGTAATACTCATGTTTAAATATTCACAAACACAAAGCTTACTAATAACTAATAAGGCAACTTCTGAAAATCATTTTTGATAGATACTTTTAATAATAATTATTATTCATTGGTTATTTATTATTATTGCTTTAGTTCTGTTTGAAATCCTTGATAAAATGTTAATTTTAAAATGGGTATTCCAAATAAATATACAAAATTGCGGAAATAATTAATTGCTTTCTATGTAGATGCAAAGGTTGTCTAGGTATGCGTATGTAGATCTTATAATAAATATTTTTTTATGCATTAAAACTTTAAAACTATTAAAGCAAATAATGTGATAAATTAACCTAATAATCACAAATTGATGGAATTTCTCAATGCCACTACTTGCATTAGTAATATAGCGTTATTATAGTAATTGCTAATTACAGTTAGAAGAAAGTGGGAAAGGACCAACCTCGGAATGATGGCGAATCTAGAAATTACATGACGTCAGTAACGTATTTAAAAACCTAATAATTTTTATTTAGTAATATAATAAGCAATACGTATAAACGAGATAGGAAGTAGCAATAATATTATATTTAGTTGAGAAATAGGTTGTTACGCGTTAGTATTCTATAAAATAAATATATTTGTACATATCAATTTATCAATATGACAAAGAACAACAGCAATCGGGACCGTACTCAGATCGGCGTCAATGAAAAACTAACAAGAAAAATTCTAAAATTTAGAAACATCTAAACGAATAACGTGTTTAGATTTTATACACGATTTCATCGGCGAAAAAAAAAATGAAAATTGAGCTAGTTACTGGCCGAATGAAAATATTAATGAATTTAGAATAATAACATTAATAGATGTTTTAAAATAGTTACTAAATGGCGTTGATAAATGAAAAGTTCAATGCAGAAGCCGAATATGTCCATATTGTTGATGGTATACTACTAAGAATTTTGTTTTAGTTACTGGACACATTATAGTTAATGAACACTGTACAAATAGACCTTAAAAATAAGATTGTGTTTTAAATAAATATATTTTCATGGAAAGGAAATGTTTCCGGTCATCTTTAACCCTGACCTACCACTGAGACATAACCTGCCAAGAACTATAAAAGCTATGTCAAGTAATTGTACTTATTTGAATATTTTTACTATCATTTCTTTTTTATTAAATCGGGTTGTCAGAATCAAAAATTTAAATACGCAACGTTAACATGCAAGATCTAACTTATGTAAAAATAAATTTGGTAAGAAATAACAAGAAGTAGGAGAGATTATGAATTTTATAAAAAAAAAAGTTTTATAAAAAATCTTCCATTAGTATAGTAACTTTAAAAAGAAACATTATAAAGTTTCAGCCTTGACGATGCTTTGGAGTAAATTCTTTTGCATGGTACTTAGCAACCTCCAATTGATTGTTTCAAATGAAATTTAATTTAAGGCTGTGATTATATTTGCAATTCTAATTTATAATTTCTGTATAGTGTTAATTAATTAATACTAGAGTACAAAATAATAAACTTCGGAAAAAAATCTTTTTTGAATCGTTATTGTCAGTTTGTCACAATAGTTAATTTTTAATTATTCGGAAAAACCCAATTATGACAATTTTTGTAAACGATGAGTATTTATTCTAAATTTTTTGATAAATATTTAAAATGCAAATTTTAAAATATCCGCTTATAGAGGAATAGCCTGACCTTGTACAGAATTTTTTTTATAAATCATTAATTATTTTGGATATATAAAAAAATATATAAACTATATAATATGTAAATCATAAACATTAACTTTTCCAGTGATTCATAGTATTAAAAAAAGTCTATAGGTACATTTAAATAACACGGAAGTTCTAGCACAAGATTTTCAAAGCAAAAAGTTTCAAAATTTCATTAAAAAATTACGAAATTACCCTAATTAATTTTTAATTAATCCCATTAAATTATCAAACGAAATGTTAAAACTTATTTCATTATGTGATTTTTATATAATGCAATTGAAAAATTTTTAAATTAAGAACTTTAATTTTGTCCTTATCAAATTCTTGTGATTTATTTGATTGAATGCTTCTTAGTTTATAAAGCTCTGCACCAAAATTGGCACGATTAGTTTTATCAAATAATATAGAATTGAGTATCTTTAAATATCTTTATGTTTAATTATTAATAAATTACGAATTAAGGAATAATTATAATGTTATATTTGAGCTTTCGATCTTGCATTAAGACCTTCGTCAGAAGGTTTTTTTTCACGAATTAATAATAAACCAATTTTAAATATCTTTAAATTATCAATTCAAAATAAACTTCTTGATAGAAACAGGAAACATTATAGAGAGCGAGCCATTGGTAAAGTATAGGTATAAAGTGTTTCTTTTATTATTAAAGTGCTTTAAAAATTTCGATTAACGTTTTATAAAATATAAATATTAAAAGTAAGTAGTGTTTAAAAGTAAATAAAAAAGACATTTAACTCAAATTATTTCATAATTCATCGGATAATCGGATAAAAAACTCTATAGTATAAGTAAAAATTATTTTTAATTTTAATAAGGGATTTTAATCCCAACCATATCCCAACATGATAATTATTATGCTTTCTTCTGTGATCAAAGCTGGTTTTCTACCAATAGACGTTAAGTTTGGGCCTAACAAAGAATAATAAGAAAAATGAAAAGGCATTATTTGAAAGTGGTCACGTAGAAAATTTATAGGAATTTGGAATGTATAACGTTACCTTGACTCTTGATGAAAACGGCGATAGACTTTCAGATGATTGTAACGGCGTTACTGGCGTAAGTAAAAAATGTGAGCACATTGCTGCAGTAGTATTTGCTGTAAATTATATGAAAAGGAAGATTTTAAAGCTTTTCACCCCTCAAGTATGGGGAAAACCTAATAATGCAGCATTGTACTGCTTGAAAGGGAAAAAGTTCGAAGAATTGTTCCCTCCAACAAAAAGTCAGTGTCCAGTCTAATTCAGTACGTCCTTTCCCTCTCGAGGAGATCGATGACTGTCCTTTAAAGAAAATTTTGGAATTGGAATTGAAAACTGAAAGTGAAAATAAAATTGGTTGTAACAATTTTTGTACAGAGCATGATAAATTAAGAGTTTCGACATCTGAAAGTAATTTTATTGGCTTCCAATGCTGCAGCTCGATTAAAACAAGACAAGAGTGGCTGGATTTGTGTGGCATCACACTCAACAAACATCGTTACATTACAAACAACATTATCGTTTATAACAACTGAAATAAATTTTAAAGAAGAAGATAGACTTGTAATTTTTCTCATGAAAATGAAGCTAGGGTTGACATACTCTTCAATAATTTGTTTTATGATTTGGCCAATTTTTTGGCCTTATTACTATTGAGGCACTTGACACTAATTAGACTTAAACGTTTCAGGCAAAGACTCAGGATTTGACTCTTTAGAAGCCCAAAAAAATATAATTTTGCAATATAATTGGTCTATAGAACGGACTTAAAAATATGAGAAACAGTTGTGCGATGAATTCCTAAAAGAACATTTATTGAAGAGTATGTCAACCCTAGCTTCATTTTCATGAGAAAAATTACAAGTCGATCTTCTTCTTTTACTTTCAAGTTTACTTTTGTTTTCATAAGTGATAACAATAAAATTAGTGATGTGACGAGTCGAATACTTTTTAAACTCGAGTAACTCGAATTCGAAATATTTTCAACTCGAGTTAATACTCGAGTAATTTTACTCGGCTGCGCGCGCACTTTGTATCATTAATAATTAAAATAACATTAAAAATTATTAAATTTTAATCATTTAATCTTTTTTATGAGTTGCGACTTGTGAGTATTTGAAAAGGCAAATCAGTTAGTAAAAAACTAATAATAATTTTGCTTTGCTTTGCATTCGTCTCGTTTATAAAATATTATTTGTGCTTGTACAGTTTGCGTGCGCATTTAAAACTCGCCAACTCGAGTTGCACAAAAAAACTACTCGAGTTATTCGAATACAGACCTTACTCGAGTTTTAACCCGAGTAATACTTGAGTCGTCACATCACTAAATAAAATCTTAAAAATGTTGAGTGTGATGCCACACAAATCCAGCCACTCTTGTTTTGTTTTAATTGATCTGGAGCCTTGGAAGCCAATAAAGCTACTTTCAGATGTCGTCGTTTTTAATTTATCGTGCTCTGCAGTAAAAGTGTTACGATGAATTTTATTGAATACGTTTCCTTTTCAATTTCAGTTTTGAATTCCAATTCCAAAATTTTCTTTAAAGGACAGTCATCGATCTCCTTGAGAGAACGTGCTGAATTAGACTCGACACTGACTTTTGTTGGAGGGAACATTTCTTCGAACTTTTTCCCTTTCAAGCAGTATGCTGCATTATGAGGTTTACTCTATACTTGGGGGGGGGGGTGAGAAGTTTTAGAATCTTCCCTTTCATAATTTACAGCAAATACCACTGCAGTAATGTGCTTACATTTTTGCTTATGCCAACACTTGAACTTCCACATGTAAATCGTTAGATGCTAAGTTTTCTCGATTAACTTAAAATTATGAAGTCTTATTACTTGGAAGACCATGTTCCACCTGAATACCTTTATCTTGAAACTGCGGTTCAAAACACAATGCAATCCAAAATACAGGATTATCTCTAGAAGTAAGTCCACCACACCCCTAAAGTATTAGGGTTACATATTAGCATTATAAATAAACAAGTGTGATGAGAAAACAAATATTTAATATTTTTAGTTTTTAATCATATTTTGAATCTGAAAAGGAAATTTTGATATGACAAAATACTTTGTTTTGGTCTAAAGTAAAAGCGCTGTGAAGCTGTGAAGAAAATGTAATTTCAGGCAAAAATATAAAATTCACGCGATTCTATTTTGGCAATTGCAGGGGTATGTTTTAGTACCAGAGGATGTAGTAGGTACTTATAAATAACGCTTTTCAATTTTTAATAAAATCTGACCATTGGGTTTATTAATTAGTAAAGATCTGCAATCCAATAAATCATCACCGTTCCATATTATTTTATATTGTCTTATTAACTAGAAAATAAATAAATTAACCATCATTATAAAAAAATGGCTATTGAAAAGTTACCCTTAGTATAAAGGATTGCATGTTTTGCTCTGCAAATCTTCTGGCGATACACGCACGAGGACCGTGACCAAATGGCAATAATAAATAAGGATGATATTGCCTATGCATTGTATCACCTTTTATCCATCTTTCAGGTATAAATTTATCAGGTTCGTTAAAATATTTTGATAAACGGCAAGAGATTTGATTTTGACTAACCACAGTTGTCTAAAATAATCAAATTATTATATTATACAAGTGTTGTTAAATCGTAGTAACTTACGCCTTTGGGGACATTATACCCAGAAAATTCTGCATCTTCATTGATTATTCGTCCAATTCCAACAGAAACCGGATGCAACCTTAAAACTTCCTTAAGAACTGCTTTAGTATAGGAAGCGTTTTTTAAAATATCCACACCAACATGTTCAGTAGGTGATGGTAAAAGACGCTTGCATTCCTCAAACAGTTTATCTTGAACTATTGGATTTCGTCCTAATTGGTATAATATAAAGCTGGTTGTATAAGATGTCTGATAGAATAAAAAGTCACTTTCTATCTAGTGTATCTTATTGTAAGAATTGCAAATACTCACTGTATCAATTCCTGCTAATAACATATCACAGGAAAATCCAATAAGATCTTTGAAATCTAATTCAGGTACTTTTAAATAAGTTTCCAGCAATGAACTTAATTTATTTGAATTATTACTACAAATGGTACTCTTCTTTCGCATAAGTAAGTCGACTGCTACACTAAAAAAATACAAAATTGTTATAAAATGAAAAACATAGTAAGACAATTTTATTACTCTTCCATGTATTCCTGTGATTTATGAAAACGTTTGTATAAAGGTGTCTCAAACTTTCTCCATAAGCCGAAACCATTATCACCTTTTAAAATGGAACCATTCACAGTTTCAGCAGCCCTTATCAATTTGGATGAACGTGAATGATTTTCATATTCTTCTTTCTTAAAACTGTTTAATCGAACATCAAATACCACCAAACCAAGCACTAAAAATTAATAAATAAAAGCACCATAAACAGAAACTTATTATACTCACATTCCAAAAATAACCTTGCAAGTTCCGGTAAATAATCAACTTCCGTTTTCCTACTTCTAATTTCTTCAAGATTTTTAAACCAGTCATCAATTACTTCGTTAAGTAAGGGTAAAAATTGCTGTGCAGCATTCGGACTACTTAAACCGCGTTGAAAAACAGTGCGCATTCTGAACCACTCTGAACCGTTGCTGTTATTGAAACAATATTATAAAAAAGTTTCAAAATTAAATCTAAAATACTTACGTTGGTAGTAATCCACCAGTATTATAATGAGTAGGTTTATCCAATCTATATTTTTCTAAAATTAGATGGCTCCTTCTTTTAGGATACTGCCCTTCACACCGAAACATAGTTTCAATATCATCAGGTTTGAATAACCAAACAATATTTTGACCAGGAACTATTTCTTCTTTTACAATTGGTCCAAACTTATTCAATTTTTTAAAGCCGTTTGTATGCAACTGATCAAATTTATACGGACCTAGAAACTTGTAAAAGTAATTTTCTAGTTAAAACTTTAAATTGAGTTCGTGTGGTTACACCGTAGACTTTCTACACTGCATTTAACAATATTATAGTGTTCTCCGGGATTTGCTCGTTTGTCACCGAAGAACGACCACACACTTACCTTCGTGTATCTCAACTTATATGAGACAAGAATGCTCAACACGTTCTCGCCCCAATCCTGCAGCTCGTCTTACTTCCCGCCAACGTTATTATCAACTGGCAACCTTGAGTTGAGATCTTTTACTCGAACAATGATAAATAACAGGACGGTTACATGTTAATTTCGACTTGATTTATTAACTTAACAATTTTCACCCCGTATACACACCAATTAAATTTATCCCCAAATATTTACAAAATTAGCTACCTAGGTATCCTTATCCATGGTAGTCTTCCCACACAAGCATATCCACTTCGGAACACATAGACTGCACCAATCACCACCAATGATTCTTCCTTTTTGTCTGCTAAGACACCACCGTTACACCAACCTTGGGTCCAATACTCATCCAATGAACAACCACTTAATTTCCTTTACTGATCCAAATTCCTTAATTTCATTTACTGATACCAATTCCACATCCAATGTCCACTAATGATCCAATACTAAATTGTATTAACCAATTGTCCAATTTGAATTACCAGACCACCAAATTATTTGCGATGCTTCCACTTAATCGTCTCTTCCAAACATGGGTTCAACCCTTCCAAATTGGAATTATATTTTTTTCTTCCACCCAAAACACGTCTTCTCAGTTTGGTTGATCTAGCTGAATTCTTTCACGTTCCACCCCAAAACACGTCTTCTCCGTGTGGGTGCTCTATATTCATTAATTTGTTTATCTTTTCTGTTGCCATCACGAACTTCGTCTTCACTTGTTTTTATATTTGAATTTTCTTATCATATTTTCCAGGTTCATTATTTTATCTCGACTACCGTAAATAAAGGATACCTATCTAAATTCATGGTAACAAAATTTAACAATTTATAATACATTTTTTTACAACATTTTAATTTTATTTTGTACACAGTACCCCGATCCGTTTTATTATTTTTAATTGTGGAAACATGCAATTTTTGCAATAATTGCACGTCCAATGACCACTCTTCTCAAAGTTACTTTTCCTCAGTCCAAGTCAACTTAACTTCGTCATATTATGAATTTTGTTTCAAGTTGTCCTGAACTGAGTAATCCTCTCTTTGTCGCGCACCGTCTGCAAGACCGTGACTTTGACCGGTGTTAAGCATTCTTATCCCCAAGTTTTCACTGCAATATGTTATAAAAAAATTGTGATTAAACTTACCTAATGGAGGTAGATATTGATATAAAGTTCCAATCACTGGTAGTGACAATGGTCCTGGAATTTCATCAAATCGTTTTGCATATTTAATTTGAGATGAGAAGAAATTACACTTTGTTGATTGGAATTTTAAAACTGCCAAGTATGCGGTGTTTTTATTTGAAAACATCATTTTTACGTTAGTAAGAAAATATTCCAACGAATCAAATTTTATATCGCTCGTATATTTTAATATAAATAATGTTTTAATATATTTATTATCACTCTGGTTTAGGTTAAATTACACAAAACTTAAGTTAACTTGGAAAAAATGTAACATGTCTGAGTAGAATACAGAAGGTATCAACCAATGTTACCTGAAAGAGATTCTTAAGTATTCATTCTTAATTTTAAATTCAAGGTTGCTTTAAAGCGACATCTTACCTCTTTAATAAATTAATCTGATCCATTAGTTGGTCAAGATATAACAATACCAAGGTAGGTCAACTGCTGATATTGTGATGTGTGAAATATTATAATTATTATATTATGATCCAATTTTTTTTTATTTTGAAAACCCAAAATTAATAAAATATTGCAAAAATTGTAATAAATGTAGAAGCAACATTAAGAACTAAGAAGCAATAACAATATTATCTTCTATCTATCTTCTTCTCTAATATACATATATTTCACAAAGTTTGTGTGTGTGCGCGTGTGTGTAGAGCAAAGCAAAGCAAAGAAAAGCAACGCCAAGCGAAGCAAAAACACAACACAATTAAACAAAACCCAAAAGTAAAGCCAAAACAACACAAAAACAAAACAAATGCAAAACAAACCCAAAACCAAACATAACATAATATCCAAAATATCAAATAGATCAACGAATCTATTGGGAAGTAATTTTCTGTGTATAAAGAGTATTAATAATTATTGTTTATTGTAAAAAGAATGTTGCCAATTGTAATTAAAACGTTTAACGAAGTCTTGATCATCATAGACATAGAGGATGTAGTTATTGGCACAGTTAGGAAAACTTTAAAAGAAAAAGGTCTTTCGCGTCCATCAAGAAACAATATATCAATCGTTTGCAAAGAGAAATACTTAAAGACACCGCTTACAACATCAGCGAGCACTGACACAATTAAACTACCAACATATTTCAATAGCAATATGGTAGCAATATGGTGAACTTAATAGAACAACTTCAAGACAAACTGTTTCCTAATATTGTACAAAATCTCTCGAAGGCTAGTAATGACATTAATGCAATCTAAAAAGGTAAATTATTTAACATGCATCCACTGGAGGAATTGAACATATCAATTGAACAAGATTAATTAGTAATTCACTAACACAAATTCTTTCTAGTATATACACGCGAGAAAGTATTTTATTTTATGTAAAACCTCGGGCGAAGCCGGGTATCCAGCTAATATTTAATATATAGATATATTAGTTTACGAATTTGATACGTATATGTTATATTATATTATAAGTATGTACACAAATTTGTAACGAATTTTGTATTCGTTACTTAAATTTTGCAGCACCTTGTATATATTTGCATTTAGCAATAGGTACGACGCAGACTTGCGACGTTTTACAGCGCACGTTTGATAAGGGACGGGTACGCCATTTTGAGCGAGTATGACGTGTTTTGGAACATCGGTAATTATTTACCAATTACATTATTAGAATCGTGTTAATTACACCAGAATCTAAATATTCACAATAGTAACGACGTCTACTACGCTTGGAAATTCCTTTTTGGCTTGTCGTTGTGAGTTCCTGGCATAGCAAGCAATTTTACTACCATCGTTTATTGTGCGTACAATTATTTATTATCAGTGCCTTATCAATATCACAAATTGCTCGTATAAAATTCGTTGTTTGGTGGTTACCAGCATTGTTGTTTTTCAACGCCTCATAGTAGTGCCTTATCTATTAGTGCATCCTGCAATTCAACAAGTCTGTACTGGATAGTGTTTTTTTTTGGTTCCGGAAGTCGGACTTCACCCCAGTAGCGTTACCACCAGTTCCGGATATTTACTGATCAACATCTCCAGAGCGATTGCAGTTGACGATTTAATTAATAAACCAATTGTATAAGGTAGAAGTTTGTAAACCTCCTCCTACAAAGATCTTTGAACGTGAAAGTAAGATTTTTATTTTAGTATTTTAATTTCGTCTTTCTGCAAGTTGCTAAGTTTATTCAATTGTGGAAGGTATTAACCTTAATTTTTACTGGATAGTTTCGACTGGAAGTGCAGTCCTTTGACTGATTTTTCATACTTACGTAATTTACATCGTCCAGACCCGTCGTGAGTTGAAGCCTGTACCAAAAAATAGTTTTATTTGTAATAAGTATTTATTATACTGTTTTTAACTTTGATTGGTGGTTTGATTTGTAAGCGTTTTTCTTTGAAGTCAATTTTCAGGGTAATTCACCCCCTAGCCTACCGTCAGAGCTAAGCTGTCAAAAAGGGCAACACTTTAACAGGTAGCTTTCTACCTGGTGAGCAGTAATCGCTTCCTGGACCACCATAACGGTGGGGAAAAGGAGGTATAAGATTATTAGTTTCAAATTATCACTCGTATACAATTATTTCACACTGTTCATCATCATCTACACGTCTAAGACCAGCGATCAATTACGTCACTCAAAACAACTGATCTCGCCACCTCTTCTTGGGCCGGCCTACAGTTCTTCTTCCTCGGGGCTTATATTGGATCATCTTCTTCGGTATTCGGGTGTTGTCCATCCTATCCAGGTGTTGCCTCCATGCTGTTATGTATTCTTTTATTTTTTCGTTTAGACTATAATATATGTTTAGCTCGCTTCTTATCTCGGTATTTCTTTTTCTATCAGTTCCTTGATAGCCAATTAACACTGTTAATTAATAATAATTATTCCTGAATCTCAGTTTTCAAAAGTCATTTATGATCATTAACTTTCAGTATTCGAGTGTCGAAGGTAGCCAGGTCTGTCAACATTTCATATCTATACATCAGCACTACAGGCCTAGAAGGCCCATGGCTTAGTGGCTATACTAGCCCACATCTTCCCACTCTCAAACAGATATACCTCTCTAATCCGTCCCAGAAACTTTACATGTATCACGCAGCCGCATTCACGGTAATGACGTCGATATAACAGATCCTGTACAGATAACACCAACAGTGTTTGGATGTCCACTGGAAGGCCGAGCTAAGAAACTCTGTACGGTCCGCGATTTGAACCCAGAATTTCCGCTCTGTAACTCAACCACCGGTCACATCACTCCACCACTGGTGCCAGGTCTATCAGCATTTCATTATTTCGTTAAATTTAATATTTTTTAAAATTTTATAACATTTAAAATGATTTATACAATGTTTACTGGACCATAAATTATACTCGAAATATTTTGTTCTATTCTGATAACATCAGTAATTAAACTTTGTTTCAATGGCTTTCGATGAAAAACTTTAAAATGTTCATGATTTTTCTCAATTTAATATGAAATTCTCCTTGTGTATTCAATACTATATTATTATTATTACATTGTATTTATCTGTATGGATAATTCAATCATTAAAACTTTCGTTATTACGCAGTAGACGGTGGAATCAAGAGGATTCAGTTTTAAGTAAAGCAAGTGAAAATAATGACTATTATATTGGCGCTTGTAATCGAATTCCTTGTTCAAGTTGTCTACTCCAATGAGGCACTACTGGCAAAGGTAATTTTTAATTTTGAACTAATTCGGCACATTAATTCAATTTTTTGCGTAGCAACAAGTTTATTCAATTATTATTTTTAAAGTTCGGAAGAAGTGATTTAAGATTTAAAGGATTAGTATCAAGTGAAAGGAATTCCTATAATAAACTGATTTTTAGTTTCATCAAAATCGATTCAAAATAAGAGATGAGCGAATGCAATTAATAAGTTACGATAAAGATATGTTCAATATCTTCAAGATGAAACCATTTAAATACAATCGTACTACCACGGCTCATATTACTACCATGAATCTAAAATTTGACGCTAAGGATGATATCGAGGTGAAACAATTTAAGTTTTTAAGTAATAGTCATTCATAACAATAAAAATTCTCATTTAGGTATTTCTATTTTCGTAAATTGCTCATTTCAATAAAAAAATATTAAAGGGCTTGATACAGAATCAAAAGCATAGGTACATAATATATTTTTAGGTACTTGTACAAATTTATCAGTTTTTAAGTAATGAGTACCGACTTATTGCGGTCCGTTATCAACTCAATTTGAAAAAAAACCTTTGACGCAAACGCAATAGGTTTGGGCGTACAAAAATGCGGTAATATGACAACTTTTTACTTTCATAAGGTAATCTTTCTAACAGTTTCTGGTGAAAATATGTAACTAAATTTTCCATTTTTAGGATATCACATATTTCGGTTGTAATTTTGTTGTCGATGAAAAACGATTTCCTCCACTTATTCCTGATGGTAGATATAAAGCGGAACTGACATATTTGTATTTCAACAAAGAAATTGCCGAATTTGCTGTGTTTCTTGAAATATATATGTTACAGTTAAAACCCGAAATCAGTTAAAACCCGAATTAACTAGTAAATTCTAGTTTTAACTAACCTCTTTAGTAAATTCTAATTTTAACTGGTTTAATTTTAGTTAAAACTAGAATTAACTGATTTCAAATAAATCTTTTTAGTAAATTCTAGTTTTAACTGGTATTAGTTTAGTTAAAACTAGAATTAACTGATTTCTAATCAATCTTTTTAGTAAATTCTAGTTTTAACTCTTATATCAGTTAAAACTAGAATTAACTGATTGGTGTTGGTAAATTCGCGGAGGCCAAATACATTTGTGTTTTAAAATACATTTCAAATACGAAATTTGAATTTTCCAATTACGATTTCACTTAATTGTTATAATTTTTTAATTTTTTTAAACAATTATGTTTAATAATAATAATTAATTTTAATAATTAATACAAGTATAACACGGCCTGTACCATATAAAAAGAAATGAAAAAATTTATAAAACAATAGTTATCAACAAAAATTTTAAAAAAATTTAAAAATTATAACAAGTGAAATCGTAACTGGAAAATTCAAATTTTGTATTTGAAATGTATTTTGAAAGATGTATTTCGGGTACTTTGCAAACGATCTTGAAATTTTTATTTTAAATTCAAAATATGAGATACAAGAAAATTCTAAATTATCGTGTGTTTCCTTCCATTTATTTTAAAGCTATAACAAATTAGCATTTTTATTTAATTACGTCTACTTTTGCTTTAAATATAGTTGTAACACCAAACAGTTAATTCTAGTTTTAACTAAATTTATATCAGTTAAAACTAGAATTTACTAAAAAGATTGATTAGAAATCAGGTAATTCTAGTTTTAACTAAACTAATACCAGTTAAAACTAGAATTTACTAAAAAGATTTATTTGGAATCAGTTAATTCTAGTTTTAACTAAAATTAAACCAGTTAAAACTAGAATTTACTAAAGAGGTTAGTTAAAATTAGAATTTACTAGTTAATTCGGGTTTTAACTGATTTCGGGTTTTAACTGTAACATATCGTCGGCTAAGAGTGTTAACCTGCTAAGTCCACTTTTGGCAAAATATGTTTTTTGATACCATTCAATAATAGAATATTTGTTACATTATAGGATAAAACAACTTGCTTCAAATTTCATTTTAAATCGTAAATTTCTTATGATACGTAATACTGCCATTTCTAGAATGCTATGTTAACTGCAGTAAAATTGTCATATTCAGCAAAACAGTTACACAGTGTTTCTTGTCTCCTGTAAAATTTCACTTTTGTGACTTAGCAGGCTAACACTCTTAGCCGACGATATGCAATTTGTTACTAAACTACACGTCGTTGGACTTGCCATCAATTAGATTGTATAACCTTCGACAGACTGGAAAATGAAGATGTAGATTCTTCCAAGTTAATAAAAATATAAGTTAAACTTATCGGTAATGCTCAAGGCTCCTTAATTAAGTGAAAACCCTCTGTACTTTGTAGAATTCAGACTGAATATTAAAATCCTTTTTAAACACAAAAGAATAATTTTTATTTGAAATTATGAGAAATTTGAGTATATAATTCTGCATTTAACATGACATCCTTTGGAGGTAATGTCATAACTGACGGTGGATTCATGCCCACATTCAAAATTCAGGGTCAAATCTATCACAGAATAGGTTCTCTTCAGTCATTACCTGATGAACAGTCAAAGTTTCTTCAATTGTACTTCGTTGGAGATCAGCAACTTCAAGCAGAACAAAGGAATTATATATAAAAATATTTTATTTTATGTAAAACCCCGGGCGAAGCCGGGTATCCCGCTAGTTGATTTATATTATGCACATGTACATAATTGTATCCACAACTTAACGTGGAATCCAAATCACGCCACCAATAATTTGGATACAGTGTTGATGAAATTTATAAATTCTTTTTATTTATTACTAACAGTTTATAAGCCCCAAGTGGCCATACAATTTTTAGGTAAAGGAAATAATACTCTACTTATATTAGTATTTAATTTTATTTATGTTTAATGATACTTTTACAATAAAAGTTTTGTATAATTATTTTTAGTTTTAGTCCGAAACGGTAATAGTTTCCACTTCTCCAGTTATAGCAATTGCTTCTAGTTCAACTTTGCAATTCAGTGGTAACTTTCCAACTTGATAACAGGTTCTAGCAGGATAATTTTGTGTAAAAACTAAAATGATAAAGAAAGTTATTAGTTTTTTTCAAAATCAATTGAAAAATAGACATCTGCCAGAGGTCGTGCTAGTTCTTAAATTTCTACAATCTACAGTGTCAAATAGGAATTATGAATTTTAGACTAGTTTATATCACAAGAGCTACACCATCATCTGAGCATGTACTCCTGGTTGAGATGATATGCATAAAACGTAACGAAATGAATGAATTTCAATAAAGAGGCTGAATTCGTTACACATTATTGTAACCGACAAACCTTACATGAAATAACAACAATTACCAGTTAGACTAGAGTAATTAAAAAACTGGGAGTCTAACTGCAGCATAAATTTGGCCCCCTTCAAATTTTTTCTGATATTAAAATAACTGAATAATAATTATGAAACAAATTAAAAAACAATTCTTTATTGTCGAAAAATTCTAATCTGATTGTTATTATTTCCTTTCTTGGGGATTCATCTATTATTTGGGGTCCGCTCTCACAGCAGACATCATAATTTATGCCATTTATTATTACTTACATTCTTTATAAACTTTATTAAATGCTTCATAATCGTCAAGACTGTTTAAAAGAATCGTACATTTAACCACTTGGTCGTACGAAGATTTACCAGCATTTAATATTGCACCCATATTTACAAGAGCTTGTCGGCCTTCTTCCACTATTCCACCTTCAACAATCTTCATAGTATCCTTATTTAATCCTACTACTCCTGACAAATACAGCGTTCGATCCACAGCTACGGCTTGACTATAATAAAAAAGAATAGGAAAAATGCAATAGTAGAAAGATTAATTAAAAAAATAGTATTCAGTATGTGGTTCTTGAAATATTTCTTAAAATGTTTAAATCCTTTTATCGATTTATTACAATAGTAATGAAAAATTGCCTTTGATCAAACTGGCTAACAATTTAATACTTTATTATAGTTAGCCACTATAGTTAATGATGGCACAGCCTAACTTTATAAACATTTTTTCCTCTCTTTAAAACTGTTAATTTTTAAGAATTTTATTAGTACGTAGTAGCAGAGCTTTTTAGAGAAAATGCGAAATCAGAAATAAGAATATTTTTGAGGCCTCATCAACCCTTCAAAATTCAAAAGTATGAAGAAAAAAATTTGAAATGCTAATTTTACTTCAATCCGTTTTTATTAGCATTTTTTTAGTTAGAGAAGATGAGAAGTTGAAAATTGAATCTCCCTAAAATTGTGAGGGCTAACCCCAGTCCCCTCCCTTGTGATAGCGCCTGCATAGTATAGTAACCTTTAATCAGAAATTGGTGATGTCGAGTAGGCGCGTTCTAAAGCGGTAGCTAAAATTTTTCATAAATACTCTAATAATTATTATTATTATCAATAACAAATTTTGAGACGGTCGGAGCATAGTCGTCAAGCAAGTTGACTATGAATGCTAAATACCCGGTTCGATTCCGGGCGAAGTAAGAACTTTATTCTGGCCGCCTCTTTGGTCCTCCACATTGGGGGTCCTTCGTCGGGCTTGCTCCTCGACGTAGTTAAAAATGTAAAATGCTAATAAACCAAACGTCAATTCGACTAGGTTTGTGATTGGGTATCGGACAACGTCGCAAGACCTTTCAAAATAAACTCCATACTCCTGTCATAATTCAAATTTTGACAGTGACAAATTCTTTTAATAACCATCAATTTATTTATTAAATTCTTTAATTACTTTGCAAAAATACGATCCGCAAGATTGTGTTTTTCCATTATTTAATCTTTAATTATTCAGAAAAATTTTTATTCATCAATTTAGTTTATAACTTTCAAATTTCCATCTTGTTTTCGTTTCCAAGATTATTGCTATCAATTTTGTTATTATTAAGTTTTTAGAAACATTAAATTGTAATTAATTGTAATTCTCATGTGTTGTTTTAATTTAAATTTTAGTTGGTCTGATTAATTAAACGTTAATTCCCTCAATTTATTTTATTTTCGATGATAACCAGCATTCATTTTAATTTTATTTTAATCAAATTTACACTTTTATTTCATCTTATTAAATTTACAAATTTATTGTTTTAATTGTTATAATCGTTGATTTTGCTGTCATCGTAATATTCCTTAATATTTTCCATTTCATTATTTATCAGGAGTTAGTTGGATCCTGTTATTTTGGTTATGTGACGTTTCGCCCCCGCCGTTTAGCCCCCACCGTTTCGCCGCCTAAAATAATAAATAAATTAAAAGTCGAAAAAAAAGGTAATTTTAAAATGTCCAATAAATAATGCATAATATTATCTATCCTTCCATAACTTTCTGCGATGTTTTTTTATTCTTTTTGAAATTACACTATAGTATGTTTTGTTTATTTTTGGTCTAACATCTAATAATAACTGTGAAATTTCATATCTCTTTAGAGCCTGTTCTTTTTCTAAACTTTTAATAAATAATTGAAAAATGTTTGGAAATAAATTTCTGCAAGTGCTATGAAAACCGCGATGCCAGCCTTCGATGTGATTATTCGTCCTGTGACGATCATTTATGGTTAGGTTATATACATTTCAATAGACAATTGAGGAGCTCGTCTATGTGTTCTGTTTCTTCGTCCTATGTAACAGTCTTTAAAATAATCCACAATGAGCAGTGCATCTTGAGGAAAATTTTCATCTTCTGCGAGCGCGTCGAATTGGTCCGCTACCTACTGATTCCACTGGGATAAAAGCGAGCGCAGAAATTTTTCGAATCCATAGAGAGAATTCCTAACATACTCACCAATTGAGGAAATTTATTAACGTTAATAAACGTTTTAATTTGTAATTGCTATAATAAGGCCCTTGCCCAAGGGGGGACCTCCAAATATTTTAGGAAGTTGGAAAAAAGTTGGGTTTGAATTTAATCAAGTTGGAAAAACCAACAATAGGTGACATAGACAATAAATTACAGAAAGTTACAGCATACTAATTGAGTATTTTAATTTTTACCAATTGAATTAATTTACCAACTTAAAAACAATAAATTAATCTTTGACAAAATATAATACAAAAAATTGTTTACTTGTTATTAAAAGTAAGCTTAAAATTAATGGTCTTAAACGTGACCAATAGTAGAAATTAACATAAAGTGTGAATGTAGTGTATAAAACCAAACTTGGCGGTGAAACGGCGGGGGCGAAACGTCCCCATCCCGTTGGATCCGTAGCTTTACGATATTGCCATTTCTGCATAATGGCCTCCCTTATCATTCGGACCCTGACCATGATCTTCTTCCTCTTCTTTTATAGCCTCTTCTTTTTTTCAAAATTTATTTTTATTTCCCAAAAACAAATAAACTTATGGGGTAGCATTTCCTCATCGTCCTCTTCTTCTTCCCCCCATCTCGTCAAACAGAACATCTCTTTCCTACTGGAAAACATCAGCCGAGAATTAATTTTTATTTTAATATTATTTTAATTTCTTTCTTGTTATACTTTTCCCGATTTTTATTTGAAACAAATTTTCCCCTCTTCTGAATGAAATCCATTTATTCCTTTGCATCTTTCTTCTTAATAATATCAGGAATTTTTTATTACCAATGTAGCCTGTATGACATTTTTGATCTTCGATAATTACTTCTTCACAGACTGGTTCAATCTTTGTAGCAATTTGAGGCTTCACAATTTATTCCATGGTTATGTCGATCTTCTCAAATCCAGCGTTTAACTTTCGTTGGTTATCAATTTAATTACCAGTCTCCATTTTTAATTTATCAAATTTTTGTCTCCCTTCACTACTTTTTAATTTCTTCGAATTGTTTTTTCCTATTTTCGAGGAATTCTATGCCATCTTGCATTTTCCCTTTCTTCCAATTTCTTTAGAAACATCTTAACTTCTATCAGACTTAAACTCCATCTATCCATTCCGATTTTCCGATGATAGCAATACAAAATATTAAAAACCAAGCTAGCAAAAGCTACCTAGAAAAAGGTAAAGAAAATCTCAGGGTAATAGTAGGTAAGTTCATAATATAGTGAACATTAACTTGAATTCTAAAATTTCAAAAATTCACTACAAAAAATGTTCACCCGGATGCCCCACGTTTGTGCGACAATTTTTGCAATACATTTAAGCCTTTAATCTACTAAAAAAACCGTTTTATGCAAATTTACCCAGATTTCACACATCAAGCCCGCGAGTTACACTATTGCGCCAGATTGTTGGCTATTCTATTCATTTTTATAATCTCCCTGGGATCGAATCGGGTATTTTATATACTAAACCTGCGATTTACCGTACTGATGAGTCGGGCTTTTGGCTATTCGAATGTTTCAATTACTATCAAAAATTATTGAGAAATAGAGTTCCAAATTAATTTGAAGGTAATTGTGAAATTGTGATAACTGATAAACATTGAATTACGTCCATAAAATGCAATTACATTTGTATCGTAATATAATATTTAGACAATAATAAAAGTTTATTTACTATAAACATGCACAATAAATAATTTGTGATAATAAGAAAATATACGCACCATATATGAGACAGTTATGACGAATATTTAGCAGTTTTTATCTAAAATTAAAAACTTATTGCTCAACAGTACCTACATCTTCCAGTGAGAATATTTCCATTTCCAATAAAAATTATTTTGAATTTAAGAAAATTAAAACTCAAAAAAACTTATTACTATTTCCAAATGTAATTTTTGTAAAATGTGGCATATTTTGTACAATATTTTTGAGTACGTATACTTATTATACTACCTACTTATGCAAAATTATATTACTTTTTAGGACTAAAAGACGAACTAAAAGATGAAATTCAACATCAATAATAATAAGATATAATCGGCTTCGCGGAATAAGAGAACTTTCGGCCATTTGGTCTTTCAGGGGTAATGTAATTGATCTTTGATCAACTAATACAAAATTTAAAACAAACCATTTTACAATTTCTTCGCATCCCTTACGAAGAGTTTGTTTTCATAAAATATAATACATTTTGGGGCCTGTACCATTATTAACTTTCAACTAGCAACACTACACAATATCAAAACTTTTCATTAAAAAATTTACATAACTTACGTATATGGTGCCACAGGTCTAGGTGCATTTGAAGTAGAAATCAGTTTTCTAATTATTTTGGACATTTTATTATTTCAATACTAATTTTTGGCTTAAATAATACTTGGTTGCTTCAAACTCGCGTTTATAATAAATGGACTAGGTACGTTGAACTTTGATACTGCTTTAACTATTATAAGGATTTAATGATTATGTAAAAAAATTTAAATTGCCAATAACTGATAAGATTCCTATTTATTGATTGTAAGTGTACTTTGGTTGTGATAATTATGCGATAGCGTAGATAATAATTACATTCACATAATTTTCAATATTTTTATAATTAATCCTGCTACATTTATTAATATTTTGAAAATTTTCCTATAACAATAATTTTGTTCACAACATAAGAACATAACATATAGGGGAAATATGTCTCTGATTGCACCCACAGAACAATACAGATATCCAATAAAAAGAGCTTTTTGTTTAAAAAGAAAAAACCCTGATCTAATGTATCATCTAAAACCCTAGTGTACAGGATACGTTATGAAAATTAAGTGTTAAGTTCCAAGGTTAATATTCATAATATAAAATCTTCGATAATTAGTTCGTAGCACACAAAATTGACTTAATTCCAATAGCTAACAACATTTGCCAAATTTTGACTTAAGCCCTTCTTGCTAATCGCCGGATAATTATTACTTCATACAGTCGTGGTTTCGTGGTCATATCGTCATATGAATAGTGAAGTCGTCATCTTTATCTTGTAAGATGTTAAATACATTTCAAGGCAACAATAGCACACTTTCCTGGCAAGAAACTGATTTGTTTTAATATTGTAGTAAAACAAGACTAAGGCAAAATATTAACGGCATTACGTTTACGACCTCTTTTATTCTCTCAAAAGCTGATATTATAATTACAAGCAATTTTACCTAATTTTACCTAATTTTACCTAAAGTTAGAATTTCTATCTTACTTCGAACTATCGCTATCTCAAAAATGGCAAAATGAAATTATTGTTGAGGATTCCTCTTAACTGCTTAGTACAAATTTATTCAAACAAATTTCTTCAGGGTGGATTCTGTGGTGGATGCACATGATATAATAACGAAAGTTATTAAAAAATTAATTATAATAATATTATGTTTGTACCATGGTGGACGCATACCTCAAAAGTATTTGCAATTTAGTGTATGCGAACCTTTATATCATAATTTTTTTTACCATAAAATTAAAGTAAGGATTACCACTTACCATAAAACCAATCGATTAAAATACATTTTTAATTCTAATAACCCATAATTTAAACGTTTAAATAATGTATTAATTAAAAGAAATTTTGAATCATAACCTCAAAAGTTTCATTCCAATCAGGGCTGTTCCAGCTATTACAATTGTAATAGATCTATTACTTTTAATGAAAATCTGTTACCCCATTACTAATTGATTAAATCTGTTACTATTTAAAAAAAAAAATCCTAAGCAAGAATGAAATGCAATTATAAGAATTTTTTCATAATAATGAATGACGCCAACAAGGTCAGGTCAGAACTTTCAGAATAAAGAATTTGATTGCACTTCTGTTGTATCATACACAGACACGTTCGTTATCGCTTAGCGCAGACTACGCTACTTATTCCTGGTTACACCATTACCAGCAGAGAATATTTTTTTATTTTTTATTTTTTTTACTTTTTTTTTTTTAATAATATTAAATCACAGCGACATCTGCTTATTTTTGAAGATATTACTAATTTAGGAAATCTATTACTTTATATTTCTATGAGTTAGTACGCTGTCATTTTTCCTTGGAACAGCCCTGATTCCAATCAGTTGTCATGATCGTAACATCTTCACATCGAAAACTAAAACGTAGAACATTACTTCTTTGCAGATTTAATAATGTACAATAAGCATAAAAATAATATCGTTGCTTGGGCATGTATAACACGTCTGATCATCATAGTGGTACAGTTCATTGCAAACTTCTTGATCCCGGATCACGATGCAAAAGTGTTTCTTTATCCTAAGTCAAATTTAACTACAACAGGTTTGGATAAAATCGTACAAGTATTATTAGGTGGTTTTGTGCGATGGGACGCTCAATATTTCATGAATATAGCGAAATATGGTTATCCGTATGAAAATACGTTGGCTTTCTTTCCATTGTATCCTTTACTAGTCAGATGTTTTGCGTGGCCGATTTCTTTTTTATCTGTAACATTTTTGAATGAAGATTCATTATTATTAGTAACTTTTATACTAATAAATTGGTGGTTGTTCGTTAAAACCAGCATAGTTTTGTACGATTTAAGCTCGAAAGTTTTGAATAAGGAATTGGCTTATAAGTCGGCTATTCTATTTTGTTTCAACCCGGCCAGTGTATTTTTTGTGGCTCCGTACAGCGAGTGTATATTTACATATCTAACTTTTAAATCGGTGCTTAACATTATGCTAATGTTTGATAACCATCCAGACAAATGTGATAAATTTAAAAGTGTAATTTATTCAATTTTACCTCTTAGTCTTAGTACTTGTGTAAGATCAAATGGAGTTTTAAATATAGGATTTATTTTGTATTTTATGGCCAAATCTTATATGATGAAAAAGAGCTCAGGTTTTTTAAACTTTTGTAAATTTTTACTCAGTATGTTCTTGATTACAGTAATATGTTTACTTCCATTTTCGTTGGTACAAATTTATGCTTACTTACAATTTTGCACAAATTTTAATAACAACCTTTCAGAGTTTTTGGTAAATTATGGTGAAAGTAACAACTTTGTGATGCCAGGTTTGGTATCAAAATATAATCAAAGTTGGTGCCATAAAAGAATTCCCCTTGCATATTCATATGTTCAAGATCATTACTGGAATGTAGGTTTTCTAAGATATTTTGAGTTCAAACAAATACCCAACTTTTTGTTAGCATTTCCTTTAGTATTTATCATTCTATCAAATTCTTTTAAATTTATTGAGCAACACTTTGAATATTGCATAAATTTAGGTATTTTTAGATTTAGAATTTTAAATTATTTCAGAAAAAAGAAAAGTTTTTTTAATAAAAATATGTTTGTGTTTATTGTACATTCAGTAGTGTTAACAATATTGTGCTGGTTTTGTATTCATGTACAAGTTACTACAAGAATGTTATGTTCAGCTAGTCCTGTTTTATATTGGTTTTGTTCCTATTATTTTGAAAAGCTAAATTGGAGAGAAATTACAATTTCAACAATTTATCTTCTAATTAAAAATGGAACTAAACAGCAAAAACTTGTGTTGCTATATTTCATAAGTTATTTTTTGTTGGGAACAATTTTGTTTGCAAACTTTTTACCTTGGACTTAATATTCTTTATTAAAATTTTCAAAAACTGATTATTTGTTTTATCTATCCAGTTTTCCAACAAATTTAAAGCAATAATAGAGCGTCAAACGATGCTCAGCTCCATTATGTGCATAAATAAGCTTGTTTTTAAGAGGGGCTAGCCCTTAACAGCAATCCTTTAAATTCCTTATGGTACCTATATTCAACGTTGTTTCTTCATATGCTTTTCAAGTAGTGTGGCTAAATATACAAGAACTAGATAACATTAACAAAGGTTAAATCACTTGTAGTGATTAAATATCATTGACTTATGGGATGGAATTGAATACAACTGTAGCCACTCAAATACACAATTACAAAAATTATAATCCGCAAAAATCCAACATGACGACGTTGATGATAAATAATTCAAATGTATCCAAACAATATCCATTATGGCACTAAACAATTTCATCTCCAAGTCCCACCATAAAAAAAGGAAAAATCAAATTCTGTAGAAATGCTTACATTATTCTATGATCTATGCCAGTGATTCTCAACCTTTTTTTTGTTGCGGCACACTTTTAACGATTTCAAAATTTGGCGGCACACAAAGAAAAAGAAAAGTTTAAAAATTATTTACTTACCTATATAACACACTGCGTAAAATAGTTTATGATAGTAATTTTAAATGTACGAAATAAAATAATTTTAAATCATATTATTTAATAATATTAACATAATTATATATCTAAAATTTCGCGGCACACAAAAGTGCCGCGGCACAGTGGTTGAGAATCACTGATCTATGCCTTTCAGAATTCAGTGGTGATTTAAACAGAATATAATAGTTTTGTTTACTTCCTACTTTAAGTAAAATTCAAAGAAATTGTAAATTATTTATTAAAAAACTGAATTACAATTACAACTCAATAATAAACACATTCAGCTTTGTGGAATGGTATTTTCTTATCCAACATTTCTTGTGCATGGCTTCTTCTGTAGTCCCATAAGAAATGATCCACTAAAATGGCATTAACACATTTATCAGCATCAACTTTCTTCTTAATGTAATCGCACAACAAAGTGACTGCATGTATGGAACAGCCTCTAATCTCGACCTCCATTTCGTCCCCACTTTTGAGAACAACATCTAAACTGAGAACACCGTTAAGAGCTTGACTGTACTCCATAACATTAAAGTAAATCAAGCTTTGAGGAATCCTATAATCAGCAAACATGGTAATTTCATCAATATCCTTAAAATGCCCAATTCCTTGATTCTTGAAACAAGCCCAAATGTCTCCAACTAAAATTTGGGCTCGTTTGTATAGAGAAACAGTTTTTCCTTTATATAAACTCTCATCACGGTAGCATTCAAAATTTTTTACCACTAAATTCATCAACTCAACAGCGGAATTGTTTGCCGATTTAACCACATTTTCAAATTTTCCATCAAACTTTTCCAATAAACAAGTGCCTGCTTCGTGCAAACTTCTAAGGCGATCCTTAATAAGGGGAATTTTAACCTCAGTATCACTTCGAAAAATGTGAAGTGCTTCTTCTTCAGTAATTTTTGAATAAAAGGCTGGATTTAAAATGTCAACGTTTTCCTGTTAGGAAAATGTTTTGATTATAATTTACTGTATAATATGTTATGATCTTATTACCTTCAAAGCTCTATTGATAGCGCAACAAAGTGCAAAATATCCAGTTTTACCATCAACTACCCATCCAATGTCATTTTCAAAATGCCAAAAGCAATAATTTAGGGTATCCACAACAAATATCCAATCCAAAGCACACGGATTTTCAGCTGTGGGATGAAATTGGTTTTGACTGAAGTTGTTTAAACATAAACGCCCTGAATTGATTTCTTCCACAAGCTACAAATATAATAGAATATTTTTGTAATAAAACACACAAATAGAAAAAACTTCAATTGTTTACCATTTTTCCAAGACTTTCGATTCCCTCTTGTTTTATTTTGATATGATCTGCTGATTCAGCAATAAATTTGCCCGATTCTTTTGGTGGTAAAGCCATGATTAAAGAAACTGCACAAAAAAATTAATATTTTACTAAAATTAAACTAGAGTTTACCATTGAAATTCTTATAGTGCTTGAACCAATTCTATGTAGTATTAATTAAATTTATTTAAAATTAATTAAATCCTATTCGAATCCAACATCGTTAAATAAATTTGCCGTTAAAAAAATTAACAAAAGTCCAAAATCGATGTGTGAACTATGGGGAAGGCAAAGGGAAACCACCCCATTATAATTTCTCTAGTAAAGTCTTCTTGGCTTAGCCAGGAAGACCGCCAACATCCGGATCGGATAAGGCACTTGAAGAAGAACAAGAAAATTTTTAAATTCGTTGGCCCGTTCAACATGCTTTCCTCTACAGTCTTGGTTTTTAGTCCTGAAAAGCTATCGTGAGTTAAGGAACAACCTAATTTGTGTTGTGGCAAAGTAGGAAAAACTTAACTCCATTACATGAATGTAATTAAATTAGTAATAATAATTTTATATTACGTCCATCATTCATAAAGGTATAACTTTTAAGTTATAAATTTGAACCGTAAGGAAATTATCGAAGAAATTAACACCACGATTAATTTATTTCAGACAAGTATCTAATTAATATGATTTGTAAACATTAATGTCGAAAAAAACAAATATACAGGAATTGTTAAAAAATAATGTAGGTAAATAATTCAAATTTCCAAGGTTGATTGTAAAATTTTGAGGTTAGACCATGCATTTTTTTAAATAACAAACTAAAAATGTTGTTTGTCATAAAAACTAATTCAATGTAATACTAAAAAGTAATTTGATTGAATTTAATAATTTTTTTTTGCAAATCAATCATTTCTTTCAAGCATTATAGAAATCATAACAAAGTTGCTTACCTTTCAGTAGCAATGGTATCACAAGATGGACAAAAATAGTAATGGTGCAATAATAGGTAAGAAATGGTGCAATAGTAAGCAACAATTAGAAAATGATACTCCAAATAGTTAATAACAAATTGGGTTCTGATAAGATAAAATTATTCTTATATATTCAGAATAATATCACTTTTCAATCCCTTATCAAAAATTAAACAACTTACATCTCTTGGTATTACAATTGAAATATTGTTCCAACTCAAAACCTTCAAATATACGCAAACCAATAAATTGCTTTGGTAGCTTTCATCTTAATTTTAGCAGAAAATATTGATTAAAAAGTCAATGAAATTTTTGAGCATTGTATTGTAATAAATTATATTACAAAAATATTTATATCAGTGTTAAATTGATAACATTTTTTAAAGCTAAGAATTTAATACAGATTAAAACGTCTGATTAAAATTTTAAAGTGTCCATAATAAAGACAAGCACCGCTATCATAAATGTTAAAACTTATCAATACGATCAGAAAATAATAAATAAATTTAGGCGTCCCATTCATCATCATTGGAATCGGTATCTGTTGTGCTATCATCTTCTGAGTGAATAGCACGACTACGTTCAGCGAGAGCCCTAGCTAAAGCGCTTGCTAAATCTCCTCCAGTACGTTCTGCTGGCGGTGTAACAGGTTTAATTTCTCTTTCCTAAAATTATAAAGTTTAACTAAAGTTTTTACATAATAAAATTTAATATGGTTACATTTGTTGGTTTTAATTGGAAACCTTTTCTGATTTCACTTAATAAATTGGTTCTAGAGTCGCCAGATTCTTCAGATTTCTTTTCAAGTTCGACAGGCTAAAATTAAGCAATGTAAGCATCAAGAAATAAAAAACAAAATAATTTAAGTACCTTTAAGGTCTTTCCGTTTCTTATACTGCTCATTAAAGCTGATCGCATATCTGGTGCTTGTGGTACTTGTGATTGTGTTATTGGCATTTCAACTTCAGGAGGATATTCAATCATGGGAGGTAGTGGTGGTGGAGGAGGTGGAGGTGGTGGGGCAATACCCGCAGGAGGAGGTGGAATATTATTTGCTAAAAAAAAAATGTATTAAATATTACAAGAAAATCTTAAACAAGAAATTTCAAGAGTAGGGTGTGATATTAGTATGATGATGTATTAAAAAGTATAAATTTAACAAAAACTTAATTAAACGTTAAAATATTAGAATTTTAACTGTAAGTAAAGAACAACATAAGTACAAGAAATTTTATTTAGAAACACTTTAAAAACATTTTTAACCTTTTGTGACAAGATAGAACCAGAAAATGTGATAACATTGCAACACGTGGTATTTTTTTAAACTATTTTTTTGATCAATTTTTCCATTTCTATTTTTTTGATACGACTGAAGATAGCTAATAAGCTTGAAATAACATTATATCGTATTACATTGCCATTGTTAAATTCTACAATAATTGTACTATATTTTTTAAAACTACCTCCTCGGTTTTTGTACCCCCGTATTTTTCCAATTTTTTCATATTTTCAAATATTTTCTGGTTCTATCTCGCCACAAAAGGTTAAAAATGTTTTCATAGTGTTTCTAAATAAAATTTCTTGTATGTTGTTCCTTTTCTTTACTTACGGTAAAAATTCTAATATTTTAACGTTTAGTTAAGTTTTTGTTAAATTTATAATGTTAAATATTGTACTACTTTAAATATGATAGACATACGTGGTGACACATATTTTGTTGGTTGAGAAGGCCAATTATTTTGTGATGCAGTTGGTGGGGGTGGTGGTGCTGCTCGCTTTAAATAAAATAAAATTAGTAATCACAATTAGTAGATTCCACAATAAAAATTTACGTTATGTCGTCCATTTCCTCGTGGTGGAACTGGTGGTCCAGGAGCAGGTGGAGCTGGTGCAGTTTCAGAAGTTTTCTTTACGGCTTCATATCCACCATTTTTTGAAATAAAATTATAAATGTATTCCCTAGTGTCTTTGTCTTGCAGTTGTTGCTCTGATACTCCAGCCTAAAATATTTTTTGTAAAAATTTAACAGTACTAAAAATTTATTTAGTTTACCTTCGCGAAAAAGGTTTTCAGTTGTGGATCATTACCAGCTATATCAAATCCTTTGTCTGGATCCCATCCAATATGAGACACATGTCGAAATTCTGAGGGTGCCCCTATGTCTGCTTTAGTAATATTACGCCGACGTCTAGCTAATCGATCAGCTGGATCAGATACTTTTTTATACATGTTAAAGTCATTGCTCGATGGGAGTCTTGGTGACTGATCTTGTAAACTTATTACATTTTTAGAATTACGTTTTTCTACAACAAAATAAGTTTGAACAAAAATTTTATTTTTGTTTTGGTGTTATACCTTCACGCTTCTTTTTTACCATTAATTTTCTATCCACAACTATTTTTAGTTCCTTAGCTTCCATAACATTTGCAAAATTAAATGCTATCATGCATTCCTACAAATAAATAGTTTTCAAACAATATGACAATAAAAAATGGTTAATAAAAAGCAAAGTTTAAAAATAAATTAATGCTAACAAAGATAACATCTTGGAATTTATGCTGTAGTTGCAGTAAAAGTTTCGTCGTTAACCAATTCTGTTCCCAATAATTTGTAGACAATTTTATTGGTATTTATTTTTAATTGTTAGGTTCCGCATATATGTGAAAACAAAATAAAGAAAACATCACAAAAGCGGTCTTGTAGTTCAGGCTTTTTATTAAGAAATAATATATTATTTAAAGAAATATTTTTGAATAAATTTTCCATTATTGCTTTATTATTTTTATTTTATAATAAAAACAATAAAAATGTCTCTAATTTATTATTTTTATAAATCAATTTTATATAAATAAATTGTATAAATTAAAATTTGCTCATTGCTATTTTAAATGCATTAATAAAATTTACAAGAATAATATGTAAATTTACAAAAGAATTCGTTGTGACTTGTGTGACAAACTAAACTGAAAGTAGATAAAAAAAAATGAAGCTTATGAAGAAATAAAATTTAATAAAAAAGGGGGATATTTGAAATACAACAAAATGGAAAAATTATAATTTTAAATTTGAAAATGAGAGTAAAAATTGTAAAACTCCCATTTCAAGTTTCCTACCTAAAATAGGTGACCAATTGAAGAAAAATTATGATCTGACATGGAAATATTAATTGCATCATATCAAATACAATGAAGTATAGGAAATATTATTGCTTCATATTATTGAAAATATTCCATAATTATGATTTTTCATAAAAGCTGTAATTTTATGTTCTCAAAGGTCACCATAAAATTATTAGGAATTAGAGGAAGTCATTTTACAATACCTCATGAACATAAAATCGTATCATAAAATGTTTCAAATACAGTGCAACCTCGATAATCCGGACTAATTAAAACCGCGGTCATCCGGATTAATAAATAATTCGGATTACTGAAGCGACAGTTTTTTTATTGAAAAGAGAAACATTTAATACAAAACAACTGTTATAAACAAAAATTATTTAAAACAGAAGCATACTTATTAAATTTTATATTATCATTATGTACAGTAATTTGTAATTTTTGTTTGCTTGATCTTTTTGTGGTTCATTATAAAAGCAGTTTCTTTTAATCTTTGAAGTACAAGAACATCATGTAAAGGGATATTAGTTTCTTCTGCCCACCGTATGCACACATTGAAACTTTTAAACTGCCTCGTTATTCTTAACAGTGTGGTTTGTATTATTAACTCTAGACCTTCATTGTCACTATCATGAATCATGATGTTCGTCTGTAGCATCTACGTCTTAATAGCTCGGAAATAATGCACTAAAGATTCAATTCAGGTGTGCGGCATATTTGCCCGTGTATCAAAATAATGATAAAAATATCGCTATTCTTAACGTGCATAATATATTATGCCGCATACCTGTATTGAAACGTTAGTGCATATATTTCCTAGCTCTACATAATATTACAAACACAGATTCGGATTACCGAGTACTATCAAATCCGGGTTATAAAGTACATAATGCAATTGAAATGCTTGGCCGGATTACTGCAGAATCCGGTATAATGAAGGTTCGGATTATCGAGGTCGCACTGTACAATAAAATAGAGAGTCGATAATCAGATAGTCAATAATTAATACGCTAGTTTTCTGAACGTCAAAAATCCGAACATGTCCAGTGGCGGATCTAATAAGACTAATAATGGATTGAGTTGCGCAAGTCAATATTTTACCATTTTTAAGCATTTTCATCTTCATGGAAGGGGGAGGGAGTTTTAATCCCTATAGATTCACTACTGTATCCAGCATAGTGATTCCAAAAGTAAATTTTTAACCCTAGATCACTAATCATTCGTTTCACAGACGAATGACTCAGAACGCTTTTGATATCTATGCATGTTCTCGAACCTTCCCCACCTCGCTCGGTACCTTGCCAATTAAGCTAATTATAGACCCACGCGTATTCACTGCGTGTGCACGTCAATCAAATCCGGAGATTCAGCAAAATATTCGTCTCTCAGACTAATATTTAGTTTAGTTACTACGTGTGAAAAGTGGACCATGGTATTCTTATGGACCATGGAAGTTATTTTTATGTTTTATAAATTTCATGTAAGATTGAAAATGTTACGCCAAGTACTTCTCAAGCACAGTCAAATAAACACAAAATTTGGGCATTTTGTCCCTCAGAAGCGTAGGATGACGAAATTCTTATGTCACTCCTGTGATACGGCTATTTGTGTAGAACACACAATTCCAGGTTATAATAATTACATAGAATAAGTTTTTTTTACTTATTTGATGGTTATTCATTAAGTTTAATAATTTATTATTCTTTCGTATTTTTTCGGTTTTTAACTAATAAAAATTATTACTAAAAACAAATATTGAAGATTTATTTTGTTCATCTGTGAGACGAATGTGTAGTGATAGTGCAACTAGAAAATATGATTAGTGATCTAGGGTTAATGTGAATCTAACTTTAAAGATGTAGATCATTTGAACAAGGCGAGTAGTAATTTGTTCGGTTTATCGAGGCTCTATTTCTATTGTCAAAATTATTCATTATAAAATTATCTGAAAGGAAATGTTCTTCCTTGATAACATTTTATAGGGAATAAATTTTATTTTAAACATTTTGATATACATGATCATTCACAAGATAATAGTATGCGAAATAGCATTGTTAGCCGCCATTTTACAAGATCACGGACTTTCCCCCGTTTTAGGGGGACATAAGCAATTAAACATATTCCAATATTTATGTCCTTTTCAGGTCGAATATTTCTTCTACTACAAAAGGAACCAAAAAACAAACAAACCGTTCATTTTTCGTTGACCATTCTAATTGTATTATTATAGTCTTTCCGAGATCGATCCAAAAAACTGGCAATAAAAGCTCCAACACAAATTACAGAATTTCCGTTTACAAATAGCCAAAGCGTTTGATACAATAGAAAACACAATACAATAGGTGGAGGTTAAAATTCAAAAAGGTCTAGTTTTCAAAAATAGCCAAGGCAACCTCCCCTTATGATATACGTACACGTTACGAGTAAAGCCGGGAATGAGGATAAACCTAGGACCCAAATACAGTACACCCTGTTGCTTAAAATTTTATTAACATCGGGTCTTACCGGGGTAAATTGGTGAAAGCCGTTGCCTTGGTTTTGTAAGCCATCCTAAAATAAAATAACGTTCTAAAATAATGTATGTAATTAATTTTTCGTATGCAGAAAAAATGTATCGAGGATAAATTAAGCCCCAATAGACTGATATAGATACTATACTCCAACAAAATTTTAATTTATTGTTTAACTCTTTAACTTATTTCATAACGTTGCCCAAATAGATGCGAATATTCTACCACAAACTTAAGAATAATTATTATTCTTAATTAGCGACTATAGATGTAACCTAGAACGTAATGAGGTGTAGTTTGCAGTCCAATTTCTTATCAACTAACTATTATACCAACTATGTGTACAAAGTTTCATTTTTTTTTCTTAATATTGTCGACAAATTATTTTAGATATACAATTATTCCTCGACTTACGACCGAGAAATTAAATCGATCATCAATCGAACGATTTCTCAAAAATCATAAGCACAATCTGTTCCTCAAGATGAGGTATCCATGGTAAGAATGAAAAGTGCTCGCCTCGATGACAAACTTATGAAACAAGAAGACTTCTTTGCTTTCTCCAAACTGTTAACTAATCATTTCATCAAGAAAAACATTTATACTGAAAAGTTCCCTTTGCTTGGAATAAAGATTTTCGGCAAAGCCTTTTCCTGTAATGAAGTGACTAGGCCTAGAAGTGACTTCCAATTATACATTGGATTCATCTGAACTGTTCAGATGTTATTTCACTTTAAAACGATGCAGAGCAGTTAATTGGGAAAATATCCAGGTACCACTGGCTTATTTTGAAGATATAAAAAAATATAAAGATTTATTGAATCTGTTGCCATTAATTTATAGATCCACTTGATCACGATTTTTATAAAACCCTGAAATATATCGAGACCCAAACAGTGTTAATGAGCGACACTGACACTTCATATTAACAAATTAATGCATGCATAAAAAAATTGGTCTTTAATTTACATTATTATCTACTATTTATTGGATGTTGAATTTTAAAACAGTCCTACTGGAAAACTGTCCTTCTGGCCTTAACATGTTTCTCCCAAATACCACGGATATAATGGTTTATACATAGTATGTAATATTGTCTTACAATACCTTTTGGATAAGACGCACTTTATCCTGAAACTGCTAGGTTTATCTAACTCCCACCTTAACTCATAACATCTAATAATTACATTAATGTTTCATTTTCACTTTCTAAGACTACAATGCATAAATTTAACAAATAAAATACATTGAAAACACAATTTTACAAACATTTTCTACGTCGATATTTTCATTTATATATATTATTTACAATAAAGGTATGTCCTTACTCACTTACTGATTCATCAGAAAATCAACATTGCGATATAAGAAACCAATCAAGAAGCTTCCATTATTAAGCTTGTCGTAATTAAAGCATTACTAATACAAAAATTTCATATTGAAAAATGGGGATTATTATTCAGGGAGTGACTCCCCTCAAAGATATCCAACACCTGGTGGTCAAATCTGACAAGCTTCATCATTAGTAAATCGGTTATTTTCAATGGACCAATCAACGGTCTCAAATTAATTACATTTAAATTAAACTATTACCAATACAAAAATTTTACAATAAAAATAATCAAGACTGTTCAGTCATGGTTCAAAACTAAGTAGCAAAAAATACCAAAAAATTATTTAGGGAAACAAAATAATTTTGGTATAGCATTGAAATTTTGAAATCAAAATCCTGTATGCTGACTGTCCTGGAGAGATTGTGAGATTAAGAAAGCGAGACTGTCATTGCCTTGCAGTTAACACTATCAATTCCAAAGGAGGGTACTGGGTTCAAACCCGGGAAAAAAAAAGACTTTCTTATGACTAGTGTCTGTGTTTTGGAAGGCACATTGAGCCGGTGGTCCCCATAGTTAGTGAATTGCCACCATTTACATAACAACCAGGATATAAGGCACATCTGAAGACAAGTCTAGCAATAAGCTACCTGATGTAAAAATATTTATGTGCTCAAATTTTCTAATACTGCCAGGAAACGACGCAGTTGTTGGGAAAATAACAGACTTTAGCCTACTAGAAGAGGATTCTTGTAGAATTGTTTCTAGACAGTGGAAGAATGATCAAAAATAGAGAAAACAAAGTGAATGGAAACAGTAACTGCTATCGCAAAAGTTGTAGAGACCTTTTTTATTTAAAAATTAAATTTGTTTCATTGAATTTGTATCATCCAATGAACCAATCACCCGATAAATAGGGTAACATCAAAGATCTATCTAACATCTACAACTGTATTAAATTTAATGCTTCTGTCACAAACTGCAGGGTTCTATTGAATTTTGGTTGTTAGCATTCAGACTATTAGGTAATTTATGTAGGTAATAGAATTAAAAATTTAATATTTCAAAGAAAAGTTGTTAAATACACTTTTATTATAAAAAGTTAGAGCTACTTAAAATTTGCTATGTAAAAGTTACTTTTACATTAATAAGCACAATATGTTTGCAACTTTTCAACAAGGAACAATAAAAAAATATTTATCAATAATAATAAATTAATAGCCTTTATACAGTTTATGCAACTTAAGCAATTTGTTTGAGAAAACAATTCATTTGAAATCGTTTCCGTTATTGAATTTTCAACATTTTGCAGTAATTATTGTTTGCATGAGCAGCAAAACTTATTATTACAATAATTTTGACTATTCAAAAGAATAATACTTATAGTTGTTAATTGAAAATTGAATTGACTATTTTTTTACTGGGAAAGTTTTCAACGCCTGTGCTAATAAAATTATTAAAATATAAAATGCTGAAAGTGAATTTTTGGTAAACAGTAGGACCAGCACGGTTTTTCTAGTTTGCATTGGTTTATCAACAACATCCTTTCTTGATTAAATTAGTTAGCTGTCAATATCCTGAGAATGCAAATGCTATTTTTAATTACCACAATAGGAAATTGATAATGAAATTATTTAATTTCTACACTAAAATGTGGCTAAATTTGTCCTTAATATCCAAAAATTATTGTGGTTAACAAAAATATCGATATTTTTACAACCTAATTTATATTAAAATATAAACTACTGATTTTGGGTTATTCTAAAAATTGGTAATCTATTCAATAAAATATTAATATAAGCAACGACTTGGGAAAGACAATTTTCGATCACTTTTAGAGATCAAATAAATGTAGCTAAATTTCATGGTTGTAAAATATTAGTAAATTTTGAATTGTAAAGCTTACCTCGCCTTCAAAAGTGTGTAAAAATTCGCACGGAGCAGTATACTCAATATTATTGTATAGTTCGTGCTCCCAAATCATGGCGTTCCTTTTTAAACAATATAATCGGAAGAAATAGTTCTTCCGAAAGTTGTCTTTCACGAAACATAAAATACCCGTATCTCGTTTTAACCATTGTGAATGATGTGGAGGTTCTGTGATGTACAATTGTACTACGGTTGTTGCTAATGCCTGTAAAATTTAAGTGACTCATTAAAATGATTTCACTTTCAATCACAACAAAAAGTACAAGATAAGACAAATACGTAAATTCTAACCTGACATCGGACTCCCAGCAACGTAAAGACCTGTTCGTTGTCTTCTTTAAGTATTAAACTAGTGGTTCTATTTTCCAAATCTTGAGGCATAGCTTCGTGAGTATTATACAGTAAAAATTAAAAAAATTTATGTAACTTTTGATAAAAATTCGAATGTAATCTTATCTATACATTTTACTATGAAACATTATTAGCTCTTACACTTTACACCGCACCCTCTCATTCAATGAAACTTCACGAATTATCAGAAATTTACATATAGGTTATGCAAACGTCAAATTTTTTGTGACAGTTTTAGGTTACAATCACTTCGTACCACTACCAATTATTTGTGATTTGATTTCCCTACTCATCATGCAGTGCCGTACGCACGTATTATCTCTCCTGATTATGTTGTGATAATAATGCGCACTTCCATAATTATTATCAAGGTTGATTTTTTAGTTGTAGTGAATTTTGTATTATTTATTTATACTTATCAAGATAGGTGAACTATGCGGGGCGTCCAAAAAATGATATTTGTTTTGATACAGCAGGGGTGTCAATTGGCGCTCTACGCTTCAAATTTGGACCCGGGAGCAAGAGCTTTGATGGGCCCCCCCGATTGAGAGGTGTGCGATTTAAAATTAAAAACAAAAACAAAATTTGATAGCAAAATAATGGAGTTCAACTCCCCCCCCCCCTGAGAGCATTATTCCACCGGTATTTAAAACACTGGCGCAAATTGACTTTGGTGATTCAGATTTCCTGATTTTCTTGGTTAACCTGTCATGTTGTACCGAAGCACAGCCTCTTTTGCCGTTAAAAAAGTGGTCGATGGGTTAAAAAAAAGTTACTCGTGGTTTTGTGCAGCCCTCGGGAATTTTGGTTATCAGGAAACGGCCCGTGGCTGGAATGAATTTGACACCCCTAAGATACAGCTTCCATATTATAACACTTTATGCATTTAATTAATGTCACAGCTACCATTCCGGCGCATTACAAAAACATCTTTAGGGGAAAGTAGGATAAGATGATGAACGAGGTAATAGGCTTTAAAATTGTGCTTATAAAAATATGGTTGAAACTATAATTGCTTCTAAGTATACCTTCTTAAACGAAGTAATTCAGGAGATTATGTTGTATTCTAATGTTTACTTTTAACATGAGACGTGTTTATGTTATTTAACAAGTGGGATTATAAATATCGGCTCTATGAAACGATAGACTATTTTAATAAGATAAAGAGGTAATAATATAAGCAATCATTATTATACCTATTAAACTACTTGTCTTAGAGTGTCTCTATATTCATCAGTCATCACACTTACACTGCACCTTTCAAAATTACTGAAATATTAATGTAATTATTTTGCTGCAATTTTATAAAATTTATAATCGCTTGGGGTAAGATGGCCAGAATAAGTTCATAAATTCGTTAATGACAACCCACAACATTTGACACACAAAAAGAACAATTAGCGCATTGAGCAATGAGCTTTCGTGTGTTAGTGTTGTAAACCTTCTTCTTCTTTTCAGCTTCTGTCTATCCACTGTTGGATGCAGGGCTCCCTACTCGGAGCCTCCCTACCGTTCAATTCCTTCCACGCATCACGGTCCTGGGCTCGATTTTGCCAATTTCTTCCTGCTGTCTCAACAATATCGTCGGTCCAGCGGTTTGTGGACGACCGACGGATCTTTTGATTATTCGTTGTCTCCATGCTAGGACCCTCTTTACCCAACTACCATGCCTTTTCCTGGCAGAATGCCCTGCCCAAGTCCGCCACCCTTTCCATAACGTCCTTAACCCTGGTTTGGCTTCTAATGCTATTATTTCTCTGCCTGTCCCGCAACCGGATATCCAACATCAGACGTTCCATAGCGTGCTGAGTAGTGCTTAATTTATTTACAGTTTTTATGGTAATTGTTGTAGATTCCAGTCCGTAGGCCATGACTGGGTAGTACGCACTTGTCAAAAGCCTCCCGTTTTAGACAATTTCGAGTATCTGCCTTCAGTATGTGGGCCAATTTACCGAACGCCGCCCATACTCGACGGGTCCTACGAATTATCTCCGTGGTCTGGTTTTGTTTAGACAATTTGGAGTATCCTACCTATTTTGAGTAAACAAAACTTTTTATGGGGGCCCATAGGGGCCCGGTACACGGACAAAATTGATTTCTATTATTTACAGACATTTTTGTAAAAATTATCTATGAAAGTTTGCACATTGAACACAGCGAGGGCCCCAGGGCGGAGCATCTGCACCGTGGTGCCGGCGCCCTGAAGGAACGCCAAAATAAAGAAATATTTGATAAAATTGAATAATGTAATGTAATGTAATGTAATAATGTAATGGGCGGGGTAATTCAGTAAATATTATAGCTATATTTACGAGGCAACGAATGACGCAGTTGCAACATCAAAATTTCATGGGAAACTATAGGGTGTTTTTTTAGCTGCATGAGAACTTTCAATAGGGATAACAATTGAACCAAGATTGCTATGGAAACAGTTTTTTGACATTTGTGTTTAGCAAGGTTTGGCATTTGATAATGCATAGATTGACCATTGAACAACGCTACCAAATTGGGCTCACAACCAATTGGAAGTGGATCCATTTTTTTACCGTAAAATTTTGTTCAGTGACGAGGCAAATTTCTGGTTAAATGGGTATGTGAACAAACAAAATTGCCGTATATGGAGTGAGACCAATCCGGGACATTATCTTGAGACTCCATTGCATCCATTAAAATTGACTGTTTAGTGTGGAATACACGCCAACGGCATCATTGGTCCATATGTCTTTCGAAATGAGGAAGGAGCTACCGTTACGGTGAATGGTGTGAGATATCGACACATGCTCAATACATTTTTGTTTCCAAAACTTCAAGAGCTAAACATTGACAACTTATGGTTCCAACAGGATGGTGCTACGTGCCACACAGCCAACGAAACCATCAATTTATTGAAAGGACAATTTGGTGACAACATTATTTCAAAACGTGGTCCTATCAATTGGCCTCCAAGATCGTGTGATTTGACACCTCCAGATTATTTTCTGTGGGGGTATGTTAAATCCATGGTTTATGCTAACAAACCAACAACTCTAGAAGCATTGGAGGCTAATATTCGGCAAGCCATTTATGAAATAAAGCCAGAAATATTGGAAAAAGTGGTCAAAAATTGGACTGAACGGATGCGCTTCGTAACCATTAGTCGTGGTGGTCACATGCCGGAAGTCATGTTCAAATCATAAATGCCTTTAACTGTACTTTCATAAAAAAATTATAACCAAAACATTCCGTCAGGTTTTTAATGTTTTATTTCATTTTGAAGTTCTCATGCAGCTAAAAAAACACCCTATAGTTAAATAGTAATATTTGGTGAAAACTAGGTAGTATTTTCCAAAAAAATCGCCTGCGGCGCTAAAAGACGCTGGTTTCCTCACCCTCATGTGCCGGAGGTTGAATTATTTAGAGGGGGGCCTCAAAATTGAATTGCGCCTGAAGCTTCATAAGTGCTAAATTTTTATTAGTCCCGAGGGGGGGGGATTGGGATCTCGCACCACTAGAAAATCTTTCTAGGGAAATCTATGATGCCTTTTTGTCACTTACATGTTTTTTGTGATTTGCTGACAGGTGGCCCTGAGTCACTTGGTCCTGCGACAACTCGCCTCGGACAACTGGCCCTGGCGACAAGTGGCCCTGGTGACAAGTGGCCCTGATGACAATTGGCTTTGGCCAGTAGTATACTGTTTTAACAGCGGAGAAATATTTTGTCAAATATTGATATCATCCTAATATTTATGTTGACCAATAATTAAAACAACAAACAAAGCATGTAAAAAAATAGTTCCAAGTTTGGATTTTGGAAACAGTAATAATTTCGAATTTTGAATTTGCCCGCAGTTATTGCTACTGGGAAGGGGGTATCCCCGAGTATACCGGTGGATTTACCTTTTAATGACGTTGTCTTTAAAAAAATTCGTTTCCTAACACTAACCTAGCCTCAACCGGGATCTACCTTTTAATAATGACCCTCTCTTTAAATAAAAGTCGATTCCTAACAGTAACCTATCCTCCATTGGTGGATCTACCTTTTAATGACCTTCTCTTTAAAAAAAAAAAGTCGTTTCCTAACACTAACCTAACCTAAAAGTAGCGAAAATCTGTATTAAAATTTAACAAGAAGCGAAATAATACATTTCTGTGAAAATTTTTAGGCCAGTTGTCATCAGGGCCAGTTGTCACCAGGGCCACTTGTCGCCATGGCCAGTTTTCGCCAAGGCCAGTTGTCCGAGGCTAGTTATCGCAGAGCCAAGTGGCTTAAGGCCAGCTGTCGGTACACCGTTTTTTGTGCAATAACATTGTTATTTAAAATTTTTTTTTAATAATAAAATAATGAAGGGGGCCCGCTATGGATCTTGCACCAGAGCCCGGTCTTGACTTGCTACGTCACTGCTTAAGCCCTTTATCTACCTTCCATTTCACCACAGCGTGTGGATGCCCACTGAAAGGCCAAGCTAATGAATTCTCTCAAACCCGCGATTTGAACCCAGAATTTCCGCTCTGTACTCAACCAGCGATCACATCACTTCGCAGCTGTGGCTTATACTGGTTTCAAAATATGAAGCAAGAGAATTTGATAAAGTGAATTCAAAATCTCTTAAGACGGATATAAAACATATGAAGCCTTCACGTAGACATCAGAAAAAAATAATTTGTAATAAGTTGGTGAAAATGTATCCTAAATGGATCAATGACTTAGACGCAGAAGATATTTATTTAATGGTTTTTGTTTTATTCAACGTTTGTGGATTTTGAGCTCTTTGTGTCGATCAACTAAAAATTTATTGTACTCTTGGAATAATAATTTTATGCAATTCTGAACTTTGAGTTTTAATTGGGAACCGTGGTTAAGTCTTGGGGGATTCAAACGATGATATTCTTATTAATCTTCCTTTTCTTCTTCTTCTTCTTCTTCAGGTGCCTATCCGATTCCGGATTTTAGCGATCCTCCTGGCTAAGCCAGGAAGACTCTACTAGGGAAATGTTAATGGGGTGGTTTCCCGTTGCCTTCCCCATAGTCCACAGATCGATTTTGGACTTTTTAGATCATACAGCACATAACCGACGCAATCAGGATTAGAACCGCGGTTTTCCGCTCTCTAGTCTATCCGTGTTTGATTTACGCCAGATTGCAGCTGGTCTTCTTTTATGTTTTATGTGACGAATATTATAAACTTAGAAAACGGACTAAAGTTTTATTTTGAAAATGCTTTTAATTCCAACTAATCAGAAGTGCGTTACGAACAGATACACAGGGACAGACTTGTCCCTATTGAACTTATAAAAGTTGCAACTTATACTTCAGTTGGCACTTTCCTTCACTTGACGTCAGAAGTTACTTATATTTTATATCTGTTGAGCGACTTGAGCTTGGAGTACCAAAAACCGCATATTTTATGGCTAGCATGGGTCCTGTAGCAAATGTTATCAAGAAGCCCTTCTATTATTTGCCCTTTTGAACCTACTGAGCGTAAGGCCTCCAAAAACAGAATTGATTTTTTTACCCTTTGCTAAAAATAGAAACACTTTTGTTCTGATAGGTGCGGGGCCCCCAGAGACGCGGCACCCGTAGCATTTGCTATTTATGGTACTGTGCTAATTGGTCACTGGACATGACTCTCAAACGTAGGTCCATCATTCCAAATCACACCAAGATTTTTAGTTTCCAAATTAAATCGATGGGGCAGTTATTAAGAAGTATATCCGGGTTCTTCAAGCTGAGAGCTACCTAGCCACAGTGACAACCTCCCATACACAAGCATTTTATTCTTATAATTTATAATTTAATTCTTATGGTAATTATCACAATTTAAAAAAGTTATATTATACAAATAGTATAAGTAACTTAATTAAAATGTAATTTATAATAATAATTATATCTGCAACTTGACCTTTGACAAGTGTATACCACCCACACAATGTGTTTGAGCATGTTCAAATGGAATGGAAAAAAGATGAATAACTAAAATCCTTCGTTTTTTGGATACAACTTTTTATTTACACCAATAAAAATTTAATTTGTTGTATATTCAAATAACAATTAATATATTAAAATATCCAACCAATAAATTTCGTGTGTCGAGTGTAGTAATTTGTGGGCACCAGACTGGCTGGGACTATTTTAATCTCGAAGTGTTTACTATTTACCCTACAGCAAACTTTAAAAATGTTTATCTCAAAATTCCTTAGGCTGATTTTAACCATTTCTCGAGATGCATAAGTTTGTGCATGCATTTGAAACCAATGGAATAAAAATTATTAGCACCAGATCGTCATGAAATTTACTTCTTCTTCTTGTTCTTATAATAGGGCTTAGCCCTGTTCGTTAATCAAGTTCTGCCTTATTGGGATTCGGACGTCCAGCTGTCCTTCCATCTCTTTGGGGGTCTTCTGGGGGGCATCTTGGTTTTAGGTCTCTCTGTCATGGCAATATTTGCGATTCGTCCGTCGTCCATTCTGAAATTTACTTACTAACGCTAATTTATTCGGTTAGATTCCAGGAGCAGTTAAAATTTATTTTGACAGTCTACCACCGAAATGAAATTAGTCTAGTGGACCTTCTCAAAAGTTTTCTCAAAAAAAAAGAATGGGGGACCTGATGAACTCAGTTAATTCTGATACCTATGCCTAATGTTCTAGGTGTTCCCAAAAATGCATAAAATTGGATCACTTATTATGTAACGTCATGTAAACGGCGAAATTAGGGCAAGAATGAATTTTGAACTTCTTGAAGAGATGGGAGGTGAAGATGTCGTCAAATATATTAAGGCACAAAGAATAAAATGGCTGGGGCACGTATGGAGAGGTAACAAGGAAGAAGTGACGAGAATGACAATGTTGTGGAAACCCAATGAGAGACGAGCCAGAGGCAGACCAAGGATGCGATGGTGGGATGAAGTGACGAGTGATTTGGAGACTATGGGAGTGAGAGGATGGAAACAGGTAGCTACAGACAGAAGAGAATGGAGGAACGTAATTAATGCTGCAAAGAAACACAGAGGCCTGTGAACACAGTGTACAATTTGTATATAATGTAGATACGAGGACTAATCCACCTCAAAAAATGGATCTTGTAAGTTCCCTAGGAACAGCTATATTTCTATGAAATGTAAAGCTATAAATAAATAAATATTATGTAACGTCCTCTTAGCTGTGTAAAATTTCTGTGACGTTCATATTATACATTTTTAATAGTTAGTAATTATTGACATGAATGTTAACATTTACTGACAATATTTTAAATAAATTGCGTAACGATGCCATAGGCATATCTGGGTTAAAAAATTTGATAAAACTGTAAGGGCCGATTTCATAATACTTTTAACGAACCGTTATAAATAAAAGTGAATTTCTATTGGCTTGTTAGAGTGAACGGACGTTTTCTATTGGTTAACAAGGATTTTAGTTCATTAATCCATTAAGGTTTTGATTATGAAATCGGCCCTAATAGTATTTGCTTAAAAACATTAAAAATATTAAACAAGTAAAGAATGTTTATAAAAAAATTTATTTTTATGTAAAATATTTATTATTAGCTGTATTATTTACATACAATTATGAGATGAACAAAAACATAAATTCTTCCCCGGAACTAGAGTTTATAAAATAGAAAATTTCGAAGATAATTAAGTACAAAAACTTAACCACTATAAAAAAATAAATACTTAAAACTATATAATTACATATTTTAGGCTGATGGTTTTTATAAACAATTATTCTCAGGAAAGGAATCGTATAAAGTTACGTTTTCGTCATTACAAAGATCACATTTTTTGTAATTTAATATATTTAAATTATTAATTTATTAATTTAATCGATCTAATTTATTATTCTCAACAGCTGCTGTTTTACGCTGTTTTATTAAGATTTCTTATGCATTTAGTCAATTTATATGGATGGATTTAATTAAGTGGATCACTTTTTTCATGTTGTTTTGTTGTTCGTTTCGGTTTAATATAAAAACATAATTTATCAATAATAAAATCCTTCAAGAAATTATAATTTGTTTTTATAGTTACACAACTTATACGTAACAGTTTAAAATATCTATCTGCATAGTATTGTACAATATTTAAAGGAATGCAATAATTTATGTCTCATTTTATCATTATCGATCATAACTTTAAAGAAAAAATCTTGCAAAACCACAATTTTTATAAAATTCAACAATGTGCAATTAAACTTTTAGTGCTCGTTTAAAGACACACTGTAAAATGATGACAATTAATAAAATTTTCTCAAGTACACGCAATTTAAATTGTGTGTTAATATTCTAGGTATGTATTGTATAATTTAATGTAGGAAGTTGTTGTTCTTGATCAAATTGCTTATATCTAAATAAACCTTAGGCACAGGCGTATTTACAAATTAAATTTGTTTTAAATTTGTTCAATGCATTCAGTTAGGCAAGATTAATAAATTAAATAATAGTTAAAATCACATTTACCATTCATTTACATCGTGTAAAATGTAAAAGTCGTATTAAGTCTTTTTTTTTTTACTAATAAGGTCTAGGATCGTATGGCGTACCGTTTAATCCAACATATCTATTATTTTTCCTATGTTTGAAACCATCAGGACCCGCGTTGTAATATATCACTCTTCTAATACCAAATGGATCAACGTATCCAAAACTTCCACTTTTTTGGTTATCCGGAAGAGTTTGTTCTTCGTGATATTGTTTAGGAATGAAGTACCTGAACCCATCGTTGGTGACAGATACACCGTCGTAAACTGGAAATTGTTTCCTGTAACCATTTCCAATATGACCATTGTACGTGTTACCTCTGTTGTCGATTGGATACGTTGGACCGTTTTGGTAAATGTAAGGATTCACGAAATTTTGATCTTCGGGGTAATGCTCATATTGTGGTTCGCTGCTGTAGAAAGAAGAATCTATTGAATTTGAACTTATTGGTGGTGGTATGGTCGACACGTAATTATTTGGTGTGTAATAATCCGAAGGAGTGACATGTCTAAATGTTGATGGTGACCCGTAACTAGTAGAAGGAATTCTGTAGAGTGGTGTAGGTGAGTTGTAATTAGCAGTCGAAGATTGATATACAGGTGTTGAACTGTAACTCGATTGCTCGTTATGACTTCCAGCAGGTGTTGTGGAAGGTATATAAACAGTAGCTGGAGTTGTCGATGAAACCGGAGGTAAAGGTGTAGAACTAGCGTATTCTGGAGGTAGTATTGTACTAGAAGGTATCGTGGCAGTGACTCTTATAGGTGCTTCGGTTGATGAAGGTATAGAATTTGGTGATAATTCAACAGTTGGTGTATAACTTGCAAAGGGACTTGGTTGAGGCACCGTGTAGGTAGCGTATTTGAACTCGGGTTGTTGCAAATGTTCGTAGCTATATCCAACTGGATAACTTTTAATACTATTAGGACCATCGTATCTGAGTGTGTTTTGAGGTACTGTGGATAACACAGGTTGAGGTACAAATGGTCTGCGCGTTACAGTTGTTTTCGGAACAGCATCTACCAAAGTTCCCGAATCGGCGGGAGCTTTCTTCGCAATAATCAATGCTTCACTTATAGGTCTGCTTCTTCCAACAAATACGTTTTTGTTTTTTAGAATTCTGTATCCTTCATTATCAGAAATGTATTCACTCATTCTTAAAAAGCCATCTCCATCAACCCAAGCATAGGATCCAATTACTGTCCCATCTTCCAATCTTCGTTCTTTTCTATATTGCCCACTTAAAGTTTGATACTTGAAATATCTTTCTGGACCTTCGTCTGTCTGTATGTGAAACTGTGACTTAGATGGATCGCTCCATTCATTTAAAGAGGTAATAAATGATGGAAACGTTGTTATCACCTAAAACAATAAAACCAATTAGAAATTAATCATTATCGAGAAGTATTAACAATTTTATCACGCCTACTGAAGGTATGTACTTTTGGGGCGTAATTGTTATTAGTAACACGATGACACAATCATTGTTATGTATCAATCATCATCACGTTTATTAGATGTGACCTCGTATAGCTTGAATTTTGCATTACAATAAACTAATAAGTGGTATGAAAACTGAATATTAATTAGAAAATTAAGTCTGCAGCATTGACATTGATTTCGAATAAATTGTAACACATTTCATTTTATGCGGAAAACTATTACGACACAAGAATTTAATAAACTTTTTAAAACGTAGAATGCAATCTTTTAATAACAAATTAAAAAATTATTTTTAAGCATTTGTCAAATTTTGCCAAATATTATGTTAAAAGCCTTGAAAAGATAAAATTAAGGTTATTGTTTGTTATACACTGTAATAATACAATATTAACACATACCTAAAATATAATGCAAAATTTTATTATTTAGTTTGTGAGTATAATTTTTTAAATAATTTTGCTCTGAGGAGTAATACACAGCATAATAAAAAAAACTAGAACTAGTTTTGAAAATTTAGTGTGGGATGAAATTTTTTATTTTACGTAACTTGGTTACAATTTACAAAATTCTAGTAAAAGATTATTAAAGTGAAAGTTTACATATAATTTATTTTTTTAATGGATTTTGATGGTACACCACATTTACTTATATCGATTTTAATATATTTTTAATAAGAACTTACGAACCATTATTAAAATGTTTGTGAAATAGAAGTTTTTCGCCAGATCATTTCCTATAATATTTCAAAATTTATTTTCTCTAAAATGTTTCAATATTTCAAAATATTAGTTTTTAAACATTATTTATTACTACTCCAATTAATACTGATGAATAATATTCAAACCACATTTCCCAAAATATCTTATCAATTTCTAACTTTCTCTTAACGTGCGCAAAATTGGGGTACGTGTATGTCATATAATTTTAAATAATCAGTTATTAATATATTACCACAATGCGTCACATAAATTTTTGATTAAGGTGTCCCAAATATATTATCAATTATGAAGGTTATTTGTCTGATATTTTTGTGATACCTTTGATAATAATATTTTTTAAATTCCATTTTAGTACTCTACAAATTTTGGCTACTCTATATTTTGAATTACATAATTAAAAAAAGTGACTTAGTTATGCACTGTTACATAAGCCAATAAGCCCAAATTGAAGTTTTTATGTTAAGAAGTAAATTAATTAAATTAATCCTAGTAATTTATTATGCTTTTTGCGTAACACATTAATTACCTTTTTTTTGCATCTATTACAAAATTGATAAAATCAAACCGTGATACATTTTTGTTACGAGTATATTTTTATATTAGAGGAGCGCAGGGCGTAGCTTTAATTTAAATGAACTCATATATAAATCGTGCATATCATAATAAATTATATAAGATACAGAATCAGATAAACAAGATAAAGCTTTTGAAATAGAAAATAAAACGCAAAAAATTAATCAAAATTTGACTGACTCGAGAGAGAAAGAGGACAGTAGAAAAGAAATAGTATTAAAGTCTTATATTTTATTATAATTTTTCTATTTTATTTATTATTGTTTATTGAACTAAATATTGGGTAATTTTGTTTATAATTTATACATCTTTTCCTTTCTTGACCTGAAGTTTCGTCAATGTGTAGCTAAGAATATAATAACTGACTCTTAAATGTACCAAAAGCCACTTTTGTTTGGTGAGCAGAGGTAAAAATTTCGTCAGATTTAAGATTCGAATCCAAAAGTTTGTTCTCGAATTTAATCAATGTATTTGTATTTATTCGTTTGATTATTTTCATTATGTTATATAGGTACTTATATAGTGTTTAAATTTCTTAATAACGTTGACCTATAGACTTACTAGTCGAATATTTTTAAGGTTAGTATAACAATGGAGGTTACATTCTTAAACATAATATTCGATCATGATAAATGCATTGCATAAAGATTATATAAAAATGATAATGTTAAAGGTGCTATAATTTATAGTGTCATTAAATTATTCAAAATTTTGTACTTGAAAATAAAATATGAAAAATTCATTTGCAATCAACATTTTTCTTTGGTCCTTTAGAGCAGTCTGATCGGTAATTGGTTCTATTTTATTGTGCATTATCCTACTAATAATTAAATTAATTGCAATCATGAATCAGATATAATTGGATATACATAGATACACCCAAGTATTTGTAATATTTTAGAAAACGAAGATTGCATGAGGGCAATTTTCTACAGTAGAACATACAATGGGGCTGAGTACCCTCGCAATCATAAGTATTTAACATTTTGTAAATGTCAAAATGAGATAATTCTACTATAACCAATTAACGTCAAAATTCTTGGTAGTAAATTGTTCAAGTTGCACAAATCAAATTTGTAATTTAATTAAATTATCGGTATAAATTATTCACTTAATTTAGCACCACGAAAAAAATATCTCGAAAAACTATTAATGGTTAAGTTATAACTTTCGAATTGTTCAAATATCATTGGTCCTTTGAATGAATGAAATAATAGTTTGATTTATTTTAATGCATTGATTTTTTAGAGAGTTTGGGCGTGTTCTATTTTATAGTATGTTGTGACCTAACAATATTTTAAACTATGGTAAATAGTTCAGCAGTGCAATAATCCGTCATGTTAAAAGTGTTTTGTTAATATACAAATTTTAATTGATTTTCATTATTGATATCGGTTATTAACTTTCGAGATTATATTCATAGTATCTCAAGTTATAAATAGATATTAATACTTATAATGTTAAATGCCTTTGTAGTATTAAAAAATTAATCTAATTTAAAAACAAACTACCATAAATATTGAAAGAAAATAAAATAAAATTGACGAGGCGTAAGCCGAGGTTGATTATTAAATTGAAGTGTTGTAAATTTTACCAGATCCGAATAAAGTTTTTAATCTTGTTATTAACTGCTTTGGTAGGTTTTAAAATTATTATTACCACAGGGCTAGCAGTGGCTTGGTATTATCAATGATTGAGTTATAAAGTAGAAACTCTATTTATGTCGAATAAATGATTCTAAGATTATATTAAGTATGTCTAATTGACAATAAGTCAAGGTTAAATGCTAAAGTAAGGAATTAGATATTTTAATCGGATCTCAAGTTCTATCATAAACTTTTAGACTTATTAGATACTTATTAGTAATATAATATTAAGTACTAGGTATAAAAAATTATATTATGCGTTTAATATATTTTTTGCACAGTTCTTGGAGATTGTTTTGCATATTTTATCGTCACATTTATAGTTGTGGAAAATAAATTTACCTACAGATCAATTCATAAATATTTGCAATATTGCAAATGAGAAAACGATCGGTATTTAATGTACCTATATTAAAATCATAAGAAAACCCTGTCAGTATTAATAGATGTCATAAACCCAAAAACCTTTAAGATTTTATGAAGGATATTGAACTCTTTGTCATTAGTAACAATGCTACTGGTATCAATAATAATTACAGTTGAAATAAGTTATATTGTAAAGTAATTTTCTTTTTGACGAAAAGGATTTCATGGTATAATACGATCACTTTAAATGTAGCGGAATCCGAATGTTGGACTATTTGGTTCAAAATTACAGCAAACTCCCAAATGTTTTGGGATTTATCTTCAGATAAATCATGTACTAGAAGAGCTGGCTTCTTTTTAGTTAGATTTTGCTTAGCAGTTAGTAGATTAGGTTTTCAGCCATGATCATGAGATCACTATGAGGAATGCTGCAAAAAGACACTACAGCTTGACATGGAATGCGAAAGACAGCACAAATAAATTTGGGCTCGGATGGGATTCGAACGCTACACACTTCGGTTCAATGTTTATTTTATTACATTATTATATCAACTTTACATATACAAAAACAAAATCTTTGTCAAATGTTTCAATTTTTGTCAACTGCAAGGCTGGTAGGCCCTGTATCATTCTTTATATATTTGTAGCTACGCCACTGATTATAACTGTATTTATTTTAACGCAACCCTATTACACGAATTACGTAAATACGTCGTTTTAAGTGGATTTAAGTGAAAAGTGATATTATTTTATCTAGTACTAACTTATAGATAATGAAATTAAAACCTAATTATGCGAATTTCTACTTCATAACATAAAAAATGTCACTCTAGCACCTCTATATCCATATTATACTCTATCATTCTTGTTTTATGTTAATAATTATTTTATTTATGAATCAGTGTCATCAACAACTGAGGGGGGGGGGAAATCTCTCAGAAAAACTTTAGTTCTTTATTACAATTACAAATATTAGTTGCTCCATATTTCTCTCATGTTTACGTTCTATTATATTATGCAAAAAAAAAACAATTTTTTAGTAGACATACTTATTAGTACTACTACTTGATACGTAATTATACTTATGATGAGTGTTTATTTATTTATTTTATCTGAAATATTTGTAGCTGCGAATGACGAAATTTATTTTCTTTCTATCTTGTCAAGACCAGATTCTGCCTAAAATGGATTAATGTTAAAAACGTTTTATGTCGCAATTTCAAGTATTACTTATGACTATTAAATTCCTAAACACGAAATAAGTAAATTACTATTTATTAGGTAAATCATTACTTAATCGAATTAGTAACATAATTTTGCAAATTTGCAATGAGATTTTGCTCAAGATTTATCTATTATGTATAATTAATGTTTAGACTTTAGATAATATAGTACAAAAGTTAGCTCTCTTCACGTTTTTATTTTGGAAACCAAACCTTTGTAATATTGCTTTAAGAGCGCGCTGCAAATTTTGATGCAAAAACATGTTTCGACAGATGGCGTGGCCTAAAATATTAATCTTTTATAGTTATCTTTTCACCAAAACAGAATTTTAATAATTTATAAAAGTCATATGAATAAACGATGACTAAGCTAGGCAATAAGGAAGTTTGAGCTTTCAAAGATAAATATTTTTAAATATATTCAATATTTTCACATGTGCATATCTTTTTGGAATATACTTGTAAATATTCAACATTGGAAGCTCAAACTTCCTTATTGCCTAGCTTTGTTATCGTTTATTCATATGACTTTTATAAATTATTAGAATTCTGTTTTGGTGAAAAGATAACTATAAAATATTAATATTTTAGTGTACGCCATCTATTGAAAAATGTTTTTGCATCAAAATTTGCAGCGCGCTCTTAAAGTACTTTACTACATAGTAAGTATGGGTAGTTAGTAATTTTGTTAGTATCAGAGTAATGAGCCCAGGAGAGAGCTTATACTTATTGGCTTTCTGGTGAGTGCTCTATTAACATCTACAATCATAAAATAAAATATATATTAGTAAGTAATATCTTTAAATACAGTTAATTAATTAAGTTTCTTTACTTGTCCATGGTGAACAAATCCTGATTTTATTTTAATGAGTGATTCAGTCAAGTATCATTAATATTAACAAAATAGAAAAATAAAACAAAAACAATGTTATAACATCGTTTAAGATCATGTTAATAAAGTTTCATTGTATATGAGCCCACGTATACCTGTACCTGTACATTTAAACTTAAATTACTGTTGCATAATGATTTATATCTTTAAAATTAATTGTGTTAGTGTTGTGTAGCTTTAAAAGTCCTTTTATGTAATAAACACCTTGATCTTATTAAGAAAATTATTATCTTCCGTTTGATAATTGCATGTAAGAATATAGCATGAAAAGTACATCGTCTCCAGATTTTTTAAAAAGTTACTAGTACTTATTCGATAAAAGAATAAAAATAAGTATTTTTTTTTATAAATTAAGCTATAAAGATTTATATTATTACTTAAAGGTCCATTGTTTTAAATGCCACTTGTTTAAATGCCAGTTGATAACAATCAATGATTTTTTAAGGTTACAGTATTTCAAAAAGTACGCTGACCTAAATAAAAAAGTGATTGAAAGCAAAAGTAAAGTTTTATAGTAAATATTCGGTCTTGACCATGATCTTGTTGATAATTAATTAATTCTTCTTTACTAATATCGATGTTGTATCATCTAAATGCTTCAAGGCATATTTAAATTGCTACTTATACTACATAACAAACAATGGTAATAAAATTGAATAGTACATTTTTGCTATCTTGTTCCACCTGTATTCAATCAAAAAGCATTAAACTTAAGTAACCGTTAAATACTTTCATTTTCTTTAAATATTTTAAATTTAGAGCACCTCGTTATAATAACCAAATGCTTAGATTTTAAATTATGTAATTAAACTATATTACTACTATCAACACTATTTATGTAAGAACGCAATTGAGCTTGCTTTAAAATTTGTTTAATTTTCTAGGTAATTAAGTAGGTACGTACTTATGAGATTATAGTTATAATTTTTGAATATTTTAATTTTTTGCTTTTGTACACAAGGAAATTTATATCTAATAGAAACAAATTTATTTCTATAAAAGTTGTTCCTTATCGTTTTTGTAATAAATTAAAAAAATTAAAATTTTAAATGTGCGATGCAGTTTTTATGCAAAGCATACAAGGTCCTACAAAAATTATTTTTTACGTTAGGTTAGGACATTGTGCTAAATATTCTTTATATTATGGTTTTGTTGTATAAAAGTTGTAACTGTTAAAATAATATTCAAATTTTCTTACAGTTTATTTCTTTTTATAGACCATTATGTGACGGTTTCATAAGTCTCTCATCATTTTAATTTATTTCAAGTGACTTACTTTGTCTACTTTCCTTCTCTAATTCAGGTATACTTTCATTTTTATTATTATCGTTGATGTAGTGTAGTGAAACAGAAAATACCTAATAATTTAGGAAACAAAACAAAAATTTGAAAAACAGAGAAGCACGAATAATTGCAAATATTTATCACGAACTTTCGTTCCATGCTTTTAAAGCAGCCAATAACGTGACTTGATAAAATATAGTTTGAGATATATATCAAGCTCGTTTATATACTAACAGGATTTTAAAAATAATTACCCTGTATAGTTCCAAGTACGGCAAACTATAACCCACACCATACAACTATGGCAATAGATTCTACAGATTCTGATAAACAAAGCGGAATTTAAAAATATGAGAATAAATGGAAATCATAACTTTTTAAGGTATAAAAACAGAATGCTACTAGGTAATTAAACATGCAAATATTTTTATGACCATCCTTAAAGGTTTTAACAATTTAAAAATTATTATTATCATATTGTTTTTATTGTTCTTAATCGTAATAATTGTTACTTACACACTTTCTCCAAAGAAAGCGACCTTAAAATAATGCGTCAATTTAATGTATACGAGGAGGACTACTTCTATAAATGGTGTGAAAATGCAAACCTATAATTCGGTTCAAGTCTCGAAAAAAAAGTAAAAACATTCAATTTGTATGCATATAATAATTATTTGTAAACAAACCAGTTGGTATTTTACATACACATGCGAATACATTGTTATTGCAATCGTTTAATTTAAAAACCTAAAATTTGGAATGAAATAGAAAAAGTTTACTTCAAGTGGAAATTTTAGTGGAACCAAATATTTAACTCGAGTGTTTTGGGGAAGAAATCAACACAATAGTTGAGCGAATGCATTAATAATAAAATAAAGAAAACGATCGAATTCACGAACTAAGTAGTGAAAAACTAAAAGGAATCTTTTGGTCTCTTTTTATACCAATTTTAAGGATTAGGGCCTGTTTCATCAATTTCGTAAAATTTTTCTGTTATTTTTATTCCATTCAAATTCAATAATTCGACGCTCCCAACGAAAACTATAGTAACTGAAAAAATTGATTTTTTGAGTTACTATAGTAAAAAAATCTATTATATCGGTAAGCATTTGCCTAGAAAAATATCGTAACTTTGTAGCAACTCTAGACGACCAATAGTAGACACTGATCCTTAGAAATTATGCAATTCTGCAATTTATAGTGACTATTTAAATATTGAATTGCGTTTTTATCAAAACTGTAATTACTGAGTTACTATAGTCTTCGTTGGGGGCGTCGAATTTAAACTATTACCACCGTATTCATAAAAATAAATCAATATTTACGAGAGGCTTGTAAACCTTTCTTAACCATAACCTAGCTCTTTTCCCTATACTTTTACTAGCAAAAAAGCTAGGTTATGGTTAAGAAGGGTTTACAAGCCTCTCGTAAATATTGATTTATTTTTATGAATACGGCGGTTAATATTTAGTCACACGACATGACTAATTTTGTATTCAGTCACTCAATAGTTGAACAAGCCTGTCTCATGTCAAAACGACATAACATGAACTGCATGAGGCTCCATTAATTTACGCATACTTACAAGGGGACATCACAGTGAGTACATCGCCAATCGAGATCCCAATTTTTTTGGTGATTCTAGGAGCTAAAAAAATTGTTACATTCTCGGCGTTTAGTCGTTTAGTTTTTGAGTTACGAATTTTTGAAAATAGCATGGTGGTTTAACTGCTATTACTATTGGCTATTATTGCAAGGAACCATGGTGGTCTAGCGGTTAAGTATTTGGAATGGTAATTTTTAAGAAGTTAAATTTTTAATTCCGATAATAAATTACATAATTTTCAAAAAAAGGTTAGTCGGTACTGGGATTGAACTCAGAACACAGAAACCTATAGTAAAACCTGTCTATTTTAAAAAATTCAACACTCAAAAACTAAGGGGTAATCGACTGAACGCCGCTGAGAAAGTGATAGGTTTTTTAGCTCCTAGAATCACCAAAAAAATTGGGATCCTGATTGGCGATGCTGTATCACTGTGATGCTCCATTGTTAGTAAGTAATAATATTTTATAAAGGTTAGATAATAATATGTAGTCCAGATCTTTCTATGCAACTCATGTAAATTTAGAAATTGGAAATAAAAATTGCCAGTACATTCTACATTTTCAATCAAATATTTTAAACTGACAGCTAAACGTCCAAATTAAAATTTTTCCGTTTGAAAGCGATAACATACCTACTATTATGCTAATAAGTTCTCATTCATTTAATGCAAATTTCATTTGGCGATCGCATTAATTATTATATTGAATGAAATATTCACAGAATTAGTGCAATAAATTTTTTGCAATTTATTTATCCGTAAATAATTGGAAATTAAAGCAGGCAGTTAAATTTTTATGTTTTGAAATTATATTGGTAATATCTTTTTGGAAAAATTATCTACAGCATTGATGAAAGTAAAAGGAACATAAAGTATTACTGATTGATTATTTATAGTATTGGAAATTAATTTTATCGAATTCATATATTGAAGATTTTAATAGGTTTTGAGGACCATCCGTATATAATTCGATTTTAATTATATTTGGCATTAGGGAATATAAATGTCGTAAGTAATGATTAAATTTTATGTGAAAAGTTGAAGATGCAAATAAAATAATGTGCGATAATTTGATTTTTTTTAATTATTTAATTTTGCATTTATAAATGTAATTATAAAACTAAGTCATGGCAATTTGTAGAAATTATATGAGTTAATTAAAATTCAACAATTATGATCGGTACTCTCAGACAGATATAGACGTTTATAACTTTATGAAAGGTGAAATATATTAAAATTATTTTTTTTAATTAATTCGAAATAATACCTTATTTATTTATTTTAATTAATTAGAAATTGTACACAGTTACTCATAAGTACAGCAACTTTTGAACCCACTACAACCATAAAATTAAACGTTTTAAAAAGGGAAGCAATTTACAACCAATTTTAAGTTAAAAGATTCAATTAAAGAGAAATTAATTACGATAATTAGAATTAAATGAAAGCTAAAACGTCAAACTAAAGTTTTAAAAAAGGCGAAAAGTGTATGCTTTCAATACAATTTTATATATCGGAAGAGATTGTTAAACTATTTTTTCTGGTAAATTAAATGGTTTTGATTATATTTTTCAAACTACAAAAGGTTTGAAAATTTTATTTCGTTACTTCGAAATACAGGAATGCAGTTTAAAAAAATATTAGATTAACTATTGAAAATGGTTTGTAAAACTTATTGTGATTTGTTACCTACTGTTGTATCGTAATTCAAATTGAATTGTATCAAAGTATTTAGATATATCGAATAATACTTCCTACTATTAGTTGTGCAGACTTCTTTGTCGGCATTATAATTGAAACGTGATAGAAATCGCTGTAGATACCATCATATTATAAAAGTAATAATTATCTTAACAATTCTTGAAATGTAACTTCAATAGAAAACACAACAAAATAGAAGAGCTTATTAAAGAAAAAGTTTAAAACTACGCATTCTTTTTTAGTTTCTTTCAGTGTATAACCCGAAAACTCCATAAAAAGTGCAAATGATTTTATATTTTTGTTCATCCACATCGGCTTTGGTATTGGTTTTGGTATACTGGGTATGAGTAAGAAGACCAAAGCAAGTTAAAATTCAACTTCAGCAGATATTTTTGAGCCGTAGTTTGGTGACATATTCATAAAGTAATCAAATCATTGAAGATTGAAGATCGTATGGCCACACCTAACCTAAGAATTTGCAAAAATTTCAAATATTTTTATAAAATTTGTGACTGATGTGTACTGTGGGATGAAGATAGGTTGTAGGTGTTACAAGCAATTTTTCTGTGAAATTTTAAAATTATTCAAGTTTAACAAAAAGATTATAAAGATTAAGCTTTTTGGTGACACATTGTCTTAATTAATCGATTTTGACGTAAACATTAAAATTTTCTTGCAATTTGGAGGTGTTGTTACTTATAAAGCAAATATATTCATTAATCATTCCAGTTCAGTGACTAACAACTACTATTTTCTTGTGGTTTGCATTTGTGGGTTTGAGTTTTATCTAATTTTTAAAAATTAAAAAAAGGAACTTGGTTAAAATATACTATTATGGGACATTTCATGCCAAATCGACATACCTGAGGACCTCACCGTTTTTAATTTAGCTTATAATATGCTGTCTTTAAAAATCTATTTTAGACAATTTTCTGAAATGTTTGCTCTGCAAAATATCTTTATCGGCCTTATCTTTTGTACATTACAAAATACATTGGATGTCCGATTTAATTTTTTTGGAACAAATTCTGTAAAAATTGATAGCAATAATTATACAAATTTTTCCCTAATAGTCGCATTGTGGACTTGAAGAAAATAAAATAAAAAATTGTAGATAACCTGAAAGTGTCTTTATTGAACTCGTTGATTTACCTAATAAATTACCATTTACCACTCTTGTTATGTAATTGGTAAGTAAAACTATTAAATATACAAAAACTGTTGTATAAAATGTGATTTAACTGAAAGAAAATCAATTTTGTTCAAAAATCTTGATAATTGTTGCTGTACAATAAAAACTTTATTATCATTTAGATAGTTTCTGAGAAAAGTTGTTGATCTACTCACTCAACACGAAACTTATATTGACGTCAAAATACTTGTGATAAAGGATCGAGAAATTCTTTGAATAATTTTTTAAGCATTATCTGAACTAATTGAATAATTATTATAAATTGAGTTATTAATTTATCAATAATTTTATAAATTCTAAAAGAATTTCAAAATGATTCAACTGTTTATATAATTTTGTCACATATTAACAAAAAAATTATTTTATACACGCGTAACGAAATTTTCTTGAAATTTTGAAATCGAAAGTTAATTCCTTGACATTGCAGCAACTTATTTATTTTTTAGTTCATTCTTGCTATATGCAACGATAGGTACAGATAATAAGTTTTATTTGTTGTAATGCAAAGTAATTATCCTTTTCACAAAGTATAATTGCAAAGGCACAATTATTTCTTTTAGTTTATGTCAAACATTAGAAAACTTGATACAGTGTAAAACTATTTTAAATTTTCTACGTATAATAAATTATGATTGATTGGCGTACAGGATAGTAGAAATCTTAAAATTTCTTTTTATTTATTAATAATAAATGATCGCACATCAAGATTAATATAATAGGAATTATAAATAACGAATCAATTATTAAACAAATTATTTACTAGTCAATTTGAAAACAAACATAATCGAAATCGAAAAATTATGTATACATTTTAACTACTTAATTTACTAATTGTTAAAATATATAAGAAACCCTTTATTATGTCTTAGCGGAACGAAGACTTCCTCTTCCACGGGTTGGATTATAAAATTTTGTTCCCATTATAGAGTCTGGATATGCGAATTAAACTTAATGAAACTTTGTATAAGCATTCCTATGAATAACAAAATTTTCTGGTTTATTAATTGCTTGAAATTGGAGCTTTTAAATTTAATCTATTGCTAGCGAGGGTACAAGATAACCTCTTGAACGGGTTACAATAGAATGATTAAAATAACATATAAAAGTTGTACTTTTGTGTGGGAGCGTATACCAAAAGTCAAGGTGTAGTATATTATTTACAACTTAATATCAATTAATTATTATCAAGACAATTGTCATGTCTTTTTGTAAGAAAAAATTTTAATTTATTTAAATTGATAATTTTATAGAATTTGTCATGTGCGAGGAGATTTTAATATGAAAAATGTTTAACAAATTTTAATTCAACACCCCATTAAAATCTAAATAAACCTAAAATGCTCCTATTATGAAACGTCGTAATAATTAAAACATTATTATTTTATGACTTTTATTATTTTTTATGTTTCTTGGGCGCCCCTAAGATTATGCCGTCTGTGTTAGGCACAGATGGACAGCACACCTCTACTCCTCACGACAAAACGTTTATAATTTAAAATTAAAAGGTTAATAAGGTACGTTATGAAAGATTTAATTGAATGAAGAATTACAGTAGAAGCAGAGAATCATTTGAATAGACAGGAAGTGAAGTGTTAACTATAGAAACAAGAAGAGATAAAAAGAAGTCAAATAAAACAATTGGGAAACAGTCAAGGATAGATTTGATAGAAGGAAGAGGTAATTAATTAATAATCAAGTAATTGAGAAAAATTAAGTGAGACGAGAAGATTACAATTGCTGATAAGGTTTATAATAGAAAATCGTAATTAGGTAATTACAAATCGAAAAATAGTCAAAGTTGAAGTTAAAATTCAATGGAATATTTGATAATATGAAGAAAAGTGTCTCCATTCGCATTATTAAAAGAAAATTGAAAGACTTTCGGACCTATATTTATATCTTCTTGTATTAATTATTAAATAAACTATTTGAAGCGTAATAAGAACCTTATTTTCTTAATTTAAGTTTCTACGACTTAATTCTTTCGGATAGCTTTCACTGGACCTGATGTACAGGGTAGGACTAAGGATATTTTTAAAAGCGATTAGAAATGAATAGGGGCTACATATTACAATCTTCATCGCTTTTCCAATTTTTTGAAATTTTCAAATATAATGATAATTAAATAAAATTATTTTAGTAATTCTTCATTACTACAACTAATGATCATACTAAAAGTGCAGCTTTATGTAATGAATAAATGAATCTACTTAATTATTTTTAGTTGTAAAACCTTCGTATCTGTTTACACCGGCTGGAAAATCTTTTAGGATAGTGTTGATAAGCGAACGGAGTAACTGAAATGCATTATTTATGAAGCAATTACAAACATACCATTGCCATTGGAAGTCTGCTAGAAACTGATGGAAATTTTTTTCTAAATGGTATGGATTTATCAGATACTCTTACCTATACCTTCACAGTTTTAATATATTAATTTATATTAAAATTTTTTAAATTTTTATTTAAAGTTATTTAATAACCAAATAAATAGACTACTAGGATGAGCACATAGGTTTAGTTTTAATAAAAGCAAAATATTAGGTATAATATTTTTCAGAAAAACATTGTTAAAAAAATGTAGTGAATTGTAAGAAATTTTTGTAGCTGATTCTACCTCCATTATTTAGTGGAGCAAATAATATTAAGAAAAACCTCAATGCTATAAACGCGCTTGATGGGATTATGCGAAATTATCAGTTTTTATCAGTTAAAAAATGAGAGGCGGTCGGAGCATAGCGGTCACGCGAGTTGACTATGAACGCTAATCACCCGGTTCGAATCCGAGTGAAGTAAGAACTTTATTTCTGACCGTCTCTCCCCTCGGAAGGCAATGGCAAACCACCGGGGTGTAATCTGCCATGAACGCCTTTAACAAGCATTGTTAAAGGTCACGACGCTTCTGTCAAGAAGCAATACGAAGGAGAATCAGTTTTAATGGATAAAACGAGTGGGTTGAAGTTTTGCTTTCGAAGTTTATAGTACTTTTCTCAATAACTTGAAATGGACTGAGCCAGGATTTCGCCTGCCTGCAACAGCGAATTTTTGAAATACCTAACTATTTGGGTACAAATAAAAATTAGGTACTACTTTGGAATTAAAATTCAGAATTTGAGGTGAAAACCGTAGCTAATTTGACTATTTAATAGTACATCTTTTTATAATAAACGTCCTCGGGAAATTAGTAAAAAAGTGATGGATCATCCGTATTTTGATATCAAGACAATGTAGAACTAACATTGACATTAAAAATTTTAAGAATTCAGACATATTATTAATAAAATTATGTTTTGTTTACATTTTTATTTGGTCAAAATAACTATTAGTTAATACCATAAACTTGTTGAATTAATTTAAATATTTATAATGTTTTTATAATTAAATAAATTAACGTTAGTTGTAATCAGTTAGGACACAATTAATAATATAATAATAAAATTTAAACAATTTTAAATTTTGTGTTTTTAAAAATGGTAGAAAATGTAATATTTCTACTAGATACCTTTTAACTTACTGCAATTTAGCTCGAAGGTATAATATTACTTAATATAATAGAATGGACATTTGATATTTGACTGTACTGATTTGCTCCAGTTTATTAATTAATAAGTCTATTATGGAAAGCCTATCTATAGGAAATGCAAAATAAAAGTAAATACCGGAAGTTTCTTAAATTTGCTTTCAAACGCCGTTAGAGATTAATAAAATTACATTTCTTAACATGGTATGTCTAACAATGTCTAAGTAAATATTAAATAATTAAATATTGGTTTAATAATATCCGCAAAGAAAAACAGTTCACAAGTGTTTAGCTAAAAATCCCATCAACACTAATAAATTATAAAATTGGGTAATTTATTACTTCACCTATTGAACTATTGTAGAGCGAACTTCCTAAGGAAGTACCAATTATTGCTAATTCCAATTTTTATTGATACTGGCGAAATATTTCACTGATGCGATTGCAATTTTATTTATAAAATTAATATTTTTTAAGATTAAAAAAATTAAATTAAAATTAGATAAAAATTTTTTTAAGTTAAATACTAACCAAAAATATAACGAAACAATAAGACTTCATTTTAAACACAGCACACACGCTGCACCGACACAGTTGAGCTTTCACTGTTGGATATCGCGCGTCCACTGACCGGTTGCAAATCCGGAGAGTCCGGGTGCTCCGGTATTGGCATTGACGGGAAACTTGGGTGTGCCTATGCAGGAGTCAAAGGTTTCCTTTAAAGCAAGGTTAATAGTATTACGTGTAATTACATTTTTAATAAGAATTTGTTTAATAATAGCACGAGTATGTTTACATAAAGGCAACTTGTTGCGATTTTTGCACTTCATTTAAAATAAATTATGGTTCAATGATAATTATATTTCAGTGATCTTCATGACCTAACTTAACCTTAAATTTCATTGTTACTACTGTTGATTAAATCAAATTAAAAGTGTATTATTAATTAATTTTTACTGTTTGTTTAAGTAACGAATCTTGGATAATCCAGTATTTCTTCAGAATATTATATGTACCGACGAATAAATTACCGGTACTTACTTTTTAATGTATAAGAATATTTCCAGTGACGTATTTTTAGAACAGTAATTAAGTGCAAATATAGGTAATCCTTACTTAAAAAGTTATGTAGTTGTGTGACTCATTTACTGCAACATATTCGATTATCGATTCTTAAAAAAATTTAAGGATGTAATACTGGTAAATTGTAAGTTATTAGAAACATTAAAATAAAGTGATTTTATACGTCAAATAAATTAATAGAAATATCTTTCAAATAATTTTAATTAATCATATTTAAGCGTAACTGATAACGTAAATAGTGAATGAATAAGTGTCTACTTATCGACGAATTTCAGTTAGAGGTTCTGAATATTTTGTTTCTATTAATAAATAAATTAAAACTTGAATGTAAATTAGGTAATAGAGAAATTTAATAAACTACCGAAAGAATTTGCTTAACGCTCTTGTTTTCTATGAAAATAATTACAGTGATTAGGGTAGAAAAGAATTGGGTTATAATTGATCTCAAACAGGATACTGACGCACTTTAGTGTAGCCTCGAAATTTGGTCCTTACAACAATCGAGGCTATGAAACCTTCTATACTATCACCGCACCTGGAGCTTATTAAAAGTTGTACCAATTACGAATTTATAATAATAAATATCAGTTATAACTTATTTTGAAATACTTTGTATGTGGTATATTATGATAAATAATCTATTAAAATTTTAATTTCCCAATTTTGGTAGCGGAAGTAAGATAAGTAATAAGGTTACCTACCCTAAAGAGATAAATACTGAAGCATTTTCATAAAAATAATAATTATTAATGTAAAAGCCACTAAAATACTCGATTACATAAAAATTACATTCTAGCAGATCTTCGTGGTTGCTGTTCCAAATATTGGCTGGACTTGAGCGTAGCTGTACTGAAGAGGTTTCCTATAGACCGGTAGACTTAAATAAATGCAGGATGCAACAAACAAAAATACCCTACTGAATTGTCAGGGGATTAGAAGCAGCTAAATCAGGTTAACCAATTCTCGTAATAAAAATGATGGGAAACAAAATTATTTCCTATTGAAATGATTAACAAAATAAATCCAAATAATTACGTGACGCTCGGTGTCTAGTACGTGATTAATATGGATAATTTTTTGGTTGGTAATAAATCAATAAATAGAGATCGTTAGCATAACGATTAAAGCGCTAGAAGGCTAATACACAGAACCCAATTCGATTCCGGGCGAAGGAAGAATCATATTAAGGACGTCGCCCTCCGGCAGGCAATAGCAAACCACCGGGCTGTAATCTGTCATGAAAAGTCTTTGTTGAAAGGCTCACCACACCCTGCAGAAGGGTAATGGACTGAAGAGAAAGAGAGAATAAACCAATAAACCAAATTAGAGGAGCACCTCTACATGTCATAGAGGAGCTTTTTTTTAGCATAGTATTATATTGGATTTTAATTTTGTGGTCAGTATTATTATTATAGGTGGAGATACTCACAAATTTTTAGTATAGGGTGTTTTTTAGCTGCATGAGAACTTCAAAATGAAATAAAACATTAAAAACCTGACGGAATGTTTTGGTTATAATTTTTGTATGAAAGTACAGTTAAAGGCATTTATGATTTGAACATGACTTCCGGCATGTGACCACCACGACTAATGGTTACGAAGCGCATCCGATCAGTCCAATTTTTGACCACTTTTTCCAATATTTCTGGCTTTATTTCATAAATGGCTTGCTGAATATTAGCCTCCAATGCTTCTAGAGTTGTTGGTTTGTTAGCATAAACCATGGATTTAACATACCCCCACAGAAAATAATCTGGAGGTGTCAAATCACACGATCTTGGAGGCCAATTGATAGGACCACGTTTTGAAATAATGTTGTCACCAAATTGTCCTTTCAATAAATTGATGGTTTCGTTGGCTGTGTGGCACGTAGCACCATCCTGTTGGAACCATAAGTTGTCAATGTTTAGCTCTTGAAGTTTTGGAAACAAAAATGTATTGAGCATGTGTCGATATCTCACACCATTCACCGTAACGGTAGCTCCTTCCTCATTTCGAAAGACATATGGACCAATGATGCCGTTGGCGTGTATTCCACACCAAACAGTCAATTTTAATGGATGCAATGGAGTCTCAAGATAATGTCCCGGATTGGTCTCACTCCATATACGGCAATTTTGTTTGTTCACATACCCATTTAACCAGAAATGTGCCTCGTCACTGAACAAAATTTTACGGTAAAAAAATGGATCCACTTCCAATTGGTTGTGAGCCCAATTTGGTAGCGTTGTTCAATGGTCAATCTATGCATTATCAAATGCCAAACCTTGCTAAACACAAATGTCAAAAAACTGTTTCCATAGCAATCTTGGTTCAATTGTTATCCCTTTTGAAAGTTCTCATGCAGCTAAAAAAACACCCTATAGGTAGATACTAATTAAGCAATACAAACATATATAACTCACTTCACCAGTGGGGAGGTGCTAATTTAAATTTTATCCAAACCTCGTAACTTCGTCTATGCTTAAAGGCTGTAACGAATTTTTGCAATTCATTTCATTTCAAGATTTCTAATTATGGCCCATGCATTTCTTTTAAATGCAATCGTTAAATTGAATGTATTTTGCTAGGAGGTGGTTGACAAAGTGAACCTTTGGCGTAGGAATACCTGGATCTTGAGTCTTGCAAGCTCGACGATAGCAAACGTACGCTATTTGTTAAGTGCCTGTAGTTCGTGGACAAGTATATTTTCGGCACAGCGCAGCTATTTATTTGTGCCTTATTATGTGAAACAGTGGTATATTTTTTATCGTGTGGTGTTTTTGGCTCCTGTTTGTATAAGATCTGGAAATACGAAAGGCTCTGTTGTGGAACCATTTTGGATTTCTTCGAGTTGGCAACGTCCTATTGTTGTTGTTTGGATGGTCACTTTGGGAATTTCTTGATCATCTGGATGGTCCAAGGTTGCGTAACATCTCCAAGACCATCTATCAGATCATACAGATCTGCAAGCAGTGTTTCAGTGTCGCGAATGTCTATCAAGTGTTTTCCTGTGTAAATTAATATGTTGCAGATTTTGATCTTTTAAGTCGCACGTTGGAGAGCGATTGAACATGGAACACATGTCACCATTATAATATTGTAAACTTACATAAAGCGTTGGAGTAAGTAAATTTTATCTTTTCCAAATCGTATGAACCGACGTTTTTTTGGGCTTGTGTGTTAAATCTTGAGTAACCGTTCGAGGTTACTGGTTTTATTGGGTACTTGTTTATATTTAGACTGGGTACACTTTTTGATTGTTAATATCATTGGCTACTATGTCTAGTATTGTACAGCCATACAAATTGCAATTATTGGGACTGTGCCAGCTTCTCTCAAGTTCTGTGTGTCAATAATTAAAGCATTTGTTTACTATTTGCGTTTTTGAGTTTCCCCAAGCTACCGGTCTTTTTTCAGAATCCACATGAATAAGGAGCTGGTCTATTAACATAGTGGCAAAGAAACTGGAAAGGTCATCTCCGGATTGTAACAGACTCTGGTCTCTGTTTGAGTTGACCCTCTCATTAGGGGTTACGATTCAGTGGGTAGTTTTTGTTACAAGACGAGCTTAAAGAATATTCCATATACCTCCCGGTCGCAAAAACCAACATAGTATAATAATTACGAATAATTATTTTAAAGCGCAACAGTTCCAAATAGATATATCCACATGTAATATTATTACGAGCTGTGGGTCTGGAGGTTATTACTAGGATGTTAAATGACTTTGTTCCAGTAAAAATATGTTCCAGATATTGAGAAATTGGCCTCACTCATGACGAATACGACCATATATTAAGTCCATAGTTGTTCGACCAGCGCGGCGCCGCGGCGGCCTCACTCTAGGGAATTGAAAACCGTCTACTACCTTTTGCCAACAGAAGTTGGCTATGTCGTACCTCAATTATAACCTACAACAAGGAGAAAATTAAATCGTTTAGTCCCGTAAGGGCAAACATCCTAAACAACAACAAATCAGGGAGGCCTATACTGTCCTAAAGAGATGATGTTTGTGGTCCTCAAATAAGGAAGATGAGGCCAAAAGTCCCGAAAGGGCGGAAAAGAGGAAAAAGTTGGTGACAGATTTGTCTCTGGAGCGACTTAATTTAGTCGCCTCCGAAATTGAACCAAAACCCCCTTAGCTGTGAAAGTAATATTTAACGGCAGTTTCTTTGTAGCTAAAGAGAATCTGTGGGAGAGGATTTAGTCAGTGAAGTCTGACACTACCGTTACAGATAGTGGCGGTGTCGCGGATGAGAATTCCTCCCCCCACCCCCCGCAGGATGCAAAAATAAGAATTCCATGGAGGTTAATGAAATTCGAATTCTTCGCGGGTGATTTGATATTATTTATTATCTTAACGTGCAGTCCTTGAATATTTAGCTACAGTTCGAGCACACTTAAGAGATGGAATGAATATTAACCCATATAAACCGGCCGTCCTTTATAAAGGACAGCAAAGCAACGGCAAAAGTAAACTCTCGTCAAATACACACGATGAATATAAAACCAATTATTATGGTTTCATTTGATACTTGGAAGTATTGAGATACTATTTGTAATATTATTTAGTTAAAATTTTTGAATTTTATAATAATTTTTTACGTTTTCGTCGTGAGCTGTTCGTCGACTCTGAACTAGAGGTCAGCGAAAGTGCTTATTAAAATTATTGTTATTATCAATTTTGATTGAATTATATCAGATTTGGATACCTAAAGGACCAATAAACGTGTTTTATGAATAAATTTGAAATTATTTGTCCAAATTAGTAAATTATTAGAAAAGGAAAAGTGGTGTCCTTTTAAAAGGACGGTAGGGTTATCCACTACTATCTTGATTTAAGAGATTTTCTTTTGTAAATCCTGCTTTTAGTTTATTTTAAGGTTTTTATTGTATAATCCACATTATAAATAAGTAGAAACAAAGTTTATGTAAAGGCAAATGCAAAAATTTTAATTAGTGTTAGCTATTTTTGTTTTGAATGACTAGAAACTTGTAAATTAGGGTTCTTAAATTTGTAAAATAACACATGTGACGAAACGGAAGGTCGTAAGGCATTCAAATATGGTCATTTCTGTTATCGAGGGGTTGCAGGTGGATTCTGTGAAGATATGTGCTCGAGTTAAGACGTTTGTTTTTAAAATAAATCGAAGAAGCTGGAGTGAATTTTATAATTCAAAGTTTTGTTTAACATTAGTTGAAATTAACTAATTAATTTTTTTGGGTTTTGGACAATAAATTAGTGTAACACTTTATTTCTGTGTTTTCTTTATTTTATTCATAATATAATAAAATTTTAATTCAATTGCATTTTTGTGTGTACTATTATGCCATAGTAGTGGATAACCCTACCGTCCATTTAAAAGGACACTATGTTTCGGTCATTTACAACACTTTTAGAATTTTTTTAGTATTTTTCTGAGATTCAGCATAATAAAGTGACCAAGATACAGAAGAAAAGATTTTAAATTTCCAAAAAAAATATTTTCAGGTTTAGTATATGGGTCCAAGACAGATTATATTATATATGTATTATATGTATCCAAGACAGATTGGAAAGAAGTTACATAAAGATTCTAACCGATTGTAGCCTACATATTATGTAATTCGTTTTTACAGTCCTTCTGGTTTGATTATGTTGTAGAAAGTAGAGAAAATCTACTCTGGAACTATTATTATTTTACCATTTTCCCAGGTTTGTCGAGGTATTTGCTAATAAAACCGTCTTCACATCTAACCTGGTTCACAACGTCCACTGTCTCAATAATAATGGCTTCTTCTGCTCTGGGTAGAACCTTTCTTTATGGTTATGAGTAACTAAGTTACCTCGTCACGACCAAGTAGCCCCAGATTACCGTAACTCTTATTATCCGTTTATGTGACGTTGATTTTTGGTTTGCAATATTTTCCACGGTATTCTGTTGGATGTCCAAGTGGACTGGGTAACTGGATTTCCGTTTTTGTATAGCTTGTTGATTCCGGTAATTCATCGTCTAAGTAATTCATTAAACTGGGAGTGAATGCCAATTTGTCAATGCAATATGCATCCCATAATCTCATAAAATCATCCATAGTGGGTCGATGATTTTTTTTGTTTGATTAATAAACCATTTTCTTAATTGCTCATCAGATCTGATACTTTCTCTTACCAATGACCAAAGGTAATTTCGGACAAAATTATTAAATCCGTTTTGCGACGTAGTTTTCAACTAACCTCTCAGTTATGGAGAAGGTAACCTGCATCCACTCTGTTAATGATTATCACTACCCTTTCTTCAAAAATATTTTTATAGCGTTTGAAAAACTGAGTATTCCATATAAAATGGAAGAATATAAAATTCTAGATAGCCACATTATCCAATTATGTATGACTGTACGTACGATAAATCATTGTTTCTTATTATTTAATTCTATTAATATTATTATATAGCAATTTTTAATAAATATAATATTATGCAGATTATAATCATTCAGAAGCAATTCGACTTATTCAACCCACGTCGGTACAGGGCGGTTTTCAGGCGCCATCGTCATTGCTAATGGTACCTACTATTGTCAACACATCCATGGTCATACTGTAGGAGTGAATATTTTGAAACGTACTTGTCACAATTGCATTAAATAACAAGTTACATACAAAAAAATTATGAAATATTAATTGCTTTTTTATGCGTATATTAAATTAATTGGACTTCTACGAGCTCCAGTTTAATGGCTTTCCAGTTTGAAACTTGCAAAATGAAAACTTTTTACAAAATATTTTTTATGTAATTTAAAAATTAAATCAGTCTTGTTTTGGGATACTCAACCCATGTAGGAGTAAATATTTTATTACTTCATCACCCACGTCTACAGATACGAATTAATACGTTTTTGGTAATAATTTTCGGCAGATGTTTAAACAAGAAATTAATATTGGAACTTAAATGGGATTTTATATTTTTTGGATGTCAATGATACATTTTTGTAAGTAACGCGATCCTACTGTATACTTTTAAGGTAAACTTTTCGCACTTAAGGACGTACGAACGCGACTTTGAAATCAATTGAGTACTAATTTGTTATGAAATTTATTTAGGGCTTTGGAAAAATTTTCAAATATATCCAAAATCATATAATAATTTATTAATTTGTTTTGAATATCGGAAATACTTTTTCGATATTTATTGTAAAATATCAGTATTAAAATTAGTAATTAATTTGACTTTTTTTAAATTACGTATTAAATTTGGCTACACCGCGGTTTTCAAATAAAAAATACTAGAACTGTATGTCAGTGTATCGAGTTGTTTTGTTGACAGTTACATAAATTATTAGTTTTACTATCAGTTATGAATAGTAATAATCATTATAATGTTAGAAACAGTCATGGTGTCTTGTTTCCCAAAAACCTAAATTTCGTCATTTTGTCAAAACATAAAAAAACGTCACTGTTCTATTGTGCGTTGTTGCCAGTTTTATTATGACGATTAACCTAACAAAATAGTTTTAGTTTTATTTATGAAAATAATTAATAATTAATTGAAATGTTCGGTAACACCCTGTTTTTAATGCAATTATATAAACTATATACTTTAAAGAATATTTATAAACATTATATATTACGATATCTACTTGAATAATATTGTTTTTTATAATTTTAAATACACGAAAACTCTATTCTACATAAGATCCTATGTTAAAAATTTGAATTTTAATCAATAATTACTCTTTGAAATTATCGGTAATAGGTTTTTATTTTTAGAGAATCCAAAAGCAACATAATTGAACTACACAATTCAGTAAAAAAAATAATTTTATCTACTAACAAGCCTCATGTATGAACGTCCTTAAAAGCCTTAAAAAAATATTACATTTTTTGTTGGAAATTTTGTTCAATTTTCAAAATATAACGAAATAGATCATTGTAAATTTTTGATTTATAAGTGGAAATAGATAACAGAAGGAAGTAGTAATCATAAGTTTAAAAAAAAACTTGTGGAGTTATAATATTTTGTAATTGCCATAATAATGATTATCTAAAAGTTCAAGTGCTGAGTCTTCTACTTCGACAACATTGCTTACACTGACTGAAATATCTTTATTTCAATAATTGTTGCGACAGAAAAAACATGAAATCCAAAGAGTACTGGGGTCGAAAATAATCACCATACTTCTATTTTCTATCTTTGCACAATAATCTGATGTCGAGGCAATGCAAAGATAAACCTTACTGTTTCACTGTTTTGGCTATGCCGATCTTACAATTAGACTATTTGATGTGGGAACTAATGGACCTACCGCTTTGTCCGATCTATATTACATAACACATATTACAGTTAAGTTAGTAAATCCCACTTCCAAAACGCAGTTATCTTTGAATTTAGTGTTAATTAACAAAGCTCCAATATTTGCTTTATCTCGGAAAGTTTAAGCCCCTTTTAACATCGTCTCTTAATTTGGTTACCCACCGTGTGAATTGGAGTGGGTTCCTCAATTTGAGCAATTTGAAAGCACTACAAAATCCTTTTTTTTTTTTTCAATTTTTATTTTTAATAATCAGATTTTCTCTTTGGAGTCTAAGGATAACATTTATTTCTCGTGACTAATGCGATGAATTGGTTTCTATCGATCGTTGGGAGCTTCTCAGGTTGCCCCTAATATTTACTACAATTACATTGATTTGAATTTTTCGATTTGCAATAAATGTCTCAATCAAAACTAAAATTTTTTTAGTAGGTACCCACTCATTTAAATATTGTGCTCTGCAATAGTATTAATAAATGTGATGTGTTCTTGCTAATTTGTAAACAATATGTGGGAAATTAGTAAAACAAACAAAACTTAAAAACTATTTTTTTGTAATATCCACTTCAGGTTACCTCTCGTGCATGCCATTAATACAATTTGTTACACTTGACGTACATAGATAACTGAATAGGTGGTTACTAATTTATTAGTATGATTTTATGCATATTATAAATTATAATATGTATCTATTCAAAAATTATTTAAGTTTTTATTTGTGTGGGATTTTAATCATTATTTAATGGTTATATGGTAAGCTTTCGAAGATTTTCTGCACTTATAAGGATTGCATTCCTCGCTGAACTCTTAATATAAATCTTCAATTAGATGATACGCTTCGATGCTGACCGCAACTACGTATTCAAGGTCGTTTTTCTGCAATTTTTATAACATGCTATACTACACTGGTTATTATCCTCAACTATAATAATTATTTAATGTCTCTTAAATTATATTGTGTCTGCTTAGCAGCTATTTTTTAAATTTTAATTTGATATAAATTATAGAACGTTTATTAGCAGGATTCCTAACAATCAAATTTGCATTACTATGAATAAATAGCCTTCGTTTGCTCCAAATCAATCAATTTAATTTAAATCCGGGATAAATAAGTGGGTATTGAATTAACGCAATATTATGTAAATTTTGTTAATTGTAATTTTTGTTCTAAATCATGTTTTTTTTATGAAACTAGACCGACACCTTTTTAACCTTCTACAGATTTAAGATCACGAACAAATATTTGTTTGTTGTTATTTTAAGGATATTCAACCTTGTCGAAGACAAATAAATTGGAATCTGATAATTTAATTTTTAAATTAATGTAGTGCAATCTATTTTTTATTCAGTTCTTGCAATATTTTTTGGTAGGTGTTTTATAATATTATGGGTTTATAATAAACCTCATTTTGTTTTGGGACAATTTATTATATAACTGATTAAACTAAACTAGGAAATGTACACTAATATAGAATTTATTATAATTGAGTAATTTTGTGTTATTTGCATGTATGTATTACACAATTATTCTATATGGATACTTCGACGAAATGGACAAGGTTGTATGCATTACAATAATTTTAGTTGTTAATCTTACGAATATTTTAAAATTAGTAATTAATAAAATATTAGACTAAGATTTTACGAATTAAAAATTATATACAGCAATTGTAAATCAACTCACACCATCAACTGCATACCAAGAGAAAACTAACATTTTAAATATTACCATGATTATTATTGAACTATTGACCATAAACCTACACATGCCGATATTGTAAAATAAACTCTTGTAATGTCCCAATTGTTTACCTTTTCAATTTAATCCAAGCAAAACCTACGTATTTGTTAAAGTCGAATAAATCCAAATAGAGCGCTTGAAGTGACTTAAATTTAGTGGCCGTAAACCTACCCACGAACTGCAGTGTAAGATACATACTGTCGTAGTTCAAAATCATTCAGGCAACTTTGAGATTGTAGTCGAATCCAAATAAGATGTTTTGGTTGTTTGAACATCTTAAAATTTAAGAACTAATCAATTTGTTTTACCAAAACAACAATTTTAGTAAAGTTACCTGAAATTGTATATCTCAAAAATTTTATATTTAACTAGCTGTTGCCCGCGACTTCGTCCGCGTGGAATTCACTTTTTTGCGCGCAAACCCTTTTCCTTCCGTCTCTATATTCTATATTCTCTACTCCATCGGTCTCTCTCTCCTGGTATGTTGTCCACAGTTTCTCCATGCAGTCCTGTCCTGCACGCTCTCTTTCCACTCATCCACCTCTACAGCTCCCAAATCGTACCTCGCTTGTTATTCCTGGCTTCAACATTACTCTGGCACTCCATCCTCCAACTCCCATCAGTTCCCATTTCCGGCTACCTCCACCTCTCGTACTCTTTGTATCTTCCTCATTTTTCCTTCTTCTTTCCATTCCGTTTGACGTTTCATTTCTCTCTCTCTACTCGCGCTAGAAACGACAACCCAAATCAACTTTTCGGAGGTTCTCGTTATATCCTAACCTATCTCACACTTTTATTTTTTAATTTCTAAAAGTTTATTATTTTCCTTTCTAAACAAAATTCCATGCTTCTGGACAGTAGACCCAACGGTTTAGGCTGTGCTTTGGAAACTTGAAGGACGTCGACAGTGGGAATCTCGTTAATCCATTCGCGCGCGTCACCACTAATTAGATATTAGGTGATAAATCCTATATTTATGTATATTTTTGTTTATAAAGAAAATCCCATGCTTCTAAACGTAGACCCACCGGTTTAAGCTGTGTTTTGTAAAATTGATGGACGTCGACAGTGGGAATCTCGTTAGTCCATTCCTGCGCGTCACCACTAATTAGATAATAGGTGATAAATCCCTTTTAGATAGGATTTTCATAAAATCCTTTCTTAGTGCTCGCCTACGTGATAACAGGAACCTCTGTGCAAAATTTCATCTCTAAGGACCCAGTAGTTTGGGCTGTGCGTTGATATATCAGTCAGTCAGTCAGTCAGTCAGTCAGTCAATCAGTCAGTCAGTCAGTCAGTTTATTCTTTTATATATATAGATAAGTGCATAGGCCCTGACGTCCAATGATTTAGTGGCGGTGCAGGCTATGCATCATGGCCCAAACGAACGAACGATCTCAAGATGGTATAAGTCAGCTTGGCACAATTTAAGGAACTTGTTTATTTTTGTATTGTGATTAAGCAAAAGTGTTACGACCCTGGAAGAAGATTATATTATAAATGCATGAAAAATCCAAAATCGCTGTATTATCCTATCATTAATGGGATCACGATTCCTCAGTTATGAGCATGCGACAGGAGAAAGAATTAAAATTATAATTATATTGATGTTCTTGATAGGACAAGTAAACGAGACTGTGGTAACCCCGTACTTTTTCAAGCCCTGTAAGTATTTACGCCGAGCACACGGACCTTCATCACAATGCAGCAACCGGGGTCAATCAAATGTAAAATATCGAAACTTTACAATCGATTATTGCTAAAACTAATCGATACTTGACATTCATCCGAGCCTTAAATGTTTAAATTTAAAGTTATATCGATCAGTTCCCGTCGAATTAAATTAAGGCTATCTTACTCGAACCTAATTTTATTATGTTAAACCTGTGACTATATGAAAAGCGACTTAAGTCAAAAATTTGAAACTTTTAGTACGCTTTACAGCTATTTAAAGTTTCATAGAAACTTTTTATGGCATACGTAATTCCTGAAGGTTTCACAGTATCAGCCATCCGGTAGGTAGTATTAATAATTAATATTAGTTATATACAAAACGATAAAGTGAACTGATAAGTTAACCTTACACACAAAGATCATGTGTTTTGACTACTAAAGCTGCTTTTCCATATTGCTACAGAATTGAAAGGCTGATACCAATACATGCGAAATATGAATGACAAAAGGAAAAGGTAATGATAGGAAAATCTCCAAAACCAAATTTTCAATGAAATTTGAACAACAGAACTGCATAAACAAACAATCTAAACATAGATACGAGTATTATATCGTACATAATACATTTTTGCAAAGTAAAACTGAATTTATTATGAAAATGAGTGGGTGAGCGTCCTTGTATGGTTATCTTGAGTTTAAAGAAAAATGCGTTTCGTTACAAAGAACTTATTGACGTTTCATAACTCACGCCTACCGATCTAGTGCGATGAACGAGTTTCCTAATTAGGACAACAGATAAACACCACGGATTTACTACCACGTATCGGGCGTTTTTCATTTACTTTTTAACAAAATAAGATTTATAAACCTAAAAGTTTCTGGCAAATTGTATAATACGTAGGTTTATTTGAATCGATGTATTTTTGTATTTTAACATTTTTCTTTGATTTTCCGTTTATTGAAAATTGAAAATATACGGGAAGGTTGCCGATATCGTACCACTCGCAGCCTAAATTGTACCTTGCGTGTATTTAGATGGATGGTATTATCTACCTTTAACTATTTAAAAACTACACGTGCTGACTTTGAAATTTTTATTGCCAAATAATAAATATCAACAAATATTTTCCACACTTATTGTACCATTATTGCAATGCATTTCTTAAAATAATTATTATTATGAGAATATGTATGACATACTTCCCACAAGCAGATTGTAGGTACGATAATAGGTACTACATATTCGTAGTTTATAAAATTATTATGTTTATTTTGACAGTTCCTTTATAAATTAATTATAAGGTTATTTTACGCTTAAACTTCGCATAATTTTATTGTTAAATTAATTGGATGAATTTGTATTATTTTAAAGCTTCATTATTGTAAAACCAGTCTTTCTTCTTTTTCTTTCCTTCCTTTCATATTTTGCATTAATAAATACATAATTTTAGTAAACAAATAAAAAAACAATTCAGTACGAGGTAGGAACTTGTATTGTATTAAAAATATTGAGAAGAAAAATTGCGAAATGCAAGAGATGTAAAAATTTTGAATTGGAGGCAAAAGGTAGAAAGCAATAAATGGTTTACTATTCAATATCCGATCAATTGAAGGTACGATAAAAAGGAGCTGGCAGTTGTAAGTAGTAAGTGTTTTGAATTTATAATTATTGAATTCAACTTTACAAAAATTTTAATTCAATATTTATTTTTTACTTTAAGATTAACTTGATTACCTTGAAAAACACCAATATCAATGTCATATTATACTTTGACATAAAATATGATCGAATTAGGTTAATTGTGTAAGAAATAATGGAAAAACGAGAATGATCACAAAAGATGCATTTCTGGAACATTATAATACATTATAAACAAATATTGAACATAATATTCTGATATTCGGATTAAAAGTGGATAGCATTGTTTACGATTTCTAACTTTTTATAGGACCTAGGAATTTATAATGAGGTACGATTTTGGATGCATGTTACATAAATCGTACTGGGAGTGTTCTATGTGGTAGATAATAGCAAAAGTTGAATTCTAATTTTGTCTAATTTCTACAATAATTTCAATTTTCAATTAAACATTCACTCATAAGTTAGAAAAACAAAGGAACAAATTACAAAAGCTTTGTTAATCTCACACATCAGATATTCCTTTAAAACCGTCGTGAGTAAAATCTAATAAGCGATTACAATTTGATTTCATCTGTGTCAAGCTAGCACCCCCACTATCTCCAAATTAAAAAAAAAAAATTAGGAATTTTGTGTAAACTATGTGTAAATTTTGTGTAAAAAAAAATGTTGTGCATTCATTGTTTTAAAGTTACGACCATTTTAATGGTAGAGGTGCTTGCTTGACGTCAAGCTAGCACCCCCACCTTCATAACTTTGCAACCAGTTATGCTACGCAAAAAATAAGCATACCAGAATTTTGGCATGTTTTGCGCCGCATTTTGGCTACGCCTTTTCTTCTTTCCTTGGAACTACTCTACACATACTGGCCGATAGACTCATATCCTATCTTCTACTACAAATAGCAAAAGAACGTTTTGTATCAGGAAATGGCATACGAGAACAAATTCTAAGTAAACAAATAATTGAGAAAGCAACAGAGCTCCAGGTGAATTTATTTCTGTGTTTCGTGGACTACACCAGACATATAATCAAGTAAAGTGGAATAAACTATGGAAAAGACCCTTAGAGTTAGTGAGAATTATACTACAGCAGTTATACGATTCGAGTAGTGCGGTGGTGAGCATAATAAAATGCAATAATATATCAACGGGTTTCAAACTAACGGCTGGAGTACGCCAGAGGGGCATATTATCATCCATATTATTTAACATACTAAATACACAGAATAAATCACACGGCGGGTTTTGGAGAACCATGATGGCGAAGTTTCAGTAGGGAGAAGGAAACAGCAAACCTACATTATGCATATGATACTGTCATATTAAAAACCAGCTCAAGAGGATATACAGAACATCATGGATCGGCTTGCTGATGAAAGCAGGACATTATGAGCTAGATCAGCAAATATTGGTCAAAAACAGTTAACCAGATATATCTAGTGGGACACATAGTAAGAAGAACGGACACTTATGCCCGTACCTATAGTCGCGGATCAAGCCGAGATCAAGGATTGACCCTCGGTTTTCTCTCTCTATCTCGTTACCCGGTTACGGTTTAACCGAGGTTCAATCCTTGATCTCGGCTTGATCCGCGACTATAGGTACGGGAATTATGGAAAGATCGATTGTGGAGGGAAAAGTGAAGGAGTCGCCCACGAGGAAGATCGTCTACGCGCTGGATCTATGTTACGAAGGAGCTCACTGGACAAGGGCTGCATGAGGCCATTGCAGCAGCGTAGAATCTAAATAACTAGCGACGAATATTCGCAAGCATAATAGTAAATTGATGCCACAACATCTTCCAAAAGTGTTATGAACGGAAGTAAATTAAATATAATTTTTTAATCTAATTATATTTCACCACCATCTTATTCTCAAACTTACTTGACCAATAGTTTAACCATGATTTTAATTTTCAACTGTATAGCGGAATCTTAAAAATCTTTTATACTTCGAAGATGCTTAAATTACACTAGTACGATTTTGGCTGCCTGTAGTATTAAAATACCTAAATAAGTACGATTTTAACAACGCGATATAAAAATATTCGAATTTTAACTTCACCTGGTACCTACCTATAAATTTTATCTAATTTCACTCGAAGAAATCCCATAAAAATTGTATAGAATCATAGAGAACAAAATTACTGTCATATTATAGTAACATTGATAGGGTAACTCGTCTTAACTAGCATTGATATTTTTTAGTATTTCGGTACGAACTAAATATTTTATTTATCAATTGAAGGTTTCTGCAATAGAACACTTTATTTAAAATTAATTTTTATATAACAGGTAGCACAGGTGAATTTGATAATAAAATACGCCATAAAAAATTAACATGTGGGTTTAAGAAACATATAATTATTTTAATTAACATAAGATCGCACACTTATCTAATAATAGATAGGTATATCTACTTATTGTAAATGTGATTTTGAATTGATTTATACCCAACAATGGGGCAGTTGTGGAGAAATGAGTATTATCACAAAAGAAGAAAATTTTTTTTTATTAATTATAAAGATTATTAAGATAACTTCCTACATTAATATTATACCAATCAGAATAATGCATTTTTGATCACGTGAGTTACATTGACTACTCCAAACAAACTTTACATGGTAACCAGATTCGAAGCGATAAGTACCCGCAAAATGCGGGCGATTTGTTAAAATTGAGCTGATAATTTCACGCGTGTATAAAAATGTCCATAAGAGCCGTGGAATATTCAAAGTTTGCTAGCGGATAAACCACGATTTAGTAGGCCGTGAAAGGAAGCTACTCAAAATGCATCTGGATATTTTTAACCTTTAATTAGAGACGTGGAAATGTTCCCATTTGAAGTGTATGTGTATGAAACATTCACGTCACTAATTAAAGGTTCATCGGATATTTTGTTGTTTACCTTTTTCGCATTGACAGTTCAAAAATTTTTTTAAAGTTTTACATAGTTTTATTCGTGTTTAAGCGTAGTTGTGAATATTTTGATACATAAATATATCCGCTGTAATGGTTATAATACGAAAATCTTATTTAAAAGGTGAAAATATGACATCCGTTTATTTACGTTATATTTAATTTAATTTGAAGTATCTACGTTCGTGCAACCGAACTTTGCCGAAGAACATTAATAATTTCATCGTTTACTAGGTTTACTAGAGGAATTATCTTATCAAATACAACACTAGCTTTGATTTTAATCCTAATAATTTTTAATTTTCAATCACTCAGACGTTCTTTTAAAATTTAGCTCTAGAAAATTTGATCTGGCCATAATCACTCTAGCGATCTACGCTGCGCTAGATCGCTCTCGTGATTATGGATGATCAAATTTTCTCTCGATAAATTGTAGATCACGTCTTCGTTGAAATTAAAAATTATTCGGATAAATTCAAAGCTCTTGTTGTATTGCTTATGATAATTACCCGCAAAATTAAAATTCAATAGTTACCTATGAAATAAAATTTAGTTCTGTCAAACATACCTAAAATTGACGTAGATTTGACAAATAAAAATTTTTCGTTACGCCGGACGTATTTGAGCACTTTTCATGTACGTTTTGAGGTACGAAAAGAGTATGTTTTCGTCGACATTTGCAGGAAAAAACCAATAAAATTGGTATAAAAGCATAAGTTTCTACTGTATTATGTACAAAATAAGTACAAAATATGTACAAAAGGAAAGTATTATAGAGACACGTCCCTCTATAGTACTTTCTATTTACAATATTTTCAGAGAAACGGAAAGAAGCATAGAGTCACGTCCCTCTATACTACTTTCTATATGCAATATTTAGAACGTGATAGTGTAACTTATTTTGGCTAGCATATAATAGTTACTTATTTGACGCCGCCGCGTCGAGACAAATTGCTGCACGTGTTCCTTAGCAAACACTAACACGGCAGCTTTTTTAATGTCGCGCGGCGCATCATGTTCCTCCTGCAAATATTACGCACATTGTGGAATCCACTTATATCTATTCCATCCTGTGCTATAAGGGTCGACTTAACCATAGAGGTGCCCCACATACGCCAGACACGTATCCTCGTCGACGTTTTGCACAGTACAGAACGTTAAAAGTAGACGGCTAACGAAAAGTCCTTCTCACCACGCTGCCGTAAAACTACTTTTTCACCTCGGAAGCGGTCGGGTTCCTCGGCTGCGCTACGCTCCGCCTCGGAACCCCCGCTCCCCTCGAACGAAAAATCGCGTTTTAAGTCCTTGTGATGAAAAGTACTATTATTTCATAGGTAACTATTGAATTATATTTGATAGCAACTGCCTGTGATGTAGAAATATAATTCATTTACTATTCTTTTTCTAAATTATTGTACTTACATTGCTTATTTAGGAAGTTATCTCACCGAATGTACCTCGGTCAATGATAAATCCTTATAATTTTGGTTAATAATTCCCTCAAGTGTGTTGCTTGAAGTAACTCCCCTCCGCCTATGGCGTCGGGCAGTTACTAAGCAACACACTTTCGTAAATTATTAACCAAAATTATTGCGTAATTATCATCGCTCTCGGTTCATTATAGCTGATAAGTCATGCAATGAAATCGAATGAAATAATAATAATTTTATTTTAAAGTTAATTTACCATCGTCTGAGAGCCTTTCAAAGATTTGTGTCCACATATGACATTCTTCCTATCACCAGCGAGTATTGCAATGCCAATATACTTCATAAATGATACACTAATTTGAATGCAAGTTCTTGTTACCAACAGAACAATATTTATACTGTAGGTTCTTGGATACTGATCAATTCAAAGTAAAAAATAAAAAAAAATAAAGCAAAAAGAGTGCATTTGTGAAGAGTTATTGCAAGCAGCTACAGCTTTTCTTGTAAGAATTTTGATTACTTTGATCTAGAACTTCGTTAAGTTTCCATAAAATATTAAAAATATTAAAACATTATACTGACAATATGAGAAGTGGAGAACTGCGGTTTGTCTATTCCTGGTGGTGCTGAATACACTGCTGTGATGTAGAAGTTTAACTTCAACATCGAGATGGAATATGCACTATTTAAAATACTATCTATAGCAAAAATTAACATCCTATAATTTACAATAGATATTCTTGTAGTTTTAGAATCAAGAGTGCGCCAAATGCATCTGTATTTGGAATAATTATTAAAAAATAAGATGGAATCAAGAGAAAGAAGCATGTCAAAAATCGAAGCTTAAGTACATCTATCATTGAATTGAATAATGCTCTTACTATAAGCTTAATATTGCAAAATTTAAAGCCATTATGAAAAAATTAAAATACACTTCATAGCCAACCTTTTAACGAAATAGAGGATAGCGATTTAGCGCGTGACAGGGAAGCGTGGAAAAGCTCTTTGAAGACGTTGTCATCATGATAGCGATAGCAGTATGTCCTTTCACAAGACGATGGAAACCGAGAGGGAGAGATTTAATACAACACATTTTAATTTTAGTTCTGAGGTCAGACTGTATCAGATAGAGAACCACAGGCGCAGCTATCATTGATTTCACATTTTTTGAGGGCTTCAGTTTTCAATTCAAGTGCAAATAGGTTATGCCATTTTTAAATACGTAGTTGTCAACATTTGCAATGGCTACAAAAAGCAATTTAAGGAAACTTGGAAGTTGTTTCTTATTGTATGTACCTAAAAAATATTACAGCCTATGAGAAAATCAGAGAATTAAATTAAATTTTTTAAAAATTTGTTCCAGTCGACTTTATCCTGATAATAGCTAAAAATTATGAGTGGAGAAAAAGTATAACTCAAAATCATATTTAATATTAAGATGAAATGCAAGAGGTAGGTAGGCAAAAAGTCCAAAATGTCCTGGGGATGGCTGTATCCGATTTTTTAGGTTTAGCGAAGTCGTTTTTGAAGAATCTTCCAGATTACGCATATTGGTAAGTAAATAAGGCATTTGTTCACTTTTGCAAAAAAATTGTACATATAATTTTTATTGTAATTACTGAAACAAATTGTAATGATTATAGGCAACTCTAATAGCAGAATGGCAGATGCAAGGAAAGTCAAAACGGTTTCTTTCCGAAATGAATGATTTCTACTAATTTAATTTATTATTTTATAAATAATTTCCAAGTGTGACATCTCTTATAATGTTTAAAAGGCTGTTTAAATGTAATCAACGATTTCTATAGAAACGAATTGGTAGTAAAAATGAATATTTATTTATACGCAAGAAAAGTTCGTAAGAATGGTTTGCTTTTAAGATTTTCAAAATATTTTAATTGGTGCAATTATCTCTCTCTCAGGTTCCATCGTTCTACGTAAGAACATAGTGGCATCATTATGATAGTGCCTTCAGTGAGGTGCTCCATGCTTCTCGGTCATGTGCTGCGTGAGTCGCCACATGCATAGTCTGTCCCGTCAGGGTCTTGATCTGGTCTATCCATCTTGTTGGGGATCTTCCTCTCGGACGCTTTCCTTCGATCTTGCCCTGGATCATCAATTTTTCCATTGCCTCTGGTCTTCTTGCAATGTGTCCGAAATATCGTAAGACGGACTGGCTGATCTTAGTTGACAACCGCGTTTTGACCCCCAGCTCATTCAAGATGGACACGTTTGTGCGATGGGCCGTCCAAGGTATTCTCAACATGCGCCGGTATGCCCACATCTCAAAGGCTTCAACTCGTCTTCTGTCGTCCTTTTTCATTGTCCACGTTTCGGCCGCGTATGTGGCCACAGAGAATATCAGTGCCGACAGCAGCCTCATTTTCGTTGTTCTGGTAACGGTCGTGTCTCTCCATATATTGACGAGTTTAGTGGTCGCCGTTCTTGCCATAGCCAGTCGTCTCCTTATTTCTGGCGTACTTCCTTCTGAGTTGGAGATCGTGGAGCCTAGGTATATAAAGTCACGAACCACCTCAAACCCCATAGATGTGTGGATTTCGGGGGAGTTATTCTTGGCGCGGTCTACTATCATGATTTTTGTTTTGTTGTTATTGATATGGAGACCAAAGTTCCTACGTACTTCGGTTAGTCTGTTCATGATAATTTCAAGTTCCTCCAGACTCGACGCAATTATCAGGGTGTCATCCGCGTATCTCAAGTTGGATATTTTCCTACCGCCTATTGTTATTCCTCCGTTCCATTCGGAGAGCACCTTACGCATTATATATTCGTATATTCGGTGCAATTATAGACTGCCCTTAAACTTCTAATTTATTATGGAAGTTGTTAAAGTTTTTCTGAGAATAATCATTGCCAGGCATTTCTTTGTGAGTTAGGTATCTACAGATTAGATTTAAGGGTTGATAATAATATAACAACACAATATTAAGGGCATTATGATTTTGTTCGTCTCCTTTATACCCTAAACAAGCTAAAAAAAAGTTGATCAACAACTAAGCAGTACTTCTTGGTTTATCTAGTTAAATTCAGGAATTTTTGCATAATTTTCATAAAATGAATTATTTTCGACTTATGGAAGAAATTATTGCTTTTAAAATATTCAAATGTGCACTCAAACTCTTGCTGGTTATAATGGAAACACTAAAGAGCTCTAGTTGATGGACATTTCCTTCATTTTGGTGGATACTTTTAATTGTTTCGTCAAAGAAAGTAAACGTAATATTTTCGAACGTACAATCATATAGGAATTGTATAGAATCCCAATGAATTGGTAGTCCTGAATTTTGACAAATGGGCCCACGTTTTGTTGAAGAAATTAATGGGTAAGCCTAGGCTTCACAATATTCATTTTAATTTTTAATTAACCCTGTATCGGTTTTTGTAACCATGCGGTTACATTGCACTTTAAATTGCTTTATCTCCTTTACAACATGCTTTAAAACAATTTTGACTATTTTGGTATAAAAATACAATATTCTGCAACCACTAGGTACTACAGAACGATCTGCAGAACCATCTCAAGTTCAATAGGAAACTTTAAAAAGTTGAAAATTGCCACATGTTTTTAGCCGAGTGTATGGCTGCCACCAATTGTAGTGCATATTTTTCGTGTTTTTTGAATAAATAATAGGTTTTTATGTTACGCAATATATTTTTGTTATGTAAAATAGGTATATGAATATTTGGGAAACACTATTACTTACTAATTTTTTGTTTTCACTATCTAATTTGATTTTTATAAGGGCAATTACTTAATTAAATTAATTTAAAAAAAGTCACTTTCAAAATAATTTTAAATAATTTTGAACATGTAATGTAGTTATTTGATGTATTTAAAAGCATATTCTTCAATAACACATTTTTTGGTTCATTATAACTGTCTGCCCGATACAGGGTTAAATCAATATCATGAAGTCATTTTCAATAATCATGAGAAATATTATTATTATATTAAAGCTTAAAAATGTTCAAAAGCAATTACTCCTACATATTAACTATGTGGTAGTGGTACCACAGCTTGATGTGTTATTTAAGATCTGTATGTACATTTAATTTATTTTGTTAAAATTATATCAAAATCAGTAGTTAGGAACTAGTAAAAAAATTTGTGATAATTAATTGTACAAAATTCTTTTTTAGATATAGTAATTACTAAGTTATAATTTTTTTATTTTTCATTTGAAAATAAATTACTTTATAAGATATCACTTGCGAGGTTAGGGATGATATAAAACTGGGGGCTCGTCCGGAATTAAAATCTGATCTACATTATGTTTAAACTCCGCCTTGCTTACTTTGAACCGATAAAATATTCAAAAATTCTTTTTTTTAAATCACCCTTTTGCCGAATAAAAAATTTCTCTAAAATTTAGTTTTATTAAAACATAATTAAAATAATAAATAATAATAAAAACAATAAATTCAGCAGTGCATGCAAATCTAAAATTGTACAAAAATAGTTCACAATATTTAATAAGTGACATAAATTCCTTAAAACAAAAAATAGAATATTATTTTGTAAATCAAAAATGATGATAATGAAAACGTTAACAAAATATTAAAAAGTGTGAAGAAATCGCCAATCAAATTAAATTTTTTTAATCTTTCAGTAAGTTCGTGGTATAAATTAATATTGAGTAATTGGCCAATAAACCGATTTAAAAAAAGTTACTGTTGCTGTCATAAGTTTTCAGCTGTGGTTTTCAGTCAGGAAAGAAATTATTAATTTTACAACAGCGCCCTTACTGCTTGTTTAAAATAGTAATCAACAATTTACAAAATAATTGACATAAATGTGAGTTATAAATTGACCTAACGTTAAGTCTTCAACAAAATGGTAGTTATCAATTAATGGGGTACCAAACAAACTCAAAATTTTTGAGACCAAATTTCTTTTCGCTATCTGCTTTCGGTGTATCTGGAGAATCATATCCTAAATGAATTAATCGGAATTTAGGTCTGTAGCCATTTTCATCAGCCACATAAGTTACAACCCTGCTGTATCCGTCACGACCATTTACAAAGTATCCGCCAGTTTTAGTTCCGTTATTCCATCCTTTTTCATAATGTCCATGAAATCCGACAGTATAATTAAATTTATATAAAAGACCAACAATGTCCGATTCGGTAATGCCATTCGGCAATCCTTCCTTCATATTTGGATATTTATCTTTTATGTGAATTGGATTATTGCCCGGTACGTATATGTTTTCTTTATCAGTTTTTATACCAGCAGATATAGGATATTTCTGTTTTAGTGGCAAAGGATATACTACATCCTTATTTCCTTGTAAATCAATTTTTGATGGTGTAATTGGATTAAATTGAACTGCGTTGTAATTATTGGATTCACGTTTAGTAGATGTTTCTGAAAATTAAAAAAATGATTTAAACATAATTAACATAATATTAGACTTTCTTACCAAAAGTTTTACTCGCTAATGGTTTAGGTGTTGTATTTGGGTTATAAAATGAAGCTTTTGAACTTGAACCTAAAATTACAAATGTTACTTTAAATTAAAACAGAAATTAATATTTTAGTCATTTCTTACCAAAAGTTTTACTCGTGAATGGTTCAGGTGTTGTAGTTGGGTTATAAAATGTAGCCTTTGAACTTGAACCTAAAATTTCAAAAAATAATCTTTGTGTTACTTCAAATTAAAAAAGAAATTAATATGTTAGACAGTTCTTACCATAATTTTTACTCGTGAATGGGTCAGGTGATGGAGTTGGGGTATAAAATGGAGCCTTTGAACTTGAACCTAAAATTACAAAAATTAATCTTTGTGCTACTTGAAATTAGAAAAGAAATTAATATGTTAAACAGTTCTTACCATAATTTTTATTCGTGAATGGGTCAGGTGATGAAGTTGGTGTATAAAATGGAGCCTTTGAACTTGAACCTAAAATTACAAAAATTAATCTTTGTGTTACTTGAAATTAGAAAAGAAATTATTATGTTACACAGTTCTTACCATAATTTTTATTCGTGAATGGGTCAGGTGATGGAGTTGGGGTATAAAATGGAGCCTTTGAACTTGAACCTAAAATTACAAAAATTAATCTTTGTTTTACTTGAAATTAGAAAAGAAATTAATATGTTAGACAGTTCTTACCATAATTTGTATTCGTGAATGGGTCAGGTGATGGAGTTGGGGTATAAAATGGAGCCTTTGAACTTGAACCTAAAATTATAAAAATTAATCTTTGTGTTACTTCAAATTAAAAAAGAAATTAATATATGTTACACAGTTCTTACCATAATTTTTACTCGTGAATGGGTCAGGTGTTGGAGTTGGGGTATAAAATGGAGCCTTTGAACTTGAACCTAAAATTACAAATATTAATCTTTGTTTTATTTGAAATTAGAAAAGAAATTAATATGTTACACAGTTCTTACCATAATTTTTATTCGTGAATGGGTCAGGTGATGGAGTTGGGGTATAAAATGGAGCCTTTGAACTTGAACCTAAAATTACAAAAATTAATCTTTGTGTTACTTGAAATTAGAAAAGAAATTAATATGTTACACAGTTCTTACCATAATTTTTATTTGTGAATGGGTTAGGTGATGGAGTTGGGTTATAAAATGGAGCCTTTGAACTTGAACCTAAAATTACAAAAATTATTCTTTGTGTTACTTTAAATCGCATATAATTTTCATACCAAAATTGAAATTATTGCTGGTAAATTGAGTTGGTTTTGTTGTTGTTCCATAACTTTGTGGTTTAAAAGTATTTCCTAAAAGTAAAAAATCAGTTAATATCGAATATTGCATTTTATGTAAAATTGTACCAAAATTATTGTTGCTCAATGATGGTTTAGTAGTTGTACTATAACTTTCCGGTTTGTAATTATTATTTTCTAAAATTTTAAATGTCTTATTTTGTATTTATTACATAAACATTCTTTATTACCATTAAAACTATTGCCCCTGTTTGTTACTGGTGGATTTGTAAATTCTGGTTTAACCTGATCTAAAATTATCTCATATTTTCAATTTTGCACTTTCAGCACACAAATAAGTAGAGAAGACCGGGACTAGTTGTAACAGTTTTTAGTTTATATTCTTTTAGAAAAATTAATTTATAATTTCTTAATTAATTTGTATCTTTGGGAATTTAGACAATTAAATTAAACTCTAATATTTTTTAAAATAATCAAGGCTGACTTTAACCATAATGTAGATCAGATTTTAATCCCGGGCGAGCCCCCATTTTTATACAGTACCTGCCTGGCAAGTGGCATTTTTTAAAGTGTTTAAGGTAGTTCTTTCCGTACATTCCAGTCAGAAAGTTATGGCTTACTACCCATGTTATACGAAGCGGCTGCACTAACGTAATAGGCGAGGTTTTTTTAACGTGAGTGTACCCCCCACAATACTTACGTCTACTTGATTCGATCTCACATATCATATCTCTCGGTCACTCATATCTAAGCTCATATCCCTCCACTAAAAATAATAATCTAAACATGGAATTACTTTTAAATTTTTATTAAAACTACACGGTAAATAATTTTCATTTTTTTTTTAATTGTTCAAATTATATGTTTCTTCAATTTTACTAGTTTTTCGTCAGAATGCCAATACTCCTTCGAGGAAAAAAATTAAAAAACCTGTCAGTTTCACTCGCTTCTTCCATGCTACATGTACAAATAATGTCATTTTTAATTGCAATTATTTCTTATTAGACACGGTAAATCGCCTTGAAATTTTAACAGCGTGTGTATGCTACATTTAATTACTTATATTCAAAGTTTAAAAGATTTCTCAATATTTTGTTTGCGCGACCCTACTACCTTAATAAAGATTCGCGAAACTTCGACTTAAAGAAAATAATGGAGTTTAATTGAATTGTCCAAATTTCCAAAAAACAAAATTAATTAATTTATAAAATGGACGAAACAACCAGATAATATTTAATTATAATTTACAATACGAAATAGAACGTGGGGTCATGAAGACTTGTCATTAGATCTCATCAGTGCCATTCAGTTGTGATTCATTCGAAATAAGTGATTTGATTGTTACAAAAAAAGAAGGATTGTTACAACCTACCCCCAGAGTAATCGCCAATTACCAAAAACGTTATAATTATTAAATTATTAAATATTACACAAAATACAATTGGAAATGAAGTCATACAATAACTGGTAAATAATTTACACTATCTTTGTGCATACCAACTGATAACGAGTAGCCAATTTTACATACAGTCTATTAACGTTATCTATTAAATAGAAAGAAGTTATAGCTACCTACCTTAGCTATAACCTAAGTTACAGGTAGGTTGTAACCTACCCAAGTTACTTCCAACCCTGGAATCCCCTACTTACCAAAATTATAGTTGTACTGCAACGAGGATTTCTTCGTCGTTTCGTAATTATAATTAAAGTTATTTCCCCTAGTTACTGGTGGTTTTGTAGACTCTGGTTTAGCATGATTATCTAAAATGATATTTTTTCAATTTTTAACTTTTAGCTGAATTAGTACTAGGTACTTACCAAAATTATAGTTGTAATGCAACGCTGATTTTGTAGTTGTTTCGTAAGTTTGTGCATTGTCATTATAATTGTTGCTGTTGTATACTGGTGGTTTTGCAGATTCCGGTTTAGCATGATTCTCTAAAATTATATTATGCTTTCGGTTTTGAATTTTCAGCTCACTAAACTCACCAAAATTATAGTTGTAATGCAATGAGGATTTTGTAGTTGTTTCGTAAGTTTCTGGCCTAAAATTGTTTGGCACATTTGGTTTATCATTATTATTATAAATAGAATTACTATTATAATTTGGTTTTGAAGAAGGTGGTGGTATGGAAAGTGGGCGAGGATATGCATGTTCCACGTTAGGTTTGTTATTAGAAAATTGAATTGAGTTCTGTGGTAGTTTAGTCTTTGGTGTCGTACGTGCTATAATTCCGCAACCCCCACATCCAGGTCGTATTGTTGAAACGGTTGTTATTTTAAATAAAGTAGTTCTGGGTGTGCTGGTATAGATTTGGGAACTATATTGATTAACATTTTGTGAACTAAATATGTATGGAGATTTACTTGTATATTTTGTTTCAGATATGCCAAAAGGTTTGTTCGTATATTTTGTTTCAGATATTCCGAAAGGTTTGCTGGTATATTTAGTTTCAGAAATACCAAATGGCTTGTTCGTATATTTTGTTTCGGTTATACCAAACGGCTTGTTCGTGTACTTCGTTTCAGAAATACCAAATGGCTTGTTCGTATATTTTGTTTCGGTTATTCCAAACGGCTTGTTCGTGTACTTCGTTTCAGGTACACCAAAAGGCTTGCTCGTATATTTTGTTTCAGGACTAATAGGTTTGTTGATATATTTGGAAACTAATTCTTGTGGAATAACTTTACTATCTCCATAACTACTTCCATCTAACGCTATAACAAAATTAAATGTGAATTAAATAGTAAATTAATTTAAATAAATTAACTACCACAAGAAGTAAAAGGTTTTAAAAGATGAAGTTTTAAATTTATGTATAATCAAATAAATAGGAATAAGTTTATAAATTGCATAATAAATTTATGTTATTGACTTTTTATATTAATAAACTAGGGGGGCTCCGCCCCCCTGGCCGCTAACGCGGCCCAACCCCCCAGGGCCGCTTTGCGGCCCTAATAACTTCAAGTTATAAAACTTATTTACATACAACATTTTTTATGTCGCTTTCACTTTGAATTTGTATTCCATCCTTCGCTCGACATCTTGATAATGCTACATATAACCAAAGATCATAAATCCTCCTATATCATTGATATAACTGTCCATGACTAAACAAAGGCCTATCGATGTATATTGAAGTGTTATTTTCCACCCTTAAATATTAAATATCGAATCGGCGGAGAAATCACCTTCTTACCCGGCTGGCTCAATCGGTTATCTTTCAGTATCGCCCACTATCAAGCGACCTTGTATACCTTTTCCGAAATAATTCCACTTTCATTTAGTATAATTCACAAAATTTTCTCTTCTAAATTCTCAATTTAAAAGAAATAACACTGCTTCAAACTTTACTTGTCTTTTATTCTCAAATAAATCAAATTTTTACAACTAAAAATCGTCAGAAATCAAAATGTCGACCGTCCACGACTTGGACGGCGTACGCAAGTCTTCTTCTTCACTGCTCGCGCTCTCTCGGCTTCCCCGAAACCGCGAAACACTAAATTCAAATTATTTACAAAAACTCAAGCAAACCATTTCCTTATTCCAAAAATTACACGACAGCAAACCAACTTTGTTAAAGCTCTGCTAGCATAACAACAGATCCTATTTTGAGTTTTAATTTGTGTACCGGAAAGCCAGGGAAAGTCAACGAATTTAAATATTCGACTTCATATTCCAACCGAATGTCCTCATCAGTTTGATCGACTCCTCGATGTTTAGCTGTATCTTCAATTAAGTAGGTATGAATCTCGCCCTCCACCAAATTTAATATTTTATTGTTAAGTGTGCAAACATCATCATTGTGGCAGGCTAATATAATTCAGTCGGAGAGATCGGCATTAGAAGCAATTGAATTGCTGTAAATGTCCTGAATTATATTTGTAGATTTCCAGCTATTCGGTACTTTCAATAATATAATGCTGCTTGGCCAAATTGATGTTGACTTTAAAGTATAATTGACTATCTCCACAGGTGAAGCGTATTTTATAACAGGTAAAACTTGACGAAAGTCACCACCTAAAATAACAAATTTGCCACCAAACGGATTTTTGCATTTACATAAATCTTTCAATCTTTGTGTTTTTGCGTCGCATGGTTTTGTTGCCTTGCTTTGCGTTTACTTTTTGCTTTTTTGCATTTGCTTTTGCTTTTACTTTTTGCTTTTTTGCATTTGCATTTGCTTTTGCTTTTGCTTTTGCGTTAGCGTTTGCTTTTGATTTTGCTTTTGCTTTTGCTTTTGCTTTGCTTTGATTCATCCGTTGATGTGATTATAATGTTGATTTGGTGTCGTCCAATAGCTGTTCTCAGCGTTGCATAAAAACGTTGCATAAAAACGTTGCACAAAAACGTTGCATAAAAACGTTGCATATTTTGTCTTATCTTTTTATATATATAGAGTAGATAAATATTGGTTTTATGAATAAAAATTTAGAAAAATTTTGGTAATTAATTTTTTAGGATTGACTTGAATCGGCCAAGAACTTAACGGTGCTAATAATCTAACATTAAACAAAAGTAGAATTAAAAAACTTTTACGCTTTATACTATTAAATCGCATGTTGTACACTAATTTGAAAGAATTTATTAATCTTAAAAATTTGCATTTTATAAAACAGGAGTTATCAACACATACTTAACACTAACTTAATGAAGTTTAAAATTTGCGTTTTGCATAGATTCTGATATGCATGCACAGAAAATTAAAAAAAACCTTACAGCAAGCAATGTTTTGAACATTAGTGCCTCGAATACCTAATCGATTTTCACAGGACTCTCATGATGGATAGCTCCTTTATCCTTGAGTAATATAGAGTAGACAATTATTACGATTTCTAATTTGCTTGATAAGAATGTAGTAGCTATCAAAGTAATTAGTCCTTCACAGGAATGGATTAACAAGATTTTCATTGTGCCAATCATTCAAGCTCTCGACTACAACATTTTAAATATTAGTGATCTGTAATTTATATAACCATGTAGATACTATTTATATATTTTTTACTAGTAAAAAATTGCTATTGGGAAAAATTACCAGGTTTGCTTCATGGTGAAACACTGCAGCAAAATGAAAAACAACCCTTAGGTTTAAATTCCAAAAAATTATTTTACTTTTACTATTTGTACAACTTCAGTGCAGGAACGATAACCTTCGGGTAAGATCCGTAATGCTAACAAAAGTTGAATGATAATTTTTACTCTTAACATAATATTATAAAAGATAATAAACATTGATATTCTAAATTGCTTTATTAGTGGTATTTTGAATTCATTTAAATTTTTAATTACTTTTTTAAAATTAGGAAGTACTTCTTGCGGTACGATAGATATCTTAGGTAGTACCTAACTATATAAAATGTAGTTTGTTGAGATTAGAAAAAAACTACTCAAAATTGGTGAACTTGAATTATCTACTATAAAATTCATCATTATAAAACTTTTACAAGTCAAATTAATTTATTAAGACTTGATTATACTATGGTTTAACCCTCGGCATTTTTTGAGAATTTGTTTTTGTTGATAATATATTTTATCACTTCTATTTTTCATGGTGTCAGTTCATAATATTATAAAAACTTATTACATTTATTTTTAATAGTTTACAGTTGTACACGATTGATCAAGATTTATTTAAATTAAATTAAAAAATTATTTTAACTTTAGGAAAACAAGTTTTTAAAAAAGTTTCAATAATTTTATAATCAATGTGATTGGTGATAGCAGTTTAGATGGAAATTAATTAAAAATTATGACTAATGGTAATTGCAAGAGATGATTTTTTTTTTAAATATTTATTTTAAACCTTTTATAGATTCGGACAGTGCATTGTGATAATGGTAAATCTTTTTGTTTTAAATAATTCAGATTAGTTTTTTCTGGTTTTCTATTTTTATCTCTTGATGAATGAAATTCTTCAAGTCTTGAATAGAATTATTGTACCTTACATTAAGTACTTCGAAAGGATACATTTTAGAACTGTTTTATTAATAATTGTGATCAAAAATAGTTTTCCTATCCGATTTCCGAGCTCAAGGATGTCTCCAACATGTCTGATAGCTTTTGTTGTCACCTTCATAAAATTATCATCAGTTATTTATTTATTTATTATTAATTTACGGAAAAATCCCTTTTACAACTGAAGCGTTGCAAAGCTAATTGATCTAAGTGCCAAAATTTGAAATTTTAGTTTTTTGCATTAAAATGATCTAGATACCAAGGCGAATGCAGTGTTATATGATCTAAGCCACATTTCAATTTATTTACAGTTTGAAATGCGATAACAAGGTGACGCAATGTCTATGTCAACGCGCCGCAGTCTATAGTCTAATTAATTCATTTCCAAATTTGTTGTTTTATTTTTTCATTTAAATTTCTCCTGTTGGGTTTAATATCAAAAATGACTTTTAGTTACTTCATGTATAATGTCAATAAAAATTAATATCATATAAAATATAGCATTTGTTTTATTACTTTCTAACAACACAGTTTACTACCATTTACTATGTTTAACACCACTTTCCCACAAAAGTACCTTTTGGCGCTTAGATCAATTAGCTTTGCAACGCTTCAACTAATATCAAACATTACAGCATTACAACGACTACAACAACATTACAACATTATACAAATTTATATTCTTGAATATATTCGCGACATCTGACGACAATTCTTCAAATTAGACACGACATCTGACGACAACTCTTTCAATACTACATCCAAGGGATAAACCCGCTAAAACCATGAAGGCCAACACCGAATTACAAGTCAGCAGTTTTTACTTTTACTGACTAAGGGCCGGTTCCACCATCTCTGGTTAAATAGTTTAATCACGGTTTTAGTTGGAGTTAATCACGGTTAGTTCGAGTTAATCACGGTTAAATAGAAGAGGCTGTTCCACCAACTTTTTAGCCATGATTAAAAGAGCTTAATCAACCCTCAAACTAACCGGTCGATGTTGACCATTTGGGTCGAACTAATCATGGTTAACTGATAGGGGCATGCGCTTTGATTTCAATCGAGCAACTTTCTCTTTCTTTCAACTTGAACTAAAATTGAATTTTATATTAAATAGAAATTATTCTGTCATCGGTGTCTATTTCTTCTTTTTATCCAATAATTTTTTAAGAAATAATCATTTTTGACGAAAAATTATGTTGACAAAATTTTTAAAAATTTTAAGAAAATTTGTTTAAATGTTCGATACATTTTTGTTCAAAATTATTTCAGTTTTTGTGATTATTTCAATAAATAATTATTTGTTATAAAAATTTAGTTTTTAAAATTTCGGGAAAAAGTCACTTTCTTGAAAAATTAACGATATTTTGAAAAATTTAAAGAAAATTTTTTTAAAATGTTCGATAAATTTTTGTTAAAACATATTTCAGTTTTTGTGATTATTTCGATAAATAATAATTTTTTATAAAAAATTTAGTTTTTGAAATTTTGTAAAAAAGTCGTTCAAGAAGTCATAGCAAAATAGACACCGTCCTATTCTGAAAATCACTTATTATTTTGCTATGACCGAGCTTATTATTTAGCTATGACTTCTATAATAGCAAAAATCAGATAGTGTGAACGTAAAAATATTTATCATATTGTGACAAGTCAGATGAAAAATCAGATAGTGTGAACCAGCTTTAAATAAAAATTAAAAAAAATATTATGAAAATATGTGTCGTTTAATTTTAAAGTTTTAAACAGCTTTTAGAAGGTTTTAGCGAAGATATCCGAACTTCAAACGGTTAACTAATCATAGAAAGAAATTACCCGGTGGAACGCTTTTGAAATTAATCACGGTTAAATATTCCTAACCGTGATTAAATATTTCTAACCGTGATTAGTTAACCAACAATTTAATCAAAGATGGTGGAACCGGCCCTAAACGTCATAGTAGGATGATAGTTTAAAGTGTAAATCCTAAACACGGCACAGATAAATTTGGGAGTGATCTGGATTCGAACCTATGACCTTTAGATCTATAGTTCCACTCCCTAACCACTACACCAAACTACCTGTACAATGTAAAATAATTCAGCACCATACCAAATAACATTTTTATAGAATAATATAATTAAATGATGTAAATCAATAAATTTTATACTGTTTTTCATAATTTTAAATTATTATCCTATATCATTATCGTAGTTTCTAGTTTTCGTAATAGTTGAAACATGTACCTATGCATTTCTTCCTTTCAAGTGCAATTTTAGGTTACTTTAACTTTGACAACCCTCTCGCCCTCATTAAGTATTTGATCTTTGATCATTTCACCCTCATAAGGATTTGATGATATATTTCTCCATGCGTCTCAGTCACAGGACAGTTTTTCCCTTTGCCTTCCTCCTGAATATAATATGTACAAGATGTCATAAGTATGCGATAGATATCTTGCAGTAGATGGCCTCTAGTATTAACTTGCTTCAAAACCAAAATAAAAACCATCAACGATATTCTAATGACTATTTAATAAAGCCGCAATGCAAAGGTTTCGACTCTCTTCTTCTCTGCATTTTTAATGTCCAAATTACATCAGATCAATCACAAAATGAAACAATCGTTTAATGTTTGCTCCGAAAGTGTAGTAATGTATTTAATTGAGACGAAGGTCTGAATATTTCTTATAATCCCGCTAAGCTACGCGGGTGCGCACTAATTTTTCAAAAATTGCGTAGCCGTTTTTGTATTCTGGGCACAATGGGCTTATTCAGCATTTTTTAAATTTTATTTTATAAAAGAATTGCATCTAAAAATGGCAAAAATCCAAATTTCCCAAAAAAAGTAAAATTTAGACAGGCACAGGACCCCCCTCCACCCTTGCACACTTTTACATACATTTTGAACATTTTTGCTCCCATATTCTTTTATAATAGTTGAAATTTGTATGCCCATGAATGGAATTATATCTCCCTATGAATTGTTCAAATCTTTCATTGTAATGTTTGATAATAAATATCATATCAATAAAGATAAATTATTTATTGAATTTGTTTGTATATCTTTGATTTCTATGCAATTGGATCTTTACTAAGGCACCAATATTGTTAGGTCTATAAATTATTCTTATAAGAAAATATTTTTTAATCTATAAATTGAATATTTTTTACGCAATGAGCAAGCATCCACAATGTATAATAATACCGTGGTAAAATATCATTGCTATTGTTAGAAAAATGAAGTATCTAATACAAAACATAGTACAATTCAAAGTTAGAATGATTTTTTTATTTTATTCAAAATTTATTACAATATTATAATAACCGGTAGTTTATTATGGGGAACTCTCAAATACTATGCGATGCAAAATTTTGACCTACAGGTCAAGGTTTTTTTAATCCAATCGATTGAAGCATTCATTACAAGTAATTTAGATGGATTAGGTGAGATTCTTGGTTACTTTCACAATGTATGTGACATGGAATTGATACCACGTTTAGCTATGGGTGTTATTGTCCGTAAGTGAAAACTGAGCTGAGTTTATCTCGAAATATGAAATAGTAAATGATTTAATTAGTAAATATCGCAGAGGAAATGCATTTGACCTTTCAACTTACTATGAAAGACGATTTTATTTCAATTGAAAGGTTTTTTGTATTTGGTATTCTATAATAACGTTTCTTATTTTACAAATTCACTACATAATACAAAAAATCAAAAATATCTTTTGAATACCTTGAAATCCATATGAACTTTGGGATATTCTTTAAGCAATTATTTTTTATGCTATTGTTAACGTAAATAATATTTAAAACTTAAAAAACTAGAAATTAAAAGTGGTTTTAAAAGTTCATAAAAGAAAATTAATACTAAAATGCTAATTTATTTGTCAATTCTGGTCGTTAAAACTCTTCGAAAAGTAATTAATCAACAAATATAAATAAAGTCAAGACCAATTAAAAGTAATTTTGATAGAAATGTTGGCGTTTTTTGCACGAATGTTGTTAGAAGTGACAATTTTAATTAAATTCGTTTCACAGGAATTTACACAATTTGACTGTTTTAGGAGGATAATAACTTTTGCGACCGTCACAACACAAATCTCGAAGATTTGGAGACTTTATGGTTATTTTTAACGAGGTAGCAATTTTCCCGATTAAATCAAATGCAGTCAAGGGCAGTACAAGACATCAATCGAGTGCCGATAACTCATTATAACCAATTTACATTCAAACAAAGATCAAACTGGAGATTCCACTGTTTTGGAAGTTTACAAGAGAAGTGAATAGAAAAAGAATATTTAGAATTTGCATAAAATAAATATATCTAATTTTACTTGTAGTATACTTACGTCCACTGACACGAACATTTTTCATACTTAAAATCTTAAAGGAACCGTTTTCATCGGTTGCGTACACGGTGACATGATAAATGCCGTCACCTGTTATGAACCCAAATTCTCCTTGAATGATACCTTGGACATCTACAAGAAATCTATTGTTTATTCCATAAAATAATTGCAAATCATTTTAACGAAGCTATACCTTTCTTTTCATACCGATGTTGTTCTCCATCAATGGTAAAACTAAATTCATAAGGTCGATTTTCATCTTTATCGATTTGACTAGATCCTTGTAGTTGTAGCAATAATCCAACGATAAAAATAATCTAAAATTTTAAAATCGGTTTAAGCAGTTTTTAGTTTTTTTATTATTTCAATAATTGATGACAAAGGATTCCAATATTGCATGCTGACATTATATTAGCTTTCTGTTTGATTCGTTGCGATTTTACTCTTTTATTTTTTATCGTAAATTAATTAAATCGATGTAAGAGTACTGTAATAAGCAATAACTAAAGATCTTCGAAGCATGGTGCATTGTTCTTGTCCCACATTCTAACTAATATGATGAGTACATACACAATAATATTGGATAACCAATGTCATATAATATTTACAGTTAATCATTATATCGATAATTTTAATGTAAAATTAATTTATGCTGATTGCTTTATAAAATGCCATGCATATTTAAAAGAACAAGGAATTAAGATAAGAATACACACCCACACCTTTTTTTCCCAATTGATGCATTTTGTTCTTTTATAATTTATTTACCTCGTAATTATAATAATTAAAGTATTCACAACAGGTACCGTTAAAGGATTAATAATCAAGGCTAGGAGAGTGAAATTTTTTACACATAGAATGAAATTAATCAATTATTGTTATTTAATTAGCATTTAGAAAAAAAAATTATTTAAAAAAATTGAACAATTAATCTTCTTTAGTTATAGAATCAAGTTGATCAATTGACGTAATAATTTAACGGCAAAAATGATCAAATTGATTTTTTCCAATAAAAAATATAATTTATGTTATGTTCAATATATAAATTATTGCAAATTAGAAATATATTACTATAATGTTATTTATGAATAATAATCTTTCTGAATTTCATAATAAATTATTATTAATAAAATTTTGAAAATTTACCTTGACTTTATTATGTAGGTACATTAAAAAAAGTGATTTTTTAAAGTAAAGCATAAAATCTTACCCTATTTCTGTTACCCATTATGGCCATTTAAAATTTATTAGATCACTAATATTTATAAAAACTACACACAGATAATTCAACCACACATGGAAAATGAAATGATGATTTGACCCTGGTAGCACAAACGGCTATGTATTAGCAAATTTGTTTATACATCTTTTATGCAACATTTCCCCCACATAAACATTGGGTTAAAATATTAAATCGATTTTTAATACCAAAAATATCAGTTTTCATAGGTTTACTATTTTTTACTAAATTGTAGACTGTACAACACTATTAACAATGGAAAAATAATTTATTTATTTATTGTAAAATTATTCATTCAGAATTAGTTTTTATTTATAGATTTATCAATTAGTTTATGGTAATAGTCGAGATTTACCGATTCTACACGTTTTTGAGCACAAGAGACGGAATGACGAAAAATAAAAACTTGCATGCGAAATAAGTAGGAAAGAAGTGCGTGTGAAAGGAGGGCTAGAAAAAAGCTCGTCTCTCGTGTCAGAGTTGTAATGTTTTATACGAAATTTTAAAATTTGTGTACAATTAATAATAATATGCGTACACTAATTTTGGCATTTTCAAAAGCAAGTTTGAATGTTACGATGTTACGATGTAATAAGCTTATTAATATTAATTTTGGTAAATGTTCAAAATCAACCTTGTAAATTTTGTAGTTCCAGTTTTATTATGATATTTGCAGGAACAATGTTTTCATATTTTTAATGTTAAATAAAAAGTCCTAATGTGTATTGTCGGCACTATGTCAAAATTATTAACCATCAATATATTATTGATACATTGACAGGGAAGTTAACAGAAGAGCTAATTTTAGATATTTTGGAGAAAATAAGTTATATTCATAGTTTTGAAATTTGATATAGGAATAATACTTTGAGTATAATAACAAATCTCTTAGGATTATAAATTTAAATGTACTACTAACTACTATTTCATTTTCGATGTCATGAATTTCAAAAAATCATCCAAAAAGATCTCAGAACATTATTTTTTTTATAAAACGCTACTGACTGACTTTTTGAGAATTTCTTTCTCAATTTCAATTAAAATTAAGTGCTTTTAAGAAGGCGAACAAATTTTTAATTATTGACGAAATTAAAGCGCTCGAAATGACACACCCTCCATCACTGCCCTATGTTATTGCTCAAAGTATAACGTACTGTACAGAAAATCTTTTAGCTTCAAAATATAAATTTTATTTTTTTTCCGTAAAACTGAGTTCATCGTTTGGAGCTTATTTTAAAATTTGAAATCACAATGACTGTAAGCACTTCAATAACTTCAATTGCCAAGTTTAACGAAAAAAGTTTGAATTATCAAGACTTGGAGTTGCACAAATTAAGATCCTTGCGCAAAAAAATAAGTTACCAACGAATTTCGTTCGACTTATCAAAGTTTAATTGGATAAGATAAAACTAAGTTGTCTTTCAAAATATTGATATTGACTTTTTTCAAAACGCGCTCTTGGAGCAGAATATTTATTATCAATATTTTGAAATATAACCTACAAGTGCTTATAACTGTGCATTTCTTATACTTACGGTCATTGTGAATTTACACGGAAGAATAAAGCCTTCTTAGCGGGAGAGGAATTTTGATGAAAATTTGATTTTATGTATATTCAATATAATTTATTTTATAATAAATTTAAATGTAGGTATCATAAAAGGGGGTAAGTAGACCGATAGGGTGACCTTAATGGAAAATATGGAAACAGATTACTATTCATAAGTATAAGTTTCTTCCAAATAAGTTTTTTCTGGGTTTACATGTTTGCCATATAAATTGTAGGTACTACATATTTTATATCTTTGTGCAAAAACTATCCAATAAAATTATATGAAACTTTCAGATTCTGAAAAGTTTCCTTAATTTTTGTTTGTTTGATTATTTGGGACCTTTATCATGTCCATTTAAATAGATATTACGTCACTGTCCGGTAAATTTAGGTATTACAAAAACATAAAGACTTTCTTTAAAGGTTATGATTTGCATTTAATATTATAACTAATTTTATTTTTACATATTTGCAGTGGTTAAAAGTAACTGCCAATTTTAGTACCTCTTAGGTAAATATTTTTTTGGATGCTAAATGTTTCATATAATGTTAAAAAAATTTAATATCCATTATAATGGACATCGGGTTTCAGAAAAGCATAACGATAATAAATAAGCATATCAAATATGTAAAAATAATTTAGCAATTTTGTTTTAATTCTGTAAATGATACAAAATAATGATCAAGCAGAAAATATGCATAAAAAATAGTTGCTCACTATAAAGTAAAAACACTATAATTTACAAAGTGACATTACCAAAGTTTTGAAATATTATTGCTAAGGTCATGTACATATTATAAAATAACAAATTTACATTGTAAATATCAAGTTAAATTTAAAAAAAGTTGAAATCCCTTGAATATACGGCAAATTATTAAAAGTATAAAGCAATATTTTGATAATTTGGAGTAAAGTTGACTGATAACAAAAGATTTGCATTTTTATTACTGCTAAATTTAATGTCGCAAGTAAACTAAAAATAAATCTAGGAATCAATATTTTTGAAAAAACCTCATTAAAAAAAAAGATACTGAAACTATGAAGAATGGTCGACTCGGCCAGTGAGTTTGACAGAAAACCCTAATATACTACTTTATTCAAATATAATAATGTCCTCCAACTTATTGTATTTCGACTTCAAGTGCATCATAGTTAATATTAGATCCGATTAGATCGGGGAAAAGAAGGATAAAAACCAAAATAAAAGAGGCGATTAAACATCCATTTGAATGAAAATCCGATAAACCACAAAAGAAATGCTGTTAATGTGAGGGATTCCGCAAGTTTATGGCTTAATCAATACTTTTAAAAAATTGCGAAATAATAAATATCAAAGTATCATCTGTAAACAGAAGAAAATCGGAAGCAATCCTTGTTTAGATTTCTTTTTAAATTTTGTTGAAGTTTCACCACTTTGTACATCAGGAGCGGTAAACCATCAGGTAAGCGACATATAGGGAGACAAAATGTCATGGGGCGCTTTAGAATATTATCTCCATTTGCATTATGGCAAAAAAATAATTTTTTACTTTTTCATTGCAATTTTGTGATTTAGGGTAAAATATTTGAAATTTGCAAAAGGATACAAGAGCAGATGTAATGCAATCAACTTGCATTAATAAGGTAACTGGTATATTCGTGTTGTTCTGGTTATGGTATTACCAACTTGCAGTTAGCAATGGAGATGACCCAAACATAAAATTAGTGATGGCTCTTCACTCGCCCTCCGATCGCCCCTTTTTCTAATTTGCGAGTTCTAACTCGCAACTTGAGTTCTAACTCATATCTTACTGAATTCTGTGGATTTTGGTATGATTGACTGTTGCGAAGCATCAGGACTTCGATCCATATCTTCGCAGCCACATGATGGTTTGCGGCAAAGCCGCAACAGCTAATGAGATATTTTTTGTGAAGAAAACATCAAATTTGATTAGTGCGAGGATTAATCGTTCTGGTAATACTTGTAAGGGTTCGTCCAGGGAATAAGGAGAGAAAAAGGATAAGTTGGAAGGTTCTTGAAGTGGTGGGAAGTCATTTGTGCTTCGTGCTGGCGAGCAGCCATTCGAAAGGTTGCAATGGCGACAGGACGGTTACGGAAAGAAACTGACTTGTAGAAGATTCGAACTCGATGTCATTGATTTATCATTCTACCACGGTAGTCACTACGCCATGAAAACCTTACTTGCTCGGCTAAATTCTGGAACCCACTACCCTTATATTGGTTGTAACGAATTTTTGCAATTTGTTACGTGGTACCGCATCCTGATATTTCAATAATCATGAGTACGGCTCATGCTTTTATTTAATGCATTTTGTAGTGCAAAATACGACATTTGTATACATTTGGCATTGCAGGATTGCAGGCATTATCTGCTAGCGCAGGATAGATACCTTCAGTGACCCTGGTACTACGTTTGAGTACAGTCAGCATTGCGTTGAACAAATTTTGTCTATTAGTGCCGTAAGTTTTGCGTTGAACGATTGTCTTCGGTTCCAACTTATACTTTGATACGTGCCGATTTTTTACGTAGGTAATTATTACTGGCGTTTTGATGCGAATTTGGTTTCTACTACGAGTTGGATTCCTTGAATCGACCATTTCTGTTTTTCCTTTAATTGTGGCGTCTCTGGTGTTGTGTTTGACAACCAGCATGATTTATTTTGACGAGTCCCTTCGAGTATATTTTGTTGTTCTTTGGATAGTCCAGCGTCGTTTGACATCACCGGTGTCATCTCTCTCAGGTCCAGTTAAAAGGTCGAGAGCAGTGTTGTGTTCGCGAAGCAGTTGTCGAGTGTTTCCCAAGAGTGATTTCTGAGGGTTAACTCATTTAGTAAGCCAAGTCGTACCTGGGCGAGTAGCGTGAAGTGTATGTCATTATTTTTTTGTAAACTTCCAATAGCGCTGGGGTGAGTAAGATTGTTTTCCTTTCTATTTGTCTTACAACTTATTGTTGGCTTTGTATTTCATTTTCGTTAATTTTCATAAAATAAATCGCCCATTTAGGTTAATTTTTTGGTTTGGGTGCTCGTAAAAGTAAGTAATCGTAAATACACTCTGTGACGAGTTCATTTGCTGCTGAGATTATTTAGTGTTTAAATTGCAATTGTTGGGGATTGTGTGAGCGTCTCTCAATTTTTCTTTAATTAAAGCACGTTTATTACCATTTGTGTTTTCTTGAGTTTTCTAGCTACCTCTTTTTTTCAGAATTCACGGCCTACGCCGCCGTATTATCAGGAGTTGGTCTATTTACATAGTGGAAAACAAACTGGAGAGGTCCTATCTGGATTGTTACAGACTCTGGTCTTTATTTGGGTTAACCCTGTCATTAGGGGTTGCGATCCAGAGGGAAGTCTTTGTTACATGGTCTTACCCCAGAAAAGTGGGTGTATCTTCGTTGAACAAACATCTACAAAGCCGGACGTTTTTTCTCGAACTGGTAAAGTAACAGACTTCACTTATTGTGCATAATTAAAATAAATATTTGTCTACTTTTTATCATAAAATGTTGTCTACCTCATTGTAAAACTCAAAAGAAACAGGCAGGCAGATTTTATGTGGAATTTCCAAACTTAATACTACTTAATCTTAATCTTTTAACAGTGTAATTTAAACAAACTATTCTACCCACCATTCCTAGGGAATCCTTTTTGAGATACCGAAGTGTCAGCATATAAGTTGAAATTCAAAAGAAAATTTAAAAGCTTCATTACGCCTACTTAAATTTTTAAATTTTTGAAATATTAATAGAAAATCGAAAGTGACTAAGCGAATTTTAAAATAATATTTAAAAAAAGTTATTTGTAGCACTACAATTTTTTGTGCTCCGGGTCCAGCGATGGGCAAGAACCAATAGTCACCAAAAGGTTCTTACCGACTGATTCGTTTATAAAAATCAGGATTGCTTCAATTGCTAGAAAATTGGAGGAATAAAATTACGAGAAGATGAGAAACTAACCCCAGAAAACTAAGTAATTTTTTCGGTCGTTTTCCAGTGTGCATGTTAAGCAATAAAATGGCCATCCTTTGCTTTGTCGAACATAGCCTTAACCCTTCACTGCATGGTGATGTTTATAAACAACATAAATTTAAATCACCTGTAAAAATTTAAAATTTTGCATTTATTTGAACTTTTTTATTTAAACAATGCCACGATATATTTGGGATTCTTGCTATCACGTGCAAAAGGTATAAATTTCAAAAGATAAGCAGATTTCAGCAAATTACTCATTAGAAGTCGTGAATCTGGTGTGATTACTGTTCTTGTGCTTCTTACTCCGTATTGAATTATTAATTATTTTCGTTTTAAATTGTTTTTTTTTTATTGTTGTGAGGTGATATTTAGTTTAGAAAGGTATTGATTAACACATTTATTTAATTTATTTGTAAATTAGTGCAAAAGAAAAAATTTTATAGACAATAACATAATTAGAAAAAAACTTTTATTCGATAATAAAAATTTCGTGCAAGAAATATTTTTTTTAATATTTTTCCATATATCAGGAAACCACAATAATAGCCATCAATAGCACGCGTGCCATAGGTTCGCCATCCCTGGCCTATACTGTGGATCGCCGCCGCGTCGCCGTCGTCGTGTTGGTTCAATTTACAGTCAATCGTATATTTGATTATTAGATCCTTTCAAATTACATTCATTCTCTACAATAATTTCATATTAATTTACACACAAAAATTATTTAGTTCAAATCTCGATTTGTGCTTGTTTCGTACATTCATAAGTATTTAAAATTTAAAATGTTTTATAAAAAATATAAATATTTAAAAATTTCAAGTTTGGCACAAAAAGAATTTTATTTTGATTTCAATCTTCTTCTTTTAAAATGCAATAAATTTGTCAAAATCCAGAGTTTATATTCTGCCGTCGTAAAATACTCGTAGGTATAATGTTGAATTTTATTAAAATAGCTGCTATTATAATAATACCTATACCTATAGTCTGTTTTTTTTAAGAATCCGATAGAAAATTTCTACTCCACGTGGACAAACGTGAATGTTAACCAATGAAATTGGTTGAAATTAAATTTCAGGCAAGGTTGAACCCTATTCAAGGTTGAAATTAAATTTCAAGCAATTTCATTGGTTAACCTTCACGTTATCCACGTGGAATAGAAATTTTCTATCGGATTCTTAAAAAAAACAGACTATAGGACTACTATATTATAATGTATCTGATATACCCCCGTTGTTACTCAGAGAATTTTTTTCTATATTATAAACTTGCACTACGAAAATTTTTATTGAAAAGCTAGCCATTACTTGGTAGTTATTTACTAAACCAAAGCGCGATAATTAAAATAGGTGCTAAGTACTTGCACGTACTAAAATCATCCCCCCTCCCATCACTTCTTGTCTCTAATGTATACCTTGCAGATGATCGCTTTTACGACAAATATTATAGATTATAGTTCCATCAATTTTATTCAAAACCGTTTGGGGGTACTTAATTTTGAAATTTAATGAATGAAACTACATACTTGGGAGTGGAAAAACCCGATGGATATTCAACTGCAGTACTCGAGAGTATGCAAATAGGTATAATTTTAAAGCTATGCAATAGTATATTTCAGCCGTTATGGCTTTGAGAGGCTAATATATTAATGACTATTAAATATATTGACGTAGAAATATATTACATACTTATCAGAACATTAATAACAAAAATTTACGATCGTTAAAAAATTTTTGTTAAAATTTTGAAGTTTATTATTTTATTTAAAAGAATATAATAAAATAATAAAATTATTATTCTTAATCTGTAATAAAAAGAGATATTAATAATAAAGCTATAAATAAATTCTAATGATTTAACGTCAACGGCTACTTCTTTAGAACACCTGTTAGAAATACATAAAGCGCTTTAAATATTTTCAATAAAGAGCAGAAATTGTCAATTTGTCATCATTTGTATAATATTAACCAGTTTTAAAACTAAAAAGTTGAATTGAACCAAGACTTCCTACTACGGTAATTAATAACAATATCGATGTTTTTTTTAGAGCTTGAGGTGTTCACAAATTAGTATTGTAAATTAGAATTAATAAATTTGAAATTCGAAAAGAATTATTAATCATTTATAGATTTGAAGCAATTTTTCATGTAGTACTACTGAAGGTAAGTTACTTTAACAAGGCTCCTTAAAACTATTTGTAATAGCATCCGTATTTATACAAACAACATAACTATAAAATCAACAAACAGCGTTGATGCTTTTAAAAAGAGCTACGGATATTCTAGTGCAGTATCTATGCAGTATCTACCTATAAAAATAAGTAGTTTTAACATAAAACTTGAATCAATTAATTAATTCAAACCCGCTTATTAATTAATTACGGAATTAGATATAAAAAAGATAGTTCAATTTGAAAGCGGTTTTGAGAGGGTGAAGGTCTTCAGGATTGCAAATAACTCAGAAGGTAAACACTATCGTAACACAATAGTTATTTATGCAACAAGAGCGTTTATAGATTCTCACAGGTTTGCATGAACGATTTTATATGGTTATGTTTGAAAAAGTTTCAATGATAATTTTCCAAATTTATTTTTTTGAAAGGAAATGCAGAAGGTAACATCTAACGTAAAGAGTTGGGAATATTAAAGGTTAGCCTTTTTGTAAGGAATTAGAAAATATATTAAAAAATTTACAGAAAAGACTTTCTGAACAGAAAAGCATTTTAGTCATCGTTCATCATTTTTGACTATATAAATGAAATAACAATCTTGGAATCAAAATTAACTTGGCAAGAACCATAAGAATAATGTAAGGAGAGTGGGGTACATGTGATGGACACAAGTTTTTGGAGCCTGTCAGACGGTGGCTAATAATTTATTTTAAAATAACGTAATATCTAAAGATTTAATAAGTAATTTGCTTTTACCTTTGCAAAAAAATATAATCTTTTCAGTAGTAGATACTTCTTGCCACAAAATTTTCTTATAAATTGCGATTTTTCGTTTGAGTTTAAGTTATTTCACATGTTTAAAATGCATGGTATTACAAAGCAAATTAGATAAGTTGGCATCTACATATCTACGTATGTATGGGTAATATCAAATTCATTAACAAAATTTTTTTCTAAATATAGAAATTGGGCATCTGAAACTAGGGGTGGTTATGAAATTGTCTGGCGATCATCCTAGCATATTTGTTGTTCCTTGAAATTGGAGTGTAACTCTCTTGCATCCCATGTAGTAGCCCTTCATCATCGAGGTAGAGGAATTGACACACTACTCTTTGTTGTGCCTTCTATGAGCTTAGCCCAAGAGTTATTACATTTATTATTCTAATTGAATCAGTTATTGCTGAAACAACCTAAGTCACTTTTTATAGATGTTCAGGAAACGTATAAAACGTTTCACTGTTAGGTAAGCAACCTGCTAAACCGAAAATTTCTAATATCGTTTTTTGCCATAAAGGATATACTTTCTTAAGTTTTTTTTAGCACCAAACGATGCGGAATTGTCGAAAATATGTTTTCCATGTGTTAACTCAATTTGGCCAAAAAGTGACTTAGGTTGTTTCTGAAATAACTGATTCAATTACATTGAGATTAGAAGTTAATTACAATGACCCCTATTCGTCAAATTTTTAGGAAGCGTGTGGCAATATTTTACTCCATTTCACTTCCTTCACTGTCTTTCATCTTCTTCCACTTTCTGAGATCTAAGATTAAACAGTTTTTTTGTAATAATTAATATTCCCGAATTTGTGAGGTTATAGGCCAAATAACTGTAACAGGTATGATAACGATTTTCATCCTGTGAGGCCTAACAACCAATTCGACACAAACTATTACTAGAAGAATTTTCTCTTTACTATTTATGTTGTACTGTAAATGTTTCCCTAAAAAAACAGATGGACTGTTGAAGGTGATTAGGCGACTTTAAAATATTTTGTAAGCTGCCGCGCCATGGCAAAAGTTCATGGGTTCGAATTCCACTAAATATAAACAATTTCTGTACCACGGTTCGGATTCCACTTATAGTAAAGCTCTGAGTCCTAAATATTTCTCATTGCATTGGTTATTTTTTTCAATAGTACGATCGAGTACGATACATAATGTGTAAAAACATATTGAGGGATATTCCCAAAAATTTAAAGAAATGGTACTTCCTATATTTAGGCTCATCTGTTGGAAATCACATTTATTATTAAATAATACTAGGCGTAAGAACAGCTGCTTCTCCGACTTTTATGATGAAATAACTCACGAAAGTTAAAAATTTTGCTTCCTACAAGGGGAGGTTCCATAAACTTAAAAGTACCATATTCAAAATGTATTTGTGTGTGGTCAAATTTTTTGTACTATTGTCTGAATATTTATGAAATTTCTATTATTTAATATGAATGGAATATGAATAAAGTTAAATTGGTGTTTTATTTATATTTATTTAAAAATAGTAAAGGTCATCAGATAATATTTATTTCATATTATTATAATAGAAGATATCATAAAGGTAAACGGAGTAAAAAATTATAAAGAAAGTCATTGAACAATTTTATTGAAGTAACTTTTTTTTGGTTCTTTGTAGTTGAATAATAATAATAATAATAAAAGTGTGACGAAAATTTTCTAATTCTTGTTTAAAGTTTTGACCATAGGATATTTAGTAAATTTTTCCAATTAATGGGTTAATAATACGAATAAAGATTTCAACAAAAAATTTAATAAATGCAATAAATTGTACCTACTTATAAACAAAAGTAATCTCATTAAAAATAACATCCACCCATTTATCCTTTGAAAGGATCATAAATAGTTTGAACAGAAACACGTAAAATTTGTAAACTATTCAAAGCACCATCCGCATTTTCTCATATATTATGTATTTTGCAATATTCATAATATCTTATTAGTAGATAATAACAATTAAACGATTAATAATATACAATACATCAATATACATAACAAGAGTGGTTTTCCTATATTACTAAATGTTGATATGTGTTAAGATAGCATAAACAATCTTCTTATAAAAAACCCGTTCTGCAAATCTGAATGCTGCTCTATGAAACTCATTAATCTTTAGAAAATTTTTCTAAAACTTCAATAATAATACTTGAAAGTGCAGCAATTGAGTAATATTTTACTTCACAATTATTTGCAGATTTCAATATTAATATTTGTAGTTGTACAGGGCCGGCGGAAGGTACAATCCATGTAAATTACAGCTTGGAGCGCCCGTGTAGCCTGGATTATTAACCCTCTTATATTTTACCATCAGGGGTAAAGTTTCCCTAGGAATATATTACCCTCGATAAAAATCAAGAAGGATTGTTCGAAATTTGAGTGAACGAATATAATATATCGGCGCTTATACTCGTATCAGTGTTGCAATGAAAACATCGTTGCCCAGAAAACAGATAAACTTTTTCTTTTCTGGTTTTCATATATTCTATTATTATCTTCCGCACTTCTTCGTGCTCATCGCACCTTTGTGATCGTCTCATCTTCAGTTTCGTATTCTAGCCTATCCCTTTACCTTTTGCTCTATATTCGCCTTGAATCTCTTATGACATACCTAACCCTTATATTCCAACTACTTGTTCTTCATGGTATTCAATACTTTTTCCATACACTTTTTCCATACTCTTTTTCCATACACCCAAAAATTTCTTGATTTCTTATTTTGTCTAACCATGCAATCTTCAGTTATACTCCTGTAGCACCACACTTCAAATACATTGTTTTCGTAGAAGTAGCATCTCATGATAGCTTAAACTTTTTGTTACTCGCTATTTTATCCTGAAGAAGTAACTTCTGGCTAGTTAAATCCTGAATTTAATAAGATCTAACATAGTTCCACTGATCATTCCGTCAATAACCAAATTAACACTCAAAATTATCCGACACCAACATCTTAGCTATATTTGCTTGACCACCTTCTAGTGGCGATATTGTTATAGCTTTTATGTTCCGCTTTGTTTTTGGTGTAATTCCATATAATTTCGGTGCTACAGAGTCAATCCACGAAAAAAATTGTTAAATCTGGCGGATCTGTTACTAATCGTTTTGAAAGTAGCTATATTTTTCTTATACAACAACCCAAGGTTACATCATTAGCCATACCAGCAGTAAAATTATAGTGCGAAATTTTAATTAGTTCATCTGATTTGTTATCAATTAATTTTTGTTATTCGATCTCCACATATCCTTGACGATTAAAAGATAATAATCTAAAAGAGGGGCCAATATACTAATTAATATTATAGTTTTCGGCCAGAAAAGATAATCTGATACAGGTAAAGAAACCAGATTATCAAATTATTTGATGGCCATTCAAAGGTCGCAGAAGATGAAAGTATATATTTTTACATTATCTTCTTCTTAATTTCAAATAAAAATTACATTTTAATATTGGATTTTATTGAACTATTCTGTACTTTTTTCAGTTTGATAATAATAATTAAACAGGTTAAAAGTTTTCCATAGTTATAAGGTAAGGAAATTCAAATATATTAGTTAATTTAAAATTGCTAGTAGTCCTTAACCTAAACAAGAATCAAAGTGTTGAAAAGAAATTTTCAACACTTTTTTGTTTGATTGGTTTGATTTTTTAAAGATCTGATTTAGAAAGCTGATATTATAACTTTTAAATGGTCAAATTATAATTTTACTTCCTTTTTAACAACAAATTTTCATCAAAAGATAACCATTTTAATATTATCTGTATTATCAAATAATGTAATTTGAAATGTTTATAAAAGTGCTAATTAATTTGTTCAAAATAGGTATTATCTAATAGTTTCACTAAAAGCAATTTAATTTTCCTTAAATGTTATTTTTATGTAAAAGTAAGCTTTTTGTTTTAAAAGCAATTCTTCTTCTCAATTTATTACTTTCTTATATATTTTAGTCATGTTTATGAATATTGAAAACCTAGCCTTGGAATTTTTTATTTAAATTAAACAGGTTTTTGTTTTAAATCAATCGTTAATAATTTTCTAATTTATTAACTAACTTTAGATATATTACAATTTAATTAGGTATATCTAACAATTAGTTCAAAATAGTAATGAATTTTGTGTATTCGGGTAGTAATTAGCAATGATACTTAAGTATCAATCCAAATTTTAATAATGCAGTTGAATGTTACCGGATTCTTAGTTACCTTGTAATTGATTAATGGCAGTTATAATGCATATCTAATAAATTAATATAACCCGAGGAAGTAGTAGGTGTAAAAATCACGATTTTCAAGCAGTGTTGCTTTGATTTGCGAATATAATGAATGGCTGTAATAGCAATTCTAATTATAGAAAAAAAAAACATCGTAATTCCAGAGTAAATTAATTAAAAAAATTAAATAAGTATAGTTTGGAAAGTTAAACTTTTCGAGAAGGTAAACCATACTTGAAGAGCTGAGAACATATTTATAATAGTCAAAAATATATGCAATTATACAATCTACTACTACAATCCTTCAGAGTCAACACTTCAATCATTCAGACTTCTTCCGGTATATCCGTGCTTCCTCGTCTAAAATGCGAGCAAGGTGTAGGTGCGGGAATTGCACACAAAATAACAGATTAAAAAATAATTATTAAAAAAAAAAGATTAAAGTGCGGTTAACCGGGTTAACCAGATTAACGAATTTCTAAATAAAATGGTGGAAACCAATAACTTAACTTGGCTAATAGAATACATATTATCGTCCCATTAGTACTATAACTAGGTAACTTGAATTTTGGCTGTTTTGAGTTAGCTACATGTAATCACCTAATGTTAACCGCTTCATTTAGTGCTACAACTAAAAAAGTTATATTATATTTCTAAATATTAAATATCCACTTGCAAAATGTAGATACATTTTAATCCAAATTTAGAAATTATTATTTTACGGGCAAATAAATAGTTTCCTCGCAAAAATTTTTAGTGATTCGTGTTCAGAACATCATGGAGCATGTCCACACCAAATATGAAGAAGATCGGTGTTGTAACCGTAAACTAGAATCATACCTAAGTCTATCCTGCCAATTGTTATTCTAAACTTTCAAGTAATTTCAAGTTACCTAGTTATAGTACTAAGGGGACGATATAAAAGAAAAAAGTTCGTAGGCATAGGCGCAATTAAGCACAATATTTTGAAAACAGAGGAGGGTTAAAAATGGTTTTTAAGACTATTCTTACCCTAGATAGGGCCCAATTTTTTTATTTTGATTTTTGTTAAAAACCTATCACAGAAATTCGAATGGTGTATTTCGGTATTTGATTTTGAAAGGATTTAAAAATTTGAACTCCGCATGCAGCCAAGACTGCATGGATCCAGAAGTTCAGTTGAAGCTGTTGCCGGTCCCAAGCCCGAATAAAGGAGGAGGGTTGTGGGATAGGTTAGCAGCCTGCCCGCTTAAAAACATACACATTACCAGAACCACCAGAATTGCCTCGGATGATGGACGAATCTTGACTATGACGTCTTCGGCAAGAAAAAGGAAACGGAAAGGTAAACGATCAAAGACCGCCAGGAAGATCAATGACTAGATGGCGAGATAGTTGGCAGTCAATATTGGCAAGATAACACAACAGATTAAGACCACATGCTGCAAATAACAAACTTAACTGAAGAAGATTAAAATTTTGTATACTCGTAGCATATCCACTTATACATAAATAAATATAATTCTGAACACGGAAATATTGAGGCAGAAATCATAAAATTTTAAAATATTATGTAGAATAGGTGATCTAAACAAGCTTTATAGAAGCATTTTGGTACCTCCTTTCACGATGTCCAAAATTAATATCGTAGTCAAAAATGTGTAAATAATATAAATTACGACTAGGCAGCAAACACGTGTTCATAAGTTAACATTAAAAGAAACTTGTTAACAAACTTTTTAATTTCAGATTAAATTATATCAGAGAAGTTTTTACAGACCATTTAAATATTTGCGGTTTTTATTGGGTAAACTAATAATTTCGTTTAGTTCAATGTTAGATAAGAAAATAACATTCGCAAAAAAATCATTTAACTTGAACGATTATCAGCTTCATAAACCAGTCTTCTAGATCTATCGAGCATTTTAAAAAATCTTAAGTAGTCTAAAATATTCAAAAATATTTATAATCTCCCCACATTATAAGACTATCAAATTTAGTATTAAGCGATTCTGGACAAGTAATAGCTTGGTAATTTAATTTATAAACACTACAATGTTTATCAAGATTGCATAAAAATAATTAATTAAAAATCGAGTCAAGATTGAAATCCTGGAGACAACGTTATAATTATTTTAGTTGAGAATTATGCTGTACCTTATGAAATTCGATAGATTAGTTTATATAGGGTGTTTTTTTAGCTGCATGAGAACTTCAAAATGAAATAAAACATTAAAAACCTGACGGAATGTTTTGGTTATAATTTTTTTATGAAAGTACAGTTAATGGCATTTATGATTTGAACATGACTTCCGGCATGTGACCACCACGACTAATGGTTACGAAGCGCATCCGTTCAGTCCAATTTTTGACCACTTTTTCCAATATTTCTCGCTTTATTTCATAAATGGCTTGCTGAATATTAGCCTCCAATGCTTCTAGAGTTGTTGGTTTGTTAGCATAAACCATGGATTTAACATACCCCCACAGAAAATAATCTGGAGGTGTCAAATCACACGATCTTGGAGGCCAATTGATAGGACCACGTTTTGAAATAATGTTGTCACCAAATTGTCCTTTCAATAAATTGATGGTTTCGTTGGCTGTGTGGCACGTAGCACCATCCTGTTGGAACCATAAGTTGTCAATGTTTAGCTCTTGAAGTTTTGGAAACAAAATGTATTGAGCATGTGTCGATATCTCACACCATTCACCGTAACGGTAGCTCCTTCCTCATTTCGAAAGACATATGGACCAATGATGCCGTTGGCGTGTATTCCACACCAAACAGTCAATTTTAATGGATGCAATGGAGTCTCAAGATAATGTCCCGGATTGGTCTCACTCCATATACGGCAATTTTGTTTGTTCACATACCCATTTAACCAGAAATGTGCCTCGTCACTGAACAAAATTTTACGGTAAAAAAATGGATCCACTTCCAATTGGTTGTGAGCCCAATTTAGTAGCGTTGTTCAATGGTCAATCTATGCATTATCAAATGCCAAACCTTGCTAAACACAAATGTCAAAAAACTGTTTCCATAGCAATCTTGATTCAATTGTTATCCCTATTGAAAGTTCTCATGCAGCTAAAAAAACACCCTATACTTTCTTTACATCAAAAAACACTCTAAAACCATATTAAAAAGAAAACAGAACATGAAAGCATTTGCTACTAAAACAAAAGAGTTCAAATGCAAACCAATAAAATTATAATTATTTAATTAATTATTGAATAATTGTTGTCTACAAGTACCGAATGATATAAAAGTTAAATTTTTATATGCCGTAGAAGAGACCGAAGATAGTTTTTTGCGTATTTAATTTTTTACAATTTTTTGAAGTTTCGGAATATAGCTCTGATTATAGCTTAAAAGAATTATTATAAATAATAATAATACAGCATATTATTCCTGACGGAGTTTTGCTATCTCCGTAGAGATTTTACAAGACCATTTGTTGGGGTGGTCTGTCCCCACTTTCATTACATCTCATTTCATAATCTAATATCTGATCTCGCTTCGTTTGATATTCTTCTCCATGTTTTTCTGTCTATTATTTTCGTTCTCCAATCCTCGACCCTCATTGTTCTTATGTCTTCCATCACTTGGTCGCACCATCGAACCCTAGGTCTTCCCCTAGTACGACTCTCCATTGGTCTCCATTCCATGATTCTTCTTGTGACCGTGCTTTCGTTGCTTCTCATCACGTGTCCGAGCCATTTCATTCTCATAGATTTGATCACTCTCACGATGTCTTCATTTTCCATTTCTTTCGTTATCTCAAAATTCATTAGAGGTCTGTATTCTTGATCGTTTATCTTTCTTGGTCCCAATATCCTTCTCACTTATTTTTCGTTCAAAAACTCGTAGTTCTTCCTCCTCTTTCTTGGCCATACATAGGGTTTCCGCCGCATACACAAGCACCGGTCTTATCAAAGTCTTATATATTTTCATTTTTGTTGTTCTTGATAAGTTTCCGTCCCCCAGCAACTGTTTGTTAGTGTAATATGCTCTGTTACCCATCTGTATTCTTCTTTTTATTTATTGTTGTCTTTCATTTTTGTTGCTGATTTGTATTCATAGGTAGTGGAAGTTATCTACTTCTTCGTATACATGGTTGTTGATTTGTAATCCTTCTCTTGTATTTCCTCTTTGGCACTTCATATATTTGGTTTTGCTTTTGTTTATTAACAGTCCCATATGTCTTGCTGCTTCTTCGATTTTTTTAATAGTTTCAATTAATGCTTCTTTAGTTCTTGATATAACCACCACGTCATCTGCATATGCAACTATTTGCACTGATCTGTTAGCTATTGTTCCATTTTCTTGCAACCCTCTGATTATTTTCTCAAGACACAGATTAAACAGTGTTGACGACATTGTATCTCCCTGTCTCACCCCGCTATTTACTGTGAATTCGCTGGTCTCGCCGTCTGAGGTTCTTATGCAGGCTGTGGTTTCCTCCATAGTTACTTTTGTCATTCTTATGAGTTTGTTCGGAATTTTAAATTCCTGCATGATTTTTAAAAGTTTCTTTCTTTTTATTTTGTCAAATGCCTGTTTGAAGTCTATAAACATCATGTACATGTTTATACTGTGCTCATAACTTTTCTCTATTATTTGTTTCAATGTGAATATTGCATCTACTGTCGATCTTCCTTCTACAAAACCACACTGATACTCTCCTATTATTTTCCTTGCGTAACCCTTTAATCTCTTATTTATTAACATTGATAATACCTTATACGCCGAGCTCAGTAGTGTGATTCCCCTGTAGTTCTCGCAATTCTCTACATCGCCCTTCTTTTTTATTGTTACTATTACACCCTCTTTCCATTGTTTAGGCATTATTTCCTCTATCCATACTTTCTTTATGATTCCATATAGTCTCTCGTGTAACACCTCTCCTCCATATTTAAGTAACTCTGCATTTATTCCATCTTTACCCGGAGACTTTCCATTTTTGAGCTTATTTATTATTTCTACTGTCTCGTCATAACTTGGTTCATCAACCTGTTGGTTATCTTCATTCAGTTCGTTATATAATTCACCTCCTTCTTCTTCTTCTACAGTCAGTAATTTTGTAAAATGATCCACCCATATCTGTTTTATTTTCTCCGTATCATCTTCCAATTCTCCTTCACTGTTTTTCAATCCTCTTCTTTTTACCTTATTTCCTGTTTTCTGTCGCTTCAACCTTTCATAGAATTGCCGACTACTATTTTGTTTATTGCTCTCTTCTATTTCCTGCATAATTTCCTTCATCCATAGGTTTTTCTTCTTTCTATACTTTTTACTAGCTTCCTTTCTGGCTTCCTTGTAAATTTCCAAGTCTTCATTCTTTCCTTTTGCCATCCATTTCGCTCTTGCTTCTCTCTTTACGTTACATAACTCACCGCACTCATCATCAAACCACTCTCTATTTTTCATTTTCTCTGTGTATCCTAGTACTTCCTCTGCACTTTTTTTTTAAGATGCCTACGATATTTTCATATTCCCGTTCCATATACTCATTCCTTCATTCGTAATCATTTCCTTTACTGTATCTTCATAAATTTCTCTTGTTACATCGTTATAAAATTTGTTAGTCGCTAGATTTCTTTTATTAATCCTTTTCGTAGTACTATGTTCTTTTTTTTGTTTTACCTTTGCCACCACCATATAATGATCAGTATCCGCATTAGCTCCCCTATGTGATCTCACATCCATGATTGACATTCTTTTTTTCTTTGATACCATGACATGATCAATCTGATTTCCTTCTTCGCTTCCTCCGCCCGGCCACATCCAAGTTATCTTGTGTATCTTTTTATGTTTGATTGTTTGATGTTTGATTATCATTATTTCTAATTTGGTACATTCAAACCCGAATTTTCGTAAATAAAGCATGGTATGTAAGAATAACATTCAGTTTTATAAATATAAAAATTTCAAAATAAGTCAGCTGTTTAAATATTTAAATGCCTGCACATTTTTAAATCAAATGAAAATATTATAGAAAACAAAATTGGAGTTTAAATGAAGAAAATTCTGGATTACATTAATTTCAACCGCAGACACTTTTATAATATTTATAATTTTTAATATTACAAAAACAATTTTCATTTTCAACAAAGTTGATTCTAAACTGTTGTGTTTACTTCAAGAATTAAAATTGAATGCTATAAATCAAACAGTTATTTATTAATAATATTAATAAATCAAACAGTTATTATTATCAAACAATAAAGTTAAATTATTTTGCAAATTTTATAAAAGAATATATAGTATTGGTTTAAAGAGTATAAATTCAAAAAAGCTGTTTTTGAATTATACCATGGTCAACTCCTATTTTGGGCAGCTATCAAAAATTCTTCTAACCTTTGCTTGTTAAATATATCTTGATTTAGTATTAAATCTGCATTCAATTATTTGTTAATTTTTGAAAATTTATGAGTTGATGTACTAACTTTAATTTGCAAGATTAAATTTAAAAAGAAATTATGTAACATGAGACTTATTGTTTACAAAATTGAACATCTCTAGATTGTCTTGAAAGTACTCAATCAGATATCCAGACCGTTGAATTTCAAAAAATTATTCTTATCTGTTATCCTTACGCAGTGGCGTAGCTACCATAGGGCAAAGCGGTGCAGTGCACCGGGGCCCCGGAGCCCAGGGGGGCCCCTTATACCCCTTATTATACAGGTGACTTATGGACTTATTCTACTAGGGATATTCCTATTCCTACCTTATCCCTATCTACCTATAAGTTTAAGGGCTGCAGCAATGCAAACATGTGGAAAAAGGGGGAGGGGGGCAATTTTTTTTATGCACCGGGGCCCTTGTCCACCTAGCTACGCCACTGTCCTTACGCCAGGATTTGACTGCACACGGTTATTTTGTATGGGAATATCTTTAATGTCAAAAGTTTATGCGAAGAAATCACACATTTAATGTTGACAAAATAACATTGCCGAAGAAACTTCAAATATTGATTTAGGCGTACTATCTCTCTTATGTATTAGCTTAAAATGCAGTGCCTTGAAGAAGTCAAGATTGTGCTGTTAATAATAAATATTTTTAAATGACCATAAAGAATTAATTAGGTAAACCATACCACTATGTTGTTAATAGCTTAAAATTTTAAAATTATAATTAATTTCGAATAATAATATGAGTGTTGGTCTTATTTGAAGACATTTATATTACCTTGTAATTAATTAATTTTAATTTAAAATTTTTAAATCTTTATCAAAATTGTTTTATGTTCTATTTAATTAATTCCACTTAAATCATTTAAAAATGATTAAAGGATTAAACGTCGCAAGACGTTTCAAAACTGACTATATAATTTTATATCATTTAAAAATATTTATTATTATTGACTTGTTCGAGATACTCGAGATACTGAATTTTAAACTACAGAAAGTAAAATTCTAACGATACAGAAAATAGATCAAAAATCAAGAAAGGAAAACTCGTACTAACACAAATAAAAAGTAAGGAAAATTTGATATTAAAAAAATTTAAGAACACAGTACATAATTTTCTGCGATAGTTTTCGTGGATAAAATAAGAAGTAACACAATGATTCGATTTTTGATGATCCCAGTAGTGCTTTCCAGATTGTAAGAAAGGTAATTAAAATATTTCCTTTTAAGAAACAATTTGATGTCCTACGATCATGAATTTTGTTTTAATCAAAAGAACGCTCAAAAAAGCGAAAGATTCAATTTTTTCAATTTCAGCATAAACTTGTTTATGATTTTTAAAGTTTGTCGCCCGAATTTTACAAGAAGACTAGCCCAAGTAATGAAACATGGGAAAAAATGTGCTAAGACGTTTTACAAAATTTGAATTAAAAAAAGAACGAGGTTACAAACGGCTAGTCCCAGAAACATCTTTTAGATCACTAAACACTAGGCAAAATTTACATTTCTCCACCGAGAAAGCTTATTCACAAAAGTGACTAAGCTTTTGGTTGCAAAAGCAAGAAGATAGCTGCTATAATAAAAAATGCAATAAAATTTATTTCAGATTCTTACGAGCGATATTGGCAAGAAATTATAGTGTGGCCAACTATAAGGAGACAAATGTTTCTTAATTACTTTTTAATAAAATACTTTGAAAATAATAATTTTTGTCACATTTTCTTTTGTGGTTTTCTTTTTTTTTTGTAGAAATGTGACATGTTCATTTGTCTAATTAGATAGCTACTCTAATTGAGAAACCAAAAATTAAATATTTTATTATACAAATTCTTTCTAATGAAAAGTTAAACCGTTTAGGGCCGGTTTTACAATAGAAGCTTAAGCTCAGCTCAACTTTGAACCAGCCTTGAGCTTCAAATTTTACAAATTATGGGTTTTACAATGTGCGCTTAGTACTTGAGCCGAGCTCAACTTGAAGCTTTTACTGGTCTGCATAGATGCGGTTCAGCTGAGCATCGGCTTAGTTGAGCCGATGCTAAACCTCCAATTGTAAAACCGGCCCTTAGTAAATCTTTATTGATATTCGACTTAACTGCAGGTGAGAGAGGGGCACATGTAGACAGTCCAAATTTTTAAGACTCAGACATAAACATAGAGACCGTCATTGTCTTGTACATAGATAACGCATTTGAATGCGAATGCGGGATACCGGGTTAAAAAGTGGGGAGAGTCAAACTTTCTTATGACAAGTCTTCGTGCTGAGGAAGGCACGTTAAGCGGGTAGTACCCTGAGTTAGTGAATTGCTATCATTATCATAAAACACCAGGATACAGGCACACCTGAAGGCAAGTCTAGCAAGCTACCTGATGAATGTAAAATATTTATTTATACTCAAAGTTTCTAACACTGCCAAGGAAACGACGCAGATATTGGGAAATAATAGGCCTTGGCCTACTAGAAGAGACTTTTCTAGAAAATTGCTTCTAGAAAGAGGAAGAAGAAGAAGAAACATAAAATATTTAGAAGAAATCTTAGATATAACACCAAATTATATTGAACTAAATTTACATCCTAAAACTGAAACCTACAGTTATAAAATAAAAATTATTGCTGTATATTATTATTACAAAGATGGGAGCTGAAAGCAACAAGCACAAAATTTTATAAAAAATATTGCAAAAACAACAAGAAATATGATGAAAAGAGAAAATTATTGTAAATTATCATAAATAAATAAAAAAAAATAAACAAAGGGAATGCGTTACTGAAATTTTTTAAATATATCGAAATTATTGAGAGCAACTATTAGGAAGAATGTGTGAAATGCAAGAGAAAGGACGAAAGTTGATCTTTTCAGAAATGGGAAAATAGACATACACAAACAAAGGTCAAATTGAACAGAAAATGAAAACAAATGTACTAATATTTAAAAGCTGTACCTAAACAAAAAAATTTAGAAGGCATAGTAAAACTGAAAAGGAAGAGCAAGGAATGAAAATAAGTAGCTAAAAATGAACTGAAGAAATGGTGGAAAGATTGACAAATTATGAAAAAAATAATTCAAGAATATCAGAAGAAACTGCCAAATAATAGAATCACATCAATTGAAAATGGTTTAAACCAAATAAAATATAATGCAGAATTTAGTTTAAGTTTTTTTATTTTACTCTTCGAGTTTCCTACCTCAGATAGTTAAAAAAAAACAGTTACATATATTTTTGAATAAATTTCTTGTTTATTTAACAACTATAGCTACCTGCGAGTCATCTGGTGTTTTTATTTATAATAATATAGAGAAAGTTAAAAACTGGAATTTATTAATGGTTATGCAGATATCCAATAGGTAGCACCTTTAATTTGCTTGGGTATAATATAGTACCATTAGGAAAATTTAATTTGTTAAAATGTGGATTTACTAAAATTTAATATAAAGAGTTAAATGATTATAAGTACATCGTCTTCTATCAATATTTTTAACTGATTTACTTTATAAGTATGGTACATATTAATGTGGTTAAGGACACTGGTATAATATGAAGAGTTGCAACCCTTATATTTTTTTAACAAACATCCTATCAACTTATTAAATAATATCTATGATAATTATTTTAAAATATTAATTATTAAAGAAGTGCTTCGACAAAGTACAATATTTAATAATTAACAATAATTATTATTGTTAATTCTTATAAATAATGTCTAGACGTATTATAATATTTCATAAAGTTTACCGTTGCCTGAAATTTGAGAAACAATTTTTCCATTAGAGCGCATCACATCACAAAAAATTGAAGCATAAGTTTAGATGTGACATTTGTAGATTAAGGATTAAGCTAACGATTGAAAGGAAGTTATAAATTTTAATATTATTTTAAAGGACATTGGTAGTTAGCAAGTTAAATTTATTTATGCTAAAATGTAGGTATATCACATTGCTTTTCCATATAAAATCTAAAATTAAATCTAAAAACCCATTAATAAAAGATGCTCAATATTCAAACAAATTTGTAAGTGACATAATAATATATAAATGTATTCCAAAAGAGCAGAAGATGTCCTCGACGTGTAAACCATCTCTTTATAATTTATTCTATAATATTGCACGCATTTTGAATATTTGTTGACCTTTAATTTAAACGCTATTAACTCAGAGTTATTGAAAATTACATATATCTTGTTAAATAATTTGTTGTAAAGCATTTTTACTTGCTTTCTTAAATTATACTTCTAGATATTTGCTGTAATCACTTGTAAGGTTCAGATAAAACGATCATGTACTAAATTAACAAATTTATTTAAGAATTAACAGAGATAGAGGAAAAGAATATGTAACATTTTATAAACATTGGTCGGATGGAAAATTTTTAGAAGTAACAAAAACAGGTACTATTCGAAATTATCAAATTATTTGACGAGTTTAGCTCCTTCGGAATGGAAACCATTTTCATCTGCGGTGTATTCCAAAACCCACTTTCCGAAGGCATCGGTCCATGAGGCTACTCCTTGGATGTTCATGCTTTCGTGTTCGCTTCCAATATTCTTGAGTTCTCCAACTTCGCTTTGGGAGTGTCCGTCGCTGTTTTCAAAACTGTAATGGAAATTTAAAATCAATTAGTTAATCGTAATTGCTATTGATGTATAAATAGAATATTGTTTTAAAGTTCAAGTATTAACAATTTAACATATAAATTTGCAGTTATGTGAAAAACGAAAGTAACCACAAGGTTGTATCCGATTTACCTTGAGACATCTTCACTTTCACTTTATCTGTTAAAAAATTTTCAAATTTTTAAAAAGCAAATTTTGGTGCTACACTTTTAATTAAGGGCTAGCCATGAATTTAACTTTATACTGATATTTACTCGTAGCGGTAAACCATTTTCCAGATAAAGCATTACATAATTAATTGGAAAGATGGGATTATTGCAAAATAATTTTTAAATATTGTAACTTGATACATGACAGGTATATTATGCAATCAACATTTTCATCATATAAAATTTTAGATGACACCAATTCTTTATATTATATTATGTAGTTTGCTATTAAGAGATTATTTTAGTTAATTGTTTAGCAATAGCAATTGTATTATTAAAGTTGTGAACAATATCAATTGCTTCATAAGAAAATTATATTAATTCTTATTTACACGGTGGAAATAAATTTAAAAATTGTTTTATTTTCAAATGCTTACCCAAATTTGTATCCATCGACTCCAATGTTTTCGAATTCATTTTTGACGGTGTAGACTCCCTTCCTGTCTTCTGCCACTGGGACAGCCATGACTGCGGCTACGAGGGTTGCGAATAAAATTGCCTATGGAAGAGGAAAGATATGTTTATAAAAATATTCAAGAACAATAATGTAATAAAAGTAACTTACTAATTTCATTTTGAGTGTTTGTGGTATTGTCTTCTCTTGGAATGAAAAGTCAGTGTGATAAAAGTTGACAACCAACGGTTTATATAGCGAAATTTTTGTTTGGCACAGGTACTAGTAAAAATGCACCATTCATATAGAATGAAAAAGGATAGTCGAAATATTAACATAAATGTGGTGCATTTCATTTAAGTGGAAAAGCTGGTTTATTTGATATCTTCAGACACCTCATCAAAAGTTTGAACTTCAGGGACAATGCTCATCTTTAGATTATGCGACATTTAAAGGCGATAATGTGAATAAAATTTTAATGAGAATGGCTTGGCATATTTTATTCATTATCAAATGAGTTAAAACTATAGAGTTATATAACTACAAGCAATTAATTATCTCCAAATGTAGTAGAGATTAAATTAGAAGGTAAAAAAGTGTTGATTAAGTTTGTGTTAATCAAAAATAGATCATTTTTAAATTTTATGATCAGGCGAATTAATATGATAAATTGAATTGGATTTAATTTGCAATAAAATTCAATGCAAAGTTTTATTAGCATTCAAGCTTTATTGGTAATAATAAAACGATTATTATTCATAAAAGCTTCTAATTGTACTGCTGGTAATGGATTATTATCGAATAATTATTACAAAGTGCTATTATTATATGTATAGGTACTAAAATCATATTAAAGTAGTAATAATAATTATTTAATAAATAATTTCCATAATTGGGTTCGCAAATATTTGAATTTTGCTAATATCCGGGTGATCTTTGATAAAAGAAGAATAGGACCGGTTTTTGATTATTATTTGATGACTTGTATAGTCAAGGCCCTACTAGCGACCTTTAAAAATATTGGTACTATTTGTAAAAAGTTCAAAAATTGAAATTTGCAAAAAAAATATTAGTCAATTTCACTGTATGTATGTAGGTATGAAAGTCCAAATTAATTTATACGACTTGCTGCATACCAGCAATATCATAACGATTAACATTATAAATGCTGATTAATATTAATATATTTTTATAATATTGTACAATATTTAATATAATTTATCTCTCCATAAAAATGCACCCACATAATTAATTAAAATATCTCCACGAAATAAATTTTTAAGGGAGTTATAACGAATTGCCGCTTTTGGTCTTCTACATAATATTAAATTTGTATTCATTTTGATTATTATTTCTCAATTTTTATTTTATTTACTATGTATATTTTATAACATTGGTAGTACTTCTTATTTAATAAATGTAGTTAATTTTAATAATGTTGCTATATCTATAAATTAAATAATTAATTAATTCTCCCACCACCATTTTATGCTAGAAGAAGATTATAAATTGGGATTTCCCAAATTTTCATTAAATGCTTAGCTACATTTACAAGCCAATAATGCTTTTCGTTTATTGTACTATATACTAATGTATTTTAATTTTTATTATATTCAATTTTTGCTTGGTAAATCTCACACCCTCAACAAGATTTTCGGTGGTGCGATTTGTACACTAAAGAAAATTTTTTATTTCGGTTTGTTGTGCGCATTCGTATTGGAATTTTCAGTTTGTATAATTAATTATTAGTGTCGCGTCTAAAGCCCTTTTCTTAGCTGCTCATGTTGGAATTAAATTTTAATAATATTAAACGCTAGTCTGTTTGATCAAAAAATTATCGTTTCAACCCAGGCCGCTTTACTCGAAGAAAAATTAAAATTTTGTGTCCAAAATAAATTCTATAACGAAATCCTAAAAAGATCTGTATAGTATAAATGAACGAAATCGATATAACAAAAGAATTCATACAAATTTCCCTTCAAATCAAAATTTAAATCGAAAAAGTGCTTTCAGGACTATTGGCAATAGGAGACAACTTTAACATACTTACACACATACTTTAACTTGGCAACCAGTGGTAAAAAATAACAAGTTTGATCTTCAGTTATAAGATCTTAAGAAAAAGTGTAAACATCTTCTTCTATGTTAACATCATATTATATAATTAATTAATTGTATTTTAATTGATGCCTAAAACATAGCTAAGGTTGCAATATTTTTTTGAATTTAATAGCTTTATTCAGTTAACTGTATTAATGGTATACTATAAAGATTTCAAAACTATCATAATTAGCAGCAATATTCTTGAGTCTGGTACAGAACAAGTCAGTTCAACTTTTTATATCATTTCAAATTGCATACATTAAATTATCATTATTTGAAATCATCATTGGCTTGCTATCTTCTTATTGTAATGATAATTATATGGTAGATTTCATGAAATGCGAATAAATTAATAATAATATTCATTGCATAATAATTTATACTAATTATTAATAGGTACATAATATATTAAATTGAATTGTAATGGAATTTATGTATACATAATTTATAATTATATTGATTAGTAAAAGCTACTAACTAATTACAGATGAATAAAAACCATTAATTAATAATGTTTTCAATCGAAAAATTTCGTTTAGTAAACATTTAAAAATTAATTAATAATTAAAAAAAACGTTAATTTTATTTAATTAATTTTATTACGAAATCTTCTATAGAAAAGTAATCTAGACGTCAACGTCAATGTTGAACTTGAAAAAACCTCAACATTTCTTGAAAGTACTTTTCGTTCCTATCCAAGTAATGCTCCCAGAGCCAATAGAATATCTTCCATCACTCAAAATGATCAGCATTGTGTTAATTTGATATTTTTAGAAATGTCGATAATCAAGAACAACCTACAACCTACACAACATCTAAATTTAACCGATGTCGGTGACAATCGATGATATTAAAAGGAAAGCCGAAGAAATTTAGTTCTTATCGAAAAAGCATCGTGTCCAGTTGGGTCTGAGCTCTGCTAGCCGTACCTATTTGCGCTCACAATCAGTCTACCGTATCCAGCTTTCTACAGTAAATCATGTACCTAATTGCTTGATTCTTAAATTTGAAATATAATCAATTAGTACTATGATATTTGTAACAGTTTATTTAATCTACATTTAAAATCTATCACAATATGTGACTATATTTTGCCATGAAAATCAGGATAAGCCTGCAAAAAAATCAGTTGCTGTAATTTTTGCATATTTTGGTGGAAACTTTTTAAATAGATATCCTGTAAGTACGGTATTTACCGAGTAGATACTCGAAAACTTGGACAAACAAAATTATGAATCAGTACAATAAAATACAGTAAAGGAAATCCTAGCAAAGAATATTTCTATTAAGTAGACACCTATCTTTTATTATCAACAATGGGGTTTTCTCTGCCAATTAATGTAATAAATGGTAGGTACTAAAAATACTTTTGTAATTTGGCATTATTACAAAACGTCTTGACGTGCATAAGCTTTGTTTGTTATTTTTTATTTATCTTTTATTGCCTTTTATTTTCTTAAGTAAAAGTTACACCGAACGAGAAATTTACAATTAGATGGAATATAAAAGCTTTTATTAGTCTTCAGTAATTATGCCTTCCATGTATTAGATAATTCTACCGTAACGATTAGTAATCCCATTTCTAATAATTAAAACTATAAAAGCACATTATTTAATATGCAGGTAATTAAGGGATCAATACTTAATAAGAGTATTCAACTTCGATTGATTTACCAATTTCCTTTGCATGTCAATTAACCTTTTTAGACGATAAATTTTTATCTTATGTCCTGCATAAAATTTTAAGGTGTGCTTTAAATTTTATAAGTCTTTACAACATTGATTATAATTTATTATGAATTCCAAAATGCATTGTTAAAGGACTATAAAATGTTCAGAATTTGGAAATTTTTATTAACTTTTACAGCACCGTTTGTAGAGGACAGTATATAAATCTCAACAGCAAATTTCCCTAAACAATTTGCTACACCTTCTTGGAAAGGGCGATTGACGTTTCAAGTTTATAATTCGTCTAAAATTCTAAGGGCATAAGGATGTGCGAAGGGATTGCACTACTGTGAGAAAGCATAGAACAGTATGCATTTTTTTCGAATAGTTGTAATTATGTATTACCTGTTAATTTTTCTCGGCTACACAGGTAAGTTGCCGGACGGTCAACACTTTTTGTAGTTGTCTTAATTTATTCTTCGCTACATCTTTCACAACAGTCGTCGTTCTCGTCACCTTAATTTTTGCCCTATAATATAATTCTGGTTTAATTTCATCTTCAGATATTTATTATATCAAACATTACTTCTTTCTTTCCTGCACATTTTAATTTCTATTTGATTTCGTCAGTTTTACTCATTCAAGCCGGTAAGCAGGTTTCGACGACCAGCGTGCACTCTGTACGTAAACTTACTTCTGCAGTGATTAGTTGAGTATCGCTATCCTGCTCTTTAAATCATACAGCGCTTTAAAACTAAGAAATTCTTATAAAATTTGGGCAATCGGTTATTGAACCCATCAGAAAATACACAACATAAATTATTCCCCTAGCAAATTCATCACAAACCCAAAATAACATACATAATATATTGAAGGATCCCTCTGTTATTTCAACTAAATGCAGACAATAGGCAAATATAACTTCAAAGGATACAGAAAAAAAATTTAATTTCTATAATTATTTATATTTTACGAATTTAAAAGTTACCTACAGTAGGTGTATATTTAAAAAAAACCCTGATTAATTATTTCCTGTTTAATATTAATTTAATTATTGCTCATTATTGATAATAATTTATCATACAGATTCTAATCTGTATTTGAAATTTTTTAAATTTATTATTTAACGTGCATCAAACTGCTCGGTTTATGATTATCAACTACTAATCATAAAATTAATAATGATCAAGGATTAAACAATAAAATGAAGATATTAATTTTGGGAAAATACAAAAATGTATTTCGGACGAGCAAGGCAAAAACACGAATATATCAGAAGGAGCTTGAAAGATTAGTAGCTTAGATGAGTTAAATTGCAATTACTTAATAAAATTAGTATTCATAATATACAACATAAGATCAAAGTTGTGAAGTAATAAACACCAAGTTTACTTCCTAAAGGTAAGCACAGAATGGGGGCAGATTTTATGCTCTAGTTTATCAGCTTCGATTTTTGCATTTAAATTTCTGTCTGGTTGCCTGCTTTGTTTGTGTTTGGTTACATTCATTGACATTGAAAATTTATCATGTTTGCAACCTGTAATCGACAACCTGCTTTCACTCTATAAAAAATACTACCTACTGAAAATATTAAACTTTTTATCTAAGTTTTCCGAAATAAAAGTTGTAATTAAAGTCAAAATAAATTGCTTTTGATTTCGCAGTATTGTATAACATTATAAATATTTCATTAAAAATAATTAAATCAACTGTCATTATTTGGTACCTTATAATTTGATAATAAATTTTTCTGAGCAATTTGAATGTTTATAATAATGTTAAAAACTATGATAAATTAATTCAGGCCCGGACTGGCCAGGTCGGCGATCGCCGAGGGCCCCCAACCCAAGGGGGCCCCGAAGAGGCCTCAAAAAGTGGTTTATACTTAGGGTAAAAGTGGTTTGTATTTTTCCTATACCTTCCAAGTGTCAAAATATCTGAAAATGTGATTTTCAAAAAACTCCGCTCTTAGTAAGGGGGCCCCCCCTCAGTTTCTAGCCGAGGGCCTCCAAAGGAGCCAGTCCGGGCCTGAATTAATTAAACACAGTATAAATAAATGTATACTACAACAACTTGTAATAATATATAATAATTTTGTAATATGCATATTGTAAATTATAAATCATTTAAAATGTAATTTTTAATAAGCTTCTGTACGTATTTCAAAACAATTAATTTAATTGTAAACTCGATAATAATAATTTCAATAGTTGGGAGTTCCATTTGAGTTGTTTATTTTAATGTACATAATATCTGATGTCCCTTTCGGATCCAATAAGAATGACTTTCATTAATCATAATTATTATTATTATTATTCAGCAGTCCTTTATTAATTTACACTGGACACAAATATCATTTCATTTTATGTTTTTAACAAATTTCTTATTCACATAGGATACCATTAAATCGTAATATCTTATTCCCTATTTATCAACTAAATATCATTATCACTCTTATAAATTTTGTTTTCCTTTTGCACATTAATATTTTTATAATTTTTACAAAACTACCCTATTTATTTCTAAAAGTTTGCATTAATTTGTATTATGCTGCATACACTGACTAGATGACTAGAATATATAAATTTATTTATAACACACTTGAATCACTTCAGATAAGTAATCATAATAATAAATTATTATTATAATGTTGATACAATCAGTTTCATCAACTTTCATCAAGTTTCATCAGTTCATCAACTTGGGTTGCCTACATTTGGTGTGAGCTTTACATTATGAAACTATTTTCTAGTTTTTATAGTAGAAGCAACATTTCTTATTTATAAAAGCAACTTTAAGGTATTACCGAGGGTATTAATTGAAAAATAAGGATTTATGTAATACATACAAAATTAGAACTTTTTTATTATTGAATTTTATTGTTTCTTGTTTATGTGTGACGGCCATATTTATTTTAAATATTTAAAGGATTTACGGAAACTGAAATATCTCCGTCTTTATTTATCCTCTCAATATGGTGCCAAAAGAAATGTATTCACAGGAAGCAGTCTACAAAATCATTCATTGGGCATATTTACCTAATTTTAATTTTAGAAATTGAAATTCTAGTTTTGATTCGTAACCCCCCTTTTAAAAATAGTTCATCCTGTAGGAAGAGAAAGATTTTAAAGGTCACAAAGATTTTTTTTATAATATAGGGATAGTAACCAGTTATGTTCTTACACAAAATATTAAAACCAAGACTAACCCTATTTTCTTTTCCAAAATTTGAAAATTTACGAAAACTGTTTTAAACCTATTATCTCTTCTGGTCCTCCAGGTTGGGGGTTCTACGTCGGGCTTGCTCCTCGTCTAGGTAAAAAATGTAAAATGCTAACAAACCAAACACCAATTCGCAAGGTTGGTAGTTGGGCTCGGATAACGTTGTAATGCGTTTCAAAAACCGATTCTACATGGTGTGGTGAGCCTTTAACAAAGGCTTTTCATGGCAGATTACACCCCGGTGGTTTGCCATTGCCTGCCGAGGGGAGACGGCCACAATATGATTCTTACTTCGCCCGGAGTCGAACCGGGTTCACTGTGTTAGCAGTCTATGCGCTTAATCGCTATGCTAACGACCGTCTCTATTACGACCTATTATCTATTAACGACCTATTATAAGTAGTACATAATCAGGTAGGAAGAGCTCAAATAATTTTTTAAAAGTCATTAGTTTGACTTTCCACTGTCAGAATTAGAAATTATTAATTCGATTCACGATTCACACACGGTGACTTTTAGTATGGTAAACAACGGAAAATTACCTAACAGAACCTGCCAAAAAATTGCCACAACCCGATCTTTTATTTTTTTTATTAAACATTTGCAATTTTCATATGGAGTAACTTAGGGAGTGTTGGTGATAGTGGGTGAGGTGATGAATTGAATTTTCTTAATAATTTTATTAATAGATAGCATTTTAGTTTTATTTTACCAAATCAATTAGTGCAGTACAAAACGCCGGAAAAATTAATGCAGTTGAGGAGTGAATAATTATAAAACAGTTTCAATCAACTTAAATTTTTTTTAATATCTCCCACTTTTGAAAAAAAATAGAGTAAGTTAAAATAATAATTAAGTTATTATTTCGAATTTAGGTTATAGTTTAAATAATGTTTATAACATTCAGATAGCAAAGGAGCAAGGTGATGTAATATAATTAGGTATTCACTATCTTTCCAGTGTAAAATGGGTCAGACGGTGAACACATCAGCTCCGATAGAGATGGCGAACACTTGATTATCATATTATTAATTATATTAATAATTAATGTATTTAAAAGCTGGTATTTAAAAGAAAACATCCAAGCCGGTAAGCAGGTGTCGGCGACCAGCGTGCACTCTGTACGTAGCCTATGCTAAAAGGACAAAAAGTATAGAAATCTAAATTTGAATTAAATAAATAATACGGAAAATTTTGGAACCACTCTAAAATCAATTAGAGTTAAATTATGAGATGGCTTTGGAAGATGGAGCTGGAACAAGGTAAAAAAAATGGTGACTGGACAATCAGATTTCCCGTTTTCACATTAGAATTAGATAATTATAAATTTTCAGTGTATCTTTATAATCCTAGGTCACTCGAATTTAATGACGAATCGAATGAGCATAAAATGAATAAAATTGTTTGATTAGTTTCATTAATTTACCTAATGTGGAGGCATTTTTAAAGGCCATATTTCGATAAATTAATTAGAATTTGTTCATATGAGAAACTTTTATTTGTAAGGAACATTATTCAAATTATTTCGGTAGAACATTTTCTGCTCTTCAATTTCTTGATAATTTAGTGGCTTTCAATATAATAATTTATTTTATAGGTAATAATAATTTCATATAATTTTCCGTAAATGGAAAATTAAGTGAGTATAATCAATTAATCAAACAGATTAGAGGGCGCTAAAATCCACAATTAGATTTTCTTATCCGCAAATGGAAAGCGTAGGACGTTTTGATGGATTTATTCAAATACATTTTTTTTGTTAGAATTTCTAGACATGCATTCATTTAAAAGTTAGTGTACCAAATTTGTTTCATAGTTCATACAATATAAACATAGTTCAAATTTATTATGTAAAATGATACACTAATACAAGAGCAAATATGACATTTTTCAGAGTGAGAGAAATTGTTTATTTCCGAAATGAAGCAGAGCAAATTGATAGTTTTCTCCCGAGCGAGGTTTTTTAAAGGCAACCTTGCTCCCAATGCTAATTATACTATTTTGATCATTTGTATCTTAAGCACAATTTTCAAACGATTTTTTTTAGATAACCTGAATAAATGGATTGAAAAATTAGGGTTATACAAGTGGTGAGTAAAATAAAGTTCGATGACAGTTCGCTTTAAGTTTTGTTTCTTCAAAAACTTCTTGTCTTAAGCTCTTGCTATGGAATATAATATTTTATAGTTAATTTGTTTTACATGTTTGATTTACAAGTTTACTTTTAGTGGACCTTAATACCCTGAGGAACCTTATACAATTTAATATTTTTCAATAATACACGATCAAGCAGCTAAACTGCTTGCGAATAATGCAGAATTTAGATGATATTATAGTACAAATAAATAGCTGAATTGTAAATAATTGTAAGATTCGCCGACCTTGATATGATGTATCTAAATTACGATTAAGTTAATTTAAATAATTACTGTACATAAAAACTTAATTACTTATACATTTACTGGCGTTGTTAAAAAGAATTTCCAGCTCATAAAGTAATTTTTATTCTTCTTCTTCGTATTGCTTCTTGACAGAAGCGTCGTGACCTTTAACAATGCTTGTTAAAGGCTTTCATGACAGATTACACCTCGGTGGTTTGCCATTGCCTTCCGAGGGGAGAGACGGTCAGATAAAGTTCTTACTTCACTCGGATTCGAACCGGCTGATTAGCGTTCATAGTCAACTCTGACCTCTGAACTCTGGCTATGCTCCGACCGCCTCTTGTTTTATTTTTAGTTTATTTATTACTCGTAATATTTTTGGCATTAGTAAATTTGAAAAGAAATGCAGTAAGTAATCACTTAGAGCTACCCTAAATTAATGCAATAAATGTCTAATCTAAGCTGGTCGCAAATGAACATAATTATTCGCTTTCTGCATTGACCCATTGGCCGATTCAATTGTAAATGTACCTAAATAATTAAAATTAATTTCATGTTTTCATTACATAATAGAAAATTGAAGAAATAAACATTATTATTACAATTTATTCATTATAAGATTCTCGAGGTATAAACGCATTTTCAAAATTAAATCAACTTTAACTTCTCTTCAGGGCAAACTTACAAAAGTTACAGGTAGAGTTCCGTTATTGAAAGAAGAAAAGGTGGAGCTAATGTGCAGGAACGAAAATTAGTCCATTCGACTTGATGTTCGTGTCAATTGGTGGAATTGGGTGTCACATGTCATCTACTGCGCCGGATTTTGGCTACACCTTTTCTTCTTTAGATACAAATATGATAGTAGAAGTAGTCTACTTATTTATTTCATATTTTCAAGTGTACACTTGAAAATGATGGCATTGAACTTTTTTGAGACACATTTTGAGTATCAATGACACAATTTTCTCTGAATACGTTAATTATTCTAATACCTTACTAAAAAAATCAATAAAATCTTTACTTTTCATTTCATTAGTCTGAAATCTTTTTGTAATTTTGGTATAAAATTTGTAAAACAAATATATCATTCGAAGAACTGGGCTTTTGTACACCTAGGTTAATTTTACTTTAGAAGTATGGAATTTCTTGTAATATGAATAATCGAAAGTGAACAATTATTCCTACTGTATACGGAAGTCAAATTATTAACCCCATGAACTTTCGACTTCAACATATTATTAGACCGATCAGACGATTGGCAAACGGTGCAACTACTGAAGTCGTTAATTTGATCAGTGAGAGTAGTAACGTCGGTATTTATTAACATACATTAATTAATGAACCAAATAATATTAATAAACAATTTAAATGGTAATAATAATCTCTTAATTTGAAATAAATTAGCATTTTATTGATCCATTCCTGTGATGTGCAAATATTATTGCAAATATTTCAAATTAAGAAACCATGTCCAAATTATAAAATTTTAACTCATGGAAATGGTATGTGACCATCGAATGGTAATTGAAAATAAATGGCAATTTATTTTAAAATGTATAAATTAAAATTTATGACATATTGTAAGCTAAGAATATATTTCTTTGTGAACTTCTTCTTTGATTGGTTTTACGAAACATGCATTGTTTTAAAATTCCGATTTGTTGACGATTTTAGTTCCCTGATGCACCAAGAAAATTATCACAGCTTATTTAATAATGATTCTGTTACATCATTATCTACGAGATTATGTTGTTAATTCTAATGAAAATGTGCGCAAGTCTTATTAAACATATTATGCAAAAAGATTAGTGTGTAAAGTTCTTTATTTAAAATTTATTTACATTTTATGCAGTGTTCACTTCATAGTTTTATAAAAACTTAATAATTTTTGGGCATAAATTAATCAGACCAGTTAACGATTCAACAATTTAACAAATTATTTAATTTATTTAGGGATATGATCTCCAATAGGTTGGAATCCATCTTTGTTGGCAATGTATTTTACTAAGTAGAGAACTCCATTAAGTCCTGGGTATGAGTATTCGCCTTGGACGGAGAGTTCTTCATTGTCAGTTCCTTCGTTTAATATTTGACCTACTTCCTTTTGAGCGATGTGGTTGCTTGTTTCGTATCTAAAGATGAAAAGTCATGTTAACAAATTTAGTTGCCAATGTAAGAAGGCACTTACTCGAAATCGTATCCACCAACTCCAATGTTGTTGGTGTTGTATTTGACAATAACGGCATCTCTATCATCTCCACTTCTTTGTTGGGGAGCGGCAAGAGCTACGGCCATAACGGCGGCGAAAGCAATGATCTAAATAGATGAAAATATTGTTAGCAAATGTACATTGAAATAAAAAAAATAATAATTCCATTGGTGGGTGGGTTACACAAAACTTGGAAAATTATGCAAAATTAATTAACATAGAACAGCACAAAATGTAAAATCCAAAAAGATCAATGGTGACTGATGCATTTCAGAAGAGTAATACAATTCACTAATTACTTCTTACCATTTTCATTTTGATAGAAGTGTTTGTTTATGTTTTATTAAACACAAGATATGAACTGAAGATTAACTAGAGCTCTGAGCTTTTTATATCAAATAAATCCTTATAAAAACCCTGCTCTTCTTACCATCACTGCGTCGTTCTTTTGACATTTACCACCTCTTAACGCATGTTGCCTGACTATTCTAAATTGTATTTCTCGAGTAACACTGAATCCTGTCCTGTCAATTACCATCAAAAGTGCATTTCATTGAAATTTCTAAGTCACTTAAGCTACCGTATTTCTACGTTAATAAGATAATAATTTTAAGTACATGTGGGTGTCAATATTTAAATACAATCAATTAAGTATTTAACTCTCTACTGACTAAAAGTACACGAACTTTAAAAAGCCCACGGCAAGGTGAATCCAAATTGTAGGTTACCACTAATTGTAAAATATTTTTAACCAACAGTGAATAATCCCATAGTTGCTATTTATTGCGAAATTTTATATCATCAATAATATAACTTGCGTTATAAGTCAAATACGAGAATTTGTAATTAAAAAAATGAGATAACTTCTTTCAAGTAATTTCTGAAACATATTTCATTAAAAGCAGTTAAAAAAAGTTACAACCGCACAAAATCATAGTACCGTTTTCATTTTCTACCTTAAAAATATCATCAGAGTTCAATTAGTTCTTGAAACATTTGGTTTTTGATGTGCATTATGAAATTTTTATTTTATGTACCTATTAACGTTAAATTAACTGCCTTAAGATTAAGCTTTCTATATTTTATTTGAACTTTTACATAAATTACTGATCTTATCAGACGAAGTACCAGCTAAATAGTATTTAAAAATGGACCAATTAATTTTTACCATTTCATTTGTTAAAAATTAATTGTTACTAAAATTTGTATCGTGACGTTTAAAACTTTTCGTTTTGAATCACCAAATTCTTGGGTTACCTATAAATGGCAAAACTATTACGTGTGCATCAAATAATGTGTTAATAATTGAGGCAGATTTAAAATTCATTATAATTGACCTTCTTAAACATGCAAACCGTATTGTTCAATGTAATATAAAAAGCATAACTTTCTATACCAAATTGATTTTTCTGCATATCTGTTACGTTTCTGTGAATTCTTTGCAGATCTTTACACTTTAAATCCGTAAATTTTTTTAGATTTAAACGAATTCGTAGTTTATGCATATTTAATATATTTTTAATCAGTTTTTCTTGTAAATAAATTCGATACTTTATTGGCATACGCTCACCATTCTGTTAGCCTTAACGCAACCAGTTATTATAAGTCAAATTTTAATTACAGTTAATAACAATTAATTATAAATTAAAAATAATTGAGGGCTTCTGCTTGGGAAAAATTCTATTGCAATATTCTAATCGGCCAAAATTTCGGATAAATAAAATTTAAGTTATGTATAAAATAATATTGGAGTGTCAGTTTGTCACTTGAAATAAGTTCTTCCTATTAGTTAATTATTATTACAGTTATGTAGTGGAGAAAACTTACGAAAACAAGATCAAGCTCCAATAAGCTCTTTACAATATTAGTTCTCTCTACAAGTGGGTGGTTATACCTACGTAATACCGCTCATTAATTCGATAATCCTCTTAAAGTAATACTTTTATTGCAAAAATTTTCACTGCAGAATTTAACCCAAAAATTGCATAAACATATTAATTGTCGCAGTTGAATGAAATCACGAATATGCGGTTACATAAACCAATTCTTATTTTGAAAAGATCGTATCGGTTGCCCATGTACTACTATTTTATTTTTAGCAATCTCAAGATTGTTTTAAGATCAAACAATTAAGTAATTGTGATCACAATTTATATGTTACGCATGATTGATATCACTTAATAACGGTGAAAAGCTTGTTAAAAACGATACTTAATTTTTACCTTTGGGTCATCTTATTAAGTAATATTGATTCTTATTGTGATGACCTTGTCGAAATAATTTTTATTAAATTATGTAACTTGTAGAACAATTTAAAGCTTTTATTTAGAAATAATATGAATTCTTAATTACCAAATAAAAATAGTACTAATGATGATAATATTATAGAATAATATGTTGATTGTTTTGGTATATCACGTGCTTATAATTTTTGTACAACTGCACGAGAACTGCTAATATAACTTCAAAAAGATCGTGATCTATTAGCATAATATTTTTACCTGGAAATTTTAAAATGTTTATCCAATTTTTCGACAGTTTTGTCAATCATCGTTCATCATCATGTGGAAGTTGTTTAATCTTGGTGCATTATCAAAAACAATATTATTCAATTTTTTATTTGATTTGTTGGTAGAATATTATGTTTGTATTCACACTCACCCACAATGATAATTTAAATATTTTTATTATACATAGCAACAATGATGGCATTATACAAGAACCATAATGCATCTTCCAAGAACTTCTTATGGTTCACTTTATTGATATTCTAATAAACAAACTGTAAAATTCTAAATTTTTGTTTTAATACTATAAAATTTAAACTTTGCTGTCTATAGAATATGGTAATTATTATGCACATAATAAATGAATATTTCATAATCGTACTTGACACGTCTGGAAACTCCAGTACTACGACCACGCAGTTTGTCCATCTTTTAAAATCCTAATATTATATTACGTTTCTTAGAACTGGTCATCTTATTTATGCTTGCTGCAATTCCTACATTTTTTACTTGCAGTTTCCAAATTCGGAAAAATTCCTAACAGAGTTAATCTAATAATTGGTAATGGTAATAATCGATCATAAGTGCTGAGCTGTCTGCTAACCTTTGTCTAAAAAATGTGTATTGCGTTTCTTGTGGTTCCGATTGATCACCACCACCGTAAAACACTTTTAGTGCCGCTGGCACCGGGTAAACATACTTTTAATATCGTCGGCACTAAAAGTACTAGATCGAGTGCACACGTGACGTCACGATTGCAACCAAAGTGAAATTTGAAACTTGTGTAACAAAATGTTAAGGTTTTAGTGATGTTTAAAGAAACTATACGTTTTTTAAATAATTGTTTTTTTCAAATTTTTTTAATATTTAATTAATCTTACTACTACGATTTCCTATTTTCCATCGTTTTTTAAGATGACAGATGGATAAGATTCTTATACGTAATCTATTAATTACTGCAAAATCGTCTCTCAGCTGCAACTTATAGTGATTTCCATATCCAATCAACGACCTTCTAATCAACTGTGACAAATTTTTCAAAACAACTTAAATTAGTAGCGGTGCAGCATTATCTACTATTTTTAGAAATTATGAAAGTATTAATTTTTGTACTACCGCTACCGTTATATAATATACAAACGTTATTAGAGATAAGTAGAGTCCGGATTTGTAGCTATTATGCTTTTTCTGAAAATTCGAAGCCGCTGAAAATTTTTAGAAAAATTTTGTGTTTTAACTGAAAAGAAGTCATTTGGTACCAAGTTTTATATGCTTTTTTTGCTTTTTTTTGGCTTTTTGTGCTTTTCGTGCTTTTTTTTGACTTTTTGTGCTTTTCGTGCTTTTTTATACTTCATTAATGCTTATTTTACAAAATATTTCAAAGTTTGATCTTTTAAATGCATCTTTCTCTTTTAAAATGCAGAAAATTTTGAAAATTTTAAAAATGTTGCTTATGAATTAGAAAATTCGGATAGCAAATCTATAAAAGATTGCCAAAATGTATTAAAGAATCCAGAACTTAAAGCAAATTTAGCGTTTATTAAATGCCACTGTAACTTTGTTACTGATGTTATAAAATCTATCGAAAATCAGCAAATGCGATAACATGAAAAAGAAATTTAAAAATGTGTTAGAGAAAAATGAAGGATTAAAAATCTTAAATAATATAGCTAAAACAATAGCTGGAGAAACTATTGAAGATTTTGAAATGGAACCCCACTTGTAGCAAAATTCAAATTTGCACCTATTACTAGTGTAGATGTCGAAAGAAGTTTTTCTGCCTACAAAAATCTATTAAGTGACAGAAGGATGAATTTTACTAAAGAAAATTTGGAAAAATTCTTAATTGTTTCAAAAATTAAATTAATAGGTACTTTTGTTTATGCTTTTTTTAAATAAAATTTGTGCTTTTTTTGACAAAGTTGATGCTTTTTTAAGTATTATTTGGTGCTTTTTTAAGCACTTTTTTTCTCATTTTTTATGCCTTTTTATCCGGACTCTAGAGATAAGTAAAACAATTCTTACATTTTCCATTCCTGTCGGAATATTGCCACTTCTATTGAAGTCTTTACAATCCATTTCACGAGGTGGATTAATGCTCTTTTGCTACTCGTTTTACTACAACTTTTCTCCATAGTGTGTGGATGTCCACCGGAAGGTCGGGCTAAAAAATTCTGCGAAGTCCGCGATTTGAACCCAGAATTTCCGCCCCGTAACTCAACCAGCGATCAAATCACTCCACATCGTGGTCTCTCCAACCTATAGTACCACCAAACAAATGTCAATTACTTTTTAATAGTAATTCTAACATAAAAAATTTGATCAATTTTCGAACATTAGGGGTACTTAATTTTCGTACTTTTCATTAGATATTTTCACACAAATTAAATGAAAATTCTACTAAGCTTACAAACAAAAGTGGAAAGTGGGGCAACAATAATTAAATTAATTATTATTTTATTGTAAGAACTTATAAATTTTAATTTCGTGCAATTTTTATATTATTATTGATTTGTTAAATCAAATCTTGATTTGTTAAATTGATCAGTTAAAAAATCTTTTCGTTTTCCTCTAAACAGACTACGTCTTGTAATTTTTAACTGTGTCAAGTTCAGATGCTCGTGACTATGTTAGTTCTATTTTCTATTATGGTTTAATTTTGTTAGTAACAAAGTAATATGCAACTCCGATGTAAACATAATTTAATTTTAATTAAATTTTTTATTATTAGGTACTATTATTACTGTTTTCTCTCCATATATTGACCCTGACCTTGTAATTCTTCATTTTCTCCTACCTTAATAATTTTAGTTTAACCATTTAATCTATAAGTTACAAAATATTCTTCGTTTTTGTAACCTTTTTCCGAAAAGAATTTATTGTCACTTAAAGCGAAAGTGAAGGTACTTAATTATTTTATATTTTCTCTATATTTATGAACTTTTTATGGTACTTCTAGTTGGTTTAATCATTCAAGTAATAAATATTTATTTATTGTTGTAACATTAATTTGATATCAGTGGGCATTACGTTTACCCACGCTTTTTGTTTAATATTTACTTTCCTGTAATGTGTGATGAGGAAAAAATATGTTTAATATGAATTACTTGTGATTTATGAGAAAATTGTAAAAGCTTTATTGCTTCAATTTACTTAAAACTTTGGCAATCTATTTTAGGGGTGTGTACAGTGGCGTATGGTAATATCTTGGCATAAAAAATAGCAAAATGTGCTATAATATTATAGTAAGTAATTTATACATATTTTAAATGGGTAGTTGTTAATTCGTGATAATAAATTAATTGATATATTGATATAATTTAATTATTTCAATTAACTAATTTATTAGTAGACCTAATGTGAATAAAAAATGTGCTACCTACAATTTTTTACTCCTTATTCCTTACTGTTACTCCTAAACCGAAAAGTTGCTTATGGTCTTAGCGATCATATAATAATAACGTTTATTTAGCCTCTGACTATACATTAACACAAACAGAAATCAAAAGAAACAATAAGATATAACAAAATAAATCTAAAATGCATATTATATACAAAATACACTATTCATCAAAGCTTATCGTCCCAAGATAACTCTTCAATTGTTTCTTGAACCCGTTGATACTTTCGCAATTCCGTAACTGCTCAGGCAACTCATTGTACCGTACTGCACCTCGAAAAAAGATTGTATTTCGGGCAAAAGTAGTGTTCACTCACCCCAATACAATCCTATTCCCGTTCCTGGTATCATGCTGATGGACCTCGTTAAACGTCCTTATAATGCCATCAAAATATTGGGGCATCATTCCCAACATGACCTTGCGAATAAATAAAAGCACCTGGTAATCTACCATTTGCTTTATGTCCAACCACTTGAGTTCCCTCAGCATATCACTAATTCTGGTGTTACGGTCCACCTTCAAAATAGTTCTCATTGCCCTATTTTGAAGTACCTGCAGTCTATTTAGTTCCGTTTCATTTGCCATAAAAAACACAGTTCCTATATACAGAAAATGTGGCAGAACAATTGAATTGTAAATAGTCAGCCTTGTCTGTCTAGATGTGAAGGCACTACATCTACTCAGTACACCTAGTTTCCTTGCAACTTTTTTGCAAATATAGTCAATATGAGCTGAAAAATTCAATTTATTGTCAATGACTAGCCCCAAATATTTCATACTATCCACTATTTCAACATCTGTTCCTTCACAACTAATTCCTAAATTCTGCCTTCTAAATGCTTCCTTCAATTTTTCTTTACCCAATATCATTCCTTTTGTTTTATTAACGTTTAACTTTAATTTATTCCCGTTTAACCACCTAACCAACCATCCAAGTTCGCTATTCAGTTGCTCGATTATTGCTCTTATTTGGAAGGAATATTCGCTACCTGTCACATACACCAACGTATCATCTGCAAATAGGTGGAATCTTAGTTTATTAAAGATTGTATTCATATCATTTATAAACATTATAAACAATAGGGGACCAAGTATGCTTCCTTGCGGTATCCCATCTCCTACCTCCATTTCTTCCGATAGAGCCGATTGAAACTTCACTTTTTGTTTTCTATTCGATAGGTAACATTCCATCCACTTTAGTACCTTACCCGACAGACCAAATAATGTTTTCAGTTTTTTAATCAGCAGCTTCTTATCTATTGTTTCGAAAGCTCTCATAAGGTCCAAAAACACCACTATTATTAATAGATCCTGATCAATATCTCCCTTCCATTCCTGAATTAATAACTGGATTACCGTTTCACAACTATAACCTTTTCTAAATCCCGATTGGAATACCGTTAACAATTTATTTTTCATTATGTGCTCTCTGAGCTGCAAATATACTACATTTTCCAAGACTTTGCCAATGGCATCCAACATGTTGATCGGTCGAAACTCCTCTGCCTTCTTTGTATTTATAATTTTCTCAATAGGTATGATGGTGGCAATTTTCCATACATCGGGTACCGTTCCAGTTTCCAAGGAACTATTGACAATATTCAACAATGGGTCACTTACTTCTTCCCAAAACAATTTTAGAAACTCCAAATCAATTCCATCCGGGCTTGACTTGTTCTTCATTGTCATGACTATTTCGTAAAGTTGGTTTTTATCTAAAAGTTTAAAGTCTTCAAATGTTGTCTACATTTGTAAGTCATTCAATTTTATGTCCACTTGAGGTATTGAGTCCACTATCTTTCCAATGCTACTAATAAAGTAATTGTTAAATTTTCCTGCAATGCTGGTTTCTTCCACACATATTTCACCGTTTAAATAAATTTCATTAATTTTATCTTTTTGTGGGGACGATATCAAATTCTTCAAAGTTTTCCACATTTTACGTGTATCACCCCGACATTCATCTATTGACATTGTATAAAACTCGACCTTCGATTGTCTAACAACTTTTAACGCTTCGTTTCTATTTGCTTTATACACATTCCAATTCTCTTCACTTCTTTGAAGTCTAAATCTTTTATAACTTGCATCCCTTTCTTTTATTGCTTTTAGTACCTTTCCATTGAACCAATAGTTCCCATAATTATAAATACGTTTTTCTTGGATTGGCATGTGTATATCAATTACCGACTTGAGTTGACTGCACAAGTGGATATTTCGAGTATTAATATCCATCCTATAATTGTGACAAATATTTTTTAGGTCTTCTCTAAATTTGTTTACGTCACTAATCTTTGCTCTTTTCTTAGTAACCTTGAACCTTCTATCAATCTTAAAATTGGTTTTTATTTTTATACACCTATGGTTACTAAACGTGGGTTCATCCATCATCTCACATTTCATCCATGCTGCATTATTAGTTATTATTAAATTGATAATCGATTCGTTGTCCTTGTTCGCAAAACATGTCGGATCTGAAACCAACTGCGCTATACCTCTGTCATTTATACATCTTCTAAGTCTAACACTATAGTGTTCATTACTAGTCCAATTTATATTAAAATCTCCCATGATCATGCACATTTTGTTTGTATCTACTCAATATCTATCACATATACTTTCGAAAAAATCTAGAAAACTACCTTTTGAACCACTTGGTGATCGGTATAGATTTCCTATGATGATTGTTTTCCTTTCCAGAACTACTTCAGCTATAATCATCCAATATTGCTGTTCGACTGCATATGATTCGACTATTTTAAATTTCAAATTATTCCTTACATAACATATGACTCCTCCTGTATGCCGGCTAGTTGAGTCGCATCTTGATAGGTTGTAACCTGGTATACGTATTTCAACATTTTCCGTTACATGTGTTTCCGTGCAGCAGAATATTACTGGTTTTGTTTTCGTTATAAAGTAGCAAAGTTCATCATCTGAAAATAAACTAATCTAAAGTAAATAAAAGTTGTCCCAAAATTCACGCAAGATTTGAATTTTGCACTATTTGGATGCTAAAGTGTGGCCAACAAAAAAAAGGACAGTGTAACAGCTGACAGTTTAAGGTTATTAAAAATGGAACCTTCATTGCTGAGCAATATTTTAAAAATAATGAACGTTTGTCGCATTGGCGTTCAGAAAGTCTACGAGTGATGGCTGAGAACCAAATGCATTCACAAAGGGTCACTGCTTGGTGCGATTTTTGGGCTGAATGCACCATCGGACCATTCTCATTCGAAAATACAGCTCGTCAGGCAATAACAGTTAATGGTGCTCGCTATCGCGACATGATAATTCAGTGTTGTGAGCCTAAATTTATTGCAAGATATGGATGTGGACGATCTGTGGTTTCAACAAGACGGTGCTATATGATATTCATCCTGAGAAACAATTCAATTGCCGCATGAGACATTTCCTGGTTGTGCAATTTCTCGCTTTCGTGATCAGAATTGGCCGCCCAGATCTTGCGATTTAACGTCGTTGGATTTTTTTCTTTGGGATTTTTTAAAATCTAAGGTTTATACTAACAAACCCACGACCATCCACGCATTGAAGAAGGAAATTGAGCGCTATATTAATAAAGTTCAGCCACATTTATGTAAAACGGTTATGGAAAATTAAATAAAATATAGTTTTTAAAGGATATCATCATCAACACGTCATAAATTTGTAGTCCGTTACGCCACTTTATTAATTTGGTCTGCCCATTTCTTCCTTGGCCATCCCAAGTTTCTTTTTCCTCTCGGTTTCTATTTAAAAATTTGTTTTGGTATACGGGTGCCATCCATTCTTTCTGCGTATTCTTTAATGCGTTCACATAAATTGAATATATAATAATGTTAAAGGATATAAAATATAAATTTATTGAGTAAAGCTGTTTTTCAATTTCTCTCTTGTGATGCTATCAGTAAATCTTTTCTTGAAAACGAATCTTGATCCCGATGTCAAAAATGTCTCTATTATAATTGTTGAAACCCTCCGATGCTTTATACTCAAATAAACCCTGAAATTTGTAACGAATTTTAGTTCTGTTGCATAAACTTCTCCACAAATAATTACTCAAATATTCTGAGTACGGCCCAGTCTTAATTTTCTAGATATTTTAATATCTGCTTTGTGTTACTGACCTTCGAATTAACATTTGGTTAGGGCTGTCATGTGACACGCGCTTGGAGGTAGAAGGGACACGAGGTAACGGGGGTGAGTGCCTGGCAATCATAGAAAACGGTCGAGAGAATATTTTAAGTGCGTAAAAACATCATTTTTGGCGGAAATCTTTGAGTGACGTCATTGAAGTTTATATCATTGTGACCAGTGATTTTTTGCGGTCCTGTATGTGTATTTGGGATACCACCGGTACACAGTAGCATTTTTCTGTATCCACATGTGGCCGACGCTATCGTGCTCACGCGCATTTCTCTCGACGGCGACGCAGGCATTTTCTGATTCGTATCAGCTCGAGCTCACTCGTGAAGGCTCGATTCTGTGTTGACAAACACGGACCCAAATTTTACTTTTTTGGGTTATGGTCAACTATTTCACCATTTACATACTACATCTATCCAACTTTACTTTAACATCATTTCAACATCATTCCAACCGTTCCAGCAACTGTATCTGCACTTTTTTATAATCGAGGCCAGTTTGACAAGTGCGTCTGGAGTTGCGAAGCTGTCCAGGTGCTTCTGTGTTAATTGATGCGAATGCCAGTCCTCATTCTACCAGAGGACACGTCGGTTGCAAGTGGCATACTTGTCACCATTTTAAGATCTTCCAAGAGCTCTTGGGGTGAGTCATTATTTTTAGTATCCATTTTGTTTCTGACGTGTGTTGTTGTCAGCACCATTTTTTATATAGAACTGTGTATTTGCATTTGTTGTTGCGAACGCTTGTTTGACAGTAAAGTCAGTGGGCTGTGTTTTATTAATAACCAGCCGGTTCGGTTGCTATTGTTTGTCAGCAGAGAGCACGTCTCTCATTTTGTAATTTGTTCAATTATACACTTGTTAAGATCACTGTGTGTTTTTTTTTTCCCTGGCTACAGAGTTTATTTCAGAACCTACGGTCCCCGCTTTCCACACGAATTGCGAGCGAGCCTACATTTACCATCGTGGCCAACAAAACCTGAGAGTTTCTCGGGATTGTTTCGAACGCGGCACTCCGATTGGGTTAACTCTCCCATTAGGGGTTACCTTTCAGAGGGTGGCGTTAGTGACAAATTTTGAAGTTGTTTGGGATGGAATACTTAACTCTTTTTTTCTTATCTTTTTTCGTTTCTTCAATTGAATGCAGGGCAGAATATTATTAAACTCGATATATTCTAATATTTGGCTATCAAATTAATGAGTTATCAATTACTCAAATACTTTGGTAAGAACTGGAAAAATACTTAAAATTAGTGGCATTTTTATTTTTCGGAATAGGGGTTATGATCGATTTCTTCCGTACCCCTGGCATTACAGAGTTCATAAGACAGTAGTGGTTAATCAGATGGGTTAAAGCATATAGACAAAAAGACGAAACAATTTTAACATTTTGGCGTTACAGCCATCAATTCCAACAGAATTGGATTTTTGCCCACGAATTTCAAACGACAAATCTTCAGCAGTAACATCCTTTGCACATTTGGATTTCAGAAACTTTGGTAAGCCTTATTTCTAAGTTTGATCATAAGCTGCACATTATCAGTTAACTAACCAGGTTATCTTTTTTTAATTTTGATTTTGCAAAAAGGAGCATGCATATCAAAGATATGATCAATCGCAGAGTTAAAGTGCGAGAGTTTATCATCAACATCATTAAGATTCATGTTAAGTGACCAGTTAATGTTACCAGCATCTATGGAAAATTGCTCATATTTGAAATTGCGGAAGGTTACCGTTTTAGGTTGAGATTTTATGCATGAAGATTTAGGTTGTAACAGACTAAACGATGATCAGCCATATCAGATAAAATCATGTGCACTGACTCTGGAGGAAGGTAAGTCATCACTTAAACAGATTTAATCAATTAAAGAAGAAAAGAATTGGTTACTCGAGTATAGGTTGAATAACAATCTGTGACATGCCAAGGGCTGCGAGCATTGAAATAGTTCAATATTATTGTCCGTCATCAGAATAAGGCTATGAGGCTAATTTCTACATATAATTTAGATTAGACATACATAGGGGGTTCCAATTCATATAGAGACGATAACTGAGATTGAAGCGGGCGATATATTGTTGTTTGACAACCAAATTTACATTAGCTCCAATGTCGATAACATTATATTTCATACTGTTTTTTATAAAGCAGCATACACCACCCCCTGATAATTTCTATAAAGAGAATAATCAGGAATAGAAACCATAGAAGAAGAAAAGTTAGGTGACAACCAACATTCAGAAATTGAAACAATTTGAAACCTTTGGTGGGTACAAAAAAGCAAAAATCATCAAAACACTTGATAAGAGATCAAATATTAACATGACATATCAAAAAGTCATCCTTAAGTTACATGTGGTTGCTATTGGGATAGTCCAAATTCTTCTATTTTCCATTAGTTTTGCTTCTCGTTTGACAATTCACATTTTAAGTAGAAGGGGCCATGATTTACATCGAATTCCAGATTATGCTTAGCACTAGCATTAACACATTTGATACATTTTGGTGGATTTGAAAATTCCACTTTGTGCCTATTGTCACCACATTGCCTGCAAATAGGAGTATTACTACATTCATGTGCTTTGTGGTTGAATCCATTTTCAATAATGCTGAATAATTATTTCTTCCACTGAATATTTTATGGATATTTATGTTGCCTTGAATTTCTAAATTACGTTTTGTTTGACTAGGCATTCTACGATATTATAGTAATTGTTCGTTGAACAGCTTTTGAGCAATATAAACCATACTTCGACCATTTTATTAACAACTAAAGGAGTTTGAATTTTAAATTGTTTGCCCAATTCTTTTTCCAAATCCTTCTTTAGTTTTAGTTTATTCCTATTTTTGTCGCATTCGATTATCACTGCATTATTTCTGAAACTTGTCACTCCAATAGCGGAAGTTTACAGGGTTAATTTTTTCCTTTATGGCATATTAGATATCGCTAACGTTTAGTTTGTCATCCACTGACTTTATGGAGATTACCCAACTGAGAATATTTTTTGTTTTATCACTATTGTTCATTTTTAGCACAACAACTGTTTTATTAATTTATTGTTTTAAGTTTTCCAATTCATTGTATACTTTATTCGCCTGGGGAGAGTGTAATTAAATATTTCCTTTTTCTTCTTCTTCTACTAGGAATTGCATTTTTCTTTGAGAAGCATGTTCCTTTCTTCTAATTCGTTAATAAGTTGCGCAAAATTTTATTTACACTTCTTAGGCTGTTACATTCAGCATTAGAATTGGAATTACTTGCTTTGTGGTTTAATGAAAAAGAAGAAAGAGGAAGTCTTTACTACAACATTAAAATTCAAATGGATTTCTGAAATAAATTTGACATTCGTATTTTCTTGTTCTGCAAGCAACGGCCTATATCTCTTTACATATCCATATCAAGATATCAATAGATTCCATCGGTCTGCGTCCTCTTGGGACTGCCTCCTAACGCTCGCGTCCTTTCGGCCGCATCCATGTATCCAGCACCGTGTCTAGAGAGGTAGTGTCAAAAACAAAAACAAAAATAAACAAACAAAGTTTTTTAATTCGACTAATAAACAGGATCATGTCTCTGAGTGTCATATTGAAATTCACAATTTTGTCCTCCGACACTAAATTATTTGTTACATTTGACACTTTGGTAATTCAATGATATCTTGCTTATTACTCAATAAAATTGCACAAAAGTATATATTTTTGAAAAAAGGACACTTGGACGCAGGTCACTGTGTTTTTATTTTTTTTAAATTCAAATTTTTTGAAAAAAAAGTTTTGAAAAAAATTTTGAAATGCTATTTCTAAAATATATTTTAAAATTATCTATTTTTTAAAAAATATGATTTTTAAGTTTTATAATATATTTGATTGTTATTATGATTGTTATTGTTTTCATTTAACTGCATAATTAAGATTCTATAAATAAACATATTAAACAGTTTGCAGAATTATGTAAGACTAACATAATAAATTACTGTTAAAATATTGTTACACGCAAGAGCGTTAATTCCATACAAATAGAAGAGTTATTATCGGAAACAAATTAATAAAGTTTCTAGTTTTAACAGAAATATTTAAGTTTTCAAGTTTTACACTAAAACGAAAAACTGTATTGTCATTTCTTGATAAAACATTTCGATTACAGAATATACTAATGCTATATAAGAATATTTCGGTGAAAATAAATCAGTTTTGAATAGGATTATTTTCAATATTTCAAGAATAATATAACAGTATTTAGTGGGATTATTATCTATTAGTATAGAATCTTTACATTACATTATGTAATAATTTGCATTGCATCCTCTATTTCAATTGCATGCAATTGCTATATTTGAACAAGGATTGAGGATATAAAGAAATAACGCTTATTTGGTAACGATTCAGTTTATTCAAAAATTTATATATTTTACAATGTTCTTCATTAAAACCGTTTTTAAAATCATAATATGGCAAATTTAAGCAATTACTACTTTAGGTCTGTAACCATTTTCATCAGCTACGAAGGTAATTGTGACTGTTTTTCCTCCAACTGGGGAAGAAAATCCTCCATGAACTTCAAGGGCTTCCTTTTCTGAACCGATGTTGTTTAGTTTTCCGGTTTCTTCACGTTGGATACCGTTGCTGGTGGCAAAGTCGAAGTTATATCCATCAACTCCAATATTGTCGTTATTCAATTTTGTGATTACTGCATCGGATTCTGGACCACCACCTTTTTGGGGACGTGCGAGTGCAATAGCCAAAAGTGGCAACAAAACAATTATCTGAAAAGAAGAAATAGAATTAACTCCAATTTCATAACGAAATCAATGAATGAATGATGTAGGTTGAGATTTTATTTCATAATACACATGATCCACCGAACGACTTTGAAATTTGCACCACAATAGATGATAAAACAATGCACTTTAAATTTTAGATCATAAACACACTTTTGTTTGAGAGTTGTGCAATCATCGATAACTTAACACTATTGAAGCAATGTGATGAGTTGGATAATTGCAATGTAAAGATCACTCACCGTCTTCATGTTGATATTACTTTAGTTAGGTGAATTACTAGAATACTGCTATGAATATAATTGGCACGCTTTTATACAAAATACTCTAAGACGGGGAGCGCTTTTCTAAACCCCCATCTTTCGTGCAGTCGGCATTCAGAAATTAATTGATTTGCATAATAATTAATTTTTTTCTTCAAGCGAAATCGATCCCCCGAAGCACAATTTAACTTTTTGGATAAACAAGTGTGGGTAATGTTTATAAATACTTAAATTGTTACTAATATTACCAAGGTAAATGCAGAGTTAGAAATAAGTATATTTATGACATTTACACGTTCATTAATTTCATTACAATTCTTATAACATCGTTGAAAGGATATTTTAAAATTTAAATTACGTTAACAGCAAAAAACATAATTTTAAAGATTTTAAAATACCAAATTCATTGAGCAATTTGTCAACTGTCATTTTTATATAATCTTGAATAACATTTTAAGAATTATGAGTGCCATTAGGTGGATGTCTGTGAACAGTAACTAATTATAACGTTCATAATTTAATTACTGCAATAATTATTAACGGTAACTATAGAGATATACTTGGCTAATCGTCCTTTTCATTATAAACAAAATGTTAAACCATTTTAGGGATCCTAACAATCATTAATATTTTCATCCTTGAATTGTACAAGTTAATTGTGTTTCATTAAAGCATTGTAATTATATTTAAAAATTAATTACGAAAGTTATAATTTACACAATCATGTATAACAAAACTAATTTATTATTTAAAAAGTTTTCAAGTTCACCAAATTGCTGTTACTGATGGAGAAAATTATGTCCTTTAAAATTTGCAACTGTAATTATTGTTCAATATTGGTTAACTTTAGCATATAATGTAAGAATTGAAATGATTTTTTTTTTGCGGAAAAGAATTTGATTGAAAGGAATTTTGAAAGGAAGATTCATATTTTGAATATTTCATCAAGGTTTCATAAAAACAAAATTTATGCTTAAATATTTATTTTATTGAGATTTTCAGATAAAATTTTAAAAATTTAATAATTATTTTAAAATTATAAATTTATTCTATTGAAATTGCGTGTAAAATTAGCAATTTTGCTATTTAACATTTAAGAATTTCGATAGCTTGCCCTCGATTAAACAATTAAAAGTGTCGGCTAAATTTCAAAAGTTTCCGACACTTTTTCTAAATATTTTTAAAATTCAACGACGTTTTTTTGAAATGTTGAAAAGTTTTTGAAGTAAACTTTGCTAGTCATTATAGAATATAGAAGGAAATTTTTTGAAAAACTGATTTTATATTTTGTAATTTTGGGATTTTCTTCAATTTATTCATTCAATTTTTTTTTTAATAGATAACAAAAATTAGTTTTATATTTGTTGACATTCATCATCATTGCGGTGGTCATGATAAAGCTCACACTTTATTTTAACTACCTTTTATATTCTGGCGTTGAGAAAATATAAGGCTGTTAACTATCAACTAGGTTAAATTATAAAATTTTGATAATATTGAATAAATTATTTGAGAATATTAGTTGTTATTCAAGATTATTGAACATCTTGATGTTCTTGCACCGTGCGATATTATCCTAACAAGGTTATTGACTGTCGTTCTCTAAATCCATCTGACCTTTTATTATTTGCTTATTAGTTTAAATTCTGGACAAGAGTTTGGTCATTAACACATTACCTAATTTTATCATTTTATTACAAATTAGTTGCCAGGTTGTCACTCACTTTGCATATGGAAAGATAGCTTGGGATGAAAAATTGTATTCCATTTTTTTAACCTCGATAACAAGAAATATCTTGTTGTGTGAATAATATAACTACAAAATGTCAATGTCCCCCAAAAGAATAGAGTTTCTTAATTTTTTCAGTTCAGATTGTCCATTCTGCATCAAAAATTGTACCAAGTTATAACTAAAAAACCTAAAATAACTAATTTATGGGACAGCCTTGGTAAGCAAAACCCCACTAATTATTTAACTTAAGCAACATAATTTATTAATGATTCTCTTTATTTTATTGGGTGTAGAGATTAACGAGTTCCAGAGCAGATCCAATGATCATAACTTTAATTCTTGGCTTCTTCAAATTTTGTGTGGCGTGGTTAAAATTTCAGTTATCCCTAATGATGTAGGGACAATCTTGCCAAATATTTTTCATTTTGTTCTTTAAAAATTTACCAAAGTTTAGTGGGATATTGGTAGTCTCCTAATCTAAACAGTGCTAACGTATGTAGTTGAATTTTACAACAAAAAGCTCGATTGGTCAAAATACTGAAAAAGGATTTTTATAACTTGAGACTTTTGGACCACGTCTAAACAATTAAAGTCTTTATTGAAAATTTAACTACCTACAAAATTGTTTCCATACAAATTGTTGACATTTCTTACCGTTGTGGCAGGATTTTTAATGCAAGGTGTCAGTTTTTTTCAAATCTCTTTCGGTGTTTTGTATAATAGTATCCAGGATCGAATTTCATGCAAAACATTTGTTTACTTTATTTGAAAATCTTTTTTCTATCGAATGGCTTAGGTTGATCTACTTCTAATTTAGTTCCATCTTAATATTAAAATAAAAATAGTTTCACTGACTTACTATCTAAAGCGGGGTTCACATCGAGGTTTTTGTCAAGCCTTGCTTAAGTAGAAGCTGCAAGACCCAATCAGATTGAAGTATTTTTTCTATCCTTCTCTATGGTTATCCTTCTGATTGCTTCTACCCAAGCAAGGCAAGGTAAGAACCTCACTTTACTTTTCTGGCATAGTAGAAATTGCTTTCGTTCATTGTATCATTAATATGAAGCTCACATAGATCAATTCGTAAATTATTTACACACATATTTTACTTAAGATTACCTTCGATAGATATCTAAGTTTTAAAGGACATATTCAACAAACAATACTTATTTAACTTTATTTGCATTACGAGTTTTACTACGGACAGACCTGCAGCATGTGAATGTGGTTTGCTCAGAAATAAAATTGATTTCAAATTTTTAATACTGACTGAGTGTAAAGTTTCTGTGCGAAAATTTAAATAAAATTCTGTTTTAAGAATGAACATTTTGGATTACCACATAATTACTGCAAGTAACATTTCTATATTAATTAAGAAATAAATCTTTTATATAAATTTACGATAAAGGAAGAAATTATCATCATAATGTAGTAGCTAACCTTTACTATAATTATTATTATAAACTTAAACATTATTACAGTTGAGGGGTGGATCTTTAAAACAACATGATAATGTGCCGCACGATCATTCACGCTCTCCAAGGATACCAAATATGATAAATTTAAATAATTATAAGTAGTATAATCTAATAAGGACTGTGACGTTAGAAAATCGTAATTTTCAATTAAACACAACTTTTTTTAAAATTTTTTAAATTATTATTTTTAAAATGATATTAAAGAATTTAAATTTATAAAAAAAATCAAAAAAAATCAAGTTTTAGGATTTCGGATAGTCAAGCGTACTTTTCGTTTAATGCCTTCCATTGCTCTTTTTCTGCTCTTTTTCACTTTACCTTGAATATTTTGATGTCCTTAGCTGGATTTGTATCCCTTTTTAAATTTTTTTCCATTAGAGCCCAATATCTTTCAATTGGGCGAAGTTCTGGGACGTTTGGTAGATTAACCTCTTTAGGTACAAATTCAATATTTTCCGCTTTAAAGAGCTTCAAAGTTTGTTTAGCATAATGAGCTGAGGCTAAGTCAGGCCAAAATAATGTTGGACCATCATATGATTTTATGAATAGTTTTAATCTGTTCGCAATACATTCTTTGCTGTAAATTTCTTCATTTACATTACCAGATGTAACGAAAATTCTGATTCGCTTTCCGCACTGACAAATAACCTGCCCAACTAATAGTTTGGGACCAAATTTTTCAACACTAATTTTCGTTATGGCATCAAGAAGATTCTCTTTAGGTATTTTTGTATAATATTGAGGACAAGCTAGTGTCGCAAAGTCCATTTTTGCATAAGTTTCGGCATCCATGACGATACAAGATTTTTTTTCTAACAAAATTTTATACAAACTTACCATCCGAGTTTTTATTGTTAAAATTTGTTTTTAGTTCGTTTATGCTTAAGCTGTTTTTTATAGGTCTTTGATTATTTATTTTTTTTCGTTCGCTGGATCATACTTTCATTTATTCCAACTTTTTTAGCAACATCTCGGACTGAAGCACTTCTTTTTAATTTTAAGCAACTTACAATAGCTTTATCTAATTTTGGATCCATGGTACCTTTTTTTCTTCCAGTTTCACATTTTCTTTAGATAGTGTGTGATTGGCATAATAACTTTTTAATGTAGAATTTATTAAATTTACTGTGATTCCGAGTTCCCTAGCTATATTTTTACTAGAAATTGTCGGATTTTCAGGTCGCTTTTGCACAAATTTGTGACGCACTTCTTCTTGTTTACTCTGCATCATGTAAAATATTAAGAGAAATTGACAAATAACATAAAGTCCTTGATTTTAGAAGCCTACTATTTTGTACTAACTATATTTTCCATTTAAAATAATTTTGTTTTGCATGTGAAAATCGTTCATGAAAATTACGATTTACGAAATTACAGGGGTCTAATCCCTTAGCTGGCCTGTCTACCATTCCATCGTAGACCAGCCATCGGGGCAAGTGGCCCAAATTAGAGCAATTTGAGTTACAAACATTCGAAACTGATGCGATGCACGAATTCCAACGAACCATTAATCAACATAAAAGCGGCGTTGTCCAATTTGGCTTAATCATACCCATATTAGCTCGTAAATCCAAAATAAACTTCCGTTATCTGCAGGCGTATCACAACGGTAATTGGATTCCTAAGCTCAGATTTTCCAAAATAATTATACTCATCGTTATTTTCTACGTCATGCGGATCGTCCAGCTAAGCATCAACCAAAACGATGATCTTTACACAAAATTAACGACTACTGCTAATCTCAACTTTCCAAATGTTTGACGAACTGGGACCATGTAGCCGCGCTATGCAAACTTCCGATCTGTCGCTTAGAAAACAGTCGAACAAAATTCCCATATTCAGGAAACACGCAATAAGGCTTATTCTAGAAATCTCCCAGGACTCCAGGATTCTTTAAAGAAAACATACGTACACAAAGGTTCTAATCCCGATCGCTCCCAAATTTATCTGTGCCTTAAAAAGGATATTTCTGTATTAACCAATAAACCGATTGTATTAACCCTTTTTAATTTTTAACTAAAATATTGTCACATAGTATATGGCAAAAGATTACAGATTCGTGAAGAAATTTTGTGAATTTTGCCAAACCTCTTCACATTAATTATCCCTAAAGGTCAACATATCTTTTGTTATTCAATCTGAATATCATAGTAATTTATTATCAAATTTTGTAGCCTAGCAGATGCACTATAATAAAGTTTTAAATTCCGCGCAATAAATCACATTTTCCTAATGACCAACCCCGATAACTATAATAATTTTGGACTTTTAGATAATAAAGATATATAATTAAGATGCAGGTTAAAATTTGCTCTTGAATGAACAAATAATATTTTTATTTTCAATAAAAGAGTTTCGTAAAGTTACCTATTTGAAAAGCAGTTTTCAACAGAATGGTTAAGGTAAGTTAACTGAATGTCGCCACTCCATCAGTGATTGGCACCTACAATAAATCTACTAATGTGTAGGTGTCAATCATTAAGCTTAAGCTGCCAATCATTGGGTGCCTGATCTCAATCAAAGGAAGACGATTTCAACCATATCAAGTGACTCAAGGTAAAGATAATCGGCCGGCCTAAGAAATTTTTCAGGTGGTCCCGGTTGGTTTTTTGATAAATCTACTTACAATAATATTTAAGTAATTTTTACACGGTATTGCTGTCATTATATTGTAATTAACTAACAAATCAGTTCTGACGTGACGATAGCTGCGTTTACATGTCCTACGAGGTTATCACGATGTTCGTGAAATAAAAGCTGGGGTGAAATGGTTCACATGAACAATATCAGTATTATGTACTACATGTATTTTAATATTTAATAAAATGTAGGTACATTACACTTATTAGTCGTTAACCTTCGTTGATATAAAAAAATTTAAATGTCATAGAAATAAATGCATAGATTGATTAATTCACGGGATAACAATAACTTACTAATACCATCACGAATTGAATTTACTACAAAAGTTAACAAAAGTACTGAAATTTTATTGTAAATAAATATTTATGAGAAAATGCAATTGCAAGGGTAAAGGTCATATGCGAAACTCTTCTCATGCCATATCAAATCCGTTATTTATGTCTAGGACAGATAGTAGTTAAAATATTTAATAAATAATAAAACTTGTATTGAATTTTGTAATTTTTAGGAGTATTTTATTAAGTGTTAGTTATTTAATTTAACGCATTATTAATCACTTAATATTAAGAAACTTTTCATAATTTATGTACTTAGTATACACGTCCTTCTTGGGAAACCTGTGAGTTACGAATTCATAACCATATGTATTAATTTGCTTTATTATCTATTATTGATTTTGTTTTTGTTAATTTTAAAGTTATTGCTAAAAAAAAGATTATAAGATACTAAATTTAGAAGAGCAAGGAAAATGCCTTTCAAACCAGTATAATACGAATGTATAAATAATTAAATTTTATTATATTTGGTAAGCAAGCAAACATAGATAAAGCGTGCATTGTGAACTTCAAATTAAAATATGAATGTTGGGAGAAAACAGTTTGCGTAATATTTTTTATGTCTCAAATGTTATTGAAAATGTTAGAGCAATTGAGAAGTATTTATCTATTTTATTGATTACTAAATCTGGTTTGCAAATTGTTCAGATTTACTTTACAACTTCCGTATTTGGATATAAAATTAATTTAAATATTTCGTCCATTACATTACTTTTATAGGTAATTTATGGGGTTATTTTAATTATAATTTGAAATGTTGAGAAAACGATGAGTAATTTATTATCTTGAATATTTCACTGGGAAGGGTTTAATCTGTAATAATTATTCCTTTTCAAAGTGCGAGAAAAGATGCAATTTAATATATTAAGTATTACCAATTATTAAATTTTCTTTCTTAAAAAAAAATTAGCTCATCATTATGCTTAAAGCGATTTATGTTTGTACTAAAACAAGGTGAACAAGGTTTTTCGTCTTTTGATTAGATTGTAAAAAAATGCATCTAATTTACAGGGTAAATTATATCTGGTGTAACATAGTAATTCAGAAGCTCTTAACTATCAGGATATTACAAGTACATCGCTCCAATTAACGTTTGTTGAGTCTTGAGTTAGCTATAATTACAATAATGTAAAGCTTAATTACATCTTAAATTACTTTTAAATTATCACAAATTTGAATAGAACAGAGCCTTCTCATTTGCAAAAAAATTATAATCAGAGAGGATTTTGGCGTATTTCCTGCACAAAAAATTATTTTTATTATTCGATTACCATTTAAGAATTTACCTACTCAAAAATTTAAATATTTTAATTAAAGCATACATCGACTTTTAAGTAATTTTAAGCAAACCAAGGTCTTGTTCTTAACGATTCGAAGATCATTTTGAAGCTAAATCAAGAGATAATTCTATTTTGAGTGTATTAAGCGGAGTTAATGATATAATTTAAATATAAATTGATAAACTGCGTATGATTTGAACATTTTTTTAAATAATTATGCACTACAAAAAAGTTAAATTATTATATCATGGATAATTGTTTAAGGTAATTAGAGGTAATAATTCGAAATTCATTGATTTGTATTGTGTTTGTGTGTAGTGTCAACTGACCTTTAGGAGATGTTATGAGGTAATAGGTCAGCTTCATCTGCCTTTCCCCGACATTACCACGATACTAAAATAAATACTTTTTTCCATAGTTTTAAAATTAAATATTATGCTAAAAATTTAAATGCAATTTAAATAATATTTAATTGTCGCCATTATTGTAATTGATGCCTTGTGGATGGAATTTTTTTGTAGTGATTCAATTATCGACAGGTATACAATGTAGTGTATGTGGAATCATAATATGGAGCATTAGGTTAGCACTAATGTACATATAGCTGATGCTATTTTTCCACTGCAACCCTACTTTTAAAAAGACACTTTAAAAATTATAATAATTTCTATTCGCGATATAAAGTTTAATTTAATTGTTAATATGGTATAATCAAAAATAAAATTATCATTTATAATTTTTAGTGATTAGTGCTTTGACTAAAAATGCCCTATTCAATCCCGGGTGAAGTACCAACTTTATGCTGACCTCTATTTGGCATGCAATGGCAAACCATCCAGGTAATCAGCTAGAAAAATTCCCTTTAAAATTACACTTGATGTGATTCAGTATCCAAAGGAAAGTATCATACATTATGTTCAAGAGAGAAGGAGAGAAAGATCACAATTTCTCAACGAATAAGATTTAGCTAAAAAAAATATAAATGTTGATAAAAATAATATTTAAATTATAAAGTAGTCGTCTTCATTTGTGATGAGCAGGGGTGGATTGGGGCCTCTGGATATTCTTGTTTTTGACCTTTATTTAATATACTTTTACACTTGCAATTACAAGGTATGGTCCGCCTTTAGGCTATAATATAATATTGTAAACTATGTAAACCGAATTAAGTTCTCAATTAACTGCCAATCATGGGTGGTCCTGCCTGGAACTCTCATATTCTTCTTCCCGTTGCCATTGGGCCATAATTTTTAATATGAAATCTTTGGGGTAACATTTAAATTTTTTAGGAGCTTTGATTGCTTGGCACATACATTTTTATTCTAAACATTTTCTGTTCATATGTCATTAAAAAAGCCTTCATTAGTATGAGTGAGTAGTAAACAAATTTAAAATTGTGTAATTAAATTTAATAGTTATTAGCATACAGTGATAGAACGTCCAAAATTCCTACCTACAGGATGATACTGTTTAAACGTTTTATCATTGATCTGTAAAATTAGTTTTTTTTATCTTAATTAACTATAGATTTCTTGATAAAGAAACTACAAATCTTCCATCCTACTCAAATAGTGGGATTTACATAGTAACATAACATCTGATATTAAAAATACGAAGGAGTAGGATTTTTCAGATTGGAAAACCAACTTTGTGTTTATGAGCTCATCACTTACCATACAAGATTAGATCCAATGGCACGGCTAGGACCTACAACAAAATCGTGGTTTATTTCCACTTTCCTAGTATCAATTAGTTAACATTAATACAGTATTTCAAATTTATTGTTAAAATTTCTCTGGGTAGACCTTGCTATTATTTTTTGATTTAAAAGATTTTCTGATTATAGTAAATTATCCACTGCGATTACAAAATTGTAGTATTAATAAAGGTTGATCGGTGTCTTAAATTAATTTGAACTTTATTATTTTTTGTCCTAATTATGGCTTAGTTGTATTTTGATTGTGGTATTGATAAACTTGATGAACTTTAGTTAGGTGATTCTACTGGTAATTATAATTATCATAAATTTCTACTGTGGAATTTTAAATGTAAAATAATGGAAATGAAATAGCATGAACTCCTGAAATGTCATTTATAATGATTTTTCTTATCAGTGTACTAGGTGTGCCAATCAAAAACATTGTCTTCTAAATACATTTTTTTCTAATTGAACTCTTGCTTCCGGTGTTTCAATTTAAAAAAAAACTACTATTCTATTTCCGTTGAGGATCCTAAATTGGTAAACACTTTAATTTGACTAATGACCTCTACGTACATTCGGATATTCGTTAGACTTCGACTTTCAGAAGTTAGAAGTTCTTTCCAGTATCAGACTTTTATTTCATTCGTCCTCACTTCTTCTCTGTTAAATCCCATCAGTTAGATAAGTATAATAATTTAATGGTACCCCGACAAAATAGCCCCGGCCAAAATAGCCCCGTCATAATAGCCCCGTCAAAATAGCTCCGGCAAAATAGCCCAATGACAAAACAGCACCGACAAGATAGCCCAATGATAAAACCGCCCCGACAAAATAGCCCAATGACAAAATAGCCCCGATAAAATAGCCCAATGACAAAATAGTTCCGACAAAATATCCCTATTTTAAAAAGCCCAAAAGGATTTTTAAAAGCGCATGCGTGGCTGCGCATTGTTCAGTTTTACCATACAGGGTGAAAAGTAACATTACTAAATCGGATTCGCATTTTTAAGGACCGCATTCAGGGTGAAAATTTTTATTTTAATGATGTATACAGGGTGAAGCATCAAACATCAAAAACACATACCAGATTAATTCTGATAGGATGAAGCAGGAGCTGTATTTGCGAAGGTGCAACTAGGGGGATTAAGCCCCCTCCAAATTCAAGTTAGCCCCCCCCCCAAATATCCCAATTTTTCGTTATTTTTACCCCTATGAATAAACAGCCCCACGCTTTTATATTGATGTTTTCGAGAAACTTCGTTAGTTCTTATTAAAATTATTTTTTACTTTTCAATGCACCTCTTCAATTTAAAAAAAAAAGGTATTTTTTAAATTTTTTATTTAATATTTTTCCTACCAACCTATCATTACCAACCGGTATACCAACCCAGCATTACTATACAAATTTATTATAATCAAAACACTTTCTTGTAAATTATAACTTTAACTTTTCATACGAATACACGCATAACACCATATACCATCGTTAATAAAAATATCACTGCACTAAAATGGAATACATTCGATCACAGAAGGGTGGAGAGCTGCTAATGCATGAAGGCTATCGCTATCGAAAAGCGAGAGAAAATGCCGATGGAAGTGTTTCCTGGAGGTGCATCAAATCCAACTGCTGCCAAATGCCAACTACTGCCAAATGTTAAAATCACCTCCCCCTGGGATCCAGTAGTACACCAATCGAGTTTTTAACCTTGGCGAACTGCCCGTCCGTAGATGGGCCTTCCAGCTAGTAAATATATAAAACGTGTTTAGTTTCTGAATCTTTGGGCTATTTTGCCGGAGCTATTTGTCGCCGGGCTATTTTGACGGGGCTATTTTGTCGGGGCTGTTTTGTCATTGGGCTATTTTGACGGGGCTATCTTGTCGTCGGGCTATTTTGTCGGAGCTATTTTGTCGCTGGGCTATTTTGTCGGGGCTATTTTAACGGGGCTATTTTGACGGGGCTATTTTGACGGGTCACCTAATTTAATATGGGTGCAATTCGAAATCAGGGACCTGAGGGTATTATATTTATTAACGGAAACTTAACGAATTTTGATAGATAATATTAAAATAAAGCTTACTTCCAACTCATTCCCTGTAATGTGAAAGATGTTATGTTATGTGGAGACCGATGCAGTAGTGGTACCTACACCATCGTACAGTTGTTAACATCGAGCTAATTTAACTTTTTAGGGGTATCTTTGGCTTAAATTTACAGCAAAAAAAGAGATCCACCCCCTTCCCAGTAGCACAATTTGCTGAGTTGGACGGCCCTAGGGGATATTTTTAATTGGTAAAGTGTTGTCACGGCTCTGCAGCGTCCAACATCGAATCCAACATCGTTAAATAAGTTTGCCGTTAAAAAAATAAATTTTACTTCTTAGTACTTAGTTATTAGAAGCTTAGACCATTTAAACTTATAGACACGCTTTTCCATATCTCTCCTGGAATACAAACTGAAGTAAAAACTTGTGCGAATGTCACGCTTGCACTTGTATTGAAATTTATGTTATTGTTGAATAAAAATAAACGATTTTCTTCACTTATCATTGATATGTACAGATGTAGACAGGCTCGGCAGGCAATGGCAAACCACCGAGGTGTAATCTGCTATGAGAAGCCTTTGTCTTAGGGTAAAAGGACCTATAATAAAGGAAGTATAATATACGAAGTTTTTCGTGATACATTTGATGTGAAGCATTATAAATATGTTCACGATATTTTAATTTAAAGTACATAAAACGTTCCCCAATTAAAGGGATCACTAAACCCACCTTAGGGTAAAATGACCGAGAAAGAAGAAAGATACAGGTGTATAGTAGCACATAGTCCACGCGTGACGTCATTTATGTTTGCTACACTGCTTGAAAGTCAATGCGTATCTATAGGTTTAAATGGCCTAAGATTAGAAGTATAGGAAATGGTTAGAGATCAAATAAAATCGAAAAATGGTAAGATATCAATGTTTGCCCCATTACTGGGGCTGAATCGGAAACAAACATTTCTTCCTTTCTCTGAAAAGTTTCACTTTTATTTTTACTTCTTTGTATATTTTATTGTAGTTTTCATAAACATAATAATTTGAAAGCGCGAGTGCAATTTATGATTTTGAAATTGAGGGGTTGTGATTAAAAAAAAAAGAATACTTATTGGGAAGAGTTGGAGACGGCCAGAGTAAAGTTCTTACTTCTCCGGATTCGAACCGGGCATTTCGAGTTAACAGTCAAGGTATTTAACCGTTATGCTCTGACCGCCTCCCTTAACTTATTACTTTAACCCCCGGGAAATGGTTTTATATTGATATGTTTCTGGTTTAGAAAATATTTAGAGTAGGAATCTTTATTTTTTTATTAAATTTGATAAAATTAGAATTCCCGCTTTCGGTATTGACCACTACTTATTAATAGAAGTTTCAATTTATCCTTTGGTATAAAAGGTTACCCTGACCTCAAGAATTAAGAATATCTACTAAAAAGAGTATTTATCAAAAATATGACCATTTCACATTGCAAGGTCAATGTTTGGAGTACACCATGCAATATTTGTAAAAATTCAATGGAAAATCAATTTCGCTAAATCCTGTTTGTGTTCACGATTTTCATGAAAAAATAAGCAAATAGAAAGTTGATCATCGAATTTTGAATTACTAATTTAAAACGAAAATATTGTACGTATCTACTATTATGGCGTGTCAACAAGGTCGATGAAGTTAAATCTTGTGAATGAAGTTAAAATTATTAAAAATGAATGTTTAAGCGGTGCTTATTCAATGTTGGTAAAGCAGGTTACTATTCTATTAATTTTTAACATGCAAATCTTTTAGGTATTAGACAACTTTTAAAACAAAATTAAATTCGAAATTGCATATATATCAGGCGATGTCAGTCCCATAGTTTATAATAAATATTACGATATTCTCTTTGAACCAAATATTACTTGATCCTTTGTAATATATTATTGAAAATTCTTTTGAACCTTTTAGGTAATAAGTAGAGTATGAAATGGAAATCTTCAGGAACCTCTATGGTGTAAAAAATCTTTTGAAAAAAGATTAAAAAAAAAACATTGTTTCTTTTTAATTTTAAAAAACTTTGTTTAACTTTTTAAACACGATCATCTGGTGGCCTTTTTGAATTCTAAAATACTTTCGTATTTTTGGAGCGTCGGCGTCGCGTCGGTCGCAATAACTTTGAAAATTTCTTTGGCGGTTGGAACGCTTTTAAACATATGTATCTACTACAGATCAATTTTAAATTTTTACATAAACGTTTTAATATTACCTACTTTTCTTCATATACTCACACAGGAAAATTGTGAAACACTTAAAATTAAAATAAAAATATTTTAATTTTCAAAATGGCTGAACTGGTTTTCTTAATTCAATGACATAATTTGATTCTGCCAACAATTTAAGTCATTTTCAATATCATTTCAATAATAAAACTAATATTTTTATAAATTTATTTTTCCATTTAACTTGAAGAGGGGAGGGTTATTACGGTGGTTCGAAATCGGCATTAGGTGAATGCCTTAATTTTTAAACTTTTGATTTACCATAATGTAAAGATTCCTGCAAATAGCTTTAATAATTTTCCGTTTAATGGCATTGTAGGTATCGGTTTGCAAATTTTTAAAAATTACCTTTTCCTTGTACCTATAATATAAAGCTGATCGTTTTCGAATAAGTTAAAATTTGAGTTTTGAGAATAATTCGGTTTTTGTAATTTGTACGTTTCGTATCATTACAATCAAGATCTAGGTCAACTAGCGGAAATCTGCAAGGCCAAGGCTAAGGGAGGAAGTGCCAATCACATAAAGGCTTTGTAATTAGGCAGGTGATTTAGCAAAGTTCGAAATAAACATAGAATGGTAAAGCCTTTATGTGATGAAGTGTCCTTTTGAAAAGGGTTCGCCATCGAGGACATACTTTCATTACAACGAATAGCATATTTTCAAGAAACAAATAAAGGCAAGACGTGAGTGGAAGCAGTGGCGTAAATAAGGGGGGTGATCAGGGTTATGAATCACCCCCCAAAGGCTAATAATAATCCAAAAATTCCATTTAAAAGTAAAAATTTCCAAAATCCCAGACCCCCGGTGGTGTCTCCTACCAGATTCATCACCCCCCAAATTCAAATCCTATCTGGAAGTAAGAGACCATGTGGTTAAAGATAACTTTGGTAATGTAAGAAAAACATTGTACCAACAATTGTTTTATGTCGAATTTTTTATTTGTGAGTATTTGTAAACCAGCAGTTTTGTGTAAATCAAACACGGATAGACTAGAGAGCGGGAAACTGTGGTTCTAATCCTGATTGCGTCTGATATGTGCTGTGATCTAAAAAGTTCAAAATTGATCTGTGGACTATAGGATCCATTCCAACCCGCATTAGGCCAGCATTGAATGGTCAGGTCCACACCTTCAAGTTATAATAACTTGAAGAGGCGTATATCCTCTATATCCTGGAATATTGTGAATGGATAATTTGCAATTTAACCTTCCACTCGAAAGGATTATTTATGTCACCAACTTCACCTACCTTCACCTTGGAAGGATAATCTTTGACTGACTTAAAACCACTTTCAACTTGGAGGGATAATTCGGAACTCCTTCTCTTGGAAAGGATCTATTTCAGGATCACTCATCTATTTACTTCTTGACATCAACTTTTTTCTAACAGCCTCTACATATCCATAGAATCCTGTTGATTATATTTAACTGTTTACTTATTCTTTATAATTAATTTTCTGGTCCACACAACCGTCTCCGGGATACCCTTGGTAACGTTCACAAATATACTTTATATAGTGGATATACTAGGATATAGATGATATACGCCTCTTGGTGATTTTATGGTGAATAAAATAAATTTAAATTGGAAAGACTCATTGGTTGCGGGAAATCATTGTTGGACGAAATTTGGACCGACTGCGACTCTGGGATACCAGATTAAATTCTTTTTTATTTATTTTGTGTGTTAGAATTTAGAAATTTATGTGTTGAACGATAATTTGGGAAAAACGTTGTATCCTAAATTGCTGATTACGCGGTTCAATCACGTGTTTGTCTACCTCTTCTTCTTCTTCTTCAGGTGCCTTAATCAGATTCCGGATGTTGGCGATCCTCCTGGCTAATAAGCCAAGAAGACTTTACTAGGGAAATGTTAATAGGGTGGTTTCCCTTTGCCTTCCTTATAGTCTACAGATCGATTTTGGGCTTTTTAGATCACAGAACATATCCGACTCAATCAGGATTAGAACCGCGGTTTCCCGCTCTGTAGTCTATCCGTGTTTGATTTACGCCAGTCTGCTGGTCAATTGTCTTGTTCAATTGACTGTTGTCAACCACAAGATTGAAATTATTTTTGCATTGGGAGGTCTTTGTACAATGTGGAGTGAAACGGAGAGGGCAACTGATTTGATTGTGGTCGGAGCTAAATAACTTTGTAGTATAATTTTAATTAGTTTAATTTCTTAACATCGCTATACATTATTTTATATACTACCATGATCAAAAAGTTTCAGGAATGACCACCGTGTGGCGGCTCTCATGCCTGTTTTCACCAACAATTTATTTAAGAATTTCCTAGTAAAGAATTACTTAGCTACGATTCCATAAATGTGATTGGTCAAATTTGACATGAGTTTTTTTATGTCAATACTATGTCAAATTTCACCAATCACATTTATGGAATCCTAGCTAAGTAATTCTTTACTAGGAAATTCTTAAATAAATAGTTGGTGAAAACAGGCATCAGTCACCACAGTTAAGTAAAAGTTACGCCATCTTGAGTAATTCTATCTGATGTATGTCTGCGATTTTCATATTGACTCATTTGGTGCACGCCATTCGCACGATTGATATCCGGATTACGTGTCATACTCAAACCCATATCTCGTCGTGATGCGTTTGATGAACGTCGAAAAACAACGAAAAAATCATGTCTTTCGCGACGTCATGCGTCAATGCGAAACTTTTTGCGAACTTGTTTTGCTTGATTCAGCTCTTTCGGCACCAGCTTTGCAGTGATATGCCTGAGGCCCAAACCATTAATAATAAAACGTCTTGAACGGATCGATAAGCAATTTTCGAATTCGCGGCTAGCTCTCTGATGGTCAATTTGAGGTTTTCAGCCAACATTTCTTTGATTATTTGATGTTTTTGTCGGTTTTTGATGTTACAACCTGCCACTGCGTTCATGCCGTTTGTGCCACACATAAAGTTTGTATTCGATAGAGTCATCATGGTCAAAACAGTTCTCAAAGATTTACAAGGTTTCTGAACCATTGTTAATATAAAATTTAATGCAAACTCGTTAATGCAAAGTAAATTCCATTTGTAAAAAATCGCGAACACGCACAAAGGTAGATGTAACTCAAACGGCGTAACTTTTACAATTGTCAAGCTATGATGCTGAAATTTTGTGGAAATGTCAATGACAGATGCGGAAGCCTAACAATATTTAAAAAATCAAATCAGGTGACTGAGAGCGCTACACGGGTGATTATTCACGAAACTTTTTGATCATGGTAGTACTCTCAGTAAATCAGGGAGACAATCCATTTTTATATTAACGTAAATAATAATAAATTAATAGTGTAAATAAATAAATAATTATAATGTATAAATAATATAAATTAAACAAAAACTTAACTAGACGTTAAAATATTAGATTTTAACTGTAAGTAAAGAACAACATACAAGAAAATTTTATTTAAAAACACTAAGAAAACATTTTCTAACCTTTTTGTGACAAGGTACAAACAGAGAATATTAGAAAAAATGAGAAAACTGAAACTACGGGGGGGGGGGGGGTCTTTACTTACAGTAAAAATCTAATATTTTAACGTCTAGTTAAGTTTTTGTTTAATTTATATTTCACATAACACATACTAAAATCACACTCTAATCTTGAAAAAATTTCTTTTCTAAGATATATTTCTATATAAATAATGTTAATTTAACGTTTGGTTAAATTATGAAATGCATGTTGTCATAGCAACACGTTCTTTTGTGTTACTTAAGTCATTAGGGATTCCAATTTATTATTTAAATCCCGCATTATCATTTTAAATCTTAAATATTTAAAATTACACTTGAGACTTTGACAACTGCGACTAAAACTTAAGAAAAGTTTGGTAATAGTTATACGAGTTCTACATATCAATATAGCAAAAAGCGTAGGGTCTGACGAGATCAAATTCACTGGTAATCATCAATAATATTAAAACATTTTATAATTTTGGTAATCGCTTGTTTGCTAATCCTGAGAACCATTTTTATTGTTGGTGTTTTTTTGAAATATTATAGTATAATCTTAACTAAAGGTTTAGACAGAAGCGTTATAAGATATCCATTTTTTTATAATACTGCCATTAGAAAATAAATAATATTCAGGTTTCCAACCGCATCTTTAAAATATCAACAATTCATATGTTAATGTACTAAACTAAATAACGCTAAAGTTCATCCCTTTTGAAATATTATAAAAATTAAATACTATAGATTTCACAGAATAAAATAAAATTATATTTGAAAAATTTTACTATTATTGTAAAATAGAAGTGTTAGTTTCAAATAGCTAATTTTTACATTGTATTGGGTTATTATTATTTTGTAAATAGTAAAGTTCGAATCATAATATGAGTATAATATTTTTAAAAGAAAGTTTTTAACTGCAACAAGTTGCATAATGGCATAATGGCACAATAAGTAAAGAAATGTTATGTTGGTATAATATGTAAATAAAATAGGTATTTTTTTAAATATTTATAAAAGACGCCACTGTGTTGTCAATTAATATTTGTTATTGAATTTATCTATAACAGTCACACCTTATGCATAGTAGTACTAGAATAAATTAACAAGATTTTGTCAACTAGTAAAACATAGTAATGCAGCTGTTTGTAATGTTACATGTAATTTTTTTATACCTTACTTTGAAGAGGAATCCTTAAAGTTGTAAAATACACTTTCGCAATTCAATGATATCTTGCTTATTACTCAAGAAAATTGCACAAAAGTATATATTTTTTAAAAGAGGACACTTGGACGCACATTACTGTGTTTTTATTTTTTTTGAATTCAAATTTTTTTCAAAACTTTTTTTTCAAAAAATTTGAATTCAAAAAAAATAAAAACACAGTAATGTGCGTCCAAGTGTCCTCTTTTAAAAAATATATACTTTTGTGCAATTTTCTTGAGTAATAAGCAAGATATCATTGAATTGCGAAAGTGTATTTTACAACTTTAAGGATTCCTCTGAACTATTTTATAGAGAGTTTAGCGCGTTTACTGTAATAAGTTGGTATTTTAACCTAAAAAAATTCGAAATGCAAGCAAAAAAGTTAGGTTATGGCTTAAAGAGTACTTTAACTAAAACAGTATTGTATGCCTGTTTTAGTTTTAAGTGCTATTTATATTGTGTGTGATTTTTTTATCATTAATTGTTGTAAATTCTGCACCAATTGAAAATAAAGAAGTCATCAATTACGATAAAGTTCAGCGATGGCTTAGGCTTTAGGAGGTGGTAGATTTTCGTAACATATTTATTATGTAATTTACAATTTTTTATACTAACCCTAATGGATTCGTATAATATACTTACTAACGTACATTAATTATTGTGAAAATAAAATATTAAAAATTATCAACTTATTTATTTACTATTTAACAAGTAGTGGTATTATTGTAAAACTTCAAATTTACATTAATATTATAATTTTCTATACATAATTTTGAATTTAGTGCGTCCAAGTTTAATTTTTATTTATTTTACTAGTTAAAAACTTTAATATTTTAGAAGTAGGTAGTAACTTTTAAATGTTTTTAACAAATTTAAATTAAATGAATTAAATAATTTTGATCATTATCTAGTATATTATTAATTTGAAACAAAGCAAGAAATGCTTGCAATGACCCAGTCTTACTTAGGTAATTTTATTGACGTCATTACCGAACCTGTATTTTATAGGTAGCCATAAAATTTAAATTAAAATTGAAATATTGGAAATTTTGTATAACTAAATTTTGAATATGAGTTGATTTCAATTATACAGATTTAGCTTAACTGAAATATAATGTAGATTAAAGTGTAATTAGATAATAATAGAAACATATCTCAAAAAATGGAAATTGAGGAAATGAATTTTGTTTTCACTTTGATAGTTTTCTGGATTTACAATGCTTTAATGCAATATCAATTGATATGGTGAAGATTCAATGAAAATGTTTGCCGAAATTGAATTTCTTTTAAAATAAACTATGAATAAAAATCATTTAAATCACGTCCAAAATTTTAATAATTTTGCTATTAATAAAAAGCTTGTGGAGTTGGAAGTAGAACATTTTAAATAAATCTAATCCACCTCCGATGTAGCCAAAAAAAAGTTGAGGAGGCAGAGTTATGGGACAAATCACATTACAATAATAATAATAATTAGACAACAATAATAATTTTTACAAATTTAAATTGTTATCTGTGCTAACATATTGAAAATTTTTAATAGTAAAACATACTAAAGCTTTCTCCTGTAAAACATAATTAAGACTAATAGTATTTATTGGTGAATAGATAAACAGGTCCTTATAAAAATTTCGATTAATTGGTAGGATCACATAAAACTGTTACTACGCGACGTTGCAATTTTAGACTGTTTATAATAAACCCACCATTCAGTGAAAATATTATTAGTGTTAAGAAGATTTCCAACGGAGCTCTGTCGTAATGTATCTCTCGAGTTTATGTGTAATTTTTTCATCTTTAATTGTGATAAATCATGCCAATCCAATTAATCCTGAGCTCACATTTTATGAAATTGAAAACGACGGTTTAGGAACAAGTAGATTTGGGTAAGATATTTTCAGAATTTACATTTCTATTGTGACGGAAAGTTTTAATAAATGCAATTGTACACGAAATTACAAATTGACATTATAATTTATTACTTTTCAATTTTAATTGCTGGAAACTAAGTTAGGTATGTAGCATAATTTGTTTATGCACTTGTTAATTAATTGGTGCTAAACTTACTTATGACAACAGTAAATAATGTATAATAATAATATAATATCGTCCCCTTAGTACTATAACTAGGTAACTTGAAATTACTCCTATTGAGAAAATCAAGTTTAAAGTTTAGAATAGCAATTGGCAGGATAGACTTAGGTATGATTCTAGTTTACGGTTACAACACCGATCTTCTTCATATTTGGTGTGGACATGCTCCATGATGTTCTGAACACGAATCACTAAAAATTTTTGCGCGGAAACTATTTATTTGCCCGTAAAAAAAAATAATTTCCAAATTTGGATTAAAATGTATCTACATTTTGCAAGTGGATATTTAATATTTAGAAACATAATATAACTTTTTTAGTTGTAGCACTAAATGAAGCGGTTAATATTAGGTGATTACATGTAGCTAACTCAAAACAGCCAAAATTCAAGTTACCTAGTTATAGTACTAATGGGACGATATATTATGTAAAATAAAATATATAGATATATTTTAGGTTATTAACTTGTGAAATTATATAGTTTTGAATTACATTATTTTGGAAAAATTGTTATAACAAGTTATTAAGAACTGAAATCAATAAAAAAACATATAATATTTTTAAATTAAATAATTTTAGATATTCAACAAATGATGGTACGAATCATGATCAAAATATTAATGCATTAAATACCGATAAAAGAAATGATCAACCTTTTGCGAAAGGGAGTTACTCTTACCAAAAGGATAATATCGTAACCAGTGTAACCTACGAAGCGGATGGTAATGGATTTCGACCACATGTTAGGATTTACAACATAATCGCGCAGGAACAACATTTTCCAACTACTGGCATTATTACATTGCAAGGTGGTGGTTTTGGTTAGAATCAGGAAGAGTGTCCAGAAAAAGAAGCCGCAATTAGTGATTAATTTGTGTTATGTGTACTTTAAAATACTACAATATAATAATACTAAAGTTTGAATATATTTTAGGTAATTTTGACAATGCTACCAACCAGCAACAGACTGGTATCAAAAGTCATTACAAAATTTTGTAATAATCAGAAAATAAGTGATTTATCGTAATTCACATAATATTCAATATAACAACTACTCACTGTTCTAATTGCTATAAAAAAGGTATCAATATTGAATAATATATTTATTAGGCGACATATTATTATATCTGATTTATATTTAACTTTTATTTGGAAATATTTATTTTTCATGCTACAATTTCTTTTTAGTTTCCTGGTCTTGAAATATTATTAGGCTGTGAAAATTAAAGCATAATATTATAAGTAAACCTAACAAAAACACAGCTTATTGATTATGTTTTTTTTCTTTTACAAAATATGTGTATATTATACCTACATTAGGTAGTATCTATACCTACTTAATTATTTATAATTATAACCAACTAAAAATTGAATTTCCAGTAAAGAAAAAATTACTACTATATCTAATTATTTTAAGGTTAAGGAATAATATTATTTGTTAATTTTTAACTTGAGAATAAAAATAATGTAATTAAATATATCAAATTAATCGAAATTTTTTATTTTTAATGACCCACAGAAGATTTTATAGACGACTTTACCAATATGATAGTGTCAAACTTTTAAACAAACCTTATAAAATTGAAGATTTTGTAAAAACTATGTAAATGTTTAATATTTCTTTGATAATATTATGTAATGTACATTAGCAATAAAATATTCAACTTTTGTTTGACCCGCGTGGGAGTAAGATATTCGATTATATCTGTTATAATAAATAATATTGAAAACATCTTATTAGTTCCATAAAAACAAGAATGTATAAGATTTATTGATTTATGTAAATAGTTTCTCAGTTATTTCTGTATTTCCTATGCTAAAAAGCAAGGAACGTAAAAATTAATTTGCCAGGAACATACATTTTTTATAGGAAGAGTCGATTACAGAAAATCTGAATAAACTTTTATACATATTTCTTTTTGTATGCCACCCAGCAAGGTTTTTAGAAGCTTGTCAGAAGGTGTAATCAATATGCAATATGTGTAATCTTTTACCAATCTATGACCAATTCATGGCGACTATAATGGGAACCATTATTAATGATCTTAATTAATAAGATTAATTTCCTTATGCATTTCAAAAATATTAAATTTTAACTTCGATTTTATGTACACGTACAGAAGTGAGAAATTAGATTAGTGATATTTGCTTTCGATAAATAAATTTAATAAAAGATAAGATAAGAAAAGGAAATATTTACAAACTATAGAAAAACATTTTATACCTATTATAAAAACAAAATAAAAAAAAACTTTTTTACTAGAAAAAAAAGCTAGGTTATGGTTAAGAAGGGTTTACAAGCCTCTCTTAAATATTGATTTATTTTTATAAATAGGCGGCTGGTCTTCATCATTGTCAGAAGTAAGTACTTGTTAAAGAAAACGTTGAATATAAGATACATAGGATGTTCGGTCAATAACTAATTTAAAAACCATTTAACATCAATTTTATAACAGCCTTGATAAATTTCTTAGCTCGGTCCTCCGGTGAATAAAGCTGATTTAAGAATTGGTTCTAGTTTTACATAAGTCTGGCAAAGTAACAATAGGTCAAGGTCAGAAAAAACAATTAATTTTATAAAATATCTTGTTGGGTGGCATGTAAATAGAAATTTGTATAAAATTTTATAAAAGCATTATTAAGAGTTACTTTAGATCACGTATAAAAGTGTATGTTTCTGGCAAATTAATTTTTACGTTCTTTGCTTTTTAGCATAGGAAATCAAGAAATAACTGAGAAACTAATAAGCAATAACATAAAACAAGAAATGCTGTACATTTTTTTTTGTATGGAAATGAGATGTTTCCAATATTATTTATTATAATAGATATAATAGAAAATTTTACTCCTATGCGGGTCAAATAAAGGGGCATATTTTATTGCTATTGTTCGTAACATATTCAACAAATATTAAATATTTATATAGTTTTTACAAAATCTTCGTTCTTATAAGGTGTGTCTAAAAGTTGAACACCATAAAGTCGTCTATAAAATCTTCTGGCCATCGTTATAAATAAATAATTCAATTAATTTCATCTATACATTATTTATTCTCAAGTTAAAAATTAACCAAAATTATTCCTTAACCGTTAAAAACTTAGAAACTGAATAGAAGTAACCTTTTCTTTATTGGAAATTCAATTTTTAGTTGGTTATAACAAATTTAGTATTTAGGTACTACTAACGTATAATATACCCATAACTAAAAAAACAAACATAATCGGTAACAGTTTTGTTAAATTTACTTACTATTAAGCTTAATAATTTTCACAGCCTAATAATATTTCAACATTCAAAATGGGAAACTAAGAAAAATTGTAGCCAATTGCCATTATAGTTTTTATATTCGACTCTTGTTAAATAATAAATATTCCAAATAAAAGTTAAATAAAAGTCACAACATACTATACATAGGTCGCCCAATTATTCACTATTGATACCTTGTTTATAGCAATTAGAATAGTAATACCGCTATTACCTTGAGTACTTTGTGAATTGCGATAAGTCACTTATTTTCAGATTATTATAAAATTTTGCAATTAATTATTGTAAAAATATTTTGACAATAATAAATAATAATATTTATTTTAAAGTAAATCAATTAACATAAATTCATCTCTAATTGCTTCTTCTTCTTCAAAATCCTCTTCCTCAAATCTACCAATACCACCACCTTGCAATGATATTATGGCATTAGTTGGAAGATGATATTTCACCCCGATCATCTTGTAAATTCTAATATGTGGTCGAAAGCCATTATCATCGGCTTCATAAGTTACACTGGTTATGATATCATCCTTTTGATAAGAGTAACTCCCTTTCGCAAAAAGTTGATCATTTCCTTTATCAGTATTTAATGCATTAATATTTTGATTATGACTCGTACCATCATTTACTGAATATCTAAAAATATTTAATTTAAACATATTTTATTATAAATATTAAAATATTTCATAACAGAATGCATATTATTTAAAATTTTAAATTATAATAATTATTATACATTATTTAATGTTTTCATAACTTAGTTTTGTACACATTCATTTAGATGTGCAAAAGCAAATTCTGTTATAAGTATACCTAATTTAGTTTTCTTAAATTGAAAGAATTATAATTGCAATTTGTAGTTTCTTGCACAATTATTTATTAAAACTTTCTCTCACAAAAGAAATGTAAATTTTGAAAATATCTTACTCAAATCTGCTTGTTCCTAAACCGTCGTTTTCAATTTTATAAAATATGAGCTCTGGACTAATTGGATTCGCATGATTTTTCACAATTAAAGATGAAAAAATTATACATAAACTTGAGAGATACATTACAACAAAGCTGCTTTATTGGAAATCAACCTAACACTAATAATATCTTTACTAATTGGTGGGTATTATTAATTTATTATAAACAATATTAAATTGCAACGTAGCTACAGTTTTATGTGATCATAACTAATAAATCGAACTTTTTATAAGGACCTGTTTATAAATTAACCATGAAATAACTGAGAAACTTTTATTATGTATGACTATTAAAAATTTTCAATATATTACCACAGATAACAATTTAAATTTGTAATAATTATTGTGGTCTAATTATGATTGTAATGTACTTTATCCTATAACTGTGTCTCGGCAGTTTTGCTTGGCTATATCGGAGCTGGATCAGATCAGAACAGTTTCTGCTCAGTCATAACAGTTCCTAATCAGATTATTATTATCTGGTCAGTCAAAACTGCTCAGGGTTATGAGTAATTCTTATTTTCTCAATTCACGAAATTCCATAATTTGAAAACAAATGATGAAGCTTTCGATCTTTTGTATTCACAAGAACGCTTAATATTATACTAGCTGGATACCCGGATTCGCCCGGGGTATTAAATAAAATACTTTTATTATATTATTGTACTGTAATGATTGTTATATAAAAATAAAAATATTGGCAACTATCTCAGTAGCAAAAAATAATACAGCTTAACAATCTAACGCCACAGCTTAGTTCCGAAATATTATTTAAATTAATGGTTTCCATTGAAAGAAAAACAGCACCATGGGTGTAAATTGCTCACAATAAAATGTCTGTTCTCTGGTAGTATGCAAAATTTTGATCGGTAAAAATAAATTTTCTGTGTAAATAAATTTAACAAAACTAATAATACCTCAGTTATGGTATTTGAACCCATGAAGTACAATTCAAAGCTGTCAAGTCTGGCGATGTATCTCTACAACGGTTACATTTAAATTTAAATTAACCTGCTGTTTAGAAATACAAGCGGGAAAGTAGAAGGAAGTTATTGTCGGGTACCTTTTATCTCTTATATTATTCCAATCTTTATTTATTTATTTAGTTATTTATTTATTTATTTAATTAATTATAGTGGTGTTAAATAAAAAATATTTTTTCCACTTCCATACACTTAAAACTTGTTTTCATTACAATATACAATACAATGAAATACAATATAAAATTTACAACAAAAATTACCAAACTATTACACCTTGATCTTTTTTACGTTGCTTATAAATTCCTCTGTTGAATAAGAACTACCCTTCAGCAGTATCTTTTTGATTGTCCTCCCGTACTGAATTGAAGGCAGTCCTCTTACTTCATCCGGAAGCGCATTAAAGAACTTAATCGCATGGAATGCCTTTGCTTCTCTTGAGCGCAGAAGCCGATGGAATTCTGGCACCATATTGTTTCTACCACGCGTGTTATAACCATGTGAAAATGACCTGAATCTTGATTAATCTCTCCTACTTTAGGGCACCAAACCAATTCTTGGTCCTTCCAAAAGTATGCGTACTTCCTGTCCAACAATTATACTCATCCGGTCCAATCCCAACTTAAATAACTCAAAAAGGATTCGCAGTTGCCCAAAAACGATCTTACACCATCCACTCAACGGGATTCCTCGGTATTTATGATTTTCACCAATATAACGCCTGCTCAAACTGGTGGACGTAGACCACGCTATTTCCTAACGCCAAAAAACAAACTTTCCATATTTCCAAAAAAACTAAAAACTCTTTTCCACTTCGGAAAACACCCTGAAATAATACTCAATCCAAATAAAACGTCAAACTGATCCAAATTTGGACACTTGCCAAAATTCATGGAAAAACGCAAGATGGACGTCCGTCTATCTCGACGTCACGAAGTAGAACCCTTATCTTCCTTCATTTCTGGATATCGTTGCTCGGTCACTTTCACTCGGTTCCAACACAAACTTTTCAAAATTCCTACCACTTTTCACAAATCAATTAAATTGAAAACTTTCCTACTCATCAGCGCTTTTATGAGCTGTTCAAATCTTTCAACACAATTACATGACAATATATAATTCCTTTGTTCTGCTTGAAGTTGCCAATCTTTAACGAAGTACAATAATTGAACTTAATTGAAAAATTGAACAGCACTTTTGCTGTTCACTGGTAATGGCTGAAGAGAACCCATTCTATGATAGATTTGACCCTAAACTTTGAATGTGGACATGAATCTATCTTCAGTTATAATATATTACCTCCAAACGACGTCATGTTAAAGGCAGAATTATATGCTCGAATATTTTTTAAGAGATGTTGAGATTCTTGGGTTGTTCCTGACAGTAACGTTTTCAACGGTTCTGGAGGTTCGAATAGCTCAGGTAATTGAACTTTTCCATTACTGCAACACATTCCTTGTGATTCTTTATCCCACATTTTAGCACCACACACATACTTATCACATATTTTTGTTATCGCTCCAATAGTAATTAAATTATCATATCCGTAAGCACGTTCTGGATTATAGTTGAGAACACTTAAATTCCAACCTCGACCTTGTAAGGCTATCGATCGACTTTGAACTTGTCTTGTGCTTTCAGCCCGAAGTTTTCCATCGCATTCGACTTCAGGTTCACGTTTCCTTTGAGTAGCCTGTATTGAAGCTGGAGTTTGGACTCTTCCATTGGTTTAATCTTCAGTTTCACGTTTCCTTTGAGTAGCCTGTATTGAAGCTTGAGTTTGGACTCTTCCATTGGTTTAATCTTCAGTTTCACGTTTCCTTTGAGTAGTCTGTCTTGAAGCTTGTGTTTGGAGTCTCCATTAAGTTCATCTTCAGTTTCACGTTCCATTTGAGTAGTCTGTCTTGAACTTCCAAAGTAGTTATCCTGTACAAACCTACAGGACTGCCTTCCGAAGTAGGTACTGAGACTTTTGAAAAAAATGTTTTCCAACATGGAGGATTCCTGTCTTAAGACAGTCATCTCAAGTGCAGGGTCTTTTTTTCGCTTTCTTTTGAATTTTTTTTGACAAACTAAATAAACATACAACTGCAAACTTTTCACCACATATTTATTCATACTTTGAGCACACTTTACAATTTTTTCAACTCGTAAATTTAATTTAATATTAGTAATTTTAGATAATTTCAAAATCGGAACAATCGAGATTAATTGTTAGAAATAGATCAAGAGAACCATTTCATGAGCTAAAAAAAAATGATGAAGCGATGACACTAATATTAATATTACAATATTAATAATTGAGGGGAGACGGTCAGAATAAAGTTCTTACTTCACTTGAATTTGAAGATTCGCACCGGGTATTTAGCGTTCAAAGTCAACTCGCGTGACCACTATGCTCCGACCGCCTCCTATGGGAAAAATTTAATAGTCACGAAAATGAGTGCCACATGAATTGACTGAACGACTAATGGAAAATCGAAAACCCACCAATGAAATTTTGTTTCAGCAACACGAAATGAAGTCTTGTTTCCATCGAATTGTGACGGGTAATGAAAGGTGGATTTATTTTAAGAATCCTAAACGCAAAAATGCATGGGCTGAACCAGGCCAACCGTCAACATCAAAACATTCACCAGATCGATTTGGAAAGAAGAGAATACTCTGTATTCGGTGGAATCAGAAAGGTGTGTTGTACCATAAGTCCGTTTTCTTGTTCAATCAACGATAATACCCACTTGATTTTAATTTAAACAATCATAAATACAAATTAACACAAATAACAGTTACGATTATTACTTTGAGCTTTGACCTAGTGGTGCGAAGTCACTATGAACGGTATGAACTACTGCCCTATTCCTCGTGGTTGTGCTACGACCTGCACGGGATGCCAACCCATCAACCTGGGTTGCTGGTGGCAACTAATTTTAAATGTGAATTATGGTCGCCACACTACTAAAACCTGGTAAAACCGTAAATGCTTGATTAATTCTCAGGTGTTAGGTATAAAGGGCTTAAGTCATAAAACGTAGTTTTGAGAAAATGAAGAAAGAAATTTGTAATGCAAATTGTAAATCAGGTAATTAATAAGTCAACTTACGCCTTTTATACCGAATGGAATATGTAGCGGAATACGGAATATATAGTGGTCTCAGAAGCATAAGTCAACTTACGCCCTTTATACGGAACGGCATACAATTATTTTTGATTTAATATTTTTATTTTCAGACCATTACTGCGCTAATAAAATAAAATTTACTAAAAAATTTATACCAGTCGAAAGAGCATTCAAAATAGATTTCATTTCAGCAATAAAAAAAAATTTCCATTTTCTGACTTAAGCCCTTTATACCTAACACCTGAGAATTTAAACCATTCTTTGATCTAAAACCGACCAGAATGGGCTACAAGACACGACAAGGTAATTTTGTTCCATAACAACGCTTCTTCACACAAGGCAAAACCAGTACAAGATACTTTGAAATAAATTGGCTGGCATTTGGTACTCCACCATCATTATCATATTCATCAGACTTGGCTCCTTCTGATGACCATTTGCTTCATCAATGGGACACGCACTTAAAGAGTAGCGTCTTAAAAGAACCGATGATGTGGAAAATTGAGTATCTGAATGATGGTTTTCTTCAAAGGACGAAAAGTTTTTTTAGCGTGTCATCCACAAATTGCCAGATAGATTGGGAAAATGTGTAGCTAAAGCATTTTTATTACTCTACTTTTTTTTGTTTTTGTTTTCTTTACATATTTATTGTAATAATATTAATAATAAGCTATTCATTACATTGTAACTGATTAGTTGATACCAATAAGTTGAACATATTTTATTTTATTTATCAATAATTTTAAAATAATAGCGCCTGACACATATGCAACTTTATAATATTAATGTATGCGGTTTTCTAAAGTTATATTGCTTATGATGAATTTTGGGGCATTGTTGTTCTAAATTTGTTATTTGTGGCGATTTTAATCTCCCCAGGGCTATATGGTCTATTGATGGTACTTATATGAGTACCGGTAGCCCCGTAGCTAGGATTTAATTTCGTGGGGGTTGTACAATACCTGTACAAAGCCTTTTGTAAAATGTAAAATTTTCGGTTGTTCCCCTTCCTTTTTCTTTGTCTTTTCAACATTTCGGGGGGGGGGCACGTGCCCCCAAGTGCCCCCCCTGGCTACGGGCCTGAGTACCGGTATTATAGTATTGCTCGATTTAGTTGTCACCATCTTAGACAAACGCATCGCTAGACACTGTAATTGACTTATTGCCACACACATCGATTCATCATAATGCATATTACACAATAAATATCCCGAATATTAGTTCTCTACATACACATCTGAAATTTGTTAAATATATTTTTGAATATAAATCTGCTGATTTTGATGTCATCAATAACTGTCTGTTGGATATTAATTGGTCTGAGTTTTTAAGTTCTGAAAGTATTGATGAAAGTAGTCGATCATTTTTATTAAGAGTTGCGGCATATCATCAATGCCCATGTACCACGTAAAAAGATAACAGTTTCCAAGTATCCCGCATGGTTTTCAAAGGAATTGGTCAACCTAATAACTGAAAAGAAGATTATGCATAAGTCATTTTAGAATATTCGTAGGTTAATCGATTATCAAAATTCTTGCATACTGCGTAATAAATCTAAGAAACTTAACTTGCTGCTTCACCAGAAGAATATTAAAAAGATGCAAGATGGAATTACCACAAATCTTAAATTTTTCTGGCGTTATGTGTATGTCAACGTCTGCAAAAAAGTTAGAGGATATCCAGCTTGCATGTTTTTAGGCGATGAAGTTTCCTCTTCTGGCCAAGAATGTGTTGATCTATTTGCGAAGCAATTTTCCAAAGTTTACTGAAGAAATGATGCTTCACATGCTAATTACGGTTTGAATAAGGTTATTAACTCCGACTTGTTCAAAATCTCATTGAGTGAAGTTTTTGTTGCAATCTCTGTTTAAATTGTGGTCCCGATGGACTCGCTGCCCTTTTTATAAAGAGATGCCACCCAATTTTTAAGATGTTTGAATGGTCACTATCCAGTGGTCGTTTTCCGCGTATTTGGAAGAAGAGTTTCATAACTCCTGTCTTTATTATCTAAAGCAAACGAGGTTGATATTAGTAATTACAAAGGAATTTCTATCCAATCGACTATAGCAAAAATGCTTGACAAACTAGTTTCCGTTCAACTGAACTGATGTAAGCTAGCAAACATTATTATAATTTATAATAATTGATAATAATAATCAGAATTAATTTCGGTTATTGCGTCCATATTTAATAATTATTTTCTTGCTTTTCTTTAATTTGCGGGGTTGGTGGACAAATAATATTAAACTCTATATATTTTTTAATTAAGATAACGTTTCGAGGGTTGTGTTTCCTCTTCGTCAGACCTGAAGTTATATTAGTGAAATATAGTACATTAAATATTAAATTACAATTATAAACCTACCAATTAATAATATATGTCATAAATTAAAATATTTATAATTAATCAACAACAACAATTAAAAATTAGGCAGAAGCATTCTACTATAAAACATTTGGAGGAGCGGTTGCATTTAAAATGATAGGAGGAACATGCAAATTTCGGGGCAAATGAAATGTACCACATAAAAACACACGATTGTGTCAATTTCCGTGAAGACACCATGGGGTTAAGCAAAATTTATAGCGGTGTCATAGAGCTGCCCCGAAATTTGCATGTTCCTCCTATCATTTTAAATGCAACCGCTCCTCCAAATGTTTTATAGTAGAATGCTTCTGCCTAATTTTTAATTGTTGTTGTTGATTAATTATAAATATTTTAATTTATGACATATATTATTAATTGGTAGGTTTATAATTGTAATTTAATATTTAATGTACTATATTTCACTAATATAACTTCAGGTCTGACGAAGAGGAAACACAACCCTCGAAACGTTATCTTAATTAAAAAATATATAGAGTTTAATATTATTTGTCCACCAACCCCGCAAATAAAAGAAAAGCAAGAAAATAATAATCAGAATGGGTTTTTACCTGGTCGTTCTACAACCACCAACTTATTATTGTTTGTCACGGTTATTTTCGATGGATTTAAGAATTAAAAGAATGTTGATGCCACATACACGGATTTCTCAAAGGCCTTTGATCTTGTGGATCTCGTAGCTCTTTCGTCCAAACTTATTATTGCTTTAGGTTTTGGTTCCAGTTAAACGAAAGACATCTTGTGTTTTTCAATTGTTATTCTTCCTCCTCGTATCCACACCAGTCCTCACAAGGATATCGCATATAATTTATATGCAATTGAGGACTCCGCTGCAAAAATTGAGAACTATGCTCGGCGAAGTAGGAGATCTGGGACACATACGAGCTTTACAAGCAGCACTAAGAGTTTTCGAACTCAAATAAAAGTATGCAATTCTGGTAATCATATAATCAACGGATCTGAATTCTTGAAACTCATAGGAATTTTAAGGGATTATGAACCATACAGCTGGCATAGTCAACATGTGTAAGCACTATTGAAATGATAGGCGCTTCAACTAAAAGTGCTTGACAGAACCTTTTGTTCATTGTCCGTGTTTTCCTATTTGATTTGGTATTAGTCTTGGACCCCTAGATGACCATCGTAGATCTGCATCCAATTCCACTATTTTATCTTTCGCCATTGCGGGACTTTCTTCTTTCAGCCTGGTATATCCCGGCATATACATACCCATCCAGGTCACACACTTCACAGTGCACGCCCTTCTTACAAGCTTCTTACAAGCAGCAAGTCTGGCCTTGACACTCGTGTATTTCATGGTCATTAGCCTAGCATTTGCTGAACGTGACCAATTGGTTAACTTTGCAGTATCCTGTCAACCAGAACTTCACCTTAGGAGCACTCAGAAGAGTCTCCCCGCTGAGCCGGTCCAGGTCAAGAATCGCTATTTTCATTTTTTCATTTTGTGTAGCTGGGAGTACCCCGATCGACATCTGTCCATCGCCATCGTCTCCCACCACACCCCTGATTTTCCTTTCTACGTTTATCGCCTCCATCTTGGGATCCATGTCCCTGAGCTGGACCGTCATGAATTTATTAAATTTATGGGTATACTAAAGTTATTTTGGGATTTTGTCTATAATGTACAACATTTTTCGGATTCGAGAAAAACCAAATATTTTTGATTTTATGATATGCTATCCGCTTTAGTGCTTGCAAAATCTAGATTATAAAAGAATATTTTTTTCAATAATGTGTGATGTAGTTATTCAATGTCTTTATAATTAATTATTAAAAGTTTTATTAATTAGGTAGGTGTAATCGACATCAAAATAATGTTAATAAAATTAAATTAATTTGACCTTTGCATTATTTTTAAGTTAAATAATTATCCTCCAATTTTTACATTATATGCCAAGTTCAAATTATTCGTGCAAGGTAGGTTCAAACTTTTTATTATTATAGTACATTTGGTTTATAATTCAGGCGAGGATAAGTTAAACAATAAATTTCGCAAATCATGAGTTTTAAAAGAATCTTTAGTTCATTTACTGACACGGACAGTTCACTTTGTTTATAAGCATCGTCTCGGTCAAATTTACTAGTAGTATTTGAACAGGTTCTGTGAAAAATGAGTAAATTGTGTCTGTGTTTGATAATAATTGCAAATGCTATTGTCTTGAATTCAAGTGCTGATAATGACATATCAATAATAAATTATGAAAACAATAATGATGGACTGGGAAATTCAAACTTTAAGTAAGTAATAATAACGTTAAAAGGTTAAAAAAACCCGATTGTAAAACACGTTTAACTTGAAGGTACCGGCTAACCGATGGATCAACTCGTGAAGAATCAGTAAATATAGTAAATAAGGGTACAGAAAATGAGTATCCTGTAATACAAGGGATGTATACGTTTATTAAGGATAAAGTGGAATATCGAGTTCGTTTTGTAGCTGACATTAATGGATATAGACCACAAATAGAAATGGTCAAGTTATTAAAAAATCGTATACCGTCAAGCGCAATCGCAACATTGCAAGGAGGTGGATTTGGTTAAATTTATTTTATTATTAGATACCTAAATTATAAACCTAGAAAATTTATAATGTATTATCTTTATGCTAAATAAAGTTTTTTAAATAAATATTAATACTACCAGTACCTACGAAATTCCATATAATATCATCGAAGCACGACATTTTTTTCTGTAGTGTAATTCAAATCATGACCTCATAGGGTTGAGTAATATTTGATTTTATTAGCTCTATTCGCGGTAACAATCCGGGATAAATTTTATCCTACTGCGTCTGCGGATTTATAATAAAATTGTCATTAAAGCTCAAATTCGATGATAAAAAGTATAAAACCGCAGACGCAGTAGGATAAAACGTGTCCAGGAGTGTTACCGCGAATAGAGCTATTATAATCTATCGATTAAAATGTTAATAGCAAGTTCTTATATTTTTTATATAAGTATTATAAATAATAATTAAGATATTTTAAAATATAGCTAGTAATAAAATAAATAATTAACTTATTTAATATTTTTATTAAGCTTTCAAATGTTAGTACATTCTTCGTCAGAAATAAATAATGTTTATTTATCATTTATCATCATTATTTATTTCTGACAAAGAACGTATTAAAGTTTGAAAGCCGTATAAAAATATTAAATAATTTAATTATTTAATTATTTATTTTATAACTCAATATATTTTAAAATGTCGCTAGTCAAAAAATTAGTTGTCATAAAATAATATTTCGAATTTGGTAATCTGTAACAAGCTTTAAAATTCTTTCTTCGCAATTCCAGTATTTTTTTATTTTTCCTGACAAGAGTTTGCACGAGAAGCAATGATTCTAACCTAGCAATACGCTAGCGCAGGGAATCGGCTATTATACCATCATTACCAGAAGCCTTGACAGACCAGATGACTTTAACTTGTTTAACCCGTAACTACTACTAGTCATCTGAATAACATGGTATATAAGTCGGGTCCTGAGGACCAGATAGTATGAGTTACGGGTTAAAGAGCTGAAGGTCAAGGCCCTGGAGTTACCAGCAACTGTAACTGAGGTTATAATTCTTAACCTTTGCACTTACGACTAACTTAAGCTGTCTAGTCTGTACAAAGGCAAACTTACGTCCACAGGACCTAAGAAAATCAATAGTTCTACACCTTTTGCAGTTGTAATTCAGAAAAGATCAACTGATATTCAGAAATCGTCAATTGTAATTCAGATTTATCAACTGATATTCAGAAATCGTCAATTGTAATACAGATTTGTCAAATGATATTCAGAAATCGTCAATTGTAATTCAGATTTATCAAATGATATTCAGAAAATGTCAAATGGAAATCAGAAAACGTTAAATGAAAATCGGATAACTTAATCAGTGGCTTATGTTTTATATCTCTTAATCCGTTCAGATATAATGATATACCTTATACAGGGTGTCCCCGCACTCACTTTACATAACTTAGGTGGTGATAGAGGACACTTTTCTAAGAACAATATTTAACAAAAATTTTTTTCTAAATTCATAGCCCCGAAAATATTGATTTTTCAGTAAAAATAGTTTAGTATTTTTTTAAAGAGCGTGAAATAATCTACAAACTAAATTCACACCTTTTATTGTCTAAAGTCAACGGTTTTCGAGTTATGAATTAAAGTAAGTTAAAAAATGTCGAAAAATTTGAGCATTCTTTTTTTTGGCTTTTTTCAAAACCCTGTATCTTTTAAACGAAAAATTTTACAAAAAATCTGACGCCCCATTCCGGATAGGAAATTTAACGGACTACAACTTTTGTCTAGTAAAAATTTTTGAGAAACCAATCCATTTCACAGAAAATTAGAAAATAATAAACAAGGCAGCTACAAAACAAAAAATTAAATTCACTAAATTTTTTATTTTTTTTTTAAATTATTTTAATAATTAATTTTAAACTATTATATTATTTAAGTAAATGTTGAAAATGACCACCCTCATTTCAATACACAGTCGTGATTGTTTTAAAAGATGTTTGTTGAGAAAAAATCGAAAAAAGTTGATTTTTCGACACTTTTAATCGCAGAAATTCGATTTTTGACACTTTTTCACACTCACCGATTGACCAAAATTGGCCTCGTGATCGACCGGTCGATCCCTCGACCTTGTTGACCACCCCTGCTATAGTGGCTCTTAACAAAAGAGGAAATTTTATAAATAATACTATAAAACATGTTTTAAAATGATCACGACTGTGTATTTAATAATTTATTGAATTTAATTTTTTATTTTGTAGCTGCCTTGTTTATTATTTTCTGATTTTCTGTGAAATGGATTGGTTTCTCAAAAATTTTTACTAGACAAAAGTTGTAGTCCGTTAAATTTCCTATCCGGAATAGGGCGTCAGATTTTTTGTAAAATTTTTCGTTTAAAAGATACAGGGTTTTGAAAAAAAAAAATAAAGCTCAAATTTTTCGACATTTTTTTTACTTACTTTAATTCATAACTCGAAAGCCGTTGATTTTAGACAAGAAAAGGTTTAAATCTAGTTTGTAGATTATTTCACGCTCTTTAAAAAAGTACTAAACAGTTTTTACTGAAAAATCAATATTTTCAATTCTATGGCCACTTGAAGGTGGAAATTAAAATAAATGCATTAAAGAGGCCTAACTCTCCAGGGTTTGAATTTAGAAAAAAATTTTTGTTAAATATTGTTCTTAGAAAAGTGTCCTCTATCACCACCTAAGTTATGTAAAGTGAGTGCGGGGACACCCTGTATAAGAAAACTATTAAGTTGGTTGTACATAATAAAAAAGACACTAATCGTAATCAACGACATACAACAACCAACACTGTACAATACATCAAGAGACAGCCTTAGCAATGGACGATATGCCAGTCGGCCGCTAAGTTATTTGCTGAAATTTGATTTAACATATCGCACCGCCAGTTCAATAGGGTTGCAAGTGCAAAAGGAGTAATTGTTGAGAAATCAAGAAAACAGTTTTCATAGTTACTTAAAAAATAGTATTCGCTAATTTTAAATATTTAACCATTTTTTAAAACTGGTAATTACTATTTTATTATCTAGTCTTGAGTTACGTAATACAAAAATTTTGGTGTGTTAACGAGTATCTTTTTTTTTGCTGATATACGTCTGTATTGCACTAAAAATTTAGAAACTTATTTGCACTTATTTGGCTATTGCATGATAAATAAATCAAAAAATGAATTCAAATTTATTTATTTATAATAAATAATAATAAAACAAAAAAACATTATTAACTAAAATACAAAATTATAACTTTTTATAACAATAAAACCAAAGTAAACGTACTTATTCTAGATAAAAATTGTCATAATTCCGATACAAGTTAAAAAAAGGAATAATAAATTGAGAGAAAACCACTACTCGCTAAAATTATTTTTAACCTGGTGTCTGTTGGTATCAGAAACCTTTAAATTTTCATAAAATTTATGATGAACTTTGGGAATAAGATTTCCTTTACATAAAGAAAGTAAATGTTGCTTTTTCTTCTTAGTTATGGGCGGTGGTTCTTGAAAAGCTTTTTTAACTCTAAAGCAGATATTAGAGGTGGGCGTCCTCTCATCTTTCTTCTAACATTGCATTCGTCAAAGTCTTCTGCATCAAAACTTGTTTTGTAGAAAATTGAATGTTGATGACCCTTTTGAACCTTAAAAATTTTGATATTATTCCATACAATTTTTTCTCCTTTTTCGTTTATAGAAAAATTATTCCCTATGGAACGAGTTAACTCCTTCAAGTCATAAATATCTTCGTTTTTTTAGGTTAAAATTAATTACTTTTCACGCGGAAGACCCATGCAGTACTGCCACAACTGCTAAAGCTTTATCTGTGTAATGCAATGTAGCCACAATTGCAGTTGCGACTATATTGCAACAATTGTTTTGTATAATGCCATATAGGAACTTATCTTACCTCAGTTCGTTTCTAATCAAAATTTTGCTGATATGGCAGTATTCTACAATAGCTATGATTGCAAACAACTCCAATACAGCAATAACTAAAAACAGACCAATTTTGCACTTGCAACCCTATTGAACTGGCGGTGCGATATTGCTGTGACATGATTTATGCTTAGTTCTTATTTTTTCTATATGAATAAATTATTTTAAAACTATTAAAAGTTCATTTAACGGTTTCTGAATTTCATTTGACAATTTCTGAATATCTACTTACGGTTTCTGAATTACAATTGACGATTTTTGAATTAAAATTAACGATTTATGAATATCATTTGACAAATCTGAATTACAATTGATGATTTCTGAATATCATTTGACAAACCTGAATTACAATTGATGATTTCTGAATATCAGTTGATAAATCTGAAATACAATTGACGATTTGTGAATTACTGGTGGAAAAGGTGTAGATTATGGCTATGAATTTAACCTATAGCGATATAGTGCACTAATTCTAAGTCACTAAAAGGAACGACTGGAAACCAAAACACACAACTGCGTTGGGACGCTACCACAAGTATATCTGATATACTTGGTGCTATGGAGACCTTAAATGGACGCCTAAAGGAGAAACGCCTTAACTTGTAGGTACCTGTACAATATGGAAGGTTGAAATCCTGGTCGAGCCCAAAGCTTAAGCTTAAACTTGAGACGGCAGTCTGTATGAGAGTTTACGAATCTTTCATGAAACATTTGGATCAAAAACTACTGCGGGTAGTGGGGGCCCTGACAATAGGTTTACCTATTGTCACCAACTAAAAGAGGAGACTATCGTAGTGGCCAGTGGTTATCATTAAAGTAGGTGAAAAGTGGTAAAAATAGGTACCTGTACTGGGGACCCGCAGCGAGGTAACATATCATATGCCGCTCTCCCATGGGGGAGGATGCAGGATAATACTTAATTGAACATCTAGCATCTAAAACTAATAATAATTCACATGCATACATCATCATCAGGGTGTTATTTTACGAGCGACATGGTAGTAGCTGCGTATACGAAAGGCTATCTGCGTCTTCTGTGATAAGGGAGAGATTTGAAATCGCCTCAAATCTGCACGTATCGCCCATATAGTATAGACCATGTCTACACTCTGTCTACCCTACACTCTGTCATGCCTACACTCTGTACTCCCGTCTTCACATTGGAGTCCATTTAAACAGTTGATTGTCAATTTGTTGATATTAATCTTCTTCTAGACAAGAACGACGCCTGTGTATACGGATTGTGTATCAATTTAGCGTATCGATCATGCTCACTGTCATCGAGACCATTTGTTGCTTCTGGAAGCCAATCTATCTAGCCGGAATTTTGCAACCATTCAATAAGGACAGTCATCATGACTATTATTGTTTTCAATTACCTAGTTATTGTTAGATATTACCTTTCTTTACTAAACAGCCTTTCATTGTATGACATTACGTTCACTTTTTCTGGACTAATCTTTGCTTAAATAAAGGCACCCTTAATGTGGCAAGTTAATATAATTATTATTTTCTAGGCGTGTTGACCTTATTTGTAGCTTTTCAACTCACAGTTGCCACTGTTGATGAACCTTTGGGACGAGATCTCGGAAAGAAGTCATTCTACCAAAGGATAGTGTTTTAATCTCAAACACTCATTAATTATTATCAGGGCAAGCAAACTTAAGGAGGCCAGTTGGATTGTATTATTTATATTTAGGTTGTGAACCAATTTCTACAGCGCGAGTGATTAATTTCATTCATACCCATTAAGAAATAGATAGTATAACAACACTATGATATCCAGACACAATTTGTTATCACTAATTTAATAGCTTTTAGTTTTATTCAAGCTTAAAAATCTTGAAAACAAGGTAAGAAGGTAAGATGTGGATTATTAAGTTATGTACTCGTCGGTGGTCTTGGCTTGGGTCAAAATATACTGTGGTGGTATTTTGATCATTAGAGTGTGTAAGCAGACAAATAAGGGTAGTGATTTAATTTTATTTAATTTTTGATTCAATAGTCAGTTAATTTGGCTGATATAAAAAACATTTGCATCAAATTAACAACAAACCACCACATGTAACAATTTACACATAAAACAAAACAATTTGAAGTTATTTGTGTAAAACAAATATTTTGTAACATCCTGTGTATGATTTTTAATTTTAAAAACAACGACAGATTCCTGTAAAGTGTAAAGTGTTAATAACAATTTAGTGCACGAGCAATTAGCGACGTTGTGTTGCCTGTCAGTGGAACCATTTTAGCAAACCAGGATGAAAAGAACCCCACCTATAAAAATCCAATTTCGAAAACTGGGAAAGGGACAGAAAGTCGGCGAGCAGAAACAGGCAGTTCTCCTGTGAAGGCAAAAGCAGAAACTCGTGTTTGAGTTGCTTGGTCTATTCCAGACTGGGAATTCAAGTAAAGTTCTTTCGTGATCCTGAAAGAAGGAAGAACTCGCGAAACTTCTCATTGATCTAAAGATCAGGGAAGTGTAATTGCGTGAATTCACTAAAAGTGAATAATTTGCGAAAATCAAATTTTCGCGTAGTTGCTAATTACGATTCATAATTAGTGAGCGGTTGTGTATTTCTGACGAGTTAAGGTATTAGTTAATTGGATACCTACAATAGAAAGTGATTATAAAAATTCTGCACGTGTCTTCGAAGTTGTTGGAGATTGACTTCAAAATTGGAACATTGGATAAAGTTTGGGACATCTGGCGCTCTCAAGGCAAAAGAACAGGTGATGATTGCTGTCGACTCAACTTACAGTGGCACAAGAGAAATCTACGAAGTTTACCATTTATAAGGTAGAAAATTATTTTTTAAATTTTAGTAAATTCAAATTGGAGCGGCGATTTGTGTCGTTGATGAATTTCCTAAAAAACTTTGTTTTATTGATTGTTATTTCCACACGATACACGAATAACCAGACATCCAAGTTTAGCTTCTGAATTTGACAAATTAAATGTCGCTTGGATCTCTAAATTATTGCACCCTATACATTTGGTTAAGACAAGTTTATTGTCCATTACAATTTGATGCAAATTTGTTTATGATTAATTTTACGTTCATTAAATAAATTATGTCTGCTACGAATTATCACCTATTTATTTCGTTCGTCGAACCTATCAGCCCTGAGGAAGAGAAAAACCCAACTCCGGCGAAAAACTAGTTTTTGGGGCTTTAGTTACAGTTCGTTTTGACGAAAAGATCATAACAATACATTTGAATAAAGTGGTGTAAAATGACCCCGAAAATTTCGTATTACGTATTTAAATTAACATGAGAATATAGTAGCTAGGTATATCTGGTAGAGTAGTTCCAAAGAAAGAAGAAAAGGCGTAGCCAATTCCACCAATTGACACCCAATTCCACAAATTGAAACATAAACACGATTGTATGAGTTTTGGTTTCTGCGCATTAGCTCCACCTTTTCTTCTTTATTTGGAACCACTCTAGATGTTAGTGATATTTCACTATTTAGTTAACTTCATTTATTTCATCATCACAAGGACCATAAAGATTTTGGACATTTCAAAAACCACAGAAAGACGTCAAAACAACGTTTCGTAACGACGCGCGACGTCGACCGGTCGTCCTGAAAGTCACGTCATATTTTTGTTATTCGGCCCTTGACGTTGCCTATGAATAATGACCAACAATTGACGCCATTATGACATATACAATAAACTCTGTTTTTGATATCGGTTTACGTTTCGAAGTTTATTGTTTATTTAATTCCATTCAGGAAAATAACAAAATCAAATGTTATTTCGACCTATAAGATCCATAATTTGTTTTACACTGCAGAAATAAATAACAAGGTTTGATGGTAATAGGTGGGATTCCGTATTAGTAGAATTAATATTTATTAAAAAGATATTTTACATAATAGGAAATTTCCTGTATAATACATTTAGAATTATTCTAATTCAAACATACTTTAACCCTCCCCACCTCCGGCCAAAGTTTTAATTACATTGGTTTTTATACGATTTTGCAATAAGTCGATCACTTCTACTTTTGGTCTATAGCCATTAATGTCAGCTACATAACTAGATTGATATAGAACTCCATCATAGATAAATGAATACATCCCTTGTATCATGAGATTTTCTTTTTCGGTATCCTTATTTACTACTTTCACTGATTCTTCACGAGATGATCCATCGCTTAGCGTATACCTTTAAAATAAATCTTGTTTTGCAATCTGGGTTATAACAAATTTATTACTACTTACTTGAAGTTTGATTTTCCCAGTCCATCATTATTGTTTTCATAATTTGTTATTGTTATGTCATTATCAGCACTCGATTTCAATACAATGGCACTTACAATCGTCAAACACATGCACCAGTATTTCATTTTTCACAGAATCTACAGAGTAGTAATTTTAAATGAACTGATTTTCTTTTAAAATGCACCTGAAGTATAACTTCAATATGTAAACAAATTTTTCTCTAGTAGATAATATTTGAACCTACCTTTTGAAGTATTTGAATCTTGGAATGCATTTAGAGGGAAACTGGTATTGTAATTTATCTGGAATCTAATGTGAAGGTTATAATAAAATTCATTAATAAATTTTTTATGTTTAACTTATTTACTTAATGGAATTTTTAATAATTAGGAAAACTTTGAATAGCTGCATTACACATAATAATTGGAAAATATATAGATATTTTTATTTCACACAGAAAATGTCATTCAATAGAACTGATCATTTTATTTTCTTCAGCATAGATTAAATGTCCATCATAGAATAGATTAATCGCAGGTTTAGATTGTCAGTTAATCATCTTTTTTTATTGGTAAAATGTAATGCATTTTTTTAAATTTGTACTTAACCTCGTATCAGAAATTTATTTTAATTTATTAGCAAATTGAAAAGTGCTAATAGTAATCTTAGAATTGCGTTTATTCCCAATGCCTGGCACGCCAAAGTAGAACAACAGCACAGCAGTGAGCCGACCTTTTTTTTATTGCGGAGATCATTTTTCATTTATTGCGTTTTTCCTGTAAATAAACTTATTATTTTGCGAATGTGGTGGACATAAAATAAACTCTGTTTTTGATATCGGTTTACACATTTCCAGGTTAATTGTTTCCTCTTCTTCAGAACCTGAATATACAATTATATTAGTAAACTTATAATTAGATACAGAAAACCTAACAATTAACAAATTATATTATACTCGTATGTTACCTTCAAATACATATAATTAATAATCAAAACAAAATATTACGCAGAAGCATTTTTTTAAGTTTTTTTCTCTCTCTTCTCGTGCATTATTTAAAGCAAAATAATTATGTAAATTTTAAATCTGTCAATGTAACCATCTCAATTTTTAATAACAGTTTTAAGCAATTTCGGCATTTTATTTAATAATTTTTCTAACGTCTCACTTGAGATTTTTGGCCATTCCTGCTGAAGGAGTGACCACAGGTGTGTTGTAGGTATTGGAGCATATTCATGCACTTTTTTGTCTAGTTAGTCCCACATCAATTCAATCAGGTTCAAGTCTGACGATTGAGGTGGCCAAGTCATCATTTTTAGGTTTTCTGACGCTCTACGTCTTTTAAATAATTTGCAGATATTTTAGACGTATGCTTGTGATCACTGTCGTTATGAAAAATAAAATTAGCTCCAATAAAATAAGCCTTGTCCCAGAAGGTAAAATATTATCTTCTAAAATGTATCTATTCCCTTCCCTTTTCAATAGTCCTTTAATGTTAAGCAAATTATCACCTGAACAACCCCACAGCATAACCGACCCTCCTTCATGTTTAACCAAAACCACCATTAATTCTTTCCTCAAGCTTTCTCCAAGTTTCCGTCATGTGAACGTGTTTCTTTTATGGCCAAAAACCTTGAAGTTCGATTCGTCGCTCTAGAGAACTCTTTTCTTTTAACAATGGTTCAATTCTTATAACATTTTATCCATTCCAACTTCGTTCTTTTATTTGCAGAGGCCAATCTTTCATATAGATCGGCTTCCATTTTCATACGGCTGCAACTCAATTGAGCGGTAATTTTGAGGGTCGTCAACCTTCTGTTCCGCTTTATCTATAATGATCACTTTTTGATTTGTCTGTCATCAACAAACTTTGTCACTTTTGGCTATCCGCTTTTCAAAGCAAAAAGTTTAAGCAATACTCATATTGCTTAAACTAGCGGAGCTTGCATATTTATTGATGATATAATAATCAATTATACTGGAACATATTATCTTCAGTTATCTATCTACTTCACGATTATTGGCAATACAGGCGATGATATTCGCGTAATAATTTAGCCAATAGTTGTTAATTATTGAAAATGTGTTTCTTATGCCCGTACTAATAGTCGCGGATCAAGCCGAGATCAAGGATTGATCCTCGGTTAAACCGTAACCGGGTAACTAGATAGAGAGAGAAAACCGAGGTTCAATCCTTGATCTCGGCTTGATCCGCGACTATTAGTACGGGCATTAGTAACTGCCCCAAGCTGTATTTTCAACCAAAGAATATTGTAATGAGATCAAATTAACTGCATTACCTTCAGTTTTTAAATAAATGTTCCATTCCTTCAAAGCAATTAACTAAACTCACTAATCCACATCTTCTCAATGAAAAAAATTGTCAACTCATTGCTATGCTGTTGTTCTTCTGTATCGCACCAGACCTTGAACGGAAATGCATAGTTCCAATAAAAAAATCTAACATTACTCATAAAGTCTCGCAATTCACCAATAAGTTATAATTAATTACAGATACGAGGTAAGGTCAAAAAGCTAATGGCACAAAATTAAACAAATAAGTCAAGTGGCTGTCAATCCAAACCTGCGTTTTGATTGTCAGTCAGCTTCTATGTACGTGGTTCTCCAAAGTCGATCAGTTAAAAAAATATTTATTACATAGTAATTTTTGCGAGATTTTAATCTTTGATTTTGAAAATAAAATGATGGGTTCTCTCTTGATTGTTCTTTGCATATTTTATAATTATATTATGTCATTATTATGTAAATTATATTATATAAATAGTTATAGTTAAAAAGTAAATTATATTATCAAGAAGAATGAAAAAATTATATTATAAGGAAGTACTTAATGTAATGTAGCTAAGTAAATTAATATAAAATAATAGCTAACAATTTTTTCCAAATGAGTCTTTCTAATAGTTAAAATTTCCATTAAGTGCTAGATATTATAAACATCAAAATAATTTGATAAAATTTAATATAACCTTCCCGTTAGATTTTAGCTAAATTACTTTACCAGTTTCACAACATCGTTCATACCAAGATTCAAATAATTTACAAGGCAAGGTAGGTTCAAATTTCTATTAGAGAAAATTTGGTTTACAATTTAGGTGATGATAAGTAAACACAATAAGTTTCGCAAATCATGAATTTTAAAAGAACCTTCGGTTTATTTAATGACACGGACATTTCACTTTTTATATTCGCATTATGCACATAAGATTTACTACTCCGTAGATTCTGTGAAAATGAATAACTGGTGCATGTGTTTGATGATTGTAAGTGCCATTGTATTAAAATCGAGTGCTGATAATGACATAATAACAATAACAAATTATGAAAACAATAATGATGGACTGGGAAATTCAAACTTCAAGTAAGTAGTAATAAATTTAAGGTTATAACCCAGTTCGTAAAACAAAATTAATTTAAAGGTATACGCTAAGCGATGGGTCATCTCGTGAAGAATCAGTGAAAGTAGTAAATAAGGATACCGAAAATGAAAATATTGTTATACAAGGGATGTATTCATTTATCAATAATGCAATTCTATATCAAGTTAGTTACGTAGCTGACATTAATGGCTATAGACCAAAAGTAGAAATTATCGATTTATTGAAAAATCGTTTACCAACAAGTGCAATTGCAACTTTGGCAGGAGGTGGAATGGGTTAAAAATATTTTATAGTTATATCTTTGCCGATAATTCTGAATGTATTATAAAGTAAATTTCCTATTGTGTTAAATATTTTTTTAATAAACATTAATACTACTATTAGTATGGATCCCACCTATTACCTATTACCATCAAACCATGTTATTTATTTCTGCAGTATAGTGCAAGTCATGGACCTTATAGGTCGAAGTAACATTTGATTTTGTTATTTTCTATCAATTAGAATGTTAAAGGCAAGTTTTTATAACTTTGAAGTCGAATAGAGAAAAAATATAACTTAAAATTTAAATTGCAGATTTTAATACTTTTAATTATTTATTATGTAATTATAATATCAACAGACAGTAGAAGTAGACACAAGACTGAAAAAGAATTGACTAAGGATGACAGAAACAATTATAGATATGAGTAAGTAAATCTAGAACAGATGATTTGAAAAATTTAGACCTAGTTAGAAAATCGCAGGTATTTTATTTTAATTATTGTGTTATTTAAATGATTTATACATTCCAAATTTCCAAGTTCAAATATAAACGGTCAAGTCAAGCAGGATAGTTTAACTGGTTTATCAAGAACTTGAGTAATTTTAAAAATCACACATACAAAAAATTGTAGGCGGATATGGAAGGAGATGTTATTATAATTTTGTTGTTAATAATATGTATTTTTTATTTACATCAAAATGGTGCAAACAAAATTCTAAAATTTTACGTAATTAAAAAAATGGAAGTATTTCGAAGTATTTGTAATTAAATGAAAGATTTGACTAATGTCAGATTTTTAAGCTAATTGCCTACCAAATTAATCATTCAAAGTCCTTTTGCTCATCAAGGTGTCCACTTGAAAAGCTTTTAGAGTAATTCCTCTGGTTGTCCTTCCTTTTAAGAACTGACATTGACTTTCAACACCAGGTTTTGGAATTTTTTTATTTTATGCTATAAATGTTGTTTAGGAAGTTTAAATGCGCTACTGGGTGGTATAGCAATAATTTTTAATTAAAATCTATAGAGTTACTATAAATAAGAAGCAATTCTGGTGAAGCCGGTTTCAGATTATGCGTGTATTTAACCGCTCCCAATCAATGCGTGAAATAGGTGAAGGTCATTATTCGCGTCTATCCAATGACATGTCTACCCTTGTTCTTCCACTCCGAGAAAAATTGTGACGATGATTGTTTAGCATGTGTTAGCGTGTTAGGCTAACAAACAATATGGTGAAGGCTTGAGGTTCCGATTCCAAGTCTCGAATTTCCCTCTCTGAAACGAACCCCCAAATACATATAAAAAGTGCACCATTGGCATTACGTTGTGGAGGAACAAAATGCGACAATAGAGATAATTTCATAACAGATCATTGGAATATCTTACATCAGCACTCTTCAGAAAGCTGGTCTATACAGTATACACCCAGTCACAATTGCATGCATTCGTTCTTGTCACATAAACAAGAAATTGTACTTGACCGCCTACGGTATCCTTCAAATATAGCTCGTGTGAATTCTTGTTGCTCTCCAAACTTAATGATATAATACCATATAAAGGTTATGACGACGTATACTTTGCAGTTACATCAGTCAAAGAGCTCCCCTAATCATTTTAATCGATTTTGAACTGATGTCATCTCAGTATAGTCATGAGGCAATCATTTTTAAAACACGAAAGAAATATTTTAAGAAATTCTACCATTCTTTAAAAATTGAAGTGGTAGATTTAGTACCTAATAGTTCAGCAATTTCTTGCATATTTTCTTTTGATTTGTGTTTTATTGCATTGGATCAAATGGAACCGCATGGAATTTTTAGTAGTTTTTAGCAAAGTTCTTCCCAGAAACTATGCAAATGGTAGACATTTACTTTATAATAGCGTGGGAACGATATCGAATGTTTAGGGAAATGCGTCTTCGTGCGAAAGTTGTCCAAATGTATGCATCGTGTGGGAGGAAACATGCGCCATCACTTCAAAATTCATTTAACACCTGGCACCAGCTAAAACGAGTATTGATCAAAAAGTGCAGTAATTATAATACTGCTTTCTGAAAGTTATCGATATACGATTTATAAATTGCAAGGAATTCGAAGAGAAATATTATTTCTCATTCATTTATCATTAACATTAAATTGAAATTACTACGTAATGTAACTTAATTATATTATCTTTTTATGGCTTTATTGACATACCTACATAATATTTATAATAGTTCAACTATGATATTTAAATTATTTAATTTCGTTTTGTATGTGCTTAAAAAGTTCAAAATATCATTATTCTGTTTTTGGAAAAGAAAATAATTAAACTTACATAATGCAGTACTTTCGCCTAATAATATTACGTATTTAATGCTGACAGCAAATTCATCCTCTCTAAGTATTAATTGTTTTTATTATTTTAGATCTCAAGTTCGATTTAATAACACAGATGAAGAATCCAAAAATATTACTACTTCCCAAAACATAACTCTTCTTGAATTAACTAGCCTACAAAGTAACTTGAAGAATGCCACCGTTATAAATGCGAGTCAAACTTCTGCAATAGAAGATAAATCATTAAATGGTAATGTAACTCAAAATATAACACTTTTCGAGTTAACTAACGTGCAAAATAACTGGGGAAACTCTACCATTCTAAATATAAATCAAACTTCTGCAACCGAAGATAAATCGATAAACAGAAACATAACTAAAAACTTAATTCTTCCTGAGTTAATCGCTACCCAAAATGACTCGAAAATATATATCGGTCTAAATACAAATGTAACTTTTGCAACAGAAGATATATCTCTGACTGGAAATGAAAATAAAACCAAAGAATTTCTTCAGCCACAGAATGTAGAAGGCAGAATATACGAAAATGAACTAACACCTACTTTATATCCTAATCCCGAAAAAAATATTAATTCTATCACCAATAAAGAAATCGACAATTTGAATAAAACAAATAAAATACCAATAATTGTTGGAAATAGAATTAGAACAAATATAATAATTACACTGATGGGTCCACAAGGATAATACGATTTAACTTAATTTTAGTTAATGTTATTGAATTTTTGTTTTATTACCATATTAATCATAATTCATTTATTTATTATCTAGTACTATTTGTTTTTATTTTGTTATTTAATGCAATATAGCAGGTCTTAAACAATATTATATAACTTTAAAAAATGTTAAGAATGATTGCATACCCCTAAAATATACATTTCGTTAATGCCTGTGGTTTTACTTTGTCATTAATTTGAAATAAAATTTAATTATTAATATTAGGGCCGATCTTTTCACCTTTTATAAACGTCAAGTAGCTACTTGACGATTTTTTTAATTGAGCTTTTTACCTACTAAATCAGCTTATTAGCTACTAAATTCATTAGCATAATATTAAGTTGGCATATTAGTTGCATACAATGCGACAAAAAGACCTTAACTTTCTTACTCAACCATTAAAAAGCTCAAGTAAAATAATCGTCAAGTAACTACTTGACGTTTATAAAATGTGAAAAGACGTAAAATGCTTTAATAGATCTTTACTATTATAATTGATCATAAATTTTCGAATTGAAAGTTAATTTGTCCCAAAATGCAGGATTGCAATAATTGATTCCTATAGTTAACCCAGATATTATGCCTGTGGTGTCGTCAGACAATTTAATTCAAAGTTTTATTAATATTTAGCGGTGTTTGGTTAATACTAGAAATAGCGACAGAAAAAATATTAAGAGTAAAAAAAATTCTTCTCTATTAAAAAAAACCATAGTAATATTGTATTTTTAACAACAGCCACTTTTTGGAACATAACAGCTTACGAATTCATAATAGATACAAATATCACAACAACTAATTTGAAGCATTTTTGTATAATGAAATTTGATTAAAGGATTAGCTCAGTAAAAACCCAAAAAGTTAGGATAGTTGAAACGTAATTTTGGTTTTTGATAATTATAAAATAACATATTTTTTTGGAAACATTTAATATCCAACAACCGACATTTTTAAAAATTTATTTCACTTTTCAAAAAGTGCAAAAAAATGTTCCACAGATCGAAATTTTAGTTAATCTAGATAAAGATTTACGTTTCCATGATCTGTAATCTCTGAAAGAAATATACCCTGGGGCAGCAAAATTCTTGTTCTGGTTAATATATCATTATAGTATTTATTTCATTAATCATAATTATTTAGACAGAAATTTATACCTGTATTTTTAGAACTTAGGTATTATAGACATAGTGCGGTTTGCTATTTTACATTAAAATGAGAAATCGATTTAATTTTTTAATGCCTGGAAGGAATTTATGTGTTTGCAACTAAGAAGATAATTTTGAAAATTGCAACCTAGTATGGTAAGTAATATAAAATGATAATTTTGCAATACTATGTACTATGATTACTACACCTTCACTAGATATTCCTCCATGTTATGTTAAAATAATTCGATATATCACAATTTCTTGTAGTTTGTGTAAGTTAACTTTCTATATAAATGGGTAACGATATGTAATAACGGTTTACTTACTTGTATAAAATTTTAAGATTTATGAAGATACGAGTTATTTCCTTAACTAATACTAACATTGCAAATGGTTTTATATGGTTTTATATTATTATCATAAACATAAACATAACTGTTTATGATGAACATAGTTAGCTCTTTGGCCACTGCTATTATACTAGGCGGTCTGATAAGTCCCTGAATAATGAAACAAGGAAACATTTTTTTTGCCATATTTGGTTTTATTTCTCAACACTCCTTTTAGCTCGATACAACAAGTCCAACGATTTTCTAACTTTTTTATACCGTTCAAATAGGACTCGATCGGAAGGTCCTTAAAATAGGCCTCAGTTTCAGGTACGAACTCCTCATTTGATTAAAAATGCTTATAAGTGAGCCATATCTTCAGGTTTGGAAACAGATAGAAGTCGCTGGGGAGCAGGTCTAGCGAATATGGTGGATGAGAAACCAGTTCAAACCCGATTTTGTACAGTTTTGTTTGTGCAATAAACGATGACTGCGCAGGCGCATTATCGTGATGATAAAGGATTTTTTTCTTTTTTAAATTCGGCCATTTTTTGTCGATTTTGCTTTTCAAACTATCCAATACTAATGAATAATATGCGCCAGTTATGGTTTTACATATTTCAAGATAGTCGATGAATATTATTCCAACGCATCCCAAAATACGGAGGCTATAACCTTTCCAGCCCATTCTTGCGTTTTCGGACGCTTCGGAGCACTTTCACCCAGAGAAATCCATTGTTTAACTATTGTATCGACTCTGAACTCGACTCTGAAGTATAGTAATGGATCCAGGTTTCATCCATGGTTATGAATCGGCACACAAAGTCTTTCGGATTATGCATAAATATGCTCAAATTCTGCTGGGAAGTTGTAACACGAATTCGTTTTGGTCGACTGTGAGCAAACGCGACACTCATCGCGGGCAGAGCTTCCTCATGCCCAAAAACGCATGTAAGATGTTGCCCACACGTTCTATTAACATGCCCAGAGCCTTAGCTAGCTCCCTTAATTTTGATTTGGAATCATTCAAAATCATAGAATGGATTTTTCGACGTTTTCTGGTGTAGTGAACTAATTCGGGCGCCCAGAACGTTCAGCTTCATTGGCGCTCGTACGGCTACAACGAAAATCAGTAAACCACTTATGAATAGTTCCAATCGACGCTGCAGAGTCCAGGTAATACTTACCCAGCTTGGCTTTGATTTTGGTTATAGTTTTCTTGCAAAAATAATAGTGTTTAATCAAAACTTGAAATCATCTTTTCCTGTATTAAAATATCCTCTTTGGTTGGTCACTTCTTAGTGCTGTAACTTCTAAATGCGTAATTATAAATGTCTGTAATTTTGACAAACCTCCTATAAAGGATCAAGCTAGTCAAAACTGGTTCACATTTGTGAATACTAACGCCATCTCTTAGAATTTTTAGGGACTTATCAGACTGCCTAGTAGAGCAATTTGTATCTCGACGATAACAAGAATTACTCTTGTCCCACTTTAGGGTACAACCATTCTTGTGTTTAAATTTGTTATCAATTTTGTTTTGATTTCCATTTTATATAGTCCAACAGCCTTCATACAGCCCTTGAACAGATGACCAAGAAATTCTTCGTCTACGTTAACCAATAAACAAACTTAATGAATTTTCATATCTGTTACTTTCGATTTAACATTGACTTCATTTCTTTTTTACGAAGATAAGGAAGAAGTAGTTTATAAATTCCATGTTAATTTTATGAAATGAATAAAACTAAACTTACATAATTTAATATTAATACAAAATTGATTTTTGAAAGAAGTAATCATTATGAAGCATATAATTATGTTGATGAAAGCAGAAGACAGCAGTAATCGTGCCGTTAGTTATATACATCGGCATAACGCCATGGACAGGAAACTTGGAGGGAGCATCAATATCATAAAAGTGACGTGAGTTAACTAAAATTTATGTTAATGAAGAATAACAATAAAATTATGTCACTTTGATGCACCTCGATGATTATAACATAATTAAAAATAATAACGATGATTGATTATTTAAGAAACAAACGCTTCAATTGGTTTTGGAAATAAGATGATTTTGCATAGAAGATTTGAAAACATGCGATCCATAAAATAAATTAGAAAATTTGACCGACATAAATCACAAAATTTCAAGTAGTAACGAATAGTAACAAACTAAATAATGTAATGATAAAAAATATATTGAATAGTGGATAATTTAAATAATTTCAAAACATAACCGCTTTTTGTTAACAATTAATTTGTTTGTTTAAATGAATGTACCTAATAGTTAACAAAAGTGAGAAGGGGGGAAGAAATTCTGTAATCTCAAAATATGCAAGGACTGTGAATTATCTAGGAAAAAGCAATATTTTTATTTTTTTATTCTCGGTGTCATCAGGTAATTAACAAAATAATAAAGTAATGTTATTTATTTTAAGGAGAAACAATGAGAAAGATCTGCATGTCATTATATTATTTTAAACGATTTATAATAGTAAAAATAACAATTCAGAGTAAGGACTTAACACATTTCGCTGGCTTAGAGTTACAGGGTTCTATGTTACAATTTTAGTCAAATTGAATTATTTGGGTAATAAAGTCCTCCAACATTTTAGTTTTTGTAACATAAAAGCCCGTAACTCTAAGCCAGCGATTTATAAAACTCAAAGATGATGTTCAGTTAAACATTTGAGAAGTATTGGTGTCAATAATCGTGTTCGAATCAGATTAATATGAATAGAAAAAATAACTGCAACAAATAATTTTAATTGAGCTTTATTAATAATAATTTGAAATAAAAAAATAATAATTGAATTTAAATAAATATAATTTATTGAGTTCTAAATTTATTAAAAAGAATCGAGATATAAATTAAGTTCCACTTGTAATTGAAATAATGTCATTGAGCCTAGAGAGGTCATGGAAGTAATTTATTGGGGGTGAGAAAAATTTCCAGCCTTAAAAATTATTTATACTAACCTTCTTTTTGTTGACAATTTTAAGTACATTTTACAGGATATATTTTATTGTAAGTAGTTTATGATTTCCTTTGAGCTTATTTACATTTCCTTTGCAAGTTCAATGTTTAACCTAGATTTAATTGCTACAAAAGAAAATTCATTAACATGCACTTTGTAAATTTACGTAAGATTCCTTTTAAAAAATTAATAATTTTCCGAAATTGTTAACAATTATTTCAAATAAGTAAAGCATAATTAAAAAATGCAAATTTATGTAAGAAATGAAATTCCATGGTTAATATTAAAAATAATGATTTTTAATTTTAAACAGGGTGGTGTTTATGGTTTTTCTAATTCCAATATATAAAGTGTGTCATTTAGATAATCAATTTGAGTTACAAAACTTCTTACTTTTTATCACTAGTGGTAAAATGTTCATTTTGTATATGTATGTAGATTTACTGTGACGAAAGTGACCCTCTCTCAAGCCTTCTCTATAGAAGGTTCATAAGCTTTGTTCACTTTAAAAAGATATAATATTTGTAATTGTATCGGCAATTGTTATAAATATTAGGTAATGTTACGAATTTCTTTTTTTTTGTAATTTTATTTTATTGCATTCATATACTATTTTAATAAATTAATTCATAGTTGGAAGTTTGACTGAATATAGAACACAATCAGTTTATCAGATATTTTATATTTTTGAATTAGAAAAAATTCATATCGTAAATTATGATAACTGTCATAATAGAAATTCATTTAATAACATTTAAAGTTTGTATTTTAAAAATTTTTTTAATTAAAATGTAAATAAAAATATGCATGCATTAAACTTTATCAAAACTATAAAATTATATTATGAACAGCGAAAATGATTTATATAATATGTTTTCAAAAGTTTACGCTTTCCGTTACGCTATTTTTGATTGAAATATATTTTGCGCCCTTCAAAATCCGAGCTATATCTGTCGAAATAGTTCTCAAAAATTTTTGCATTTTTTATAGCATAGCTAACATAAATTTATTTTGAAATCAGCCCCAAAATTCTGAGAACTTTGGTTATAGTATAAAATGTCTGCTTTTGGAGCTCTCCGCTAAAGAGGATATTAAACATTTAATATTTGTTCATCGGCTAGTGATAGAAATGATCATTCAATCGCATAAGAATAATTTATGTCATCTAAATTTTTTGGAGAAAGTCATGACATTAGATATTATGCTTATAATTATTTAGTTTTAGTTGTTCGTGACGTAGTACCAAAGAAAATCGAAATACATAATAGCTTCCTTAATTTCCGAAAAATAATGATTGATTAAGTTTTGAGATTGATTATGTGATACAGATGGGCTACGTTACTATTGTGTGCTTTTTCACATCTATATATGATATTATCATGAAAATATACCCTGCAGTAAACGTGTAAAGTCAAAGACGTGCGTTTCAGGTGTTGTAAGTGATTATAGTAAAAAAGAGAAGGTCGGTTAGGACGTTCTGACGTAACTACTTTTTATTAAGTGTCACTTCAATGTTACCATTTCATCACGCTGTTTCAAAGCGGGGTTTCTGCCAAATAAGTAAGCAAATAAATAATCCCAACATATTGGTGAAATTTCCAAAACCTACACAAACGAAATCTTAACTTGTACCTACTATATTTTAAAATTTCAGCTACCATAAATAATATAATTATTATCTCAGAGCTTTCATTGAATTCTAAAAATATTGGTTGCTCTGACCTGACTTAAAAACAGTAACACATTCTAGTAGTACGATCTACATATGGTGACTTCTAATATTTTAAACGACGGACAAGTACCTACCTAACGAAATCAGTCAAAAAATTGCAGCAACTCGATTTTGGATTTATTTGATAAAGCTGTTTACAATAATTTTCGTATCCTATAAAATAAGACTTCGCATAAAAAGGAATGGACATGCATCAAAATCATTAAAGTAAATTCTAGAGGGTAAGGAAAATTGTGGTACTACTTAAAAGTAGTTACCTATGGTAGACTACGGATTAAAAGAATGTAAGTGAACGCGACTATAAAAGTGAACTTTTTAAACCCCTTCAATTATTTGATTTATTTACGTGAATCAAATTAAACAATTTATTTACAGAGTAAAATAATAATTATGATTTTCACAGCAGCTTTTTAGTAATGTTAGGGATATTTTAATAACGTAATATGAACATCTCTCTTCAGTCTATTATCCTTCTGCAGGGTGGGGTGAGCCTTTTAACAAAGGCTTTTAATGGCAGATTACGCCGGTGATTTGCCATCGCCTGCCGATGTGATACGGCCATGATATGATTCTTACTTCTCCCGAAGTCGGGTGCTAGCGACTGTCTCTGAACTATGAATATTCGATATTATATTTTTTATTTGATCCTACGAATAACGTGACTCTTTACTTTGCCGATGCCATTCCATGATGTTCCGATGTTTAAATTTGTAACAAATTTTTACATTTGTTATTTACTATAATTTCTCCTTGAATTGCATTTCACAATTTTCCTCGATACGGCCCTGTATTTATTTAAAAGCAATCTTGTTAGTTCCCCAACCTTTCTTTTCAGAATCCACGACTTAGCATTCGCACAATTTGAGAGCTAATCTATTAACATCGTGGATAAAAAACTGGAGAGGTCATTTCCGGATTGTGACGGACTCTGGTCTCTATTTGATTCAGCTCTCTCAGTAGGGGTTGCTGCTTAGAAAACAGTTTTCGCTTCAAATTTCATGGTTTCTTAAAAATATCTAAATAAATAGTTGCTAATTGAAAATCTTATTGTATGATAAACTCTATAAAAACATAAAAACGGTTGCCCTAAATTATATAATATTGTTATTATTTCAGCGAGTTTTCTACAGCTTACGCTGTTTCTCGCAAGCAATGCTCCGAGATTTTCTCCTGTCATGGACGTCTTCTAGCATGGACTCTGCATGGCTTCTCCTATACCTTGTGCCCACGTACTTCGGGGTTGTCCTCTTCATTGTCTTCCTGCAGGAGTCCATTCCCATACTTTTCCTTTTTTTTAATTTTATTTAAATTATTTAAATTAGATAATAAAGGTTATAGCACGAAAATTATATTCTAAAATTTAGAAAAGCATAATTGTCACTATAATACGAGGAAGTTGTGAAATATTTAGAAACAAATGGATCACACCACACTGTACGTACAATTTTTCTTATCTAAATAATTTTTTCCAACAGTTAAGCCTGAAGCTTTAGAAAAATTTAAGGAAAGTTATGCAATTTTTTACTGCCGCAAATGATGGATAATGAACTCGAACTTTGTAATATAAATCTATCATTATAATTATATATTATTATACTATACCAAATTATGTAAATTAAATAAGTGCAATGCGAAACTTAATAGTTTTGAACCCACAACACTTATAATTATGATTTTAGTAAAGGAAATACCGGGGCAAGTTGATACAGTTAAGTTTTTTAATTTCTTACACCTTACCACTCTGAACGGTAGCTAACTTATTATTGCTGTTATAAATTTAACATTCATACATTAAAAATGAATATCATATAAAATTTAAAATTTAATGATGAGTGAGAAATTGAAAGACCCTATTTAATGTATAACTCTCTTTACTAAAGTGATTAGTGTCAAATCATTTTTAAATAATTAATTAATAGGTTTTACTTTTTGGTAACTACAGAAGGTGTAGGAAAAATATGTAAAAACCTGCTTGAATGATTTTTTTTTTTTTTCGATTTAGACGTTATTCCAAGTTGCTGAGGCAGATGGGTCGCAGTAACGTTTCGTAGAGTAGCAGTTTGTTCTTGTCGATAATAATTGTTTGTTCTTTCATCAATGTATAATTTTTCGCATTGATTTGTACTTACCTGATTTGGTGCTTTTATCATTTTTTAATAGCTGAGCTTTCCTCATCTCACACTTCTTGGTTTCCACTTGAAGCATCAAGTGGCATTGTTGATTGTTGACGTTCAGGTTGATTTGGGTAGCTGCTATAATGTTTGGTTTCCATCCAAGCCTGCTGCCATTATTGTTGGTGGCCTTCGGGTCAATTAATTATAGTATAGTAAAATGTAATTAAATTATAAAATACGTAACTGATAAATCTTTTTCCTATATTTTCTCCAGTTTATAATAAATCACCATTTTCTTCCTACTGAGTGTATTATTTAAATCTGTTTGAGCTCTTAATTTTACAACTGTTGATACAAGGTCCTTTGGATGTAAAATGACAAAACAATTTGCTGGAATTCGAGAGATTGTTTTGTGAAGTAGTTAGCTATCTGCTTAAACTATCGATTGATCTGTCATATCAATTCATATTAACACCAAAAACTACAAACCAAATGGTTCTTTTGCAATGCAAGTCACACTGATTCGCCCATTGATGATGTAGTATGGATGCAAAGTATGTGGTAATGCCTCCCCAGTATCTTTAAACTAACTCCAGGTATTATACAAAACAATGTTTTGAGAATAATAGCAAATGCCCCGTAGTTCATACAAAACGTACATATACACGAAGAGCTAAGTATGCCAACTTATGAGAAAAGGCTTATAACTTTAAAATTGGTCAAAATGACATTGATCACAATCAATGACATGACACAATCACAATCGCCTAAAACGAAAAATGCCAAAAGATATCATAAGATAAGCCACCATTTTATGAAATTATTTTATAAGAAATGTTATTTTGTTTCCATTATTAAATGCAAATATTTTTGAAAAATATTATTGCATTTCAGGTCAAGTAGACCCAAACAGAACAACAGGGTTAACGTTATGTACACCCAGTATATAGTCGCTTACATACTTAATCGTACTATGTGAGGTAATAGAGCTTTTTTACAACAGTGGATGGCGACTCATTAATCAATTATATATTTATTAAATAATTGTGACAATGCAAAAATACTGTAAATTTTATTTATCAATTAATCTGCGAAACAAGCAAATTACTGCATGTTGACTACCTACTCATGGTAATTAAACCATTCCTTTCACTCCAAAAGTAAACCACATCACTACTTTACCAGTACACGGGGTACTTACCAGTAGTACTTCTATAATCGCCGCCTTCTCTGAATTGCATCCTTTCAGTGCTTCTTAATTACCTCTTATTGAGATGGAAGAATTGGTTCTTATCTCTATTATCTGATATGCTCTTAGATTTACCCAAAAAAGAATTATTTTTTTACCGCGTCAGCTGCTCTGAGGAAGCTGGGTACAACATTATTATCTCAATTGAGTGCCTGGCGCTTGTTTTCAACATGCAATCAAATTGCAGTGCATATTTTAGATTTGGCTTAAAATAAAAGTAATAAAAAATTGCTTATGTAATAAATAAAACTTAATAATAGGTCCATTCTGTCAGTTATATAATTTTCTATAAAACTCTGATATTAAAGCAAAGCAGTTATAAAAGATCATACACCTTGATGATTTCATATTCGGTATCGCACTTGTTATGTAATATACTTCTTACGTTCCTCTTCATTTAAATAACAATAGAATATTGTTTGCCTAGACATCACACATATCTATTAAATAAGATTTGTTATGACAATTTAGTAATTTTGAAACTGTAATATTATTAGGACATGACCTTGTCTAACTTTAGTAAAATTATTGAACAATAACATCGGATATTTATTGAAAACTAAATTGAGAGTAGGAATAAATTTCCATAAATTAAATAAATTTTCTCTTGTTTTCTTCTCGTAACTATTAACGCTCATTAAAAGTAAATAAATAAAAAATTGTGTACAATTAATATTAATAATATCACTGCGACATCTTATACCTGATTAAATTTTTATAATAACTGTGTACTTCAGCAATTTTAATAGCCAAAGAATTTGTTATGGTTCAATAAATCAACTACACCTGTCGCTATTATGCAGTTGTTACAAATTATGAAAATATTCGAATTATGCTAAACGGATTACACAAAATAGGAAATGAACTATATGAATAAAATATTTATAAGATGTTTCAGGTTAAAACAAGTTTAGCGGATATTATACTATACTTCATGTAATAACCAATACCACTGTAGGCCGTTACCTTATTTATATCTTTACTATCTTCCTATTGTCCAACAGAATTTTTGGCGAAAGTCGGTAATCTTTCGGGGAGAGTATATAAATGTTGGAGATTCTTGAAGTCGCATTAGTTAATTCGAGATATTATAATGATAACTTTAGCAATAATTTCCGTAAGTATTTTCACGATGTAACATAATCGTTATCTAATCATTACATTTTAGTATTGTGCGTTGAGCGTTACATTAGTGCAGTGCGCTGACAATAATGGGGATGGTAGTGCAACAACTTTAACCAGAGATTTTAGTAATGATGGATTAGGACCTTATAACTTTTTGTAAGCAATATTTAATTACGCTGTTAATTTCTTGCAATTTTCTTACAATTCAATAAGTGAAAGTATTTGCGTATTTACTTTTAATGGAGTGCCGTTTTTTAGATTCGAAACCAGCAATGGTATAAAGCAAACCGAACGATCAAGTGCAATTGCAACGAAAAATGTGGAAGAATTATTAATAGAAGTTGTGGGAAGTTATTCGTATCCTGGTACGGATGGTAAAATATATGAGGTTCGATATGTAGCTAATGCTACAGGATTTTATCCCTCTGGTGATCACATAAAAGTACCTCCAGTAGTTCCTTGGCCTTCCTCAAATACTTTAGATGAAGTTGACACAAACTTTGCAGATTCAGGTAGCGGTAATACAGGAGTGACGACAGGTGGTAACCAGGGTCAAGTGTCAATACTTAATACTTCTGGCGTTAACTCTGTTTCCACTATATCAACTGAAAACGAATCTAGTGTAGAAAGTGACGCTGTTTCCAATATTCAAGTTAATACATCCTCTAGTGGAAATGTAGTTACAGATGTAGTTTCGAACGTTGCCGTTGTGACAAACACATACATTCCTCCTCCAGACTCTACATATCTTCCGCCACATTTAAATAATAATAAAGTATTATTGATCGATCCAAATATTCCTAAAAATATAAACCACCATTTATTATCTACTGAAACTCAACCTCAAGACCCAGCAGCAATACATCAATTATCAATTAATGTAAATCAAATCTCCGAAAATCAAAAACGAGAAGCAAAATACGAAATAACAAATCCAGATAGTAAAATGAATCAATTTGCGAATCCATCAAATATAGTTTACTTTATTTTAAAGCCCCAAGGTTTTGCTATGCCCAGCTAATACCCATGTTGCATAATGTAATTATTAATTATCTATAGTGTGTTCAGTATTAAGATGTAATACAGGTAATTTTAAGTGTTGTTATTCATTAATAAATTAAATTTTACAAATTATCACTTGCTATATTTTTTATTGCAATAATTTATGCAATCAGTAGGATCAGTGTTTAAATTTAATAAATGGGATTATATGACAAGTCGGTTTTGGTTGACATGGACACAGGATGTCTTTATTGGTTTGTATTTTGAATTTAATTTGGTTACATAGTTGGAGATTACATGAATCATCGGTTTTATTTTTGGCAACAGATCTGCAGGTATTACTTTCACCTTTATGATTACGTGTAACGGCTATTCAAATTTTATCAATGGATTGTGAGTTGAACACATGTAGGTCAGAAGAAGATCGATTGTGGTATTTTAATTGATATTGTATTGGAAGATATTAAACACATTATTTTAATTTATATTGAGTAATACATTATAGCATCGAAAGATAAGTAATGATAGATGAATTATTGCAACACACTGGTTATGTATTTATAGGAACCTAATAATATGAGAATCTTGGAATTTGCACATAATTTAGCAGACGTAATATGGGCTGATAATTTGCATCACCAATTTGTTTAAAATGATTTTATGTTACATTATGCAATAACATAGCAATTCATTTCTGTATTATAATAATAAGAGAATAGTTTCCTGATAAAATCTGCTTGCAAGTTGACCAAAACATATTCAAGACGATAAGGTGAATAATAAATTCAAATTTTTGTTACTATTCTGTTTCATTTTTTTACTGCATTTTAAGAAATACTTCGATAATAATTCTTTCTCAAAAAATCGTTATTAAAGCCGAGATTGTGGACTCGAGCTTCAGGAAATCCGCGTCTGTTGTAATCCATCAAGATTATCTATTTCATTAACATGATTAATTTCATTAACTTCAATAAATCGATTATTCCTGCAATACTTTGGTAATTTTATTAATTATAGTCCTAAATAGTTCGAAGTAAATTTTAACCTTGCCTACTTTCTTCTGTTGTTTTATATATTAAGGAATGCTGGGTTTCAGCAGTGAATATTTAAAATTTTGGATGTCATAACTGAATTATAACTATGTCTAGTGACGGCGCCACTAGAACCGAGAATATGTGTTGACCTTAGTAAGTGGTAAGTGGTCAGAAATCAAGGCATTAAAGAAACAAACTGCCTAAGTTGTTACTCGATATTTATTTGAACTAATTCGAAGACATTCACGTATGTCGATACAAATAATGTACAACCAAGGTAGGGAATTCATTTATCAAGTTTATAATTAGCTCCACATATTAACAAAAACACAGAAATGGGTAACGTCTGCAGATCATCTCCAAATTAATGGATTTGTAGAAAGACAAAATATAACCAAAAAAAAAAGCTCCCTAAAATTCTTCTTTGCCTTATCCGCCTCATACTATTATAGACGTAAAAAGGCAGTCAGTATTTATGTTTTTAAGTGCACATCTTTATATATTATCGTGAGTGAAGATGAGCATGAAGAAGTATCGAAGACGATAATAGAATTTATAAAAACCATACATTGGGTTTTATTTCTGTTTTCCGGTGTTACAAATTATATGAACAGCGAAAGAATGTCTACAAATGCAATCTGAACAACGGATGTTGAGATGGTTTTAACTGCAGCACAGATAGGCGTTCAACAATCCTTCTTCATTCCTAAGGTTTCAAAGTTCAATGCACCTTTCCGATGAACCTGATTAGTGATTACAAAAGCCTGACGATACATTTGTGGGTAATTTTAGGAGGGTACACTCTGTGATATTAGCACCAAAATTTTTCAATTGTACTGTGCATTGTTTACCACAGTAATTTACATGCAATTGTTGGGGATCGTGAAGGCACCTCTCAAATTCTTGTTTCAATTAAAGCACGTTGCCACCTATTGCGTTTTTTGAGTTCCCCAAGCTAGCATTTTTTCCAGAATCCATGATCTATGCCTCCGCATGAATAACGAGTTAGTCTATTAACATGGTGGAAAACAAACTGGAGAGGTCCTCTCCGGATTGTAACGGACTCTGGTCTCAGGTTGGGTTAACCCTCTCATTAGGGGTTGCGATTCAGAGGGCAGTTTTTGTTGCAATATCACAATTATATCCAAGACTTCCAAACGAAGGTTTTGAAACACACTTTGCAAATAACGACGCTGATGTATTAATTGTTTAGACTGCTATCAATAAATTAATCCTACCGAAGTAAAGCAGTTGTAGTTGGCCAGGACCAGAGGTAGATCGGGTTGATTTAATTCTCTCTCCCGTTAAAAACGAAACTCTTATCGAGTGCACAATCAAATACAAACATAGCGAGGAAAAACGTTGAAATCATAAGAAAGGATTGGTATAAAGAGGCGTTAATACTTTATTACCTGGTTGTGATACTGAAGCACCAGCTTCATCTACCATAAAGCAGCTGATTGTTCGTTCTTACGAATGGGATGTGGTAAACGTTGTGGTTATGTTGAAATATACCATAATGTGCATTAATTGTCAGGGTAAAGATTGCCTCAATGAAGAAATCACAGATGAAAACTTTGACAGACTTGATGACTATGACAACTAATACTAATTTTTCAACGTTAGATTAATAATTTCTTAGAAAATTACTATTTTTTTAAATTTTGATGTTATGTTATATAAAAGAAAAAGAAAAAATTGTCCGCTCTATAATATTAGTCCATTGCAATTTTGCTGAAAAACCATCCCATCCTGAGCTATGAGAAAGGCAAGGAGCGAACTTATATTTACAATAAAAACACATTACTATCATTCTTGATTCTTGTTAAGAATTTTATTTACTATTTTTTTTGTACTGACCTATTTTTGTGGTCCGGTGCATCCAAGTGCATCAGAGGTAATCTTTTTTTATGCTTTCGGGTACCTCATACCATAGATTTAACCGAATCCGAATTTAAATCCTAATCATTCACACTCTCTAGTTTCTTGGTTTATTGTTGAAACATCTGTGTAATATTGACGATGGTTAACTGTAGTTTAACTAAACGAATTTTACCAGTTATACCAGGATAATGTAAATTGATTAAATAAGATATAATTATGTCAGATGTGATCACGTGAAAGCAAACAATTCTATTTATTTATGTCAATTCTCCCACTAAAACAAAAATATTATGTAGTTAACTTAGTCAAATGTGTTGCCTAGTTATATACTCATAAAATCATTATTTATACAAATGAATTTGAATCTTTAAAAAAAATACATGTAACCTCAAGTTACAATTAACTTCTAGCAATTACCTTTAATATGAGTCTTATATGCATGGAAACATTTTTAGGCAGTTAAAAATCTAATCGAGACAAACAAATAACAGCTTCATATGTCTTCAGTGTGAATTCAGATTAACAGGGAAATTGTAGAACTGAAAGAAAATTTCGGGAGAGATCATTTTCTCCCCCTGTCTTCCCTATAACCGATTGTTAATATGTAATTCGTTCAGATTATATAATTTTACAAAAACGTTTTCAAAAAGATTCAAGAAGAAAGAATGAAGTAAATAAATTTGTAACAATGTGAAAAACAGCAGAAAATTACTAATTTTCTTTAATTTAATTTAAAAATTTGTCTAATATTAAAGAGAGAGATATCAAAACTACATATAAATTTTTTTTTATTCATTCATTTTTATTTATTTATACCACCACCGCATCTTGATTCTATGTCATTACAATTTCTTAGTACAATAATAAATTAGTGATGATTAATAAGTAAAACCCCCAATCCAAAATAGTCGATAGGCGATTTAACATTATTGTTGTTTTTGGGTTGTTTTAAATAGCATATAAATTGTGATTTGAATTGGGGAAAAATTTAATAGAATTTTTAGAGACAGGGTTTCTTTAGGTAAATGGAAAAAAGCAATTAGATAGGGAGGCTATGAGTGAGTTTTCAAGAACATAGCCTATTGGTTGGGACACCCAGTGGCTCTAGGTAACTAGAACTGGGAAGTTATTTTTGTGTTTGTTCAAGACCCCTGAAAATAGTAAATATTAAAACGAATAAAAAGCAAAGCAAAGCAAAGCAAAGCAAAGCAAAGCAAAGCAAAGCAAAGCAAAGCAAAGCAAAGCAAAGCAAAGCAAAGCAAAGCAAAGCAAAGCAAAGCAAAGCAAAGCAAAGCAAAGCAAAGCAAAGCAAAGCAAAGCAAAGCAAAGCAAAGCAAAGCAAAGCAAAGCAAAGCAAAGCAAAGCAAAGCAAAGCAAAGCAAAGCAAAGCAAAGCAAAGCAAAGCAAAGCAAAGCAAAGCAAAGCAAAGCAAAGCAAAGCAAAGCAAAGCAAAGCAAAGCAAAGCAAAGCAAAGCAAAGCAAAGCAAAGCAAAGCAAAGCAAAGCAAAGCAAAGCAAAGCAAAGCAAAGCAAAGCAAAGCAAAGCAAAGCAAAGCAAAGCAAAGCAAAGCAAAGCAAAGCAAAGCAAAGCAAAGCAAAGCAAAGCAAAAAGCAAAAAGCAAAAAGCAATAAGCAATAATTAAAAAAACTTTTGTGGTAAAAACTAGTTAAAAATTCAATTATTTTGAAAAATTATAAAAAACGTATCCGTGTAATATTTAATATTCTATAGCAAAATGATTTGACATCGCTATTTGAAAAAAAAGGTATCTGGAATAATTCACCGAATTGTTTCGTAAAAACATAACTTGTTGCGAGACCGACATTTTTCTGTATTATTTAGTTATAATGATACTAAAAACTAATAACGTTAAAATTTAGATTTTTCTATTGTAGACCTTTTTTTTGTCGAGTATGAGGATTACATCCGTAATTTTAATATAAGAAAAAGTTTAATAAATTTAATTTCATCAGAATTAATATGTCGAGTCATAGTGCATTAGATTCATTCCAGCCACAATTCATTATTGTTTCTTGTAAATGTCATATTCTATTAAAGTTTATTTTTTAATTTAAAAAGAATTTATAGTTTAGTATATTATAATTAATTTATTTAGTTTGAAATTTGTTAATATATATCCTTCTGATTTTATACTGTTTTTGCAGAGGAGACTTCTAGAAATCTATAAATATAATGTAAATCCCAAATTTCTCATTTTTTGACCACATAACCTCCTGGTTTATTATTTTATAACCTTCAATTATTATGGTAAACCTCGCGTTTGTTTATTCTGGATGCTAAACATGTTGAGTATCTGGAGCTTCGTAATTGATTAATTTATTCACTACTTACGATTTGTATAATTTTTACAAGTTATAAGTTGGTTACATTCAGAAAACAAAGCAGAGAAAAAGATTGAATATGTAGTGATATAGATATACACATCAAGCTCTTTTATTTAAAAAACCGCTTCGAAACCAAGTCGAAACCAAAAGTGGGCAATTACAAAAAATCTACATGGCAATTAAGGCTAAAGAAATAGAGTCAAAATTAAGTTTAAAGTAGAATATGAACGTTTTACGTACCCACAAGCACTGATTTCTAATTAGATATAAAGTTCGTATTCTAGGCTTATTTTTAATTAACATAATTAGGAATTAGGGGGTGCAAAATTAGAAAGGGCAATTTGTCTCATTTTTTCAACGTTACTGGTGACGATGCAGAACGAAGTTTTTCGACCGACGTTGAAATAAATCAAAATATATCATGTTTAGAAGCAGCATGTCCAGAGGTGAAATAGTTGATGGGTAGAGAATGCAACGGACCACTACACTGGTTGTAAAGAGGCGCCGAGAGGCGCAGACATAGTTATAAAGACGTCGCCGTCGATACGTAATGTTATATTAAGAGTCACCCTGTATCGTTTTAGCATATTAACTAGAACTATTCTGCTTTTAGAAAATCAGTTGTGGTAGTAGATGGAAAATAGTAAATGTTCTGTTTTTGATATTCTGCTTTGGCTTGTTTTGTTTTGATGCCTAGTACAATAGCAAATTACTTTCTTTTTAACTAAGGTACCTGCGGGTAATAAGGCCTAGCTAAGGGAGATTTTATATAATATGAAAAATATCCAATTTAATCAACAGGTTTTAAAAAAATCATTATTTCAATACAATTTCTATAAAATATAAACGAAAAATGGTCACTTGTGCCATACATAAAGACAGAATTAAACATTTAAAAAAACGTTGCCGGTAGGCCTTATTTTACTATGGTAGGGTAATAAGGCCTACGATGTAATATATTTGGTATTTCAGATCAATAATCACATGAATGCACCATTACGACTTAAAATTTTCAATAAAAGTCTTAAATGTCTCGCCTAACAGCATTGAAAGTCATTAGTATCGTCCACTAATAAACCAACGTACCCCTCATAATACTACTGCCATTTACCTATGGGTAAATTAGTAGGCCTTAATAACCGCCGACCATGTATGTAAGAAAAAGCAAATAAAAAATATTTGAACCACGATACGATATTCAAATATTTAAGATCATCAAAGCATTATTACACCCAAGTACCTTACTTCTTTTTCGTCAATATTAAGAGTTACGAGTAACCTTATATATCATTTAAAGATAGGAGGTTTAAAAAAAAGATAATTTACTGTGCCTAAGGACTGTTCATTTTACGAAACGGACACACATTTTGCGACATAACTTTTTTCATTATCAATAGAATGGTCTAATATTTAATGAAAGTGAAGACTATACATTGTAAAATCAATTTTTTCTTTGATGATTACTATGTTCACGTGCGATAGAAATTTCGCACTTTTACGCGGACGCGTTGCACGACTTTTAGGCATTTTTTTGGTTTTTATACGTCTTAACATTGTTTCTCTTTTTAATATTTTCCACTGCACCTACACTAACTCCTGCCTTTTTTTAAATTTCCCGTACCGAGATATTCTTCCAGGACTTGAACAGCTTTAAGGCTTTCCCTTCGGCCAATCACTCACCGTCCCTTATCTATGACATGATTTTAGTTAATCATGAGCGTATTATTCTTACAAAATTTTTTAATGATTTGGAACACCACTTACTTCGAACATTTAACCATTTTTGCAAGTTTTTTAATAGAAAAGTTTTCAAAACACCACTTTTGCAGGATAAGTTTTTGAGCTTGAATGCTAATTCGTTCCATGATGTTAATTTTTGATAAAAATGAGGAACTAAAGGTGGTATGTAATAGTTAACACTTGGATTAAGCAAATGACGCATAATAGAATAAAATCGGTTGACAATTATAATTATTACAGGCGATTAACGTTGTCCGCTTAGTAAAATGAACAGTCCTTAATTAAAGAAATAATTAAATAAAAAACAAATTTTTCCAGTACTCTTCTGACCTTTCGAGAAACAACTGGGCGCACCGAGTTTAAGTACTCCATGGCGCTCAATATGTAGCTAAGCCACTGGCGCCAAATGTCACGATTCTCATGTACTCAGTAAGATATCATTTTGTTTTGCTTTATCAATTTCATGGTCTCTTCAGTCGATATCTCCTGTGGTTCGACAACTTACACCTGTATACCTTCTCCATACACAATAATTTTAATGACGACTATCCTTTATCATGAGCATCGAAAACTTGAAATCTGGCAAATTCTTCATTCAGGTGCTTGTCTGGCAAATTATTGTGGAAAACTTAATGAATGCCAGATTATTGCTTTGAAGGGGCTAATCCGCATTCAAATCAAACTTCGTGTATTTGCGTTACTTTACTACGCTGTTCTTAAATTTGACTGAATATAAACACAAACTTTTATAGATAAATCGGTCATTGCAGAAACTGAATATGTCCATCTTCTACTAGATTTGATTTAGTTGTTTGTCGAATTAATCTAACGCAGAATATTAGTGATCTATGCAGAAATAAGGTATCTCTACGCTAAGGATATATAATTTTATTCAATATTTAATAAAAAAAGAACTTCTTCTTCTTCTGCAATTTTCATATTAGGCATTTAAATTGCTGTTACGGTTCCCATCTCTTCATCAGTCTACCTAGGCTTCTCTTTCCTGCTGGTTTATACTTGTAAATCTTTGCAGGAAGCCTATCTTCAGTCATTCGTTCCAAATGTTCTTTCCACCTTGTTTTGTTTTCTTTTAGTTTGTCGTTTAAGCTGAAAATGTTTAGTTCGTTTCTAATGTCAGTATTTCTAATACGATCCATCATGCTGCAACCCTTCACTAAAAGAACTTAATTGGTTATACTGTGCCTGTACGGAACATACAAACGGCAATCATACTCGTGCAACTCAATATGTTCGTTTGAGAAAGGGAAAGTGCATCAGCAAATCTTCATTCTTGAGAATGATAATGCAGTAACTTAAACTGAAATTGCTGATATGAACCCTGACTATATGTGGTTTCAATAACACGGCGCAACATATCACACAACTTCTGAAACCATTACTACATTGAAAACAAAAATTTCAAGTCATTAATTTCACTAAATAGTGTCATCAATAATTATCAGTAAACACGCACACTTTGAATTACGGTTGAAACAACGTAACTTAGGTTGAAAGTACGTTATACGTTACTTTTTGGTTGAATATATCAACGTTGGTAGTCCGTTGATAGCAAACGATTAATTTCCAACGCTATAACGACGTAGATAAATACTAATAACTCAACCATTGGTAAAACTTTGGACGTTAGTTATACGTTACTTTATATGGTTATTGTAACGTGTTTTTTCAATTGTTAATGCAACGTTACAAATATATCTCATTGTCAACGTTGCCATATAACGTTATTTATATCGTAATTGCAACGTTGAATTAGTATGAAAAGATAACGCCTTGGTGATATTTCCGTCAAAAACTACGTATTATTTAGGTATGGAGAAAACCTGGAGAAAACCGTACATAAACACACGTCTATCCATACGTTGAAGATATCCAGTATTTAAACGTATTTTTCTATCGTAATTTTAACGTTGAATTAGTATGAAAAAACAACGCCTAGGTGATATTTCTGTCAAAAACTACGTATTATTTAGGTATGGAGAAAACCTCAAGAAAACCGTACATAAACACACGTCTATCCATACGTCGAAGATATCCAGTATTTAAACGTATTTTTCTATCGTAATCTTAACGTTGAATTAGTATGAAAAGACAACGCCTTGGTGATGTTATTTTTGTACTTGTCGATAGATGGCGCGAATGGGACATGCAACTTGTAATGTTTTTAGTAGACCTCATGATAAACCTAATGGTGTATGGTGATCACGATCGAGGCTCAATGCCACACCAAAAATTTCTCTAAAGTTATTTTTATAAAGATGAAGGAGATAAACGGCTAGCTCGGAAGTACTCCGTTGAATGCCAAATATGATACTGATGGATGACTATGAGATCTAAAACTCATTGACCCATCCACCATAGTACCCATAGGTACGTTAAATGTACCTAACGGTTTACGTAATTTAAATTTAAAATAAAAGCAAACTAAAAAGTAACCTTACATATTATGACGGGTTTTCAACGTTACGAAGTGGTTTAGTAATCACGTAGAACGCACGTTTGAATGTAACCAAAATAAAACGTTCCAACAACACGTTAAAATATACGTTAAAATAACGTTACATTTTGGCTGAGATGGTTCAATAAAGGTTAAAATCAACGTTATAAACAACGTTGGTTGCTAAGTTGAAATTTACTTTAAAGCTCGCGACATTTCTACGCAAATAATACGTTACTCCATAACGTATATTAATGTATGGTTATCGTTTATTTCTAACGTTTATTCCACGTACGTGTGTTTACTGATATGATGTGATACCAGCCATCTGGCGTAAATCAAACACGGATAGACTAGAGAGCGGGAAACCACGGTTCTCATCCTGATTGCGTCGGATGTGTGCTGTGATCTAAAAAGTCCAAAATCGATCTGTGGACTACACTCGCCAACCCGGTTGGCCGGCGAGTTATGGCTAACAACCCCCATAAAAAAATATGGTGGAGGCTTTACATCCGACTATGGATGTTATAGCTGGTTGATGTTATGATGTGATATATGAAACCATTTGAATTCTGTCTTTAGGGTTACGTTCAATGACAGGTCAATGTCAATAATAGAAAGAAGTTATCGTATTATTTATTATTCGAGATGCCCTTTAATGTTTACTAATAACTTGGAATAATGAAACTGGTATTTCTTGTATGTATCAAACCAGATTCTCTGTGCAGTTTATATTAAATATGTGTGTCAGTGGTTTGTTACAATTTTACAATAAATATTCGGTAATTATGAAAATTGTTTATCACTAATTTATTATAACCAAGAAAATTAATCGTGTCACTTTTGGTGTGGAGCATTAGAAGCTAAAATAATACTGTAATGATAATTGCAAAGACGAATTTCCCATGTAGGGCGAATTCTTACGAATAGAATTGGCCGATTCTGGAGATATGAAGTTTTGGGGATTAGAACATTCAATGGGTGATACGAATAAAGCGGGGATGCAGTTTATACCAACTCAAAATTTTTAAATAATAAAGTCATAAGATTAAAACTGAAAAGCAGATGCTTAGGATTGGTAAGCTTATCTTGGGTAACTATTTTTTATAAAATACTGGAGTAGTTGCTTCAAAACTTTGAGTATAAACTACCTGCTCCGTCTTTTTATGTTATAACAGAAGAAAATCTGGTATAAAAAATATTTAAGATAAGAGGTTTTGTCTACCTACAGCTTTGCAAAGCTAACTTATTTTCAATAAGTTTATTTTCAGCTGTGGCTAATACCGTTAAACAAATGAGGTAATCACGTTTAATGCGAATCAAGTTAATTGTATATTTATGTATTGAAGAAATTTTGAATTTACTTGTGAAGTTCAAATTGAAAATGTTGTGATTATGCAATTATCTTTCCTGTTGAACAAGGTTAATTTATCGTCACAACGGAAGTTTGCCATTCTTATTAGCAATTATTATTATCGTAGGATGAAGATATGAAAAACTATCTAAACTTGGGTTTCCGCTTAAATGCCTTAAATGAAAATTTATTCTTCCTTCTATCTGAAATTTGTATAAAAAATTGAGAGAAAAAATAACACTCATAAACTTAAAATGGTCCAACTTGTTATAATACGAGTATGATGTTATAGAATGAGAGAAAATATTAAAAGTTTTGCATCAATTTCTACAAAATTTTATTTATCATTGTAATTAAGTGCAAATATTCATATCCTACATTAGAAGCAGGGTCCAGTAATTAATTGTCAAGTATTGAAATGAAAGCATAACAGGATTAAATCTTTGGTTGCATTTTTGATGACATTGAGACCCTTTGGAGACCTTGATCTTTTCCTTGTTCAGTACGTTTACTACATTAAAATATTTCAATACACAATGTTTACTCCATATATAAAAAAATTTTGGCATTTATATACTTCTTAAAATTCTTAATGGAGATGGAGTTGGATATAAAAGTTACCTGTCACCGTATTACATCTTTAGTTATTTACCACTCACTCACCATGAAAATTGTAAGTAAAAATTATCTGCTTGTTTAAGTTTATGTCATTATCATATTTTTTTAATATCAAAATAATTAACCATCGTTAATAAATATGATAATAACCCAAGAAAAATAATAGACCAATTAACAATTTATTAAATTGTTTAATAATTATTTAAATTATTCCTGTTAGCAAGCATTTCAGTATGCAAATTATTAATTTTTTTCTTAGAAATAAAGCGACAGATCCTTGAACATTTTATATTAGAAATAAAGACGTTTCATTATTTATCTTTAATTACTAGTTATTAATGTTATTGAACCTTTATTTTAGATATTACTTGCAGTAGTCCTGATAGCCGCAGTACATGGAAGGCCTCAAGGATTAACATCATTAGCTAAGTCAGCATTGGCTAGTATTACAAAATTTGATAATATTAGGAATGAATTAGGAGAATACGTCTACAAGTAAGTGGATAAAATTATTTTATTAATTTTTAAACAACCTTGTAAAAATTTTACGCATCATTTAATCTTATGTTCAAGAATTAAATGATGCGTACTGGTACCTTCAATTACCGTGCATTTACGGTTTTTATATGGAAGTTTAACTTATTAGAACATTGAAAGGAAATTCCTTTTTTTACCGGAAATCATTCCTTAACCTTGGAAAGTTACAATGCTATTTTATATTTAAAAAATTGGGATTATAATAGTACAAAGAAATATGATTTTGGGGATTTTTCTTCAGCAAAAATTTGAAATTAAAAACAATTGTTTACAAAAATGTATGTTTTGGTTATCTTAATAACATAATACATTTAAAATATACATAAGTACATGCAAAATAAAAGTAAATTAAATAGTACAAGCAATATACCTAGTACCTACATATTAATTAAAAAAATTATATAATTATTATAAGACATAGTAAGTTAATAATTTATTTACTTATAGCTAAATATATTATCACATTTGCCCAATGTATCTTTCTGTGACGATTTGAAATTAGAGGATAATAAAAAATATTTTTTAATATTGATTATAAAACAGAAGAGAGTAAAGTTAATGTTTCTATTATAAGATAAGATTATCATAATATTTATACTATATTTATACTAATAGGTATATAAAAGGCTAATTATTTTTTATTATAATAACTATTCTGCTTAAATGGTTTATTCTATGAATATATAAATTGATCAAAGACATAAATATTTCAAAATCAGTGAAATGTCGATTATAATCGTGGGATGTGTTAATGCTCATTTAAATTTGTAATTTTATTATAATAAAGCATTTTAATTTGACATTTCCTAGCTTACCCGATCTGAAATGTCATCTAGCCCATTGATTCCTTCAAAAAATTTTTGCTGAACGTAATTTAATTAATGTAAAAAAAGTTTCGTATTGAATAATTTTAAAACTTCTCTACACACCTGGAGTTGCCACATTCCAATTTAATTAGACTTTATTCAAGTCGATAAAAAGATCTCTGTCATCAATAGAATTATGGAATCTTATTTAAATACATGCAACTGAAAGGTCACATTAAACTATATTAATTCAAAACATACTTGCTTGAAGGAAATTTTGGAGAAAAACACATTAAAAAGTATGTCAAAAATAAATTATAATAAATTGTATCATAATTATTATTATATTATCCAAGGTTAATAGGTAAAGCACTGTATATTGTCAAATTTAGATATATGTATTTGAAGTATTAAGTTTTGCACTGCATTTTATGCTAATTTGTTGGTATATTAATTGCAGCCGAAGTATTGAGTTCAGAACCTATAAAATTAATTTATTAATAAATTATTACTATTAAATTAAATTTTAGTGTGGAAACAAGTGATGGTCAAAAACGATATGAATCAAGAAGAGTTAAAAATCCTGGTACTAAAGACGAAGAAGCAATTGTAGAAGGATTTTATTCGTATCCTGGGGAAGATGGCAAGGAAGTTTTAGTTGGATATAAATCAGATAAAGATGGATATCAACCTGAAGGTGAGCACCTACCTAATTCTGCAAATGCTAGAAGAAGACCACCCCAAGTTGGTATTCCATCATCAGCCATTTCTACTTTAGCTGGAGGTGGATTAGGTCGTTAATAGAGAAACTTCAGAACTGTAAATAATAATTAATAATAAATTTACAATAAGCATAATATACTTCCTACTTTTAGATGTACATATTATACTGCAATGTAAATAAACCACTAAATTTTTAGTTTTGATTGATATAGTATACGTATAAAATTGTAAACAGTTTTTAATAATAATTATATCTATACTTTGCAGTGCGCTTAACTTGACCAACTTGGGGATTTTGGTTATATTAAGCGACTTTTCCTTTCATTTAAGTTAGATGACAGGTATTAGGTTATAGATATAAAAGTTATTGTCTTTAATAAAACGATGACACTTATTATAATTAATAGTTAAGTCTCAGTTTAATGAATCATCCAAAATTTGTTTTCTGAAAATAAACCACCCCCTTTTAGCTGATAATTTGGCTTATCACTAATACTTGTTGCTTTCAACAAACAAAATAAAATTACGTCTTCTTATTTCTATTAAGAATTTAAGAGCAAGTAGTACATAATTTTGCACAGAAATGAATTATAATATTCTATATTTCTCTTTGTTAAAAATTAATTCTTCAACCATAGTACAAACATAATGAGGATGCTCTCTTACCAGGATGAACTACTTTGGGTCATTTCTGAGATTATATAAATTGGTTTACTTTTACCAGAATAGAGAAAGCACCAAGGATAAGTTAAATTTTATATATTTTCAATTCCTTCAGAAAAAATTTAACTTGTAATAATAATTGATGTATTTCAAAAATTCATTTTTTCTTTAATTTTCAACATCACTAACATTGTTTCAACGAGAAAGTTAAAGTTGAGCGCCCTGTATTGAAAAAAATTATAATTTTTGTTAATTATGTACTACATAATTTATGTAGAATAGTTTAAATCAATTTTACGATTAAGCTTAGAAGATGTTTAAATTGGCTGCAATAAAATGGCACAAAAAATAATTAACAAATTACAAGTAAAGAGATAACTACTATTTTCTGTATTATTGACATTTCTAACAAAATAACTTGTGGTCCATTTTCTTTAATATATTTCATAGAGATCGATCAACTGCATAAAACAATCGTCTGTTTCATAATTCAAAATCTAATAATTTAAAATTGTTTTTAGGTTCTCAAGGCGAAAAAAAATCAAAAATAATTTCGTTTTTTGTAATATTTTAAGCAACACTCCAGTCCCTCTGATGACTTCATGACGCGCGATTTTATGGCCATAAATAATAATTATTTAAATATATTGCTCAAATATTATAACATTGCAGTACAATATTTTAAAATAACATACCTAATAATATTCCTGATAATATTTTAATTTTGTAAAATATTACCACTTCTTATCGTCAAAATTATTAATTAATATAAAACTAAGAGGGGTAAATTTCGGTTTACACTTAAAACTTTAATAATTAATTTTCTAAAAATTGAACTTGACCTGTCATGGGAGAATCCTTTTGTAAAGAAGTAGTTACAGAGTTTTCGCTCAAGTGTTGATTTGCACTGGCCGAAAACATAGGAAATAATAATGATGGTACCTGCTCAAAAAATAATAACAATATTATACATAAACAATAATTTAATTTATCATGATATAGAATTAAATTATTATTAATGTACATACCTGTGTATATAATCAAATTATTTCTAATACTTAGTTACGACTATTAGAAGTTAACACTAAATAGAAAATGTAATATAAATTACGTTAATTTTAATAAGAAGAAATTGCGACAAATCCTATATTAATTTCTGTCTTCTCCTGATATTTTTAAGTTAATAATAATAAAAATTATACCTAATAGTTATTTGTGTATCAAGACAATAAAGTTCAACTTTTTATCATGACGTGGATATAATTGGTGAGTCTGTACTCCAGTTAAATAGCAATGTTAGTGGTACAAGAATTGTAATTCTAAGATTATTAATTTTTTTAAACTAGCAAAATTAATAAACAAATTAAAACATTTATAGCCAGTTTCATAAAACCTTTGATCAGCGGTTAAGTTGGTGATGGTCCGTTAAGTGAACATTTAAGTTTCATAAAAGTTTGTCTGCACTAATTGGCCGTCAAATTTTGACAGAACAATTTCTACAATCAAGCGCAAATTGAATTATGAATATGTAAGATTCTTAACATTAATAAATATCTATCTGAATTGTTGACATTGATTGCAAATAGAGTTTAAAATATTACAATTTATTCATATTGTTTACTCTATATTCATTCAAAAAACATTACATTGTACCAACTATGTACAAATAATGTGACATTAAAACTTATTGGTATCAATCTATACTCGAGCCATCATTTACATTTATTGAGAAGGTAAGAAAATTTAATCTTTAAACATATAACAAGCAATTCAACAATAAATATTATGGCATTTATAAACTTCTTGAAATTCTTAATGGAGAAGGAGTTGAATATAAAAGTTAACGGTCACCGCATTACATAAATGTTATTTGCCACTTAGTCACCATGAAAATTGTAAGTAAAAATTAATTTTTTGTTTAAGTTCTTATTACCAACATAGTAGATTTTTAATGATATCGAAATAACTAACACTCGTTAATAATAATCATCGAAAAGTAATTGACCAAGTAACAACTATTAAATTGTTTCGTAACTATTTAAATTATTAGTTTCTGCAAGCACACCAAAAGGTAAGAAGATTTTCTCCGTAGAAATAAATTGGCAGTTTTTTAAACAATTAAATAATTTCATTATTTATTTTAAATTAATATTTAATAAAGTTATTGAACTTTTATTTTAGATATTACTTGCAGTACTACTCCTTATAGCTGCAGGATATGGTATGCCTCAAGGATTGATATCATTAGCTAATTCAGCATCAGCGACCATTGAAAAATTTGACAATATTAGGAATTAATTAGGAGAATATACTTACTAGTAAGTGGATAAGAATATTTTATATTTTTTTAACAATCTTGTAGCCATAATTTAATCTTAAATTTTAGAATTAGATGATAGGTAATGAGCGAGTATTTCGAGTTTTATATTAAAGTTTACCTTATAAGAAATTTAAAAGGAATTTTTTTTAACAGAAATCATTCAACTTTGGAATGTAACAATGAAATTTTATATTAAAAGAAAAGGAAAAGTACTAACAAACATGTTTTTGGCCACTTTTCTTCAACAAAAATTTGAAATTCTGAAACAATGGTTCATTAACATTTTATTGTATAACTATTACATTTATGGTGTTATTTGATAATAAAGAAGCCCGGTACCACAATTAAATATCACACACGTTATTTTCATACATATAAATGGCAAATGTTAGCCATTCTGAGTGATACTGCGATGCTCAGAGAAGGTAACGACAACTGCATAAGGGCTTTATTAATTTTTTATTCTAATTGATAAATAATCTAGAGAAATTTTGGAAAAAGGGAAAGTAAAATTTTATATTTTCGTGGTAAAGCTTATACGTGTTGAATTTTAAAGGATGACCTTGTGTCATCAAATAACATAGAATAAAGACGGGATGAAACTGACGTTTACATAGATCATGGTGCTCAAAAGGAAGATAATTTTTTATAAATATTAAATTTCAAGTAGGCAAAATAAAATTAAGAAACTTCAGGGAAATGTATTTATTAAAAAAGTAGAGGAAAACGGAACGAAGAATAAAAGTTTATTAATCATTGAAAGAGAGAAGCAGTAATGATTTAGTAGCGAAGCAGAAAAATTGTTTTGGCTTAGAATCAAAAGAAAAAATATTTTCGTATGGCATTCACGATTGAAGAGGTGAACGAAATTTAGTTCATTAGCAGGTACATCAAAGTTAAATTCGAGAAAGAATAACTGCATAACATTTGGACGTATACAGCGAAAAATTGTGAAATGTTCAACGATGTTTAGTCCGTGTGCATCGAAATAATGGAAAGGAGAGTGGAAAGGAAAGCAGAAATATTGCGTGTAGAAACGCTAAAATGAGATAGTAATAAATTATTAATATAAAATTAAATTTTAGTGTGGAAACAAGTGATGGCCAAAAACGATATGAATCAAGAAAAGTAATAAATCCTGATACTAAAGACGAAGAAGCAGTTGTGGAGGGATATTATTCGTATCCTGGAGAAGATGGTAAGCAAATTTTAGTCGATTATAAATCAGATAAAGATGGATATCAAGCTGAAGGTAAGCACCTTCCAAATTCTGCAAATGCTAAAAGCAGACCACCCGTAATGCGTATTCCATTGTCAGCAATTACTAGTTTAGTTGGAAGTGGATTAATTACTAGTTTAGTTGGTGGTGGATTGGGTCGTTAATAAAAAAACTACAAAACTGTAAATAATTAATATCAAATTTACAATAAGCATGAAAATTATATTAAATGGAAATTTGGAGTAGGTTTAAAAGGTGCAGTTTTTGAAGGAAGATAATAGTTACTATTATAGTTAACACTTAAGTCTTAATTTATTAATTATATAAGAGATCATCCAAAATAACTTCTGCTTAAAGGAACTCATCCCACTTTTAGTAAAAAATTTGCTTTGCACTATTTTGTTACTTTCATAACAAAATTACCTCAGTATAAGAATTACGAAAATTGAAGTCTGTAAAAAAATTATTTAACCAGGACTTCTAAAATAGCAGTTCCTACATGATTTTGTATAAAATTTAATTATATTTTCTTATTTAATTTAATAATTTTTAATAATATAATTTTGTTTTAGTAATATGTTTTATTTTAACCCTTATGTTCCCGGATCGAAGTACCTGATAGCTACTTTACTGTCTTTTCTCTTGAGTATCTCAGCTTAGTTTTCACAGTGACTTGGTATTTTGTCATATCTTATAAAAAATATTTCTAAACGTATTAAAAGCCATTTTGGAAGCTATTACATTTTTAGAAATAAAATTCCTAAATTTTAATGACCAGAACAACTGATTTCTGTAGATAAACAATTCTAAAAGGACCTACATGGAAGTACGTAAAGGGATAATATTGATTTAAGAAACGAATTTGTATCTACTTATGATTACCTACTCATGACAATTAATTTTAGAAGTAAATTTCGTACAATACAGGATTTTTCAGATAACCAAAAATGCCAAAGCAATGTGAACATGGTATCAGTACATACTCGTGCAGTTTGTTATAGTTCACCATGTTCAAGAAATTGCATATAATATTCGTTATCAACCTTTTTCCGTCTACTGCTGGACATTAGCCTCTCCATATTATGGAGGTTTGGTTTGGCCATAACTCACCACGCTGGCCAGAGACGGGTTGGTGAGTAGTCCGCAGATCGATTTTGGACTGTAGTTTTACATCCGGTAGCAGCTTGCTAGGCTAGCATTCAGATGTGCCTGTAGTCCTGTTTTTTTGTTAACGGTGGCAATTTGTCAACTCAGGGGGACCGCCGGCTTAACGTACCCTCCGAAGCACGGAGACTTGGTCATAAGAAAGTTTGACTCTCCCCGGGTTAGAACCCGGTACCTCGCATTCACATCCAACTGTGTTAGCTGCAAGGCAATGGCCGAGCTAAGAAATTCTGTGAAGTCCGCGATTTGAACCCAGAATTTCCGCTCTGTAACTCAACCAGCAATCACATCACTACACACATCACTGTGGTGAAAAGTTGTAGTAAAAAGAGTAGCAAAAGAGGAGTAATCCACCTGGTGCAATTACAGGAATATTTGCTACAGTTTGATTACTTTCCTTTGAGCTACGGTCAATGACAAGTCTGTGTCAATAATTGAAAGAGATTATCGTATTTTATTCGAGGAGCACATCAAGGTTGCAAATAATTTTTTGTGATAAAACTGGTATTTCCTGTATATAGACCAAACCAGATTTTCTGTGCAGTCTATATCACAATGTCTGTCGTATATCGTTATAATTTAACAATCGTTTTACAAAAAATATTCGATGATTATAAAACTAAAAATTATTAGATGTAAAGTCGTTTTGGAATCAGAATATGCGTTCTATCGGAAACAGGTATACAGTTGTTTATCTTCAAAATTTGTAAGTACATACCCCGAATTAAACTAAACAAAAATCAAAATGAGATGATTAATCGTCTCTTATCATAAGAATATCGAATATTTATAATAAAATACTTTAATAACTTGTAGTATTTACTTGGAATTGTTCAAATTATATGAATGGAAGATTCAAAGAAGAATGTAAGGTGTTGGCATAAGATAAAATAATCAAAATGGAAAACATTTAAAACGCGATATCATATTTTCCTTTTTTTTGGGGGGGGGGGACTCTTTGGAGACCTTGATCATTTCCATGTTCTGCATGTTTATTACATTAAAATATTACAAGAAGTACGCCATGCCATTTTGGTTTCATATAAAAATAGTTTGAAATTTTTATAAACTTCTTGAAATACTTAATGGAGATGGAGATGAATATAAAAGTTACCTGCCACCGTATAACGTCTTTGGTTATTTGCCACTCACTCACCATGAAAATTGTAAGTAACAATTACATGCTTGTTTAAGTTTTTGTCATTAAAACATTTTTTTAATGATATCAAAGTAATTAACCCTCGCTAATAAAAAAATAATTGACTAAAAAACAATAATTATTATTAAAATGCTTCGTAATTATTTAAATTATTAAACTTAGCAAGCATTTCGGTACACTATAAATTGACAGATCCTTGAACATTTTATATTCAAAATAAAGACGCTTCATTATTTGTTTTTAATTGCCAGTTATTAATGCTATTAAATCTTCATTTTAGATATTACTTGTAGTGGTCCTGATAGCCGCCGTACATGGTAGACCTCAAGGATTAACATCATCTCATTCAGCATTGGCTAGCATTACAAAATTTGACAATTTTAGGAATGAATTAGGAGACTACACCTACAAGTAAGTGAATAACATTATTTTATTATTTTTTAAACAAATTTTTTATCACATTCAAAAGAAGTTTTTTTAACAAAAATTATTTCTTATCCTAGGAAAACAACGCTAGAATTTTATATTTAAAAATGGTTCATTCTAAAAATATATGAATTCATCAAAGACTGAAATATTATTTCAATCAGCAGAATGTCAATTATAATCGTGGAATGTCTAAACGCTCATTTAACCTTTTAATTTTATTAAAATAAAACATTTTAATTCTTTAACAAATTTTAAAGGTCAACTTGCCTATATTTCTTCACAAAATTTTTGCTGAACGTAAATGTATAAAAGCCGATAAAAGCTTTGATGTTTGGTAAAACCTGGAATTGCCACATTCCAACTTTATTAAAATCGATCAAAAAACTCTTAATTATCAGTAGAATCTTAAAATATTACTTGCAACTGAAAGGTCACATCAAGCAATACTTGTCTGCGCCATCAAATCGTTCTGAAGGAAACTTAAAGAAAAAACACATTATAAATGTGTCAAAAATAAATTATAATAATTTGTATCATAATCAATTACTATAATCCAACATTAATAGATCAAACACTTTCTAACACTAATATACCCGAATGACTCGAATATGAAATTTTCAGTTTTTCATTGCAAATTGGATTTATAAATTAATTATGGCAGAATTAATAAGTGCACAGCCTCTAAAAGTAATTTATATTAAATTATATTTTAGTGTGGAAACGAGCGATGGTCAAAAACGATCTGAATCAAGAATAGTGATAAATCCTGGTACTAAAGACGAAGAAGCAGTTGTAGAAGGATTTTATTCGTATCCTGGCGAAGATGGCAAGGAAGTTTTAGTTCGATATAAATCAGATAAAGATGGATATCAAGCTGAAGGTGAGCACCTACCTAATTCTGCAAATGCTAGAAGAAAACCACCTAAAGTTGATATTCCATCATCGCCTCCAGTTCTTATAGCTGGAAGTGGATTGATTGCTACTTTAGCTGGAGGTGGATTGGGTCGTTAACAGAGAAACTACAAAACTGTAATTAATAATTAACAGTATAAAAGAAGACACTAATTATATAGTTAATACTAAAGCCTTATTTATTAGTTTTATAAGAAAACATCCATAATAGTTTCTTCCTAAAGGAACTCGCCCCTCTTTTAGCTGAAAATTTGTTTTACACTATTTGTTGTTTCCATTGCAAAATTACTGTAATTTAAATTCTGTAAAAAATGTGTTTAACAATTACTTCTCAAACGGTAGCTCAAAATTTTATGTGGAATTTAATATTATATTGTTAATTAATTTAATAATTGATAGTTCCATATATTTTTATTTTAAGTAATTCGTCAGTCCTGGATACAGTGGTTGCTCTGTTGCCACGATGAGATATTTTAAAAATTGACAAACATTGAGAAAACACCAGGGATAAGTTATATTTGTTTTTTTTTCAATTAGGTACTTCAGAAAAAATTTAACTTGTATTTGATGTAATTAAAAAATTAATATTTTCTTTAATTTGTAATTTCGCAAAGTCGTTACAGTGAGAAAGTTAAAGTTGAGCACCCTGGAAATAGTTATACTAATCATAAATTAGAAATGATAAAACTAGATCAAATAAAGTTTTTATTTTACACACTAAATGGATGATAAAAGTTTTTTTTTATAATGGAATATTTACATTAAAAATTAAAATTTCTTTTAAATAAATAAAAGGAACACATTTCAAATAATATTACTAAGCTTTTGGTAAATGACTTCCTACTGCTCTATAACCATTTTCATCTGCAATATAGTTAACAGTATAAGTTTCACCATCATCTCCTATGTAACTGTACGACCCTTTTACTACGTAGCTTGGATTTTTTGATCCAGCATTTTTAAATTCTGCTTGTTCTTCTCTTGACGTTCCATCACTTGTTTGGTAACTAAAACATAGTTTTGGTTAAAGTTATGCACATATCCGAGTAAAGTAAGAACTTTATTCTGACATCCTTAAATGTTAATGATCTAAAGGGTCCAAAAGTTGATCTGTGGACTATGGGGAAGCGTAATAACCACCCCACCAACATTTAAGGATCACGACGCTTCTGTTAAGAAGCATAACGACTGTATGATGATGCACATATAATATAGATTAAATTCATTTAAAATATTAAGCTTAGAAAAAGTTTGGGTAACCATCAACCGGGTAGACCTCCAAAGAGATGGAGAGACAGCTGGCAGTCCATCTCCCAAGAAGAACATAATGCGGTTTGTAACAGATCATCAGATCTTTAAGAAGAAGAAGAAGAAGAAAAAGTTTAAGAACAATTTTGGTTGTTTAAAATACTCTATAGTTAAAATTTTTTCCGAGTAGCTTCAGATAGTGTAAATTGGGTTGCATAACTTTATTGCTATAATTTAGTCTTACTTTACTGTCAATTTTGCAAAAATTACATGATTTTATTGTAATTTCCAATATAAAATATGTGGTGCATTTTATATTATTATTTATTTGCAGTCATAGAGGGTGAAATTTCAGCTTTAATTCTTAGTTTTCTTTTTAATAAGGTTCTCGTGAATTTGGGGACTTTCTTAAAAAGAGAAATAAAAATTAAAGCTGAAATTTCACCTTCTATGATTACAAATAACTGCAAATGTATTACTCGATTTATAACATTTTGTCTTCACACCACAGAAATGTATTTCATTATTATTGCATTACAGAATATTATGTATACAGATATTTGCATAGCAATTCCTCCCACGGATAAAATTTAATTCATGGGGATTTAACCCAGGGCATTAATTACCTTGGAAGAAGTTAAAATTTAATATTCAAATATATGCATGTGATTTTGCTACTGCGTCATAATTTTTTTTATAAAAAATTTGTATAAAAATCAAAATATTTAACATATAATACCTACAGGAAATTCCTAAAAAACTTTTGTATACTATAAAAAGTACCAACAAAGATATCTAAAACCATCTTTTTCATAAAAAAACTAAGCTCTTAATGTGAAAAATTTCTATAAAGTTAAAATTAGTTGTCGACTAGAGAGAATTTCTTACTTATCCCAGAAAAATAATATAAGGCAAAACAAACTTTCTACTGACATTTAAAACAATATATGGAAACTTAGTAATTATTATTGTACTACTTCTATCTTTGAAGTACTACTATATTAAAATTTAAAATTTTAAAATTCTAACTATAATAATGGATATTCTAATCAAGCCCATACAAAATTCTTTTTATGAAAACGTTCAACTATCAAATTTATGAATGAGCAGTTTTCCTATTAATATTTACTCGTATTTTTTTAAAATTATCCAATTGTTAAGTAATATTATTTTATTCGTTTTCTTTATTCGAGGACTAATTTTAAGTCGCACCAATTTAAAATGTAGTTCCAAGTTTCGTAAACGTAATAATTTCAAAAATTACAAAAAGAAAACTTATGTTCTCGTTACTAGCTAATTAAATTCTTCAGACCAAGTTTTAATTTAATTTTGGTGTTCAAGCTGTAATGACTTCGGTCACTACAAGAAGGGGTGCTAAGACGATTTTCTATCAAAATTATAGAGAAAAATTTTTGACGTTAATTTTATAGTTTTTGCTCAATCTAAATGCATAGTACCTGCAATTCTTCTTGCCAAAAGTATATTTATATTGCTTGGCATGCAATAAAAGTATATTTTTACGATAGACACCCAATTAAGAATTACTGCTTAATATTCAATTTATTATTAATTTATTTGTTAATCGAGGTCAATAGTTTGAAGCTTTAACTCCCTTAACACTGCGGACTATTCGAAGTATAAAAAAACAAACTATAACTAGCTTTTTAAATGTAATTTAGTTAATTAATTTATTTTATATTCATTACTTAAGTATTATTAAGTCATAATACCTAATCATTAAGCGTAAAATGTATAAGTAAATAGATAATTAATTAAACTCAAACGATTATTTCCTTATAATTAAAATAATTTTAATACTTACGCAAAATCATAATTTCCCACCCCAATATTATTATTCTCTAGACGTAAGATAGTAGCTGTTCGGGAGTCTCGTTGATTTTTCCTGTATTGAGGTTTACCATAAATAGCACAGACAACTACGGATAGTAAAACAAAATAAATCTAAAAAAGAAACAAGATAAAATACAAAAACCACACGTATATAGGGTGAAATAATTACACCCCCTTTACACTAACCAACTTCATCGTGATAATAATTATTTTACTTGACTCTCAATTTACATCTGATGATACTTTTCTTGTGATTTGTATATATAGAAATACTCAAGAAATTTACTTCCTGTTATTAAAACCTTTTAACTATTGTTTCGTTTAAGATATAGGTACGATTAAAGATCGACTTGATAATTATGCAAAATTTCTTACTACAATGAAGTGTTCTGTCGATTTCTTGTGAAATTTAAAAATTGGTTCACGTCCTTGTACTAAAATTTAGAATTATTGTCTCAAATAAATAATTAAATGTTTTTCAATTTCTACACTACGATATAGCAATAGGAAGCAACCCTTATTATAGTATTTGAGACTTGTTACTTATAAAATTAATATTGAAATCATATTTAATTTAAAAATGGAGATTATGTTAATTCTTTTAAAAAAATTATCTGGTGTTTCAGTTATTTATTAGGTAATTAAATCATTAGCTGATAGCAATAACCAATATTGAAAGCTTTTGAGAATAAATTAGATTCTTATGGTTAAATTAACAATTTAAATTCATAAATCGATGTAGTAAACTCAATGCTCTCCAATGTTACAAAATCAATGTTATTTAGTTCCGATGTATAAAATGGAATCGATAATCTGAACTCCTGTTTTCTGTAATCCGAACATTCTGGTAACTATCTATTCGGGTTACCAAACATAGCTCTATTTAAAAAATTATTTTAAGAGTTTCTATTTTATTAACTTGTTACCCTTTTTATTCATCACCAAATTATTATTTATATTGTGACTAATATACTAATTCAAGAGACTAATTTGAGATTTCGACTCATTGCGTATTACTTTCATGACTAGATGTAATGCAACGTGCACTTTGGGGAAATCCATTGATTCTAATTTTTGCTTAGGTAATTTAAAAAAATAGCGTAATAAAGAGATTTTATTAGAAAATAAACAAAACTAGATAACAAGAAAATGATTCAGTCAAAGTAATGGGATCACATTTATAGAGCTACATACTAATATAACGTGTTTAATGTTTACAAGTGACCATAATGGTGATGTAGTTCTTCTCCTCCTCCATAATGAGAAACTTCTTCTTGATGACCAGCATGACCAGCATGAGCGTTATGCTCTGCAATTGCTTTTAAATGTTCTATGGGTAATGGTGGAGGAGTTGGTAAATGATCGCCATGTGGACGGAAACCATGTTCATCAGCAATATAGGTGAGGTGAATTGGATGACCATGTTCATCATGATAAGATATACTTCCTTTTTGTACCAATGATCCGTGCTTTTCATCTGAATCCTTTACGTATCCACTCTCTTCGGCGTGTATTCCATTTCCACCTTGGTAACTATTAATAAAAAATGTAATATTAGAAAACCTAGCATAAAGGAAGTAAACTTCATTTGCAAGTAAAGCATAAATTTAATTACAGCATATTAAATTAGCCCAATTATTCAATCTTAAATCGTCGGGTTGTTGGTAAAAGTGACCAACTAACATAGAAATCCTATACATTTGGTCATTTTTACCAACAACCCGACGAAATATTGTCTTAATTTATATTATGAAATGTTATGATAGTATCAAATTTATAATATGTAATTATAACGCTAACTGACGCTTTCTACGACTACATAATTTATAAATTTGATTTAGATAAAATATATCATGGATATAACAGATGTTGTGAAAGTGGATCTGTAATTTTACATTTTAGCTTTAAAAGCAACAGTGTTTTCTCCTCATCGGTTTCACTGCATTCCTCCTTGTAATTATGCCGATTTGATTTAATTAAAAGTGCTAAAAACCAATTTGTTTATCCTTCCGGTGATGAAGTTGACAAATTAATATTTTGGAATAATTAAAAATTGAATTAATGCCTTCTAGAAAGGAAAATGTCCTGTTACCTTGGTTCAATAAATGTTTGTATTCCATATCTATTTTGGTTTGACAAGTTTTACTTTAATTACGTATTTCGAAGATTATATTATAAAAAATTGTTTTGCAAATAAAAGTTTCGAAAAACGAAAATACTTGGGATTTCATTATGTTTTGAAAAATTGTAAACATACCTATATGAATAACCTTCCTTGCTCTGTTTGAATTCGTGCTTTATAATAGGAATATGATGTTTTTCTTTATGCTCTATTGCTGCATAATGCTCTATTGGCTCGTAATGGTCCAATTCTTCATGGTGATCCGATAAGTCGTGATGATAATGTTGAATTTTTAAAGCACATGCCAATCCAAAAACTGATATCACCAGAGCTAGTGTTAACTAAAAGCCAAAAATGCATTAACAAAGTTCATTTACTGGACACAATTATACTTACATTGGAAACCATATTAATTCTATATTTGATCCTAACTATACAAAAGTCACTGTACAAATATAATTTTCAGGAACCGATATTCTTCTTTATATAAAGCGCAGTGTTGATTGGAGAATTTAAAATAAACATTAAATCTTACCACTACCACCAAGTATAAGAAAGTAGAAAGAAATTTCTTTTTAATACCTACAACATAATATGTGCAGTTGACATTAGAAAATTATTCTAAAGTTTCGGTTCAGCCGTTGTTTAATATTTATTTTTATGCAAAGTGAAGTGAGATATCCGCGTTGTACATAGAAAGGTATTAATTAATTTTAACTTGATTTGCTATATAAATTAAATTACTTTATTAAGGAAATTGTTTTCCTAAATTCGCATTCTTTTTTTTCTCAATCAGGAAATAAAACAAATATTTGAGTAATAGCAACTAAAAAAATAGTTATTCCATTATTTATATTATATGTGATTTTCGAGTGATTTTATATATTATGATATGAAGATTTTTATCACATTTTTTTAGAGTTCGAATTAATTGGCAAGTTCACCATTCTTATACAATACTTGGTGAACTATTATTGATGTATAAATTAGAGAAACTCCAATGAGGACTCCTGGATGCTGTTACATGCATACCAAGAGATGGAATTGGAGTCCTGAGAAGAGTTTTAAACTGCATTCATTGTTCGGCATACCATAGTTTGGATTCTACATTACAATTTGGGTCCAATAGTCGTTCAATTGGCGGTAGATAAAGTAAAGTTAGGTATGTGATTTGTCACAAAATGTTAAGCTTTTGTTTTCTCTTAATTATTTAATGATTTAAACAAAAATTGATTTTGTTATTATTTCTGATTCTAAAATAGTATTAGTACCTATTCTGGATAAAACACAATTATTACACATTTCCATAGTAATTGACATGCACAATTACGGTTTTAAGGGAAGACATAATAGATTCCGCTTATAATGGACAATAATAAACGATGTGAGTAAATTATAAGTAAGTTTATTGTAACCATAAATTAGTAATAGTGTTAACATAAACTTAGAGAATTCGTTCATTACATTATGTGGGTTTCCATTACAATAGCAACTGAAAAATAAATAATTATTGATATTATTAACACACAGAAGATGCCATTTTAAATTATAAAAAATCTGTTTTAATTCAAGGTTATTAAAATAAGTAATTTTTGTGTCGATGAATAATAAGTAGAGCGCGGATTCTAAGCATTTAGATTTACGCTTTAATAAATTATAAGCAGATGAAGTTCTTTCTTGGATCTTTAAAACAATAAAAATCAAATAGGAGGCCATTATATTGGGCTAAACTTTGATGAAACTGGATGAAGCAACATACGAACAATCCTTTTAACCGTACCTTGGCATAGGTAGATTGCAAAGACCTCTGCAAACTTGATGACTAATTAATATTTACCAAATTCTTTTTGTTACCGTTTTGTTACGGAATTACCAGAATCGTCGTAGGCAATATTAAAAAAATGTTGAGATGTTTTCTGTATCTGTAAAAATTCTAAATGATTTCAAAATGAAAACTTTGGAGGAACAAGCAGGCAGCAAGGATTTCATACACTATCATAATTTTCTAAGCGACTATATTATTATAATTATTGGTATAAAATTTCAAGATGATGATACGAATGTACCAATCAATAACTATGTATCAATTTGCTCCTATTACATCGGTTGATAAACAGGTATTAATAAACGTCATGAATAATTTGAAAAAAAATATATGATAATTAATTTTATTACATTTTAATATGGGATTTTTATTGCTACTTTTGAATTTTGTATAATGAACCTTTGAAAGGACTTATTTTGAAATTATAAATCCTAGCTCAACAAAGGCCTATCTAAGATATTATTATAGGAAAGAAATTGAAAGCGGCGTTTTATCGATAACTTGGGAAGTAATAATAATATTTGGAAAGTGAAATTTTGAGACAAATTTTTTTCGTAGTAAGGAAATTATTCTTATTGTCTTTAGGTTGAAAATTATCACTTAATACCGTAAAATTTGTCTCTTTCAATACATTATTAATTTCTTATAGTAAATTATGCTATAGGAACGCTACTGAATCGAGCCAGTACCTCGATTGCCTGTTGTATCTATACCAGAAATAGCGTGCAATATGTAACTTTCAAATTAACGGTTATCTCATATAGAATATGAATAAAAGATTTTAAAAAAAGCAAAATGTAAAAGAATGCTTTTAAATAAATTATTGATTTTAAAATAATTATAAGTAACCTAATGAAAAGACTGATCTTGAATTGGATAATTATGTTTAAGTTTCCACTTCAGTTACTTTATTATAAATAATTGCAATTATAATTTATTTTGCTTTGACAATGACAATACATAATAATTTAAAGTCTAGTCTTTAGTTCCTACTTCAGTGTTGATGCCGGAGGCTCATAAACACATCTGTACAGATATTCAATGAATTATTATAATTTTATTTTTTTGTAACATATTATTTAAAAATTACCTACCACAATTGCCCAATATTAAAACCACCAACTTGACAACCTTCTATTTGACATTGAGAGTTAAATATTTGAGGATGGGGTCAATGAGATAAAACTAAATTAATTATTTTTTTTGCAATAAGATCAACTTATATTTCTAAAATTATGGCAATAATACAATTCCTTTGCTTGCCTTTTGTGTGTATTTAAATTAAGGTATTTAAGTATTACTTATACTTCTGGGTAATATTGTAATTTCTAATCAATTAATTAAATTAGAGCATAACGTAGATTTAACATCAGGAACTACAATGTTGTACATACGATAATACGATATAATAATTGATTTTCTATGTAATTTTTAGAACTTTGAACAGTTCTTTTAAAATTACCATTACGATAATCGCATAATAGGCAACTTTAATTGCAGGATTAAAATGTCAAGAAAATTCCATTTTTGCGAAGTAATTCGACAAAAATTTACATTTTTATTAATAATAAAATGCCATGGCATCTGACTACATTGAGTAATAGCATAAAGCATAAAGTTTATGATTGTTTCTTTACAAGAAATCAGAGACTTTCTAAGCAATTGAACGATATTAAACAGGGTACCTACTAATTTGTACGGAAGTTTGCATTTTGTAACCAATTTAGTATAAAAGAGACAATAAAAATCAAATATAAATATTTCAAACATTTATTTTCATCCTATAATAATTAACATTTTTTGTAAGTTTCAACATTTTAAATAACACTTAGGAAGAAATTTAGAATTTCTTGATTTCTCTTCGTTCTTCATCTTTAGCGTGTTCGGCCAAGTAAGCCAAAGTCTTGACTAACCAAGCTGGGTAAGGTAAAGCTGTTGGGATGGCGTTTCCGGTGGGTTGGTATCCATTTTCGTTGGCGATGTATCCAGTTTCAATAACTTGTCCTTCGGGGCTTTTGTACACATAACGTCCTTGGACTTCACGGGTTTCTGGGGTCTTCATGTATCCTTTTTCTTCGACTGAGATTCCATTTGATGTTTCATAGCTGTTAAGATTATTATTTTATTATTTTGTAACGTTAAAAATAAAGTAAGTCTAACCTGTATTCGGCGGATCCATCGGGATTTACACCTTCATTTACCAATTTGACAATGACATATTGTTCTTTTTCAGCTAAAGCCACGGTGGCAAGAGCGAAGAGTGCGAAGATTGCCTAAAATAGGTAACGAGGTAATCAACTATAATACTATAAAACTATGTAATTTAAGGTAGTTTAATGAAATACTTACGAATTTCATGTTTGTAGGATTAGATTGTGTACTAATTGACTGTGAAGAAGATTTCTGAGCTATATATACTACTGATTAAGTTATCCCTACTCATATTATAATGAATGATTTTTAAATGTAAAACTATTTTAGTAATAATGTCATACAAGGTTCTGAATATGCCATTTAATTCAGATGTTACTAATTTTTTCATATTTGATAGGATATGGCTAACTATCAATATGCAGTTTAGTAATGTTAGGTACACACCCACCTTTAAAATATTTCTGGTACCAAAGTGCAATAAATATATTAATTAATGATTAAATTATTGCAACGTTTTATGACAACATAAAAATAAATTTATGCACTAAAATTTTATTAGATGTCAATACCCACTTACCATCCACATGATATGTGCGGATGGATGGTATAGCAAACTTATTGATTTTTAATTAGAAATTATAAAAATTAATTTAAAGGTTCCAAAAGAAATTCGTTAAAATTTTTTGTGGTATCGTAATGAATAATTGTATTATGTTACGTAACAGCATCTATTTTAAAGTACCTTATTATCATAAATTCTAGAAATACTTGATATGATTGGGATGATCCTTCTTTCACCGTTCAATGTCACGCTACTGGATTTTTTTTTAAATTAGGTAAAAATAATACTGAAGATTCCTGTATAGAAAACAAGTTGCAGCCAAGCAAATGTCATAATGTCGAGGTTAACCAAATAAATGTTAAATTTTATTTGAATTTTTGTTACTTATGACATAAGGCACATACAGTGCAAATAAGTACTGGGGTTCGTAATGAACTTTTAGCTTAAATCAATATTTCAACTTGTGTTTGAAAGACGTTGATATAATTAAATATTTAATCAATTTTATTGTGCTTGGAATAACTTTTAATATTTTATGTGAAGGCTGTTATGACTTAACATGCTTGCATGAATTTCTGATTGGAAGCTTTGCTTAATAATTAATATTTATTTTTCATGCTGGGATTACTGATCAGAGTATAAAGGAAGATAAATATATTGCATATTTAAGGGTGGATCTTAATATTTTCATACCATTTTAATTTTTACTTAAATTTTTAATCATAAATAACTAATGAAATTTTTCATTTTGAAGTTAACATCTTCTTAGCTGCACGGTTTCTATTTAAATTTTGGGTTCAAGCTTATCTGTGTACGTTAATATTATAATTTCGTTTAAATTAAAAATTAAATAAAAAACATTCTATTTTAATAAATAGCTAGTCTAGAAAATGTATGTATATGCGGTTTGCAGTAATAAATTATTTATTGGTTTATTCTCCATTTAATTCATTTTTATTCAATTTAAACAAAATTTTCAAATCAGGCAATAAAATGATTGTGTTACCATTTGAATAATTAAAAACCATTATTATAAAACAAGTTTTTAACACGCGGATGCTTTACCCTTTAAGTATAATTTACATTTTAAGGAAAACTTTTGTTCATTTTAAAAATTATATTGTGTATAAATTAGATGGAGTGTTAAGGTTATATGTAGATATCCTCATAAAATATATAATTTTGGAAGTATCAAAGACATAAAAATTGTTGAATATAAACTGAACATCTATATAATATTGTTAAATGAAAAACTTGCTTCACATGCTATCCGCATGTAAATTTACATTTAACTTTTAACCCAGAAGTTAAGAATTTCGACCACTGACAAGATTTAAAATAAATTTATTGATCGAATGCTTAAGAATTAATTTTGCAAATTTCATGGAGGATTCCATTCAAGGGAGGCCCCCTTTGAAATTTTCGTCATTTTATGTTATATACAGATACCAATAATACTAATTAAGTTGACCATATTTTATGCTTACGTAGGTATAACATAATATACAGAAAATAAAATATAATTATTTTTTTTTGCAATTAATTTAACATAATCTAAATTTGCCGATATAAAAGATTAAGTTTTTATAATTATTAGTCAATTTAATTCGTTGATTATCCAAAAATTATAGGAATTATTACATTATATTGTTTAATTAGTATGAATTATTAAATTAATTAAACACAAATAATTGAATATAAAAACAGAATTTGTCATTGAACATGAACATAACATTAACATGTTAACATTTTTTTAAATTCTTTGCAGTAAAAGTCAATGGACCTGTTTTGACCAGCCTTAATTCAACGACAAAAACTACATAAATTAAGTTAACTCCGAGTTAACTCATTGTTAAAATTTTTACAAGATTAACCCTTTGGGCCCCCGTACGAATTCACAAGATGGTCTTGATCTTGTCTTCACTACCCCATGCAAACAAAAACTAAACTCATACGTAGTTAATGGATTCTCTTGTAGGTATGTATATAATATAATATTGTCAAAATTAGAAATATCATCATAGATTGTGGTGGTGTCTCAGACGAAGTTTCCTCTTCCCGGCAGAATGCATACCTGCACTATTTATGCAATTTCAATAAAAAAATCTTTAAAATAAACTGAACTATAACTTAGGTGCATAATGTTTAGAGCTGAGATTTTATTTTTTACCTTAAGGGATATTGATAATGATAATGAAAATCAATTAAAGGTAAAATCCGTTTCAAAAATTTTCCTTTAATATGGGCCTAACTCGTTTTTACCTTTTTTTGTATTTTTTTGTTTATAGCACCTTTTTTAACTCCTTTTTTAAACTTTTTGTCATGGAATTTGATCATAATCCAGCTGTGTCTATAAAAAGAGCACAAGAAGTTTAAAGGTTCAATCTCAATTAGTTTATATTGCTACAAATTGTAATGTTTTGCATGAACGCATTACAAAGCTCGAAACAGTAGGACTTTCTTTAACTGAATCTTTGTCCATTTTTAATAAAGTAAAAATTCATTTGGAAACTTGTGGAGAGACAGTGAAAGACACATTTAAAAAAGTTACAAGTAGAAATCCCGGATATGAAACTTGAATGTCAATATCCAAAATCTTTTTAGGGGAAAACATCACTTTGCGTTCTTTTTCTCTCTACAAATCCATTTTAAAAGACGGAAGACACAGTTTAACTTCTGAGAATATTGAGAAAATGTTAATTTGTTATAGTAATAAAAATAATTAGGATTAATAAAAATAATGCTTTCATAGAACTTGTTTACCTGACCAAAAAATTTTTTTCTTAACGTTTAAGTGCTCTTACCGAAAGTGAACTTTCTTTAGTATCTATAGTTTTTCTTACCTAAAGCTAAACTTTTTTTTACCTAAAATCGCCTTAATAAACTTTATCTTACCTAAAATCAACATTTTAAGCACTTTTTTAGTTACCTTTTTTAAACATTTTTAGTACCTAAAATCTCAGCTCTAATAATGTTACATATTACGTTACATAATATAAACAAAGTTATAGTAGGTAAGAGTAAAATAGTAAAAAATGAAATAAACTAAAAAATTTTCAAAGACATTTTTAAAAAACATTTTTCTTGATTTGTATTCGGAAAGCTGAAAAGTTATGATTTTATATCATAAAAAAATATGTCGTCAAACTATCAAAAATGTTCGTAGGTGTAATGTTAGTTGCATAATTTTGGTATTATTGGACTGATACTCCGCATTACTGGCTTCAAGTCAAGCTTCGCAAAGCTCCCATTGAACCCTGGATAACAGAAAAAAGTCTTTCATGTTACACTCGTACAATATTGTGTTCTTGAAATTGTGTTCTTTTTAATCCCAAATTGAGCTCCTGAAAAGTCTTGGAATACACAAAGTTTTACATTAATTTTATAATTATAGATTATTATATTTCAATACTGGGACATGCATAATACGATACAAAGGCGATTATGGCAATTACGCTATGGAAGCCCAGCGAGAGGTAAACTGAGTATAAGTTGGTTGGAACAACTAATGCTGGACCTCCAGAACATGAACATAGATGATTGGACTAACAGATACAAGGACAGAAGGCTATAGAGAAGCATCGTCGAGGAAGTCAGAGGCCACCCGAAACTTTGAAGGAAAGAAACAAAAGAACAAACCAAACTTTTGTACAATGAGGACTAATCCACACAAGTAAAATGATTTGTAAATATCAGTTAGAGGTAGATATTACAAGAATTGAAATAATAATTATTTTTTAATTGAAATTTTTTAGCAAAATAATTCTCAGCTATAATGTACCAAGGGCGAATGATAGTCACGCAATAATTTTGGTTGATAATAATTTACGAAAGAAAACCTTCAGTTATTTCAGTTACTTCAAGTACTTCAGTTACTTTCTAAATGGTAAAACAAATCAATTGCAAAAAATAACACTCCAAGTGGCATACCTTAAATCCAACTTGTTCCTTTCCAATTATTGGCAATGAAACAAAAAGAATATCGTTTGGCAGGACTCCTTTCGTCTGATATCTCTTTGGAAAAGTATCCAACCAGTGCCTGATAAAATAAATAAATAAAATAGCTAAAAATAGTATAAGCACTCCTAGATTGCTAAATTTACAACAGTTTACTCCACCTCAAGCATTGAAATCGAATGAAAATTTAATTGAGATAAGAAAACCCGAATGTCACGCCACTGAATCGCTTATAGTGAATAAAATTAACAAATAATAGTTTCAAACAATAATTATTCATCAATTAGGATATCGTTGGTCAAAAATAGTGGCACACTGACGAAGTCACTTGCTGTATGAACAGTTGTCATCGCAGCAAGCAGGGATGAATTCGATTGAAGCAGAAAATCGCTACGCTCGGAGGTGAGGTGTAAGTAAATAGAAAATTGGTGATCAAACCGTATCCGGCTGTGGTAATTTCTCTTAAAGTAAATCCAACCAAATCAATGTTTACCAATGGAGTCCCGCTGGATTGCACTAGATGGCGTATTAGGCGGCTCAGAATTCTTAATCGAAATTTCCATAAGGGTGCCTATCCGATTTCGGATGTTAGCGATCCTCGTGGCTAAGCCAGGAAGACTTTACTAGGGAAATGTTAATGGGGTGGTTTCCCGTTGCCTTCCCCATAGTCCACAGATCGATTTTAGACTTTTTAGATCACAGCACATATCCGACGCAATCAGGATTAGAACCGCTCTAGTCAATTCGTGTTTGATTTACGCCAGACTGCTAGTCTATCGATTGACTATCGATCGAAACAGTCATGAACTTATTCCGCCAATCCTGGTCGTTAAAATTTGATAAGCCCATATCAAACTGTCGTATAAAGTGCGTCGTAATAAAAATGCAGAGCATAATTAGAATATGCATTCTGAATGCGACAATGCCAAGAGAATCCTTAAATATTCTTCTTAGTCGTATTTTCTTAGTATGACTAAGAAAGCTTCTTGACAGAAGCGTCGTGACCTTTTTGACAAAGGCTTTCATGGCAGATTACATCTCGGTGGTTTGCCATTGCCTTCCGAGGGAGAGACGGCCAGAATCAAGTTCTTACTTTACTCGGATTCGAACCGGGTATTTAGCGTTCATAGTCCATAAAATATAATATACAAAGTTTGATTAATTGCTATGATCACATAAAATTGTTACATTGTTTATAATAAATTAACAAACCCACAATAATTATATAAGTGAATATAAGATAAGTGAAAATATTAACTTAGGAAGATTTCCAGTGCAGCTTTGTCGTAATGTACCTCTCGAGTTTATTTGTAATTTTTTCATCTTTAATTGTGATAAATCATGCTAACCCAATTAGTCCCGAGTTCCAAATGGAAATGGACGATTTAGAAAGTATATTAGGGTGAGATATTTTAGATTCTATATTTCTTTTGTGAAGGAAAGTTCTAATAAGCAATTGTACAAGAAACTACAAATGTCAGTTATAATTATTTTTCAATTCTTTAAGATAACTAACTTAGGTAGATACCTACATAATAGAATTTGTTTATGCACTGCTTGTTAATGAATGTGTGCAAAATTCACTTGTGAAAATGTACCACCTTAAACAAAGCCAAATGGCTGGATGGCCAAGGATGCCGCTTTTCGTGTTCGTAGATGGAATTAACGGAACGGCTAGCTCATAGAGTTCAGTCAGCGTCGGAGATATTGGGTTACTCAAGATCTTAACGAGTATCGTAGGTACTTGTAAATGGTTTCTCTCTTTAGTAGGAATAACTCGAGTGGGCGCCAATAAAGATCATAGACAGTTATTTGTATTAATAACAGCTTTAATTTTTATAAAATAAAATGAAAAGTATGTACAAACATACGTCAGTAAAATAAAAAGAGTCACACTTAAACGACATGAAATAAGTACAAAAATTCTTATTCTATGCACTTTAAAATTAAGATTGAAAGTAATTTACAGATATTTACAAATTTTAACATTTTGGTTACTTAACGTTATTAAAAGTACGTTCTCTAAAGCATAGCCAAGATTCAAAACTACTAAAAAGATTTTGCAGTTCAAGTTGCAAGAATTGTTAGTTTTGAGAAATTTAACGCAGTGGCGTCCGAAATGATGAAAATCAGTTAGCAAGTAGATTTTAGAATCAACAGATGTAATATACATATATCTATAGCAAGCAACTCTCAGTTTACTTACGATTTTGATGTTTATAATTGCATGATATTTGGTTGTCCGTTTGATTGCTCATAGGTGCACCTTTGCCAATCCGTTTATCATACGGTTGATGAAAATTACTAAAACAGGAATTACATGGTTATAGACAAAATATAAATACAAATGCTGGTAACTAATAAGTCTAATGCTTTCACTACAAACTGATCATATCGTAGCAGGTTGTTAAATCTTTTCATGGACACTTGAGATGTTGGTCGTAACAGCGGCACACTCTCGAATTCTTTCAAAGGACTTATTGCGTACTGGATTGATAGGGTTGTCGATCCCATTAGCGGATTATCACCAAAAAAATGGACCATGAAATAAAATCTGTCCGTTTATCCAAAATGGCGCTAGGTAGCGTCTGGTACATCGACTTCTTTAAAAATGCAAAAACCGTTGCTTAAAAAATTGCAACACGGTTACCAATATTTGCCCTTGTGTGGGAAATCACGGTGCTCGTGATGAAATACTTTTTCACTTTGTAACACTCGTTTTGATTAAAAATTTGTGATTTTTATTATTCACCTTGAAAATTAGACGTTGTAGTACATGGTTTTTTGTATTCCTCTTTGATATGCGCTGCCCTCCGGCGCATTAAGAACTTGAGCCCTTTCATTGGTTCTTGGCGTTAAACCAGTAACCACCAAAATGTTTGTAAAAATGTTTCTTAAAACTAACTAACACTAAAAAATAAAAATGTTTCAAAAACAAAACGAAACTAATCAAAGAAATCAGACGAGAAGAGCCATGTAACAAATGGATTGTTACAAAAACAGTAAATAATGAATAATATTTTATTATTTTAAAATTTTAAATAATATGCATTATGTCATGAAATATTTTAATATTAATAAAATATATTGTTATGATTATTCTTGCTTTAAGAATTATCACCCCAAAAAGCCCCCAAAACTAACGTTTTATCGGAGTAGAGTTTTTCTCTTGCTCAAGGTCAGTGGATTCAGTAGACGAAATAAGAGGGCAATTCGTTGTAGACATAATTTATTGAGTGATAAAAAAAAAAATCAATGGTAAAAATTAAGGGATGTCAAAAGTTGTTATGACTACCACTATTTAGCCCCACTTGCGGCGCCTAACAAACAATTAAGAGAGACGAAATGAAAACGCAGTAATTTATAGCAGACATCAGTTATTTAATAGAAATTAAATCATTAGTTAAAATTTGCATCAAATTACCTTAGACAATAATTTTGTCTGAAACCAATGTGTTATTTTATGTGTAATAATTAAAGCATCCAAATTACATTTAAATCCTCGATTTTAGGAACTAAATTTGGATATTTCATTATTGGTGTAATAATGTAAACAATTTATAATTATCAATTTTAATAAAGTCCTTTAATCAATCTAAAATCAACACAAATCGTTGATTCACAATTTAGATTCATTAAAAATAAAAAAAAAATCTTGTTATTTTCTACTTGACCTGGTGTACTTCCATCATACAGTTGGTAAGCACCATGTTGCCTATTCTGTCAGGAGCCATTGACGTCGTTACAGCTACTGTTGAAAACGTTCCAAATTTGGTGATTAAAGTGCTGCTTCAATCCTTTTTCTTTCGTTAACCAACTTCTAAACTGTTGGTTTAAACAATCTTCGTGTTTACTTACACTTCGGTAAGCAATCAATTAATTTATCAATCTTAACCTGTCCACCACGTGTGAACATAACCTGTAATTCGTACCGATTGTACAAATATCTGTAGTTCGCTTTTATTTCAGATATTCAATTCACAAATATCCAATTACGCACGCAATACACAACTTTCATCAAATACTCGGATTCCGTAAATTTATTTACTTCCGTTTAATTAAGTAAATTAATGCTTTGGTCTTTTTATACCAAAGAACCGCAATTGAGTTCCTTAATTGGGATTTTATCGAGAAATTTACACACTTTCTCAATCGACGTCTCCCCAAGAACTCCACGTGCACTCAGCTTGAGTTTCACCAAGGAACTCTTCTCCGCTTGGAGGTCACTTAGGAACTCCTCTCTACTTGAGCTTCACTCGGGAACTGCTGTCTTTTTCTTCCTTTTCCAAAATTTGATTTTGTGGTGGGAATCCTGTTGCTGGTAACTAAAATGGTCTTTCTAGCAGGTAACACAACGTTGTTAATTGCTCGCGCACCAAACTGATATTCACACTTTATTTGAAGGAATCTGTTGTTGTTTTTAAAATTAAAATCACTTACAGGATGTTACAAAAATTTTGTATTCCACAAATAAATTCAAAATTGTGTTTTATGTGTAATAACTCGTTACATGTGATGGTTTTTTGTTTTTGATGCAAATTCCACTTTCTTGTCAGTCACATCAACTGACTACTGAATTAAAAATTAAATAAAATCAAATTACTCTCTTATTTGCTTGCTGTCACTCTTAATTGATCAAAATACCACAACAATATTGTAATGTTATCGAATTACGGGCATTGCAAGCCAAAATAATTAGTTTGATTTCATTTAAGGGTTAAAATTTACACCCACAAAAAGTTGAACCAGATTGCACATACAGGAGCTAAATTGTCACTATTAACACACAAATACACTTTTTCTTGTTATGAACAATCTTGTGTGGGGTGTGATGATGATTTATGTGTGAGTTGTGCGACCTGAAAACAGAAATTTGTGTTAGTCGAATAATTTTGAATTGCCGCCAAAATGGATTTTTCACCTTGAACCTGTTGTCAAGTTTTGATTGGAGAAGAATGTTCCAAGTAGACGTGGTGGTAATATCCGGCCGTGGTGATAGAAGCGTCGCCGTCGCCAGCGAACATGGAGAGCGGCCAGACGTGCTATTTTTCAATGATGTATGAATTTTCCAAAATACCAGTGGAAAAGTTTGAATAATTTACCAGGGGTAAATTCAAGTGACGGGAAAACGTGTAGCGAGTGTTTTCTTTTGTAGGAGACCTGGAATTGCGAATTTGGAAAAGTCCAGAAGTTTTTCGTTAGATTTTTTTGATAAGCCGCCAGCGCCATTTTGGAAATTTGATTCCCATGCATTTGTTTGATTTTCGTATGAAGTCATTCGTTTAGATAGCATTTTATGGAGCACGTCTATTTACTCAGTCCACCTGGGAATAGCGAAGTTTAATTATTTATAGTATTGGGTTTATGGAATAAAGTTGCGCAATAAATGTAAGGTTATAGTAGTACCGAACTAGGAAGAAATAGTAGTGGGAATGCGCAGATAACAATATTTGGTTTGGGTCAGTCCATTTGATTTTCAAGGGATGTCAATTCGTAGGCGTTTTTAACCTATATTTTTAAACTATAAAAATAATGCTTTAAATTATTTGTGCAAAAGAGAAAGAGTTGATAGAAATATGTGATTCGCATTTTCGTAAAATGCCTTATCCGCCCTTACTACAAAACAGCGACGACGTGTTATACGTACATTAAAACCTGGTTAAAACTAAAAATTAGGGGTTATGTTTCCTGTCACAATTTTTATTAGCCTACAGCTTATGAAAATACGTATCTACCGGTAGAATATTCGTACATGTTTATTGTAAACTAATAAAAAATTTTGTCGCCGCCACTGCATATGATTTGTAAGAAGAATATGAAATTTACTACGGCACTGACAAGCTCCGGCTTTAAAATTGTACGCAGCGAGCTGTCATAGCGAGTTCTTCCTAATTCCAAACGCCACCACTCGTCGGTAATTTGAACTTAGTTGATGAGTAGCTGCAGCTGTCAGATCGTTTGTTTACATTGTTTGTATTATGTTTATGAATAGTGTACTATTATTTTGTGTTAAAAATAACAAATAATCAATTTGTTAATTATATATTTATGTATTGTTTAAGTTGGTAAATAGTGTTATTTAAAATTTATATTAAAAACGTTAATTTTAGATACGTAACCTAAAAGTCAAATGTTGATCTTAATATTTTTCTGTTTAAATTTATGTAGGTATTTTTCAGCAAGTCATCAATTATGAGTAATAAATATTACCTATCTTTCACACACAAACCAGGCTAAATAAATAAACATCAGTCCTGGTTGAGATTGACCCACGATGGTAAATTGCATCGCAACGTGTAAATATGTTGTTACGGTTGATGGGGAAATTTTGTTAAAAAACAAACATTATGCACAATTCTAGTTTGGAATGGCACTATTAAACTTAAATGAATGCTATTTCGTTACCTTTGCCTCTTTTGATTCATCATTTATTAATATAATAGTGAAGTTCGAAGTAGATTTTACTATGAAAATGAAATTAATTCAACGATTACAGAATAATTATTTTAATAAAATGTTACATGTGATATGGACAAATAGATAAATATTAACATTATTATCATAATGCATTTTATTTTATTAAAAATTACAGTTATTAATATGGTACATTACTCGCATAGTAAACTATCTACTGCCATTTGTTCATTCTCCGATAAAGAGTTTATAGTAGCATTCTTCCAAGTTTTCCTACTATCCACCTTCTTTTCAATGCCAAACACATTTTTTATTAATAGAAAAACCACTTTTTGCATGCGGAAATTGTTGAAAATGTAAGCTTCATTCTCTTCTATTTTTCGAGCGACAACCGTAAAATGATTTAATATGATTATGATTTATGATATAATCTGATTAGTATACACATGACTAATTCAGAGTTGTCCAAAACACAAAATTATTAAGGCACCATTACATATTTAACACAGATTTTATGAACGAAACACACAAACACCCATATAAACAACATCAACTGTACTCATCAACCACGCCATGTTGGTAGTGCCGGTGGCGCCACCAACGGTATGATCAACATGACAATCACGGTCCAGTCAGTATTATGGTCGAAGATATTTGCACAAATTGGATCCACAGATGCGGTTTCAGTAAGCGAGGATAACACCCAAGCAACACAAGCATTTATGCTTCTGCAGTTTGACAGTTTTTTTTGATGTCAGAACAGAGTTCTAAATTTGAAGTGGCGCCTCGTGAAAAGGGGCTAAATAATAAAACATTTTATTTTGCATTTAACATTGATGTTACTTGCTTAGATTCTAACATTTTTTATAACGAGAATATAAGGCAAACTAGAATAGTGAATATCACAATAAATGTGTTTTTTTTTCTATTTCTCGTTGACACAAAATTTACACAAAAAGCTTCAAAACGATGAGTGTATAGACTGCACTTCTGGTTCGATAATTTTGATTCAAGTAAATTTATTAATAAATAATTATTTTGTTGATGCATACCTCTCATTATTTCGATTTTACAGCTCCGTATTTAAAGTTAAACAACTTGATTTAAAGTTGGTTCAATAAGGAACAATAAGCTAAATTTTGATCATTTTAATTTAATATCATACATCAGTTTATGCACAATTAGAGCGACCCAATTTACTGTGAGTGTGTTTGATGTTGATAATAGAATTTCAACAATTTTCTCACAACTTAAATTTTTTTTAATGACCGAACCCAAGCCCATAAGAGATAAGAGTCAAATAACATCTTTTTTTACTCTGGTTACTCTGTTAATCAGAAAGATCTTTTGCGTTACTTCTATTAAGCATGGCGCAAGCCTTCGATGTTGACAACATTCCTGCGCAGTTTATAACACAACAAGCACTTGTTTGCGCACAGCGAAAAACGTTACAATATGTTTAAATTAAATATTTTAAATATCCAATAAATGATGGCATGAGTCATGTTCTAAATATGGATGCATTAAATACCGATATAGTAGAAGATGATCGACCTTTTTTGAAACCGAGGCTTTCAGGCTTTCAACCACATATTAAAACTGACGAATCAATTGAGGTGGCACCTTATGTGTCAAAAAATGCCATAATTACATTGCAAGGTGGTGGTCTTAATAGTCTTGAAGGTATTGACGATCATTCGAGTACAACAACTAGTAATTAATTTATGTTATTTAATGTACTTTAAATCCTATAATAATACTAACTTTTGAACATATTTTGCCAATGATACCAACCAGCAACGGACCTATGAACATGTGACTCTTATTTAACTTTTATTTGGAAATATTTATTATTTAACAACAATCGAATATAGAGACTATAATGGCATGCTACAATTTTTTTTAGAAAACCTAACAAAATCTGTTACCGATTATGTTTTCTTTTACAGAATATGTGTGTACACAGGCTACCATAAGTAGGTTAATTTATGTAATGTATAATATAATATGTAAACACACCATTCAAACTTATATTTGCATTTTGTAAAAAATTTATTGTTAAAACATTTTTAATTTCATATAATATATTTAAAACAAATAAAAATTTAATTGCTTATCTTAACTTACTTCTTTTTACTTCCGATGGCCAAATAGCTCTTTTAGAGAGTAATGCTTTTGTAGCTATATATAAATACTTCAATTTTCTTCAACGAAATGAATTGAATACACCTGAACATCTTTTTGTACGCATTTTGTTCACATAAAAATACATCTACTTTTTTTTACTAAAGTCGAATTTTTACATTCGAAACTTGGATGTAATATCTACAGTAGCAGTAGCTACAAGATCTACATCTTGATTATTATTGTAAAATTTGCAAATAGTACTTTTCATCACAAGGCTATAAAACGCCGTTTCCCATCCGCGGGAGCGATAGTAGGAGCCGAGAGCGGAGCGTAAGCGGAGCCGAGGCATCGACCGCTCCCGAGGATGTAGCGGCGTTTTACCATAGCCGAGGTGAGGAAATGCACTTTTCATCAGTTTCTCGTCCGGAGGGATGAAAAACAGTTTTCACAACAAATTTACCTTTGATTTCACCAAGTTCTGAATTTAACAATGCAAAAGCTTCTATTTCAGTCACGACCCGTCCGCCATATTGAATATTGTGACGTTTAAAGATGCGCAGTATCATACCTTATAAATTATACAAGTTTACACGGTTTTGGACCTGAGCAACCAAAAGCTGTTTATAAGGTAAACTTCGGGGCTGAATCCAAATCAGCAGCCCGGTTTTTGAAATTGGTTTTAGTTTTTGAAATATTCAATAGATTCATTATTTTACTATTTTTGACCATTAACGGCCATTTATTGAATTAAAAAGTATAAATTAGAAATGAACAGAGGTTGAACTGAGTCTTTTATACTGCTTGGGATCTGTTTTACGCATTAGGGTCCAACAGTAGTTCATCATGCCTTCGTCCCAAAATCCTTGGTATCGCCTTTCGATTTTCGCTATATATTGATGTAGCCGCTCTCCTTGCTCAAGGAATGATAAATGTAGTTACAAGATCTACATCTTGATTATTATTGTAAAATTTGCAAAAACAGTTTTCACAACAAAACCTTTGATTTCACCAAGTTCTGAATGTAAACAATGCAAAAGCTTCTATTTCAGTCACGACCCGTCCTCCATATTGAATATTTTGTAAATGTAAATTTATTATACCATGATCTGAAGCTATCCCGAGTCAATCAGCAGACAATTACAAGGATCTCAACTGGACACTTCAGATTAAATGAACACCTACACATGATGGGCTATGTATATGACCCTATATATCTCGTGGATGTAATAAAGAGCAGGAAACAGCTGAATGTACTTTGTTACTGCCTGGCGTTAACTTCAATAAGAGGATCTCTCTTGGGGGAATTTGTGCCCGTCATAGCCAGAATCGGTGACACTCTGACTCCTAAGACCCTGGAGTTCATTCTACAGCTGGATGTCTTGAGAAGTGACAGGATCTGGGTGGAGTTTAAAACTGGACGCAGTACAAAGGGCTCGATTTAGAGACCTAAGTGTGTGAGAGTTTATCTTACCGTTCACAATAAACCAACTTGCATCATTTTTAATATACCTTTTGGTCCTAAATAATTATTATTATACATTAAGTGAAAATTTTAAATTCCTTAATTCAGCCAATTTGGAGAAAATCGATGTTGACGCACGAAAATTGTAGATAATTTTACATTGAATTAACATATTATGCCGAGTGACAATGTTGGCTCGAACCTTGTAAGATAATTTTAAAATATTTTCAAATTTTAAAAATTATTAAAGTGGGTAGGCAACTTACATCATTGTTAAGAAATATGAAAGTATAACATTCGAAAAAGTACGCGATTAGGTTAGTGTTTATTATTCGAATAGAATTTGCATAAAATATTTATCTATGTGCCTATCATAATCTTATTAGCAGAAAAATTTAAATTAAATTAAAAATTGGTTTTCTTTCTTTTTTACTCGGATATAGTAAAGTTATAAAGTTATGGTAAATTACAAGTAGTTTTGTTAAACGAATAAAACACTACTAATATTTTATTTGAAAAGAGAAAATTTATTGGTGAGGGCCATTTTCAGTTTCGGTGGAGTTCAAGTAAATTTTCAGCGATTAGTATGTCTTCAAACAATTTCTAAAACCGATTCAGTAGAAAATATGAAACGTGCTGGTGTGACCACAGTGATATCCAAGTTTGTGTAGTACAAGTAATAATACAGAAAACAGCTGAAGCTTTGGCTGAATTGCGTTGGAAAAAGGTGGTTGATGCTTTGTTATCTTCAGCAAATGAAATTTCAGATGAAATTTACAGATTGAATCACTAACATAATACAACAATTGAAAATCAACAACAAATTAATAAATCAAGAGGTAATCGTTATTCAAACTTAAATTTGTTTTATCTAAATATAATGGCTAAAACCACTTCGCTAATCATAATTTAAGTCCCATAAGAATAGTAAAAATTACCATTATGTACCTATATCTTTAATATCAAACACATACAAAGCAGATGCTTTGATAAGTAATCAAAGTCCAAAACATTACAAATCACAGTCTCGTAAACACTAAAAATTTCTATGGGTATCTAAAAAAATAGGAATAGTATGGTGATTAAATGGGCGATTTTGATGTTTGGTGATCGCACATTAAGATTCAATATCAAAACTTGAACAACTTTTTATCTGCATCGTATAAAATTACAATCACCATTATTGAATATTTAAACATTGTTTAATCACAATTACATTGTAGATAATATTATGTAGATGAAGGCTACCGATAAAATTTCAGAGTACCCGGCCCAAATCGTACAGGTCGTCCATCTATACAATAAAGGCAGAATTTAGGTTGTGCTACAATATCGGCCTTTACCTTTACATCCCCAAGGAAGCTAATAGTTCCTTTAAACTTTTTCTCAATATTTTACCACTAGCATTTTTGGGTATTTCATTAATAAATTTAACTCCACCATATAATTGTTTCTGAACAGATATATTTTCTAAAATAAATTTAAATTCATGTTATATAATGCTATATTATTATCTAATATAAAAGTATAAAATTACCTGCAACAAATTTAACAATTTCTTCTTCAGTAACATCCACATTTTCTTTTTTAACAACAAATGCAAGCGGCAATTCACCAGCTCTTTCGTCTGGTATACCCGTAACTCCGCAATCCTTTACAGCTGGATGTTTTGCAATTACATTCTCAAGTTCGGCAGGAGCAACCTTAATATTTAATGGCCTAGTAACAGCATATTATATCTATTATAGAAAATAATTTAATTACCTGGAAACCTTTATATTTAATTAATTCTTTAATTCTATCAATTAAAAAGAAATTATTGTCGTGATCGTAATAACCCAAATCTCCTGTATGATAGAAACCATCGTCATCCAAACAAATTGGAGTTAGACCTTCATTGCTGACATATCCTTTCATCATAGCGTTACTTTTAAAACATAATTCACCAGTTTCTAGTGGTTTTAATGGCACACCACTATCTGGATTACAAATTTTTGAAGACATACCTGGTATAATTAATCCAACGCTACCAGTTTTATTAGATCCATACATTGGTTGTGCCGTCATCAATCCACCCAATTCAGTCATTCCATACCCTTGGCAAATTGTTAGGCATTTTATCCTAAGTTATATTTCTTTATATTAATACAAAAAATATGTTCTCTTAACACCTACTTACTTTTCCTTAAGTTCTTCTGCAACCCCTACACTTAATGGAGCTGCTCCTACTAAAATTTGCTTAATAGATGTTAAATCATATTTAACGAGCAAAGGAGTTTTAGCCAGAAATACCATAATTGGAGGTACTGCAAATAGTCTTGTAACTTTGTGATCTTGAATAATTTTCAGGTAGGTATCCGGCTTGAATTTGTTTAAAAATACAACTTTTACAGAACAAGCTAAAGATAATAATTGAATCCCTAGTCCAAATATGTGAAACAATGGAATAACCTGGAGAATTACGTCAGTAGAATTTAAACCACCACAATTTGGATCACTAAAATTAAAATATCATCATTATTAAAGATATGAAGTTCTAATAGTAAATACCCGAAGCTGCCAATATATTGTCGAATGCTTTGTTGGTTTAATAAAACACCTTTAGGACAACCGGTAGTTCCTGATGACATTAGAATAAAAGCATCATCCTTGATGTAATCGATATCTTCTGGTTCGTAGTTATTTACTGGATTTGATATTGTTAGAAGAGTTTTGTCAAGATAACTTACCTTTATCTCTTCATTAATTGGCATATTTAATAATAGTACTTCTTTAATATATTCTACCTCGTCCTTTATTTTCAGTACAAGAGGAAGAACTTCTTCGGAACAAAAAACGAGTTTTGGTTTTGAACATGACAGTGTATATTGCAATTCGCCTAAATTTTAGAGAATCAATTTAAAATGTAGTTTAATAAATTAAGGAGTTATCAATATACTTAAAGTGTATGAAGGGTTTATCGGACATACTACAATTCCAGAATATAAACAGGATAATACCGGAATACAATAATTTAATGTGTTTTTGCTAACTATTGCAACTCGATCGCCCTTTTGTAAGCTGTAATTTTTTAATATGTATGTTAACTTGACGCTGCTTTCCAAATATTTCTGAGTTGTAATGAATTCACCAGTAATGCCATCAATCTGAAGAATACAAGAACAAATCTAAAGATTGTATTAATTAGTAATATAAAATTATTTGCTGCGATCAGAAAGTTTCTTGATTAGCTGTAAAAGTAATCTTCAAACAATAATTTTTATTTATTTTTTAAAATTGGAAACTTTATAATCAATCTAATTGTTCAGTTTTTTATTTAAATCATTTAATTTTCATTAATTTAGTAAAATAAAAAAAAACTTACATTAAGTATACTGTTGCGATCTTGATTACACAAAATGTTAAATATATACTTCCCTATGGATTCTTTAGGTATATGGTCATAATCACTATTATTATCATGAAGGTAAGACATTTTTATTTTCATTAAATTCACCTATCAAGAATGGAAATAATATTAAGTTCAGTTCTAATTGATTTACTTACCTATATACGTGCGGACTATCAACTTATCTTTATGATATAACTACTATTTGAATATAAATTCTAACTTCAACTATAAATTACCTAAATCAATAAATTAATTAGTGGAGGATGTGACAAGTGATTTAAAGTATAACCTACGATTATAATAAATTATTAAACAATTAAATCTATCATTGCTGCTACCTGCTATGACCATAAGTTATAATATGACTTTTCAACTAGTGAAAATTATATTTTCGTATTAATTTCTTGTTTTGGAGAAAAGCGCAATTTACTAAAAAAATGTTTCCGAAAAAAATAGTCTTTACAAGCGGGTAACAAAATCAAATCGCTAACAAGTCTGAAATAAACTTAATAAATACCTGATACATTACGTTTGACCTTATTAAAAGTCATTAAGTACAATGGTGGTAAAATTTAATATGCGAAATATTTACTAGCTAAGTAACTTAGTGAGTTTTACAATTTTTACAGGAAGATAATAATGCAATTAATGAAATATACTTTGCTCTCACGCATTACTACAATAGCTTGAGATACTCAACGAGTCTTTGCTGTAAATATGATTGTTACTGACAAACACTTTCAATTCATTTTTAACAAAATTGTACTTAAACTTAATGACTTTTATCTCTAAACCGACGGCAACATTATGAATTATTTTAAAATGGTACAGTTTACATTTGATTTCTGGTTATTTGAGAAATGAAAGTCACCAGGTGCAGCATTTTTATAGAAACTGATACAACCTAAAATTAAAGAAAGGACAAAACAAGTGTCTAATAATGGTTTGATTCGCGGTGAAATTCAGGATGAGTTTGATAGATCCTGATGCACGCTGATTTATAATAAATTTGACATTAAAGATTAAATTAGATGATAAAATTAAAACTCCGCACCCACCAGAATCTTGCGAACTCATCCTGAAGTTAACAGCGAACCTAGCTGGATCAGAAAATTTGAGTATTCAGATATTAAATAATCCCAATCTCCGATCGTAACTATTCTTGATTTGATTTGCACGAGTAAAATGTAGATGTATTAGATTTTATTTTTATTTTATTTTTTATATAAGGACAAGTCGTTATCTTCTTAGATACAACTCCAAGGACCAGTCTGTACCTTTAAGTAGTCTAAGGTGTAACGTAAAATCGTCATTCTGTTGCTTCGCAAGCTTTTGGATTTTCACTCCATTTTAACTGTACGCTACGCCTATGGGGAAGAGCGGTGGCGTTGGACACTAGATTCGGTCATTGCTTTAGTTTTTTTAATATTCCGAGTCAAACCTTAAGTGCGCAGTCTTAGAGCACTCTACTCTATCGGAAATCTTTTGAGTGCTTCTGGATAATATAGCTAATATAAAAATGATGTTGTAAAACTTCTGATAAAACGGACAATTATCAGCTTTTTATTCGAAATTTGAAGTTCTCCATCGGAAATATTTAGGTAGGAAGCAGACCCGATATAATATCTAGTGTCTACTTACTCTTATGAGTTACAACTTACTTTTACGGACACTTAAATCGGATAGAAACGACCGACGCCTTTCAGTTAATTAAAAAAAGTAATTAAAAACTTTAATTTATAACATATTAATTCATCAACATTTTAAATATTCTTACATAGTACATCCAATTACAAATTTTATCTATACAAGTACATATTATTCAGGGACGTACCCAAGGGAGGGGAGGGGAGCCCCCCCCCAATATTTGGTCAAGTTCGCAAAATCCTCTAAACCGACAATAGGAAAAATAAACAATTCCCCCCTCAAAATAGTTGGCTGAGCACGTCCCTGATATTATTATTATTATTATCATAGCAACATAATAATTATAAAGTACATATTATAAAATATTACAAGTAAAACGTTACTTATAACTGAAGATTTTACATTAGGGAAGCTACAAGTTCCTTTAGGTTTTTCCTTAATATTTTACCACTGGCAGTTTTTGGTATTTCATCAATAAATTTAACTCCACCATGTAATTGTTTCTGAACGGATATCCTTTCTAAAATTCATTTTAAATTATATCGCAATTATCTATTAATTACAAAATAAAGAGTTACCTGCAACAAATTTAACAATTTCTTCTTCAGTTACATCTATATTTTCCTTTTTCACAATAATTGCAACAGGCAATTCACCAGCCCTTTCGTCTGGTTTACTCGTAACGACGCATTCTTGTACAGCTGGGTGTGTTCCAACTATATTCTCTAGTTCCGCAGGAGCAACCTTAAATTTAAATAGTCAATTAAATCAAAATAATTTAAATAATTTAATTACCTGGAATCCTTTATATTTAATTAATTCTTTTATTCTATCAATAATATAAAAATTGTTGTCTTGATCATAGTAACCCAAATCCCCAGTGTGGTAGAAACCATCTTCATCGAAACAATCCTGAATTAGACCTTTATTGCTGATGTACCCTTTCATCATACCAGTACTTTTGAAACACAATTCTCCCGTATCGAGTGCTTTTAGTGGCAATCCGCTATCTGGATTGCAAACTTTTGAAGATATACCTGGTGCAACTACTCCAACACTTCCAGGCTTATTAGGTCCATGTAGTAGTTGCATCGACGCCAATCCACCTAATTCAGTCATTCCATACACTTGCGAAATTGTTACCGATTGTATCCTAATAGTATTCACTTTTATTAGAGAGGTTATTTTTTTTTTCACATTATCAAACTTACTTCTCTTTAACTTCATGTGCAATTCCTGTACTTAATGGAGCTCCTCCTACTAAAATTTGCTTGATAGATGATACATCATATTTAGCGATCAAAGGAGTTTTAGCCAAAAATACCATGAGAGAAGGCACTGCAAATAATCTTGTAACTTTGTAATCTTGAATATTCTTCAAATACGCATCTGGTTTAAATTTGTTCATAAGTACAACTTTTGCAGAACAAGCAAATGAAAATAATTGAACAAAGAGTCCAAAAATATGATACAATGGAATAACCTGGAGAATTACTTCGGTTGATTTTAAATCACCTAAATTTGGATCACTACAATTATAGATATTTTTATTACCCAATTTGTGATACTCATATAATAATTTGTACCTAAAATAACCAATAATTTGTCGAATGCTTTCTTGGTTTAATAAAACACCTTTAGGACAACCAGTAGTTCCTGATGACATTAGAATATAAGCATCATCTTTGATGTAATCTATATCTTCTGGTTGATAGTGATCTATTGGATCTATTATTGTTTGGAGAGCTTTGTCAAGGAAACTTACACTGATCTCTTCATTAGTTGGCTGATATAATAACAGTACATCTTTAATAAATTCTACCTGGTCTTTTATTTTCAGTACCAAAGGAAGAACTTGTTCGGAACAAAAAACTAGTTGTGGTTTTGAATATGATAGTGCATGATGCAGTTCGCCTAAATAGTAGAAAAATTAATGAAATATATTTTAATAAATTTACAAAGAGTGATCAACATACTTAAGGTGTACAAGGGGTTTATCGGGCATATTACAATGCCAGAATATAAACTGGATAAAAACGGAATGCAATAGTTTAATGTATTTTCGCTAATAATTGCAACTCTATCGCCCTTTTTTAAGCCATAATTTTTAAATAAGAAAGTTAACTTGATGGTATCTTCCAAATATTTCTGACTTGTTATGAATTCACCAGTTGCGGAATCGACCTGAAAAGCACCAAATATTGTGTTAATTGTGAATATAAAATTGTTAATTATTGTTAGAATTGTTTTAGTTAATTGTAGAAGGCAGAAAGAAAAATTACCTTAATATTCTGTGCGAACTAAAATTTATTTTTCACGATAAGACTTGCAAAATATGGCCAATGTTAAGTAAACAGAGTTGATAATAATCGAAAAATTTTCATTTTTTATTATTGAAGCTGTTTAATATAATGTTAAATAGAATGCTGTTATGTGTAGTTAAATCAAAGCTTTTTGTTATATTTATTTAGTAAAATGAAAAACTTACATTTAATATATTTTGAGGATCTTGATTACGTAGGATGTTATACAGATACTTCCCTACAGATTCTTTAGGTATATGATCGTAATCTAAGTTATTATAATGAACGTAAGACATTGTTATTTTAATAAAATTCACCCAACTAAAGAATAAAAATACAATGTTAAGGTCAGCTCTAATAAATTTATTTATATGTGAACTTCTTATCACTTTGATATATTTAAATAAATACTTATTTTATATTTTACTTATTGATAAAAATATTGTTTGGTATAAATTTTCGAATAAGGCAAGTTCAAATTATATTAACTTTTAGCAAAATTGTCCGCTAAAAAAGCATGTTACCTCTAGCACAAAATGATCTGCTTTTAATTTTCGGAGAAGAAAGATATTATCGTCATTAAAACTTTTTTCAAAATGGTTTGACCTTCTTTTGTTTTTTTTCCTTTCCTTTTTGAAGGAATATTTTAATGTGTACGTTGTTCATTCAATTTTGTTTAATCAGTTTTGAAATTATTTTTCTCTGGATTATATAATATTATGCTTCATAAATAAACAATTTAAGGTCAATGGTTAATTTGAGACATCAATATTCTTAATAGTTTTCACTAATTGATATTATTTAATCTTGCATGATATGATTTACTAATGTTGATTATAATCTTCCTTAACGATAGACATTTGTAGGTTTCGTCGAATTACTTTGTTGGCAACAACCCATGGGGTGCCGGTGATCATTCTTAGTATTTTTGATTTTCATCTCTTCAATATTTCTATGTTGGAGTTAGTTGCTGAACCTGAACCCCACAGTTGGATGCCATAACTCCACACTGGTTTTAGTTTAATCTTGTAAATCGATAGCTTATTTTCTAGTCATTTTTTAATTCTTCGCAATAATCCAAAATGATTTATTTAACTCTTTAACCCCAGTTGTTTCGTTATAGTGAAAAAATGCTTTCACCGAGGCAAAAGTAAAGTAATAGTCAAAATGCCCATCGTCGGACTGTGGCAGTTATATGTAGGTTATTTAATCGCACTGGAGGACATGTATCTCTTGTTAACGTATAAGTCACTTGAACATATTTGGTTTTGCTAATTGTAATCTTCCACTTTTAAAACATTGTTCCATTATGCTTAGATATCCTTCTTTATGTGTCTTTATGTGCAGCAAGTATGGTAGTATCATCTGCAAAAGTTAATGTTGTAACTTGTAACATTTTCATTGGTAGGTAAATCAGCCTTATACAACAGATCAAGAATAGGGCCCAACATACGTCCTTGTGAGGCTCCAGCTTGAATTGAATAAATCTTGGCAATCTCCTCTTGGAACTTGTCACGGAAATGCCTGTCTGAAAGATATGATTTTAATACTAGGAAGATATTATCAGGTAACAATTTTTTTAATTTGTAGCAGAAGCCCCGGGTGCCAAACCTTATCAAATTCCTTACTTATATCGCGATGATGGCAGCTCGGAGCAATTATTTTTGTTTTAAAACAAGAAATTTTTGTTGCTACAAATAAATAATAAATAATTTAATTAGTGGATCTGGATGTACTGACATGTATTACACTTTATTTATATTATTTCAATGCTAAATCAACTGCGCTGTCGAGGAAATTGGTTTTATATTTGCGCGAAACTTCCATTCTAGTAATTAATTTTCTTCATTATTGTTAATCTTTTTATTAATTATTATAATGCTTTAGAAATTCACAAATATTTATGATTCGACCATTTCGTCGATATTATGTCGACTATATTGCAGAACGCAATTCAAGGCGTGTTGTGAACTTTTCAACTACTGAAATGCTATTAGAGCAACTTCATGAGTGGGGCAAAATGATAGTCAAACCCAAATGCTTACTAATTTTAGGTTCTTTACAATAATTATATTATATCCTATCAAAATATACCAAATGCAAATCTTTCGAGAAATTAACGCTTTCAGTAGAACAGAAAGACAAAATTTTAAAAAAAAATTGTATATCTATATTATATGAACACAATATTGTATTTACACTTATATTACTATGGACAATATGTAATGACTTATTAAATGAGTTGTTGATAAAAATTACAATATAATACATTTATCACGCTCTTATTTGAAATGGTGTTTTTTCTTCATCCTCTTCTGGATGTGCAGCATTATACGCGAGAGATTTTAAGATCAGGGGGGGAATTGGGGGAGGAGTAGGAATTGCATCGCTCTGAACTTGGAAACCATTTTCATTTGCTAAATATAATGCTGATATAGGTTTTCCTTCTGGCGATGTGTATTGATAGTAGCCAACAACTTCGTAACTATCGGGATGTTTCACTCTTCCTTCTTCTTTTGCAGAAATTCCATTTTCAGTCTCGAAACTTTAAAATACAATTTTAGTTATTATAATTTAATAATTGGTAAACTTACCTATGTATATAAGAACCATCGGCATATACTCCAGAATTTTCTTGCCTTAAGATGGCAATATGTGCTCCCGAAACTACCACTGCTATTAAAGGTATAAGGAAACAGCGAATCTGAAATGGTTCTTGTTATTATTAATTAAAAGTTCACTTACAGTTAGTACTAAACTTATAAATTTTAAAGTTTAGATACTCTGAACACACTTACCATCATCATGTTGACTTAGATTTGAAAACGTAGTGTTCAAGGGAGGTTCTAATATTTATACTAAATTATTACTCCCGTCTCTTTTTTGCATGTGACATCTTTAATCTTACTTCTAATAATAAAACACTATTACAATGTTTTCCTAATTTTAATGTCGAAATGTAGACTAACCTCCAAAATTGCTAATATTATAATAGAAAAATTGCTATTTAAAATTGCAAAATTAAAATTATTAATCAATAATCGATTACCTTAATTTGGTTAATGCATGTAATTAATATTGAAAAATTCGAAGCAATAAAGTTGTCAAAACTGCAATGATATTAATGACGTTATTTATTTATTTTTGATTTAAATTAGGGAGTATGCGGAAATTTCTTAGGTCAGAGCTATTAGTAGTCTTTTGTTGTGAATTTATTTTCACAATAAATTAATTAAATGTGTATCTTACTAATATACGGGTCAAATGTCACCATCGCTATAATAATTTCACTCTCACCTCATTGTTATATAATTAAGCATTAATATTGTTGTTAATTTATTACCATAAATTAATTTTATAGAGTTGAAATTTTCTTGACTATTTTATTCATTTATTAATACTAAAATAAAATCATACTATGCAATTAGCATTTTTATCAAATAAGGTTTATATTCTTTCTTATGTAATTAATTTTGCTTATTTATATTAACGTCTATAATCTCTAATTATGCAAAAATACCACATTAATGATTGTCCACTTAGGAAATTTTTCTTTTTCCAATTTACGTTATGTGCAATATACTTATAACAATTTATTACAAAAAAAATTATTTTATAGTATGAGTTTAAATTATGTGCTAGAAATTAACATAAATATGTAAATATAATAAATATTTAGCTTTTAAACAAAAGCGCCAAGACCGCCCGCTAACATTACAAATTTGATGGTATAGCAGAGCATTTTGTTATAAATTAACAGATAACTGATGTAAACATTTAACGATTAAATGAGACATCTTAACCAGATAACCTTTTACGTTATCTTTGCAGCATAAAAAAATATATCAAAACTAAATCGTTTAGTCGTTTACATAATTATTATACTAAATTTTGCAGCATTATGTCAATAGTAGTACACCCAATAAACTATTCGAACGGTATCGTCTGATACTATCTATTGGTTAAAGTAATGTTTTCACAGCTTAAATTTCAAATAATTTTACGTTTATCTTGTTTGCGCATTCCAGCATTTGGGAATGTTGATTATTTTCCTGCAGCTGGTATTGTACGATCGCATGGTCTACACCAGTCAACTAGTAAAGTGGTAAACTAATAGAATGACTTCAAAAATTTGCAAAATTTTCATAGAAAACATGGAATATTATACTTTTTATTAAAGAAAGGGGTTGGTACCTACAAATCCGCCCTATTCTGTATCTTCAATCTTTGAAATCAAACTTAAAACATTCTTCCATAGATTAATTTTTCATCCAAATATTAACAATTATTATTAATTTTCATGCAAGTTTTCAAAGTTTTAAAGAATATTCTACAATAGCACGTCAGTTTCAGAATCTAATATTGAATAACTAATGATTACTTCATATTTATCTCTATTTAATAATTTAATAGAATATTAATTAAAATACAAAATAATTTACTAATCTCTTAAAATTTTAATTATCAGTATGACACTCAGCTTTTCCATCTTGAGTCGTTAACAGTAATAATTGAAATTCGACAGGTCGTCAATCATTTTACGTAGAAATTCTTAAGTGTGCAGCACATTATAATATAGCGTTGTGTGTAAATTTTTGGCTACAATTTTTTGATTAATTTAGAGATATTTGGAGATCCTACGAAGAGATCCGTTCTTATTATAATTACCCGAAAAGATACAGAAGGGGTTGGCCAAGAAGAATTCGATAGGTAATTATTTTTATTAACATCATAATTCATAACACCATCGACCTACGGTTTATATTATATTACATTTCAATATCAGTGTTTTCGTCGTCTATCATCCTCCCCAGTTGCATTGCCATTGCATTATGGTACGCAAAAAGATCCTAATGACTGGAGACGCCTAAATACAATTACAATTCCAGATCACTATCCTTTACCACAGAGTCAAAATTTCAATTTACATTTACAAGGTTGCAACATATTTTCAAAAATTGACTTAATTCGAGCGTATCGTCAAATTCCGGTTACACAAGAAGACATAAATAAAACTACCATCACAACACCATTCGGAATTTTCGAATTCACCTGAATGCCTTTGGTCTTCGAAATGCAGTACAATCATTTGAAAGATTTATGAACGAAGTAGTTTTCGGTTCAGGCTTTGTATTTATTTACATCGACGAAATTTCATACACCTCAAATTATTTTTAGAACGACTAGATAAATTTGGAATAAACATCAAACCCTCAAAATCTGAATTTGGTGTTTTATCACTAAATTTTCTCAGTCATGATATTTCAAATGAAGGCATTCCTCCCTTCACAAGATAGAGTCATAATAAATTATAAATGAATTTCCAACAGCTTCATCACTGTGCCAACTCCAACGATTTATTGGTATGGTATATTACTATCATCGATTTATTCCACATTTAGCAAAATTTTTAAAACCATTTCATATTTTAACTACAGCAACAAACAATAACAAACTTAATAAAACAATGGTCTACTAAATATAACAATGCATTTTTTTTTGAGAAAATCAAAACAGCATTAAAATCAGCACCACATCCAGATGAAAATGTCTTACTCAGTCTCACAGTAGATACATCAAACAATTGCGTTAGTTTAAATTTAGAACAATTTAACAAAACCCAACAATCTTGGGAACCAATAGCATTATTTTCAAAGAAATTATCCAAAGCAGAAACAAATTATTCAACTTTTAACACCTCACACCTCATCAAAAATACAAATAAACAAAAACACACAAAAGAAATAGACATTCCAAAATTTCCAAACAAACAAATAGACCCGACATTCCTAAAATTTTACAAAGTTTTGTTTTCGAAAAACTACATAACCTTACACATCTTGGCATTCGAGCATTCCGAAAATTAATTTCATCACGTTACTTTTGACCTCATATGAATACTAACATCAACAAATAGACAAAAAGTGCATAAACTATCAACAACAAACTATTCAATTGCCAAACTCACGCTTTGAACATATCCATATGGATTTGTTTGGAACCATTTCCTCCATCAAATGGATACACTCATATCGACTCATATATTAACAATAATTATTAACCGTTTTACTCGTTGGCCTGAAGCATACCCTATCAAAAGGATTTTGGCTTTCCACAAAACCAATACATTCATCGTTTTCTAGTTCCTTTAAGAATTTAACAAAATTACTTGGTGCTCACAAGATGCACAATAATAAAGGTTCATTTCCCCTCCCCCTGCCCATTTCCATTTTTGGATACATATTTATGTCATTCGTTTTTGCATCGTTTGGGTAGGATTGTGAAAACATTTTTTTCGTTTGTGCAATCTTCGCAAATTATTTAAGAAACAAGTTTGGGGGGCTGGGGAAATGCCAGCCCCCCCCCCCCCCATTTCGATTTCTGTATAAAATTGTATACCTGAAAATATTGCTTAGGCCGACCATTACTATATTATGTAATGTGATTGCACAAACGAAAAAATGTTTGCACAAATCTACACAAACGAATGACACAAAAATTTATCCAAAAATCGAAATGGGGGGGAGGGAATGGACCTCAATAATAATTTATTATCATCTTCAAAGTAAAGGTTTTGTCTAACGACTACATCGTCAATTAAAAACATCTTTGATGGCTCGACAAAACACAAAAAATTGGAGCACCGTAGTTTCAATAATTTTACTTGAATTTCGCATAAAAATTAAACAAGACTTGAATGTTCTACAGCAGAGATGGTCTACGGAAAACCTCTACGTATTCCTGGAGAATCTTTTATTAGAAATTTATACTTTCCTAAATGTTTTGTGTGGATTTTCATGTAATCTTCATTGCATTGAATAAAGTTATCGTATCGTAGAGCAGCGGCACTGGAAGAAAAAAAGGTGGAGCTAATTTGCAGTAACGAAACTTCGTATAGACATGTGTTTATGTTAGTGTCTCAATTGTTGAAATTGGGTGTCACGCGGTCAAAAAGTATTTCATGCCCTCCAAGAAGCCATATCGCTTAGGTTTAGAATTTCTGGTCTAAACTAATATTACCAAAGTAATCTCTAACTTAAGGCACTTTGTCATCAACAATTATCATATTATTTATATAACAAATTATTTTCAAAAAAATGTACCAAATAGATACGAAGTTCATTGTTCCTACTTATACATAAATAAATTAATTTGGGCTAAGTCGAGGGCTAAGTACATTATATTTTTATTATTCTTTAGTTGGGTGAATTTCAATAAAATTAAAATGTCTTGCGTACATTATAATAACCTAGATTACGATCATGTACCTAAGGAATCCATAGGAAAGTATTTGTTTAGCATTTTGTGTAATCAAGATTTCAACAAAATAATTAGTGTAAGTTTTTTAAATTTATTTTACTAAATTTTTAGAAATATTATTTATGTTGTATCTAATTTTGTTAAAAAAATTTCAACAGAATTTAAAACAATAACATGAAAATGATTCTATTTAGAAGATTAATTTTAAGACTAAACAAAAAAAATTCTAACAAAATTTTTTGACAATTTATTTACAATTCACAAAATTTGTGTTTCTCAGGTTGATGCGGTGACAGGAGAATTCCTAACAAGCCAGAAATGTTTGGAAGATAGCGTCAAATTAACATTCATATTTAAAAGTTATGGCTTAAAAAAGGGCGATAGAGTTGCAATAGTTAGTGAAAATACAGTAAACTACTGTATTCCAATTTTATCCAGTTTATATTCTGGAATTGTAATATGCCCTATAAATCCTTTATACACTTTAAGTATGATGATCATTATTGATAAATTTATTAAATGATATCTCTACTTTTATTCAGGCGAACTGCAACATACACTGTCATATTCAAAACCACAACTTGTCTTTTGTTCCGAAGAAGTTCTTCCTCTTGTTCTGAAAATAAAAGACGAAGTAAATTATATTAAAAATGTACTGCTACTAAATAAACCAAGTAATAAGGAGATTTGTATAACTTTTCTTGACAAAGCTCTTCAAACAATATTAGATCCAGTAGATCACTACAAACCAGCAGATATTGATTACATCAAAGATGATGCTTTTATTCTAATGTCATCAGGAACTACTGGTTGTCCTAAAGGTGTCTTATTAAACCAGCAAGGCATTCGAAATTGTATTGGCTATTACAGGTACGAACCTAGATCATCCCGGGTTTCATAATGTTGAAGTTTTATTGTAGTGATCCAAACTTAGGTGATTTAAAGTCAACCGACGTTACTCTGCAAGTTATTCCATTTTTTCACTTGTTTGGACTCTCGGTTCAATTATTATCTCTTGGCTGCTCTGTGAAAATTGTAATTTTAAATAAATTTAAACCGGACGTGTTTCTGAAAAGTATTCAAGATCACAAAGTTACAAGACTCTTTGCAGTACCTCCTCTTGTAGTATTTCTAGCTAAAACACCTTTGATCACCAAATATGATATATCTTCCATTAAGCACATTCTAGTAGGAGGAGCTCCATTAGGAATAGGAGTTGTAGAAGAACTTGTAGGAAAGTAAGTTAATGTTTCAAATAAAACAGCTATTGTAATAAATAGAAAATTACTTAGGATAAAAACGATAACAGTTGGTCAAGTATATGCAATGACCGAGTTAGGTGGAATAATGACGATACAACCACTACATGGAGCTAATAAACCGGGAAGTGTTGGAGTACTAACACCAGGTATATCGTCAAAAGTATGCAATCCAGATAGCGGTGTACCATTGAAACCACTAGAAATTGGAGAATTATGTTTTAAAAGTAGCGGTATGATGAAAGGATACATCAGCAATAATGGTTTAATTAAGGATTGTTTTGATGAAGATGGTTTTTATCATACAGGAGATTTGGGTTATTACGATCCCGAAAATAATTTTTTTGTTATTGATAGAATTAAAGAATTAATTAAATATAAAGGTTTCCAAGTCAGTCAATTACCTAAAATAATTTTGCGATTATTAATCCATTTAAATTTAAGGTTGCTCCTACGGAACTAGAGAATATAATTGCAAAACACCCAGCTGTGAAAGAGTGCGGAGTTACGGGTAAACCAGATGAAAGAGCTGGTGAATTGCCGTTTGCATTTGTTGTCAAAAAAGAAAATATGGATGTAACTGAAGAAGAAATTGTTAAATTTGTTGCAGGTAATTTTATTTTTTGATAATAGATAGTTATTCATAATATTACTTGAATTTAAATTTATTGTAGCAAATATATCCGTTCAGAAACAATTATATGGTGGTGTTAAATTTATTGAAGAAGTACCGAAAACTGCTAGTGGTAAAATATTAAGGAAAAAATTAAGCGATCTTTTAGTTTCTTTCTAACTATTTAGAATAAAAATTAGAATTTTTAAATGTGTACTAAATATGTTTTACAGATTTATATTAGGTATATACGCGGATATATTGATACAATACAACAGAAAATACTTTAAACTTTTGAAAACAAGGTTTATTTTTTCCCTGTTAAGCAGCCTTCCTCAGCATCTTTGACCCCTTTCTTAGATAATTACTTCAATCTTATTTTCATTTGAAATTAGGATAGGAAGCCAAATTTGGCAAATAAGAGGAAGAGAAATGTTCAAGAAATTCTTATTGTAGATTAAAGTTCCTATTTTCAAGATAATCAAAATTATTATCTTTATTATTTGAGTATAGCCACTATACTAATTTTATGATGTTTTATAAAATATTGGGAATGGCTATGGGTGGGAAATTTTCAGCTTCCTCTTTTCGAATCTCTCCAGATCTTTTCGAATGTTACACTGAACAACCTCACAAAGTACGCATTTATTGCTATAGTAATCCAGTTAACTAACAGTAGATATAAATTTTAGATTAAAGTGCTGAATGTGAACTTAACACTTACTCTGCAGTTTCTCCCTAGAGGTGTGAAACTGTACCTGTAAAAAATTAATTATAGTATTATTACAAATAATTTTTAAAAATTTTTACAAAGCGCCGCTGTATTATTTAGTTCACTGGATGGGTCGCCCCTATGGTGTATGTCTGTAACTGCAGTAAGTCTGCTATAAAGTTGTTAAAGTTAAACAAAGTTCTCTTAATTTGATTGTAAATTTTAACGCTAACGATGAATTCACTTTTTTATTTTCAATTCACATCAATGAAACAGGTAAATTCTTATCCATTTACATGATTTTATAAAATCAACCTTAATAAAGTTAGTCTTGATACGACAAACTTTATAGAAATGTTCAATAAATTTAATTTTTAGTGAACCTGATTCCAATAGAGCAGTAAACGCAATTGAAATTGATTACCAACTTAATTTGATTGGCGAAAACCAATTTAATGGTCATATAATTTTTAATTTAAATCATCTTAGGTCTAGATGTGCTCTTTCTAGCGGCTCGCTCAGAAAGCCTTCAGGTCTCTGAATCATTCAGTTCATCAAGAACTGGACGAAAATCAACTTCACTAATTTCATTATTTTGGTTGGTAACTTGAATTATTTAAACAAAACCTGGATTCAGTTGCTTAAATTTGATGCTTTGGAACCCCAATATGTTTGATATTACAAATTAATTAAGTTTTTCATTTTTAAGTTTAAAGATCACCATTGAATTTAAAATTATGGTTTTACAAGTTTGAAAAGGATGAATATATCAATGGGACCTTCGATTCAGACCATATTCGATTTTCAACTCAATCATAATTATATAAGTAATAATTATATAAAGTACAAACATGTACCTACAAACATAGTACGACTACGTATCAATATACACTACATTAACTACGAATCCATTGATTATTTTCAAGGTAACTTTGGTTGTTTTGTAATTATTGTAATGATAGTTGTATGTTCAACTTATAACTGATAATCGAGTAATTATAGACCTTATGCGCACCACAGCCAATATACAAAATGAATGCAAATTACGAGTACATTAAGAAGTTCTAAAAGCCACCTAGATGTCGCATATCTATCATTTCATACTAATTTGGTTCAATAGAGAGTAGTGATTCTAAAACTTGATAGCATAGAAACTTGTCACATTGAAGCACTACTAGAATATAACAGTATATAACAGTATATAACAGTAACAAAGTCAGGTCCGTGATTCGAAACAATAGAAAGGAATTCTTTTTTTTACAAATAAATTTAATTCTTGTTTGAATAAAATAATATCGTCGAGAACAAATTTTTGCTGCGGCAATTTCGCATTGAAGTCGAGGGTGCATTTGAGTAATAAATCGTCCCAATGCAAGAGTGCAATGATTTGCTAAATTGCATTTAGTGACCCTCGTATGTGGGATTGTGTGACGAAATAATCAATAAAATGTGTATATATGAAGTTTTATTTACCAAGTATGTGGTGCCGCACCGTTTTGAGACCGCAGGTATCGTCATTTTTTCCTAGTACACACCCACCTGTTGTCTTCACCAAATTGTTCTAAATTAACCAGGTGTTACATTCTGTATCCGTCTTAATCGTCCATGAATTGTTGATAATAAATTGTGGATTCCCACCATAAAAAGAACGTCAGCTAACCTCAAAATTTGTTCACTTCAAATTTAATCAATGTCCATAAATCCGGCGCTACTCGACTCGCCCGTTGTTTGATTAATCCAAATCAAGCCATTTACCAAATGCATGACCACCAATTCATCAAAAACATGCGGATCGCAAATTTTTGTCTAGTTTACGGACAAAATTATTGTTTACATAAAATTTCGCACTTTCGGTAATCTTCACCAATTTCAAAATTGCCCTTCACTAGGCGCTGCTACAAAACACTTGGAAAACGTCTTCAGACCAATTTCGATCTAAAAAAAAACGTAAATATTAAATCTTCCTGCGACGCGCAAGAAAACGCGCCCATCTACGTTCGCATACGGCACAAAAAGCCTTGAAGCTTGGAAATACCACCTTTTCAAATTCAAAATTTCTAAAAATTTCACACCTTCAACTAAAATGTAAGTAAAACATTATTGGCGATAACTTTTGCTCTACACCCAACATTCTTCTAGTTACACAAAATTTTGGAATCACATAATTATAATAATTATAAACTGGTGTCAAATGTAGTGTTAAAGTGAGCAGAATGACCTCTCATATCCGAATTTCTGCTCGATACAATCGGGTAGTTATTTTCACCCTCTCTGACTCCACAAATTATTTACGCATTCCTTTTTTCATTTTGTTTCACTATTTTCTTATTGCCGATAACACTTAGTCAATTTGCGTAGTATGGTTGGCCTATACTTTAGGTGTTTAGACACAAAAAAGTGTTTTGCTCGAATATTAAAATTTGTAATTTACCACATTGGAGGTAACTATAGCTTGGTGATGATTTGTAGTATTACATGAATTCCACAAATTTTAATTTGAAACTAGGACAAGTGTCTCATACTGAATTCCAGCTAAACTAATTTGATGCGAAAAATGAAAAGCCAATAATGCTGCAACCAACTGCACACAGTTCCTCAATTCAGTTGCTGTAGTTGTGTGGTTGAATGCTGGAACTTTTCTTCTTACAACTTTATTGGCGAAGAGAATATGCGGAACACAAGAGGCGTTTGTCAAAAATTGACTGCCATTGAATGCCGATTTAATAATTTAATCAGCTATGTAACATCTGATGGCTACTTTATCATGACCAAAAGTATTAGATTGGCTTAAAAATGGTTCGTTCAATTATTATAATAATATGTAGAAATTGAAGCAATGCACTTTCATATTGAAGCATTCTTATCTAGAGAACACATTATGATTGCCATCTTCTCTTGAAATGATTTTCGTTCTTTCTATAAGAATCATTTTTAATAACGCCTCGCAAAAAATTATATTAATATTTACTTGTCAACTGCACAATCTAATAATTTAAATATTATTCTTCTGAAGAAGTTTGCGTCATTATGGTAAGGATAAATTTAGGGTCATCAACCCATTGACTTTATAGATTACATTAAATTTCGTTACTCAATACTACGAAAACTGTGTCATTGAATTAAACGTTCGAAGATACCCAATAGTATTTCTTAAGTGTTAACTAGAATTGAAAAACAACGTTTTATTTAATTTTTTTATTTTTTTAATTTACAGTGGTTTTGTAGTAATGGTGCATTTGCGCAATTATCAATAAATAATGTATTTATAAAAACTAGCTTTTGTAGAAAACATCATAAAAATTAAGTTTTATTTATTTAATAAAATTTAATTTTCATGATCTTTTGGGAGAAAAATCTTACAATAATCACAGGGCAATGAAAAATTTATACCAAAAAGGATTTTCTATTGTTGCTGATTGCGGTAATTGTTGTTATATTCTTGAGGAATTGCGTTTTTCTGTCTTCCTGCATTTTGTTGTTCTAATGTGAACTCTTTAGCATCGAGTTCTTCTTGTCTTTTGATTCCAGCATAAATTAAATCTAAACCTTTTTGTACTTCTTCGCTTACTGGAGGAGGAGTTGGGAGATGATCTCCTTGTACATGGAAACCAGTCTCATCTGCAGTGTATATGGTTTTGATGATTTCTCCATTTGGGGCTGTGTATTCGTAGGAACCTTGTTGAACTTGACCGTGGAGTTGTTCTCCTTTCGCATCTGGATCAGGTCCTAAGTCTTTTAAGTAACCTTCTTCTTGAACTAGGATATTATTTCCAGTTTCCCATCTACAAATTTTTATCAAAATGTTTAATTTATTTTCTAATCCATTATTGTATGAACATGAGCATGCATTAAAAGGTAATTATTACTATTACCTCTATAATATGATTTCTACTAAACAGCATACGGTAATTAATTTTCAATAGAAAGTAGAAAAGATAAGTAATACATATTTTTCATGGTTAATTTCTAATGCATGTAACGTTTTCAATGCCTCTTCTTTTAACAATATTAACCTTGACTCATAATTTTTCTCTTTAATGTTTATAAAATATTTAAATTTTAAATACGTTACATTGCATCTAAACAGAAAATACTTACAAAGCTTTGTAATTTCCAGGTTCACCTTGCTCTTTAGCGAATCGGATGATTGGAATATAAGTGGTTGCTTCATGACGATTTGGTTGTTGTTGTGCTTGTGGTTGTTGGTAATCATCAGTTTGTACATTTGGTCTTCTTGCCTGAGGGTTGGCTTGTGCAAGGCACGCACCTATAAGCGCTGTCGCAATGATCTGCAACAAATTGTTTCATAAGAATCTAATTTAAAATTCACTATTTTGTTATTACTAAATATGATGACTTAAACAATTTATCCTATCTTATTATTTGACTGGTACTCTAATATTAGATTTTAATTTATTAAATGAATTACAGAATTAATAAAAAAAATGTATTCTGTAACTTTTCTTAAAAATTCCTTAATATTTTAGTGATGTTGTTAATTAAATATCTGACGTTAACGTAGCTGACGTCCACGTAGCTGAAAGCCCATGAAAATTATAATTGGTGTTTACTGCATTTAATTAACTTGATAAATTAAAAATTTTAAAAGCCTTCTGAGGAGAGATTCAAAATTCAGATAATCCTGTTGATCCTCTCAGATAAAGGGTTGGATGAACACTTACTCCAATTAATTGCATTATAATAATAATCAGAAGTAATTACGGGTTTACTATTTATTTTTTAAATACGATTCGCAAAATTTTCGATTGCTTAATTGAAAAATCAAAATTTTTTTAATTAGTTAAGTTTAGTACGTTAACATTTAATTTAATTAAAAGTTGGTACTTGATCATATTACAGTACCACGGTTGAGTAAACTCTTAATGGCCCAGATATTGTTTATTAATAACCACGAATATATTAAATAATCGGCATGTTATTTAACCGACCTGACCCATCCCAAGAATCTGTACCACCCACTTAGAGAATGAAAGTATTGACTTACATAATGTTTGTAAAACTAAATTAAAAATCAAAGGTTAAACGGAGTGAAAGGTAAATGTAACTTACCAAAAGCTTCATGATGATTCAACACTGTCTTCGTTTCGTATGTTGTGCTTGAGGAGAAATCTTCATATTTATACCATCTCTGCTAAATATCACACCACTCTTTAAAGAAATTGCACATCCTTCTGGATAATACTCTTATATTTTAGCTGTAAGCTAGAAAATTGCATGTAATTTGTTGGATCACTGAATGGCAGTTGAAAATTTATTTTTGACCAGCTTATTTAACCAAATTTATGATGTTGGCCCATTGCATAAGGAAATTTTGTCAACGATTGCAGTCAATAATTAAATGTTATTGGGGTGTTTAGGTAATTATGTAGAAACGTTAATTATTCAGATTAGAATTTGATTGCTATTATTGAATCATCCAGATCTTGATTACCAAGTTTAATGCATGGATGTGACTAGCATGCAGGTAATTGTGAAAAGTTGGCATTTTGAATGTGAAAAATATTTTGTGCATAGTGGAAAGCATATTATATTCAATTAATATAATTTTATGTGTATATTAAGCCATTGCAGCATTGGTTTTGATATAATACTATGTAAATAATTGTTGATTACATATAAATGTTAGCTTTGGATGTAACTAAAACTCTACAAGAAAAATTGTAATTATCACACGACAATTTATTTTAATGTCAATAACAGCATTTTTAAAAATAGTTTATTTCGGTATAATACTTTTTTTAACCTTGACTTCTAACTTCTTATTAAATGACAGGCTTATCCACGTAACATGGACGAAAAAAAATTTGTCAAGTTTCTTGTTCCAAAATTTACACACCAAGCTATCATTCGGATCTATAGTATTATTATTAGAGTAGGGAATAATAAATATTATATTATATTGCATTATGATTCAAATATGCAGTAAGTACCAACTATTACTACCTTTTTAGCGACTATAATGAGTAATGACTAATGTACCTAGTTTTGAAAAATCTCCTTGAATTATTCAATTGTATCTAATTATAGCAGTCCACAAAATTTTAATTACACAATCAATTTATTTACGTAAATTTAAAATGTAGGTAGGTGTGTTTCAAAATCACATTAAAACTAAATAAATCATTTAAATACAATAATGTCTAGAAATTATAATTATGTTGTTGCTAAAGACAAGAACGTGTTAATTGTTTAGATTTTATCAATATAATTTTTAATTTATTGTCAAATAATAAAATGAGAAATTTATAACCAAATTTTATTAAAAATACTTTAAATTCTCTTCAAGATTTACAATTTATAACATTGCTACTTATACAATAAAAAATATTAGTTCATATAAGAACACCGCAGTGAAACAGTTGTAGCATTTCAAATGCTATTTTTATATTTTGGCGGAAATCTATGCATCACCCTGTGTGTGTTTCAAACACGCGCAATCGTATTAAATTTCGAAAATTTGTCAAACGTTCATTCTTCGCTTATCTTTATGAAAAGTGCAAGTTTCATTTTACGTTTGTGCAATTTTATGTTTTAAAAGCCACAAATTGTTAGTTTATTGAAGTGATCTTTTTTTATTTTACCTTCTGTGCTACATTTGTGGCTTTTTTCGTACTACCACGTCAATTTTATGTGACGTTCCTTTTTTGGTTTCCAATTTTAATTATGGTTTTTCTGAGCGGTTAATATGGTGTGCATCAGTAGCTGATTGTCCATCTGGCTATTTTATCCACCAACCATATGGTTATTTGTATGGATATGGGCCAGCAGTTTGGTTATCTTGTTTCCACCTGTGATAACCTTGATTCCTGTGTCGAACCATCTGTGGCAGCCATTTTTAACGATGTTGGGATTTCGTTTTTGGGTTCTCATTAATATTCCAGAGGTTCCAAAAGAATTGAGATGTTGAATCGGACGGATTGAGGTGGAAGGGTAAGTTAGAAAGCAATTGCTGTATTTAATTTTACTTGATGATATCTCTTGCGAATGTGTTATTTGCAGTCAATTTTACCAACGTTTTATGTCTGCGTTGGGCAATCTCCTGGATGCGCGGATTATTTTTGTGAGTTGTTTTCAGATAGCAACTCATCTGTTATTTTATTTTTTTATTTGATTGTCCCAGGGTATCCCTTCAGGGTATCTTGGATTTCACTTGCTTTGTTATGTGTTTTGTGTCTCCTATTGGAGTTTTGGAATCAAATATTGTCAACCCCATCTTTATCTATACTTTGTTCTTTAAATAAAATCAACTCTTATTTACTTCCGTATTTTATTTAGAGGACTGGCGCACGAAAGGTTTTTTTCTTAGTTAGTTGTACACTGATCGTCTGAGCCAACGGAAGAACCTACGAACCGCGTCCGCGCGACCCATGCTCTGGCACTGGACGGGGGTGTAATCCCTTAGCTGGCCTGTCTACCATTCCATTCGTAGATCAGCGGGGCAAGTGGCCCAAATTAGAGCAATTTGCGTTACACAGTGAGCAGCATATTTGGTACTTGGATGGGTGACCCTCTAGGGAATACGAACCGTTATTACTGTAGTTCTAAATCATACTCATCTCAATCTTGTAACTTGATCCATTTTTAATAAATTGTTATTACTATTAAAATCAGTGCCCTGATACCACTACAGAATTTTATGTAGCGCTCTTCCTGAACGGAATGCTGCTGGTTTGTTGTTTGGTGTTTTTGTTTCTTTTATCGAAGAATTTATTTTTTAACTTTTCTTTGCTCGGCTCCCTATTTAAGAAAATTATAATTGCATAATTATGTGACCTGCATTATAAATTAGGTTGTACACCTCTCATTGAAATACACATAGTTAGTGGATATTTTAAATATGAAAATTTGATATTTAACTTTAATTGTTTGCGTGTTTACTTACATATTTTTAAATATCGAATCCAAACGTATAAAATATCATCGTAATTAACTTTAATTTTCTAATTACTTATTTAAGATTTTGTTAATTTTCTAATACGTCGTGCACTATTAAAATTACCTACACGTCTATCTATACTTTAATCGTTTATCATAACAATCATTTACAATAACACTAAACATCTAGGTTTGTAGAGCCTTGTATGTGCTGAGGCAAACAAATTAATGTAATATTATGGAAATTTTTTAACAATATTCTTTTAATTTATTAGAAATTTTATATTGAAATGCAATTTAAACTGCAGTTAATTAATTATTTACAAATATTTTCGGCTGGATAATTGCTTATATTATTATCTAAATCTTTAGTAAATTAATTTAATTTACAAAGTAAATCTTGACGTCAAATTATTTCAAAAGCGACTTTTCCCTTACAAGTAATCTAATGTGCGAAAGCTATCAGAAGCGCCACTACCAGATTTGTTGATAATAACGACTGAATTGACATTTGATCGCCTTATTTTTCATTTATGCTAGTTTAGAAAGCCACAGGCAGTTTTAAATGGAGTGGTTTACTTTTAATCGATTTTCAATGTTTATCTGTGATTATATAATTAACATTTATTTTCATCAAACACAAATTTGTAACATTCGACAATTTAATAGCTTTTAATCGAAGCTGTAGTTATGAATGTTAAACTTCAGTTTTCAATCAATGATGATTACGAGAAAATTCGAATGGCGTAGCAATTACAATTACGCATTTTTTAATGCAAAAATATGGGAATAGTTTTCCACATCTATTTTTGTTTCTTATTTTCTTCTTCTTAATTTCAACGCTTTTATTATGGTAGAACCACTTCTTTAACCGGATTGTTTTATTTATGGGTTGCGAGCGGTTTACTTTTTTATCCCAAGTAATTGAGACAACCATCAAAACAGAAACGATAAACCATTAATTAATTTTGTTAAAATCATTGAATTTCATCTAGGTTAATAGGATTACCTTCACAGGTAATTTGATTTTTTTCTAATGTGTGGTGCTTGTAGGACAAACATAATTTCGAAATAAAATTTAAAACATCTTCTAATTTAATATTTTGTAAAACAAACCGACCGACCCTCTGAAACGCAAAGTAAATGACTAGTTCCCAAAGATAATTGCGGAGACCAAGGTCGCAATTATGCTAATCCAGTTCATTTTTCGAAAATTAGTTTAAGTCTCGGTTTAAGTATTTGTTTATTTATACGTTTATAATAATAATTAAATAAGATAATAATGATTATTAGAACTTAACGGCTAAAACCAAAAGTGATCTATTGGTTATGTAATACATCAACAAAACAGATCACCTAATGATATTGGATTTATTACACCCAGCACTGTTTGAAAAATCTTAGGATATCATTCCAAAAACTTTTGATATTCAGACACCATTGAGGTGTTATTCAGGACCGCAACACGGTTAGAAGGCAAACATATAAGTGGATAAAAAATAAAAAATGGAATTAAAATGACAGTCAAGACAATAGAATGTTTCACAGTCAAGCTGCGATCAAAGCACTAAAAGCAAATATAGCTATGGAAATACAGACAATCTCTGAAGAAACTGATCAAAGGCAATAAAATTGCCCTTTACTGGATCTCAGGTCATGAGCGAATTGAGAGAAATGAAATTGCTGACAAACTTGCTAGATAAGGCTCAAAAACACCCCTGATTATGCGTGAATGATTCACGATTCTGTGGGCTCTCCCAAAACACACGGAGGGGTGGAAATCCAAAAGTGGGAAGCGTAGAGTAAGAAAACTCTCTGGTACTACACACCAATACAAAGACAAGCGAATAAATTCATAGAATACTCGTCTGTAAATGCTGAAAAGTTTATTCTTTTAGCACAGAACGAAATCAGACTCATTATAATATGGCATCTTATTCGACACTTCTCAGTGAGATACCACCTCAAGAAAATGGTACTGGAAGTCGACGATATGTCCAGACTCTGTGATTAGGAACACATTCTCTGTAGTTTCAACGCTTTAGCTCGACTTAAGCTAAAATATTTACGGTTGACACCACTCATACGCAAGGAGTTGAAAAAAAGTCTTTGCTGACAAGATTGAATTCCTGAAGGGAATTTTTGAAGGGGTCGAAATTGAAATACTGAATAAAATTTTTAAGCTTTTGGATTCATATAGAACTTAATCCACAAATGGTTGATAAAATAGTGAAAATAATCCCATTAATAAAAGTTTTCATAATGTTACACCTGATTGTATAGGCATTCCGTTAGAAACTTATTCGCAAATTCCAGCGGTCCAATTAGAGTAGACGGTCCAGCGATTTTAATTAAGTACTATAGTAGATCAGATTTTTAAATTCCAACTAATTAGAGGGAAGGGTAAATGATGGGAGTACAATATAACTTAATTATACTTTTGAAGAACACAGTAATCGGTAACATTAAATTGCATAATTAATATTTTTCAAAATTTCCCATCAATTTATAAAAGTTGAACTGGGAGAACTTAAAAAATTGCACATATTGGCAGCTGCCTTTTTTAGGAAATGAAGTCCATGCGACTATACAGGGTGCCCCCACACTCACTTTACATAAATTAGGTGGTGATAGAGGACACTTTTCTAAGAACAATATTTAACAAAAATTTTTTTCTAAATCAAACCCTCGAGAGTTAGGCCTCTTTAAAGCATTTTTTTTTATTTCCACCTTCATGTGGCCATAGCCCCGAAAATATTGATTTTTCAATAAAAATGGTTTAGTGCTTTATTAAAGAGCGTGAAATAATCTACAAACTAGATTTAAATATTTTATTGTCTAAAATCAACGGCTTTCGAGTTATGAATTAAAGTAAGTTCAAAAATGTCGAAAAATTTGAGCTCTCTTTTTTTTTGGTTTTTTTCAAAGCGCTGTATCTTTCAAACGAAACATTTTTCAAAAAATCTGACGCCCCATTCCGGATAGGAAATTTCAGGGACTATAACTTTTGCTTAGTAAAAATTTTGGAGAAGCCACTCCATTTCACAGAAAATCAGAAAATAATAAACAAGGCAACTACAAAACACAAAATTAAATTTACTAAATTTTTCTTTTTTCTGAAAAATTATTTTATTAATTAATTTTAAACTATTACATTATTTCGGTAAATGTTGAAAATAAACACCCTCATTTTCAATACACAGTTGTTGTGATTGTTTTAAAAGATGTTTGTCGAGAAAAAATCGAAAAAAGGTGATTTTCGACACTTTTAATCGCAGAAATTTGATTTTTCGCCACTTTTTCACTCACCTATCGACCAAAATTGACCTCGTGATCGACCGGTCGATTCTTCGACCTTGTTGACCACCCCTGCAATAGTAACTCTTAGGCCGATTTGTACCAACCTCGTTCAAAGCTCGTTCAAGGTGAACTGCAGTTCAGGGCAAAAATTGCGTTGTACCAACCTCGGTTCAGCTTGAACTGCAGTTCAAATCGACGTTCAGCTGAACCAGGGACCAGCGGTCGTTCAGGAAAGTTGAACTCGGTTCAAGCAATGAGAAGCATGCGCAAATGCCATTGCTACGAAACGGTGATCTAAAAACTTTGTTTAAAGCTTGTGACAGTTGGGTTTTGAAATTTCATTCATTATCAATAATTATGTCATTACGAGATAATTTAAACGAATTAACGGATGACGAAGATTTTGTGGAATTAATTAGATTAGTGGTATTTCCTAGACAACCTCAAAGATTTCGAATGAGGACGCAAAATTTTTTAAATGGAATGACGAAGGTTTTCTCGTCTGCATATTTTTTTTGGTTCTCTTTTTTAAATTCTCAAATTTATTCTTCAACACTACTGCGTCTCGTGAACCATCGACAACAGCAATGTTGAATTCATTTGCAAGCCTCTGCCAAGCTTGCACTTTATTGTCGTTAGACGAGGCATCGGTCCGTTTGCACTCGATATGAGCTTTATGTTTTCCCGCCAGTGTGACTAATAACTGCACTTCCTTGGCAGAAAAATTTGAAGCCCTTACCACAGTCTTATCGGTCTCGGTCTTAGCAGTTTTACCCATTTTATTGATATGTGTAAAATAACGCAACTACAAAATAATAACATACAAGTCAAAATTAAGTAAATATATATTTATTTATAATTATAAAACTAAACTTACAACAATTACCAATTTAAAATTTTTGAAATACTTCTTGATAATAATAACACAATTCTTTACACTTTACACTAAACACAATTCTTCTTCAAGTACCTTATCCGCCGTAGACGTTGGCGTCTGTTGGCGTCGTTGGTGAAATAACACTTGATATAATGCATTTTAGAAGTATTGGCACAAAAGCAGGAGTACCACTACACCTGAATGTCGTTTAAACTCCGTTCAATTGAACGCCAACAACCCAAAATACTTTGAACCTAGTTCAGGATTGAACTGCAGTTCAGTTGAACTGCAGTTTGAACGAGGTTGGTACAACCCGGCCTTAACAAAAGAGGAAATTTTATAAATAATACTATAAAACATCTTTTAAAACGATCACGACTGTGTATTGAAAATGAGAGTGGTCATTTTCAACATTTACCGAAATAATGTAATAGTTTAAAATTAATTAATAAAATAATTTTTCAGAGAAAGGAAAAATTTAGTGAATTTAATTTTTTGTTTTGTAGCTGCCTTGTTTATTATTTTCTGATTTTCTGTGAAATGGATTGGTTTCTCAAAAATTTTTATTAGACAAAAGTTGTAGTCCGTTAAATTTCCTATCCGGAATGGGGCATGAGATTTTTTTTAAAATGTTTCGTTTGAAAGATACAGGGTTTTGAAAAAATCCAAAAAAACAAAAAGCTCGAATTTTTCGACATTTTTTAACTTACTTTAATGCATAACTCGAAAGCCGTTGATTTTAGACAATAAAAGGTTTGAGTCTAGTTTGTAGATTATTTCAAGCTCTTTAAAAAAGCATTAAACCATTTTTACTGAAAAATCAATATTTTCGGGGCTATGGCCACTTGAAGGTGGAAATTTAAAAAATGCTTTAAAGAGGCCTAACTCTCGAGGGTTTGAATTTAGAAAAAAATTTTTGTTAAATATTGTTCTTAGAAAAGTGTCCTCTATCACCACCTAAGTTATGTAATGTGAGTGCGCGGGGACACCCTGTATATAACCAAAACATAAATAAAGACAGAAGTTTGTGGAAGTAAAAATTTAAACAAATTAAACTTACATTTACTTAAATTTAACGTCTATAAGTGACCAACTGATCATAAGTGCTAACTCGCGTTCCACCATATTAATCTTTAATTACCTACTATTTGTTTTTTTTATAGTAGATAGCAACTGAGAAATTGAGTTGCATCACCTTCATTGAAGCTAAAGTCAATAAAGCATGCGTATAAACAATATAATTTTGAACAATGTTACTATTTTAAATTACAAATGTATCAGAATGTTCAAATTGTTCATCAAATCTACCCAATTAGAAAGAGATATTTAACAGGATATCAAATAACGTCGTGAATGTTGAACCAACACTGAAAGCTCCTATGTTGGGCGCCAATAAGTATGCCAGAAATTCCTAATAATTGTGGATATCGCTCGCCTCTGAAGTATTGTCCATAAGCAGAGTTACAACCAATATTACCATTCCTGATTAGCAGCTTTTAGTATCTATACTTTGCTCTATTTTTTGTCATCTGAAGTAAGTTTAGGTAGGTAGAGTGAATTTTTTCCTTAGTGATTGGGAGTGGCTAATGTGCAGAAACGAATATTCATGATTTCGGTTCTATAGGTATTTGTGTAAATTGGCGAATTGGATGTCACGGGTTCTCCTTCCACATTTTGCACGCAAGCCTAAGTCACATGCCAACTACTCAGGAAAAATTTCACTCTACCTAATAAATGGACAATAATAGTCAAACTCGTAAATTTTGCTCCTTGATATGATTATCTTATCAAAATGTTAATTTTATTATTACAGCGTTTGTAATATATTTCGCTTGCATCGTAGGTATAACATAAAACAGTAGTAAAATTTATTGTTTATTATAGTTATGATGTATTGCAAAACTCCTGAAGCTATTATTTACAGTCAATAAATTATTTATGTAATTATCAACATATTCTAATTATTTTATTTATATTGCGGTGGAAACCTGAGATAAGAATGCTTAACACCGGTCAAAGTCACGGTCTTGCAGACTGTGCGCGACAAAGAGAGGATCACTCAGTTCAGGACAACTTGGAACAAAATTCACAATATGACGAACTTAAGTTGACCTGAGCTGAGGAAAAGTAACTTTGGGAAGAGTGGTCATTGGACGTGCAATTATTGCAAAAATTGCATGTTTCCTGAATTAAAAGTAATAAAACGGATCGGGGTACTGCGTACAAAATTAAATGAAATTGTTATAAAAAATATGTTATGTTAATTGTTGTTGTTGTTACTATGAATTTAGATAGGTATTCTTAATTTACGGTAGTCGAGATAAAAGAATGGACCAGGAAAATTTTATAACAAAAAAATAAACATAAAAACAAGTGAAAAACGAGGTTGTGAGGGTAACGAAAAAGATAAATAAGATAGTCAAGTCATATCACCCACACGGAGAAGACGTGTGTTGGGGTGGTAAGAAAATAAGTCAAGTAAGAGCACCCACACGGAGAAGACGTGTTGTGGGGTGGAACGAAAAATTAATTAAGCAAGGTTACTCAAGGCGAGAAGTTGCATTTTTGGGTGACGAATTTATTAATTCGAAATGAAGAAAATTTTAGAAGAAAATTATTGAACACTTGCGATTGCATACATTCTTCAAGATAGGGGACAAAGATTATTAATTGGAAAGGAATTATTGGATTAGTAATTTGGAAATAAACCATTGGATTTGTAATGGAAAATAAATGATTGGAGTCCCAATTGGAAATAAATTATTGGATTCCTAATTGGAAATAAATTATTGGATTCCTAATTGGAAATGAATTATTGGATTCCTAATTGGAAATAAATTATTGGATCCCAATTTGGAAGGATTGTGGGACCGTAGCAGAAGTAGTGGATGTCTAGTTGGATTGGGAAATAAAGAAGCAGGGGAAGAATCATTGGTGTTGGTGGAAGTGGTTAATGTTTATTCGTACCAGGAATTGCGTATATGGGAAGACTACCTAAATTAAGGATACCTAGGTAGCTAGTTTTTTTACATTATTTGGGGATATAAAAATTGTTGGGGTGTATAAGGGATTAAAATTGAGTGTTACTTAAATAAATCGAGTCGAAAATTATATGTAACCGTTTCATTGTTTATCATTACTGGAGTGAGGAATCTTGACTCAAGGTTACGAGGGCAGAACAACGTTAGCGGAACATAAGATAAGCTGCAGGATTGGGGCAAAAAAGTGTTAAGCATTTTTGTCTCAGATAAGTAGAGACAACCGAGGTAAGTGTGTAGCGTTCGTCGGGGATAACGAGCGAATCCCGGTGGACACTACAATATATTCTAATATTGAAATGAAATTTAAATATTGGCACTATCAAAATGCAGTATAATATTTCTGTTATATTATTGGTTATTATTATTACTTATTACCAGTTGTTCGTTGGCATATAGGCACAAAAGGCAATTGCCTAGCCTCCATCTGATATTAGAAATGTGGTTGTACAAGAAATTTGACATCATTTGGTTTTCATTTTTTTAGTATTACAATAGAATTAAAGTGAAGTAGTTTTTCTTTACACTCTCATAAAAATCAATTTTATCCATTGGTCCAAGAAAGGTATAATGCACCACCGAATACAATCTCAATTAAGACAGCCAATGAATTGCACCATGAACTTCTTCAACAGATCACTTACTTTGAACTTTGCCCAAGTAATAAAAAAATATGGTAATGTATTGTATATTTAACACTTTCTTCAATTTTGTAAAATTAAAATTGATTATTTATTTATATCATTAAGTGATGAGTAATTTCATAAGAAAAATATTTGTACCAGTTTTCAAATTAAGTAACAATTTTAAAAAAAGTGATCATGAAAGTCATCATAGTATTACAACAACATAAGGTCAAGGTTAAACCATTCCTACTGTAAGTTAGGCGCCTGGTTATTGTAGCATCTTATTATGATAATTAATTTAAAGCAATATAATTAAATCTTAATGTTATATTTAGTATATTATAGTAAAACATTAAATATGCATTCCTGCTTTACAACCGAACCATATTATAAATAGTGATTTTATTATTAATTACTAAATAATTCAGAAATGTGATCTGGAATGGATGTATCTTGACAGTGAAAGTTGATGGTTTTATTTTTTTTTTAGCACGTCGACTTACCTTGAATTGTAAATAATTAATTCACTCTATAAGTTCAATCTAACTATAGAACACATAAAATAAATATAAAATTGTGTTGTGCATCCTACTGAATTTTACTTCATTATTTAATGTGTTTAGTGGGGGATATATTTTTGAAAAAGTAGACAGGAATCTTTACAAGATTCCTAATAGATGCAATTAACCCAAAAATGTATGGACGCTGTATGACCTAATGGTAAAATAAGAAATTTTAATTTTATGAAATTGTGGTAGCAATTACCATTCCACAATTCATTTTCATATAGTAAATTAAAGTGTAAGATGGATTTCACGTCAGATCATAGCATCATCGGAACAGAAGCAATTCCAAACCGAGACTTCTCCGCAGTTTTCGGGTAGGTGCATAGCTAAATTGTGGAAAGGTTTAAATAACATTGTATTAATTGGCGATCAGGCATAAATTCATTATCATGACTTCGAATTCAAAAACGAGTCTATGCAGTGATTTGAAAAGGAAAAGCAGCCTACTAAGATTTTCAAAATTGAAGCTTCCGATTTTTATTTTTTTTTAATTATTACGTAAATTACAGAAAATTATCAAGACAAAAAATAGAAAAGTTTTTAGGAAAGAAAGGGGAAATTTTCACTTCACAAGTCGAAAGATTCAGAGGCTGCTCTACAAGAGCATGACTTTGATTAAACAAATCAACCATCTCAACATCTAAACCAGGTCCATAGCAATTATAATATATTTCCACATTTTTCCAAAAAAATTACTCTTCGGTGGTTTTGAGAACTGAATTCAAAGGTGTAAAGTGTATGATATGTACCTTGAGATTCAAGATCATTGCATAATATTAATTCGACATACAACTTGTTTCTACCGAACTTATTTATTTCCCTCGTAGTTATGATGCCGTTTTAAAAAATATTAATATAATATAATAAAATTAAATTACCATGAAATTATTTCATTTTCATATTCACAAACATCTAAATGTTATTTGATTAAATTACAATATTTTTTGATACCCGATGATTGGGCACAGATTGAGATGCTGTGATCTCCAAATTAAAATTAGATTCAATTATACGATTTTTAAAGAAAGATTATAAAATTTTTAATTTTAGTGATTTTCCATGTGACATTAACTTAAGGTTTTAAATTGAGTTTCTAATGTTTTGTCGTTATATTAATCAATTACTATTTTTCAATGCATTCTTTAATAATTTTATTAAATAATAATTCATTGTTCAAATTTCATTTTGTACGCTAACCACTGTTAAATAGTGACACAATGAAATATGTCATGCAGCTGTGCTTTCTTAAATTATCATAAAAGTTTACGTGCTAAATTAAATTTGGAAATTTTTTTTATATTTTTGATCTTCATTAAATTAATGTATTGTTGTTTCTTTCTTTCCCTCAGCTAATTATCGTTTACTTTCTTATTTAGAATTAAGGAAAGTATTGCAATACTGACAAAAAACTTTGAGTTAGCTGTTACCATTTTTCTCATAGTTTATTTCTATATATTTAACAAATTTCAAGATACTTCTGTATGTTTTTCGTTTGTCTCCGTGTGAACCTTTTTCGTAAACGATTTCAGACCAAGATGTGCACCGTTTTTAATATAGTCAAGTATTTTTACAAACTACTAAATTTTTCTATTATTTATTTGAATTAAAATTTTCTGCGATGTTTAAAATCAAAGCCCTATGAGCGAAAGCTAAAGAAAGATTGTCATTTCACTAGGTTCTCCATGGATATTTTACTTTTTTGAAAAATGTTACCAAATTGAGTTGACTATTCGTGCTTCTGATATTTTTCTGTTCTATCTTTATTTTTAGAGAGCTTAAAAGTTTTTCACTTGCGCGAAGTAAGCTTCGATACACATATATTCCTCAATGATTGTATGCTATTTGGATTGTCTAACTTGCACGCCAATAATACAACAGTTTATTTTACTGTTATTTTCTATCCGAGAAAACTTGGAAAGCGGAAAACCCCCGATTGAATGAATTATGGCACTGGGTTAATTTTGTTTGTTAATTCTTTAATACAAAATTATGGAATTTTTTTACAATAACAAATAAATATTTTATCAATAAAATTAGTAATTATTACTATCAATGTATAAACTTCATTTAATATAGAATATACTCGTATTTTATTTATAATTGTTCATAACGTTCAGCTATGATTGAATGCTTAGCTTCTAAATCAGAGGTCCATGTGATTAAAACCTTTCATCATTATTTTTTTGGAACTACTACATTTGGCAATTGAGAAACTAAGAAGTCTAAATTCTAAAAATAAAGTTTAAATATTATATAATAATTATTAGATTTTGTAATAAAACTTGAATAATTAACTAAATCATATTTGGACTAGAAATAAATAATTAATTGTACAACATCTGTTATCGTAAATTTTAACTTTACCTCAACATTTTTTATGAAATAATCCATATCACTGTAATAAATGCAATTTGTGTTTGATTATAAGTAATGTCTATTTACAGTTTGTACTATTTCTTGTACCTCTCTTTTCAAGCTTTTTCGTGTCCCACATGACAAGGACAAATTACCTCCTTTAAAATTTAATAATCTATTGGTAGAGTTTCCTAACATCAGAAACTCGACCTACAACAAATTAAAGCACAAAATCTTAAAATCTATCGCTTCCTTCAAAAATAGAAGTATAAAATTGAAAACGTTTTTAGTAACGTTCTCGCAGGTTTTCGCTACTGTAACTCGCAGCTTGAGCTACATAACGGAACAACAATACTGTTGAATTCGTTCTGAAAATTTGCTATTCAATATTCAGAGTAATAAAGTAACATCTGGAATTATTCTTCTTCTTCAGGTGCCTGGCTAAGCCAAGAAGACTTTACTAGGGAAATGTTAATGGGGTGGTTTCCCGTTGCCTTCCCCATAGTCCACAGATCGATTTTGGACTTTTTAGATTACGGCACATATCCGACGCAATCAGGATTAGAACCGCGGTTTCCCGCTCTGTAGTCTATTCGTGTTTGATTTACGCCAGACTGCTGGTCAATTATTATGCTTATGCTGGAATTATTACTTTTGTATAATGATCCAGTTTTTTGGCTGGATAAATTCAAGATAACTTGATTTCCTTATGTATAGTAATTAATTGTCGTCAAGTTTGAAGCAAACATTAAATAATTTTCACTGAAGTATAATTGAATTTTCTAGTTGGAATTACCCGTCGCCGTCGTACTGAATCACAAAGACCATGATGTAAAAAAAGGAGAACGTTTCACAATTCAGTACAAGACATTTTATCGACAAGAGTAATTTCAAAAAATGGATGTGCAAGTAAGGAGTAAGAGTTTCCAAAATTTGAATTTAAAAAAACCCAGAATTTTAAAAAAACGTATATAGTTGATCTTAAATTAATATAAAACAAATTATAGTTGAGAAAAGATCTAGAATAATCCAACAAGTAGATTTTAAATTTACTTCTTACAATCCATTAACACAAAAGCACCAAAAAACCAGGGCCGTCATTAGGATACGACGTATATTCAAAAAATTAGCAAAAAAAAATTATAAAATCAAAGAAACTCCTTAACGGATTACAATTGTTTCAACCTTAGCCACGTTTTTATACGTGACATTGGTATCGTCAGATCCGTATTGGTTAAATTAAAATACAACTTTACTCACCAACTTTCCAAAAATACTCCAATCCTTTAGATCCTGATGCCTGATGTTTAAATGCCTTGTTGATAATGAAATGTAAGAAGTTTACATGAGCTCTTTTAGATTAGAGCGTGGACGTGCAAGTATTGCCAACTGCTCAGGCGGTTGATAAATTAATGTTTCCAAAATTTGAATTTAAAAAAAACCCAGTATTTTAAAAAAACATTGAATATACGTTGTATCCTAATGACGGCACTGGTTTTTTGGTGCTTTTGTGTTAATGGATTGTAAGAAGTAAATTTAAAATCTACTTGTTGGATTATTCTAGATCTTTTCTCAACTATAATTTGTTTTATATAAGGAGTAAGAGGTTGCAGAATAACAGCAATGTCTTGGAGCCCACTCCAGTTTATACAAAATCACCAACAATTTCTTTGAAAAAAATAAAATTAATAAAAATGTGCGCCGAAAATGCTAAAAAACTTTTATGAAAGTTTGATAACTTTTGGAAATATCAACTCTGAGACAGAGTCCGAAGACGAAGATCCATAAGTTTTAAACTATTATTTTCGGTAAATATTTATGTATTTTTGAGATTTCAACTTTTTAAATATTTGGAATAAAAATTAAAATACTCGATATTTAATGTTCAAAATTCTTTCTATTGCGATTATCTCAAAAATTTCAATTTTTAATTGTTACGGCATGGTTAGAGAGCTCCCGCAATAAATCGTGAAATGATGTGGCCAAATTTCTGCGCAGTAGCTGTGGATAGAGAACGCTTAACACCCAATTCCACCAATACACACCAACAGGGATCCAATCGAACCAAATTTCGTTTCTTCTCATTAGCTACGCCCTGTCACGATTTATTGCGGGATTTCTCTACTGTGGTATCGATGTAAAAAAATCTGGCATAATCCATCAAAATAACACACCAAAGCTAAATTGAAAGACCTTGTTGAATGCTTCTATTACTCTTTTAGCTATAACAGCCCAATTTCTTCTTTCTTAGTTATAAACTTATTCTGAAAATTTGTATTGCGTTGTAAATTAGCAATTTAAATATTATTTTTTCAAATTTAATTTCTTATTGTATGCAAAAATAAAATAAATTATAAAATAACATATTTATTAAGCTATTATGTATAATCTATGATCCGATACTTGAAGAAACGTCAAGCCATAATAGTTGATAATATTTGTAAAGAATAGAATTTATAACTTGATGACGTTTTCCATTGTTAAAAGACTTTTTTTATTTATATCTAGAGTACCAGATTCAAACATTTGATAAACTCTAATGTTATTGTCTTCATTATTTTCAAGTTATTTAAATATTTAAATACTTTTATCATCAATAATGAGAAACCCATGCAAGGAATATCCATTGTAATATTTTTATTATTACCACTAATTGCATTGACGTAATAAAAGGTAAACTACGAAAACATTAAACCTACTCTTACTGGTAGGAGAGGAACCGCTGCTTGTAAATATTCTTTTTTTATATTTTGTTAAAATATTTACTAATAATATTTAATATTATGTATTATAATATAATTTATTAGATTAAATCGTAGTTCTAGTAATCGTAGTAGATTAAGTAGTACTTCCAAACTCCAGACGGCACAAGGCAGAATATTGTACTCCAAAAAACTTTAAAATAACAGAAAACAATGAACCGCTCTTGTTCCATTCTAGTCAGGTGGAACACAAAATTGTAACATTTTCCACAATAAGAAATCTTCAACTTCTAGCCAGCTGGAACCATTGGTATGCACAGATGGAACTTTCAAGAAGTCCCCATCTCCTATTGAACAGCATTACACGATCCATGATTTACAAGGTGATGGATGTATCCTTATGTCTTGCTTCCTAACAAAAGTGAGCGATGATGTAGAGACTTTTTGGGTGTTATACAGCAATTAAAACTAGGCGTGAATCCTACTACATTAAACATAGAATTCCGAAAAAACGTGGATGTTTTTTTCCATTTCCGCCAATGTGTTTATTGAAAAGTGCAATCTAATGGTCATAAAGTGGAGTATACGATACTGATTCAGAATTTTCATTGAAATGTAGGATTTTACTGCTATATCATTTGTTCCTATGGATATAATCGAAATGTAAAATTTAATTTACACGGAGTAAATATGCCGATAAAGCAGCATATTTCAAAATACCTTTTACATTTGAACCTCCTGCAGTAATTAACTGAGGACGTTATTAACAATATGTATTAAAGGTGGAAATATCTCAGAATTGGTATTTTGTGGATAGGACGTTCTGCAGTTGTACCGCAGTATGTTGTTATGAAGATACTATGAACTACTTTGTATGTATAATACGCAAAAGTATTGAATTTGATTTTCACCAGATGAAGTACTAATTATGGAAAACGCGCACAATAATAATGGTACAAATCGGTGATAGCTAATGTTGGCATTCCCCTTGCGACTTAATTTTGTTTGTGAATTCTTTAAGAATTTGCATGGATTTTTAAAATTTATAATATAATAATTAAATTTAATAATAAATATTTTTACAGTAATTTAGTTATTTATAAGCTTCACATATAGAAGGTATGTTGTATTTGTATTTTATTTGTAATTGTTCATAACCCCCAGTACATGATTGAAAAGAATTGGCGCTGCTTCTCTTCCAAATAAGAAGTCCATATGATTAAAACCTTTCATCAACTTTTTTAGAACTACGTTAGGCAATTGAGTAACTAAGAAGTCCACATTCTAAAAAAAATAACGTTTAAATATTGTATAATAATTATTATTATTCAATCTTATCATAAATTTTGAATTTTTGGATTAGAAGTAGATACTAATTATTAATAAATTATATAAATGTTATTGTAGATTATAAATTTACCTTAGCATTTACTAAATAATCCACATTACTGTAGTACATTGCAATTGGGGTGTTAATTTGGGTAATGTCATATACAGGTGGTATTTCTTGCCCATATCTTTCCAAGTTTTCTATTTTCCCATAGTCACACCTATCAAGCTTTCCTATCAAACAAGTTAGTTATAAAATATTTAAATTATCCTTAAAAATTACTTACTTCCTACCAGTTGCATTGAGTGATGAAGTGCATCGACAGACGTTCCAGCCGGAAAATTTGTTATTACTAAGGGAAATAAGGTCTGAAATAATTAGAATATAAATATAATTGCAAACATAGTTCATATTATCGAAGATAATACTCTATTAACTTGATGTGGTGTATTGCCTAGTAGAGTTAAATATGCAAATATACACAATGGCTGAAGAGGTGAATGCTCACTGCATACCATTTGAATGGTTTGCACTAAACCTGAACTATTGGGTACTAGCTCGTAAACATCATAGTATTTGGTAACTTTCTAAAACGCACAAATTAACACCATCCATTAAAATATTTCAACTCCTACATTAAGGAAACCTTTAGCCAATCCAAGTAATTCTGCAATTGGCGTTACTGCATTTCCAACAAAAACGGAAGGAGCTAGTGATACTTGAAGTCTGACTTTCTTAGCATATTCTTCTCTAGCTGCAGCCATCATAAAAAAAATTGGGTTGCCTTGTGAATGACCAACATAGTAAACTGATTTCTGGTTTGTTGCGTACAAAACATAATCAATAACTGCAGGGATATCGTAATACGATATTTCGTGTAAACTAAATTTTCGAAATTAGTTAAATTTTTACGAAGTTGTAAATATATTTTAGTTTTACTTGAAATTCCAATATTGTTTCCTATCAATGTCGGGATCCAGTGTCGTATGCTTTCTCGACCAAGTGGTTCCTCTAAAGTTTACTAGCCAGGAATCATAACCGTTCTTTGCCAGTATACATGGTAAACTATTTTCTGGTCCAAAATTGACCCAAACACTTGCACTACAAGTAAGTCCCGGTACAAATATTACTGCAGGTTTGTTTGCAATATTGTTGCTACTGTTACCATCACTTACTCTTAGAACAGTTAATATGTAACCGTCGGGTGTTACTATATTGTGCTCCTCGTAAGGATGTCCGCAATTAGCAATTTCGGGATACTAAAACATACAATAAAACGAAAGATTATTTATAATTAATTGAATTTGGGGCGTCACGCAATGATAAAATGAAATTTGTTGTATAATTTTGAAATTATCCTCCAAAATCATTTTAGAGAAAAATGTCAAATAAAACTTTGATGAAGAAATTAGTGCCTTTTTTAATCACGCTTGATAACTCATAATAATAATTACCTTAAGTAAAGTTATTTTGTTTATTGTTCCATAAGTATGATCAATTATTATTAGGAAAAATAATAAAATTGATATCGTACTACTTATTCTATTTGTAAACATCTAAAAAAAAGTATTATTAAAAAATTGAAAATGTCAGCATTTATAATGGGATTAAAAACATACCTCTAATTTATTACTTTTATCGATATTCCTGATTTATTCTTTTCATTAAAAACTAATAGTTTAGAAACAAAATTGTATTAGAAACCCAACAACAAATTATTCTTTCTTAGAGTTGCACTTTCAAATAAACATGTTATATATCATGTTGCTTATTTACAAACGCACAAGAAATTATTGTTTACAATTTTACTAACACACAAAAACTAAACTAAAAGACTCATTTAGTTATGTGCACCTCAATTTAATTTGTTATATTTATAAACTTGTTTGAAAACACGAATTGTATTGTAAACAACAATATAAATACCTGTTTTTTAATTAGTCTATAGTTACAGTATGCAAAAATAAATTAAATTATGATATTAACAAGCTATAATAGTTTAACCCTAGATCACTAACCATTTCTTCGAGTTACACTATCGTCTACCAGACGAACAAAATAAAACTTAAAAATATCTTTTATTAATAATTTTTATTAGTTAAAAAGCATATTATACGAAAGAATATTTATTAAACTTAATGAATCACCATCAAATAACTAAAAAAACTTATATTATACACTCATGGCCGGGGCGAAGAAGGTTGAAAAACATGCAGAGATACCGAATTTCTTCAGTCATTCGTCTGTGAGATGAATGGTTAGAGATCTAGGGTTAAATATTCGCAAAGGATAGAATTACAACTTAATGACGTTGTCCATTGTTAAGAAAGTATTTATATCTCAAGTAATACCAGATTCAAACTTTTGATAAAATTTAAGGTCTTCATTATTTTGACGCAATTTAAATACTTTAAAACTAAACGACCTTCACCATAAATATTGAGAAACCCCGTTCAAGGAATTTCCATTGTAAAGTTTTCTTTACTAATCATTGCATTGACGTTTATGGCAGTTAAAAGTACCGTAAAACCATGTAAATTGTTCAAACCATCAGTAACGTAAGACGGAAAATTTTTTTATAACGCTAATTTCTTCTGATATAATATATTATGTTCTATGGCTCTCCCCGACTTCTTCTTCTTCGTGGTCGTTTTGCCCGAATTTGGACGTCGTGACAGCATTCATGATGAGCAATTGCTTATCATTTTTGCGAATACTGTTTTCTTGGGACATAGTACGTATACAGTAGGGGTCCCCCTCCTTTCTGTATAAGAGACGGCCAGAATAAAGTTTTTACCTTATCCGGAATCGAACCGGGCATTTCGTGTCAACACTCAACGTACTTAACTGTATGCTCCGACCGCTCTCCCCGACTTACCTCAGATAAATCCCCTCAAATCCTCCATCGGGAATATGCCTAAATTTTGAAAAATGTCAGCCATCTGGAAACTTCTAAATATCGCTATAACTTCGGTATTGGGAATTTACATTACCGTTGGTGGCGCCACCGGCACTACCAACATGGCGTGGTTGATGAGTACAGTTGATGTTGTTTATATGGGTGTTTGTGTGTTTTGTTCATAAAATCTGTGTTAAATATGTAATGGTGCCTTAATAATTTTGTGTTTTGGACAACTCTGAATTAGTCATGTGTATGCTAATCAGATTATATCATAAATCATAATCATATTAAATCATTTTACGGTTGTCGCTCGAAAAATGGAAGAGAATGAAGCTTACATTTTCAACAATTTCCGCATCCAAAAAGTGGTTTTTCTATTAATAAAAAATGTGTTTGGCATTGAAGAGAAGGTGGATAGTAGGAAAACTTGAAAGAATGCTGCTATAAACTCTTTATCGGAGAATGAACAAATGGCAGTAGATAGTTTACTATGCGAGTAATGTACCATATTAATAACTGTAATTTTTAATAAAATAAAATGCATTATGATAATAATGTTAATATTTATTTATGTGTACATATCACATGTAACATTTTATTAAAATAATTATTCTGTAATCGTTGAATTAATTTCATTTTCATAGTAAACTCTACATCGTACTTCACAATTATATTAATAAATGACGAATCAAAAGAAGCAAAGGTAACGAAAAGCATTCGTTTAAGTTTAATAGTGCCATTCCAAACTGGAAGTGCATAATGTTTTTTTGAACAAAATTTCCCCATCAACCGTAACAACATATTTACATGTCGCGATGCAGTTTATACCATCGTGGGTGAATCTCAACCAGGGCTGATGTTTATTTATTTAGCCTGGTTTGTGTGTGAAAGATAGGTAATATCTATTACTCATAATTGATGACTTGCTGAAAAATACCTACATGAATTTAAACAGAAAAATATTAAGATCAACATTTGACTTTTAGGTTAAGTGTACCTAATATTAACGTTTTTAATATAAATTTTAAATAAAACTATTTACCAACTTAAGTAATAGATGAATATATAATTAACAAATTAATTATTTGTTAATTTTAACACAAAATAATAATACACTAATCATAAACATCATACAAACACTGTAAACAAACGATCTGACAGCTGCAGGTGTACTCATCGACCAAGTTCAAATTACCGACGAGTGGTGGCGTTTGGTTAATGTAAATTCCCAATGGTTAAACTTACTGACTCGTAGCTTGCGTATTAGAATCGATGAAAAACTGGTAAGTAAAAATAATAGAATATGATCCAGTAATAAAATTCCAAAAATTATTTTTAAAATTCGAAATTTTAAAATTTTTTACTTTTTACCCAAATACTGATGAGTACTTCTAAGTAAAAGAAATATATTTCCCGACGTTTACCGGCATAGACGCAGCAGCAATAGCTAGAGAACAGAGAAATACATAGGTAAGCAAACTTAGATGGTTTCTTTTCCTACACTTGGTGCCCTAGAGCCAGCGGTTGTGGTATGCAGTGGTGAATTTTCGAACAGGCGTAAGAGGCACGCGCCTAGGGCCTAGTAAATCAAGGGGGCCTCAAAATAAGGAAAATTTAATTAATATTAATTAAACTTAATATTAATTAAATTTATGTTGTAATAAACACAGGAAAAAGAACGAACAAATTCAGAGCCCTTAGATTTGCAGTTATTTTGATCTCATCAGTGCAATATTTTGATTTAAATTTTTTGATAAAAATTTAATTTTGTTCAAATATTCTGAAATTTTATGAAAGTATTAATTCAGATGTAATAAACACAGGAAAAATAACGAAAAAATTCTAAGCTATGATGCTTTAGATTTGCAGATATTTTGATTTCAGTGCATTTTTTATGTAAATTTAAAAATTAATTTTTGGAAATATTATTGTTGGATCATGTTCTATTATTGCTGCTTACCTGTTTATCATCGATTCCGCGAAAACCGCAAATCAGTACGATCAACCATACCGAAGTTATAATAGCGATATCTTACAATTTCCAAGATGGCGGACATTTTTAGAAATTTATGCATGTTCCACGAGGTAAGCCGGGGGTGCCATAGAACATGTTGTAACCGTGGAAATTAGCGTTATAAAAATATTTTCTTTCTCCCCGACGAAATTTACCATAATATACGTCAAACTGAGCGTGGGCCGAATAAACAAGCATTGTTGCAATACATTGGGCAAATTATAAAAAAGGGAAGTTTTGTTCCAAGTTAAATGCGGTTCAACGGTATACATCGAAAACATTGAATCAACTCATGCTGATGCTGGTATGAGAAGAATAATTACTTAAATATTAATTTTCATTTTTTATGATTTGTTATAAAATGTAATTTTATAATATTTGATATGACTCATTCCTGGTTATATCTAATAACTCGATAATGGTGAGATATATTAAAAGTATTTAATAAAATATTATAAACAGGTTAATAACTATGGTTACAATACGTACTAAGAATATCTCTTCTAAAATTAAGTATTTGTGTCTTCTATATTAAATTTGTTCATAGTGTCGATGACATGTTTAAACAGAATTGGTGCTGCTTCATTTCCATACAAAAAGTCCAAATGATTATATCCTTTCATCATATGTTGAAGAACTACATTAGGTAATTGTGTGGCTAAAAACTCAACATTCTGAAAAGAATAGAAGATTTTATAAGTTTTTTCTTTTCTTCTCACAGAATTGTCAGTGCCAAAGTAATAATTACAGAAAAGGAAAGAACAAAGGTGGTCGCACACTTAGGCGACGTGAATTCGTCGCCTCGTGTCGCGGCGTGTCGTCTAAGTGTGCGAGCATCTTATTAATTCAATAAAACGATAATTTAAATTTTTTAAAACTTATTGCATATTTGTAAAGATTGCAAAATTAAACCATATCATACCTCATAATTAACTATGTGGTCTTTATCGCCGTAATACAAAGCAATTGGAGTTGAGATTTTAGTAATGTTGTATTCTGGCGCAGTTCCTTGTCTATATCTTAGTAAATTTTCCCTTTTCCCGTAGTCGTATTTGTTAAAGGTGCCTATTAAATCAACATAAATTACGATTAAGATGTTCAATGTTAAAACATCGACTCACTGGCACGTTAATAATCATTCGACATCCTTTCAGGTAGAAATTCAAGAATTGGATACGTTTATATAACATACTCACATTACTTGTCATCTTGTTATTTATTCAATGTTTATTAAATAAATATTAAATAAAGGTGCTCGCACACTTAGAATCAAATGGGAGCTCGCACATTAAGGCGACACGACGACGCGACGCCACGTCGCCGTCGTCGCCGTCATCGCCTTAGTGTGTGGGGTCCCATTTGATTATATGTAAACTTCTCTAACGTTAAGAAACTCGTAGCTTCACATCGACTAACTGTGCGAGCTCCTTTAATGATCATTAATTTGTAGTATGTGGAAGGTATCGGCTTAAGGCCGTGTGACACTTGTGTAAATTTTGTACAAAATTTACACAAGTGTCACACGGCCTTTAAACTTTAAATATAATTTTCTGAATAATTGTAAGTGTATATCAAAAAATGAGAAGTTATATATATTTGACGATTAGTAAAAAGACCTTAAGTGCCAAACAGTCATTTTTGAGTTAATTTACACCATTCGATGGCAAATTTTCTACTGTACGATTCGTATTAATTTGATCTGGATAATCAAAGATTATCTACTATAAACTATATTTGAATTTGATTTAGTAAATCTGTTTATCAAAATTTTATATCCAGAATGTGTATGACAAGACTTCAAATGTAATTTGCAGGACAAATGTTATAGTCGATATTCAAGAAATCTAGATAAAATTTTAATTATCAACCTACTTACTGCCCAATGATTGTATTGAATGGAAGAGAAAATCGAGAGATACACCGGAAGGATAATTTGTCAATACAAATGGTAGTAGCTCCTAAAAGATATAAAAATATGATTCAAAAAATATACTCACGCCTATCACTTTAATTTACCTTATTAACTTGATGGGGAGTATATCCTATAATCACCAAGTAACCAAAAATACAAATCGGCTGTAAAGGCGAATACTCGCTGCACAAAATTTGTAAGACTGTCATCATACCTGAACTTTGTGTAAATAACTCATAAACACCATACTCTAGAGCAGCTGCCTATATTTTGTAATTAACTATTTTATTAACAAACTTAATTTTGTGCTTACTTGGATAAAATTTTTGGATTGTGCCATTATATCCATCACGGGATTTACTGCGTTACCCATATAAACTGCAGGAGCCATCCCCACGACTAGGTGAACTTTGTTGGCGTATTCCTTTCTCTCTGCAGCCATAGCAAGAAAAATTGAAATTCCAGTTGAATGACTAATATAGAAAACAGATTTTTGTTGCGTTTCAGAAAGTACATAGTCAATTACTGCTGGAATATCATAATAAGCCACTTCTTGCATGCTAATGGAAGGTAATTATACTTTCGTTACGGCTTAAATAAATTTATGTCTTACGTATAATTCCAAAATTGTGCTTTATGTATATCGGGATCTAATATCGTGTGCCTTCTTGACCAAAGAGAACCTCTGTAGTTTACTAACCAGACATCATAATTATTATTGTGTGAAAGTAAGCACGGTAAACTTCTCTGGGGACCATAATTTACCCAAAAGCTTCCAGTACAAGCAAGCCCTGGTACAAATATAACTACACGTTTGTTTATAAAACTTTTATTGGTCTTCCGAAACGGTGGTACTCTGTGAAGTGTAAGCAAGTAACCATCCATTGTAACGACAGTGTGAACTTCATAAGGATGTCCGCAGTCTTTCAATATGGGATACTGAAAACAACTTAAGTGAATATTATATTAAAGATATTAAATATGTGAATGTGCTTACCTTTTCTATTTTAAGTTTATTATTTCCTCCATAGATACAATTCAGTAATGAGAAAAGAACTATTATGGTTTCAAATAATATTAATGTATACATCTAAAAACTGTATTTCTGAAATAAAATTTAATTTACCGATCCTATTATATTTATTTATTTCGTCTGAAACCACTCGTTTGCAATATGAAAGGAATTATTTCTCCGTTAGTGCAAAAAGTAAATTCGAAATTTCTCGAACAGAATCGGATAAAGTCTTGTTACATAAACAATAATTTTAATTATTTACTTATATGAAAAAGTACAGGCGACACTTTTTGTTTAAAAGAAAGGTAGTTTATTATAAATCAACTTTAACACAGTATTCACTTCAAAAGAAATTTATTCACGTTCCACTTATATTAGTAGGTCTTCATCAATTAAAACACCATACTAAATAATTCAAGGTTTTTCTCTAGATTATTATTGCAGTTACGACATTTACTAAAATATTTAAAGAGTTATCAACTTTCTAATTTAAATTTTAATAAAATAACAGATTGTACTGCCAAATTTACTATTTTGGTAATCTTAAATTGTAATTGTTTTGATGAGGTTTATTACATTTTTATAAAAGCTCTTTCCAACATAACATTATTGTAATAGGATCTAGGTAATGCAAGACTACCTTTAAAATTCCAATATTAATGTTTACTAAACTAAGACCAGCAGTCTGGCGTAAATCAAACACGGATAGACTAAAGAGCGCCGGGAAACCGCGGTTCTAATCCTGATTGCGTCGGATATGTGCTGTGATCTAAAAAGTCCAAAATCGATCTGTGGACTATGGGGAAGGCAACGGGAAACCACCCCATTAACATTTCCCTAGTAAAGTCTTCTTGGCTTAGCCAGGAGGATCGCTAACATCCGAAATCGGATAGGTACCTGAAGAAGAAGAAACTTCGGGAAAGAAACGTGAAATTCCAACGTCATTAAAATTACGAAAATGTAATATCATTATCAAGGGATTTTTCATTCCTGTCGAAATATTGCCACTTCTATTGAAGTCTTTACAATCCATTTCACGAGGTGGATTAATCCTCTATTGCTACTCTTTTTACTTCAACTTTTCACCACAGCGTGTGGATGCCCACCGGAAGGCCGGGCTAAGAAATTCTGCGAAGTCCGCGACTTGAAGCCAAAATTTCCGCTCCATAACTCAACCAGCGATCACATCACTCCACACCGTGGTCTTAATTATAATAATAAACATAATTATATAATTATGTACCTACCGAAAAACACTTGCCATTTCTACATTTTGCTGGGTGTCGTGATTTCATTTGCTTTTGTCAATGTAATAACCATAGTCAAATGTAATAACCATAATAAAATTATTAAGACATTAACAATAAATTAATAAAGGAAAAGTTAGTGGTAGAACAGAAATAAAGCAGTAGTGGAATTCTGCAATTAGTGTGAAAAATATATCATTATCGCACTTTATTAAGTGTTTGCTTGCTGGAAATGAAAAGCCCTACGATTGAATACTCCATAATATTGAAATTAATTTAAAATTAATGTAAAAAATCTTACCACACTTAATTTCAAATCTGGCTTAATTGAATGCAAAATCAAACACAGATGTCCAAAATAGTATATTGAAAAATAAATTATGTAAAACTTCAATTTCAGAGATTACCGCAGAAATAGGCAATATCTAGAATCAAAATCTCATAACGAATTTTACAGTTGAAATATTCATTAATTGTGTAATTATTGAAAATATTGCGCATATTAAATTTTTTAATTTTCATTGCAATTAAATTGAAGGTTAGTTAAATACTATAAATTTGGGCTTGTTTATGATTTTATTGGAATCTTCCTCATTACTTGTTTAATTTCTTTTGCATTTATAAATGCAAATTTAACAAATATAATTAAAATATTGAAGTGTGAAAAAGTCGATCAAATGAGCAAATATTAATTTTGATTAAATTTAAAGTTATGTCATTTATAAGACAGCTGATGTGGAAGCAATTTTGTATAACAAGCAATTGTTTTGTAACTTTTAACACAGAAAACAAAAACAGATTTGATTTCCTTGAGGGTGTGATGTGTGTGGTGCGAATTTGTGATGTGTTTACACAGGTACATCGATTGTTTACCTGAAATTTGAAAATTTGATTATTTTGAATAAAAGGCGGCAGGAAGTGAACACTTACGGTTTTACGTTGAAAAGTAAAATTTTTGTAGTGGTATGGGACGGCATGTGCGTTTTCGGAAATGAAGTTTGTCTGGTGCCGACCGTTGATGGGGAATGTGTGTGGTCATATTGCGATAGTTAATTCGCAAATTTTCTTCAAGAAAAGTTGTTTTGAAGATTCCTTTGGGCACCAAAGCAATTATATCGACGAGATAAATAAAACGTGAGTACTTGGAGCGTTTTTATTTCGTAAAAATAAAGTTTTCACACGTTTTCGTTGGTCGCAAGCAAATTTCGACCATAATATTAAATTTGCACATTTTGGGTTTGTTAAACCTTAAATAACGTCAGAAAGAATAAATTTATGGTTTATTTGATGTACGGATGAGTTTTGCAACACTTGTTGTATTGGATGACTGGAAATTTCGTCGATTTGGAATCGTCACATTTTAATTTTGAGGTTAATGAGAAAATTACACGTTTTAACTACTGTAATTTTACGAAGGTTAGAGACACTTGTTTAAATCAATCCTCTAGACTGGGATGCACCACGGAAGAAATTTCACACGTCACGTCACTTATTTCTGGATAACTGCACAGTTTTGAAGCCAACGGAAGCCGAGCTACCGTTTGTTAATACGCTAGAAGCCATTTGACATATGGGTTGCATTCTGCAGAATTGGATCGTTGCCGATGTACGGAGTGCTACACAAATTGCGTTCAACATCAATTTATTATTTCAAGTAAGAAATCTGAACTCTTTTTATTGAAACACTATTGTACAAAATTATTTTTATTCTTGTTATACGATTTACATAAACATAACGCCAAATAAAAGTATAGCTGAGTTTTTGATGGTAAATGATACTTTTTATTTATCGTTTGTACATTTTACACACCATTTTGCATATTGCTTGACTTTTGTGTCATAGATGATCAGAATTGCTCCATTATTGAATTTGAGTTATTTAAATAAATTACCTTTTGATTTATTGCGTCATTTGATTTGCTTTATGTCGCTGAAACCTACCACCTGCAGATATTGTGGCCTCACATATGTGAACCTGACTTAAAGCTAGCCGGACCTCTTTTGTTGGAGTGTACACATTAGGCGAGGTTTCATCCCTGACTATAATTAGGGGCGTTATTGAGCCGTGCAACACGACAATATATTATGCATTATAAATATATGTTTTATGGGAAATTAACTTGTAAACTTATTACATTACTATAATAAATTAGTAAATTTATAGTATTAGGGTTAACGATATAGTTACCGGACACCTTACAGTTATCGGACAGTGCTCACATAAGGCTCACATAAACCTTAAAAATAATACTATTACTAATGCTGCATAAACAAATAGTAGGTAGATGACAAATATGTAGTGTATAGATGTTTTGGAAAAACGCGCAAAAATTTATTGTCACCCTCAGCATTGTTATGATTTATTAAAAGTTATGTGGGAGCAGCGCGGCATGTTTTCTTAATATTTTCTTAAGAAATACATTATGCAAAAACATTTTTTACACCTTCTATTATCTATTCTATAAATAGAATTTATGTGCTAATATAGAGGTACGGGTGTCTAGCAAATGCTAATTCGAACGTTTTTAAAAATTTTTTAAATGCAAACCTAAAATCAAGTGTCCAGTCACTGCATTATAAATATTATTGAAATTCCATTATCGGACGCCTATTCAGTAACCTTAAAGAGGTTCAAAAAATGTTTATACAGTAGACAAATGTCCATCCAAAGAATATTATGTTTATTTTTTCGGCTAATGGTAACATTTGTGTACCTATGGTAATCTACCCCTATCAAAGAATCCCCGAAAAAATTGTAAAATGTGTAAACCCTCAATGGGGTGTTAGCCGGAACAATAATGGGTGAATCACCTCTGAAACGTTTTACGAATACATGGCCAATGTATATATACTCATCTTGTGCAAAATAACATCAAATTTCCAATCATTCATTTTTAGGGATGAAATACAATGCGATGAATGCAAAAAGTATTTTCATAACAACAGTGGTGGCGACAAAATATCACTCCACCTGACCAATAAATCAATACCTAATTGGTATGAAAGAAGTGAATCACTCACGCTACAGAAATTGGTTCACAAACTGAATATAAAGCTGGGTTGACATGGGATGTGAGCCACGGCCGTGAGCCACGTATTAGTAAAATACTTTCCGCGTAAACTTAAACTTAAAACTGTGTAAACTGTTTTTAAACACGTTTGATCTCACCACGAACGCAGTTTTATCAGTTTGTGGCAAAAAATTACGATTCGTATTTCATGAAACAGCAGTTTACAAGGTGCGTATTTTATGAAAACGTGGCTCACGGCCGTGGCTCACATCCCATGTCAACCCAGCTTAAATAATAAAATCCAAGTGGCCTACCTTAAGTTTGCTTGCCCTGGTAATTAATGGGTATATTAGAACAAAACACTAGCTTTTGGCTGAATAACTTCCTTGGGAGATCTCTTCCAGAAGGTTCTTCGGCAGTTCGACTATGAATGCAAAAGCTAAAAATAAAGTAAACACACCTAGAAAATAATAATTATATTAGTTTGCCACCTTAAGCGTGTCTGTATTAAAGCAAATATCGATCAGGCAAAAATGAATCCAATATCACCCACTGATGGGCTGGTTAGTAATTAAGGTGACTAACAATAACTAATTGCAACAATAATAGCTATGTAGACGGTCCTTATTGAGTATAGCACAACGCCGGCTATGTAAATGGGCTTCAGGAAGCAACAAATGATTTCGATGACAGTGAATGATTGCAACGCTTTGAGGTGGAGTATAAATAATTGAATTGATACGCAAACCGTACACACAGGCGTAGTTCTTGTCCAGAGGAGGTTGACACCACCGAATTGACAATCAGCTGTTTCAATTATTCCAACTTGACTGGGATGTTTACACTCTAGGTTCAGTTGATTTCCTCTAGATGGCAAAGTGAGTACGTTTGGAACGGTTTTGAATCTCGCTTATCACCGAAACACAGATATAGCCTTCTGTATTCACAGCTACTACCGGGTCACTCGTAAATTATCACCCTGACGATGGTGAATATGGGATGCCGTCTAAAAGACTGGTAAAAACGCAAAAATTGGCGTATTAGGTACACAATTCACTAAATTACTTAGCGCACCAAAAATTGTCAACCACCATTGATCGATAATCGATCGAAAAAGCCTTGAATATTATTTACTAATCACGGTCGTTAAAAATTGATAAACCAATATCCACCAACGTACAGAGTGCGTCGTAATGAAATATAAAGAGCATATTCAAAATATGCATTTTGAATGCGACATATGAACCAAAAATAAAGGGAAAAAAAATTGAAATTTAGACTTAGAATAACTGCCATATTGTCAAATTTAAATGTTTTGGAAAATCCTTCGATTAAAGACTAATTTGGAATGTGATTTGAGATAGATTGGTGCACAGGTTTTTTGAAATATTTTGGTCACCGATTTGACGGTCTAGGAGATTTGAACGCAGCCGTTTGAACGCGACCGGTTGAACGCGGCCGTTTGAACGCAGAAACGATTGAACGCAGAGACGTTTGAGCGCGAGGCCGTTTGAACGCAGGGACGTTTGAACGCGAGGCTGTTTGAACATAGGGACGTTTGAACGCGAGGACGTTTGAACGCAGGACGTTTGAACGCAGGGACGATTGAACGCGAGCAATTAGCTAGGTACTTAATTAGATAATTGGATTAGGTACCGACCTTTTAATGACCTTCTCTTAAAAAAAAGTCGTTTCCTAACACTAACCTAGCCTCAACCGGGATCTACCTTTTAATAATGATCCTCTCTTTAAATAAAAGTCGATTCCTAACACTAACCCAACCTCGACCGGTGGATCTACCTTTTGCCCTAATTTGGTCATAATAAAGTCGTTAATAAGTCGAGGGAAGGTGCAATTTCTCGCTTTCAAACGTCCCTGCGTTCAAACGTCCTCGCGTTCAATCGTCTCTGCGTTCAAACGGCCGCGTTCAACCGGTCGCGTTCAAACGGCCGCCGATTTGAAAACATAGTTTTGAAATATAAGCTTTAACTTTGTTATTTATTAATAATTTGTAACAAAAAAAATTACTAGGTCCTCACTAAATAAAGCTCTATTAAACTTAATTTACAAAAAATTAGTGGTAAAAAAAATTGATTCATAAAATTGAATAGTGTACTCGTCGCAATGCCAATGGATCTACATGATAACAATTTTACTTATAAATTAATAATTGAGGTAACTATTTTTGACAATAAAAAACAATTTAAAAACGTATTCTGAACTACCTTGAATATCACCTTCAAATTAAAAAGCATTACTAAAAGGAAGCCAAAGCCAAAGACCCCGGTATAACTAAAAACAAAATATGCAGTTCTAAAAAGCAGCAAAGAAATTCTAAATATTCCATTCATAATAAATTAATTATATACATATTTATATAAATAATCTTATATTGACAACATTTATAATTTATTATTCTTGTAAATAAATAATACAATATTTTAATAACTAACTCCTTTGGATATTTTGTATTCTTTTGGAAAATACTCTAGGAGATCCAGGATTTTGAATAAGAATTTACTCAACTTACAATAACACTGTGCAACAAATTAAATACTTTCTTTTCACTGGGTTTACAGTATGTAATAATGATACCTCACTTCAAACTCAATGAAGGATTATAAATAAAATAGTCATATCACGTCAGATTTCAAAGTAAAAAGCGTTTATTGATTTTAAAAAATTATACTATGTAAATTAGCGACACAAAATTTAAAAAAACATTAAAAATGTAGCAACATTTTAAAAGCATCCACAGAAGTCTGCGGCAACAATGTTAATGTAAACATTTAAAAACTCAAATAAAATTTAATTTACCGCTCCTATTATAATTATTTTATTTCGTCCGAAAGGGGCCACTCGTTCGCAATATGAAAAGAATTACTTCTCCGTTAGTGCGAAAAGTAGATTCGATATTTTTTCTTGAACAGCATCGGAGCGAGTCTTGTTGCATAAACAATAATTTCAACTATTTACTTAATATAAAAAGATCCAAATACAATATTGTTATATTGAAAGAGCTTTAATAAAAATGTAATAACCCACATCAAAATAATTACAATTTAAGATAACCAAAGATTAATATTTCAAATTAATAAAGGAAAAGTGTGGTAGAACAAAAATAAAGCAGTGTGGTGACTTGTGCAATTAGTGTGATAACTTATACATTATATTATTATTATCATTATCGCACTTTATTCAGTGTTTGATTACAAATACTTGCAAAAATGTACCTAGCTTTTATAGAAATACTAATGTTTTTAATAATATTATGAGTTGCAACAGAAAAAATTACTTCCAAATAGACTTTCGTTTTCCGTATAAATTTTAAATTTTCTTCATTAAAGAATTACACCAAATCCTGAAAAACAAGTAGTAGAAGTACTGTGATTTCTAAATTTAATTAAATAGGCATGTAATTTATTTTAAATAAAAGTTATTTTGTCATCATTATAATAATATTATACTCTATGGCAGTGATTCTCAACCTTTTTTTTGTTGCGGCACACTTTTAACGATTTAAAAATTTGGCGGCACACAAAGAAAAAGATAAGTTTAAAAATTATTTACTTACTTATAAAACACTGCGTAAAATAGTTGTGCGAAATAAAATAATATGTATTCTTTTTAAATCATATTATTTAATAATATTAACATAATTATATATCTAAAATTTTGGGGCACACAAAAGTGCCGCGGCACAGTGGTTGAGAATCACTGCTCTATGGCAAAGAAGTGGGGAGACCGGCTATTTGCAGGGAGTGCCATGTACACCAGCGCCGGTGCTAAATAGGCGCCACGCCAGACAGCTCCAGACGTGATCTACCGGTCGACGCATGTTGCTCGGAGCAAATTTAGGAGAAGGATTCAACTAGTTCAATTATGTTAAAGGTTTTTGTTTTTGTTCTTTAGATTTATTAGGTGGTCCGATTTACATGAGTTCATTATCTAATGGCATTTCCTCATCATTATAGGTGGATGTATTTCTGTAGGGAATGGAAGGTATTTGAGGGTATGTCTGCCGTCTCACACTTGTTATAAATTCACTGATTGATCATTCCACTATTAGTTAATTCAAGTAATGTGTTCATGATCATTTTAATGCCTTTGATATGAAAGTTGGCTTTACATTGCATTGTATTAAGCTTCATATTTTGTCAAAATTTTAATAGATTACGAGTGGAATTAGAAACATTGAAGTACCTACTACATTATAGCCTACAAAAAATCATGCATTGTAATAACCTGACCAAAATAAGCCCTTCAGGAGAATAAAACACAAATTAATACATCAAATCATGTTATAACACTACTAACAAACAATAACACAACACCTTCTAATCATGTAGCCTGGTTTTTGCACTCATTTTCAAGGAAGTATTCAATGGGATGACCCAGGACCAACACCCTCCCTCCAAGGACGCTGATATACTGCAGATTAGGAGCAGCGCAAATTTTGTTGTACAAACGTCTTATTAGTACCTATTAGTTTGGCTGGTGCTGGGGCACAAATGTTTTGTAAATAGATAAGAAATATAGAGTTGTTAATTGTTATTGCATAAAAATATTTCTCAAAATGCAATTAATCTTGTAACGAATTTTTATTAATTCTTACTTTGGTTTTCTTTTCATATCATTTCGCAATATTTCTGAGTACGCCCATGCATTTATTTTAAATGCAATCGCAAATTTAATGCATTTTGTTAGGCAGATTTTGGATTTATTCAAGTTGGCTACATCCTATTGTTATTGTTTTTGGATGGATGAGCACTTGGGAAATTCTTTCCATCGTTTGGAAGGTTCCGTCTTGTTTACATCTCTCACTGGTCCAGGTTCCAGCAACAAATCTGCAAGCAGAATGTTTAGTGTTCGCGATTATAGCAATCGAGTGTTTTCTTGTGTGATTCAATAAGTTACAGATTCCAACTTTTAAGCCAGTGGTCAATGTCGAGTAGGAAGATGCGTTTGTCAACATCTAAGTTTGTAAACTTATGAAACGTTTATGTAAGTAAATTTTATTCTATCATACTCGTCTGACCGATGTGCATTTATTTGGCTTTTGTATATTAATTACTGGTAGCCCATAGCGGTTACTGTGTGTTTTGGTACTTGTTAAATTTAAGCTGGGTGCACTTTTTGATTGTGACCGTAATCTTTCAGTTGCTACTGTGCATTGTTGCAACAGTAATTTACATTGCAATTGTTGAAACTGTTGATACATCTCTCAAGTTCTGTGTGTTCAATTAAAGCATTTGTTTCTATTTGCGTTTTTTTTTGAGTTTTCATCCCAATCTACCTGTCTTTTTTTCGGTAACCCATTAACCCGTGCATTCGCATAAATATGGCTAGTTTATCACCATCGTGGCAAAACAAACTGGAGAGGTTCTCTCCGGATTGTTGCAGATCCTGATCTCTGTAGGGGTCGACTCTCCCATTAGGGGTCGTGTTTGCAGAGAGATGATTTGTTACAATCTCAACAAGACCAAAAGGATAAAGGAATATTAAATAATTCATTACCAGATGGTCTGATTTTTGGAAACTATTTAGTATTTGTAGTTTATAAAATAGTATTAGGTTTATATTAGGATATTTAGGCTATGTTTTGGAATATTAATAGGATCTCAATATTGGAATTATTACTAATGAACCCCTACATTATTTGTATTCTATATGTTCATATTTACTTGAAGATTACTACTAACAACATAAACTTATTTTCTACAGTGAGATGAGATTTTCTGCTTATTCCCAAGATATTTAACTGAACATTGTTTGGGGAGCTGTTTCTCTTTCGCTTTTGTCCGAGTATAAAATACTGAGATATCTAATCTCTTCAATGTGAGTAAAAGTAGTGAAACTCTATATATCAAACTAAATTGTTTTGGAATGCAGTATATTATAATGTGTTTTGTGTTATAATATTAAAGTAAACATTCAATAGTTACTTTACTAAAAAATAAAATTTCTCCAGAATTAACAGAAAACATATTAAATATAAATTAAACAAAAACTTAACTAGACGTTAAAATATTAGATTTTAACTATAAGTAAAGAACAACATACCAGAAAATTTTATTTAAAAACACTAAAAGAACAATTCTAACCTTTTTGTGACAAGGTACAAACAGAATATTTGAAAAAATGAGAAAACTGAAACTACGGGGGGGGGGGGGGGTCAAAAACAACGTGGTGTTTTTTTATAAAAGTTGAAAAATATAGTAAAATAAATGAAGATATAGCGAAGTAAATTTACTACATCGATATTTCGGGATTCTGTCCCTCGTCAGGCAAATCACACCAGCAAGAATACAAGAAAATATTTAAAATTAATCGAAAAATTAAAAAAAAATTTTAAAAAAAATAGGAAAAAATGAAAAAGCTTACCAACGGAATGTAAAATATAACTGGATACACCTAAACACTTGGAGATTCGAAATGAACTGAAGGTTAATAGAATAAGAATTTTCTAAAACTGTTACAAACAGCGTTACCAATGTTTATAGTGTTTTTGACCCCCCCCCCCCGTAGTTTCAGTTTCCTCATTTTTTCAAATAATATTCTGTTTGTACCTTGTCACAAAAAGGTTAGAATTGTTCTTTTAGTGTTTTTAAATAAAATTTTCTTGTATGTTGTTCTTTACTTACAGTTAAAATCTAATATTTTAACGTCTAGTTAAGTTTTTGTTTCACATAAGTAACACATACTAAAATCACACTCTATTCTTGAAAAAATTTCTGTTTTAAGATCATATTTCTGTAGAAAACATATTAGTTTATAAATAAGCAAACAAAACAAACCATCGTTTAAACTGGCATTATTAACAAAAATGTTTACAACTTTATAAAACAGTACTTATTATTGTAATAAATACTACTTTCCTCTAAAGTAGAAAAAATTTAAAATTTGTCATCTTCAACATAATATTATGTTGTAGCAAGATAACCTTCCATAAAATTTAACTAGTCAGATATTAAAATTTCTAAATAATTTTGTAACTAATATTAACTGATCGATATCAATTAATCCCTAAAGTTAAAAAGAAAAATTAATTTATTGGTAACTAATGTTGGCTAAGAATACTAGAACAATCATTTTTCTTCAGCTATTCAAATTGTACAGCCCAAGCAGTGACGTAGCAAGTCAAGACCGGGCCCTGGTGCAAGATCCACAGCGGGCCCCCTTCATTATTTTATTATAAAAAAGAAATTTAAATAACAATGTTATTGCACAAAAAACATGTAAGTGACAAAAAGGCATCGGATATTTCCCTAAAAAGATTTTCTGGTGGTGCGAGATCTCAATTCCCCCCCCCCCCAGGACTAATGAAAATTTAGCACTTATGAAGCTTCAGGCGCAATTCAATTTTGAGGCCCGCCTCTAAATAATTCAACCTCCGGCACATGGGGGTGGGGAAAGTAGCGTCTTTTAGCACCGCAGGGGATTTTTGTGGACAATACTACCTATTTTTCACCAAATGTTACTATTTAACTAGAAAATCCCCATGAAATTTTGATGTTGCAACTGCGTCATTCGTTGCAACTGCGTAATTCATTGCCTCGTAAATATAGCTATAATAATTACTCAATGAATTACATTATTCAATTTTTTCAAATATTTCTTTATTTTGGCGTTCCTTCAGGGCGCCGGCCCCACGGTGCAGACGCTCTGCCCTGGGGCCCTCGCTGTGTTCAATGTGCAAACTTTCATAGATAATTTTTACAAAAATGTCTGTAAATAATAGAAATCAATTTTGTCCGTGTACCGGGCCCCTATGGGGCCCTGGTGCCCGGCACCACTCGCACCACCTGTTGCTACGTCACTGAGCCCAAGTGTCCTCCAGTCCGAACTTCAAGAACAAAGTGTGTATTTACAGCGTTTAAATATTAATTCAAAACATTTATTATCTTATTTTGGAGTGTATCAATCGTGTATCAATCAAAATGTTTAAGAGTAAACATTAGGAATACTTCTTTAAATATTTTAAAATAGCACGAAATACTAATGCAGGAGCGTCGATACCAATAGATAAATCAATGTGATTAAACTTTGGAATCAGCTTCATTCCCACAATATTGGGAAGTTTAGGTACAAGAAGTTCTACATCCTGAAATAAATTGTATTAGAAAACTTGAACAATATTTAACAATATTTTACTTTTTGCGATGTAAGTACATCATAACTACCATAGATAATAGCTGTTGGAATATTAACCTTGGATAAATTGTAAACTGGAGGATTCTTTTGGCCATAATAGTTTAAATTATATTTTCCTCCGTAATCATATTTTTGGAAAGTGCCTGAAAATGCAGAAATAAGAGTAAATATGTAACTTCCTCATTATAATAGGAAAGAAAATCAGATATAGTCCTTGCCAAATATCTGTGCGTCTACGTCATAGTTGAAAATGGTATGAATCAAGCTGGAAAACATGAGTCAAAAGAGTGCTTTTTAAAATGCATCTTTTCTTTTTAATTTAATGCAACTTTCTCTCTTACCGTAGACACGTAGACGTAACAACTATGTAAATCAAAAATTTTTACCCATTATTTATGGTAATAGCTCAGACATACTAATTTTTTATTGCTTGTTTCTATAATGTGCAATATTAATAACGTATGACTTTTATTAGTTTCGGTCAACAAGGCATGCAAATGTTTTTGTACTCTTTTTACTAGGACTTTACCAGAATTAGTTTACTTTTTTTTAAATAAATTTAAAAATATTTTTGTAATAAATCACCTTTATTTAATTGAAGTAAATGAATAGCTTGTTTTGCAGATGCTCCTGCTGGAAAATTGCTTAACACAACATCAATAGTTGACTTGAAACCGAAAAATATCCTTGTTTAATTTACTTTTCGTTTACTTTTGATTGATTAATAAATTTACCTTGTTTATTTGGTCTATACTTGCACCAAATGTAGTACATAGCATCTCAGCACATAGATTCACATACTGTGAAGTTGGACTACAATGTTCGGCGACCATTTCGGTTCTTTCCTTGGATAGTGGCATTAAATCGTAGATGTTGTGTGATTTCATTAGGTTCTATATTATTAAATTAAATGGTACATAACTAATTTTTCTCTTACGAAGTTAATTTTGAAGAACACTCACCTGGAGATGCTTCACATTTTGCATAAGTAGTCGAACTGAAATTGACAAGGAATTTTGAATAGATGTCATAGGCGCTAGTACTATCGCAAATTTAATTTTGTTATTATAATCTGGTTTCTCCGATAGCATTGCAAAATAACTTGAAGCGCCTTGGGAATATCCTAAATACATTAATTGTTCTTGTTTAGTTACATTCAGAATATAATCTATAGTGACTGGAATGTCGTAATAGCCCATTTCCTGAAAACTAAGTACCTAATTTTAATAGTTCTTTCAGATATCAGTTATTAAATTCAGCTATTAATTCTATATTTTCAATTATATTAAACGTTTTGACGTTTCACTGTGAAAAATTAGGTGTACTAAGTGTAAGCTCTTTTTTCTCTTGTGATGTTGTCTGATTCATATCAATGTTTGGTTATATCTACCATTTTTGGTTTCAGTACGAAAACCTGACATTGAAGATTATATAGTAATTTAAAAAAACTCGATGTAACCTAATGAATCACTTGAAAACTAAGCATTTAAAGTGACGATGAATGTTAAATATCGATTAGTTTAGGTAATAACCGTTTTTAAAGTTTTAATATTTTACTATATTTTATATTTGATTGGTCCCTGTTGCTGCATTGTATTGACGGTCAGTACACTCTGTGTAAATGCCTACAAAACATCTTGTAGAATAACGGGGATATATCAGAACTACGTTCACTTGAACTAACAACAGATTCATCTAAAAGTTACAGTTTTAATTGCATATTATCGTTAATTGCATATCAAACTATTGTTGTGGTAAAGTAGAAGTGCTTACATTATCGTATTAAAGAAATTGGCTCAAAAAATGAGAATATTTCAAATTATTTTAGTTTTATGTTTAGATTATGTACAGTTATAATTTTTTACCTAAAATTCCAGAATTTCTTTTTATCTTTATACGGATCAAGATAAAGGTGCTTCTTACATGGATGGGTGCCCCGGTTATTTCCCATCCATACATCATATCCTTGATCAGCTAAAATAAAACCTAATCCTCTTTTTGGTCCTAATAACACCCATGTAGAAGAATCAGCAAATAATCCAGAATATATCAAAATAGGTGGAACACTTTTCATTTTGTTTTTAAATTTATTATTTGGTATTCTATGTATTTCTAGCAAATATCCATCTTCAGTTTGTATTGTATGTTTTTCGAAAGGATAATTGTGCTTTTTAATTACTTCCTCCTGGAACGATTTAATAATTGAATGTTGTAGTTTGAGTATTTAGATCCAAGTCGACCTGGCGGGAACCACAATTATTCGTTCTAATTTTTCTTCAAATAATTATGTTATAATACGAGTAGTAACACAAAAAATTGACCAATACAAAATTTAATTTGATGATTAGACTATAGTACAAATGTAATAATAATATTTTAAATTTACGCTTCACGACGCTTCTGTCAAGAAGTTTTCTTAATCTTACTAAGAAAAATCCGACTCAGAAGAAATTTATATAGTACATACATTAGATACTTGAAGAAAACCCCAAACAAAAATATGGAGTGTTGCCACCAGCTCAATTTGACATGGAAGAGGGCTTCTCAAACGGTATCACGGGATTTCGGCAGGTTAAAGTACTACCCGTAATCCCGGGCTTTATGACCAGAATCCGAAAATTGTTTAATCGCAATTTTTTAAATTAAAATCCATTTGAATTTGTTTTTGGTTGGTATTTTAATTTTGAGACGGTCATTGCTTTGCATCTAACGCAGTTGGATGCGAATGCGGGGTAACAGGTTCAAACCTGGAGAGAGTAAAACTAAAAAGTAAAAAAAAAAAATTGATAACGTCAGATATCAACTCACGATAAAAATGAGAAGCCCTACGATGGAATACTTCATAATATTGAAATTAACTTAAAATTAATGTAAAACATCTTACCACACTTAAGTTCAAATCTGGATTAATTGAATGTATTGTTTGTATAAAATCAAACACAGATGTCCAAAATAGTATATTAAAAAATAAATTATGTAAAACTTCCATTTCAGAGGTTACTGCAGAAATAGGCAATATCTAGAATCAAAATAATAATCATAACGAATATTATAACTATAATATTCATTAATTCATTATTCCTTAATTATTCAATGAAATATTCATTAAGGGGCCACATATCCCTGCACGCACTGAAAACCGAGTAGTACATTTGAAAAATTATTATAAAGGTTATATTATGTAAAAAAACATTAAGTTGTTGATTTGACATGTAGAATTAACTTTTGAACTATAAGAAAAAAATAAAGCATTTGTTTTTTTAACATTAACATTATTTTTACCCGAAAACCATGACGCCTCATGGTTGGCATCATAACTTCATCAAAAATTATCCAATTCGCAAAAATAAAGAATAATCTTTTAAAATAATGAAGTGGTTATTGTTTGACGGAAGGGATTTCTGTTTTTTTTCAAAAATAAAGAAATTACAGTATTTAAAACTTTAGAATGCAATTTAAAAATAAAAATAAATTAGTGCTTAACAATTTATAAAAAATTTCCCAATCAAAAAATTAAAAAAACCTCTCGTCAGACATTAGAACAAATAATTATCAAGATTTAAAAAAAAGTTTGCATAGGATTGCATATTATATTTTTTTATATTTTAATTTTAAATGTTTCTAGCACTGATATTTTAATTTACGAATTATTTTCTCGAATACATAAATAGATTTATAAATCGGTTAAAATAATAATCGCGTCATCAAAACAATTTATTTTAATTTAACACTGATATTTTTTCAAACTATCAATTTAAAAAATTTAAATTACCCTAATGGCCCAATATTGTTTTATATGTGGCCCATATTGGCAAACCATATAGTAACAATATTGCGCCAATATTCGCACTATATTCTGACCATATTATTTGATCCCAATATGGATAGTCAATACTGCACCAATATTGCGCCAATATTAAAACTATATTGCGCCAATATTGTTGTACAATATTGCGCCAATATTGTTTTACAATATGTAGCTCATATTGGCAAGCAATATAGTAACAATATTGCGCCAATATTCGTACTATATTCTGCCCATATTGGATCCCATTATGGATAGTCTATATTGCACCAATATTGCGCCAATATTAAAACTATATAGCGCCAATATTGTACAACAATATTGCGCCAATATTGGTAATCATTATTGCGCAATATTGTTGTACAATATTTAGCTCATATTGGCAAGCAATATAGTAATAATATTGCGCCAATATTCGTACTATATTCGTACTATATTCTGCCCATATTGGATCCCATTATGGATAATCTATATTGTACCAATATTGCGCCAATATTATAACTATATTGCGCCAATATTGTTGTACAATATTGCGCCAATATTGGTAATCAATATTGCACCAATATGGGCCAAATCTTGCCAATTTTGCGCCAATATTACAATATTGGCGCAATATTGCCCCCATATTGCGCCAATATTTTGTGCTACATGAGAAGTTTCTTGTATAGGTACAGTTTCCAACCACATGTCATTGCTATAACTTTGTAACGGAGTGGAATTTTCTTACAATTTTTTTGTTTGAAATATTCTTAAAAGTATAAAGAAAAATAACGTGTAAGAAAACAAAAATTAATTTTTAAAGGATATGTAAGCCCTTAATTGTGTAATTGAAAATATTGCGCATATTATTAAGTTTTTTAATTTTAATTGCAATTAAATTGAAGGTTAGTTAAAAAGTAATACTAAAATTAAATAAAATTAAAATATATTGTATTATAGATGATATGTTTTATGGGAAATTAACTTGTAAACTTATACATTGCATTACTATAATATTAGTAAATTTATAGTATAATATTATAAATTATAATCATATTTCTTAATTTTTGTTAGGTTAAAGATCATAATAATCTTCCACACTTATTCGCAAAATCTAATACCTATACATTAGACTTCAATACGGGAATGTAATTTAAACTTAAGTTTTGTTTTATTTCAATAAATTGTCATAAATATCTGGTTGAGAATAGGAAAACATGGGCTAGTACAGCCAAACAAGCCATGGGTCCAGAGGGCCTGTAGTGCTATAACTTACCGGGTGTCTGGCCGCCGATCTGAACATAGGAAATTAACTTGGAAAATTGATTTTTCTTTAATTCTACTTCCCATCAGAACGGATAAGAATGAAAAGAGTATCAATTTGAAGATATTTTTTATTCCGCTTCTAAAAATACCCAACACTTGATATATTGTTTTTGCTTAATTTTAATAAATTTTATTGCAATTCTTTTTGCTGGGTAACCAATAACTTTCCAAGAAGTTAAGAATAACTTTTGTTTGTGTACATTCTTAACAAAATTTATTGTAATATGTCAAAGTAACTTCTTGGAAATTATTGATTTTCAAACAAAACAACTAAACATTTTTAAAATTTGTTATTTTGCAATTTATTAGTAAGTTTTTAACAGAAATTAAAGAAGAAATTATCAAGTCTTAGATAGTATCTTTAGAAGCGAAATAAAAATCTCTTCAAATTGATACCATTTTCATTCTTATTCGTTTAAGAATTTAGTCAACTTTATTTATTCAAAAGAAAAACTCTTTTTATCACTCTCTTTCAACATTACTCAAAAATTGCAACCACCCAACTTGGTGGTCGATGCGCAAACTTTTCTTCTTCAAGCCCCTGCTGGTCTCACAGGGACCTACAGCGGCCGCGAAACATTCAACAATTCAAAATTCTACAAATAATACGAAAAATCCTAATGTAAACTTTTGCAATATAATTGTCGTGTTAATTTGAAAATTTTGAATTTGAATTTCGCGGCGGTTCGGAGTCCCTGCGGAGCGCAGATTCCGTTAGGGGGAAGAGAAGGTGGTCCAAATCGCAGACTATCGAAATTTGATGAGAATTAATTTATTATGAATTATAGAAGTTGATTTGTTTTTGAAATATTTTAAGTGTAGCAAAAGTTGAAAGCGACTATTTTTGTAGAGCGAAGGTTTGGAAGAGAAATCTTGTTGAAAGTTAGATTTTCTAAATTAGATAAAACAATATTAATTTTGTCAGGTATCGAAAGTCGGATGATAACGCGACTTGAGCTTGTGGGTAAGAAGATTATTCTCCGCCCAAATTTAAAATTTATTGAGAAGTTGAATTTTGTTTATCCTAAGGAGCAAAGAAGTTTTTCTTGGGGGTTTTAAAGGGGAAAAATAACACTTCAATTATAATTGAAAACAAAATAAATAAACAATAATTATTATGAAGAACTAACACAATACTAAAATACGTAACAAATGTTAAATCTCCAAATGTACAGCTCATAAAACCATAGACGTTTAAGCACTGCTTCCGCTTTGCTTGTTGACAAAATGAGCTAAATTAGGTCTAACACCCTAAAATGTTAAGTGATAAAATGTTGAGCATAAATCGATCTTATATGCTAGACACACTGAAACGTCAATGAAGATTAGCGATCCTTTCAGTCAGAATTCCACGAATCTGATACACATAATAAAAATACTCAAATTACCACTTGTATTATTTGCTTAAGTATCATTTACGCCATTTAATAAATTAAATTAATTGTGGATTTACAATTTATGAAAAAGTTAATGAAGATTAATTGTCAGTGTGTCGAGCATATTCAAATCGACTTCTTAAAACCTTAGGCGATAAATGATAAACCTTTAGTGATAAATTTTGAATGGTTAGTATAAATCGACCATTCATCTTTCAGACACATATGCATGAATTGAATTTCGTGGTTGAAACCAGAAAATGGTGAAAAGTCGTTTTACTAAATTTTACAGGAGGCATTAGAAATCTTTTATTTTCTGAAGTATTGAAATGATTGGATTAAAATTGTTAGTAATGTTAAAAAATAGATAACTGCAGGTTGCTCACTTGATTTTTTCTACTTCATTTTTACTCCTTATTATTGAAGACAAACTTACTTAATTTTAAATTTACTAAAATGCAGATACACACTTTTCTTGTTTCACCGACGATAAACGTATGAAAGATATTAACATAACCATTCAATTAAATTGATATTTATATGCATAATATGTTTTTATACTTATTTAACATGGATATTAACTTTTAGTGTGTCGAATGTATAATATAGCCCGTAATTATATACTCGTATTATATAATAATAGTTTTTATTTAATTAATGTTTTAATTATTTCTAATATATTTTATATTGCACTTATTCGACAATGCCAAAACGAAATTAATTCATAAAATTGAATAGTGTACTCGTCACAATGCCAATGGAACAACATGGACAAAATTTTACTTATAAATTAATAATTGAGGTAACTATTTTTGACAATAAAAAACCAATTTAAAAACGTATTCTAAACTGTACCTTGAACATTACCATCAAATTAAAAAAGATACCTAACACTTAGTATTTTGTTCTTTAATTACTGTTAAAAACTCACTACTAAAAAGTAAAATAGCGCATTTAAAAAAAGTTTAGTTACCTTGTTTAAACTTTTTTGCAATTGTTTTTGTTTGAAAACCGATCAACTTCACTAAAAGGAAGTTTTCCTACATTTTTAACCAAATTTATTGCCTGTCAAAGTAACATGTTGGAAATTATTGGTTTTCAAGCAAAAACAATTGCAAAAGAATAACAAGGTAAACTAAATTTTTTTTTAATGCGCTATTTTACATTTTATTAATGGGTTTTTAAAATACCAAGTGTTAGGTATCTTTAGAAGCGGAATACAAATCTCTTCGAATTGATACTATTTTCATTTTTATCCGTTATGATGGAAAGCAGGAATTAAAGAAAAATCAATTTCCCATGTTAATTTCTTATGTTCACATCGGCGGCTGGTCACCCGGTATAATGTTATATTGAACCTTTGCAAATAACTAACTCAATTGGAAATTTTATAATATTTTGAAAAATATTCTAGTAGATCCACGATTTTCAAAAAAAATAAAAAATATATTATCTTTCAATAAGGTTTTTTTTTAATTTTTAAATAAAACATACAATTTGAATGAAAGGTTGGAATAGTTTAATTGAAGTATGTTGTAATATGTACCTAAAAGTCTAAAAATATCTGACAAATGTCCATTTACTATAATCAGAAGCCAGCCTAAAATTCTGTATAACTGATAAATGAATAATTTTAAATAAATTTCAAGTTAATATTAAGTAGTAAATTAATGCTAGTACATTATTACTATATTATTATTATTACCTTAAATTAAATTTAAATTTTAAATTAAATTTAAAATTATTACCTTAAATTAAAAACTCAATATATTTATTTATGCATAATAACTTTAATTCATAATTATTATTATGTGGCTAGGTATAATGTTTACACGTAATTAATATTAAGTTTTGAATGGGGTAAGAGTTTTTCACCGTTAGAGTACTAAAAGATTTACCTGGTTATTTTCTTATTCAATGCAATTATTCGTCTAAACTTTTAGCCAATGCAATGGAAGCTGCGCTGCACAGATAATACTGATACTCAAACCCAGTAAGTTCCCATAGGATGTCACTTAAAACAGTCCCACCAGTTCTTTTGCTTGTTTTATCTAAAATAATTTGGGAGGGGTTGAAATTCGGCGCCCAGCCAACTAGGCGTCAAGACAAACCGACAACGTCCAATTCGACGCCGCGGCGCCCTTTAACTCGTCGTCGGCGCCTTTCGACCACATATTTAACATTGAAGCAAACCACAGAAGTGTCTTGATGTGATCGCTGGGAATCCAATTCATTGACTTCATAGAATTTTTTGGCTGAAGCCATCAAAGAGCATCGACACTTTGGGGATTTTAGAATTGATTCTAAATATATATAAGCTTAGGTATTTGACAAAATGTCTTAAGTCAAAAAGGAAACAATATATTGTAGGAGTGGTTTATTTTAAAAACAGTTCTCGATTTAAAAGTAGTGTGATGTAATGTTTGATGACATTTAAAAAGTTATTAGCTATGTTAAATTACCATCAGATAAATTGTTTTTTTTTTATTTGATGTTTTATAGTGCATCGACTACTAGGTCATGAGCACTTTATACATTTGAATATCGATTTTTAATTATTTTTGGTTTGTTGAGTATTTTTGTTTGTCATAGGTTTTTTTTTTGGTTAGGGTATTTTGTTTGGTTATTGGTTTTTGTTCCACCACAGCGTGTGAATGTCCACTATAAAGCCGAGCTAAGAAACTCTGCGAGGTCCGTGATTCGAACCCAGAATTTCCGCTCTGTAACGTAACCACTGATCTGGATTCTGGATTAAGTGTGGAGGGCAAACCAAGGTTTACATGCACTCAGGCCACAAAACCGGGCCCATTATGCTACCTCCGGTGTCAGCAGCCCCCATCCTCCTATTCCTCAAGCCATCCCAAACTCAAGACGAACTCGAGTATTTTTGAAGGCGGTGTGCTACTAATACTGGCCATGCTAGGCCAGAAGCTACCCAACATGGATCCTCTTTTCGATGCTAACACTGGGCAGTCGCAAAGCACATGTTCCACTGTTTCATCTTCTTCTTCACATCCCCGACACAATGGGCTGTCAACAAGTCCCATTGTGTGTAAATGCTTGTTTAGCTTACAGTGCCCCGTAAGACATCCCACGATAATTCGTAGGCTGTCCCTAGACAACTTCAGATAGTATCTTGCATGTTTGTCAGACGGTGCGTTAATTGCCGCCTTAGCCTGACGGCATCCAGCGACATTCACCCATCTTTCCGCATGCAGTCTGCGGGTTTCCCCTTTTATGATAGCATCAAGGGTTTTAACAGCCAGTGTGAGAAAAGGTTCCGGACCGCATGGTGCATTTCCCGAACCCAGCCTCGCCAGCTCATCAGCCCTCTCGTTGCCCTCATTCCCTTCGTGCCCTTTAACCCAGCTGAGAGTTACGACATTATGAATTGATATCACGTTTAGTGTCTCAATGCATTGTAGCACAAGACCAGAGATGATCTTGCAGCGATTTAGTGCCGCAAGGGTCGCCCTACTATCAGTGATTATTTGAATTGTTTTGCCCCGGATATTACTTTCCTGGACTAATTCTGCGCAGCGGAGCACTCCAATGAGTTCCGTCTGGAAAACAGAGGCGTACCTCCCCAACGATATCTTCATATCTAGCTGCAGTTCCGAGGAGAATATCCCCACACCCGAGCCAGTCTTGTTTTTGGAGCCGTCCGTGTACAGACATATGTCAGCACGGTTAGATCCTTTTGTGTCTAACAGAATTGTAAAATTTCTCCTAAACACATATTTGGGGGGGATCCTGTCAGCATCAAGACTCAGAAGAGGCACCCTTTTAGAGTAGTCCTCCAGAATCCGTGTATGCCCCTTGGCTCCCCACCTATGGGTCCAAAGACCCCATGCCCGCATTCTTAGAGCGGCTCTCAGCGCCTGCTCCTCCACAAAGAGATCTAAGGGAGGAAGGCAGATGAGAACCTCCAGTGCAGCGGTGGGTGTTGTTCGCATCACTCCCGTCACTGCTACGCAGACTGATCTTTGCAGCCGTTCAAGAGAGGACACCACCGTAGTCAGTCTGGTTCTGGGCCACCAGACGAGTGCGCCATAGCAGAGCATAGGCCTTATTACGGCAGTGTACAGCCAGAGGGCAATCTTTGGGGAAAAACCCCATGATCTTCCCAATGCCCTGCGACACTGCCAGTAGGCCATGCTTGCTTTCGTCGCTTTAGTGCTAATGTGTTTGCCCCAATTTAGCTTCGAGTCGAGTGTAATTCCCAGATACTTGACCTCTGAAGCCAATTTAAGAGGGGTTCCCTTTAAGCGAGGCATTCTCATGTTCCTCAGCTTTATTTTTTTGGTGAATAGTACAAGCTCAGTCTTGGTTGGATTAACCGAAAGAGACTGCTCTGAACACCATGCCTCAAGGATTCTTAAAGCGCCCTGCATTAATTCACACAGGACATCTTCAAATTTCCCCCTAAGCAGTATGGTTATATCATCTGCGTATCCTACAGTGTAGAAACCGTTATCATTGAGTAGCTTTAGGAGGCTATGCACCACAAAATTCCACAGCAAAGGCGAGAGAACGCCTCCCTGCGGACAGCCCTTATTAACCGCCCCTCTAATTTTCGCATCTCCCACACTTATCTCAACAGCCCTACAGTTCAGCATAGATCTGATCCATCTAATGATGGTGTTAGGCACATTGTGTTCATGTAGGGAGTTGCAGATGCTTTCAGAGGTAGCATTGTCAAACGCTCCCTCAATATCAATAAACGCTCCCAGGGTACATTCCTGAGATTGTAACGATCTCTCGATACGCTCCACCACCTTGTGTAGTGCAGACTCAGTAGATCTCCCCGTAGTGTATGCATGTTGATTCAGGTGTAGTGGGCTATGCACCAACACTGCATCCCGAATTTCTCTATCGCACAGTCTTTCCAGTGCCTTCAAAAAGAAGGATGTAAGACTAATTGGCCTATATGATTTAGCCAGAGAGTAGTCACTCCGCCCTGGCTTGGGTATGAAGATTACCTTAACCTTGCGCCATTCCCTTGGTGTGTAGCCATGCGCAATGCACGCCTTGTACACCTTCACTATGGGACTGAGTAGGAATACCAGGCCCCATTGGAGTAGGGCCGGATACACTCCATCCAGCCCCGGTGATTTAAAGGGACTGAAGGATCTAATTGCCCATTCCGTCTTGTTAGGGTTCACAGTTAAATTTACACTTTCCCAGTCCGCCTCAGTCGGTGTCCGCGCGCTAAGCTCAGTCCACTGATGATCCGAGACAGTTGTGCTACCAGGAAAGTGTGTTTGTAACAGTACCTCGGCAGTCTCCTTGAGGCTCTCCGTAAAGGAGCCGTCATCTCGACGGATCGTGCCAAGCTGTTGGCTTGGGTCTTTGGAAATTATCTTCTTCAGCTTAGCCGCCTCCGTAGTGGACGCAATGTCGCTGCAGAAGTCCCTCCAAGACTCACGCTGTTTTTGGCGAATCATCCTCTTGTATTCCAGCCGAAGGTTTTTAAACTCCTCCCAGTCAGAACCACTTTTGGATTTCTTCGCCTTGTTACAGAGCCTCGTGACCGCTTTCCTCATCCGATCCAGCTCCTTGCACCACCAAGGTGTTGCTCGTCTGCCAGAATCAACCGCTGTCAGCGGACAAGAAGTCTCAAATGCCTTAATGAGTGAGTTTTGTAATACGTTAGTGCATATTTCAATCTCATCAGTGTTTTCTAGTCGATCTTTTTTTGTGATTGCCTTTGGCATGTCGGCCTCCAAAGCGCTAGATAGTACATCCAAGAAGACATTCCTATCCAGCTTCCTCGGATTCCTTACCTGCCTAGGCTCGACTTTCACGGCTTTAATTTTAAAGCAAATCCATCTATGATCCGACATAGTCAGCTCTTTTGACACATGCCAGTCAAAGATTTTTGTTGTAACACTTATCGACGCCAAGGTGATATCAATCACGGAATGGCATTCGGGTGACACATACCAGGTTGGTGTGTCACCCCGATTAAGAATTACTAAGTTAGTACCAATAAGGTAATCAAAAAGGGACTTACCTCTCTTGTTGCAGTCTCCACTCCCCCACGAGGTATGATGAGAGTTTGAGTCACAGCCAATGATGAGGTGTTTTTTGTGAATCTCGCAGTGCCTGACCAGTTCCACCAGCTTTGGAGACGGTGGCGGATCCTGAGAGTCTCCTGGAAGATACGCTGATGCTACAATAACGTCGCTAAGACCATCCCCAAGGTCACAGCTTAGCCGGGCAACCGTTAGATCGCCTTCACTAAACTGCGGTAAGGGATTGGCCTGAATATTACCAGATATGTATATACATGTTCTGAGTTTTGTTAAAGGGCTTCCTGTTATGACATTTCCTCCCAAGGATGAGAGGCCTGTAACTCTGCCCTTCACTATTCGTGGCTCTTGTATCAGAGCTATTGTATCCCTGCAGCCAGCAAGGCGGCGGCAAAGAGTCGCCGTAGCCGCACGGCCATGCTGCAGGTTTGCCTGAATAAAATTCCACTCTCCCAAGGCAGCCATTAGGCTTCCTCGATGGTGGGATTTTGTGGTGGAGCGGTATCCGCCGCCTGAGAATCCCCATGGATCCCCATGAGGTCAAGCTCTGCAGTCACCTGCTCCACCGTTTGTGTCGGTACTGCGCTCTCAATGCGCTGTACCCTAACCCGGAAGCTTGAGAATCTGTAACTCAACCTTTCCTTCCTTGTTCTGAGTGCCTCGGCATCCCCTTCACCAACACCAAAGACAATGAGCTTCCCCAAGGGGTCGCTCTTGTCGGTGTCAAAGAAGGTACACCACTCATTGATCTTAACCCAGGGGTTCTGAGCCCTAAGCCGTCCTATCACCTCTTCAGTAGGCTCAGGTTTCCCCGGAACCCAGAGAGTGACCTTGGACAGCCTAGGCAGGTCATCCACCTGAACTACTTCAAGCCTTGCCCCCTCCCACAACTGCGGAAGTCCAGCAACGGTTGCTCGCAGCCACCTCAGGGAACCCTCGTTATCACAGGCAATCCGTAGGATCTCCCCAGAATAATGAAATCCCCCAAAAGTGGGTACATCATTTGCCCCCTCATGAGCCAGCTTAATGGTTCTATCGAGGGCCAAGTAGAGGTGTCCCTCAACTATTTCCTTCCGGGCCTCCGTTAGTTTGCCCAGCTGACTAGAGCGGTCAATCACTGCTACCCGGAGGCACCTAGTGGCAGCCTCCTTGTAGGTGATCGAACCCGCTGGTCTGGATTTAGGCGCAGACATCTTAGCCCTCTTCCCCTGGTTGCCCTGGGGCGATGGCCGAGAGTCCGCAGACCTTACCCTCTTTTTGGCGTCATGCTTTTGAAAGGGTTTGGATTTCCCCTTCTTCGCTGGCGTCTCCTTCCCCGTGCCCGACCCGGAGGGAGTGCTGTCCTCTCCCATAGGTTTGGACAGCCCAGCCCTCTCATGCTCAGTCACGGTGGTTCGCAGGCCAGCTGCCTCAGCAGCCGCTTGCTGTAATTTAGCCTTTTTACGCCGCTTCTTCTCCGCACCGCAGATCCTACGCTTTTTAGGGCGAGTCCCCCCAGTGCAGCCTTCGGATGGGGCATCCTTATCGGACGTCCCCTTCCTGGCCTCGGAGTCTTGCGTGTTAAGGGCATCCTGAGCGGACGCACCTTTGTTGGACAGTGTAGCCTCGGAGGTCACATCTGTCAGTTTGGTTTGTTTGTCGTTACTATCCATGAAGTGTATGTTAAATTTCATTCCCCGAGCTCCCCACCCGCCACGGAGCCCGCAAAAGGGGACGCCGACAAGTCGACATCAGGGCTACTCAGGAAATATAGCCCCCAGCAAGGCAGAATGCTGACGCACCCCGTCCTTGCCAAGGACTCGTCCCACCGACCCTCAGATGGAGGGCGGCATAGCCGATTGATCTGGGTGGACTAGCCCAGACCGCCCGTTTAAGATGAAATCAAGGCCAAAGTGGAGTGTTGCCAGACCCAGGAGACAACTACCGCCCCCGGGCCGACTCAGCCACCAGGATCCCCTCATCCTTCCTTACGGGTTTCCACGCACGGCAAAAACACGCGGGTACCTGTATTAGTATGTTTCTCCACGTCAGCCGTCTTCCTGGTTCCTTGACAGACAGGACCGAGCCCAAAGGTTTTTACACCCCGGCCAAGCCCGTCCGCCAAATCAGACCGAACACACAGGAGTTTTAAGTCCCCGGTCCGTAATCCTAACAGGTGCACGCCCGCCGCTTCATCAAAGACAAAGCCCCCTCACCACGGCAAGGTTCAGGTACATTCGAGGGGGTAACCACTGATCACATTACTCCACTGCTGTGGCTAAATTGATTTTAAAGGTCGCGATAATGCAAAAAATTCTATCTATAAACAAAAATAACAGCCAGTTTATCATTTACTGGAAAAACATTGTGCTTAAAAAAAAGGGAAAAATAAGGTTCTTTCCTATTCATTTATTGATATTCATTATTCAAATGCAAATTTCTCTGTACAAATACTATGGTCAAGAAATAACAGTATAATAATTAATTGATTTTAATAAAATAACAGATTCTACTGCTTAATTTTATTACTTTGGTAATCTTAACTTGTAATTGTTTTGATGTACCTAGATTATTACATTTTTATTAAAGCTCTTTCTAATATAACATTATTTTAATTGGATTTAGGTAATACAAGACTACCTTGAAAATTTCAATATCGATGTTTACTAAACTTCGAAAAACGAGAAATTCCTACTAGTCCAGTCAAAATAGACAAAAAAAAGTGCAAAGTTTGCAATAATTCGCATCCAGCTGAAAATTGGCATAAACCTTAAATGCACTATTACAAACAAAATATCAAAAGTCCCCACCGATCCCACATCTGCTAAAAAAGTTATTCAAGGTCAAAGGTCAACAATATTGGTTTCTTACATTTTTCTCGTAAATGATAAGTGTTATCGTAAAAATAGGAAATGTCTATTTTGACTGGACTATACGGCATTAAAATGACTAAAATGTAATACTTATTTTATTTAGTTAAAGCTTTACATTCTCGAAAGAATATTGCTATCCTATTTCTAGGATTTACAAATCAACTTAAAGGGGAGGATTAATCCCCGTATAACATATTACATATTTACACTTCCTATTTCACTTTCTTGGTGTATCGTTTACAGTTTCACGTGGGTCAAAGCTTCCCTCACTATTTCTCTCCACGTTGTTCTGTCTTGCACCTTCTCTCTCCATTCGCCCACCCCCATAGCACCCAAATCGCTCACCACCTGATCCCACCATTTCACTCTAGGTCTTCCTCTCGTTCTACCTTCATTCGGCCTCCATAGGGTAATCCTTTTCACCATGTTGCCATCATCGCTTCTCATGATGTGTCCCATCCATTTCATTCTCTGCGCCTTCACGAATTTCCCCACGTCTTCTCCATTTACGGCGTCTTTAATTTCGTGGTTCATCATCTGTCTGTATTCACCGTTTTCGTCTCTTTTTGGGCCCAGGATGGTGCGTAGAATTTTTCTTTCGAGAACCAACAGTGTTTCTATCTCTGCCTGCGTTATGCATAGTGTCTCCGCAGCATACGTAATCACCGGTCTAATAAGCGTCTTGTAGATCTTCAGTTTCGTTTCTCTCGTCAACGTCTTATCTTTAAGTAGGGCTTTGTTAGCGTAGTAGGCTCTGTTGCCCGTCTGAACTCTTCTTCTTATTTCTTCCATTCTATCGTCATTCCTGTCTATATGAATTCCAAGATAACAGAAGTTCTTTACCTCCTCGAATGCATAATCTCCTATTACCAGATCCCCTACTCTATCAGGTGGGTTCCTTATGCACCGCATATACTTTATCTTTTTCTCACTAATCTTAAGGCCCATTCTCTTTGCGGCGTTCTCTAATTCTTTAAATACTTCTATCAGTCTCTTAAGCGTTCTTGCCATGATTAGGATATCATCCGCATAAGCAATTAGTTGTCCTTCTCTATTGGTGATCGCTCCTTTTATGTCCATTCCTCGGATTATCGATTCTAGAATGATGTTAAAAAGCAGAGCTGACAGTGCATCTCCCTGTCTCACCCCGTTGTTTATCTCAAATCTCTTCGTCTCCCCCTCTGTTGTTCTAACGCTTGCCATTGTTTGTTTCATTGTCATTTTTGTTAATCTTATCAGTTTGTCAGGTATCTTCATTTCCTTCATTGCTTCATACAGCTTTCCTCTATCTACCTTGTCGAACGCCTGCTGGAAGTCTATAAATAGCATATATAAATCGATATCATGTTCCTTCGCTTTTTCTATTGTGCGTTTTACAGTATGTATAGCTCCTACTGTTGACTTTCCTTCCATGAAGCCAAATTGGTACTCTCCTATTCCTTCTTGCGTGTGTTCTTTTAGCCTTCTAAATATTAGAGTTGACAAAATCTTGTATGTCGAGTAGAGTAGTGTTATGCCTCTGTAATTTGTGCAAATCTCAGGGTCTCCTTTCTTTTTTATAGGTATTATGATTCCATCACTCCACCTTGTTGGCATTCTTTCTTCACTCCATATCCTGTGGATCATATCGCATATTCTGTCATGGAGCTCCTCTCCTCCATAATTGACCAGCTCTATACCTATTTCGTCTTCTCCCGGTGACTTTCCATTTTTCATTTTTTGTATTACGTTAATTATTTCCTCATGTGTTGGTGTGTTCACTTCCATATTATTATTTATTGTGGTCTCGTCTGTTACCGTCTCTTTCTTTTGCTGTTCGTTTAACAATCTCTGAAAATGTCCATTCCATATCTGTTTAATTTTCTCGGAATTATGTCGTACTATGCCTTCCTCGTCTTTCATACCTCTTGGCTTTACCTTGTTTACTGGTTTTTGGTTTTTTATCAAATTGAAATTAAAAATTTCAATATCGATGTTTACTAAACTTCGAAAAACGAGAAATTCCTACGGCATTAAAATGACTAAAATGTAATACTAGGTACCATAATAAGATTAATATTTCAAATTAATAAAGGAAAAGTGGTTCAATACTAATAATTATAATACGAGGTTTTGCACAAATTAATGACTTTAATACTTTGAAGACCACGGTGTGGAGTGATGTGATCGCTGGTTGAGTTACGGAGCGGAAATTCTGGGTTCAAGTCGCGGACATCGCAGAATTTCTTAGCCCGGCCTTCCGGTGGACATTCACACGCTGTGGTGAAAAGTTGTAGTAAAACGAGTAGCAAATGAGGAGTAATCCACCTCGTGAAATGGATTGTAAAGACTTCAATAGAAGTGGCAATATTCCAACAGGAATGGAAAAGCCTTGATATATATACAGGGTGGCCCTTTGAAAACGAAACAGACGGGATTGTGGCCACCAGAATTTTTTTTTCAAGAAATGCAAAAACACGTCAATTTTATCATCGAGGGGGACAACTTTTGCGACCAATGTCACTCCCGTATTGTTTCATCCCTTCGCGCTGTGATGACAACCCCTGAAATATTAATAGGGATTATATAGCAAGTGATACCTCATTTGAAAGGTCTTGTTTCCCTGAATTCAGCGATATAATTTTTTTGAAGTTTTATCAATTATTCAACAACAAAATTGAAGCTGTAAAAGTGCGAAATAAATCCGATATTTCAAGACATTTAGTGTGAAACTACACGGGCGTTATTTCCGTCGCGTATTCTCCGTCGCGTAGTAAAAGCTACACCTTTTTCAACGTTGGAAATTACGCTCGTATAGTTTACTGCATTTAAACGTGGGGTTTGCGATCCGGCGGAGAATACGCGACTGAAATAACGCTTGTGTAGTTTAGCACTTAAGAATAAAAAAGTGAAAAACGCTTGGTTAGGTTGATTTTAATTTCAAGGGGGCTACTTTTACTGCTATTCATAAACATTGATAGTTTAACCTTTAAGGTAAAGGGCAAACCACCCTTAGAATTTTGAATGAAAATATGGGTCTGATAAAAAGATCAGTTTAATCAAATTATAATGTTCAAATTGTTCACCATCAGCTTCTTCAATGGAAGAATTGTTTCGATTCCTCATTGCATTCAAGACTGTAAGGGTGGTTTGACCTTTACCTTAAGGGTTGAACTGTCAATGTTTATGAATAGCAGTAAAAGTAGCCCCCTTGAAATTAAAATCAACCTGTCCAAGCGTTTTTCAGTTTTTTATTCTTAAATATGTCTTGAAATATCGGATTTATTTCGCATTTTTACAGCTTAAATTTTGTTGTTGAATAATTGATAAAACTTCAAAAAAATTATATCGCTTAATTCATGGAAGCAAGACCTTTCAAATGAGGTATCACTTGCTATATTATCCCTATTAACATTTCACGGGTTGTCATCACAGCGCAACGGGATGAAATAATACGGGAGTGACATTGGTCGCAAAAGTTGTCCCCCTCGATGATAAAATTGACGTGTTTTTTCATTTCTTTAAAAAGAAATTCTGCTGGCCACAATCCCGTCTGTTTCGTTTTCAAAGGGCCACCCTGTATCTATGATATGTGGTAGAACAATAATAAAGTCTCAGTGTTATGACGTGTGCAATTAGTGTGAAAAATATATCATTATCGCACTTTATGAAGTGTTTGATTACAAATTATAGCAAAAATTTAAATTTTATAGGAATATTAATGTTTCTAATAATATGAGTTGCAACAGAAAAAATTACTTCCAAAGCGACTTTTGTTTTCCGTATAAATTTTAAATTTTCTTTTTTAAAGAATTACACCAAATCATAAAGAACAAGTAGTAGAAGTATTGTGATTTCTAAATTTAATTAAATAGGTATGTAATTTATTTTAAATAAAACTTATTGTCACCATTATAATACACCAGCGCCGATGCTAAATAGACGCCGCGCCAGACAGCTCCAGACCTGATCGACCGGTCGACGCATGTAGCTCGGAGCAAATTTAGGAGAAGGATTCAACAAGTTCAATTATGAAATGGTGTTAAAAAATGGTAATTCAAACAAAGTTTCGAGAAAAATTGAAAATTATTTAAAAAAGGTCACTCGCTGTGAAATGAAAAATACTATATGAACCAAAAGCTACTGTTTGCCAAATAAAAGTTAATTAATAAAATTGATATTATTGATCAAATGCTATTGATTTTAATAATTCATACAATATTCTTTCGATATAACTTATTTTGGTTTACAATAATTTTGAAGTGCTAATTATAAATTTTAGGTTTCACATTATTTTATAAATTATTAATATTGTGGCAATATGAGGTTACCCAGCATCAACTAGTCAGCTAACTTTGGCTGTTTTGGTGTGGACACATTTTCTGGTCTTCGCAATCTTTTATTATTAGCAGTATTGAATTGTTCAGCTATACCTGTTGAGGTGTTACAGATTCTGTTGGATCATCACAATCAGGACCGCCGCTAGGGATACTTCCGCCCGTATGCAAAGGCATTTGGCCGCCCTTGTAGCCGATTTTTTTCGGTTTTTTAATACAATTTCTACTACTTACTCCCTGCCGTAAAGTAAATGACGGTTAGTAAATTTCTTAACCTTTATTTTTGGGATTTTGCCCGCCTCTAATTTTGGCCGCCCGTGTGTTTTGCACACTGTGAACAATAGGGCGCGGTGGCCCTGATCATAATATTCCTCAGTTAAAGGCTTTTGTTTTCGTTCTTTAGATTTATTAGGTGGTCGGTCTTACATTAGTTCATTACCTAATGGCATTTCCTCATCATTAAAGGTGGATGTATTCATGTCGAGAATGGAAGGTATTTGAGGGTATGTCTGCCGTCTCACACTTGTGATAAATTCACTGATTGATCATTCCACTATTAGTTAATTCAAGCAATGTGTCCATGATCATTTGAATGCCTTTGATATAATAATTGGCTTTACATTGCAATGTATTAAAGCTTCAAATTTTGACAAAATACGATCCCACACGTGAATACGATGCAGGACCGGACTTCTTTCGTTTTTGTTAAGGTGTGTTATAATATTAAAATAATAATTCTATAGTTACTTTACTAAAAAAAAAATTTTTTTCAAGAATTAACAGAAAACTTATTTATAGCGTTTAAATATTAATTGAAAACATTTATGATCTTAGCTTAGAGTGTAACAATTGAAAAAAATGTTTAAGAGTAAAAATTAGGAGTACTTCTGTAAATATTTTAAAATATCAGGAAATACTAATGCAGGAGCGTCGACACCAAGAGATAAATCAATGTGATTAAACTTTGGAATCAGTTTCATTCCCACAATATTGGGAAGTTTAGGTACAAGCAGTTCTACATCCTGAAATAAATTTTATTAGAAACTTGAACAATGTTTAACCATATTTTACTTTTTGCGATGTAATTACATCATGACTAGCATAGATAATAGCTGTAGGAGTATTAACCTTGGATAAATTGAAAATTGGAGGATTTTCTTGGCCATAATAGTTTAAATTATATTTTCCTCCATAATCATATTTTTGGAAAGTGCCTGAAAATGTAGAATAAATAAGAGTAAATATATAACTTCCTTATTATAATAGGAAAGAAAATCAGATAGCTGAATTAGTTTACTTTTTTTTTTAAATAAATTTAAAAATATTTTTGTAATAAATCACCTTTATTTAATTGAAGTAAATGAATAGCTTGTTTTGCAGATGCTCCTGCTGGAAAATTGCTTAACACAACATCAATAGTTGACTTGAAACCGAAAAATGTCTTTGTTTAATTTACTTTTCGTTTACTTTTGATTGATTAATAATTTTACCTTGTTTGTTTGGTCTATACTTGCACCAAATATAGTACATAGCATCTCAGCACATAGATTCAGATACTGTGAAGTTGGACTACAATATTCGGCGACCATTTCGGTTCTTTCCTTGGATAGTGGCATTAAATCGTAGATATTATGTGTTTCCATTAGGTTCTATATTATTAAATTAAATGGTACACAAGTAATTTCGCTCTTATGAAACTAATTTAGAAGAACACTCACCTGGAGATGTCTCACATTTTGCATAAGTAGTCGAATTGAAATTGACAAGGAATTTTGAACAGATGTCATAGGCGCTAGTACTATCGCAAATTTAATTTTGTTATTATAATCTGGTTTCTCCGATAGCATTGCAAAATAACTTGCAGCGCCTTGGGAATATCCCAAATACATTAATTGTTCTTGTTTAGTTACATTCAGAATATAATCTATAGTGACTGGAATGTCGTAATAGCCCATTTCCTGAAAACTAAGTACCTAATTTTAATAGTACTTTCAGATGCCAGTTATTAAATTCAGCTTGTATGTAATTGTAATGTTGCCTGATTTATATCAATTTTTCGTTAGATCTACCAGCACTTTTGGTTTGGGTACGAAAATCCGACATTGAAGATGTTATAGTCATTTAGAAAAACTCTATGCATCCTCATAAATCACCTAAAAATTAAGCATTTGGAGCGATGATGACTGTCTAATATCGTTTAATTTAGGCATTATCGATTGTAAAGTTTTGATATTGTTTTACTATATTTTACATTTGATTGGTCCCGGTTGCTGCATTATGTTGACGGTCAGTACACTCGGTGGAAATATTTACTAAACCGCTTGTATACCTAATAGTGGGGCTATATGTAGCAGACTACGTTCACTTATATGGAGGGTTCTGAAGCCAATCAGTGTAAGTCATTAACCAAGTTAAATGAGATAATTGGATATTTTCAAATTGTAGCACATGAAAAAAACTACTTCGTATATCGGTTTAATATACAAACTTTTTATTGGAAACAAATACTTAAACACAGTAAATTTAATTGAAATTGAATTAAAATCACAAAAGTTTTTGGTAGGTATCAATAGGTAAGTCATGTTTAATAAAAATTTGACTTACACTGATTGGCTTCTGAACCCTCCATATAATACTAGCAACAAACTCAACTAAAATGTACAGTTTTAATTGAATATCGTTAATGGCATATTGAACTATTGTTGTGGGTATTAAAGCAATTGGTTCAAATGAGATTATTTCAAATTATTTTAAGTTTATATTTCGATTATTTACAGTTATAATTTCTTACCTAAAATTCCAGAATTCCTTCTTATCTTTATAGGGATCAAGATAAAGGTGCTTCTTACTTGAAATTGTGCCCCGGTTATTTCCCATCCATACGTCATAACCTTGATCAGCTAAAATAAAACCTAGTCCCCTTTTTGGTCCTAATAACACCCATGTAGAAGAATCAGCAAGAAATCCAGAATATATCAAAATAGGTGGAACACTTTTCATTTTGTTTTTAAATTTATTATTTGGTATTCTATGAATTTCTAGAAAATATCCATCTTCAGTTTGTATTGAATGTTTTTCGAAAGGATAATTGTGCTTTTTAATTATTTCCTCCTGGAAAGATTGAAATATAGTAATTGAACGTCGTAGTTTGAGCATTTGGCTCCAAGTCGACCTGGAAGGAACTGCAATATTATTCGTTCTCGTTTTTCTTCAAATAATTATGTTATTATACGAGTAGTAGTAATACAAAAAATTGACCAATAAAAATTTGATGACTTTGAACAGTACACATCATGTATTAATAAAATTTTAAATTTTAACTTTTCATCATCATTTTCAGTCCACATTGCAAATGATCTGAAAATTGACACGAACCTTTTTTTGGTAGCATTTTATGTATTATATAGTAGTACATACATAGATACTTGAAGAAATACCCAAACAAAAATAAGGTAGTTGCAATCAGCTCAATTTAAAAGCGCGATTAACAACTTGAATACACGATTAAATAATGTTTCCTTAATTCGCATTTTATTAATATAAAACAATAATCAATTTAATATAGAAGTAGGACTTCTCAAACGGTATCCCGGGATCCCGGCAGGTAAAGGTACTACCCCTAATCCCGGAATTTAATTGATTACAAAGATTCGGTCGTCATTAAGTGATACCTCTTTGGATAAATACTTATGCTTTCTAAAGAATTGTTTCCTAAATACTGAACATCTGGAGATAGGAATATGGATTCATAAATTTATTATATTTATTTATTATGTTTTTGTATTTAAAATTAAAATTTTATAAAAGAAATTTAACAAAATAAAAAAGAAATTGATGATCAAAGGAATGTGAAAATCTTTATCTCGGAATACCGGGATTTGAAACTTGCTGGAAATGAGAAGCCCTACGATGGAATACTCCATAATATTGAAATTAACTTAAAATTAATGTAAAAATCTTACCACACTTAAGTTCAAATCTGGATTAATTGAATTTATTGTATGTATAAAATCAAACATAGATGTCCAAAATAGTATATTAAAAAATAAATTATGTAAAACTTCCATTTCAGAGATTACTGCAGAAATAGGCAATATCTAGAATCAAAATCATAACGAATTTTACAGTTGAAATATTCATTAATAAATTATTGTGTAGGTAATTGAAAATATAGCGCTTATTAAAATTTTTAATTTTCATTGCAATTAAATTTAAGGTTAAATAAAAACTATTACCTACTAAAATTAAATAAAATTAAAATATATTGTATATAAATATGTTTTATGGGAGATTAACTTGTAAACTTATAAGGTACATTGCATTACTACTATAATTAGTAAAATTATAGTTTATAAATTATAATCATATTTCTTAATTTCTTAATTTCTGTTCGGTTTAATATTATAATATGTTCCAGACTTATTCGCAAAATTTAATATCCATTAGACTTCAACAAGGGAATATAATTTAAACTTAAATTTTGTTTAATTTCTATAAATTATTTTTCTATCATTTAGAATTCAATTTTATAGATTTATATTCCTGTATCTATATTATAACTATCTGAAGATCTTAAACGAAAGCGAAAGAAATTTCTAAAAGTTTAAAATAATATTATAAACTATCAAATATAAAATAAATATAAAAATGGATTTCAATTTTCCTAGTAACATGATAAAAAAAAGTTTACTAATTATTATATTAATGCACTGTACTAAAATTAAAAACAATAATATTATTAAACTGATAACTTCTTCTTCTTCATTAGCGTTTTTATTTACATCCATTTTTGGATATACGCCTCTTCAAGTTCTCTCAATCATTAGAACTTCAAGGTTATAATAAACATTATATAACACGATAAACATAATATGTGAAGATCATAATAAGCAAATAGGAGTTAAGCACAGCATCTCCGTGGCTTCTCTACTAGTCATTTGTTATTAGTTATTTGTATTTACTTAGTACTGCTAAATGACCTGCCTAATTTATAAATTTATTAGTTCCTTTTACTTCCACTTCTGGATTTAACCATCATATTAATCATTACTTATCATTATCAATTTGGTTTTCAATTATACTTATCTAATTTTACCTAATCATAATAAATTTGTTCAAAAATTACTTAACATAATATTTTTGTTTATTTGCCGGCAAATGAAGTAACGTAGAATGATAAAGAAGTTACACATCTTGCCGAATTTCGACTATCTCGTTACGTGTAACGCCGTCATTTACTGAAATTTTTTAAGCATTACGCTACTTACCGGCATTTCATGAAACCATAATATATTTCATGAAACGACGCGTTACACTAGTTGACGCTGACATACCTACTTATAATTTACTATGGATATTAACTTTCAGTGTGTCGAATGTATAATATAGCCCATAATTATAACCTAATCGTATTATATAATAATAGTTTTTATTTAATTAATGTTTTAATTATTTATAATATTTTATATTGTACTTATTCGACAATGCCAAAAAGAAATTAATTCATAAAATTGAATAGTGTACTCGTCACAATTCCAATGGAACAACATGGTCAAAATTTTGCTTATAAATTAATAATTGAGGTAACTATTTTTGACAATAAAAAGCAATTTGAAAACGGATTCTAACTCTACCTTGAACATTACCATCAAATTAAAAAGCATTACTAAAAGGTAGCCAAAAGCAAAGACCCGGGTATAACTAAAAACAATAAAATATGCAGTTCTAAAAAAACAGTAAAGAAATAATAAAGTTTCCATTCATAAGAAATTAATTACTTGGGTATTAAAAATTTTAATCTTTTAACAGAATGAACATTTTTGATACAATATTTATGTGGAAAAGATGCAAATAAAAAAAGTAGGTACTTATGATCTTTTAAGTGTTGACTGCAGAATTTAGATAGTACGAGAAAATTATGGGGTGGATAATTTCGATTAGTATTCAGTTAGGTTATATTTGATATGGTTTACATGATGAATGAATTGAATGAAATGAATAATTATTATTAATAATATGAATAATTTTAAATAAATTAAAAGTAAGTAAATTAATGCCAGTACATTATTACTATATTATTATTATTACCTTGTCATTTATTTAATATAATTTATTTAATTTTCACAAGTTAAAAACTCAAAATATTAATTTATGCAGTAATTTTAATTCACAATTATTATTATGTGGCTGTAATGTTTATACGTAATTAATATTAAGTCTTGAATGGGGTAAGAGTTTATCACCGTTATGCCCAAGACTGTAAAGGTGGGAATAAAATTAGTCTTGGGGATAAATTTATCTAGGAGATAAATTTATATTCGTGCAACTTCGGATTTACATTTATTTTTGACACATGAGGTGAATTAAATGCCATATTTTTAATTTTAAACACATTTTCGTATTTGTTATTAATTTATAATATCAATTTTTGCTGTAAGATAACGTACATTTTACTATTATCAATATTTATAGTAATCATATTATTATTAGTTAATACTTTATATGACAAATTAAAATATATTTATTAATGACTCCGTTGGCCTTGTGATTAGCAAGTCGGCTTTCATATTGTCATTGCGAGTTCGATCCTCACCAGAATCATATTTTTTTATTTAAATTTTTATTAAGTATTATATTATTATAATAAGGGCCGACCTAAATGTATCTACTAGACTAATAATTAGTTTTTTAATTTATGAATCTCCTAGTAAAAATTTGTAGTTTGTGAATGGTGCTTTACCTACGTACAAATTTACCTAGGAGATTCATAAATTAAAAAAACTAATTATTAGTCTAGTAGATACATTTAGGTGGGCCCTTATTATAATAATATAATACTTAAATAAAAATTTAAATAAAAAAATATGATTCTGGTGAGAATCGAACTCGCAATGACAAAATGAAAGCCGACTTGCTAAACACAAGGCCAACGGAGTCATTAATAAATATATTTTAATTTGTCATATAAAGTATTAACTAATAATAATATGATTACTATAAATATTGATAATTGTAAAATGTACGTTATCTTACAGCAAAAATTGATATTATAAATTAATAACAAATACGAAAATGAGTTTAAAATTAAAAATATGGCATTTAATTCACCTCATGTGTCAAAAATAAATGTAAATCCGAAGTTGCACGAATATAAATTTATCTCCTAGATAAATTTATCCCCAAGACTAATTTTATTCCCACCTTTATAGTCTTGGGCATTAGAGTACTAAAAGATTTACCTGGTTATTTTCTTATTCAATGCAATTATTCGTCTAAACTTTTAGCCAATGCAATGGAAGCTGCGCTGCACAGATAATACTGATACTCAAACCCAGTAAGTTTCCATAGGAAGTCACTTAAAACAGTCCCGCCAGTTCTTTTGCTTGTATTATCAAACAATAATTTGAGAGGGGCTGGAATTCGGCGCCCAGCCAACTAGGCGTGAAGACAAACCGACAACGTCCACCTGACGCCGGCGCCGGTTAACTCGTCCTGGCGTCGGCGCCTCTCGACCACATATTTAACATTGAAGCAAATCACAGAAGTGTCTTAATGTGATTGTTGGTTATTTCCGAGCGGAAATTTAGTATCCAAATTATTGACTTCATAGAATTTTTTGGCTCCAGCTATCAAAGAGCATCGACATTTTGCGGATTTTAGAATTGATTCTATATTTTAATAAGTCAGGTTAAATGACAAAATATCTTAAGTCAAAAGGGAAACAAAATATTGCAGGTGTTGTTAATTTTAAAATCAGTTCTCAATTTAAAAGTAGTGTGATGTACTGTTTGATGATATTTAAAATGTTATTAGCTAGGTTAAATTACCATTAGGTAAATTGATTTTAAAGAAATAACAGTATAATAATTGGTTTTAATAAAATAACAGACACGCCAATTTTTAGTGAACCCATTTGCTGACTAATAATAATTTATCTATTAGCTTATCTAGATTATCATCCAATTTAAGACAATATTTTTCTTGATTTGTTATCATTGTGATTTCGATTCAGTCATCAGTCACCTCTAAAGTAATAATAATTTATTATTCTGAAGTACTTAACTAAAATTTTATCATTTTTGATTAATTAATTACAATTTGAAATGCTCATTAATTATTATCTATACGAAAATATTGCACCTCTAAATATAAATTTTCGTTGCATTTAAATTGAAGGTTAGTTAAGAATATATTAAAATTAAAAAACAAACAAAATTATTAATCTAAAAACTATACATAATATAGCATGAGAATACCTAAAGTATCACCTTCAAATTAAAAAGCATTACAAAAAGGTAGACAGTGCCAAAGACCCGAGTATATCTAAACACAAAATAATGCAGCTCAGAAAAGAAGCAAACAAATAAATTGTAAAATTGCAATTTATAATAAATTAGTTATTCATGTTAATATAAATAGGATTGTATTTATTACAATTACCTATATTTTATTATTCGTGTTAATATAAACAATGGTATACCGGGTATGCCTATGTGTAATCTTTGCGTATAACTAACCCAATTGGAAATTTAGCAATATTTTGGAAAATATTCCAGTAGATCCAGGTTTCTGAATATAAATTAAAAGTTTAAAAATTTATAATAAATAGAGACTTAAAGTCAATTTCTGCATTTAGAGCTGTAAATAATATTAAGTTATAATAATAGTTTCTTAATAATATATACCATCATACCAAGGAGTAAAAAGTACTGTGAAGATTAAAAAGCATAAATCTTAAACTGATTGAATAATGGAAATTCAATAGCAAATAGGAATTCAATAGGAAGCTGAACACTAATTCAGAATTCTATATCTAAACATAGTCTTTGGTGTCATTAAAAAGAGAATATTGATAATCGGGCACACGATCCAGAATAGGCAGATCAAGAAAAACTATCCAAAGAGCTGATAACATGATCTTTCTGGATGCAGTAAGTAATCCGCGTCTATCGGCTATTGAAATCTTTAAATTGAAATTGAAAAGCTCCACGAAAGGACTAACGAGAATTGATTAACTAAATGGAACATTGGTACTTGGAATGTTAGAAGTATAAACGACAAAGATAAAGAAGAAGATAAAGAAACTGGAATTGGTTGAAGATTTTTAAACAGTTATTTACAGGTCTTTGCCATCAGCAAAAAGAAAAAGAAAGGAATAAGTAGGAAATGGCCTAATTAATAAGAACTCAAAGTGGAGTTCTTTCAACTACTTAGTAGAGACGTAGCTGGAGTTAAATGTTTAATAAGAATAAAATTGAAAAACCGGATATACCTATCTGTCCATTGAAATCTAGCGATTTCAATGGGTATATAGCAGACAAACATTGAAGGGGAGGAAGAAGCTATGATCCCTTTTGGAGAAGGCAAAGTAAATGATAAATTAAAGATTCTAAACTCTTTATACTAACAGAATGAAATACATTATGTACTAAGCAGAACCAAGTACAAATGAAAAGTCAATTATTATAGGTTATATAATTATACTTACAGAAAAAATATAGAAAAAATTTGTTAGAGGATACGAAATAGGAAGTGATCGTTATTTGCCGATAGCAAACAATAAATAAGAGTTTTTCGGTAAAGAAACGACTACAAAGGGCTCTAAAGTTAATTGTGTTGAAAATAAGAATTCATTATTTTATATTTATGTGTAGATTTTTATAGCTCTAGAATTTTAATGAATAAGCCTTTGTTCATTAGTTTAGGGGTTTATATGTTTTACGACTTTCTATGCGTAAACGTGTGAACCAATTTCTAGTTATTAGTATAGTCTTGTAGCAACTGTTGACGAATAAACTTACAAAAGCATATCACCGTTTTATTTACAACAATTTAACCTTTATAAATCCAACAATCTAAGTAATAATAATAATTACATTCAACAAATTGTATTGGAAATATAACTGGACATCACAGTGAGTATTATCGACAATGAAAGTTCCAAATTTTTTGGTGATTGTAGATTTTAAGTTATGATATTTTAAAAATAACGCAAGTTTAACTAACCCTATTATTAACCATACAATAATCTGTCATTTATTTATAAAAGATTTTCGAGACGGATTTTCGGAAGGGAATCTCATCGCTAATCCATTCATGAGCTTCATTAAAAAACACGTCAACGAAACGCAAATGAAAGAGGTATCGGTAAAGGAATTTCAACCAAAATCTAATCAGTTCTTTACATATTCAAGTAAAGAAAAGTAATTCTACCGTAATATGAGAAACTATAATCTCCACGGGGTGTATTTTAATGCCAATTAGACAAATGGATTAAGGAAAACGTGTTTCTTACATAAAGATTATAATGCCCCGATTATATGGCATCCATACGTCATAACCATGATCCGCTAAAACAAAGCCTAATCTCTTTTCAGGTCCTAATAGCACCAACGCTGTGGAATCAGCTAAAAAACCAGAAAATAGCAAAACTGGAGGAGTATCTTTCATCTTGCTTTTAAATTTATTATTTGGTATTCTATGAAGTTCTAAAATATATCCATCCTGAGTTTGTACTGTATGCTTTTCAAAAGGATAAATTGTAGTTTTTAATTATTTCTTCCAATAATGATAATATTATTATTAATTAACTTACTTATTGAATTTATATTATGTAACCATAAAGTTATTTGTAGACCCGTTAATACTTGTTGTATTACACAAACTATATATTTTTACTTACACATCTTCCGTAGGTGTAAGTAATAAATGAAATATAAACTCAAATTTGAACACCCTTAAACTAACTATATAATAATTACATAATAACTTAACTAATCTGTTTAGTTATATTTATTTAGAATCTCAAAATTAATAAATTTATTGCTGGTAGAAGTATATTGTTACAGTGGCATAAGTCCTTAATAATCAGTATCAGGAGTAGTTCCATGTAGCTAAGTTGAAAAAAATCGATACAAATGTTATTGTATAAATGAATAGTAGATGATCTCAAAAATGTTATACATATTTCTGAAGATTATATCTTTTTGGAATTTAACCTCGAGATGTAAATAAGCTATTAATTATTGATAATCTATTCCAGTCGAATATTGAAGTTTCGATTTTATGTTATTTGCAGCGATGAATGAACATTCAATGCGAGATATAGGTATACTTCGCTCTACCCTGTATAATTACCAAAATGTTAAAAACTACAATTTGCAATTTTTTGTCGCAACAAAACATATCTGCTTAGTCTACATCATAAATAGCTAGAGAAGGACGTATGGTATTTTTAGAAGTATTATACTATAATGTGCAAAAATGCCAAGCATTTGAAAAAGAATTCGATTTTTGCGTAAAAAATTGATAGTTTGTTAATAATTTTTGCAATTTGTAATATTTTCCGTCATTCTCTTCAAAATTGTATTAAGAAACTACAGTTAAAATTTAAACTTTATTAAACCCATCTCATTAATAATTTATGGAATAGATTATCAATTAATAGCTTGTTTATATCTCGAGGTTAAATTCCAAAAAGAAATAATCTCATTGCAACATTCCAGTTTTCTTATTTTGTCTTGTTACAAATTGATATTAATATGTTCTTCATACATTTTTTCCCCGATTAATACTAAACCAGGTGCATGTCGCCAGCCCCCCCAAATCGAATTTTGGGATGAAATTTGTGTCAAACGTTTGAGCATTGTTTGAGCATCAATGAGCTTCCAATATTTTCGTTTGAGCCTCAACCGTCGCGGAGTTATTCGCCAAAACTTTTGGGGGGGCTAGAGACATGCTGCCCCCCCCAAGTGGAAATTCGGGGTGAAAAGGGTGTCAAACGTTTGAGCATCGTTTGAGCATCAATGAGCATCCAAACTTTTCGTTTGAGCCTCAACCGTCGCGGATTTATTCGCGAAATTCTTGGGGGGGGCTGGAGACATGCTAGCCCCCCCCCAAGTGGAATTTCGGGGTGAAAATGGTGTCAAACGTTTGAGCATCGTTTGAGCATCAATGAGCTTCCAATATTTTCGTGTGAGCCTCAACCGTCGCGGAGTTATTCGCGAAACACTTGGGGGGGGGGGGCTGGAGACATGTTTTTCTATTTTCGTTCCTATTTCGAATTTTTCTGTGAAATTGATGTCTATCGATAGAGATTCGTTTGAGCTTGAATGAGCTTCCATTCCCATCATTTTAGTTTCATTTTCTGCAAAGTTACGAGTATTTCAAATTTCGAGTACTCCGAGCAAGTTCCGTTCAATAACCCTCAATTTTAAATCTATTTTATAAGATTAAAATTTTCGATCCGATTAAGAAAATTTAATCCTGCTTAATCTGTTAAGTGATCACTAGATTGATGGAATAATATTGAAGTTGAAATTTTCAAAAAGAATCTGTTTAACTAATAGAATATCTTTGGTGTTTATCAATAAAACTTGGTGAAAACTGTTGGCTTTTAGGACCCGAAGAGTTGGGAAAAGTTTATGTAACGCAGAAAAACTCATTAAATATTTAAGCAATGTAATAATTGTTTAAAATAATTTAAGAATTTAAAAAGAAACATGTAGCTGACGGCTCTTAAATCGAATTGAATTTTTCAGAAAAATTTGTGAGAAAAACATTTTAGCATAATTGAATTTTCAATATTTTTATTTGAGCGTCAACTGTCGCAGGTTAATGTGCGAATGAATTGGGGGGGGGGGGCTAGACACGTTTTATTTTATCTCCTCCAAGTGAATTTTTTTGTTGAAATTTATGTCAAAGATTTAAGTATAGTTTGAGCATCAATGAGCTTTAAAATTGTTTTTTTGAGCCTCATCCGTCTCGGAGTTATTCGTGAAGCTCTTGGGGGGGGGGGGGGTGCTGTAGACATGTTTTTCTATTTTCGTTCATATTTCAAACTTTTTTTGTGAAATCAATGCATATCGATAGAGATTTGTTTGAGCTTAAATGAGCTTCCATTCTCATCATTTTAATTTCATTTTCTGCAAAATGAAGAGTATTTAAAATTTTGAATTCTCCGAGCTAGTTTCGTACGTTAATCCTCAATTTTAATTTGGAATAAATCTGTAAAAATTAATTTTACCACAAAAATGTAATTTATAGAGAGCGGATTTATATGTAACAACAGACCCGTCTTAAGGTAACATCCCATAAACAATTGATTAAGAAAAATTTAAAATGTTTATTAGCGCTAATAAACGTTTTCTATTGGTAATAAATTTTTCTTAACCAATTGTTTATGCGATGTTACCTTAAGACGGGTCTGTTGTTACATATAAATCCGCTCTCTATTATAAAGAATAGGTACTACCTATAACAAAATAATAAAATGAAATTAAAATTTTTTAATTTCCTAGAACAAGGTTGGCCAATCCCGGGCCCGCGGGCCACAAAGTGGCCCGCCAAGACATTTTAATTTGCCCGCCCGAACTTCGGTCGGCCAGCTAGCCGTGGTAGCCGCCAAATACGCTGTGGTATTTGTATAATAAACTTTATGTGTACCTATATAAAACCTTTGTATGAATATGGTATTTGGCCCGGCGCCGCCGCAGTCTATAAAATTCTGCACACCCGGTAAATCTATTGGCCAGCCTTGTCCTAGAACAACACTGTGGATCAAAACCAAATTTTGTCGTTTGAGCCGCAACCGTTACGGAGTTATTGGCAAAATAGGTTTGGGAGGGGGGAGCATGCACAAGTCGAATCTTTAAGTGAAATTGGTGTAACAAGTATGGGCATAGAAAAATGTATACTCTCATTGGGGCTCAAACGATTCTCAAACGTTTGGCTACAAATTCACCCAAACTTTCCACTGGGGGGGGGGGCAGCATGTCTACCCGTCTACAGTCCCTCCAAGTATTTCGCCAATAACACCTTGACGATTGCGGATCAAACGAAAAATTTGGAAGTTCTTGTGGCTCAAACTATATTCAAATGTTAGACACCAATTTCACCCAAAAATTCTATTTGGGTGGGATAAAGTTAAACATGTCTACAGCCCCCCCCCAACCCCAAAGTTTTCGCGTATTAACCTACGACGGTTGAAGCTTAAACAAAATTATTGGAATCTCATTGATGCTCAACCATTTGACACAAATTTTTTTGAACAATTCGATTTAGGGGGCGTCAGCCCCGTCTATGTACCTGTATAACCATAAATTTCAGAATATTGAAAGTTGGCTTGATTTCGGGCTTCAAAAATTTTTTTAGAGAAAAATACCGTTTTAACCTATTTAGTCTATGCCCTTTTTAAAATTCTTCTAAAATTCTTAAATTATTTTAAACAATTATTACATTGCTTAAACATTTAATGAGTTTTTCTGCGTTACATAAACTTTTCCCAACTCTTCTAGTCCTAAAAGCCAACATTTTTCACCAAGTTTTATTGATAAACACCAAAGATATTCTATTAAACAGATTCTTTTTGAAAATTTCAACTTCAACATTATTCCATCAATCTAGTGATCACTTAACAGATTAAGCAGGATTAAGTTTTCTTATTCTGATCGAAAATTTTATTCTTATAAAATAGATTTAAAATTGAGGGTTATTGAACGGAACTTGCTCGGAGTACTCGAAATTTGAAATACTAGTAACTTTGCAGAAAATGAAAATAAAATGATGGGAATGGAAGCTCATTCAAGCTCAAACGAATCTCTATCGATAGACATCAATTTCACAGAAAAATTCGAAATAGGAACGAAAATAGAAAAACATGTCTCCAGCCCCCCCCATGTGTTTCGCGAATAACTCCGCGACGGTTGAGGCTCAAACGAAAATATTGGAAGCTCATTGATGCTCAAACGATGCTCAAACGTTTGACACCATTTTCACCCCGAAATTCCACTTGGGGGGGGGGCAGCATGTCTCCATGCAGCCCCCCCCAAGAATTTCGCGAATAACTCCTCGACGGTTGAGGCTCAAACGAAAAGTTTGGATGCTCATTGATGCTCAAACGATGCTCAAACGTTTGACACCATTTTCACCCCGAAATTCCACTTGGGGGGGGGGCAGCATGTCTCCAGCCCCCCCCAAAAGTTTTCGCGAATAACTCCGCGACGGTTGAGGCTCAAACGAAAATATTGGAAGCTCATTGATGCTCAAACGATGCTCAAACGTTTGACACAAATTTCATCCCAAAATTCGATTTGGGGGGAGCTGGCGACATGCACCTAAATTTTCCACAACTTAAAATAACATTGTGCAACAAATTAATAGCTATTATTACAACTAGGGAAACATATTTATATTTCCCGTGTTGTAATCAATAGTTTTCTTCTGATTGAAACAATCATTTTCTGAAAATTGATAAATTGAATTGTAAATATTTGAATTAATTGGATTGGCAGCGTTGCTAAGGGCCGTGTTTGTAAAAATAATGGTTGGCTGGTTTGACTTTCGCGTTTTGTCATAAATCAAAATTGATGAAATGTCAACTTGTAAATTACATGCTAACTCAGGCAGCAAAAGACCATGAATATTTCGCTACTGCGCGCGAATAAGGAGTTAATACTCATATCTTGGTATGTGTAAAATGAGAGGAGTCTATAATGCATCTTTGTATAGGTTTTTGTATAATGTACAATAGAGATAAGTTATAATTACGGTGCAAATGAAGACAAGTTGATATACTTCGCTTTGCACAATCTTATAATATGAATTGCTGTGGTGGATTATGGAGATAACAAGACACCTATTTGACGTCAGTAACAAGTTAATCGAGATTTTGATCGGCAAAATGAAGATAAGCAATGTCGCTGGTGTTATTCAGCTACACCAAAGAGGCTCACATACTAGCAGAAGAAAAATATCTGATGAGGACAAAGAAGTTGCTCGAAATCATATTCTTTCAATTCCGTCGTATGAGAGTCACTATACGAGATGACGAACCTCTAAAAGATATATACCAGCTCATTATTCGTTAAGTAGTTTGTATCAGGCCTACAGAGACCAACTTCCTGAAAATATTATAAATTGTAAGGCGTATGAAGATATTTTTCATAGTTTAAACATAAAAATCAAGGAACCAAAGAAAGATACATGTTGCACATGGTGATAAACTTGTTATGAAAATTAAAATGGCTAAGTTTACGGAAGAGAAGGAAATTGTAAAAAGTGAGCTAGCTTCCCATCATCTCAAAGCTGACGAAGGCTACACTTCTAAAGAAATCGATCGAAATTCTTCAAAAATAAATAGTGAAAAAAAAACTATCTGTTTTGACTTGCAGCAATGTCTGCCAACTCCAGATTTACAAAGTGGTGAGTCTTTCTACAAGCGTCAGTTATGGACGTACAATCTTACTGTACACGATTGTGATGATGCTCAAGCATACTGTTATATCTGGTATGAATCACTGGCAAAAAGGGGTGGAAATGATATAGGTTCATGCGTTTATAAATACCTTACAAAGCTACTGGACTCCGGAGTAAATCATATTACTATGTACTCTGACTCGTGCGGCGGTCAAAACAGTCAAAACAAAAATAGCATTTTATCAGCAGCATGTTTGGTGGCTTTACAAAATTCTGAAAACCTATGCATCATAGATCATAAATTCTTACTTCCAGGTCATACTCACATGGAATGTGATACTGACCATAGTCTGATCGAAAAAAAAGAAAAAGAAATGCAATTTAAAAGTGGAGCATCCTCACGATTGGGCTCAATTGATTCGACAAGTTGGAAAAAAGAAGCCGTTTTTCGTGAATGAGATGGAAAGATTAGATTTTTTTGATTTTGCTGGACTATTCTCGGCTCAAACCTGACTAACAGAAAAAAGGATATTTCAGGCGAAAAGCTCAATTGGAGAGAAGTTAGGTGGCTGCGATACGAAAAAAACTCAAAAAATATTTTATTTAAAACATCTCTAAAGGAAAATGAGAATTTCAAGAGTGTTAGCTTTGAGAAGAGGGGAACTTGTAATAAAGAATTAGTCCCAAAATGTGCTTACAGTATACCAGTAGCGATAACAGTAGAAAAAAAACAACATTTAATGGATTTACTCCCTTATATTTCCGAATCATTATGGGATTTTTATAAAAATATACCCACAAACACTACAGTGGTAGACGTTCTTTCATATTCATCGTCCGATGAAGAAGCCTAAAAGCAAAATGGTATACTTTTTATAATAATATTATCTTTTTTTAAAGATCAATTTTTTTATTTTGTTAAAATTAAAATGTGTTTGATTTACTTTAATTTTGTCTCAATTTATCAATAAAGGGTTAATGTGTATTTCTTGTTTTATTAGTTTCATGTCTTACTGTAAGTATTTGTTTAATATTGGTCAAGAAAAGTAAGCGTAAAACGAGATAAGTAGGAAAATTAGAAATGCCAAAGGGGTTAAGTCAATGAAAAGTCGCTTTTCCATTGATTTTTTCCCTAAAACTCATAACTATCTTGCAGGCTGGGATATCAATAACTTGTTATAATCAGCTATAATGAACCGAGGGCGATGATAATTACGCAATAATTTTGGTTAATAATTTACGAAAGTGTGTTGCTTAGTAACTGCTCGACGCCATAGGCGGAGGGCAGTTACTTCAAGCAACACACTTAAGGGAATTATTAACCAAAATTATAAGGATTTATCATTGACCGAGGTACATTCGGTGAGATAACTTCCTAAATAAGCAATGTAATGTACAATAATTTAGAAAAAGAATAGTAACAGCCTTATGCACAGTCGTACTTTTAAAATGTTACTTAGTAGCTACTAGTTAGTAGCTACTAAAGTGTTGCTATGCATAATTCTTTTAAAAATATTATTTTAGTTAGTATCATACTAATGTATAATTTTATAAATATTTATTTGGCAACGCCGCAAAATATCAGATTATAACCTAAAAATATTAATATGATGACGTAAGTCAATTTTTCAACCAATAATATTAGCGAAATTTGAAAATTTGTCATTGCTATAATCAGGGACGTGCCCAAGGGGGGCCGGGGGAGCCTCCCCCTCCCAATATTTTAGGGCGTTGCTAGCATAGCTCTACTACTGTTATATTTAGTATCCAACTAAGAAAACCGTATGCATAGTCGAGTTAAAATGATACTATCCTTAGTAGGATACTAAAATCCTTGGTTACCTAGTAAAAATTTTAGTGGCGATCTTGGGCATGTTTTAGACCATTTTAAGCTTACTTTTAATACAAAGTAAACAATTTTTTTGTGTTATATTTTGTCGAAGATTAATTTCTTCTTCTTCTTCTAAGTTGGTAAATTAATTCAGTTGGTAAAAATTAAAATACTCGATTAGTACGCCGTGTATTGAAAATAAAATTTTCTTCTTCTGCACGTATTAGGTAAGTATCCGTTACAATATCAATCACGGGTCCTTCCATCTTTTCCTTGGTCCTCCGACATTACGCCTTCCTATAGGTTTGTACAGGATAACTACTTTGGAAGTCGTGTATCGTTCATCCCCATCAGGTGTTTTCTCCACGTTTCACGGTATTCTTCTACTTTATCGCTTAGATTGAAGATGCCCAAAGCATTTCAAAAAGCTTTGGACATCTCATCCCATCATATCCGATCGGATATCCGTGTTTCTCTCTCTATCTCTTCGAGTGTAGCCCATAATAATAATGGAGCTCTACGGGCCTTGTAGACCCATGGCTTGAACAATCTGTCTCCATCTCTTTCGGTCTCTCACTATAACTGTCCAGTCTTCTACTCCCATTGTCCTCAGGTCCTCCTCCAATGCATCTAACCATCTTCTTCTTGGTCTTCTTCTGCTACCTATCGTACCCTGCCTTAGGACTTTTCGGGTCGTTCTCTCTCTCGGTTGTCTTTCCACATGCCTCAACCACCTGATCTTTTGGGCCTTAATTACTTCAATTATACTCGGCTCTCCGTAAAGACCCATAACATCATCATTTTCCAGCCTGCGCCAAACGTCATCTATTTGTCATCCACCATAAATTCTTCTAAGAATATTTCATTCCCATCGTGCTACCTTTGCGCTGTCGTTTTTATTCAATGTCAACGTTTCACTACCATATTGTACCGCCGGCCTTATCACTGTTTTGTACATTTGTATCTTTGTTCTTCACGATATCTGCTGTTACGTAATATTGTTTCTAAGCTTGCAGCACTGTTATTTCCTCTAGTTATTCTTACGTCAATTTCTGTGCTGTTGTTGAGGTTACCTGTAATTAAAGTTCCCAAATAGATGAAGCTTTCCACGTTCTCAAAATTACTCGTATATTATATTCCTTCACTCCTACTTTAACCGTAAGTCTTCTCTCAATTATAATAGTTCCGCTGCCTTTTGCGCCCATAACCATGTATTTTGTTTTTGTTTCATTTATCAGCATTCCCATTTTTTCCACTGCCTTAATGAGATTTCTTACGATTTTCTGCAGTTCATGTCGGCTTTTTGCAACTATCACAAGATTGTCCGCATATGCCAGGCACTGGTGGTTTGTATTGTATATCGTTCCGTTTGTGTTTATTCCACTATCTCGGATTATTTTTTCCAGTACCAAGTTGAATGATATCGCCGACAAAGGCTTTCCTTGTCTCAACCCGGTCTTTACCTCAAAACTCTCAGATATCTTGTTGTTCGACTTTACATAGCTTTCGGTCTTGTTGAGAGTCATCCTTGCTAACCTTATAATTTTATCCGGTATCCCCAAAGCTCTCATTGCGGCATACAACTTGTCTCTATTTACCAAATCGTATGCTTGTTTGAAGTCTATGAAAATCGCGTATAGTTCTACTTTATGTAACATACTTTTGACCAACAAACTTTTGACCCTAGTTGCGCCTATGTTTATGTTCATAGTAACTCAGCTGTATTTGTTTCAGGGTGAATATTTGGTCCAATACAGATCGATTGCTTCTAAAGCCTCATTGGTAGTCACTGATAATTTCTTCGGCAAAATCGTTTGTTTTTTCTTTTATTTTTATTGCAAGTATTATATTATATAACGTGTCTTGTAAAGCTATAAAAAGTGTATGTGGATCATATAAATCCTTTGATTTATTATAGCCAGGGAGGTACCCAACCAAAATCCCAAATTTTCGATGGGAAATTGTCCAACTTAATTAATTGAAAATTATCAACTTTCTGTAATAAATTGTCTATTTTTCCTAATGTGGGTTTAGCGGCTTTTACCACCTTTACTAAATTTTGAGTAATTTTGCCAACTTTCTTCCAACATCCTAAAATATTGGGAGGGAGAGGCCATGCCATCCCCCCTTGGGCACGTCCCTGATTATAGCAATGACAAATTTCGCTAATATTATAGGTTAAAAAAATTACTTACGTCATCACATTAATATTTTTAGGTTATAAGCTGATATTTTGCGGTGTTGCCAAATAAATATTTATAAAATCATACATTAGTATGATACTAACTAACATGATACTAAAGTTTCTTTATGCATACCAAAATTTTAGTAGCTACTAAGTTGCCACTAACTAGTAGCTACTAGTATCATTTTAAAGCCATAATGCTGTTTTACATTAAGAACATCTTGAATCATTTAAACTTCTTCGATTCTTTTATTAACGCTTGTAATATCTTTCATTATTTTATTATTTACAAACAGCCTTATTATTAATTAATTTTTAAATTAATGGCGTTTCTGAGACAAGAATATATTATACGATCTAAAATAGTATTCGAAGATTCACCTATCAAACAAGTAAGCAACTTAAAAATTTTGGGCTGCACGCTAGACCTGCATTAGGAGAGAGATATACAAGAAAAAATCGAGAGGTTTAATTGAGTAAATGCAAAAATAAAGCCACTCCTCTAAAATTTTATAAGGTAATGTCCGTACCTAATACAGTTACTTATGGCAGCGAGACAAGGGTGATGACTAGAGAGCGTAGAGTGGTGTCAAATAAAGAAGAAAAGGCGTAGCCAAAATCCGATGCAGTAGAGATTGTGTGACACCCAATTCCACCAATTAACACCAACATAAACAATATTGTACGAGATTTGGTTTCTGCGCATTACCTCCACCTTTACTTCTTTATTTGACACCACTCTAATTATATGCACAACAAACCGATCTTGAGGTAACACCCCATAAACGATTAGTTAAGAAAAATTTATTAGCGCTAATAAACGTTTCCTATTAGTAACAAATTTTTCTTAAATGTTTATGGGGTGTTACTTCAAGACCGGTCTGTTGTGCATATAAATCCGCTCTCTAGTGATGACAAAGAAACTGGAAAGTAAATTACAACGCGCTGAAATGATGTTTTTAAGATCTATCATGGGCTACACTCGAAGAGACCAGGGAGAAACACGGATATCCGAAATGCTTTGGGCATCTTCAATCTAAGCGATAAAATAGAAGAATACTGTGAAACGTGGAGAAAACACCTGATGAGGATGAACGATACACGACTTCCAAAGTAGTTATCCTGTACAAACCTATAGGACGGCGTAATGTCGCAGGACCATGGAAAAGATGGAAGGACCCGTGATTGATGGTGTCGTAACGGGTACTTACCTAATACATGCAGAAGAAGAAAAATTTATTTTCAATACACGGCGTACTAATCGAGTATTTTAATTTTTACCAACTGAATTAATTTACCAACTTCAAACCAATAAATTAATGTTCGACAAAATATAATACAAAAAAATTGTTTACTTTATCGGAAATAAAATTTTTACTAGGCAACCGATTATTTTAGTATCCTACTAAGGAAAACGACTATGCATACGGTTTTCTTAGTTGGATACTAAATATGACACTAGTAGCGCGTTAGTAGCTACTAAGGTGACTATGCATACGGCTGTAAATGAATTATATTTCTACATCACAGGCAGTTGCTATCAAATATAATTCAATAGTTACCTATGAAATAAAATTTTTATTTGTCAAATCTACGCCAATTTTAGGTATGTTTGACAGAACTAAATTTTATTTCATAGGTAACTATTGAATTTTAATTTAGCGCTTCGAATCTGGTTACCATGTAAAGTTTGTTTGGAGTAGTCAATGTAACTCACGTGATCAAAAATGCATAATTCTGATTGGTATAATATTAATGTAGGAAGTTATCACTTATAATATATTAATGGCCGTATTCACCAAGCTCTGTTAATTTGCTATCAGAGAGTTAAGTCATTAACAGTTTGTTAAGTGACAATTTCGTATTCACCAATGATTGTTAGCAGTAACAGTCTGTCAAGTCGTCAAATAAGTTAATAGATCAATATGGATCTGTTAACTTTGGTAACCGACTGATAAATATTATTTATGTGTCAAAATTGTCAAAATGTAAAATAACATGATCTACACTTACTAGATCGTGATCTACCCACACTTTTAAGGTTAATTTAATACGAGTGAAATTAGCTGGAGCGAGTTTTACCAACAATAATTTTAGTAACTTTTTAATAACCGCTAGTTTACTATTTTAATTTTGAAATGTGATGGTGAATACGAATTCATTTTAACAGACTGTCAAGTATTAACAGTTTGTTACTTATCAAACTGTTAAATTGAAAATGGTGAATACGGCTGTAAGTGCATTTTTGATTATCAGTAACAATTTGACTACGTTGCCATGAAAACTTTGTTGTCAAGTAAATGTCCGAATGCGAAGCATGAGGACATTTACTAATAACAACAAAGTTTAAATATAGTAACGTAGTCAAATTGGATGATAATCAATAATGCACGTAATAAATTCGGTAAGACTATTGCACACATTAGAATTACACACAATGTAACAGTAAATAATATTTAAAAAATTCTGTCATGGTTATTACGTTATAAATAAGAGCAACGTACACAATTATCAAAAATTATCAAATTGCATATGTGCAATTATCAAAGCAACTTGAACAATTATCGCTTAATTCTAACGCCATTGGTTAGAGTTGATCGGATCGCTAAATATCATTGGTTCATGTTAGTCATGTGACACATGTGTGCAATAGTCAATGTAATCTTAAACAATTTTCACACAACCCCACAAAAAAATATTCATTACCAGCTTAAATTTCAATTTCATTTTTCTCCATTTCATCGTTTTAGACTTAACCCCTTATTCGCGCGCAGTAGCGATTTGGTTTCGGCGAAATTTAAAGCTGCTTACACTAAAGCTTATGAAGACTGCCAGGAGTGGAGAAGAAAGAAAAAATTTTGGTGAAGGTTGTCGAAGAAAATATTTTGCTAACGATTTTTCAAGATTCGATGGTATGTTATTGTTCTGATTCTTTTTTTTTCGACGTATTACTAATGCATTCTATCCGTGGTCGCACAAATATTCACCAAACACGTTGTGGCCAAAATTATCGATGCTAAGGTCAATGTTACATTTAAAGGAAAAAACTGATGTTAAAATGTTCGATGCTTGGAAGCATTATTTGTGAAAAATAAAAATGAAGGATATGTTCCCAAAAAATCAGAGGTTTTGTAAATCATAGATGATTTTGTTGCTTTAATTAAAAATTAAAACATTTTTATAGTGACATATGACGTTTCATATTTCCCTTGGGATAATATGATATGACGTTCCATATTTCCCTTGGGAAATATGAGTGTGTTATGACATATGGTAACTAAGGCGATATTGCTCCATATTGTTTCAATCGGAAGAAAATACTTTTTTTTTTCACTGGGCTTACAGTATGTAATAATGATACCTCACTCAAACTCAATGAAGGATTATAAATAAAACAGTCATATCACGTCAGGTTTCAAAGTGAAAAGTGTTTATTGCTTTTAAAAATTCTACTGAAGTAGCGACACAAAACTTTATTTTGTCATTAAAAACTCATTAGAAAAATTAGAACGATTGGCTTGCTTCTTGTAGTCAGTCTTGACAATATCTCTGTGAAAGCACCAACAGAAGTTTGCAGGCATTGCTGGTTTCCATCAACCCTGATAACGTTTTTGAAACTCTGCTATTTACTCCATTACTGATGAAGTCAAATCGCCTAGATATAGGCCAACCAAACTACAGAAGTTTGAATCAGTGTTTAAGGGGTATTATCTGTTTGAAGTCTATAAATACAGAGGTTCTGCAGAATTTTTTTTTGGCGAAACTATAAAAGCAATCAAAAAATCCTTTTAGGCATTTATTAACTATGCATTGGAATATATAAAAATATTTTTTGTTTTTATTTTAAAAAGAAAATGGCGGTGTACAGAACATAAGAACAAGGCTACTTTTTTTTAAGGCGTCCCACGGCACGCAGTAGAAGTCACGAACATCGGCAACTGGAACAAGACTAAAATTTTTTTTATAATCTACACGAGTTTTGTCACCGAAGTACACACGGATATAAAGAAATATTGATTTTTGTAAATTTGGCATTAGTTTGTAAAAAAAATTCCGATTTTTAACGAAAAATCGACCTTAATTTGTTTATAAAAATTGTAATTATTTATCAATCGTAAAAATCATGTGTACTTCGCTGAAAAATCTATCTGAGAAGCTACAGTTAAAATTTCAAGTCAATCCAATAAAAAATGTTTGAGTTCTACTGCGTGCCAATTCTAAAAACGTGATATCGAGAAAAATGAATTTGAAAATTTAAAACCAATTTTCTATATGAAATTTTAAAGATATCGCTTAGCCAATTTTTTTAACTTTATTCGGCTCTGCCATTACCATATAACTGTCCTTCCAAGTTAAGATAATTTACCTCCAGGTCCTTTCTGGACGATTTAGTGCTGCGTCTAGCGGCTTTTGCTTCATCCAAAATTGAGCGCTCGACCCGTTTGTACGTAGTGCATTAGCTTCTATACAAAAATAATAAATATTTCGACCCACAGCAAATCCTAGTATGTCCAGAACATAAAAAAGGCCCGATAAACCAAATTAAAAGTGATAACAGCGATATCAGTGGCTATGTAGAGCACTATTTTGCTACTCGATGAAGTCTTCCAGTTTTACTTCTTGTACGCGTCACATAATTAGATTTATTTGAATTTTATTTCACATACACTTTATTACTCATTTTTAAAATCAATTCAACAACAAAATCGAACTGATAACGCACTATTTACAAATATAAAACTTTACAAATAGAGAACGCATACACAGTGGTATATGCTCGCAACGCTAGTTGCGAATAAAAAAAAAATTTCATGAAAAAATGATATGGATATTATTCTTAAAAGGTTTTTACATTATTTAAGCCAAAAAAGAAAAAATGGAAAAAGAAAAAAATTCAAACAGATAATAGGCCTTAAGCATTATGGTCATTAATACTGATTCAATTTCGTTTAGTAAAAATGCAACGCTGTCTCCTCTACTATTTATAGGTCTAAAGTTTGTAAGTAACTGCAATTTTGATGAGATAATTTACTTTGTATATTATATAGCCAAACACTAAATTTCCGTGACGTCCTTGGCCTTCGTAGGACAGTGCCAGTATTCCACTTATATTTTCGAATGGACTATAATTAATTTTGAGAACATGAATAAATTTTATATTATTTATATAGTGCAATTAGTAATTCGTACATAAATACAAAAAATATATAATATATTACATAATTGTCAGGGCTTCCCAACAAATTGTTCAACATTGTAGATTAATTTACAAACAGTAAAAATTCTGTTCGTTAAAATAATAAAACAAAAAAATATTTTAAAAAATAGAAAATAGTAGATACAATGAATTTCAAAAGCATTGAACTACTACTTAGTAAAAGTACTATTATATAAAAATTTTTAAACTTGTTACTTGGGCATTATAATTGTAACAGAATTATATTCTTTTAACCGAATGAACATTTGATTGTTATTAATATTTATGTGTAAAAGTTCTAAATAAAAAAAAGTACTTAGAAGTGTCTTCATGTGATTGCTGGTTATTTACGGGCGGAAATTTGCAATCCAAATCATACACTTCATAGAATTTTTTGGCTCGGGTCATCCATAAGCATTGACACTTTGCGGATTTAAAAATTGATTTTATATTTAAATAAGTTTGGTTAATTGACAAAATGTCTAGTCAAAAAGTCAAAAAGGAAATAAAATATTGAGGTGTTGTTTATTTTAAAAACAGTTCTCAATTTACAAGTAGTTTGATGTAATGTTCTTCTTCTTTCTTTTCATCTTCTCTCTTTTCTTTGGTTTTCCGACATTACGCCATCCTATTGGTTGTACAGGTATAACTGCTTTGAAAATCTGCAATCGTTCATCCTCATCAGGTGTTTTCTCCACATTTCACGGTATTCTTCTATTTTATCATTTAGATTGAAGATACCCAAAGCATTTCGGATATCCGTGTTTCTCACTATGTGTCTTCGAGTGTAGCCCATAGTAGATAACAAAAAACCTCATCCCGCGTGTTGCAATCTAACGTACTTTCCAGCTTCTTTGTTATCGCCCATGTCTAGCTACTATAAGTAACTGTAGGTACAGACATCACCTTATAAAATTTTAGAGGAGTGGCTTTATTTGTGCATTTACTCAATGTGGGCTTGATCGTTCCATTTTGATAATTAAACCTCTCGATTTTTTCTTCGAGATATGCAATCTCTCTCCTGATGTAGGTCTAGCGTGCAGCCCAAAAATTTGAAGCTGCTTACTTGTTAGATAGGTGAATCACCATTTTTTAGATCGTATATTATATTCTTGTCCCAGAAATGCCATTGTTTTTGTTTTCGATATCTAGACCATCATGTTGTATTTTTCATGATTTGCTGGAGAGTATGGAATGTATACTGGAGTGAATCTTCACTGTGTGTTACCAATATTTGATCACATTGTTAGCACCCATTTTTGTCTGTTGATATTGTACGTATAGATGTGCGTATACTGTTTTTCCACTCTCTAAGACCTTCGTCTAAATATATTATGTTAAACAGTATCGATGAGAGGCTACACCTCTCTGCCTCAATCCACTATTGATGTGTCGCAAATTATCCTCATTTCCTGGTATAGATATCTGTGTATCTCTATATATTTCTTTTATCTCATTAATAAGGTGTCGTGGAATCCCTCGTTTGGGTAGTATTTTTCATAGTACTCGATCAAATACTTTGATATAGTAAATAAATAAGATGTGGGTTTCGCGATTGAACTCTCCGTGTTTTATAACGAACGATTTATATTATTTTTATTATAGCACTTATCCGAAAAAAAAATCGACTCATAATATCGAATGGTGTACTCATCACAACAGAATCCAAAAGGTCAAAATTCTGCTTGTAAATTAATTCGACATTGAACTTGAGGCAATTATTTTTCGCAATAAAAATATAATTTAAACTATAAATACCCGGAGTATCACCTTCAAATTAAAAAGCATTACAAAAAAGTGTCAAAAACAGTGCCAAAGACCCGATTATATCTAAACATTAAAAAATAAAGAAAACTAATAAATTTATTGTTTATTATATTATTGATGTTAATATAAATAATATTGTATTAATTACATTAAATTATATTTTATTATTCGTGTTAATATAAACAATGTTATGTGTAGTCTTTGCGTATAAATTAACCCGAATGGAAATTTAGCAATGTATTGGAAAATATTCCAGTAGATCCACGTTTCTGAATATGAAATAAAAGTATATTATAAATAGGGATGCATCTTGACCAACGACGCCTAATGTGGAAGAAACATATCTTCACGAAGAGCAAACAATTAGGCCTGAAACTTCGAAAAGTATATTAGATCATCGGCAAACAATCACAACTAACAATAGAAAACAAATTGCTTTTATACAAACCTGTAATTAAACCAGTATGGACGTATGGTATACATAGCGTGACCATTTATTTCTTGACTCAAAACGGGACAACCCCCCCCCCTCAGTTCCCACTCATCAGTAAATTGGAACAAAAAACACTTTTTTTTAAGTTATTGATTTAGAAAAAGTTAAATTAAAAAAATTTATTAATTTTTATTATGTTTTATAATATAATATTTATTTATATTATTTATCAGAGGAAAAAATTTACTTTAATACAGCTGGTGATGATTTTAAGTAAGAATAAAAGTCTGGACATGGTCTTATGGTAGCAACATAATACGCGGTTTCCGAAAACGGGACAATTTTGCGTCCCGGAGTTCCTTGTCGGGACACCGGGACAGGTAATCAAAAAAAGGGACGATCCCGTTCAAAACGGGACGTCTGGTCACGTTAGGTATAGAGCTATGGGGAACTGCGTCTAATTCCAATATAGAAATACTGGAGCGCTTCCAGTCGAAGATGCGGCGACTGATAGTTGATGCCCCGTGATATGTGCCTAAGGAATTAAATCGCCGAGATTTGAAAGTGCTAAGTGTCAAGAGGAAGTCAAAAATTATAGTTCTAAATACAGATTACGATTAATACCTACACATCTCAAACAACTTGTAGAAAATACCTTCAAAAACCCGATCGTACGTATAGATTCAAGAAGTATACTCAAATAGCCCTAACTACTAGATTCAAAAAATAGTATTTCAGAGAACGCAATTGTTAATAATATTCTATTCGATTGTTTGAATAATTGTAATGGGAGATTTGGTATGGTCAGACTCGTTCATATATTGTTATTGTTTTGTCACTAAAAATTACTAAATACTGTAAGGTACTTTATAATATTAAATTGAAAGTTTAAAAAAAATTATGAGACAATTCAATTAAACTCTACTATTTTTTTAAAATCAACGTTTCGGGAATCTTTATTAAACACAACACTGCATTATACCCGATAAAAATTAAGAGTACATCTTCAACAATTTTAAAATATCACGAAACACTAGTTTAGGAGCGTCCACAGCCACATTTAAATCAATATGATTATAATTTGGAATCATTTTCATTCCAATGATATTGGGAAGTTTCAATGCCAACAGTTCTATATCCTGAAATAAATTGAATTAAAAAACTTAAACAACTTCTTACGATTTTTTACTTTTTGTGATGCAAATATATCGGAACTACCATAAAAAATCGCAATTGGAACATTAGCACTGGATAAATTATAAATTGGTGGGTTATCTTGACCATACAATTTAAAATTTTCTTTTTCACCGTAATTGTATTTACGAAATATACCTGAAAATGTATAATTAATAAAATAAGGAAGTAATGAACATAGCCAAATGAATAACGGATAAAGTGAAACAAGACACCACCTCATTAGCACACACCTTAATCTCTATAAAATGATTTTCCGTTATTATAAAAACAAAGGCTTCTAAATACCAATTTAGTGCTAATTAATATACCACAAAATATGAGTTTGGGGTACCTACTATTTTCATTGAAAAAATAAAAGCATGACAGAAACTGGTAGAAGTTTTCTTTAAAATTTCTGTTTGGTAAATTGCTCACCTTTATTTAATTGAAGATAATGAAGACCCTCCTTTAGAGACCCTCCTCCTGCATTGCGTAATAAAAGATGCATAGTGGACTTCAAACCGACAAATGTATTTTTATAGTTTTTTTTTTAATTCATTAATTTAGTTTACCTTATTTAATTGATCCATGTTTCCACCTACTAGATTACAAAATATGTCAGTACAGATATGCAGAAGAGACGAATTTGGCATACAATGTTCGTCTGCAAATCTGATAATTGTCTTGGAACGTGGAAATAATTCGTACATAGAATATGATTCCAATAGGTTCTAAATTTTTAATTTAAATATTAGTGGTTAATTTACTCATTATATGTAATTACATTAGTAGTAGTAGTAAATATTTTTATACCTTCACATTGTTTACATTTTGCATTGATAGTTGAATAAATATTGATATGGAATTTTGAAGTGATGTTACAGGAGCTAATGCTATTGCAAATTTAATTTTGCTATTATAATCTGGCTTCTCCGATAGCATTGCCAAATAACTTGTAGCTCCTTGGGAATGTCCTAAATACATTAATTGTTCTTGTTTAGTTACATTTAGAATATGGTCTATAGTTGCTGGAATGTCGTAATAGCCTAATTCCTGAAAACTAAGTTATTTTTGCAGTACCTGTTTCTATAATTTTTTTATTATTTAATATTCTGTGAGTTATTATTCTACTAAGTACTACTTTTTACTTTTAGTACTACTTACAAGACGATGTGGAAAAACATCAAAGGGTGGATGGTAAGGATTGCAAAGGGGTATGTACCACCCAAGGTTTCCATTAAGAGGAAACATTGGATGTCAGACGAGACGATTCGACTATTGGAAGAACGAAGACATCAAAAAACCGCAAGACCGTTATCACCAGAGAAGACACGTACATTAGAAGATCTAAACCGAAAAATAAGGAGGTCATGTAGAAACGATAAAAACAAGCATATCAAGGATATCTGCGCAGAACTTGAACTACACGCGGACCGACAAGATCAGCACCAGCTTTACAAGAAGGTAAAATATCTGTCACGAGATTTTAAACCACGTACACAGATCATAAAAGATCAAAATGGTAAGACCTACACAAATATCAGACAAATAGTTGAAGAATGGAGAAAGTACTGCGCCGGCCTGTTTGGAGACGCACCGCAAAGAGATATACACCCCTATTCTGTAACTTTTTCGTTATCGTTATGGCTATCGTTGAACCCCAAAATTCGTTAAGTTGTTAAGTTCGTATTCCGTAACTTAAAATTCGTAAGCATATTCGGTACCGCATTCGGTAAGATCGACATAATGGACGAATGCTCCAAGTGTCGCGTTAAGAGCATAACGAGCTGTGACGCTTGCGTATTTTGTTCAAATTAGTAGTATTTCTGTTTGTTTTTGTTTAATATTTTTTAATAAAAAGTACAAAATCGATGCGAATTATGTTAGTGATAAACTACAGCTTGAAAATAATAGCGTTTTTCTGTATTTTCAAAAAATTTTGAGTGAAAGGCTATTGCAAAAAACGAAATTTGAATCAGATAACTACATTCTAAGAGACTATCTACATAAAATTACGCAAAGAATAATATGTAAAAATTCTTATAGGGCTTCAAAATCCAAACTAAAAATGAGCATAAACCGATATAAAATCATAGCGTATTTTTCGTAGTAGACCCTAAAAACAGGTACCTACTGGAAGAAGCACCACTCCCTAGAAATAGTACAACAATAACATAATAAAATTGAAAAATGTATTAGTTCCTATTTATTTTTATTATGGCATAGACAAGTGTCAATATCTCATCCTTTCCATTTTTTATGGCATAGACAAGTTAGTGTCAAGTGCCTCTTAAAAAAAGTTACAGATTTATAATAATGTTTATTTTCTTAAATTCTATCTAATCCTAAAATTTATAAATCACGAAATTAATGAAGAATTCGCAAGAAAACATTAAATTTGTTAAAGCTTAGTAGATTTATTATTCTATGACGCCATGCACTTAATAAATAAAATAATTAAATTTAAATTTCAAAAACCGAAGATGAATGCATGATACGAATACAACTTCGTAATTATTCGTATAAGAAACCTGGGTTTTTTCGTTAAGAACGTGATGCAAGCGATCGCCGTACCGAATGAAGTTAGAGAATACCATTCATAGCGAAATTCGGTTGAAAGTTCATAGCGAAGCCAATCTTAACGATAACGTTAACGATAACGAAAAAGTTACAGAATAGGGGTGACAGACGCACCAAAGAGAAGTGAGCATTTAGAACCAAATATCCTAAGATCGGAGATCGAGAGAGCAATAAAGAAACTAAAAAACCGAAAAGCGGTTGGAGTAGACGGAATTACAGGAGAGGCCATTAAGGCGATGGGAGAGGCTGGAGTAACAGCGATGCACTCGTTGTGCGAAACCATATGGCAAACCGGAAAATGGCCGGAGGAATGGTGCGAATCGACATTCATTCCATTACACAAGAAAGGTTCACCAACGGACTGTAACAACTACAGGTTGATTGCCTTAATCCCACATGCAAGCAAGATAATGCTCCACGTAATCAACGAACGACTTAAGAGTTTTCTCTTGCCACAAATTTCCGAAGAGCAAGCCGGATTTGTGCCAGGAAGGGGAACCAGAGAACATATACTAAATATACGTCAAATTATCGAAAAGGCGCGCGAGTTCTGCGTCCCAATGGTTCTGTGCTTCGTGGACTATAAGAAGGCCTTTGACTCTGTAGACTGTAGAGAATACCTTGGACGGCCCACCGCACAAACGTGTCCATCTTGAATGAGCTGGGGGTCAAAACGCGGTTGTCAACTAAGTTTCGGACACATTGCAAGAAGACCAGAGGCAATGGAAAAATTGATGATCCAGGGCAAGATCGAAGGAAAGCGTCCGAGAGGAAGATCCCCAACAAGATGGATAGACCAGATCAAGACCCTGACGGGACAGACTATGCATGTGGCGACTCACGCAGCACATGACCGAGAAGCATGGAGCACCTCACTGAAGGCACTATCTAATGATGCCACTATGTTCTTACGTAGAACGATGGAACCTGAGAGAGAGAGACAAGACGATGCTCCCACTTTATTGATCCATTAAATCATAATAATATTATGCTAGTAGATCACAATAATTCTGATTAGAAAAAAAATCGAATTAAAATAATGCTATTTAATGTTAAGGTACATTTTTTGGCTTAAAATGCTAAAAATACATGTGAAGACTCTGCAGATCTTAATAAGTATTTTTAAATGATTCAAAAAATATTAATTTATAATTTAGAAATCAAAATTAATTTCGAAGTAGTAATGTCTTCAAATAAAACCAATCGCAGCGCTTATAGTGCACGTCATATTATTGCTTCGAAAATACCTATTGCTTCAAAATTTTAAGCCTGCTCCAAAATAGTTTTATGTTTTATCTACATCATTTTTTGAAATCATTTAAAAATATTTATTATTTACAGCACAATCTTGACTTCTTCGAGAGCGTAATTTTAAGTTACGAGAGATGCGCCTTAATAAGGACAATGTAATTGACTCACATTACTGGAAATAAGATTCCCACTGTGATACTAATCGACTGGACTAACGCTAACCTATCAGGATTCTCGTTAACCTATTACCAACTTCATCCTGGTCAGATTTTTGGTAGTTTGAAATTAGAAGAAAAAAATTTGATGTGTCACATGCCTTTCCCATTTAAAAAAAGTAAAAGTAAATAGTAATAAATTAAATTTTTTAATTCCCCCTTCTGCTATAAATTGTCACTTCGTATAAGTGCGGATCTGCTTAGTTTTCATTGATCCAATGGTAAACTCCAGTAAACTATTTTCAAGCACTTGCAAGGACAAAAACTGAGCAATTGCGTTGAAACATTTTATCCCTCTCTATATTCTAAATAACCATATAATAATCTGTCATTATTTATAAAAGATTTTTTGAGGCAAAGGGAATCATATTAATCACAACGAAACGCAAATAAAAGAGGTTTCGGTGGAGGGATTTCAACCAAAATCTGATCAGTCTTTACTTTACAATCAATGGTTCAAACTAGTATGCAACACAATTGCATCAGATTATCCAAAATTTGTCTAGTAAAATATTTACATTTTTAATTTCTTACCTAAAATTCCAAAATTTCTTCTTATCTTTATATGGATCCAGGAAAACGTGTTTCTTACATAAAGTTGTGCCCCGGTTATTACCCATCCATACATCATAACCATGATCCGCTAAAATAAAGCCTAATCCCTTTTGAGGTCCTAATACTATCCACGCTGTAGAATCAGCTAAAAAACCAGAAAATAGCAAAACTGGAGCAAAACTTTCATCCTGTTTTTAAATTTATTATTTGGTATTCTATGAAGTTCTAAAATATATCCATCCTGAGTTTGTACTGTATGCTTTTCAAAAGGATAATTGTACTTTTTAATTGTTTCCTCCTATAATAATAAATTTTATAATTTATATAGATATTATGTTAGATAAAATTATTTGTAGACCGGTTAGTTACTTGTAGCATTACACAAACTATTACATAATAAATAGGCGAGCAAGTTCTCTATATTTTGATTGATTCATTATTATAAATAAATAATTATAAAAAAAAATATTTTAGTCGTTTGCTGAACCTTTTTCAGAAGGTATACTTCTCCCAAGGAATCTGGGCAGAGCGGCGTAGCCAAAATCTTGCGCAATAGATGACACAAGTTACAACGAATTCCACCAATTGACACCAATATAAAGTCGAACGGACTAATTTTCATTACTGCACATTAGCTCCGCCCTTCCCTGATTGCTTAACCTAACTTTAACATGATAGCCTTCCAAATAAAGCAATTATTTAATTTTTTTATTTGTTGCTATTTATTAAATTTATTAATAAATTGAACACCGGGCAAAACACATTTGATGCCTTAGCCAACAGATTTGGTCTATCGGATCTAGTTTTTGAGAAAGGCCTTATTAGCTTGCTTTAGAATAAAACCATCTAGTTTTTATTAGCTTATTTACAACAATTCACGTTGGAAGTATTACTATTTAGTCTTAATCGATCTTAATGGATTTTAAAAAATTAAAACTACAAAGTATGAATATTTCACATTTTTACATTTATTTCATGTCATTATTTCATTAATTTTTGCATTTTATTAAAACAAAAATCAATTATTGCATCTCAAAAATTAGATCTTCAGATATTTTTGGAATCAGCACCTCAAAAATATCCAAAGTCAGTTCTTAATTTTCCGACATCAAAGCAAAACTTTCATTTTGTTGTGCCCTGTATATTGTAGTATTTTCTATACTAAGTAAGTTAATATGGTATCAATTAGTTTTGTTAAGAATCCTGCTACTAGTTGAAAATGTTAAAAATATTATCGATGGAAAAAAATCATTTTCCTCACCGATAGATTCCGATCACATGATATTAAAATATAAAATAAGCAAATGTTAAGCTGTCAGACCTTATCCGGAAAGTAATAAATTGTCGAAAAATAAGATTTTATAGTAATTGCATAATATAATTTATCCATCCAAATAAGCACTTTTTAAGAAATCAAACTTTCTTTGTAATAATCGGCCCTTAAGCTTACTTTGTTAAAAGAAAATAAACCGTTTGACTATAATTTTGCACTTTTTCAACACTTGCTTTCCTAATTCCTAATTTTTTAAAAACCTAATTTTTCCTAATCTTTTAAGTCTAATTTTTTAAAAACAGCTTACTGCGCTCTTGCATTTCAAATAATAATTTATTGAAAAAATGTTGGGTATCTTAATAAAAATAAAAAATATATTAATAAGCGTTATTATTTCCAATACTTTCAGAAAATCAGTAATTCTCAATTATTAGTGAGCGTGCTCCCTCTGGGGATAGATATACTGGGACACAGACAACTCGGCACCGGTGACTCGGCACCAGGGAAACTTGGCACCAGTTGAAAAACTTTAAAAATATTAAAATATAAAAAAATTTATGAGGATCATTATTAAAAGTTAGATCCCGGTCGACACCAGGTTAGTGTTAGGAAACGACTTTTTTTTTAAAGAGATAATCATTAAAAGGTAGATTAATTACTACTTAAAAATATTTGAATGTGTGACATAATATGGTCCGGTACCGAAAAAAAAAGCGAGTTTAACCCCATTCCCAGTAGCACAATTTGCCGAGTTGGAAGGCCCTATAAGGGGATGTTTTTAATGAATTTAGTGCTGCAAAAATGGCTCTAGAGCGGACTCGGCACCAGTTGAAAAACTTTAAAAAAATTAAAATATAAAAAAATTTATTATATTAAAGAAATTATAATATATCTTTTGTACATATTAGTCCATTACATAATTATGAAATCAACGAATTTATTCGTGACACGTTTGATGTGAAGCATATTGAATACAATTTCAACAATCATCGAATCAGCCGAATCATCTTGTTGAAATTGTACATAATTATGAGATAAACCGCGCAAATACTCTAACATATTCACTTGTTCATAATGTGTTACTTTATAAAGGATACGGTCATCTGCATCCTCGTAGCGTTTGCGTTTTTGCGGTCCTTCATAACCTGCGACAAAACGCTCGTAATCGGCATCAAATGTCCTGTGTATCTTTATTAGATTACTAAGAAATTTCAATATTTGTGGATGTGCGACCCCATATCCATGTTGCAGCTATTTATGACAAGCTTCGGCGAAGTTATTCCTTCTATCAGACCCAACCAAAGTACGATGATGTACCGACCGCACATCGTAGGGAAACATAGATGGGGCCCTTGCACCGTTATTTCTTATTCTACCAACATAAGTATTAGTAAACCAACTCATGATTGGTTCTAATTCTGGTGGCAGATAATCTTCGAGAACGTTAAGCGCGTTTTCAATGTCATCTTCCGGAACCAACGCTACCGAAGTTATCATACGTGACTTTGCGACGGAAATGGTCTTAAAAATCCGAGTCGCCGGTGCCGAGTTATGCCGGTGCCGAATTTTCCCGGTACCGAGTTGTCCTGTACCGTAGATATACTAAACGTGGGTCGCAAAGAAAAATGGAAATGTAAGTAAAGTACATTAGAATTGAAATTAAAACTACTGATTGAAACAAAAACATTTTAAACAAGTAAACAAGTACAAGGACGTTAGTAATATTAATAAGTGTTAATAAGGACATAGATAGAAAAACGGTTGAGAAGAACCACTGTAAGTTTTTAACATTTACTAGAATTCTTTCTTCTTCTTAGTCGTATTTTTCTTAGTATGACTAAGAAAGCTTCTTGACAGAAGCGTCGTGACCTTTTTGACAAAGGCTTTCATAGCAGATTACATCTAGGTGGTTTGCCATTGCCTTCCGAGGGGAGAGACGGCCAGAATAAAGTTCTTACTTTACTCGGTTTCGAACCGGGTATTTAGCATTCATAGTCAACTCGCGCGACGGCTAAGCTCTGACCGCCTCCTACTAGAATTACTGAAGTGGAATTTGTTATAAATAAAATATAATATTACCACTGTTGAGCTAACATCTTGATGAGGGCGACTTAGTGCATATGTAAATTCAAACGTAATTATCCAAAGTAGGATAATATTAACAAGTGACTTATGTATAACTTCCATTTCATAGGACATTTGCCATGGGCGATGTGCGAATCTCAGCGTCACTAAAACAATAAATAATTCTGAAACAAGTTATATTTGATATATTACATGTACAAGACCGTAAATCGTATTTTTGTGGACTAGAAAACATGTTAAAAAATCAAGGCGTGGCTTGGCCGAGGTTTTCTAACCATCTTAGATGGTTTAAAGAGCTTAGACTATTCTTACAACCCTTTGTTTTTACTAAAATATTTTTTAAAAAATCTTGGTTTTTTTATATCATTGATTTTTGATTTTTTTCAACCCTGATTGGCCAAGATATTGTTTCCTTCTCAGTACCCTGTTTTCTATTGGTCGTAGGGACTTGATCTGTTAGTGCAAATGATGAATGTTCTATTTATTTAGTATTATGAAGTGTTTTTGATTAATTACATTTCTATAACAATTTTTATTACTATCACTTATTTTCTATAATGTTTAGCACTTAGTCCTGAATTAAACTACATTTTTAACTCAAAAATTTTATTTTTGTGGGTTGATACATTAGTGCATCACTGTCCATCATAAGTAAGTTCTAAAGTGGTCGCCGCGGAAGCGACCTGCAAATACATCCTTTTGCTAAATTGATCTTTTTAGGGGTTTTACAATATTTATTTGTAAGAAATCTGTTAGGAGTATTGTTCCTAACACTACAAACGAAGAATAGTTAGAAGCATTTTTTTAAATTATCAAAAATAATAAAATTTTAATGTGCACCGTTGACTCGGAGGCACCCACATCACTAGTTAAAGGTTAAAAAGAAGATATTATTTTCACATATTTCATATACTACCTGACTATAGTAGACTATAATATAGAATAGACCATAGACTATCAGCGTTGATGATCTTTAATCGTATAAATTACACAATTATCTTCAGTTTGTCATTTAAAACGACGTTTAAACATAATTTAGTAAATTATTAAAGTTAATGTTTCAGAATTTTAATTTAACCCTCATGTTACCGAATAAAAAAACAACATATATCACCCGGATGGGGTACCCGGGTACCCCAACATAATTTTTGCGAATTTATGTTTTTTAGTGCTTTTTTCGAGATTGTTAGTGTTTTGTAGGTAATATCACTTGCATTATAAAAAATAACTCACTTGTTTTCATAAAATCATCCGGTTTTAGGTCAATAATATGCGATTTTCAATAAGGGGTACCCCGACATAATTTTTGCGAATTTATGTTTTTTAGTGCTTTTTTCGAGATTGTTAGTGTTTTGCAGGCATTATCACTTGCATTATAAAAAATAACTCACTTGTTTTCAATAAAATCATCCGTTTTTAGATCAATAATTTGCGATTTTCAATAAGGGGTACCCCGACATAATTTTTGCGAATTTATGTTTTTTAGTGCTTTTTTCGAGATTGTTAGTGTTTTGTAGGCAATATCATTTGCATTATAAAAAATAAATAACTTGTTTTCAATAAAATCATTCGTTTTTAGGTCAATAATATGCGATTTTCAATAAGGGGGGTACCCGGGTACCCCCTTCGGGGTACCCCGAAAAATTTTTTGCTAATTTATGTTTTTTAGTGCTTTTTTCGAGATTGTTAGTGTTTTGTAGGCATTATCACTTGCATTATAAAAAATAAATCACTTGTTTTCAATAAAATCATCCGTTTTTAGGTCAATAATATACGATTTTCAATAATAGGTACCCCGACATAATTTTTGCGAATTTATGTTTTTTAGTGCTTTTTTTGAGAAAAAAAGTTGTGGTACAGTGTTTTGTAGGAATTATCACTTGCATTATAAAAAATAAATCACTTGTTTTCAAGAAAATCATCCGTTTTTAGGTCAATAATGTGCGATTTTCAATAAGGGGTACCCCGACATAATTTTTGCGAATTTATGTTTTTTAGTGCTTTTTTCGAGATTGTTAGTGTTTTGTAGGCATTATCACTTGCATTATAAAAAATAAATCACTTGTTTTCAATAAAATCATCTGTTTTTAGGTCAATAATATGCGATTTTCAATTAGGGGTACCCGGGTACCCCATTCGGGATTATAGGCATAGTGTTATAATCGCGAAAAAATTGCATTTGTAAATATAGAAAAACTTTTAAAATTGCTTTAATTTATTTAGAACTATATTTTATAAGATGTCACAAAGTCCCAATACGCTGTGAAAAATACAAACTGAGATATACACCTGCAAAGTCAAAAAAGTACCCGGGTACCCCTATTCGGTAACATAAGGGTTAAAAACTTAATTCATAAAACGTGTTAGTAGTTAGTTGATCTTCCATTAAAATAATTAGAAAAAATATAGTTGAGAATGCGGTCTTTAATAATCTACAAGTATAATTTTGTTTATAGTTTATAGTTTTTACATGTCATTATAACAAAAAACAGCAACAAACAGGTCCGTCAAGGATTCGAAGTTCATTGAAAGAATTAGCAAGAAAAATTAAAAAAATCAAAGAATACCTCACCGGGTTACATGTTTCAATCTCATTCACGTTTCTACACGTGAAACTGACATCATCAGACCCGTACTGGTTTTTATGAAACAAAAGTAGAAACGTGGATGAGATTAGTAAATTATTATCCGCTGTCAAGGCAAGTCTCGCCTTTGCAAATGACACTTGATTTGATCAGCTGATTTTAGTTGATAGCAGCAGCAGTGGCGTGATGTGATCGCTGGTCGAGTTATAAAGCGAAATATCTGAGCTCAAATCCCCGACCTCACATAACACTGCAACTCGGCCCTCCGGTAACCCACACGTTGGGGTGGCAAAATCGGAGGTAGGAAAATTGGTAGGTAAAATAATCACAATCAGCAAAAAACATATTGATTTGCTACCACTCACACCACCACACCAGCATCAAAAGATCATTAGTTGCTGAGTAAATAAAATGGGTAATGGATATTATCAGTAAAGATTTTAGTACTAAGAATGTGAAAAGAATAGATATACGAGTACACTGTTAATAGAGAACAATTACCCAAAGGATTAGCTTATTAAAGCTTGTATGAAATAATATCAACACCAGGAACCCTAAAACATTTTTACACTCTTGGCTCATATAATTTAATGGACCACAGGAAATTGATTACCAGGCTAACGGAAAAAAATAAATAAGGTAGGAATCAGAACAGATATTATACAGAATAATATGCCCTGATTGTGTGGGTACCTACGTTTGATAAACAAATTTTAAAGGTTAAAGGATAGAGTACACCAATACAGTAAAATCTGTAAAAAAGTAGCCATAAAAAAATGACCCACAAAGTTCAAGCCACCTCAGCAAATAAATATTAATTAATAAATAAAATCCCTTTGATTTTATCAAAGTAAACATTTTTGGATTTTGAAAAAGACTAAATATCGTTAAAGGTTATTCAGTGAAATGCACTACATCAAATAGGATGTCAATAACATTTCAAATTACTGCGAATTTTAGATAATTTTTAAAATTTGAAGAAATTCAATAATTTCAAAATTTACTTTAATATGATATAACAAAGTATGTTATTGATCTAAATACTGAACCTAAACACTAACATTTTTAAGAATAAATACGGAACCCAGAAATAATGAAGATATTAAAATTGGTATTGACCATGAGTTGTAATTTATTTTATTAGTTTATGATCTGTTTAAAACAATGTCATTTCCTTTACTTCAAGGTGATTGGTTACTAATTATGAAATAAATTAATAATTGTAAGGAATATGTAAACAAAATCTGGTATAAAACATCTGCCCTATGTCAATACGTCAAAGTTGAATACAAAACTCGTATGTATACAGACAGAAGATACTCGGTAAACCAAATTTCAATTTCAACTAAAATCTTGTCGTATATCAAATCATTTGATTATAACTCTATTAGAACAATTTTTCTTATTTCTACCTTAAACGGCAATAACTTCAAAAATAATAAATTTTCTTTTCCATCTTTTTCGAAAGACAAAAATGTCTCTCTCATTTGGGTTTTCCACCCCTGGTTTAGAATTTAGTTTGTAGTAAAATTCAAACTGTCTTGCATTGGATATTATTTCGAAATGAGTCAAAATGAAGATCCTATCCTAACATGATTTGTAAAAAATTCAATCTTACCTGTCAGTTGTTTCTCCGTACACCCAATAAACTGGTAATGTTTGCGTTTGCAGCGCTGATAGTATGAATGGTATGAAACTCTGTTTTTATATCGTCATTCATAAAAAATTCATTTGACTTTTAAGTGGGTATGAAGGGTATCCACAATATCCCAGGAATAGTTTTCTCATAATATTTAAATAACACAGCTGATTATTGTTTTACCTTCCTGTTATACATCACTAGTCTAAAATTCTAAAAGTCTAAAATTGTGATGTCAACCTCAGGTTTGAGTACGAAAAAGAGACACCAAAATTAACGTAGTTATTAAATAAAAACTCAAGTTTGGCATCAAGCAATTTAATTTGATCATTCTTTCTTTCATTTATTGCTTGTTCATTCAATTCGTCCTCCAAATTAATTTAATAATTAAGGAAATTAATTTATCTGGGAAGATTTCATTTAAAAACATTAAAACTAATTATTGATATCACCTTCTAATTAGAAAGTTATTTAATGAATGCCAAAGGACCTATGTAGATAACTAAACATAACTTATGGAATTCCAAAAGAGATAATAAATACAAGTTTATGGTTATTAGTTTTTTATTTGAGTTTTTTAAGCACTGGATGCGATTGAAATAATTGTATTATCAAAAATAATTGTAAAGAAACAAAGTAACCTTGAAAATTTATTTAGCATTATACGAGTAATAAAACATTATATTCCAATTCCAAAATAATCTTGTATAAGTAATGTTAATTAATCAACTGTTAGAACGATTCTTTGCAGGATTTTCACTCTTCTGTGTGATTGATCATTGTGACATTGTGAGGAAAATATTTTGTGCATTGGAATTGGTAAAGATTTCATCTTGATAGAGTTTATTGAAAATAGTATTAACATTGTATAAATATAAAAGAAAATCTTCTACGGTGCAGTCGAACATAAAGCTATATGTATGTCTTTTGCACATAATTCGGCTTTTTGGACTCAGCCATAGGCTTCGTCCGATAAATATCTATATTATGTACTTGTGACATAAATAGCTATTATTACGAATTGAAAAATTACATATTTGAGAAAAAAGCTGTAATAATTTTTTTTTCAAGCCGTGTCAATAATTGGCGTACCTTCTTCAAATAAAAAATAAATTCGTACAGAATATTTGCCTCAATAATAATATGATTCTCTAATAGTAATGTTAATTATAATTTATTCATAATGTTCACTTATTATAATGTTTTACGTAATAAATTAATTAAAGTTTTATTTTTCAATAAATTAGATTAATAAATAATTTTAATTATATTAATTACTAATTTATATCAGAGTGTGTTTTAGAAATATGACTTTATTGTACAATTTTCAATCAAAGCTAAAGCAAGGTTATTGGTTCTTTGGAAATGTATTCTAAATCATTTCTTGATGTTTTATGGAAAAATTCAAGACTTTTTGTCGGTCCCATATTATTTTGTATTTGGGTTTAGGGGTGGTCTTATTCCGGAGATACCCTTGCGAAAACGCTTAATTACTGGATCGCTATCCAACTTGAAGAGACATATTAAAAAGATAAAACCGATCTGTAGGCGTTAAAAGTTTCATAAGGGTAGTGTCCGTCGTTCAATAGTCCTTGAAGAAATGTTAAAATGAGAGATGTGGTTCCTTGAAAGGGGGATAACCCGATATTGCCACAAAACTGCTACCATAACTTGTAAGTTGAATTATATTGCTTAATCGCCGACAGTGAAATCAGAGATTCCTTTTAATTTAAAACTTTACCTGATTTCGCGGCAATTAGTGTACGTTTGTTGACTTAATAGGTGACGCATGTTGCTTTAAGGAGAATACAAAAAGTGTTTATAATTCGCTTGCAAATAAATTTGGTCCCCTATTGTCAGTTTTAAGAAAAATGGATATCAGGGTTGGGATTCCCATTTCGGACCAGTTGCTTGATCATTTACAATTTTTGCTAGTGAATGTAAAATAACCAAATGGGTGGGAATGCATAAAATCTGTATTTGTGCCAGTGAAGAGTAGAGGAAGAGGCTAAAGCTCCCGGGTCATTTTGTTAAGATACATAAGAGCTACTCTTTAAGTTATCTTTTGATGCAAAAAGATCAATTTGCTGGTCTCCAAATGTATATCTTATTGTTTGAAAAGCGTAATCTACCAAAGACCATTCTGTCTGTGGTCGTAATGCTCCAGATTCCCTATCGGATTGCCAATTGTTTGCTGAACTGACATTATGATGCAAATAACCATAAATTATGCTTTTTGCACCATTGCCATAATGATTTAGTTAATGTTCCTAAACTAGGATGCTGTATGATACCCATACGGTTGATGTATGAAATTGCAGTTGTGTTGTTAGCCCCTAATTATATAAAATATTAAAAATTTTATTATGTGGTGTTTCTATCAGTAACAGTCCACTAGCCACGTGTACACTCCTTCCTTGAACCTTCCCCCTAACCAGACAAAGAAGCATCAGTAAACATTTCTATATGAAATTGATCTTGCTTGATGACGCTATTGGTAATTTCTATGTTTTTTTCCACCATTGTAAGTCTGCCAAAAGACTATTTGATAAGGTCATGGAGGAGTTATAATAAATTCATGTTATTAATTTTATTGTAAAAGCATTTAGTTTTCACGTTCAAATAATTTGGTATAAAGAAAACCATATTTTACCGCAAGACAAACAGATAGTAATGAGCCAATGAACTGGGCAAATTCTTGGATTTTGCAACTGTTGTAGTACTTTAAGAAACGCTTAGCTAAGGTTTTTATTTTCTTACACTTCTCGATAGGCAGCTCTATATTAATGGATTGTCTAAAATAAACCCTAAAAATATTCTCTTTTGGCTTGGCCTTAGCTTATTGTTTTCCTTATTAATAAGAAAACCCAATGCTGATAAAAGTGCGATAGCTACTTTAGTGTTGGATAGATATTCTTCATTTGACTTTCCTAATTATGAAATCGTCTAGGTAGTTAACGCATAGAACTCCCTTATACAGTAATGTCTCAATTAATGGTTTTATTAGTTTTGAAAGTTTAAACCTAAGGTCGGTCGGAGCATAGTGCGAACGCGAGTTGACTATGAACGCTAAATACCCGGTTCGAATCCGAGTGAAGTAAGAATTTTATTCTGACCGTCTTCCCTCGGAAGGCAATGGCAAACCACCGAGAGTAATATGCCAAGAAGAATCCTTATAATGTTAATGATCTAAATAAGTCCAAAATTGATCTGTGGACTAAGGGAAAGGCAAACCACCACCCCATTAACATTTCCCTGGTACAGCCTTATTGGCGAAGTCGGGGGGATCGCCGAACATCCGAAATCGGATAGGCACCTAAAGAAGAAGAAACCTAAGGTATTTTCTGTCGATTTTGTCGACATATACTAAAAAATAAGCATCTTTTAGATCTATGGTTGACCTAGTGGTCCGGCCGAATTAATCGTGTAACATTTCTCATATCCTTCGTTTTGAAATGAAGAAAATTATTAATACATCTATTTAACCACTTTGTTTATGGTTTCCTATTCAACTATGAAATTTGAAGAGTGTTATTTCTTTTAGAATCAAAATTTTGAAGAGAAAATTTTGATTCTAAAAGAAATAACACTCTGAAACGAAATTCCAGATCACCTAACCAATTGGAAATTTCCCCACACCCAGTTATTACTGGTAAATTTGCGTGTGGTGGCCCTGATGGAAAAACTAGCTCTATGGTAATCAGGAGGCAAGGTGAGGATTCGGTTTGCCACTTCTCGAGGTAAATAAAACCAATAAGTAGGAAACAAAGGTTGCGTTTATTAATAATTTCTGCCACAATATTAGCACACACAAAGGACATCCGTCGACTATATTACTAACTTGGTCAAATGGCGTTAGAAAGTACGTGGACGTACCAAGGCAGAACATAAACGGTCCAAAACTAAACAAAACACAATCGCAATACAGAGGAAAGAAACTCACCTAAGATCTTTCGGTGATAACAAAATCTACCTTATACAGAATTCTCTGTACGCGATCGATGGTATTAAATGAAAAGAAAAAGGTAGTCCACTGTCCTCTTCTGCCAGTCCGAAACGAAAGGATCTCCTGGTATACAGTTTGCCCAGCAGGAATTGGTAACGTAGGCTTCAAAGTTACTGATGGACTCAAGGTCATGCGCCAGGTGTAAAAGCCACAAGGTATGGGAATAAAAAAACCACTGTACAACTCTAAAGGTCCACGTTGCAAAAAATAGAATTCCGATCTAAGGCGATACATAATTAGAGCCAGAAATAATGGTAAAAGTACTTACAAACAGCTTACTACTAAGCCAGGATAAAAACAACAAACGGAAAAATCCGCAATCGAGCGCCGCGTTGTCAAGGTGACACAGTAGCAAAACAGGTGTCTTATCCCAATTTACGATATTCACTAAACGTAAACCAAAACGCAAATACGATCGCTTATTTTCCAAAAATGACAGAACTCCTGATAACAACATCGCTATTTCTTCCATAGGCGTCGCCCACGGGAGAATAAAAAAGGAGTAAAATCCAGAGGCGCGCGAAACGAACGTCAAATGACGATTTTACGTTACAACTCTTCAAATTTCACTTGTCTTTTATTTTCAAATAAATCAAATTTTTACAACTAAAAATCGTCAGAAATCAAAATGTCGACCGTCCACGACTTGGACGGCGTACGCAAGTCTACTTCCTATCTTCTTCGCTCCGGAACCTGCGCTCCGCAGCGACCTCGAAAAACCGCGAATTAAATTCAAAATTTAAATTTTCACACTTTACAATTTTGGTTGTTCCTTATCCAAAATTAACACGACATCAAGCCTCTCCAGCTTTCGATAAATCCTGACGGGATTTGTCCAGGACTGGATTTTGAGAAAGATACTCCACGTCGTGTCTTTGGAATAAGGATCCAAATCTTAAATTTACAAAAAAATTAAATTTTAACAATGTTACAATAATTTGTAACCTATTTAAAATCAAGAATGCAATTTTACCAAAGTTAATCTAAGAACTCCTTTATACCAAAACTTCTTTCATCTTCGTTTACGTGCGTGAAGTTAGCCCCCCTTTTTTTGAAATTGCAATTTTTTTTAATTGTTCTCGATTGTTCTCAATTTGTTCTAAATGTTCTTTAAAAAAATTTTTGATTTTACCAAAAAACAACCGCGAAAAACGCGAAATAAGATTTCGCGCTGGCCCCCCTTTTTTTGAAAATGCAACTTTTTTTAATTGTTATCAATTGTTCTCAATTTGTTCTTAATGTTCTTAAAAAAATTTTTGATTTTGCGAAAAAATTAACCGCGAAAAACGCGAAACAAGATTTCGCGCTGGCCCCCCTTTTTTGGAAATTGCAAATTTTTTTAATTGTTTTCGATTGTTCTCAATTTGTTCTTAATGTTCTTGAAACAAATTTTTAATTTTGAAAAAAACTAACCGTGGAAAGTGTGAAATAAGATTTTGCACTATCTTTGCATATTATATTTAAATTTATAAAATATAAAATAGCCCAGTCATAGGGAGAAAAAATGGCTCCATCTTGCAAAAGGTATAGGAAAGTTTATAATTGGCATGGTTGTTCAGTTAGGTAAGTTAGTATATAAAGTACCTTGATTCGATTTTGAGGGGATGCCGCTCGTGGCGCCATCTTGGTTTGAAGGGGTGGAAAATCGCTCTTTCGTTATTATCGCGTTATCGGAGTGAAATACGTCGGCTAAACGCCAGACCTTTTTTAATTTAAAAAGAAAAAAATTAAAATTAAGGATTAACGTACGAAACTAGCTCGGAGGACTCGAAATTTGAAATACTCGTAACTGCAGAAAATTAAAATAAAATGATGAGAATGGAAGCTCATTTAAGCTCAAACAAATCTCTATCGATAGACATTGATTTCACAAAAAAAGTTTGAAATATGAACGAAAATAGAAAAACATGTCTACAGCACCCCCCCCCCCCCTAAGAGCTTCGCGAATAACTCCGAGATGGATGAGGCTCAGAAAAACAATTTGGAAGCTCATTGATGCTCAAACTATACTTAAATGTTTGACATAAATTTCAACAAAAAAGTTCACTTGGAGGAGATAAAATAAAACGTGTCTACAGCCCCCCCCCCAATTCTTTCGCACATTAGCCTGAGACGGTTGACGCTCAAATAAAAATATTGAAAATTCAATGATGCTAAAATGTTTTTCTCACAAATTTTTCTGAAAAATTCCATTTAGGGGCGTCAGCGACATGTTTCTTTTTCTTTTTAAATTCTTAAATTATTTTAAACAATTATTACATTGCTTAAACATTTAATCGGTTTCTCTGCGTTACACAGACTTTTCCCAACTGTTCTAGTCGTAAAAGCCAACATTTTGCACCAAATTGTATTGATAAACACCAAAGATATTCTATTAAACAGATTCTTTTCGAAAATTTCAACTTCAATATTATTCCATCAATCTAGTGATCACTTAACAGATTAAGCAGGATTAAGTTTTCTTTATCGGATCGAAAATTTTAATCTTATAAAATAAATTTAAAATTAAGGGTTATTGAACGGAACTTGCTCGGAGTACTCGAAATTTGAAATACTCGTAACTTTGCAGAAAATGAAAATAAAATTATGGTAATGGAAGCTCATTCAAGCTCAAACGAATCTCTATCGATAGACATCAATTTAATAGAAAAATTCGAAATAGGAACGAAAATAGAAAAACATGTCTCCAGCCCCCTCAAGTGTTTCGCGAATAACTCCGCGACTCAAACGAAAAGTTTGGAAGCTCATTGATGCTCAAACGATGTTCAAACGTTTGAAACCATTTTCAGCCCGAAATTCCACTTGGGGGGGGCCCAGCAAGTCTCCAGCCCCCCCCCCCAAAGTTTTCGCGAATAACTCCGCGACGGTTGAGGCTCAAACGAAAATATTGGAAGCTCATTGATGCTCAAACGATGCTCAAACGTTTGACACTAATTTCATCCCAAAATTCGATTTGGGGGGGGGGGGCTGGCGACATGCACATGCATTTTCGTCACATTCAAAGAATTAGTGGCCAGTGAACCAAGATGGCGGCACCCCCTCAAAGTCGAAACAAGGAATTTTATAATATAACTTACCTAACTGAGTAAACATGCCAATTATAAACTTTCCTATACATTTTGCAAGGTGTAGCCATTTTTTCGCCCCATAACTGGCATGGGTCAAAAGTATGGGGGGGGGGTTAAAAAAAGTCTTGAACAAACTTTTTTAAAGGGGGGGCAAGAATAGCGAAAAATTGCGTCGCAGGCAATAAATTTAGATTTTCTAGTTCAATAGCGCTTAGATTTGAAGTTAGAAATTATAAAAATATGCTTTTGTAACTAATTTTTGTGATTTGAAGGTAGGAAAACTATTTTTTGAAAAATAATTAGTTACTCGAAAGTCTTGCCTAGCCTAATCCAATAATTGTATGACCTACTTTGTAATTGAAATCTTCAATGAAAACTGCAAATGGTGTAAAAAATAAGATCATTATTCAAACTCGACGTTAACCTCATCATTTGCTAATCCATTCAAATTTGTATCCCTACTAAACTGAAATATCGCATGTAACAAAAATATAAGTTTTGCAAATTGCAAATATACCATATTTGGTAATTAAAATTTTATTTATTTTGAAAATTACCATACAATTAATTAAAAAATCAGTTCTAAGTACAGAAAAATAAGGGGGCAGTTATAGAAATCAACTTCGTAAGTGGGTGACAGATTGCCAATAACCCAAAAATAAAGTTTCTGTGGAAATTCAGTGTTTATAATCGATATCGCATATCGCCATTAAAAACGAATGTTTGGGATTTGGGGGGGGAGGCTAATTTGAATTTTGGGGAGGCATAGCCCCCCAGACCCCCGCTAGTTGCGCCTATGGGCTATTTCATATTGTACACGTGGAAATATAACAAGCGAAGCTAATGCAAAATCTTATTTCACGCTTTCCGCGGTTATTTTTTTGCAAAATTAAAAATTTTTTTCAAGAACATTAAGAACAAATTGAGAACAATCGAGAACAATTAAAAAAAGGTGCAATTTCCAAAAAAGGGGGGCCAGCGCGAAATATTGTTTCGCGTTTTTCGCGGTTAATTTTTTCGCAAAATCAAAAAATTTTTTTAAGAACATTAAGAACAAATTGAGAACAATTGAGAACAATTAAAAAAAGTTGCATTTTCAAAAAAAGGGGGGCCAGCGCGAAATCTTATTTCGCGTTTTTCGCGGTTGTTTTTTGGTAAAACCAAAAATTTTTTTTAAGAACATTAAGAACAAATTGAGAACAATCGAGAACAATTAAAAAAAATTGCAATTTCAAAAAAAGGGGGGCTGGCGTTAAAAAGTGTTTTTCTCGATTTTTTTGGTTATTTTTTTGCAAAATCAAAAAATTTTTTTAAGAACATTAAGAACAAATTAAGAACAATCCAGAACAACAACAAAAAATTACAATTTCAAAAAAAGGGGGGCTAACCTCACGCACGTTCTTCGTTCGACAAATTTTCCATTAACAAAATCTCAATTTCTATGAGTACAGGGTATGGCACATTAAGTGATACACTTCTTTGGGTGTTTATAAAACAGGTTTTAACACGATTTTTCGTCGCCTACTATTTTTTTTTAAATTGAGTATTTAGTGCGTCGTAAATATGCAAGACGTCAATGTGATAACATTGATAGTAAATTTTTAACAGCGATGAACGCTAAGCAATAGGTAGTTGTAAAATGCTCGTTTGGCACGCAGGCAACGATATCATATTTTCTGACGGCAAGATGTTACTACTACAAGACACTTACAATTAACAGAATGATCTCGTCTATGGTGCTCCATTAAGGGATATTCCTAGCGACAAACTGGCAGTACAACGTTTTCAAAATGTATCTGCTGTCATGGTTTGGGGTGCAATATCTCTCGAAGGCAAGCTACCACTGCTCTCCATTGATTGGGGCGTTAAGATCAATAAAAAATAATATATTTAACACGTACTGAAGAATCATTTGCTTTTATGTTCGTAGTTTGTATGGAAATGATTATTATTGCTTTCAGTATGTAGTGCCCCATCTCACTAAGCTACATGCACTGAGGATTGGTTTCTGAACAATTTGACTGATTTCATCCCTTGGAAAGAATAGCCATCATCTTCACCCGACTTGAATCCCTTGGACTTTTCCATATGGAGATACATGTTGAGCATGATTGGGAGTACGAAAGGATTTAATTTGGATTCATTCAAACGTCTGCTGATCACGATATAGGATCATTTTTGTTTGGAAGAATGAAGGAGATTGTGAAAGCAAAGGAGGAGCGATTTGAACTTTTAAGATTAAATGTGAAAATATAAAGTACTCTTAACCGAAATATGTAAATAATTTGGAATTATTCCGTTTTGTTAGATTTTTATAGCCTTTTTAAAATGTATCAGTTAATCTGCCATACCCTGTACACTAAATTAATCTTCTTCAAACTTCAACAATTCTTAAAATTTTCCAAACCATTTATAATCTTCTAAATATCCATTTATTCTTCAGTGACCGCTCGATCATTTCCATGTCTTCGTATTTTTGCAATTCTTTCGTCATCCAATTCTGAATTAACGCTTTATACTTAAATTCTTCGCTGCTACTTATTTTTAATTTTCAAATTACATACTTTAAAATTTTCAATACTATTCAACTCCATAAATTACCATTCTATAAATTAAAACTACCCTTTTACAAGCTGTAGCCAACTAATTATTCCATATCATCATAAATTCAACTTTAATTAATAATTTTTAACTTTTCTTTTTCACAGCGACCAATCCTTTCCAAATTGTCGATTTCCTTATCAAATAACTTCATACAATTGCTCGAATACGATCCTAATATTATCAACAAACGTAACTTGTCCACTTCTAATTTTTGATTTTTAGAAAAATTTTTATGTTTCAAATTTTATCAAAGTTTTTCACTTTTCCTTTGCTTAACACTTGAAGATTACTTTATCGTTCTATTTTTAAACATTTAATTTATCGACTTGTTAACTATTTGAAATTTTATTTTAACGTGCATTGTTGTTTCGTTCTTCTTTAAAATTTTTGCTTATAAATTGTTCGTTACAATAGATTAAACCTTATTGATAACTCGCATTCATTTTTACTTTTAAATCAAATTTACAAGTTCATCTTATTTACACTTTTAATCCAATTTACAACTTTATTTTCTCTTTTCCTTTTCATTGCAGTTATCTTAAAAATTTCCTTTTCCCATTTTTCTTGATTTATTGGGGTGGTTCTTCTTCGGTGATTTTCCAACGATCCCTTCGATACGCCCACTTCTCGAGAACCACTTCTCGCATATTTGCCACTACCATCCTCTTCTTCTTTGTTCTACGATTTTCCAAAATTTTCTTCTTTTTAACAAATTTATTCTTCTTAAATTCTCTTCTCACTTTGGAGAAACATCTTATTTTAACTGACGGTATGGCGTCTTCATCCACTACCAGTTCATCAAAACTCTCACGTCCTTCTACAATGGGAGCTCCTTCCACCTCAAAATTTATTTTTGTCGAAATAAGATTTATCTTCATTTCGCCCTTCACTTTAAAATCTTCTCTCCTTGTTTGTCTGAATGACCACCTTAATTTTCTTTTGGCTCTTAAAATTTTCCATTTTTTTCTTCTTTTTACTTTTCGGGAATAAACCAGGACTTTCTTCCTCACAATGTCGCCTGTAAGACATCTTTCAACTTCTTCTTCATGGGTTTCCACCCCCTCGCCTGCTACGACCTCTGCTACCTCATTTTCGTTTATAATTTCTTTTTCTTCCACATTTTCCATCTTTTGTTCTATTTCCTTCTCTACTCTGAGGACTTCTTTATTTTCTATTTCTTCTTCCTCATTTTCATTTCCTTCATAATTAGGACCGGCTTTTGTTCTGCTCCATTTTTACAAATATTCTACTAATTTCTTATTATCTTCTATCCTATTCCCTTCTGCCTCTCTTTTGTCTTCTACCCCATTCTTTTTCCTCTCTCTTTTGTCTTCGATGCTCCATTGCATAAGCTGATACAGTATTCGATCAATTCGATCCATCGTTGTAATCATGGTCACACTTCTCTTATTAATATCTCAGGGTAAATGTCGGTTCCGGTGAACATTTACTACCATAAAATAAAATGATCCAAAATAAACCCAAAAATGTTCACCAAATGCCCCACGTTGGGCGCCAGATGAAGTATTCATTTCCACCCTTGAAATATCAATTATAAAACTTTCCAACTCGTCTTGGTAAAATTTTAGTCGGGCGGAGAAATCCACTTCTTTACCCGCTAGCTCAATCGGTTATCCTTTGAAAGCCGGCGCTTATCAAACGACCTTCAATATTAATAACTAAAATAATTACGCTTTCTAGCTGTAATTATCAACTATTTATTTTTCCAAATTCTGTTCTGTAAGAAATAACACAATTTCCACTTTTTACTTATCTTTTATTTTCAAATAAATCAAATTTTTACAACTATTCATAATCCAAATCAAAAAGAACGACCGTCCACGACTTGGACGGCGTACGCAAGTCTACTCCTTACTTCTGCTCGCGCTCTGGAACCTGCGCTCCACAGCGACATCGAACCGCCGCAAATTCAAATTTAAATTTTTACAATATTTTCTACACTTTACAAAATTTTGGTTGCTCCTTATCCAAAATTAACACGACAATATATAATTGAAGTTTCTTGGTAAAAATCTAGAAAATCATATAATATCCATAACAAATCAATAAACCATAAAAAATTTTAATAATTTATAAAAATTTTGGTCAATTATTAATGTCCAAATAACAGTTAAAAATTTATATACCTACTTTGACAGAAAATTGTATGCCTAAACTATAAGGAAATCAACATCAAGTACAACGCGAATTGGTAAATGAAGATAAAATAACTTGAAATAAATAATTATTACATTTTGTAACTTAACATCTTAATAGCTAAATAAATCATAATTATAATTAAATAATATATGTATTTCAACAAGATTAGAACTTTTCCAAAAGGGTGATGATATCTGGAAATATATATTTAGTTGCATCAATTGCCAGCGCCAAATCAGAATGCTTAAAGTTCTTAACCATTTTCTTATAAACTACATTGGGCAACTTTTTCGCTAAAATTTCAACATTCTGAAACAAAACATTTTATTTTAAAAATTGCGTTGATAACTTATATCAAATTATGTTCAACTTGTGTTTGAGTGCGGGCTGTTGTCCTTCACTTGTGTTTGTTTGTTTTTCTATTTTCAAATTCAGTTCAATGTAAAGATCATCTAACTGTTCCCACCAAGGTATAAAGTTTAGTGAGAACGCGGGAGGTTCGGTAACATTTATGAAGGGTCCACTGGAAGAACGATGAGGGTCACATTTTTAAATAGTCGAGTAAAACGAGGTTTAAAGTTTCACAACTCTTCAAAACACGTAACGTTACATTATGCTGCCTATTTTCAACCGCACTTTTTAGTGGAATTTCATTGTTTGTTTCCTGTAAGGATTGGTATGTTCATAGCTTATGTTACAAGCTAAGAGATTCCGATAAAATATCGATTTTGAAAAAAATGGAGTTTCATCGTTCTTCCAGTGGACCCTTCATATGAGTTCTCTGTTGCAGTACCCTACCCACCCCCTTTTAGTAACATCTGCATTTAGGAGCACATAGTGGTGTTATTTTCCGGTCGAGATGGTCCCTCTTTTAGAGACAGCCGTTTAAAACCATCGTTCCCCTTGATAAAGATTTATTAAACCCATGACCATCGCGACTTGAGCCTGTCAGCACGATTTATTGCGGGCAAAAAGGTATGATCGGAAAAAACTAACAGTAAGAAGGTTTGTTAAGGGATGTTATTTTTATAATTATTGATTTCTGAAAATTTATAAAAGTTCAACTTACTCGATCACTATGCTCCGACCGACTCTTTTATATATTTTTTTATTATTATTATAGTAGTATTATAATATAGTATAAGAAGTCTTACTTTTACTGTAGATAAAATATCTTTTTCTCCATAAAGTATTGCTATTGGTACTTGAATATTAGATAAGTTATACATGGGAGGCATTTCCGAACCGTATTTATTTAAATTTATTTTCTTTCCATAATCGTATTTTTGAAATATTCCTGAAATTATTAATTACTTATTGCAATATTCAAGTATTCATTTTGTATATTACCTTGATGTAATTGCGAATAATGCGACAATTGTTGAACTGATGCACCTGCTGGTAAGTTACTTAGAACAATAGGTAAATATGACTGCAAATAATAATAATCATAATTAAAAATTAGGAACTGCATGTTCCTCTTCTTCCTACATAAACTTTGAAATACATATCAAAAGCGAATTAGTTGGTTTATAAATTTTTTTGTTGTATTAATTTTCTTATGTTAATACCTAAAATATTGAAATGAATGAAATAGTAAGATTTTCATTAATATGTAGTTCAGACGTGTATAAATTGAGATTTCAGTATCTAATTTGGCATGTTACAAAATAAAACGACAAAAACCAATAATATTGACTATTACTCGTAGTTGTGAGTCACTGACATTTAGCGAATCTTTAGTTTTAATCAGTAGTCCTTAATATAAGTCATCCCAGGACTCACTCATTTTCAATTAGTTTTATTATAAAAGCCTGTTTACATTATAAAATTTCGCTTAAAATTTAGCTTAAAATTTTTATAAGACAAAAATTTCACTGTTTACACCTTAAAATTTTCGTTAAAATTTTCCTTAAAAGAACTTTTAAGAGAAATTTTAACGAATTTTAAGGAATAGGACGGCACCTATTTCCTTAAAAGTTTTACGTAAAATTAGTGAGTTTTATGGTGTGTTTGGTGATATCAGGTGGTATCACTGCTTTCCGTTGGTAGTAGGTACACTGTTATTATTATGATATTAATAACTAACCTATTTTAATTATGTATTCTAATATTTTATAACATTATGTTATAAAATAACCAATTTTTATTAAGAGTGCAATTTATTTTTTAAAGTGTAAAACTGTAAACAATATTTCCGTAAAATGATTTTAACGAAAATTTTAAGTGAAATTTTTAGCGAAATTTTATAATGTAAACAGGCCTTAAGTGATTATAATAATCAGTGCAAAGGTTAATTGCTAGTTAATATTCTAAATGGGCTACTTAAAATTAGGATATGATGGAAGAACAAAAATAAGGACAAGAAAGAATAAAGTAATGAGATTTACTTTGGATTTATATTCCAAATAAGAAAGACTATACCTGGTGTGTTTTTTCATAGGAGAAATCGAAAAAAGTGCTAGCCATTCTAATACACAGATCTCGAAAAACGGACGTACCCCTACAATGCGACTTGACCAGGTTTCGGTAATTTTCTGTAAGTGGTAGTAATTCATAAAATTGATATTTTCTTAAAAGTGACTGAAAAAAAGCATGTTATAATATTTATTACCTATGTTTATATATTAGTATTTATTACTATGTAGTAGGAATGATCCTTCATAAAAACTGAAACGATTGGAGTACCAACGTTTTTTGTACTAACAACTGGGGCAAGTGCTATTAGTAAGCGAATTTTCATATTATATAAAGGTTTTTCTGCTAACATAGCAAATACACTTGTAGTCCCTTGTGAGTGTCCTATATAATACAGATTTTCCTTATTAGTCTTGTTTAATATATAATCTATAGTTTCAGGTAGGTCATACGATGCCATTTCCTGAAAACTATAATATTCTTTTAATTACAAATTAATATAATAGTATCGCTATTAAATAAATTATATCTTTTACCTGAAGTTCCAAAATTTCTTTTTATCTTTATAAGGATCCAACTTAATGTGCTTCTTGCAGTTCGTAGTTCCTCTGTTATTAGCCAACCATACATCATATCCTTGATCTGCTAAAATATATCCCAAGCTTGTATTCACTCCACAAGTAACATACGCTGAAGAATCAGCAAATAATCCTGAATACATTAATAATGGTGCAGAATTAATTCTTGTTTTATTATTTCTTCCATACGGTATTCTGTACACCTCCAAAAAATAACCGTCCTTTGTAAGTATAGTGTGAACTTCAGATGGATATCCATTTTTTGTTATAAGTTCAATCTATCAAAATAAATTTTATATTATTTATTATGAAATTAATGTTATTTATGCAAGGTGACATCTAGTAGAACGAGAATAATTCGTTGGTTGGATATTATAAGAAAATATGAAATAAATATTAATTCGCAGATGTGGTTAATCTTACAAGGGACAATAACATCGATTTAATTTATTATTACTTATACGTGTAGCTATGATTCAAACTTGAATACGCGAAAATTGTTAGAAGTTGCGTATTTCATATTTCACGGATCAAAGGATCCGTCATAAGTTCAAATTTTGGACCGGTATAAGGTATGACATAAAACTATTCTTATTTTAATAATTAAAATGATATATAAATAAATAATTCCTTACTAAAAGAAAGAATTGAATCCGTGTTATTGACTAAATATTTTGTTTCTCTAACATTTTATAATACAAATATTCTTAAATTTAAATTTGCACTAATCTTTTTATCAATAAAATATTTATTTTGTAACGACGTTTAATTAATTTATAAAATGTATATTTACCGCACTTAGTCCAATGTCTTCATCGACTGTATCTTCTATATTATCGCAAGATACAACTAAAACTAATGCAAATATAATGAACACCAACATGGTTGTTATCACTAACTTAGTTGTTAGATCAATGATCTGTATAAAAATTCTATTCTATTATACCTATATATAGGAAATTTATTATAATAAATTTAAGCTTCGGCAAGGTTTCATTACATATGCAACTGTTAACTAATTCATGCCTAGACTTTGGTAAATTTTGAAAGACTATAAGAAACAATTCCGTTTCAAAATTTACTAACTGGGAGTAATTCAATAGGGGCGGGTTTCTAAAGAACTAACCTTGGAACCATTATTTCCGCTGAAGAAATGCACTGAATACATGAAACAAATAACGCAAATATCAGCAAAGATCAAGGTTAAGATATACCTACAATAATAAAATAATAGGAAGTTTAAGTTAATTTAATATTAAATATTTAGAAATCGTAGATAATTAAACACATTTTTAATAGTATCATATATTAGTAATCTGTAATCGTAAATATTATGGTAGTTTTAATTTTTTAATATCTTATAAACTGGTCTCCTAATGTTAAATATAGGTATAAGTTTTCGACCTTGGCTCGCCTATGCCTAAAAAAATCCACCCGAAATCACGGAAAATCTAGCTATTTCCGTATAAAATCCTTTCGAATGCAAATTTAGAATGAAGTAGTTCTAACGATAAATGAATATCATTATCATAAAAATATTTCCTAGTTTATATTCTACTAGGATGGTAATTGACCACAACTAATTAATTAAATTTTTTAAACAAAATCAAAGTAATTTCGAGATGCTTCTTTATAATGATTAAATAAATATTCAAATAATAATGCCCTTCTCTTGTAGTTTACTACAAGAGAAGTACAATTACACTACTACTACTACAAGTAAACTACAAGAGAAGTGCATTATTATTTGAATATTTAGTACTAATATAACTTGTAATAAATATCCTCACAATAATTCGATAATGATTAAAGTTTGAGTTCTGCGAAAATTTTCTGTATAAAATTTTTTTGTCTATTAAATCCACCTAGAAATTTTTTAAATTAACGGTTTTCTTATTTAAATTATATACCTAAGCATATTTTCATGTTTCATAAGCTAAATATGAAAATGCGTAAAAATAATCTTCGAAGTTGGAAAACACACTTTCGTAATTTGCTGTTATATTGCTTATTATTATTCCTCTTAAATTCAAAAAGTATTCTATTACAACATAATAATTATAGTAAACAAAAACAAACGCTAAAAGTCATTAATTAGTATAATGAAAAGTCTTAAATTACTGAAATCTTACTTTTGCTACACTATTTGCTTCGCTGGTCCTCCAATCGAACTTTTGCGTTAAATTGGTGTTAATGGTTAGAGCCTAAATTTAATGAGCTTCAATTTATTTTCACCCAAAACTTTGATTGCGTTTTTATATTCTCTTTTCTATCCCTCTTCTAGAGTCGGATAGTTAGTGCATATTACTAAAGGAGTGTCAGGCGATTATTAATTACTTAATCATAGAAGAAAAAGATATTTTGCCATTTTCAAATTCCAGATGTGCAAATAAAGTTCAAATAAAGAGAAAAATAATTTATTTTATCGGGTACTAAAGATAAAAGCAAACATGGGTGTCGTTGTTGTAATTTATTATAAAAACAATATGAACTTTAAAGCTCTTGTACACTGTTATAGGTCCTGATTACCTTGCACTTTAATAATAATAATAATAATAATCAGTTAAAATTCAAACAGGCGAACCCAATAACAGGTAAGTGGATTTCTCATGAGCCGTTTTTGATATAATATTATTATATTTTGCATAAGCACCACCTAACGTGCACCTACAGGGCTTCAAGTGGAATCCGAATCACTAGGACAGAAAGAAAACCGTTCCGACTAGGATTCGAACTTAGAAATTCTACTAACAATCCCGGCACCCACCTTACCAGACCAACTTCCTACATTACTTACACAAAATTTAATTTTTAAGTACATTAATAATTAATAAATCTACCAGTTACAAAATTAAAAACTATCTAAATATGAAAAGTATTGGAAGGTTATTCACAACTTCCTTGTTTTTTATGAAAAAAATTTAAATACAAGATGTTACTGAAATATGTTATCATTTATATTGCCTTTTACAAGGATACTGTAACAAGGTTTCAATTATTATAATATTATATATATTATATAATAATATATATTATATATATATATAATATATATTATTATACTGGCAGTCTGATAAGTCCCTGAATAATGAAACAAGGAAACATTTTTTTGGCAATATTCGGTTTTATTTCTCAACATACACTCCTTTTAGCTCGATACAACAAATCCAACGATTTTCTAACTTTTTTATACCGTTCAAATAGGACTCGATCGGAAGGTCCTTAAAATAGGCCTCAGTTTCAGCTACGAACTCCTCATTTGATTAAAAATGTTTAACAGTCAACTATATCTTCAGGTTTGGAAACAGGTAGAAGTCGCTGGGGAGCAGGTCTAGCGAATACGGTGGATAAGAGACCAGTTCAAACCCGATTTTGTACAGTTTTGCTTTTGCAACTAACGATGACTGCGCGGGCGCATTATCGTGATGATAAAGGATTTTTTCTTTTTTAAATTCGGTAATTTTTGTCGATTTTACTTTTCAAACTATCCAATAATAATGAATAATATGCGCCAGTTATGGTTTTACATATTTCAAGATAGTCGATGATTATTATTCCAACGCATCCCAAAATACGGAGGCTATAACCTTTCCAGCACATTCTTGCGTTTTCGGACGCTTCGGAGCACTTTCACCCAAAGAAACCCATTGTTTTAACTATTGTATCTGAAGTATAGTAATGGATCCAGGTTTCATCCATGGTTATGAATCGCCGCACAAAGTCTTTCGGATTACGCATAAATATGCTCAAATTCTGCTGGGAAGTTGTAACACGAATTCGTTTTGGTCGACTGTGAGCAAACGCGGCACTCATCGTGCGATATGAAGCGATGCACTAAATGCGGCAAATGGTATCATGAGGATCCGTTGGTTTATTATCAGTGGATGATACTAATGACTTTGAGTGCTGTTAGGTAAGACAGTATGGCACAAGTGACCATTATTCGTTTATATTTTATAGAAACTGTATTTAAATAATGACTTATTGTTTGTTTTTTAAATTTTAGTCAAAATTAGTGTTTTGATGCACATTTGGAGCCTTTGGAGGAACCTGAGGATGGTAAAATGTTGCTTCCACTTTTTGCATAGTGTTCTACAAATACAAAAGGCACGTTTTGGTAAGTATGACATTAGTTTTATTTTAAAAAGTGAAAAGACCTAAAAAAATACATATACGTTGATAAAAGCAGCGTTTTTCCAAAACTTTGATCACCGTGAGGAACCTGAAGATGGTAAAATATACGTTTCAGCTTTTGCACACTCTTCTTTGATTATAACAGGCTTTTGAGAACTATGATGGCATACATAAATTCAAAAAAATCCATTTTTCGTTCCACCCTATTGTAGTCTATCACTTATTTCTTTGCTCTAGCAATTCATATTTTCAAATTAAAATTACAGAATTTATTACATTATTTTTAATCCGTTTACATAATATACATTTAGATGTGGTACATAGTAGCTACATACTTAAATTTAGAAACAAATAAATTTATAACTGCATTAATACAAGAATAAATTTGATAGAAGTTTAAAAATAATGCAAAAGAATGGATGACTTTATGAATGCATTTCATTACTAGTTGGAAAATATTTTACATATTACAACTTTTCAATAACTGAGATGGAACAACTTGAATCGCCTACGAGAAGGATACTTTACATATCTAAATCATCAGAAATTCATGTATTTCAACATGATTAAAACTTTTCCAAAAGGGTGATAATATCTGTATAGATATATTTATTTGCATCGATTGCCAACACCATATCAGCATGCTTAAAGTTTTTGATCAGTTTCTTAAAAACTATATTGGGTAGCTTTGTCGCTAAAATTTCAACGTTCTGAAACAAACAATTTATTATAAATTAAACATGGCATTGAGAACTAACTTATAAGGAACTGTTTTTTCAGAACAGCTTACTAAATAATTAACAGCTCATAATCAATAAGTACCTAAATATATTATTGTATGAGTATGCTTAAAGGAAACTCCTGCGCTACATATAAAAAGTACAATTTTCATATTTTTGATAACTATTTGTCTGTCCATTCCAGATAACTCTTTCCCTCCCACAACAAAACCTGGCTTTGCGTCTATTTTATATTATGATAATAGTCACAAAATCAACTTTTGTGTTCAATTTTGATTTTCTTACTCATGGAAGTATTATGGGAACCCATATATTTGAAATAGCACTGCTTTAAGAGGGCTGTATACCTAACTTTTAACGAATATCCATATAGCTCTTTTATTAATGTATGGAATTTAATGCGGTTTGAAGTAAACGATTAGAAAAAAAATCTAGTTTCACGGAAAGTCATTAAGAAGTTAAAAAAAAAATTTTTCATTTTTTATTATAATAATTAATCACTCCAGTGACCTGCAAGTGACTTTCCATGAATATACAAACTATTTAAATTAAAACTATTTTTAAAATATCTATATATATAAGACAAAACCCTTATATATTTGCTTTTTAAGAAAGTGCATTTAAATCGTAAAATTTGGTTTACACCCATAACATTGCCGGTTTAACGAATTATTTAATTCAATTATGAGTGTAAACCAAACTTTATGATAGGTATAAAGTCCTCTTAATAATTTGTATTCAAATTACACAGAGAAATTTGCTTAATATAATAGTAAAATAAGTCTTACTTTTACTGTAGATAAAATATCTTTTTCTCCATAAAACATTGCTACTGGCACTTGAATATTAGATAAGTTATAAACGGGGGACATTTCTGAACCATATTTATTTAAATTTATTTTCTTTCCATAATCGTATTTTTGAAATATTCCTGAAATCATTAATAAGTTGCATTATTCGAGTGATGACTTGGAAAATATTACCTTGGTATAATTGCACATAATGCGACAGCTGTTGAAGAGATCCACCTGCTGGTGTATTACTAAGAATAACAGGCACATATAACTGCAAACAATAATAATAATCATAATCAAAAACTAAGTGGGAACTGTATTTTCATATTTTCCCTACATAAATTTTGGAATACATATCGAGTGTATTAGTTTAGTTTATATTTTTTTATAACATAGAACATCGTCATTCGTTTTTTAACATAATCAAAATGCTATTCACAAGCGTTGTCCGGCTAGTGCGCTGTCAGTAGTAATTCATTTTGTGATTGTAAGGCAAGCAATAGTCGGACTCACTCATTTTTCAATCATTTATATTATAAGTGATTATAAAATTTATAATTATATAGTGATTCAATTAATTAATCAGTACAAACGTTAATTGCCAGTTAAAATTTTAAATGGGCTGCTATTAAACATTTGGGTATGATGGAAGAACAAAAATAAGGACAATGAAGATTAAAGTAATCCTAACTGTACTGCCGTTAACATTTTACCTTGTCTGCTTGTTCATAGGTGCAATCAAAAAAATTGCAAGCCATTAAAATACAAAGATCTTGTAAAGAGGAGGTACGCACACAATGTGACTTGATCAGTTTTCGGTAATTTTCTGTAAGTGGTAGTAATTCATATAATTGATATTTTCGTAAAAGTGACTAGAAAGAGAAGCATAAAGAAAATCATAAAATAATTACAATACACAACCGAACTTAAGAAATTTAAATAATTAAAATTATTTAATTACTGTATAGTGGGAAAAATCCTTCATTATAACTGAAAGGATTGGAGTACCAACGTTTTTTGTACTAACAACTGGGGAAAGTGCTGTCAGTAAACGAATTTTCGTGTTATATAAAGGTTTTTCTGCTAACATAGCAAATACACTTGTAGTCCCTTGTGAGTGTCCTATATAATACAGATTTTCCTTATTAGTCTTGTTTAATATATAATCTATAGTTTCAGGTAGGTCATACGATGCCATTTCCTGAAAACTATAATATTCATTCTATTATTTTGTATAATAGTATCGCTATTAAATAAATTTTATTCCAAACTTTTACCTGAAGTTCCAAAATTTCTCTTTATCTTTATACGGATTTAACTTAATGTGCCTCTTGCAGTTTGTAGTTCCTCTGTTATTACCCAACCATACATCATATCCTTGATCTGCTAAAATATATCCAAAACTTCGATTAACTCCACTACTAACAAACGCTGAACAATCACTAAACAGTCCAGAATAAATTAATAATGGAGCAGAATTATTTCTTGTTTTATTATTTCTTCCATGCGGTATTCTGTACACCTCTAAAAAGTAACCATCCTTTGTAAGTATAGTGTGAACTTCAGATGGATACCCATTTTTTTTTATTAGTTCAATCTATCAAAATAAATTTTATATTATTTTTTATGAAATTAATGTTATTTATGCAAGGTATATCAGTAGAAAATGTTTAATCTTACAAGGGATTATTTTACCGATTTAATTTATTATTACCAGGGCTCGGAACTTTAGGTAATTGCATATTCGTTGGGAAAGCGCATATTGTAATTCTGGTTTGACAAAAATTCGTTTCGTATTACGTACATTTGTAATATAAAAGTTTTTGTCGCATAATTTTGCATATTTTGTTAATTTTTGGACAAACTCGCATATTTTAAGTTTAAGAACATATAATTGCATATTTTGGCGATTTAAAGATAAAAAAAGAATTCGTATCTAAATTAATTGTATTGTACTCGATCACATAATTAAAAACGACCTAAAAAATGTTAGTTGAAGGTGTAAAAATATGTTTATGTATTAAATTCAGTAATTCAGGTAAATAAAACTAAATTACCAATAATTGATAAACATTTACTGATTTTATTTTTGTTGTAGGAACTAAAGACGGTTAAACTCAGTCAAATAAAAAGAAGTAAAAGAAGGAGAAATGAAGACAAGTCCCTATGCAAATATTTTTCTATGTTCTAGTTTCAAATATTTATTTTTATTTTTAATATTTTTTATTTTTTTTGTTTTAATAAAAAATAATGTTAGCATCTACAACTTTCTTCATTTGTTATTTTAAGATCAAACAAAAAATTGCATATTTTTTTGTTTTTTTTTTTGTATTATCCTAATTTTTACTGTATATTATACCGCATATTTTTCTGTTTTTTAACGCATAGGTATGCACATAATATTACATTGTTTTTTAGCGCATAAAGTTCCGAGCCCTGATTATTACTATACGTATTGCGGTGATATCTGACAGCTCAGGAGGAAAAGCAACAGCAGGTAAAGTCGGCGTCTTGCATGTGGATGGAAGGCGTAAAGATTACCACGATCACATAAGGGATCAAAAGTCAGGTACAAATCAGAAAAAGAAATCATTTAATCCCTTATGTGAAGAGCTGGGTTTCTGAAAAGTGCTATGGGATATTCAATCAATGCAATGATTGAAATTTTTAAAATCGCAGTTCGGGCGGGTCGACTATTCCCATATTTTTATATTTTTTCTAGAAACTACCATCATTCAGCTTCCAAATTCCACCTTCGTCGAGAAGACATCTCCAATAGAAAAATTTTAAAGCTAAAACTGCAAAGCACAAAAATAAGACTTTTCAATTATGACTTTATTTTTTGAGGACCGGAAGTCAAATTATAAATTAAATCCTTTTGGATTTTGGCCTTTGGAACCCTAAAGAACATGCCCACAAACTTTGAGCAAAATTGAAAATATGCTGGCTTTGCCGATTTGATGATTTCATATGGAATGACTCGGCGATGGTTTCTTTTTTTACTTTATATCAATTAAAAACATATTTTGTAACGACATTTAATTTATTTATAAAATGTATATTACCGCACTTAGTCCAATTTCTTTATCTGCTGCATCTTCGTTATTTTCGCAAAATACAATTAAAACTAACGCAAAAATAAAAATTAACACGCACATGGTTATTATCACTAACTTTGTTGTATAATTTTAATGAACTGTTTAACAATAAAATTCTGGATAATTAATAAGTTTTCTTAAATTTATTATAATTTATTTATATCAGCATTGAAAAAAAATAGTTGTCGCAAGGTTTAATTACGTATGCCACTGTTAAGTAATTCAAGTCTCTTCTATAATTCAAGTAAATTTTGAAAGATTACAAGAAAAAATAATTTTTAAGGTCGCTTACACATAAATATTTCAAAATTTACTAACTGGGAGTAATTCACTAGGGGCGGAACTCAACAAAATGTTGGATACAATTTCCTTAAAGTGTCATTTTCCTCAAATATTTTAACCAACATTGGAACTAGAGAGAGATGAAAGAAATAATTCAAATATAAACGCAGATCAAGGATAAAATAGGTAATTATACCGGCAGTTTAAATTTTTTAATATGTCATATAAAATGGTCTCCTAATCTTAAATTCAAGTTTTCGACCTTGGCGTGCCTGTGCTCTAAAAAATCCAGCCGAAACCACAGCAAAATCTAGCTATTCCCATTCACTTATCTGCTTTCCAATGCAAATTTTGGTTCGAGTTCTAACGATAAATGAATATCATTATTATAAAAAGATTTCCTAGTTTATATTCAAATAGGATGGTAATTGACAAAAACTAATCAATTCATTTTTTTAAACGAACAGCAAAATAATTTCCAGATGCTTTTTTATAAGGATTAAAGTTTGGCTTCTGCGGAAGTTGTCTGTACAAAATTTGTTTGCCTATTAAATACATAGACCAGCAGTCTGGCGTAAATCAAACACGGATAGACTACAGAGCGGGAAACCGCGGTTCTAATCCTGATGCGTCGGATATGTGCTGTGATCTAAAAAGTCCGAAATCGATCTGTGGGATATGGGGAAGGCAACGGGAAACCACTCCATTAACATTTCCCTAGTAAAGTCTACCGGGCTTAGCCAGGAAGATCGCCTACGTCTAAAGAAGATATGGCACTAGAAGAAGAAGAATTAAATCCATTTGAAAATTTATTTTAAAATTTTGTTTATACTTTGAGGCAACAGCTCAGAGTTGTGCACTAAACAATTTTACTCATCTGGTTTAATCCCGACTTAAACAATTCCAAAAAAAGATTCGTAGTTATCCAAAAAACTATCTTATAGCATCCACTTGCCAGAAGTGCTCGGTATTGACGATTTCACCAATATAACTATAATAATATAATATTATTATAGTTAAGTAAATTAATGACTAAATCTACAAATTAAAAACTGTCTAAATATGAAAAGTATTGCAAGGTTATTCACAACTTCCTTCCTTTTCTATGTGAATAAATTAAATAGATGATATTATTAGTATTATAACTTATAATTTCTTGCCGTTACAAGGTTAGTGTAACAAGGTTCATAATATGATGTATTGTGATGTTATACAGGTTAAAAGATGGACTTTAAAATTTTTATTATTTTCGTTTCTTTAGTTAAGTTTATTATCACAGCAGAAAAAATAGTTGAAAATGATCATTATAGTGAGTTAAGTGTGGTAAATAAATGTATTTTATTCAGTTTAATAAAATTATAATGTATTGGTTTCTGGGTAGCACGTCAAAACGTCGAAAAAAAAAACGTCGAAAACAAAAACGTCGAAGTCAAAACGTCGAAAACAAAAACGTCGAAAATCAAAAACGTCGAAAACAATAACGTCGAAAATCAATAACGTCGAAAAACAAAAACGTCGAAATCAAAAACGTCGAAAACAAAAATGTCGAAAGTCAAAAACGTCGAAGACAAAAACGTCGAAGTCAAAAACGTCGAAAACAAAAACGTCGAAAATAAAAACGTCGAAAACAAAATCGTCGAAAATAAAAACGTCGAAAGCAAAAACGGCGAAACATGATAAAATATTTAGTGTTATGTTATATATGTTTATGCACGGATGTATCATAAATTGACACTTATACACGAATTTATTTGTCATAAACGTCTCTTTATAGCCCACGGACCTCTTTATACCCACGGGCTATAATGAAACGTCAAACAACGATATCATAGGTACCTAATAGAAACAGTTTAAATGCTTGCAAAATTAAAAGTTTTTATTAAAAACCGAAAATTGTAGTACTTTTTATTGAAAATTTCTTGTGGGTAATTTATGTGAACAATAATAATTAACCAAATAAATTAGAAATTCTGCAGCCTCATCAAATTCGTTCGTTTTTCACCTTTTAATGACAGTACCGGTATTTACTCGCTACCATAGTTACGTTTCAAAACTCAAATTTAATCATAGCAACATTAGATTTGTGTCAAAAATTCAATTTATTTTAGAAATACTTTTAAATTAAAAAATCTTCATCCATGCATAAAGTTGTGTATGTACCACGGGCGTAACTTGATTTTATGGCCTTCGACGTCTTCTTAGCCCTCGGCTACCGCCTCGGGCTAAAAATTACGTCTTACGCCATAAAAGCTTCTTTACGCCCTAAATACATAAATAACTATTATGTAACTATTTATAGTTGACATAATAATCGATTGATTCGTTACACACAGGGGTGGGCAAAATGTATATCAAATACAAATTTTAAAATACATAATAAAATATAATAAAATTTTAAATTCGATAGTTTTTGTTCAATTTTTCAGTTTTTATTACGATTTACACAATATAGATAAACGCTAAAATATGTATTATACAGGGTGGGTCATAAATAAGTATCAATTTTAAAACATTGCCATTGAACGGTATGCTGCAGCGGATGGTTGTGATTGGTAGCTTGGTTATTGGTAGAGCAGGAAATTATATGCAACAACAGACCGGTCTTAAAGTAACCCTAACAAATTAACCAATAGAAAACGTTTATTAGAGCTAATAATATACATTTTAAATTGATAATTTACATTTTCTATTAGTTAGTTTGTTAGGGTTACCTTAAGACTGGTCTGTTGTTTCATATAATTCCCTGCTCCCTTTTTTTTTGGGGGGGGGGCTAAAAAAAGTTTTTAAATAATTTTTTTGAAGGGGGGGGTAAAATCGTGCTGCATGCAAAAAATTTAGATTTTAGCTTAGCCCCCCCCCGACCCCCCCTAGTTGCGCCTACGCATACACCCCAATATGACTGTTACAAAAACTTGAAGCACCCCTTGATACGTCCCAAGAAAATTTAAATTTAGCTCTTGCAAGTTCTGTCTTACCGGTGGTGTCAACCTAAACATTAGTGGTCAGGTATGCTTAATACAAATACCGGCTACTAGAAAATCAGTTTAGAGTTCAAACCGGAAAATAGCAGAAATTGTAAGTACTATCTTTTGTTATTATTTTGTACATATTAGCTGTATTCTTTTTACCCATTTTAAGTGAGATTGTATTGAGATTCTCAGTTACTAAGTGAAATGGGTGTTCTTTTTACCGTTGTGATGGAAATGCTGTGCCGTGCCGAACTGAGTTTTAACTGACAAAATTACCTCCCTCCCTAACTCAACTGATCTTGCTGTTTCAAAGTTTTACAAGTGAGATAAATTGGGAAATAGCCCTAATTGGTCGATTTAAAAAAAAAACTATATCCTAGGTAATTTATTAATTTAATATAAAAGTGACATATTATTATTTTAACATGCAGGGAAAAAACCTTAGATCATGTATTATTGACTAGATACAGGACTCCTATCTAAATAGCATTGGTTGTTGTGAAGCCACCCATAACATGTTTATGTTTACGTTTTATTTGAAACTACTAAATCATGAACATACTAAATACTTTGAAAAGTATTGAAATTTTAATCCCTTTAGGTAGAAAATTTAAATTTGACATTCAGGGACCAGGTAAACATTGAGAGCACCAATCAGATCCAGGGACTTGGTAAACACAAAAAGTACGCCATGCTAATATAGACCTTATGGTAGGCTTCACGCTTCAATTCAGGTACCTGCATCCTGTATCTAGTCAATACATGATCTAAGGAAAAAACGATAACCTTACTTACTATAACCAAACTATGACGTTTCTTAGTAGTTTGAAATTATTCCGCGTGGTGGCTGTTGTTAATGTAAAACGCGAATAAATAATAATATTTTTGTTGTTCTTTTCATCTTATGTTTTTCTCATTTTAACTCAGTTCATCTCTGTTCAGCTCAGCTCACTTTGTCTCAGTTGGGTAACTGAGATGGAAATAAAATAGGTAAAAAGAATACGCCTATTATTGAGATTTATTTCTTGTAGAAATTTTTCAACCCACATTTTTATAAAAACCTACGTTTTATTTGAAATTATAAAAGGGTCGAAATATTCCAGCCTTTCGACACTCGCAACAATGGCATTACAATTCATTAAAAGTCAGAAAAACGAAAACCAACTTCTTCATGAAGGTTATCTTTACAGAAGAGATAAAATAAACAATGAAAGAACGTACTACAAGTGCGTCGAATATTTGAAATTTAAGTGTAAAGGTCGTGTTATCACTGAAGGAGATCAGGTAGTTCGTACTTCGGGATCTCATAACCATGTGGTCAACGTCGCACAAATTGAAGCAAAGAAAGTTCTTGAAACAATCAAGCAAAGGAGTTTCTGGAGCAAACTACTCGGGATGCCGACCTTTCCGAGAAATAATAATATCACCATTCGATTCTTTATTATGGCTTTTATAATAATTTTTTTTGACCCAACTCTCTACGACTTACCGTTTTTGAAAAAAATGACTAATACGGGTGGTCGCATTCACCCATAATATGCAATCGAATAGTACTTAAAAAGGGTGGGAGTAATAAAATAATTTTTCCTACAAAACTTGCTTATTTTTACAAGATCTTTTTAACGATACCATTTTCGACCTATGGTGCCATTAAAAATTATGGAGTTCCGGAGTTTCTGGAGCAAACTACTCGGGACGCCGACCTTTCCAAGAAATAATAATATTACCATTCGATTATTTATTATGGCTTTTATAATAAATATTTTTAACCCGACTCTCTACGACTAGCCGTTTTTGAAGAAAATGACTGATACGGGTGCTCTCATTCACCCTGTATAATAGGTATATGTTTTATTGATTTATGTTAAAAAAAAATTGAAGTATGCAGTGAACTCGCTATATTTTATAATATTAAAACATTAAATTGCTAACATCTGTAATTTATTAAACAATATCAAGGGTAAACCTCGTAGGTCCACTGATATAGGTCTTGATTACCTTGTACGTTACATACTTACACAAACTTTAATTGTTATGTAAATTAATTACTAAATGTACAAATTAAAAACTGTCTAACAAGGGGAAGGCGAGACATTCAGGAAACAGATTATTTTTAAATTAATCGTACTTAAACATCAGTAGCCCGACTTCATTTTATGAAAGTAGTAAATCGCAAAATTCAGCCATTTTCGAGAAAAAAGCGTTTTTTTCCGATAACTACTGTTGGAGCTCCAATAAAAATAACATTTACTTGAACTTGAAATATTATTTTAATTAAAAAGAAGGTTTTTTTGAAGAAATAAAGTAATTTTTAATTATATAAATATTAATTGACGTAAATCTTTTTAAAAATTGTTTAAAATTGTTTGTTATTGTCTACTGTGTCATTTTGTATACTGTTTATAACGACACCCAGTGTACTTATTGAAACGCTTTTTTTTCGAAAATAGCTGAATTGTGCGATTTACTGCTTTCACAAAATATACAAAGTGCTAATAACCATAGCAGTTGAAGCACGTTAAACAATAAATAAAAAAATATCGGGGAACTGATGTTTAAGTACGATTAATATCTAAAAAACATCTGTTTCGGAATGTCTCGCCTTCCCCTTGTAAAAAATAAGAAAAGTATTGTAAGGTTATTTACAACTTCCTTCCTTTTTTATGTGAAAAAATTAAATAGATGATATTACTGGAACGTGTTATAATTTCTTGCCGTTTACAAGGTTAGTGTAGCAAGGTTTCATATTATAATATGTATTGTGATATTATATAGGTACGTAAGTACCATTAAGTATTTAATTTTAAGCGTAAAAGATGGACTTTAAAAATGTTATTATTTTTGCTTCTTTAGTTAAGTTTATTATCACAGCAGAAAAAAAAGTTGGAAATGAACATTATAGTGAGTTAAATGTGGTAAATAAATGTATTTTATTCAGTTTAATAAAATTATTATCTATTGGTTTCTGTGATAACAGAAACAATTAATTCCACATTATGGTTATCCTATTGAAACACACCAGGTAGTAACTGAAGATGGATACATATTAGAATTACATAGAATACCTTATGGAATATCTAACGTGCACAGTGATCATAAACCAGCAGTTTTAATAGTGTCTGGATTTTTATGTAGCTCAGCAGATTGGGTTAATTTGGGACCCAACCGAAGTTTGGGATTAATCCTAGCTGATAATGGCTATGACGTTTGGTTATGTAACAACAGAGGCACAACTTGGTCTAAAAGGCATGTAAACTTTGATCCAATAAAGGATTCAAACGATTTTTGGAATTTCAGGTAAAAAAGCATTTAATATAGCGGTGAAAAGAGTACCCTACATGTGGACTTTGGGTGTATATGCACAGTCAAAATTTTTACCAATATGTTTTTTACCAATTTGAAAACTAAAATTTATACTAATGATATTTGACCATTGGCGCCATAAAATATGTTTATTAAGTTGAAATTGTATCAATTGAAATATTATTAATTTAATTTTTTGCGGGTAAGTTGAATTTATTTCATTTTATATTATTTAACATTATTAGAGTAAAATTAGGCAGAGAAAAAAATGCATAACCAAATTTCTGCGGAGTAGATGTGGAGTAAACCGATCGAATGCATTTTCGTTTCTGCACCATTAGCACCGCCCATTTTCTCCAATTAATTTGTAATCTAAAATAAAATTTTGTGGCAGAGAAATTAATAATAGATAACATTGACTTATATGAATTTCAAACACATTTAAAAACAGACAAAATAGGGAAGATATTTTCAAACTTTTAAAGAAATGCGGATGCAGAAATATTAGAATGTCCGTTATATAGAGTAAAATAAATGTGTAAATGATGACTTTGAGCGTTGTTAATCAATTCTTTGAGTGAAGTCGGGGTTAAGTTAATTCTAGCCACTCTCTCCACAGGTCTTCAAAGATCCGCATGTACTCCACTCTCCACCACTTCTTTCCAAAATTAAAATTAATTCCCCTTTTCATTAAAACCCATTAGTTTTCAGGAAATTGCTAGCTATGATTTACCAGCAAGTATCGATTACATACTTTCCACAACAAATCAAAAGAAACTCCACTATATAGGACACTCTCAAGGAACCATCAGCTATTTTGCAATGATATCTGAAAAACCTTACTACAAAGATAAAATTCGATTAATGATTGGCCTAGCTCCAGGAGATAACATAAAATTTGCTCGATTTCCATATGAATTGTTATATACATTTCTTGAAGGTTATCAAAAGGCAACAATAACTTAATATGGTCATTCAAAGTGTAATAATTAATCAATTTTAGGCACTTAAAAACAAAGTTTTATATTATGAAATTTTGCCACACTCTGGATCTCTTGTCAATATCGGACAGTTGCTTTGTGCGGATAAATTACCGTTAAAAAAAGTGTGCGCCATTGGCTATTTCATAGTGGGAGGTTATTCTCCAAATCAACTAAATAAGGTAAATGTGATAAAAAAAAACAATTAGCGGCACTATAAATATTTGTATAGGCTCAATTACCCCTCATAATGAAAAATTTTCCTTCTGGAGCGTCTAATAAGCAGTTACGACACCTCATACAGACACGATCGGGTATGTCCATAACCAAAGGGTGAATTAATCAAAAAAAATTCATTTTAAAATTTCTTATTAGGTGGTCTTCGTAAATATAATTATGGGAAGCTAACAAATAGAAAAATATATGGTCAAGAAATTCCGCCTTCTTATAACCTATCTGATGTAACTACCCCCGTGGCGCTATACTATGCTGATAAAGATGCTCTCTTATCATACAAGGTACGTTTAAAAAATAATAGTCTGATATATTATTTTTTACCTACATTTTTTACTTTAGAGAGGACAATATTTAACAAAACGTTTACCCAACGTGGTAGCTAGCAAATTTATTTCAAATTTTGCTCATTTAGATTTCATGTGGGGTAGAGATGCAGTAACTTTGGTTTACAATGACGTACTTGCAGTTATGAAAATGTATTAAACATTTGTTTGTTTTGTAATAAGATGGGTACCTAAATTCTTAAGGTTTTAACTTGTGAAATACAATTAATAAAATTTTTAAACATAATATCTAGTTACAAAAGTAAATCAATTGGAAAATTATATTTTAGATTTCTGATAATTTGACATGTTGAATGCAACGGTCTTCTGTAATGTATTAAGAATAGTAATGTATAATTTTACAACTGATTTAAGGCCTATTATCTGTTTGAATTTTTTTCTTTTCCCATTTTTTCTTTTTTGGCTTAAATAATGTAAAAACCTTTTAAGAATAATATCCATATCATTTTTTCATGAAATTTTTTTTTTATTAGCAACTGGCGTTGCGAGCATATACCACTGTGTATGCGTTCTCTATTTGTAAAGTTTTATATTTGTAAATAGTGCGTTATCAGTTCGATTTTGTTGTTGAATTGATTTTAAAAATGAGTAATAAAGTGTATGTGAAATAAAATTCAAATAAATCTAATTATGTGACGCGTACAAGAAGTAAAACTGGAAGACTTCATCGAGTAGCAAAATAGTGCTCTACATAGCCACTGATATCGCTGTTATCACTTTTAATTTGGTTGATCGGGCCTTTTTTAGGTTCTGGACATACTAGGATTTGCTGTGGGTCGAAATATTTATTATTTTTGTATAGAAGCCAATGCACTACGTACAAACGGGTCGAGCGCTCAATTTCGGATGAAGCAAAAGCCGCTAGATGCAGCACTAAATCGTCCAGAAAGGACCTGGTGGTAAATTATCTTAACTTGGAAGGGCAGTTATATGGTGATGGCAGAGCCGAATAAAGTTAAAAAAAATTGGCTAAGAGATATCTTTAAAATTTCATATAGAAAATTGGTTTTAAATTTTCAAACTCATTTTTCTCGATATCACGTTTTTAGAATTGGCACGCAGTAGAACTCAAACATTTTTTATTGGATTGACTTGAAATTTTAACTGTAGCTTCTCAGATAGATTTTTCAGCGAAGTACATAGGATTTTTACGATTCATAAATAATTACAATTTTTATAAACAAATTAAGGTCGATTTTTCGTTAAAAATCGGAATTTTTTTTACAAACTAACGTGTGCCAATAAAGTAGCTGCACAGATTTCAAGAATGAAAATTCAGCATAATAAAACATGTTTTTATACGGATTTTATTCAGAATAGTCCTAGCAATGTCAGATACATTCCAAAAGCAAAGTTTGAACAAAAAAAATTCGACTTTGTGTACGAAAAGTCCCAATGGATGCTGTCCAAAGGATGATGCAAGACGTTCCAAGAAAATTGCGATACATCGAGGATAATGGTCCATTAGTACTATACAAATAATTTAATTTTAAACTTTAAGATGTATAATGAAGATATAAAATTTAAATTATTAGAATTAGTTATTTATTACGCGACGATTTCGCACAACGCCCTTTTCCCTTTTGCGCGCAATAAAAGTTACGACTCTTTTAGGAAGGCTTTCCGACTCGCTCAATGGTTTACTCGGCCGTGGTTCTTTTACTAAAATTACGGGGAAAAGTGATAAGGCGAAGTGCCACTTTACTATTTACAATTATGTACAATTATTTTGCTCGCCTTAAATCTGATGGTCTGGATTGATACGGCGCCACTTTGTTAAGTTAATTTCGCACGCTACTGATGTTAAATGCCTGAACCTGTAAACTGTGTAACAAAGAACACGGTTTGTCCTAATTGTCCACGCGCGGCAGATGTTATGAAATTAATAATTCTTGTTTGCAATAAAATAGTTAAATAAATACTGAATACTTTAAGTGACCAGGAACGATGTTTTATCAATAATCTATTGCGTCTTACAAAATGGAATATACCTGTAAAATAAATTATGTAACACAGTCACGTAATGACAATAAAAATCAGATATGAGGAACAAATTCATATAATGAGATATCAATACATTGTTTACATTAAATGCCGAAATAGCATTTACTAGAAATTAAATATCCTAATCGGAAATTATTATTACGAGCTCGTTGCAAACCTAAATATGCTTAATACTAATAAAATTAATGATTTTGACAATACTGAATTACGTATTTGATTTGAATACCTGACGGAAATCGACTCTATGATTGTAACAATTTAATTTCTGATATTAATGTAATGATTTCGTCAGTTACTCGCTTCAATATAGTTTCTGAAGAAAATATACGTACTTTTTAATAACATGAATTCTGAATTACTTATGCTGAATTTTATAAAGACCTAAATTTCTACTAAAATAATATATCTAAAATTTACAACGATTCTTGAAGATGATGCGTTCAAAGTAACAACAACTTAAAACACTTACTGCTAATTCCTAAAGATGATTTACACATATGACGGCTTCTTTGATATACTCCTTGACAGCAATAGATTTGATAAAGGTCGATCCTCGATCCAATTGATAAAAACGGCTCCTTCTTTCCAAAGGTAAAACACGGTTCTGAATTTGATGTTAATTCACGAAAAGTTATTAATTTAAGGTGTCCAACACGACTAACTACACAACTTTACTTCTTACGATGATTTATACTAATTAATACGATTTACGTATTTCCAACAATGTTTTATATTTCCAATATTTATGATTCCTACTTGAATCAATTAATCACTACGGTGATTTTTACGTCGTTTAAATTATAATATTACATACGTAATAATTCGGACTTCTAATGGACATTAGACAAAGAATTTAACGAGTACAGAGGTCCTAAAAGTATCTAAAATCAACGAGCGCTTTACTGACCCCTTATTGGCTACGCTTATGTTTTAGATTTGGTTTTCTTGCAATATGCTGAACAGTCCAACTATATTATATTATTAAAATTACTGGAGAACTAATTTTATAATTATTCCCACCAAACTCTAAACTCTGACTCTCTTTAATACTAATTGTCTTTATTTATTATAATTAACGAACGATGCTCTAATATTCACTTTAAATTAATAATCCGTATTTCTTCTATCACACAAACTTAAGGTAGTAGGGTCGCGCAAACAAAATATTGAGAAATCTTTTAAACTTTGAATATAAGTAATTAAATGTAGCATACACACGCTGTTAAAATTTCAAGGCGATTTACCGTGTCTAATAAGAAATAATTGCAATTAAAAATGACATTAGTTGTACATGTAGCATGGAAGAAGCGAGTGAAAATGACAGGTTTTTTAATTTTTTTCCTCGAAGGAGTATTGGCATTCTGACGAAAAACTAGTAAAATTGAAGAAACATATAATTTGAACAATTAAAAAAAAATGAAAATTATTTACCGTGTAGTTTTAATAAAAATTTAAAAGTAATTCCATGTTTAGATTATTATTTTTAGTGGAGGGATATGAGCTTAGATAAGAGTGACCGAGAGATATATGAAAGACCGAGTCAAGTAGACGTAAGTATTGTGGGGGGTACACTGACGTTAAAAAAACATCGCCTATTACGTTAGTGCAGCCGCACAGTGGTTTAAAATGGCAAAAACCTGGCCAAAAGTCCAGAAATAAAGTTTCAATTTAAGGAATTTTGACTGTTGGGTTGTGTAGAGGGAAGATTGAAATGTCATTAAACGATGTTAGGTAGGAAGAATTGTTTATATTTACTTTTATACAGCCAGCACAAAGTAACTGTCGAACCAGTAGCATCTAGGATGTACGCAAGGATAAAACATCATTGTGTTTAGAAGCATACCAAAATTTGCACGTTTTACCTATTTGAATTTTATAAAATGGATCGTTTAGTTGAAAGTTCATAGAATATGAACATATATTTAAAATATTTTTTTTATAATATATAAATTAAGATAAAATACATTTAATTTGTTAAAATTTATCTAAAATTATATGAGACACTTATAGAAATTTAGAGAAAAGTTGATGAGTTCCGTAGAGTTCCACCAAAAATCTTAATCTACATTGTAGCCTATACTGTTGTTTAATAAAATAAACAAGAACCAGCTGCCCATAGCTGCCCCTCCGGTATTTTTGCATTTTTTTGTGATGAAAAATGCAAAAATTGCATTAGACACGTATAGAAATTTAGAAAAATGTTATGAAATCTGTAGAGTTCCACCAAAAATCTTATTGTACATTGTAGCCTATACTGTTGCTTAATAAAATAATTAAAAACCAGGTGCCCCTCGCTGCCCCTCCGGTATATTTGCATTTTTTTGTGATGAAAAATGCAAGAATTGCATTAGACACGTGTAGAAATTTAGAAAAAATGTTATGAAATCTGTAGAGTTCCACCAAAAATCTTATTGTACATTGTAGCCTATACTGTTGCTTAATAAAATAATTAAAAACCAGGTGCCCCTAGCTGCCCCTCCGGTTTCTTTGTATTTTTTTGTGATGAAAAATGCAAAAATTACTTTATTGCCTTTTAAAAAATGTTGTCGCAAGGCATTTTCCGAGTAGTATTTTATATAAGGTGTATAATAAATTATTGTTCAACGGGTATAATTATTAACGGTTAATTTAACGGTAATTTTATTTTTGTTATTATTATTATTATTATTACAACACATCCGTGTGTTTATTTTATTATATAAACGGGTCGTTTTATACCAATTAGCATTGCGCGAATTATTAATTTAATTTCTTGGATATCTCTTAATATCGGATAATACATTTAATCTTATTAATAAAATGCTATATAGGTAAAACATAAAAGTCAATTGTAACCAAATTTACAGCTTTACGTCACTGATGAGATCTAATACGATCGAAACATGTCTGTCGTTATTGTATTTTGGTTATAATTGACTTATTTTCGAATTTTTTAACAAAAATTTATATATTTTTCCGATTTTGACACCCAGTCACCAAATTTAAGCTATATTTGATAATATTTAAATACATATATCCGCCATATTGGATCCGCCATTTTGTTATTTGTCACTATGATCTTGAATTCGTTATCAGCGACCTCAAAAACACCCAGTCACCAAATTTTGGCTATATCTGATAATTTTTAAATACATACGTCAGCCATATTGGATCCGCCATTTTGTTATTTGTCACTATAATATTGATTTCGTTATTAGCGACCTCAAAAACAACCAGTTACCAAATTTTGGCTATATCTGATAATTTTGAAATACATATGGCCGCCATATTGGATCCACCATTTTGTTATTTGTCACATAATCTTGAATTCGTTATCAGCGACCTCAAAAACACTCAGTTACCAAATTTTGGCTATATCTGATAATTTTGAAATACATATGTCCGCCATATTGGATCCACCATTTTGTTATTTGTCACTATGATCTTGAATTCGTTATCAGCGACCTCAAAAACACCCAGTCACCAAATTTTGGCTATATCTGATAATTTTTATATACATACGTCCGCCATATTGAATCCGCCATTTTGTTTTTTGTAATTTCGACTTTTTATTCGTAATCAGCGACCTCTAAATCCTTAGTATACCAAATTTCATTCAAATTGAAGAACGCCTTCATATTATGGCCAGGTTTTTGGCATTTTAAACCACTGTGAGCCGCTTCGTATAACATGGGTAATAAGCCATAACTTTCTGACTGGAATGTACGGAAAGAAATACCTTAATTGCTTTAACCGTTTATCCACAACATTTATTATTTTATTAAATAAAATAATGTTTTACTTCTCAAACAATTTATAAATACTTTCGATTCGACACCGTAATGCTATTTAAGGATAAATTCACCACTATTAACACGATTAATAATTGTCGAATCTTTACTGAACTTTAACTATTTTTGACCCGAAAACTTAGATGTTATTTGTTTTAACAATTACTTCGCAGCGATCAACTGGTATTGACCCTACAAGAGGTGATTGTCGAGTACTTTAACTATTTTTGACCCGAAAACTTAGATGTTAAACGTTTAACAAAATGATCTCGCGAGTTTGATGTCTTACTTGAGCAAAATCACTTTGTCGAGTGAGTTGATCTGCCTGTCTTATCCCAATCGTTAACATAAGGTTCCAAATATTAAAGAAGGGTAACTTCCAATAAGATGTTCTCATTTTGGGTTTTTTTTAATCACACCCCCAATTTTTATGGTTTCTCAAAAACGATTAGCAAGTTTTTGACTAATGCGCGTACGTGTTTTGTGGTAATTTTTCTAAGCGACATTATGGCACCACATACGTCGGTATACTTTGACAACGCGATCCCAAAGCTATGTCGACCTATATGACTTAATCCACAGCTGCGTTCTTTGTTAATTTTATTTGGAAAAGTAATAAAGCTCCGAGGCCATCCTAGCTTAAAATATCATTTTACTATTGTACATGATTTTCTTGGTATTATAAATGCTAGTTGGTCACGTAGTTCCATTAACTTCAGCTGCAATATTATTTTACAATAATAATCGTTCTAAAATTTAATTAAAAAGTCTCATAACTTCTTATATTTTATGGATAACTTGTCAACCGCTCTTCGTTTGACACATTCGAGGTACATTCAAGAAATTCTAGTACAAACTGGATTTAAAAAGCGTATTAATCCTAACTAATATTGCCTTTAGTCGGCGTATGTAAAAACCACGTCACATATTATTGTTTTGAATATTTGTGTTTGAAATGTGTGCAGCTACTTTATTGGCACACGTTAATGCCAAATTTACAAAAATCAATATTTCTTTATATCCTTGTGTACTTCGGTGACAAGACTCGTGTAGATTATAAAAAAAATTTTAGTCTTGTTCCAGATGCCGATGTTCGTGACTTCTACTGCGTGCCGTGGGACGCCTTAAAAAAAGTAGCCTTGTTCTTATGTTCTGTACACCGCCATTTTCTTTTCAAAATAAAAACAAAAAATATTTTTATATACTCCAATGCCTAAAAGAATTTTTTGATTGCTTTTATAGTTTCGCCAAAAAAAAATTCTGCAGAACCTCTGTATTTATAGACTTCAAACAGATAAAGGAGGTATAGGACCTAAGTCAATATGATGAAATCAATATAAAATTTTTAGGATCGTTAAAAATATATAATACGTGTTGTGTGAAAATTTCAGCGACCTAGGGTTCATAGTTTTTTTATAATACGAGATTAAAAATAAGAAATTTAACATTGTAACAGCATATAGACTTCACACCTGCTCATGTTTCCATATATTTCATAATGAAAAAATGATGACAAAGTTTTGAAAAACTACATGTGTATAAAACAAATTATTTTGAAATTATTGAAAAAAGAAAATCATGTCGAGGGTACTTAGTTATACAAATAATTAAGTTTAAAAAACCATAATTTAAAAAAAAATAGTCAGCCATTGCAAATGTAGGTTATGTTGACGGCAACGCGGTCAGCAAATTTCACGCGGGAAATTCAAAGTTTCAATAAAAAAGGTTAAAGAAAATGTCAAAATATTCAAATAATTGTTCAAATGTTCAAAATAACGTTTTCTTTTGAAAAATTTTGATAATGAAATACCTGGATTACGAATCATCAACAAGTCAACACGAATATGACGCATATCACAGTGAATGCATGCGCAAACGCGGTTAAGTTTGCTACGTTTTCGGAATTCTCATTGTTTTTAAAAATATATTAAATTATTAAAATGTAATTATTTTATATAAATTTCATGTTAATTACGAAACTTTATGTAATGATTAGATTATAACATTCATAAAATATCAATTTTAACATGCTAGAACACGGTTATTGCAAGCTGAAATTTTTGATTTTTGAAAGTAGGGGAATGTCGGGAGCTTTGGGTTGGAGGAGGTTTGGGTCGATGCCATTATTACTTTCCACAAGTGTTTAACGTACGCTTAATTACTTCCACCTAGGTCCCATATGGTATCGAAACTATTTCCCATTGTTATCGCAGCGTGATTGTAACTATTAAATTTTTTATCGAATAAATAAGTTTTTTGACCAGGTAAGTAATTGTTTTATTTATCTATTATATGTCAGTTATTTTTTATTTCTTTTGGAAAATCTCTAAAACGACTATTGCATTGGAATGATTAGTTATTAAGCTTAACATGACTATTATTCAATATAACCCAACTTTCCACATGGGGGAATTCCAACCACATTTTTGTTTTTTGGCACCAGAGGGAGGAATGGGTCAGAAAAGTGCGGGATGTTTGAATCGTGACCCAAACCTCCCTGGTATGCTGAGGATTGAGTCATACATAAATAAATTTAGGTATTTTTTGATGTTATTTGTAAGCTTTTCTCTAGAATTGCAGATTACGATGCCACGCATATACACGAGAAAGTCAGGAAGAGTGAGAAAAACGAATTAAGAAATTAAATATGCTGTCAACCGCGTTTTAGAAAATGAGTTGAAAATTAGGCGAGTGGCTGATGAATTGGGTTTCAGTTTTTCGTCACTACAGCGACATGTAGAAAAGGCTAAACGTCTTCCTGAAGAACAGCAGAACAATTATGAATATGTAGCTAATCCTTCATCTAGACAAGTTTTTAATAAAGATCAAGAGAAACTTCTCTGCGAATATTTAAAAACTTGCAGTAACATGCACTACGGTTTAACTAATAAGCAAACAAAAGAATTTGCATACCAATTCGCTGCAAACTTAGGACTAACATATCCGCCAGAGTGGGATCATAACAAGTCAGCGGGACGAGATTGGTTGTTAGGTTTTATGGACAGAAATAAGTCATTGTCATTGAGGCAACCGGAAGCTACTAGTTTGGGAAGATCGACCAGCTTCAACAAACACAATATTAAGAAGTTTTTCGATAACTTAACTTACATATTAACAAAGCATAAATTCTCAGCTGCAAATATTTATAATCTTGACGAAACTGGCTGTACCACTGTGCACAAACCTCCAAGGGTATTAGCGACGAAAGGGCAAAAACAAGTTGAGCAGGTCACAAGTGCAGAGAGAGGAAAATTAATTACTGTTTGCTGCTTTGTTAATGCTGCAGGTAACACTCTGCCCCCTGCCATAATTTTTCCTTTGAAGAAATTCAAAGATCACATGATTATGAACGCCCCCGAGAACACTTTGGGTTTGGCATACCCAAGTGGATGGATGACCAAAGAAAATTTTGTTTTAGTAATTAAACATTTTATAAAATACTCTGGAGCTACAAAAGAAAACCCGTGCTTGTTGCTCTTAGATAACCACGAAAGCCACGTGAACTTTGATGTCGTTACTCAGGCAAAAGCAAATGGTGTGCATTTGCTGACGTTTCCGCCACATTGTAGCCATCGACTGCAACCGTTAGATGTGTCTATTTACGCACCGTTTAAGGCATATTACAACGCTGCAGCCTCTATGTGGATGACTTCTAACCCTGGCAAAACGTTAACAATTTATCATCTACCGGATTTGATAAGAATTGCTTTTGATAAAGCAATGTCTAGACAGAACATACTTTCAGGATTTGAGAAATCCGGAATACATCCCTTGAACGTAGATATATTTTCCGAAGTTGATTTTTTGATGTCATCAGTAACAGACAGAGAAAATCCTCAGTTAAACTTACATCCTACACTCTTAGACGGTGAAGCTGGTGGTTCTCAAGAGAGTGTTTCTGAAGCTGATGAACAGTTAAGAATGGAGATAGAAGTAGGTGCCACGAGTGAAACTGATGCCATGAAACAATATGAGGCTAAAACCGGTGCTTTTCAAGAAAATGTTGGTCAAGTGAATGTAAATTCGCCAAAGGCACATAACACACCAGAAATTGATTCGAACATTACAAAATCAACAAAAGCTGTGTTTATACCACAAATCAATATATTAAGCAACATAAAAATAACTCCAGATATGATAAGACCTTTTCCAAAGGCGGCACCAAGAAAAGCGATAAACCGAGGGCGCAAACAAGGCAAGACAACACTTTTGACAGAGATTCCCGAAAAAGAAGAATTGGAAAGGTTAGAAAATGAGAGATTGCAAAAGGCTAAGAAAAGTGTAAAAAGGAAACTTGCGGACATTACAAAACAAAATGAAGAAGAAAAAGTTAAAATTCAAAGTTTAAAGTCGTCAAAGTCTGCAAAAAGAAAGGTATTTGAAGAGAAGACAAGTGATACATCTGAAAGTGAGAGTGACTCATTAGAACTGGTCGACACAGACGATGACTCTTCAGTAGATGAGTTTCCTTTATCTTTGGAAGACGAATTTTTAGTATCGGTAGGAGACTTTGTAATAGCCAAATTTGCTACAAAAAGTACAGAACGGTACTATATTGGCGAAGTGATTCAGAAAAATTGCAATGACTATGAAATAAAGTTTCTTTAGGAGAAAAAATAATTCAAACACATTTACGTTTCCATTGGTGGATGATATTTCTTCTGTTGAAAAAAGTGATATAATCAGGAAACTCCCCAAACCTCAAAGTCAAGGAACTGCAAGGGCATCTTCTTTGTACAAATTTAAAGTGAATTTCAGGGGATGGAATATCTTTTAAAATGTATAAGTACTTCTTCGAGTAGGGAGTTAAGAATTGAATCTTTATTGTATTGTATAATCTTATTAATATTATTTTATGTTATTTTAGTTTATGTTCATTAAAAACAGTTCTTTTAGTTTAAATGTTAATTATATATTATATCTTATTAATATTATTTTATGTTATTTTAGTTTATGTTCATTAAAAAAAAACAGTTCTTTTAGTTTAAATGACTATATACCCATACATCCCTATTACCTTACCCAAACCTCCCCACATGCGGGATAAATGGGTCAAATGCACCTTGCTACTACCATTTAAAAAAACATGTATTGAAATTAAAGTGATCCATTCTATATTATTTACATAGGTAGTGCAATACCTGTTCTATACAATGGTATATTTAAGGTTCGTCAATTATGTTTCAGGAATTAAATAAAATGTATTTATTAAAAATTGACCCAAATATCCCGACTCTCCCCTACACTCTTGAGAAAAGTTCATCCTCCCTATGGATACTAACTTCTGATATGTACCGTGAGATGAAACTTTATGACTGAGACTGTACGTCCTATTAAGTGTTAACTCGTCAATATTTTCAGAAATCGTATTTATTAAAATGGGTAGCGTAAAGGGGTTGCGAGATGACCGGTTTTTAACTTTGCAAGGATAATATGTAACATATTGACGTGATATGTGCCCCTCCGATAAATTCCCGGTAACAGAACTCTTCCAAAATAATAAATCCAATCTACCGGTCCGGGCTACCAATCTCGCCCCCAGCTGCTCAGTCCAAAAATACTTTATCGTCCGCGGCTTTATCGGCGTGACCTTCTAAATGTTTGTTTTCAAACCAAATTTAAGTTTAAATTTCTAAAAAAGAAATAAACACCAACTATGCTTAAATCAACTTTATTTATTCAATCAAAAATTTTCTTCTCACAGTACTATAATTCGCAACTACCTTACTCGGTGGGTTGTGCGCGAACCTCCTTTTCCTTCCGGCCCCCTGCCGGTTTTGCCCAGACCCCTAGTGGCCGCGCCAAACATTCAAAAACTCAAAATTTCACAATACAAAATCAATACAGTTTCAATAATAAATTTCACTGCTTCTTCATTCAAAAAAAATACAACAATATACATTATTTAGTAACTTTGTAGAACTACGTAAGTACAATATTGACAACACGAGCGCTAGCGTGATCCTGTAAAATCATATGCATGAGTTACACAGAAAGGCATATTAGATTAATATGTTTGTTGGAAAATATCTTGTAGTCTATCACATTTTTTTCAAAATTAAAATTACACTATTAACTTCATTAATTTTAATACGTTTATATACATTTACAAGTAGTACATGTAACATACATTATAACTAAGTACAAGAAAATATTTTACATTATCCCAAAAATTAAGATGTCGAATAATTTGAATGGACTACGAAAAGTTTACTTTGCATGTAAAAAATTCGAAGAAATATATGTATTTCAATACGATTAGAACTTTTCCAAAAGGGTGATAATATCTGTAAATATATATTTATTTGCATCGATTCCCATCACCAAATCCATATGCTTAAAATGTTTAATCAATTTCTTAAAAACTACATTGGGTAGCTTTGTCGATAAATTTTCAACGTTCTGAAACAAACAATTTATTTTAAATTAAACATGGTGTTATTAACTAACAACGAATACCATGTTCCCATAAATCAAAGAATGAGCAGATGTGAGTGAAAGTCAGAAACCAAGTTTGTCAATGTTATGTTTAATTTAGTTGTATAGGAAATTTGTTAGTTGTTTAATTATTTATTTATATATTGAAAACATAACCAAGGTATCCCTAGAGATTGTTATTGAGATGCGGAAATTTCGAAAAGAGGCAGTGACTTTAAGGAATCAAGGGGTTGCTAGGGGAACGAAAAAAAATCTTCCTTAATTTTGCACTAACTTTGTTATATAATAATAATTTTTCATAGGTCGAAGTTCATCCACACATAAATTTAATTTTCTTTAATTTAAACTTTGAATGAAGTGAATCAGATGAAAATTGGATGAGCTACGATTGCCGCCAACTTGAAAAACGTGTATTTGAGAAAAACGTGTTTCTATACCTATGTTCTACCTATTCTGTTCTATTCTACCTCCTTGGCGTGAACCGCTCCTATATTTCAAGGTCGAATTTGATGCTATAACTTTGATAATGTATTCTCTACATGCATAGGAAGATTTTTAGGTGAAATGCAAAGCCGATTTTATGGATCGGCTAGACCAGACTCTTCCCTTAATATAATAATATAATATAGTATAATAAGTCTTACTTTTGCTGTAGATAAATTATCATTTTCCCCATAAAATATTGCTATTGGCACTTGAATATTAGATAAGTTATAAATGGGGGGCATTTCTGAACCGTATTTATTTAAATTTATTTTCTTTCCATAATCATATTTTCGAAAGTTTCCTGAAATCATCAATAAGTTGCATTATTCGAGTATTATAGACATTTCTCTATAATGTATTTAAAAAGAAAGAATTATGTGGAAAGAATATTATCATTTCGAAACTATTACCTACCTTGGGATAATTGCAAATAATGCGACACCTGTTGAAGAGATCCACCCGCTGGTGTGTTACTAAGAATTACAGGCACATATAACTGCAAACAATAATAATCATAATTAAAAATTAGGAACTGTAGTTTCCTATTCTCTCTACAGAAATTTTGGAATACATATCAAAAGTGAACCAGTTGGCTTATATTTTTCTTTGTTGTATTATTTTTCTTATGTAATTGACTAAATGAATTGATTATTAGCAAGGTTTTCATAATTATGCAGTTTTGACGCGCCAAAATGGAGTTTTCAGTAACTGATTTGGCCTGTTACAAGATAAAAAGGTAAAAGCCAATTTTATACTGATTTTTGATTATTGAAAATATTGATTATTATAGCACATAATCAGGTCTATTTTGTATCACCTAGACGCTATTATAGCAGTTAATTTTTTTATAACGTTTAAAACAATACGTGATACCGTTTCGCGAAAAACGCTATATTATAATAACATAACGTTTAACCGCTATAATAGCGTCTAGGTGATACAAAATAGACCAGATTGTCAGTCACTGATATTTAGTGATTACGTTCGTTTTAGCTATAATAATTCTTAATATTAGTCATGCAAAGATATTTGGATAAGATTGAAGAACAAGATAAGGACAAGGAAGAATTAAGTAATGATAGTTACTTTGGATTTATATTCCAAATAAGACCGACTACCATTAATATAATATTACCTTGTCTGCTTGTTCATAGGAGCAATCAATAAGAGTGCAAGCCGCTAGAATACACATATCTTGCAAAGATGATGTAAGCACACAATGTGATTTGACCAGATTTCGGTAACTTTCTGTAAGTGGTAGTAATTCATAAAATTGATATTTTCTTAAAAGTGACTGAAAAGAAACATAATTATAAATCATAAAATAAGTACACAATCGAATTTGAAAAATAAATAATACTGCTTACAATTATTTTACAAATACAGTAGAATCCGATTATAGCGACGGTCAAGGGACCGTCGCGCGTCGTACTAACCGGATGTCGCACAAAGTGGTGTGAAATTATATTAAATTAAATTATATGAAAACCAAACTTGAGGTTCGCTTACGTCGTTAAAAGCGGTCGGTCGTTATAAACGAAGTCGTACTATTCGGATTCTACTGTACAATTATTTTATTACTGTAAAATAGTGCGAATAATTCTCCATTAAAACTGAAACCATTGGAGAAATAATGTTATTTGTACTAACAACTGGGGCAAGTGCTGTTAGTAAACGAATTTTCGTATTATATAAAGGTTTTTCTGCTAACATAGCAAATACACTTGTAGTCCCTTGTGAGTGTCCTATATAATACAGATTTTCTTTATTAGTCTTGCTTAATATATAATCTATAGTATCAGGTAGGTCATACGATGCCATTTCCTGAAAGCTGCAATTTTCATTTAATTATAAACTTTATATTATAATAATATCGTTATTAAATAAATTATACTCCAAACTTTTACCTGAATTTCCAAAATGTCTCTTTATCTTTATATGGATCTAATTTAATATTCCTCTTGCAGTTTGTAGTTCCTCTATTATTACCAAACCATACATCATATCCTTGATCTGCTAAAATATATCCCAAGCTTGCATGAACTCCACAACTAACATAGAGAGAAGAATCACAAAACAATCCAGCCAAAATTAATATTGGCGCAGAATTATTTTTTGTTTTATTATTTTTTCCATGCGGTATTCTGTACGCCTCCAATAAATAACCGTCCTTTGTAAGTATAGTGTGAACTTCAGATGGATACCCATTTTTTTTTATTAGTTCAATCTATCAAAATAAATTTTATATTATTTTTTATGAAATTAATGTTATTATCACGTTTTTATCAGATTTAATGGTGTTATTAAAAATTTCTCAGCTTTCAGAAAATAATATCAAATTTTAAATAAAACTTGCCGCAGTGTCAGAGAATTCGCTTTTTTCACTTTAACTGAATGTTTAAGGGTTGTCGGCTACTTATAATAAATAGAAACTGAATATATTCATTGAAAAGATGAGTATTTTTTTATTTGTAATTTTATGAAAAATGTTTCTACTTAAAAAAAATAACCAAAAAGTTAAAAAAGAAAAATTGTCAAAATTCAAAAAATCATAACAACGAAAGTAATAATTAATATTAAAGAGCTAAAATCTTCAGTGGGTCACTATTTTTATGCAGAGAAAAACGCCACAAAATTTGAAAAAAATCCGCGGGGGTCGCACTTAAAAAAAATGATTTTATTTGGTGGAATAACCCATTTATAAAATTATATTCCCTACCGCATTTAGTCCAATTTCTTCATCTATTGAATCTGTGATATTATCGCAAGATACAGTTAAAACTAATGCAAAAATTAAAATTAGCAACAACATGGCTATTACAACTTAGTTGGATAATTTTAATAAACTGTTTAAAAATAAAATTCTGGATAATTAATACATTTCCTAAAGTATTATTATACATTTATTATAATTTATAATATTAAATTATCATATAAATTGCAATAAAAATAAAATTACAATTGCATTTAATGCAAAGTATCATTATGTAATATGCCACTGTTATCTAATTCAAATATATATTTTGCTAAATTTTGAAAGATTTTACAAGAAAAACGAATTTTTAAGGTTGCTTAGACAGTTCCCAAATTTACTAACTGGGAGTAACTCAATAGAAGTTGGATACAGTTTTCCTTAAAATCTTATTTTCCCCAAATATTTTAACTAACCGTGGAACTACTATTCCCACTAAAGCGATGCACTGAATACACGAAATAAATAATTCAAATATAAACAAAGATCAAAGATATGTAAAAGAAATCATCTTTCCCATTTAAGTAGCAAAGGAAAGTATTATAATCGAGTCAAAAGGCAACTTTGCGTATTCACATGAGAATTTTGATTTATAGAAATAATTTTGATCGTAAACGATTTTTGGAACAATGTCTGATTGTGTGTGGGTCCTATGTTATGTGTTATGTTTCGTGGTGTGTGCACATTCTTTCGGCTACGTTTACGAACAAACGCGGTTACCAATTGACTTCAAATGTTGGACACTAGTTTGAATAAACGGTTTAAAGAATTGATTAGATTTTGGTTAAAATCCCTCCCTCGAAATTCACTTGGTCTCAAAAAATATTTTATAAGAAATGAAATAAAATATGGTAATTTTTGTAAAGGGATACAATGTAAAGGGAAACAATGTCCCAACGCAATGGTTCATAATAATCTTTGTACTAGAAAGTACTACTTGATAATCGTTTCAAGATGTTTCCCAGTGCATCAATGAAAACAAAGCAGGCAAGGAATGACAATAAGAGCCAGAAGAGGAATTAAAAAATTTAATTTGTTGTTATAAAAAGATTAGATATTGTTCATTGGGTATTATTTTTTTATTTTTTTTTTATTCATAGAAAAGCTATTTTTGCTACCTTCTTCGTATTTTATTAGTGGGGTCTGAGTAGCTAAAACTATTTCTTAAAGGGGGGTTAGGGTTAATTCGTGCAAAAAAGGCACATTTTTGTGAATTTTTTTTTGACGACACAGTTAAAATCTATTTATTAAAACCAATGGTACGTTAAAAGTATAACATTCGAAGAATATTGTGTAATATTTTCATGAAGAAATATTAAAAAATACGGCAATGGCAGCAATTATTCGGAAGCGTCTCGGAAAAAAGTAGAATTGCGGTGTCCCTCATAACTCGGTGCTGGATCATCGGAAATCAAAAAATCAAAAAGTTCTTTCGTTAGATAATCGATTTCCTCAGGTAACCCTGGGAGGGTTTTTCGAAATTTAAATTTTTCACTTTTTGGGAACACTTTGAAGGGAAAATCGCGATTTTTGCGAATAAAATCGGAAAATTTGTTATTGTAAATTAAAAAATATTAACAAATTTTAAAAAAACTCTCCTGCGATACCTCGTAAATTATGTACAGAAATAGTATTCAAAATTTCAAAAGGATCGGTGCAGTAGTTTTGAAGTTATGAGGGTCACCGACTTTGAAAACGTTAGTTGTGGGAAAATCGCTTTAAAGTTTTGATATAAACTTATAAAAGATATGGTATTCAGGTATAAAAATACTCATAACGTCGTCAATTTTGCTCCGATCGACTTGAAATTTTGACACAATGTTCTTGAAATGTTATGCATTTAGTTAAAAAAATAAAAATATAATATAAAAATAGTCTATCACGACTATCTGGACCTAGTAAATGTAAGATAGACGTGAGCACTATCTCGTATGGGTATGAGACACATGTAGATTGTTGTCACATCTATCCGGATGGACGTGACGCCTATCTGAAAATAATTTTTTCTACAGATGGACGTGAGACCTATCTGGGATGGCTGTCACATAATATCTTATTTTTTCCGTGTAGGGCAATAAACGTTTAATTGAGTTTTATAAAGTTTGGGCTTAATTATTGCTGTGAATAATGAAGAGACTGCTTCTTAAGTTATAGCGTTGACAGACTGAAAATTAATTTTCATCAACTTTTTCATAAATTGTAAATCCGCAATTAATTTAATTTATTAATTGGCGTAAATGATACTTAAGTAAATAATATAACAAATGGTGATTTGAGTATTTTTATTATGTGTATCAGATTCGTGGAATTCTAACTGAAAGGATCGTTAATAGTCATTAACGTTTCAGTCTGTCAACGGTATTACTGTCAAATACGTTTAGTTCAAATCGTTGTTATGAGCAGTGATTTTGTCAAAAGATTTTTAACTGTCCCCAGTCTACCCTACCAAAAACTTAGTTCACACTATATGCAAATACATGCGAAACCCTCATAATCACACAATCAAGAGTATTTTTGTTGACACTATAGGTTTGTTCGTTTGTATGAACTAACTTGCTCGGTTCAAATTAGTGCAATGTACTGTGTTCGTTTGGCTGCTCAGTTCATAACCGAACATGAATTTCTTGCTCGACCTCCATAGGAGGAGTAGGCAGTGCAAGTTACAACACTATCTATAACTTTTGTGATGGGAGTATTTTGTCTCGAAAGATAACCCAGTTCAAGTTAGTTCATACAAACGAACAAACCTCATGCAATACTGCTTATGACTTAGCTTATTATTTAAAACATCAAAACCCCTGTTATTGGCTAAACAGAAGGGTCGAGGTTCAAAAAATGGCATTAACTTGTTATGCACTTGTTGTGCATTACATAAAATATTATAATTCCGCTTTTTTATTATATTATAAATATATAAATATTATTATAATACTGCTACCGCTATAATATTATAAAATAATTATATGATTATATAATATAAGGAATATTATAAAACAAAGCAAGAACAAAATTATAAATTAAAATAATCCAATTCAAGGTAGTATAATATTTTATATTGTGATAATCTTCTGCTGACAATTTTTAATTATTAATTTGAAATTTTTAATTTTCGTTCACTTGTTTTCGGTTGTCATACACAAGTTACAATTTCTCGATGATAAAAACAATTCATTTCTTCTATGCAACACATTTTATATTTTATTAAATACATTTTCTAAATTTTCCAATAAAATATCTAATTTAGCATACCAATAATTGAAATTCAGTTACTACAAACAACACTGTACTGTCAGAGACTTGTTTTCTACTGTTGGAAATAATTTTTCTCTGCGTATTGCTTCGTATATAGCCCTATATGTATGTATTGGTTTAGTAGGGCCAATACATAGTCATTATTTGAATTATGCCATCTATTTCTATTGTCATTTCATTTAACCTGTAGAGAGTTTTATTAGAGAAGCTACCCCAAACTTACATTTCATTTCTGAGACCTATGACATTGCTTTTCGGCAATTATCACCAAGGGCTGATCAATACCAACATCGTGGTAACACAAACTGGAGAGTCATCCTGTCCGGATTGCGAGTCACTCTTGAATCTTTATTTTGTCAATCTTCCCATTCAGAGTTGTGTTCACAGAAACAGTTTGTGACCCCACAGTTTATGTTTATGTTAAGATTGTAAGAAATTATCAGTTACAAGAGCAAATACATATTATTCTAACAGTAAAGCAATTAATGAAAAATGTGCAAAACACTATTTTGGTAAATTAGATAATTGCTCTGACGCAGTGCATTATAAAATTAATAAGAAAACAAAAACTTCCCGATTAAAAACCAAACGCGTTTCACAACATTTTCTTATGTAACATTGTAGTGACAAAATTATTATTACTACTTTCTTTCATTGATAGCATTATATTATATTATTATTGTATTGGAGAGTAGTCGGTATTTAAAATTTAAATTGTTAAAAATGTTGTGTACAGCTTCTATAGCTATGCCAATAGTAAATAAATTAAAGAAAAATTATATTAATAATTAATTATTATTATTGACTTCATTAGTGATAACGTTAAACGCCTTGATATAGGCTAACCAAACTACACGAGACTTAATCAGTGTATATCAGCATAATTTGGCCATGAACACTGATTCAATTTCGTGTAGTACCTATAGGTAGGTGGCCAATATCTGAAAGTGAAATAAACTATAAATAAAAGTGAAGGCTGTGGATGAACTTAATAATATTATTATGTTCGATAAACCAGGTGTTAAGGCGTGTTCACAATAAAGTTGGGTTTTGCCTAGCTTCGGTAGAAAGCTGGCAAGAGCCAATAAAAATGAACAATGTTTAATCATTGAAGAAGGTAGAAGAAAATACTTTAAATGTAACTAGTTCTTCCCGACTTTCTACCGAAGCAAAGCAAGACCCCACTTCATTGTGAACTCGCCATTAGGATTTAACAACAAAATTAAGAAATCTCGCTAGCTAAATTTATGTCTCGGCCGCCTGAATGCCTACCAGTATTGTTGCGTAACCATCATCTTATCGATAACATGAAAAATTAGTACATTACTTCCAATAATAATGTATTTAGGTGTAATAATATTGTAATGTATTCAATAATGCACGTTTACGGATAAAACAATAATTATATTTATTTCGCACTAAGGTAAAACACCCACTAGTTGAACAGTTTTGAAAGTAAAACCTATTTCACTCTAATTTAAGCAAATAAAATTCGATTAATTTGATTAAAATATGTTATTTATAAAAATATAGATAGTTTTGCATATAATAGCAAAGAAAAAAGGAATAATTAATAAAATTATCATATTTTTACAAGGTTTTTAAAATATACTTCAAATGCAGCTGTAATTGAACAATCTATTTTGAATCGCAGCCGTAATTGAACACTCCGGTGGTGGTTGTACTTGAACACGTGTGAAAATAGTAAAAATCAGTCAAAATCAAACAAAAATCCAATCGATATTCTAAAGATACATTTGGCAACATTGATTTATTTATGTATGACAAACGTAATGGACAAACGTGATCATTTTATGTTAGTTTTTTCGAGTTCAAGTTCATAACCTAAAAACTGTGTTTGCGCGGTTTACGGTGTAGTAACTTTCGATGGCAAAAGTAGCATGCTAATCGGCTATTCCACATGTCAACTTTCAAGTTAACAAAAATATAATTATTTCGATTTATAATTTAAAAAAACTTATAGAAATCAATTGCTAAATCATCAAGTAATTATAAAATGCGGATATTACTTATTATGAATATTCCGTTTTTGCATTAATACAATTTCAAAAATCTGTTCAAGTACTAGTTCCATTTCTTGCGGTGTTCAAGTGCTGGGTGTTTTACCTTATAACAATTTAATATTAAATAAGTAAATAACAACTGCCTAAAAGAGGCGCACGTGCATAACTAAGGTTAACCTCCGATGACCCTGACGTATTTCAGTGTAATTGGTAACCCTGGTTGTTATGATTAATACCAACGTAATATTTGAATTTTGAATATATAATAAATATAATATTTTATAACGACTCCTAGCTTTTATAATAAACTCGATTACCTTGTACGATAAACGTCTTCAGATTTTTGCTATGTAAATTTATTTTACTGATTATTTTCATTAACACTATTATTATAAATAAGAAAGTAGTGGATATTCATAATATCATAATATACTACATTATAACCTTTTCTAAACGAAATGAATCATAATAGTAAAACAGGTTATATCATATCTCCTATCTATTTACAAGGGTAGTGTCATAAGGTTATATTATAATGTAACATACATTTAATTATTATTGTAGGTATTTTATTCAACAGTGAAAGATGAATTTGATCATTGCTGTTATTTGTGTTTTTGCAATTAAATTTACAAAAGAAGAAATAGTTGAAAATTATCACCAAAGTGAGTTAAATGTGGTAAATAAATTAATTCATGTATTCACTAACAAAATATTGATATATTTTTTGATTAACTAATGACAGAAACAGTTAATTTCCCTGTACGGTTATTCTATTGAAACACATCACGTAGTAACTAAAGATGGCTACATATTAGAATTACACAGAATATCGAATGGGATATTTAATGTGCACAGTGATCCGAAACCAGCAGTTTTAATTGTACCAGGATTTTTATGTAGCTCAGCAGATTGGGTGAATTTGGGCTCCAACAGAAGTCTAGGATTAATCCTGGTAGATAATGGATATGATGTATGGATATGTAATAACAGAGGCACAACTTGGTCTAAAAAGCATATAAAATTGGATTCCACGATAGATTCAAACGAATTTTGGAATTTTAGGCAAGAACCTTTATAATACTTAATTCTTTTAAAAATCAATGTATCTTTTGGAACGTAAATCTTGTGAATACCCATTAGCTTTCAAGAAATGGCTGACTTTGATTTACCAGCAAATATTGATTACATACTTTCAAAAACAAATCAAAAGAAGCTTTATTATATTGGACATTCTGAAGGAACCATTAGTTATTTTGCAATGTTGTCCGAGAAACCAGACTACAATAGTAAAATTCGTTTAATGATTGGCCTAGCTCCGGCAGATGGTAACAAATATGCTCGATTTCCATTTGAACTATTATACTCCTTCCTTGACGGATACCAAAAGGCAATAATAATTTCATCGGATTATAGGAAGTTTAATATTATTCTATTAATTTCAGGCAAATGGGAAAATAAATTTATATTATCAAATTTTGCAGCATTCAGGATTTTTAGCAGATATGGCACAATTGCTTTGTGCAGATCATTTACCTTTCAAAGAATTGTGCGCCTCTGCATATTTTGTTGTGCAAGGTTATTCTCCAACTCAACTAAATAAGGTAAGAAGCAATCAAATACCTTCAACTTTAATGATTTTAATATAAATAGTTTTATAGACAGACATACCCCTTATATTAAGCAATTTTCCTGCTGGAGGGTCTAATAAGCAATTGCGACATTTCATACAAACAAAATCAGGTAAATAATTAAAAAAATATAAATAAAATATTAAAGTTATGTTACTTAATAATTATAGTTACTAAATTGTAACTTATATTATTTTATATTCAAGTTAAGGATAAATAAAAATTAAAATTGGATGTAATATATCATGATAAACGTCTGGTTCGTCCTTATTTGGACTTATCAAATGATAACAATACAGGGTGTCCCCGCACTCACTTTACATAACTTAGGTGGTGATAGAGGACACTTTTCTAAGAACAATATTTAACAAAAGTTTTTTTCTAAATTCAAACCCTCGAGAGTTAGGCTTCTTTAAAGCATTTTTTTTAATTTCCACTTTAACGTGGCCATAGCTCCGAAAATAATGATTTTTCAGTAAAAATGATTTAGTGCTTTTTAAAAAAGCGTGAAATAATCTACAAACTAGGTTTCCACCTTTTATTGTCTAAAATCAACGGCTGTCGAGTTATGAATTCCTTCCTTCTCAATCCTTTTACCCTAAAGAGGTGGTGAGCCTTTTAACAAAGGCTTCTCATGGCAGATTACACCCCGGTGGTTTGCCATTGCCTGCCGAGGGGAGAGACGGCCAGAATAAAGTTCTTACTTTACTGGGATTCGATCCGAGTATTTAGCGTTCATAGTCAATTCTCGTGACCGCTAAGCTCCGACCGCTTCTTTTCTCTAATTAAACTCTAATTCAGTTATGAATTAAAGTAAGCTAAAAAATGTCGAAAAATTTGAGCTTTTCTTTTTTTTGGTTTCTTTCAAAACCCTGTATCTTTCAAACCAAACATTTTACAAAAAATCTGACGCCCCATTCCGGATAGGAAATTTAACGGACTACAACTTTTGTCTAGTAAAAATTTTTGAGAAACCAATCCATTACACAGAAAATCAGAAAATAATAAACAAGGAAGCCACAAAACAAAAAATTAAACTCACAAAATTTTTATTTTTTTTGAAAAATTATTTTATTAATTGATTTTAAACTATTAGGTTATTTAAGTAAATGTTGAAAATGACCACCTTCATTTTCAATACACAGTCGTGCTCGTTTTAAAATATGCTTTATAGTATTATTTATAAAATTTCCTTTTTTGTTAAAAGCCATTATAGCAGGGGTGGTCAACAAGGTCGAGGGATTGACCGGTCAATCACGAGGCCAATTTTGGTCAATCGGTGAGTGTGAAAAGTGTAAAAAATTCGAATTTCTGCGATTAAAAGTGTCGAAAAATCGATTTTTTTCGATTTTTTGCGAAAAACATCTTTTAAAACAATCACGACTGTGTATTGATAATGAGGGTGGTCATTTTCAACAATTACTTTATTAATGTAATAATTTAAAATTAATTAATAAAATAATTTTTCAAAAAAAATAAAAATTTTGTGAATTTAATTTATGTTTTTTAGCTGCCTTGTTTGTTACTTTCTGATTTTCTGTGAAATGGATTGGTTTTTCAAAAATTTTTACTAGACAAAAGTTGTAGTTCGTTAAATTTCTATCCGGAATGGGGCATCAGATTTTTTATAAAATCTTTCGTTTAAAGTTACAGGGTTATGAAAAAAACCAAAAAAAGAAAATTTTGTGTAAATTATGTGTAAATTTTGTGTACAAAAGGAAAATTGTGTGCTATTATTGTTTTAGAACTAAAACTATATACTTTAAATCGTGGCACGTCCAGCTAGAAAAATTATTTTCATAGTACTCTCGGACGGTCTAAGATCCCATAAATATTAAGTAATAGAAAGTTTTTTATTATAAGAGCAATGTCCAGTACTACCCCCCTATACAGTGTGAATATTTGTGTTTCTGTCATTTATTTCCAGGACGTTACAAAAATTTAAATAATTGCCAGCATTACAAAATCTTTCAACACTTTTTTATATAAACACGCTAAAGGAAGTTGATTTATTTATTGGAAAACCATGTTATTCGAAAATTAGAACATGGGAATCTCCCCCCCCTTCCAACCGTAGTTTTCGAATTACGCGATGTTCAAATAAGTAAATCAAGTTCTTTTAGCGTTTTTACATAAAAAAAAGTTGAAAGATTTTGCAATGCTATTATTTAAATTTTTGTAACTTCCTGGAAATAAATGACTTAGGCTCTGGCCAGACGTGCAGTAAAATGACGCTAGCTTCAGCAGTAAAATGAAGTTGCAGTAAGGCAGTAAAATCTTTTTATTTAATTAATATTTTTAAAAAGAAACAATGTGAATGAGTTAAATGCAAATACCATACTGTTATACAAATGCGTTGCGCTTCACGCAAATAAATAGGTCCGAAACCATCCGTGCAGCGTGAAGCGGCGTCATTATCTGGAAATGCACCTTTTCGCGTTTTTCAAGCGACATTTCCAGCTCCGTCTGGCCAACTACGCTTGTTTCCATAGAGTGTATTTATAAACTTTACTGCAGCTTCATTTTACTGCTGAAGCTAGCGTCATTTTACTGCACGTCTGGTCAGAGCCTAAAACACAAATATTCACACTGTATATTTATGGGGTAGCACTGGAAATTGCTATTAATAAGCGCTTGTTACATTAAACAATGTACTCGGCTTCAGTTTTCAAACCATCTAGTTGCACCCAGGTTTTTCTGTTCCCGAAGGAAATTTCATAGTAATGGCCAATTTGGCTTTCAGGTTGTGGAGGTTCAAAGTGGACCACCCCTTTCAATTTAAAATTTGTTAAAAATGGTAAATTTATATTTTTTAGGAATAATGCAAAGGGAGGAATACTCCACCCTGGGAGGCCGATTATAATCTTTGGAATTACAAATTTCAAGAGCTACAATATCTCCAGTCTTTGATATTGTGACATTTTGAAAGCCTGAACAGTTTGGTTGTGCGCATGGGCGGTGCCTTCTTTGCAATATTTTGTTTTCTATATGTAAATTATAGTCTTCATGTAAAATAGCCTTTTCCCTAATTGGTTTAACCTGAAATTCAATAATAATTCGTGACATAGGTACATTTGGGACTATCACAAGTCAACGTCTCTTCGAAGCTGGGAATCTTTTTAAACAAACCCGATTTATCTCTTTTTATCCGATAATCCCATAATCAATACTTCATTTATATCATCCTATAACAATGATAGTACGAAATTTTCCTTTTGTACACATAATTTACACAAAATTCTGATATGTTTATTTTTTGCGTAGCATAACTGGTTGCAAATTTATTTAGGTAGGGGTGCTAGTTTGACGCCAATCGGACGTGTGAATCCCACCCTTAAAAGCTCTGCAAATAAACATGATTCAACAGATGTCGCGACCGTAAAATTTACAATTTTTTAATGTATTTTTAATTAAATGCTCATGCAGTAAAGCATTACGAAATATTGTCTTTGTACCCTTGGCACTGTTTCAATATCGGTGCACGACTACGGCATGAAATATTTAAATACTTGGGTGATACAACTTACTTACTGGGAGTCGGCACCGCGCCACCATGCGCCAAATAGTTATAGTTCTAAAACTATGAAAGCACAAAATTTTCTTTTGGTACACACAATTTACACAAAATTCTGGTATGTTTATTTTTGGCGTAGCATAACTGGTTGCAAAGATATGAAGGTGGGGGTGCCAGCTTGACGTCAAGCCAGCACCCCCACCATTAAAATGGTCCATAACTTTAAAACAATGAAAGCACAAAATTTTTTTTTGTACACAAAATTTACACATAATTTACACCAAATTTCTAACTTTTTTTTTTTAATTTGGAAAAAGTGGGGGTGCTAGCTTGACACAGGTTACTTTAATTCATAACTCGAGAGCCGTTGATTTTAGACAATAAAAGGTTTAAATCTAGTTTATAGATTATTTCACGCTATTTGAAAGAAGCTCTATACCACTTTTACTGAAAAATCAATATTTTCGGGGCTATGGCCACGTGAAGGTGGAAATTAAAAAAAAATGCTTTAAAGAGGCCTAACTCTCGAGGGTTTGAATTTAGAAAAAAAATTTTGTTAAATATTGTTCTTAGAAAAGTGTCCTCTATCACCACCTAAGTTATGTAAAGTGAGTGCGGGGACACCCTGTATATAAACAAAGATAAATTTATTAAAAAGTGATGTAAAACAAAATTTTTAAAAAACTAAATGTGAAAAAAATTAAATAAGGACGAAACAGACGTTTGTCATGATATATATACATCCAATTTTAATTTTTATTTATCCTTAACTTGAATATAAAATAATATAAGTTACAATTTAGTAACTATAATTAAATATTCTTACGAGTTAATAATACACAAAAATTTATGTTACTTAATACTAGGTGGGTTTCGTAAGTATAATTATGGAAAAATAATAAATAAAAAATTATATGGTCAAAAAATACCACCTTCTTATAACATATCCAAAGTAACAACCCCTGTAGCACTTTATTATGGCGAAAAGGATGCATTGTTATCATACAAGGTACTCTTAAAAAAAATGATATCACATATTTTTAAAAGTTTTTTATTTTAGAGAGGGAAATACTTGGCAGAAAATTTACCCCATGTGGTAGCTAAAAAATTAATTTTAAACTTTGCTCATTTCGATTTTTTGTGGGGTATAGATGCCGTACCCTTAGTTTACAATGATGTACTGGCAGTTATGAAAAACTATTAATGATTTTTATTATTTCTAAAAGATGATTTGGAGTTGATGGGCGAGGCTATTTATAATACTATTGGCTATGAAAATATGATATGGAAAATTATATACCTATTGGCCAATATCGCACCTATTTATATTTGTCGCAAGCTGTACATATCATCATAATATGTTACATTATTATACTCACTAAAGAAAAGATGTAACTAAATAAAATATCATTCTACATTGCGGAGTAGCGGAGGGGTGTCAACAATGAGACACTTTGAATTATTTTTCAATATATAAATTTAAAAAAATAATTGTTTTTCTTCGTTCTACTCTTCTCTTAGCTATCTTTCTTATTCCTGTATTCATCTTCCTTCTACTATTAGATGATTATCTTTACATATAAATATTCCTTTTTCCAAAACTTCCGAACTTATTCAATATTTCCTGTTTCTTACAAAATTATTGTTTCAAAATTATTATTTCTAATCTTGTATGTTTTCATTAGTTTTGCTCGACTTGCAACTTCCTCTCAAAAAATCTAAATCTGGATCAAAATGCCTTCAGAAGTGCATATTCATTTTACGATAAATATTATTCCTCTTGCGTCTTTTTTTTTCCATTTATTTTTTCTCCTAACACCGCAACTCATTTCTCCTATTCCTGTTTAGAAGCATCTCGTCGACAAGAAATTGCAAAACTTCAAAAGCCACAAAAATTAACTCTTTGTGTAAGTAATTTGTGACAGAATTTTAAAATTATTTTAAATTTCAAGTTGGTTTAGAAACCCCAAATGTATCTAAATTAATTAAATAAAAAGTAAAACTTTTTTTCAGAATTTCTATAAACGCCTTGAGAAACTGAATTAATAATCCTGGAAAAGTAGATGCAAATATTCTCGAATTTTTACTGGAATTGGATATCGGAAATACTACAACAGACCAATCCCTCCCTGCCTCCTTCCACAAAAGTTAAAATTTTACAGATACCTATCCAAATTACAGACAACGAACGTATTGTACTAAGGAGTGTTCATTTTTCTAAGCGGACAAATATTTTGTGACATAACTTTTTTCATTATCAATAGAATGGTCTAATATTTAATGAAAGTGAAGACTATACATTGGAAAATCTATTTTTTGAGCTTTCGCACATGTTTTGAGGTCACTTGCCATGTTCCTACGTTCAACATTTTTTGAAATTATTCTAAAGTTTTAGCTTCCCGGCCATCCTTTTTAAGTGTCGTTTAACTATAGCCCAATATCTCTCAATAGGACGGAGTTCAGTACAACTTGGAGGATTGTCCTAATTTTTGACAAAAACGTCATTATTGAAATGCGAAAGTTCATGAGTAGCTCCAGCATAGTGAGCAGTAGCTAGTTCTGGCCAAAATAACGGAAACACAAACATCATGTTTCCTACACAAAGGCAATAAAAGTTTTTTTAGGCACTCTTGTCTGTAATTTTGACTCTCAAATGTCCCAGTTGAAAAATATGTTGAACTTTTCAAACCACATGAACAAATCGCTTGCCCCACAAGGACTCTTTTCCAAAATTGTGCATCTGGACCATCTGCAATTCATTAGCCACATCTTGTCCTACCACAGCGTTATAATATTACGTGCCTGGTATTTCCTGGTATCCATTTTGAAGAAAGTTTCGTCATCCATTAAAGAACACCGAATCGTGTTGTTCAGTAAAAAAGGTGTACAACTTCCCGCACTTCTTCTTTGACCTTTCCTGTTCTTCTATGGACCTTTTAGGCATTTTTTTGGTTTTTATACGTCTTAACATTGTTTCTCTTTTTAATATTTTGCACTGTACCTACACTAACTCCTGCCTTTTTTTTAAATTTCCCGTACCGAAATATTCTTCCAGGACTTGAGCAGATTAAAAAGCTTTCCCTTCAGCCAATCACTCACCATCCGTTATCTATGACATGATTTTAGTTAATCATGAGCGTATTATTCTTACCAAATTTTTTAATGATTTGGAACACCGCTTACTTCGAATATTTAACCATTTTTGCAAGTTTTCTAATAGAAATTTTTTCGAAACACCACTTTTGCAGGATAAGTTTTCGAGTTTGAATGCTAATTCGTTCCATGTTGTTAATTTTTGATAAAAATAACAAACTAAAGGTGGTATGTAATAGTTGACACTTGGATTAATCAAATGGCGCATAATAGAAAAAAATCGGTTGACAGTTATAATTATTACAGGCGATTAATGTTGTCCGCTTAGTAAAATGTCAGTCCTTATGCTAATGGGTTTATTTAAAATAGAGAAAATAAATGGGGTAAATTTTATACCACTTTTTCAAAAATACTCCCTGATTTGCTCCGACTAACTCTCGAGACTCTGAATTTTATTGATTCAGTAAAGTAAAAGACAATGAGTGAATCATTCATACAATAAAACAAACTCTTTATAGCAAATTATGTAAATTTACTATAATTCTCTCTCCTCTCACACTTTTGTATACGTATACATGCTTCGGAAAAATAAAACGGTCGAAAACCCAAAATTAAGTCCAAATTTGGACTCTTCAAAAACACAAGAGGAACACAAGAAACGTCTGTCCTCGATGCCGCTACGCACTCGAATCCCATATCTTCTGGACGTTTTGTGCCACATTTGGAAACCAAAAATTTCTAAAAATTTTCGCAACTTCCGGGTACAAAATTCAAATTTCCACCAACTTTCAAAATTAATTTCCATTTAACTATTGCAGGTACAAACACTTTACAATTCCTGCTATTAAAAATTAATGAAATGAAAATTTCCCTTCTTAACCAGCGTTATTGGTTATTCAAAATTTTTGCAGACACAAGCGTCTTATTATAAACGAGGGTGTTGATGCGACCTCTTCACCACAGAAACCAAATTATGAAACACAAAATACACATCAATGCAAAACTTTATATCTTTCACAAATATCAAAAAGTTTTGAATTCTAAAATTTAGATAAAATGGCTTATAGTAGTGCTTTTTTTAGGTGGCTCAAATGCAACATGACAATATCGGCGTTTAGACTTCTTCACTATAGGAGTCAATAAAATTTTTAAAAACTCGTTTATGTCCATGCAAATTATAATTAGCTACACTGGTCCAGCTATGGCACCTTATACGTTAGGTTAAACATTTACAAAATGTATGTGTTAGTATGAAAACAAATTACTATAATAATTAATTTTTAAATAAGGTGTCTAAATATTCAGAGTAAGGTCCGGTTTTTCACTACTTCCTTATTTTGTATCTGCAAAATTTAAATACATGATGTTATTGAAAATTGTTTTAATTATAGCGCAAAATTTCATATTATATTGTGATCTTGTACAAATCATTAAATTAAAATTTAACGTTGAAAGATGAACTTTAAAATTGTTATAATTTTTGTTTCTTTAGTTAATTTTATTATTACTGCAGAAAAAATTGTTGAAAATGTTCATCATAGTGAATTAAATGTGGTAAAGAAATGTATTTTATTTAGGCTAATTAAATAATAATGTATTTCATCAATCTGTAACAACAGAAACAATTAATTACAATGTATGGTTATCCAATTGAAACTCATCACGTAGTAACTGAAGATGGCTACATATTAGAATTACATAGAATACCCTTTGGAATATCTATTGTGCACAGTGATCCTAAACCACCAGTTTTAATAGTACCTGGATTTGTATCTAGCTCAGCAGATTGGGTAACTTTGGGCAGCAATAAAAGTTTAGGATTAATCTTGGCAGACCATGGCTACGATATATGGTTCTGCAATAATAGAGGCACAACTTGGTCTAAGAAACATGTAAGATTTGATTCCACAGCAGATTCAAACAAATTTTGGAATTTTAGGTAAGAACTGTGTATAATATTTCTTGTTAGAATTATTTCATTTGTTATCGACATTAAATTTATTAGCATGCATTAGTTTTCAGGAAGTTGCCAGCTATGATTTACCAGCGAGTATCGATTACATACTTTCCACAACAAACCAAAAAAAGCTTCTCTATATAGGACACTCTCAAGGAACCATCAGTTATTTTGCAATGTTATCCGACAAACCAGAATACAATAATAAAATTAATTTAATGATTGGCCTAGCCCCGGGAGATAGCACCAAGTACGCTCAATTTCCATTTGAAATAGCCTATCACATCTTTGACTTGCGTGAAAAGGTATTATTAATTTTTCATGGTTACAACAAATTTAATATTCCATTAATTTTAGTGGAATGGGAACAAAAATTTATATTATGAAATTTTACATCAATCTGCATTTTTGGCAAATTTTAATCAATTGCTTTGTGGGACAGATTCATCTTTCAGAGAACTGTGCGCAGCTGTCTATTTCATTGTATCAGGTTATTCCACAACTCAACTTAATAAGGTAGAACTTAATCATATACTATGTATATTTAACTTAACTTTAAATATTTTTATAGACCGCAATACCTCTAATATTGAAAAATTTCCCTGCTGGAGGGTCTAATAAACAATTGCGACATTTCATACAAACACAATCAGGTATGCAGTAATTAACTAAAAATAACTGACCAAAACAGAAAAGTTCTTTTTCTTAATACTAGGTGGCTTCCGTAAATATGATTACGGGAAAATAAAAAATAGAAAAATATATGCTCAAGATGTTCCACCGTCTTATAATCTATCCAAAGTAACTACCCCCGTAGCATTATATTATGCTGAAAATGATGCATTGTTCTCATACAAGGTACATTAAAAAGAATGTGACAAAAAATATTTTTAATAGTTTATATTTTCATTTTAGAGAGGGATATATTTGGCAGAACATTTACCTAATGTGGTAGTTAACAAATTGATTTTAAATTTTGGACATTTAGATTTCCTCTGGGGTATAGATGTTGTAAATTTAGTTTACAATGATCTACTTTCAGTTATGAAAATATATTAATAATTTTTAGGAACTGTTAAGGTACAAAAAATATAGCAAGGATGTGGATGCCGATATTAAATTAGAAATTTACTAAATAAAAACGCATCATAACATTATTAGAGGTGTAACGTTGCAGCAGTCTGGCGTAAATCAAACACGGATAGACTACAGAGCGGGAAACCGCGGTTCTAATCCTGATTCCGTCGGATATGTGCTGTGATCTAAAAAGTCCAAAATCGATCTGTGGACTATGGGGAAGGCAATGGGAAACCACCCCATTAACATTTCCCTAGTAAAGTCTTCTTGGCTTAGCCAGGAGGATCGCTAATATCCGAAATCGGATAGGCACCTGAAGAAGAAGAACGTTGCTTCATTTATATTTTTTAATTTACCCAGAATATTTACAATTTGTCATACAATAATATAAATGCTTTGACGATTCCTAAAAGTGACATGTTTAAGCAAAAACCCACTGTTTTTTAACTTTAGAGCAATTAATTCATTGAAGTTTTTTTTGTACAGACTTTAAAAGTTCATACTCAATACATAATTAAGTCTGTTTATGGGGTCTTGGTTTGAGGTATGAGGAGATATTATATCCATAAACACCACCGAAAAATATTTCTTCTCATCCAGGTCCGTAATGATTTACTTAACTAATCTATGGATTTGTTTTATATTTTAGTGTTTTTTTCTTACCAAAATTGATGGTCGGGTATGAGTTTTTCTGATTTGAATACTTTTGAGAGTACAGGAAGCAGACTTATAATAGGTCTATAGGACGTTACTTTTCTAAATTTTTTCCTGGTTTTGGGATTATAATTATTAACGCTTCCTACCATTTGAGTGGGAAATAGCTAAGTCTTAATGAAGAATTAAACAATTGCTTGTTTAATTTCTTGCTTTAATTGGTAGTTCTTGCAAAATTTTACCGGTTATTAACTCTTAGCCTGGCGATCTTTTGTTGTTAAGTTCTCTTAGTATAATATTCTTTACTTCTTTTGTTTAAATTTGTTCATAGGAAAATCCATTTGTAGAAGTTCTTCTAGAGTTGCAGTGATTTTACTTTCCTCTTCATTACTTATTTCAGATGGGTAAGGTTGGACAACTTTTTCTAGATGTTCTGCGAACATCTTTGTCTTTTGCTCATCAGTTCTAGCCTATTTGTCATTTTCAATTCTGATTGGAGAAATGTGATTTTTTGGTTGTTTTGTTTTTATTTTTATTTAAATTTTCCAGGTATTGTTGGATAGCCACATTTTTCTCTTCATTTATTGGGTTTTTAAGTTCTTTAATGACTTTGTTAAACTTGGATTGGTCATGAGGGGATCTTGTTGTTTGACAAGTTTTTCGCAGTTGACGTTTTTCTGGTATTTTAATTTTGACAGTTGGTTTCGTACTTCGGAGTGGCCTCCTATGCAGCTTCCTGTGTTTTTATATTAAGTTCTTCTATTGCTGTTTCGAATTCTCCTTCAGTTTTTAGAGATATTCTAGAGCCAATTGGTTCATTAATTTATTGTATTTCTGAATTCATTTCATTACTATCCTATAAAAAGATGGGGGTGTTTGTATTTCTATTATGAATGAGCTAACAGTAACTGCTGATGAAAGTCCCAACAGTGCTTATATGTCGATGAGACTGCTCTCATTGAAGAAGAGGAGAACACGGTGATAAACACTGCAGCACAATAGTTTGCATCAAATCGACTACTGCTAAACGACGAAAAGACGTAACAAAAAACTTTTACTACTAAGAGGTCTAATAAACAACAACAATTGGTGCAATACCTAGGTATAACACTCAACAACGGCCTCACTTGGAGCGACCGTATTGAGAACCTATTAAATTCACTAAGCATAGACCTATTTGCAATATGAGCAATGAAAACAACAATCGGAAAGGATGTCATATTCGACACACCTAAACCATATCTGCATAATGCAAGAAAAGTCATACGAGCACTGGAAGGACTACATTGAATGGAAACACAACAAACCATAACTTCAAGCTTTTAAAATAATGACACTATACTTTGCATACGTGTATTCATTCAAATGAACATTTTGTGTGACTGGTAGTCATACCCACAATACAATACAAAGGAACCAACAGACAACGCGGGTCAGACTTAAATGTTGTGTAGGGAAGAACCTAGGCGTCAAATTATATAAGTAGCTGCCAGAAAACATCAAAGACCTTCCTTTAATGCAGTTCAAAAGGTAAATCAAGTAACTTCTGATCGGAAGAGCTATGCACAAAGTCTCGGAATTTCTCCAATAAGTTGAGAGGAAAACCAGAGCATACTGTAACTGATCTCCACTCTTTTAATCAAAATCTTGTTGTATTTCTCTCGTTCGAAACTCGCTACATGACAGAACGAAAGATGCATTGTTCTAATTAAAGCGGGTTGTACCAACTTTGCTTAAACGCCGGTTCAACTGAACTGTAGTTCAACGCTGAACTAGGTTCACAGTTTTTCGGGTTGTACAATAGACGTTTTCGAAGAGAGAAAGAAAGAAATTCTTGAGAAGAGCAAAATGAAATTCTTTCTCTCTATCACCATTTCATAGCAATGACATTTGCGCATGCGTCTCATTGCTTGAACCGAGTTCAACTTCTCTGAACCGTCGTTATACCTGGTGCAACTGAACGTCGATTTGAACTGCAGTTCAAACTTAACCGAGGTTGGTACAACCCAATTTTTGCGTTGAACTGCAGTTCTTGAACGAGGTTGGTACAACCGGCCCTTAGCGGCCGGCCCTTCATTTTCTTCTATTCTTGCAATGCATATCTTGGTATTCATATTGAAATCGAATTTTCCGCCCCAATAAAAGTTCCTGAAACATTCCTCCGTTTCCCAGGATCCTCAACTGAAGTAAACAAAATTGACAATAAGTAAAATACAATAAGTAAATTATTTTAATATATTTAAAATATATTAAATATACTGCTTTATTGGATTACATAAAATAAAGTATTTCTGCCACACGACTAAAGTGTATTAATCCCTAAAATGATAAGATCCTTATAAGGATTAATATTGCACTTGAGTCCCTTGTTATATAATACTATTAAAACTATCATGATGATTGGTGACCTTCTCTTTTAGATTCGCGGAATAAAAAATCTAAAACTAGTCAGAAATAATGTAATAGCTTGATTTAATTATTAGGAATTATGCAAATTTTTAAATTAAATATTAATTTTAAAAACTGTGTTTAAATTTAAATATATTTTGGTAAAACCTATGGTCAAATTGATTATTGTATGTTGTATAGTTTATTAAAAGTCTATCAATATACGCACTTAATGTAAAGACCTGCTTACATTATAAGCTCGGTATTTTTTTAGTCACTGTCATAATCGTTTTTTTTCCTCGAGATTCCTTTAAGAACCAGATCAATTTGTTCCTTTCGAAAAAAATTTTAAGCCAATTCAAATGGAATGGGTTATTGTAAAAACGCTTTAACAATATTCATATAACTTGTTTTGTGTGAAGTGAAATAAAACATATTATACACAAGGTTTTATATGGTATTATGATCAACTTAAACATTCAAACAGATATTGAATATCAAGCGTGAAAGATGAATTTAATTGTTCTTTTCGTTTTTGTTTCTGTAGTTATATTTACTGAAGAGAGAGAAATAGAAAATCATGAACAAAATGAGTTGAATGTGGTAAATAATTTTATTTTATGTACCCTAACAAATTATTAATTTATTTTAATAATCCATGGCAGAAGCAACTAATTGCACAGTACGGTTATCCCATTGAAACACATCAAGTAGTAACTGAAGATGGCTACATATTAGAATTACATAGAATACCTTATGGGATATCTAATGTGCAAACTGATCATAAACCAGTAGTTCTAATTGTGCATGGATTATACGGTAGCTCAGCAGATTGGGTAACTTTTGGCTCCAATAGAAGTCTAGCTATGATCTTGGCAGATAACGACTATGACGTATGGTTATGTAACAACAGAGGCACAACTTGGTCTGAAAAACATGTAAAACTTGATTCCACAACAGATTCAAACGAATTTTGGAATTTTAGGCAAGATCCGTAAATAATAATACTTTTTAAAATTAGTTTTTAGGCAATTAAATTAACTTATGAATGAATACCCATTAGCTTTCAGGAAATTGGTAACTTTGATTTACCGGCAAGTATCGATTACATACTTTCAAAAACAAATCAGGAAAAGCTTTACTACATCGGACACTCCCAAGGAACCGTAGTTTATTTCGCAATGCTGTCCGAAAAACCTGATTACAATAATAAAATTCGATTAATGATTGGCCTAGCTCCACCAGAAAATCTCAAACAAGTTCAATTTGAATTGGTACCAATAATATACTCTCTCTTTGGCGATTATCAAGAGGCAATAATAATTTCATATTGTTAAAATGATTATAATATTCTACTAATTTTAGCCGAATGGGAACAAAAATTTATATTATGGAGTTTTGCAACACTCAGGACGTATAGCCAATGCGATGAAATCGCTTTGTGTGGATGTAACACTTTTTAAGGATCAGTGCGCCACTATCTATTTCTCTCTGGGGGGTTATTCTCCAACTCAATTGAATACGGTAAAATATAATTAAACAAAATATTTAACTAAGTATAATTAATTTAAATATTTAACCTGTAGACTGAAATACCACTAATATTTAAAAATATTCCTTCTGGAGCGTCTAATAAACAGATTCTACATTTTAATCAATTAGAACCAGGTAAGTAACTAAAAAACATAACTAAAACAAATATTAAAGTTATGTTTCTCGTTATAGGTGTTCTTCGTAAGTATAATTATGGAAAAATAATAAATAGACAGATATATGGACAAGAAATTGCACCGATTTATAACATATCCAAAGTAACCACTCCTGTTGCACTATATTCTGGTAATCGAGATGCATTTTTCTCATCCAAGGTACATTTAAAATAGTTTCACATATTTTGAAAAGTTAATATTTTCATTTCAGCAATACTTAACAAAAATTTTACCCAATGTGGTGGCTAACAAAATAATTAACAATTTTGCTCATTTAGATTTTCTCTATGGTAAAGATGCAGTAGCTCTAGTTTACAATGACGTACTTGCAGTTATGAAAAAATATTAATGATTTTTATGAAAGATTGTAAGATGTTCAAGCCGTACAATGTACTAAGGCTACGTTTAGATCTAACACTTATAGCATGAACTTTATTTGGGACGGAATTTCTAACTCCCAGGGAGACTCTCCCTTACTATCTTTTACTCTCTGACAGACATAAAATGCATATGCAACAAGGGTCAGATCTAAACGTGCCTTAAGAACTATTAATTAATTATCGATGTTATATAAACTAATACTAATGCCTGTTTTCACCAACAATTTATTTAAGAATTTCCTAGTAAAGAATTACTTAGCTAGGATTCTATAAATGTGATTGGTGAAATTTGACATAGTATTGACATAAATAAACTCATGTCATATTTGACCAATCACATTTATGGAATCCTAGCTAAGTAATTCTTTACTAGGAAATTCTTAAATTAATTGTTGGTGAAAACAGGCATTACTGTAATAAAGTTTATTCCACATTTTGTTCCAAATTTATTTATTTATTTATTTAATTAACGGGTAAAACCAATTTACAAATTCAAAATAATGAAACATAGAGGAATAATAAGGATGCCAATTCATATACGACATTCCAACGCATTTAAATTCCACAAGATATTCCCCTTAAACTGAAGATAATATGAACTGCCCAACAAATTACAACTATCAAATTTGTTTAATTTATTGGCAAAGCGGCACATCCTAGTTAAGGGGCTGTGCATTCCATAATTTGCTCCACGATAGTCGATCATTGATTCGATGATTGGATCAACGATTCCATGATAATACAAGCCATCCGCATTTCTTTCGAGTAGTACGACCCCTATGATATTAATTTGGTAAGTTTTCTTTAGCTCTGACATATCAATAATTAGGAAAAATTAATCACATTACTTGCAATGTCGACAACAGGATGGGTTGCATCAAAAAATTTTTTCATTGTTTTGATGACTTTCTTAAAATTTTCTTAGCTTTCTTTTTTGGTTCAAGAAATGCTTAATGATCTATCAACTAGCAGTGTCTCCTGTTCCTCCTTTGCTTCTCCCTTGGCTTCGTCCTGCTCTGCATTCATTTGCTCAATGATTTCATGAAGGTCCTCTTCTTCGTATATATTTGTAAGAATATCAGATGGCAATGTTGTTGTCAGTTGTACTCTTCGTTTAATTCCAAACATTGCTTTGTAAAAAGATCTAATCTTCGCGCCTGCCCCCTTCATTTCATCAAAGAATACACACATTTTTAAATGATGAAAAATGTTTTAATACAGAATATTAAATAAATTAATAAACAATATTAATAAAATAGAAACATTTCTGTCATGAAGAAAATATCACGTCTCCCTTTGCACCAGTCCACGCTTCTCCTCAGAAATTGATAGAAAATTGATATTATAATATTATAATGGTTTTGAATTGTTAAGTTATTAACTCATGATAATAATTAAATAGGATATTTTAAAATATATCGGTTATTATAGTATTTTAGGATGTCCAAAAACTCAACGTTATCCCTTGGAGGGCTGATAGGCCAGCTCACGACTGACCAGATTACAAAATATGATGTTGGTGAAAAATTTCGAGATAATGTTAGCACTTTTATGAATTTTGTGAAAATCGACACATTAATCCGTAACTACTACTATCGGGTCCTCAGGACCCAAGTAATGCATAAACATTCGAATATCTGACTCACTACAGGAGTGGGAGTTTTGCGGTCTCAGCTATGTTATTAGTTAGTTATTCACAAGGTGCTATAGTGGGTGTGTTTATAAAAGCTTTTGTTTCACGTAGATCTTGATCGTCGGGTCCTCAGGACCCACTAGTAGCTTAAGTGTAATTTTTTAAAATGTTGGTCAGTATTAAAAACATTCGAAAATGTTTTGTCTTTACAGTTAATGATGAATACGTTCAAGACACCTTGGTCTGATAAGGAACTAGAAGAAATTGTAGCCAGTGACGATTTCTGGAATGATTTTGAGAAAATTGATTAAGTTGAAGCAGCAAGTAGCAATACAACGGAAATAGAAGTAGATAGAGTAGGTGATGCAGTTAAGAAAATATTGGAAAGTGCAGACAAGAGCGATAGCGAAGAAAATTTCATTAAAGAATCTGGAAGTGCATTATATTCTCCGTATATCGCAGCCCGAATAAACATGAACTACGTACCTCGGAAACTACGCGTACACTGTGCAGAGCTTCTTGGCATCACAAGGATAATCGTCCACAGCCTCCAGATGATGTACCAAAGTCGAAAACACGCCGATTTGGTGTGTGCCCCTCAAAAAATGACAGAAAGACTAACCAATGTTATTTTAAATGTAAAATACCACTTTGTCTTTCATGTGCCTACACTGTTTTCCCAAATTGTATTTAAGTACTATATTTTGTAATTTAGAACTCCCTTACAATAAGTTTACTTTATTTTATAAGAACACAGTTGTTTCTTTTTTTGTTTTGTGATTGTTATTTAATAAAGAAGAAATGGATCCTTGAGACCCAGTAGTAGTACTTATGTAAATGAAGTAGTAGTAGTTACGGGTTAAATAATATGATATCGTGTAACATTCAAATTTAGCACTAGTGGCATTTGGCTAAATTTGTCAAGTTTTTGGTGGTTTTCATATTGGAACCAGGCAGGAATGGTATGGGGGCTTGATGAATTTTGTCAGTTGGTTGATAATGGCTGATAAGAACAAGCAGTCCATTTTTGTATATTGGTGATTAACGACGATCGAAAATGGAAAAGTGCGCATTTAGCGGTCGATATCGATTAATTAGTTAAATTAACGTACCAATTTAACTCCGGTTTCCGGATTACACAATCGTGTCGATTATTGTTCACCAATGGCCGTCAAATGTTTATGGGACGCTCTATGTGATTTCCACCTTGTGTGGGTTTCAATTCGGTAGATTCGAGGATACTATTTCGATTTAAGTACATAACAATGTATGAATATCACACTCGAGTATATTCTGCCAACCACACGAATGTTTACTTACGAACACTTGTAGTTAGTTCGAGTGTGACCCTGGATGTCTTCCCTTTGTTGTTTTGACATCATTACCACCTACAACGCCAATAACATCCAGGTTTTAGAAACAAGATTTACGAGATCCATCAACAACTTTACTCCACCTTGTTATCTTCTGTAAGAAGCGATCGTTTATTCAATTGCCGTTGGCTGCGTTCAGTGGAGCAGTAGCATTATAGAGGCGCATCGATTTGAAAAGGGTGAGCGTTTTAATTTCATATTGATCTCTGTATGTACGAACCGAAGTATGCTTCGAGAGTTTCAAGATACTGTGGGGGTATAATTGTAATAGGTTTGACCATATCTCTGTTTCATTTTATTAAAACCATCTACCTGTGCCCTGGAGTTCTATTTCTTTACTTTTGTGCTTTCAGGCCTCACCAACATCTTATAAGCGGCAATAAGCACGTGGCGCCTTTTATTTTTCTTTGTGTAGGATTTTTTGATAGGGTCGAGGATCTCCTCGGCTTGCAACACCCCCACAAAGTGTTCTCACTGAGCTGAGCCGTAGCGCCGCTTGAGAGACCCATGAGTGCAGGTAAGGTCGAAAGGTTTGATAACTTGGATTTTGTGAGCACAGATTTAAGTAACGTCACAATAGTATGCCACAGGTACGATATTTCTTATTATAAGATTCTAATTTTGATTGTGTAATCCTGAATAGCCCTCATATTGATCACAGATTGTACTAAAACTATAATACCCATAATTTTAGAAGAAAATAATAGGGTTTGCCCGATTTGGGAGTATTTTTTTTGCTAAATTCGTCTCTTCATACTGTAAAAATTAGTACAACGTTAACCTACCAAGTTATTTAAAAAATTGCTCATTTTTACAAAGTGGTATAACATTTGCTATAATAATTATACTTTAGAAGAAAAGATATTACCATTTTAATTAACTATAAATTAATTATAGTACATTCTTGCATCAGTAAATATGCCATTTTACAGATGCGTGCATAGGCGCAACTAGGGTCAAAAGTTTGGAGGGGCTAAAAAAATGTTTTCAAACAATTTTTTTAAGGGAGGGGGTAAAAATAACGAAAAATTGGGATATTTTGGGGGGGCTAATTTGAATTTTGAGGGGGCTTAGCTCCCCCCCCCCCCTAGTTGCGCATATGTCTCTACGTTTCTGTTCTTTAGAAAATGCTGAAAATGATTTCTCTCATTTGTTTTAATTATTCTTCACTATTCTCCGTTTTCCTACAAAAATGTACACATTTTTCAATGTGATAACAAAAATATTTCATTACACTTATTATTTTGTTAGCAAAATTTATATCGTTTTATTTACATGTTTTAAGCACTTCTTTCTCCCTTTCAATTTTTTCTCTGCAAATTATTTTCTTTTTCCTGAATTTTCTCTTTTAAGTTTTTTATGATTTGGTGAAATTCTCTTATGTCATCAGATGAACGCTTATTAAACTCCTTCATCAGTTCTTTAAACATTCCCATTATTAGGGTTGATAGTATTTTCTCACTTCTACTAAAAATTTGTGTTTCATTCGCCTTTGATTTTTCTAAATACTATCTTATTACTATTTTTCTTGTTATTGAAATTTCCAGGAAATATAAATGCAAACGTTTTGTAAACAGGAATTCGTGTTTATTTGCTAGTCCAATCTCTAATTAAAATTGTATCATTAGTTAGATTATTCACAATTATTATATTGTCATTAAATTACCAACATCAAATATCTTACTAAACCAAATAATTTTCTTAATACAATATTTTCCAGTTAACAATAATAAAATTAAAATAATAAAGTAATTTTTTATTGAGGCTTTCAAGCGTGTTCACAAGCTAACACTTTTATTATAGATAATTTATTTTAAAACTATCATGACGATTGGTAACTTGCTCTTTTAGAATTATATAATAACGTCATTTAGCTTATTATGCGTACTTATTATGCAAATTTTAAATTTAATGTAAATTTAAAAAACCTTTTTTTAATTTAAGTAAGTTTTTGTAACAACCATGGTCAAATTGATTATTGCATGTTTAATTAAATGTTTATGAATACGGACGTAATGTAAAGCCTTGTTTGCATAATATATAATAACGAATATGACAGTGTAATATTCGTTATTTTCTTATTTTTACTAGAACTTGTCCAGAAAAATCTTAAGCAAAATCAAATGGATCATGTTATTGTAAACATCCTTTAAGAATACTTCAATACATTACCTTTTTATGTAACCTTTTTATCTATCCACTTATTATGAAAATTGAATTCTGTTTATGAGAGTATATAAACTATTACTTTGTTTCGATTCAATTCAAGTTGTTCAGATAGTTATAATCAAATTTCAATTTTCCTATTTACTCTATAAATAAAAAGGTTATCTACTATTTATGGTAATTCATTGTATATTTTTATAAGTTAATATCGTATCATATATATTAGTATATTTATAACTTTTTTTTTATAAAAGAATTCTCCTATAACTATTTTAATTTTTGAAATGAAATTAACCATGAACACAAGGTTTTATTATGTTATTATTATCTACAGACACATTCAAACTAATATTGTACATCAACAGTGAAAGATGAACTTAATTTTTCTTTTTCTTGTTGTCTTTGTTTCTGTAGTTATATTTACTGAAGAGCGAGAAATTGAAAATTATCATCAAAATGAGTTGAATGTGGTAAATAAATTTATTTTATGTAAGCTACCAAATTATTAATTTATTTTAATAACTGTTGGCAGAAGCAACTAATTGCACTGTATGGTTATCCCATTGAAACACATCACGTAGTAACTGAAGATGGCTACATATTAGAATTACATAGAATACCTTATGGGATATCTAATGTGCACACAGATCATAAACCAGCAGTTTTAATAGTGCATGGATTATTTAGTGGCTCAACAGATTGGATAACTTTCGGCTCCAATAGAAGTTTGCCATTAATCTTGGCAGATAGTGACTATGACGTATGGTTATGTAATACCAGAGGCTCAACTTGGTCTGAGAAACATGTCAAATTTGATTCCTTAGCAGATTCAAACGAATTTTGGAATTTTAGGCAAGAACCGTAAATAATAATTCTTTTTAAAATTACGTTAACTTTTAGACTATTAAATTAACTTATTTAATATACCCATTAGCTTTCAGGAAATTGCTAATTTTGATTTACCAGCAAGTATCGATTACATACTTTCCAAAACAAAACAGAAAAAGCTTCACTATATTGGACACTCCCAAGGAGCTGTCTCTTGTTTCGCGATGTTGTCCGAAAGACCTGATTATAATAATAAAATTCGATTAATGATTGGCATAGCTCCACCAGAAAGCATCAAATACGTTTATCTTCTAATACAAACAATATTATATTTCATCATTGATGATTATCAAAAGGCAACAATAATTGCATTATATTAAAATCTATTAATTTTATAGAAAACTATAACGGGATATTGGAACGCCAAATAAGTAAATTAAGTATCAAGGCTATAATAAGAGATAAACAATGAATCATTCGAACGTCTCACATTTTTGTTTTCACACTCACTTAACAGTTGGTTCTCGACGTTAAAAATCGATTTGGCGGAAAACAATACCCTGTCATGCTACACATTAATCAAGTCTGTTACGGTTCAAAACGAAATTTCAGGTAGATTCTTAATTTTCAATGCTTTGTTTCCCTCAATACGGGGTCCTCAGCAGATCTTTGCTGTCGGGTCCACCCCCGTAACGTAGATGCGCCTGCTGAGAATTACTTAAGTAGGTTCAGAGAGGAGACTCTGTTTCCCTTAGCTGTGTTTCCCCAAGGTTCAAAGCACACGATGAGTAAATATCAAAGTATTAAACACCAAGTTACAGGTTACAAGTTTAAATTTTAGTCAGACAAAATAGTAGGTGTTATTTTTTTACTTTTGTCATTTGACAGGATTTATTATTAGTGCACACATTTCAAGTATTTTATTATTTTAATTTACATTTTTCTCCCCCGAATCAATATTATAACGCCTAGACCAGGGGTGGCCAACAAGTCGATCGCGATCGACCGGTCGATCGTGAAGCCAATTTTGATCGATCGCTGAGTGTGAAAAAGTATCGAATAATCAAATTTTTTCGGTTACAAGTGTCGAAAAATCAAATTTTTTCGGTTTATTATCGACAATGTCGATCGCAACACATTTTTAAGATAAAAAGTAGATCTTGTGTACACAAAAGTTGGCCACCCCTGGCCTAGACACAATACCAACTATCGAAATCGATATGTACCAACTCGAAAATGTAAGACGTTCGAATGAGTCATTGCTTTCCTCTCATTATATTCTTCAGGATGGTTGCCAGTAAATTGGTCGAAGAGTCGACCGACAGTTGATTTGTTTTATTAGGCGTTCTAACACCCCGTTATATTTTCCTGTACATATTGCATTGGACGAGATTATTGACATTATTTATTAATTTTAGGCAAAGGGGAACAAAGATTTATATTTTGGAGTTTTGCAACACTCAGGATATATATCAAAAATGCTAAAATTGCTTTGTGTGGATGAACCACTTTTAAATGAGGAACTGTGCGCCACTGTCTATTTCTCAGTGGGAGGTTATGCTCCAACTCAATTGAATACGGTAAAATGTAATGGAAGATAATATTTAACCTTCATTTAAATATTTTTATAGTCTGAGATACCACTAATATTTAAAAATCTTCCTTCTGGAGGGTCTAATAAACAGTATCTACATTTAAGACAATTAAAACCTGGCAAGTAATTGAAAACCATAACTAAATCGAATATTAATGTTTTGTTTCTTGATATAGATGCTTTTCGTAAGTATAATTATGGCAAAATAATAAATAAACAGATATATGGACATGAAATTCCCCCTGCTTTTAATGTATCCAACATAATTACCCCAGTAGCACTATATGCTGGTGATCAAGATGCATTTTTCTCATCCAAGGTAGACATTTAAAATAGCTTCACATAAGTTTAAAAGTTGATATGTTTGTTTTAGCAATACGTGGCAAACCATTTACCCAATGTGGTGGCTAACAAAATAATTAAAAATTTTGCTCATTTAGATTTTCTCTGGGGCATAGATGCAGTAACTTTAGTTTACAATGACGTACTTGCAGTTATGAAAAAATATTAATGATTTTTATGAAAGGTTGTAAGATGAGTGTCTCACCAATAATTGACTGATTGTTTAAAAATTTTCTTAAATAAAGTAAACATTATAATATTGTTATTAACGTAAAATATTATATATAAATTCAAAAGAAGTGTACAACTATTAAAACCTTTTTATAACATAGCATGCACATTAAGTTTGATCAAATACTTTATTATAACAATACGAGAAACTTTGTAAATTTTATTGTTATTTTCAGCGACATTTTTAAGGGTGCCACCTATTGGTTAAAATTATAGTTTTTATTTAAATTAGTATTATTTAAACAAATACCCTATACCCTGAATAAACGTCAAAATAAACGTCAAGTAGAGTTAATTCACATTTCCAGCCGGTAGTGGCGCTGCGATCACAACATGTCGTCACAAATTTGTATGAGTTTTCGATATCTATTATATAAAAAAAATAACGGTCAAGAGTACCTACTTTTAGAGGTAGCCACCCGACCGATTTTTGCGCTCGACCTATTGGTGTGGCCCGCAGGGCCGCTCCCGACGCTGTGAACAAAAATCCCTAAGGGCTTATTGAATATGAATTGGTCTTAAGTTAATCGCAAGTTTAAACGACTCTTTTAGTTATGCACTTGGTTATTATTCGAATTATCTACATAATAAATTAAAAATATTTACTATTACAGGGTATGGCAGATTAACTGATACATTTTAAAAAGGCTATAAAAATCTAACAAAACGGAATAATTCCAAATTATTTACATATTTCGGTTAAGAGCACTTTATATTTTCACATTTAATCTTAAAAGTTCAAATCGCTCCTCCTTTGCTTTCGCAATCTCCTTCATTCTTCCCAACAAAAATGACACGTGGCACGCGCGATCTCCTCTGGTATTTGATCCTATATCGTGATCAGCCGACGCTTGAATGAATCCAAATTAAATCCTTTCGTATTCCCAATCATGCTCAACATGTATCCCTATATGGAAAAGTCCAAGGGATTCAAGTCGGGTGAAGATGATGGCTATTCTTTCCAAGGGATGAAATCAGTCAAATTGTTCAGACGTCAATCCTCAGTGCATGTAGCTTTGTGAGATGGGGCACTACATACTGAAAGCAATAATAATCATTTCCATACAAACTACGAGCATATACAGGGTGTCCCCGCACTCACTTTACATAAATTGGGTGGTGATAGAGGACACTTTTCTAAGAAATATATTTAACAAAAATTTTTTTCTAAATTCAAACCCTCGAGAGTTAGGCCTCTTTAAAGCATTTTTTTTAATTTCCACTTTCACGTGGCCATAGCCCCAAAAATATTGATTTTTCAGTAAAATTGGTTTAGTGCTTTTTTAAAGAGCGTGAAATAGTCTACAAACTAGATTCAAACCTTTTATTGTCTAAAATCAACGGCTTTCGAGTTATGAATTAAAGTAAGTTCAAAAATGTCGAAAAATTTGAGCTTTCTGTTTTTTTGGTTTTTTTCAAAACCCCGTATCTTTTAAACGAAAAATTTTAGAAACAATCTGATGCCCCATTCCGGATAGGAAATTTAACGGACTACAACTTATGTCTAGTAAAAGTTTTTGAGAAACCAATCCTTTTCTCAGAAAATCAGAAAATAATAAACAAGGCAGCTACAAAAGAAAAAATTAAATTCACAAAATTTTCATTTTTTTGAAAAATTATTTTATTGATTAATTTTAAACTATTACATTATTTAAGTAAATGTTGAAAATGACCACCCTCATTTTCAATACACAGTATTGATTGCTTTAAAAGATGTTTGTCGAGAAAAAATCGAAAACAGTTGATTTTTGACAATTTTAATCGCAGAAATTCGAATTTTTGACACTTTTTCACACTCACCAAACGACCAAAATTGGCCTCGTGATCGGCCGGTCGATCCCTCGACCTTGTTGACCACCCCTGCTATAGTGGCTCTTAACAAAAAAAGAAATTTTATAAATAATACTATAAAACATCTTTTAAAACGATCACGACTGTGTATTGAAAATGAGGGTGGTCTTTTTCAACATTTACTGAAATAAATGTAATAGTTTAAAATTAATTAATAAAATAATTTTTTTCTCCAACCGTATTAAAAGCAGTACATTTTTAATAGCATTACCTCAACTAAAAGTTGACGTTTTTGTTATTAATATAAAGATGCCAACATTGCTAAGCAACACTTTGTTTTTACGTGTACTAAAAGTACTTTTAGTGCTAGACCTAAAAGTGAATTAGATATATTTTTTAATGTCAATAATTTATTGGTTATACAAAATTTTACATGAATAACAATAATAATCAAAAAATACTTAATACCTTAATCCTTCATGTTAATATTAAATGTATAATTTACACAAGATTGATAAAAAGTAAGCAAACCCGCTTTGTTACCATCAGTATTGGAATTATTAACAATATCGGTGAATGTTACGCTACTGGTACTCGGATCTTCAGAGTGTAATTCCTGAGCAATAGGTTCATCTTCATCAATTTGTTGATTATTGATGCTATATAGGTAATATCAATAATGGGGGTTAAACTAGTACTAACTTCGTCAACTTGACATATTTTTTTGACTATGTCTTTTATTTTCTAAAGAATCTTCTATATAGCCCTCGCATACAGTAATAGATTTCCAACCTCCATGGCGTTAAGGCAGGTAATGTCACCACCAGGATCGACAAGTAGTGTAGCCGAAGTTCGACGTAAACTGTATCCAGTATTATCCCTTATATTATGCAAATGTAAATATTTTGCCACTTATTGTGGAACACTACTAATTTTATGCATACCTACCACTGCGCGAAAACATTTTCCACCTTGGTATCTTAAAATTAGCGTCTTGCTTAATAATTTTTTGGACGAAGAGCAATATATTTTCTATAAAAATTTACTATGACAGATGACTTTGACAACTTAATATAAAAAAACAAAAATTGCAGTTACTGGATTTTCATTACACGAATATTCAAACAAAATGTTTGAAGTAATTTAAATTTTGAATTTCGCATTATTAATGATGTATGTTATTTAATTTTTGGTTGGAGAAAAAGTAGTATGTCTCATTTGGATTAAAAGTGTCTTTGTTTGACGTGCAATTATTGCATTCGCTCGGCTCCGCTAGCGCTCCGCCTCGCAAATGCAAAAATTGCTTGTCAAACAAAGTTTCACTTTTAATCCGAATAAGACAATGTACTATTAAAAAAAAATAAAAAATTTAGTGAATTTAATTTTTTGTTTTGTAGCATGCTTATTTATTATTTTCTCATTTTCTGTGAAATGGATTGGTTTCTCAAAAATTTTTAATAGACAAAAGTTGTAGTCCGTTAAATTTCCTATCCGAAATAGGACGTCAGATTTTTTCTAAAATTTTTCGTTTAAAAGATATCGGGTTTTGAAAAAAAACAAAAAAAAGAAAGCTCAAATTTCTCGACATTCTTGAACTTACTTTAATTCATAACTCGAACGCCGTTGATTTAAGACAATAAAAGGTTTGAATCTAGTTTGTACGAGTAGATTATTTCACGCTCTTTAAAAAAGCACTAAACCATTTTTAGTGAAAAATCATTATTTTCGGGGCTATGGCCACGTGAAGGTGGAAATTAAAAAAAATGCTTTAAAGAGGCCTAACTCTCGAGGGTTTGAATTTAGAAAAATATTTTTGTTAAATATATTTCTTAGAAAAGTGTTCTCTATCACCACCCAAGTTATGTAAAGTGAGTGCGGGGACACCCTGTATAAGCAAATGATCCTTCAGTACGTGTTGAATGTATTATTTCTTATTGATCTTAACGCCCCAATCACTGGAGAGCAGTGGTAACTTGCCTTCGGGAGATATTGCACCCCAAACCATGACAGCAGATAGTTTTTGAAAACGTTGTACTGCCAGTTTGTCGATAGGAATATCCCTTAATGGAGCACCATAGACGAGATCATTATGTTGATTGTAAGTGTCTTGTAGTAGTAACATCTTGCCGTCAGAAAATATGATATCGTCGCCTGCGTGCCAAGCGAGCATTTTACAACTACATTTTGCTTAGCGTTCATCGCTGTAAAAAATTTAATACCAATGTTATCACATTGACGTTTTGCATATTTACGACCCACTAAATACTTAATTTAAAAAAAATAGTAGGCGACGAAAAATCGTGTTAAAACCTGTTTTATAAACGCCCAAAGAAGTGTATCACTTGATGTGCCATACCCTGTATATGGAGTCACGAAATTTGTTTGTTTAGTTTACAAGTATTATAAAGTTGTTGTAAAATGCCATATTTTTCAACCAGATTTGTCTGCAAAAACCGTTCTGTTTTATGACTTCATTGATAAATTTTATGATTTTATTGTGGGTGCACTAATAAAAAATTATTGTACCTAAACCCTTCAGTTTTTAAATACAAAATCAAGTCATTTTTCAAGCTTTTTCAAGCTTTCTCAAACTACTCGATGCTTGACATACACGAACTACTTGATTTGATTTGATATTCGAATTTTAATGCTTGATTTGAGCTTGACTTAATTTCAATATTCGCTTAAAAATTCAGTAAAAAAAAAAATTGAATAACTTGCAAGAGCTTAAATATGTATTACCAAAAGATGTTCATTATTTTTATCATTGCATTTAGTATTATGAAGAAGAAAATAAACGATATTGTAAGAAATCGAGTGTCGTTGCAGGAGAACCTATGAGACAAAAAACAAATAAGCCAAAGAGGAAAAGATTACTAAGAAGAAGAAAAAGAGTACAAAAACCAATAGTGCCAAAACCAAAGAAAAGAAGATTTCTAATGAGAACAAAAAGACTACAAAAACCAATAGTGCCGAAATCAAAGAGAAAAAGACTACTAATAAGATAATTAAAATTAAGTAAGAAAAGAAAATGACTGCAAAACCTACGAAAAGCCAAAAAAGCAAGTAAAAAGAATTAAATTTTATTTTTCGAAAGAAGCCCGTTTTTATTTATATTTTATGTTTCTAAAAGAGAAGTGGGAGACGGTCGGAGCATAGTGGTCACGCAAGTTGACTATGGACGCTAATACCCGGTTCGAATCCGAGTAAAGTAAGAACTTTATTCTGACCGTTCTCCCCTCGGAAAGCAATGGCAACCTACCGAGAGTAATATGCCAAGAGCATCCTTAAATGTTAATGATCTAAAAGGTCCAAAAGTTGATCTGTGGACTATGGGGAAGCGTAATAACCACCCCACCAACATTTAAGGATCACGACGCTTCTGTTAAGAAGCATAACGACTGTATGATGATGAAAAGAGAAGTGTTATATAAAATAAATACATTGAACTTTCTTTCTTGAGGAAGTTTCATATTTAGATTCATATTTCTTTTCATGTGATTAACAAGTTGTAGTTTTTAAGAAAATAGTTGTTTGTAAGAAGCGAGTGCATAAGCACTTAAATTGAACTTATAAATAAACTCAATTATTTACAATTATTCAAAGTATAATTTTTTCCTTCGGCTACCCACTCATAATTTCAACAACAACTGAAATTATAAAAATGAAGTAAAAAATTAAATTATTTTTCATTTCAGTCTCAAAATCAATAGTTTTTCGATATTATATTAGAAAATATCGTTCATGGAAATAAATATTTAATTACTTATTAAAACTAATATAAGAAATTTTAATATTCTCCTGAACAATTTGACTTTTGTGGTTTACGACCTATTGCAAATTCACCATCGATATGGTGTATATTTCTAATAATTTATAATTTAATGCTATTTGTTGGTGAATAATTTTAGCCACATTGTTCTGTCGTTGTAAGTAGTCATTGTGGGCCAATGTGGTGCATCCGCTTAAAATTTATGTTCAATTGTTTTGTTATGAGTACCACATCATCTACATTATTATTATAATCAGATTTCAATTTTCCTAATGACTTGTGCCTAAAAAGGTTACTAATGTAAGTGCATTGTATATTTTTACAAGTTCCTTAAAATATGTTTATATAATTTAATTTTATATTTAAGAATATTCATATAACTTTTTTAATTTTTGAAAATAAATAAATAATCAACAGAAGGTTTTATATGGTATCCTTATCACAGAAACATTAAACAGATATAAAATATCAAACGTGAAAGATGCATTTAATTTTTCTCTTCCTCTTTGTTTTTGTTTCTGTAGTTATATTTACTGAAGAGATAGAAATTGAAAATAATCAGCAGAAAGATTTGAATGTGGTAAATAAATTTATTATAATATGTAAGCTACCAAATTATTAATTTATTTCAATAACCAATATCAGAAGCAGAAGCAAATAATTTCATTACACGGTTATCCCCTTGAAACACATCACGTAGTTACTGAAGATGGCTACATATTAGAATTACATAGAATACCTTATGGGAGATCTAATGTGCACACTGATCATAAACCAGTAGTTCTAATAGTGCATGGATTATACGGTAGCTCAGCAGATTGGGTAACTTTCGGTTCCAATAGAAGTCTAGCTATGATCTTGGCAGATAACGACTATGACGTATGGTTATGTAACACCAGAGGCTCAACTTGGTCTGAGAAACATGTCAAATTTGATTCCAAAAGAGATTCAAACAAATTTTGGAATTTTAGGTAAGAACCGTAAATAATAATCCATTTTAAAATTACGTTCAATTTTAGACAATTAAATTAACATATTTAATAAACCCATTAGCTTTCAGGAAATTGGTAACTTTGATTTACCAGCAAGTATCGATTACATACTTTCAAAAACAAAACAGAAAAAGCTTCACTATATCGGACAGTCCCAAGGGACCGTCGTTTATTTCGCAATGTTATCCGAAAGACCTGATTATAATAATAAAATTCGATTAATGATTAGCCTAGCTGCGCCAGAAAGCATCACAAACTTACGTCTTGCATTACGATCAATATCATATACCTTCATGGACGATTATCAAAAGGTAATAGGAAATAATTTCATATTATTATAAAAATCTAAATTTCTGTCAAACATAAATTTGACAAAATTTATTTTCGTTACCGCGGACGTATTTGAGCACTTTTCGTGTACGTTTTGAGGTACGAAAAGAGTATGTTTTCGTCGATATTTGCAGGAAAAAACCAATAAAAATGGTATAAAAGCATAAGTTTCTACTGTATTATGAACAAAATAAGTACAAAATGGTATCCCGTCACTTGGCCGAAATTTTTTGGCCGAAATTCATTTGGCCGAAAATCAATTGGCCGAAATTCATTTGGCCGAAATTCATTTGGCCGAAACTTCATTTGGCCGAAACATCATTTGGCCGAAATTCAATTGGCCGACACATCATTTGGCCGACAGTCATTTGGCCGAAATATTATTTTTATTACCGAAAGTGAATATAAAAATAAATCTTGAATGAAAAGAAAAAATATATTGACGGTGCGTCGAAAAAAGCGAGATTCACCCCCTTCCCAGTAGCACAATTTGCCGAGTTGGAAGGCCCTAGGGGGATGTTTTTAATGAGTTTAGTGTTGCCGAAAAATGGGTCTGTAGCGTGCGGAGCGCAGCGTAGCGCGCGAAAGGCCCATTTCGGCAACACAATCACCCCCGCCAGAGTTTCAAAAAAAAAGCGAGATTCACCCCTTGCTAATAGCACAATGTGCCGAGTTGGATCACCCTAGAGGGATGTTTTTAATGAGTTTAGTGTTGCCAAAATGGCTCTGTAGCGCTGCAACGCGGAGCGGAGCGGAGCGGCGGCGCGGAAGAGTCAATTTTGGCAACACATCCACCTACGACGAGTTGGAAAAAAAAAGCGAGATTCAACGTCATTAAATCAGTAACCAATAATAAAGAGTGCAGAAAAAATCCGCGCGCACCGTTAATATAAGTGTAACCTAACAGTGTAACTAAACAAAATTAAACAAGAGATGTTGAATATATAAATAAAAAATTAATTTTTGTCTACTTATAAAATTGTTAAGAAATTTAACAATTATATAATATTATTAAATTATTTTTATAGTCACTTTATCTAATACTAAAAATAAAATTTCGGCGAAATGACTGTCGGCCAAATGATGTGTCGGCCAATTGAATTTCGGCCAAATGAAGTTTCGGCCAAATGAAGTTTCGGCCAAATGATGTTTCGGCCAATTGAATTTCGGCCAAAAGATTTCGGCCAAATGAATGTCGGCCAAATGAATATCGGCCAACTGACAGTGATTCGTACAAAATATGTACAAAAGGAAAGTATTATAGAGACACGTCCCTCTATAATACTTTCTATTTACAATATTTACAGAGAAACGGAAAGCAGCATAGAGTCACGTCCCTCTATACTACTTTCTATATGCAATATTTAGAACGTGATAGTGTAACTTAATTTGGCTAGCATAATAATAGTTACTTATATTGCGCCGTCGCGTCGAGACAAATTGCTGCACGTGTTCCTTAGGAAACACTAACACGGCAGCTTTTTTAATGTCGCGCGGCGCTTTATTGTTCCTCCTGCAAATATTACGCACATTGACGGCTAACGAAAAGTTCTTCTCACCACGCGGAGCCGTAAAACTACTTTTTCACCTCGGAAGCGGTCGGGTTCCTCGGCTGCGCTACGCTTCGCCTCGTAACCCCCGCTCCCCTCGAACGAAAAATCGCGTTTTACGTCCTTGTGATGAAAAGTACTATTTTAATGCACATAAATAAGTACATAGTAGATATCTATTTTATATTGATTCTTGTGACTTGGTTGATGTGTTGCTTGACAGGCTATTGAATTAATTTTTAACACCTAGAACCATCTGTAACTGTTTGACTGTAACCGAAAATGTGAGACGTTCGAATCATTTTCCTCTCATTATATTCTTGATGATGGCTGCCAGTATATGGGTCGAAACGTCCACTGACAGTTACTTTGTTTTATTTGGCATACCAAGATCCCCCTATGATTTCATATACATATTGCATTGGACGAGATTATTGATATTATCTATTAATTTCAGTTGGGTGGTAGCAATGACTTATATTATGGTGTCATGCAACACTCAGGATCTATATCAAAATTGTTAAAATTGCTTTGTGTGAATAAATCTTTTTTAACTAAGGGACTATGCGCCAGTATCTATTTCTCTATGGGAGGTTCTTCTCTAACTCAATTGAATACGGTAAAATGTAATCAAATATAATATTCAAATTTAATTTAAATACTTTTGTAGGCTGATCTACCACTAATATTTAAAAATATTCCTGCTGGAGGGTCTAATAAGCAGTATCTACATTTAAGCCAAGTAAGATCTGGCAAGTAATTAAGAAACATAAGTAAATCAAATATTAATTTTATATTACTCGATATAGATGATTTTCATAAGTATGATTATGGAAAAATAATAAATAAACAGATATATGGACAAGAAATTCCACCTTCTTATAACATATCTAAAATAACTACCCCCGTAGCGCTATATTCTGGTAGTCAAGATATATATTTATCATCCAAGGTACGTTTAAAACAGTTTCACATAATTTTAAAAGTTAATTTTTTCATTTTAGCAATACTTGGCAAAAAATTTACCCAATGTGGTGGCTAACAAAATAATTCCAAGTTTTGGTCATTTCGATTTTCTCTGGGGCAGAGATGCAGCAACTCTAGTTTATAATGACATACTTGCAGTTATGAAAAAATATTAATCGTTTTTATGAAAGGTTGTAAGATGAGTAATTTTCCCAACTAATGGACCGCTCCACCTTTTCGGAAAATTTATTTTCTTTTTCCTGCATTTCCTGTTTTAAGTATTTTATGATTTTGTTAAATTCTCTTATCTCGTGTTTTATATTATCAGATAAAACTTCTATTAAACTATTTCATCTTCATCCATCACATCTACTAAAGATTTGTGCTTATATTCTCTTTTGATTTCTCTATATACTCTTATTACTCTTTTTTTGTTATTGGAATTTTCAGCAAAGATAAAAGCAAATGTTTGGTAAACAGGCAACTTTATTTAATTGGTAGCCCAATTTCTAATTAAAATTTAACGAAAAACAGGCGTTAAGGTTTAAACTAAGTTGAAGAAGAAGAAAAACAAAATAATGTTCTAGCACATTGAACTCAGCAAACCATGTAAGTTCTAACAGAATGGAATAGGAATGGAAGCTCATTCAAGGTCAAACGAAGCTCTCTCCATAGACAACCGTTCCACAAAACAATTTGATATAAAAACCAAAATAGTAAATAAGTCATTTTTTCGAAAATGGGATTTAATCATTTTTGAAACCTATAAGCGTTCACCTTTGCATTGGTAAAATAATTTAGGTCCTATCAATTCAATTAACAAAGTTAGGTCAAAAAAATATTTAGCATAAAAGACGATAAGTCAATAAAAAGTCACTTTAGCACAATTATTAAAAATAAATTATAATATTCATTTTATCTTTAATGTTATCATATTAATAGTTTTCAAAAAAGTTTCCACAGAAAATTATGCAAACATATTATGTTAAAATCGAACATGAAATTTTCCAATTATTTCTTTGTGTTTCAAAATACAAAGAGAGATTATGTGGGATTTAAAAAGTCACGAAGGGGTGAAAATGAAAACCCAAACAAGTTTTAGCGTAAATTCTGAACATGAAAGGTCATTATGTTTACTTTTAACACCATTTCGATTATAATTGTTTTGCACCCAGTGATTTGTGTATAATAACATTTGCACATCTGCAAAAGACAAGAATAAATTGTGTGGAAGTTCAAATGACGCTTGAAACTTTACCTGTGAATAACGAGCCGGACGAAAAATTTGGAAAATTATTTTTCAGGAGTGGTATCTCCGAGACGAGGTCTTTTTGTGAAATCTGTTGACCAAAACGGACGTATTTTCTTGTACCTTGCAAGAAAAAGTGAAATTTGCGTTTTCCTAAGATCAAATCCGATCTTGAGAAGTTTCTCGAATGTTTTATAGCAGCTTCCAGTAGAGGACACATTTTAATTTCGGTCAGGTGACCGGAATCACGAAATTTTGGAAAAATTCATGTTTTGTCCACGAGCGAGACAAATTTCACAATCCACTGAAATTTGGATAAATCATTGGACATCGGTTTGTTAAATCCATTTAAGCCGCTCAATCCAACCACGGGCACGGGTGAGTCGAATAACTCTGTATTTGTGATGAATGAGCATACGAGGACAAAAAAGTCTCAACTTTGAGGTTAGCTTACGTTTTTAATGGTAATTTGGTTCAAGTCGCTGGAAATTCACACGCAACACTTAATCAGTAATCCGTGAGTGATTGAGACGAACACAGAGGAGCGAATATCTAGACAATTTTGGTGAACAAACAACAAATTTTCCAATCAATAACCAAGATTCACATGTGTTTGCAGCATATGTCTAACACGTATGAAGGTAGCATAGGCGCGGCGAATACCAGAAGCTCAACATTATCTGCAGTCCTCAAACGGTGGAAATTAATCGGGCAAATAGAATTAACTCATTGGGTACCAACTTAATTTTTTTTGAAAATTAAAAAAATTTTTGTTATTTTTCTTTTAATATACATACTAGAGTAAAATATAAAAATAAAAAAAAAAAATTTTAATTTAAACTTTTGAGTTATGAACGGTTTTATAAATAGGACATTGTGCCTTAAGGGTATCAAATTACACTACTAACGTCTACAAAAAAATTTTTATTTCAGCGCTACGATTGTATAAGTTAACCTAATCAGTTTAAAACAGAAATTATAAATCAAAATTCTAAGAAAATGCCGTTTTTATGATACCAATTGTATCAAATATTTATGCTGAAACGCCGCTAATAATATAATTCCAATTTTAATCGTTATTTATTCAAAAAGTATAGTGAATGTTGTCACGAAAAAATTTTTTTGAGAAGGGTTGGTATCTAATCTAAGCACCTTGCCAGTTATAACAAAATTTAAACAAGTTTTAATTGTTGATAAAAATTGTTATTCCTACTGTCCTATAAATAGGACACTGGTACCTAATGGGTTAATGTAAACATTTTAATTGCTTTATGTGGTGACACGATTGTTTACACTTATGAGAGTTTCTCAAGGCAATTTAGAAAATAATCCCAAAGTAAGTGTAATTGCAGTGAGATATTAACTGTTTTTGTAGCGTCACAATTAAATTTATTAGCCTGTCTGTATTCTCTTTTGGTTGAGTTTTGAACCTAGTCTTCCCAGAGTAAAAAGTGTATCATAATATGCTCACCAGCAACAAAGCTGTCGTTGCACTTTAGTTTGTTGGTGTTTTCAACACTACAATATATTAATTTTTAAAATTGTAATAACTTTATATTTTTAGTTGTAACAGTGTTTACTACAGTTTTAGTTTGCCTAAAACATAATGATACGTTTAAACCCTTCAGTCTAAAGCGCCGTTCACAATGAAAAATTTGCCTTGCCTTGCTTCGGTAGAAGATGGCAAGCGCCAATCAGAGTAATGTATAGTCTTCTATCCTTTTTTATGTTTAAAATTACCGTTTGCCTAGCCGCGGTCTTGCAGACTTTGCTAAGGTTTGAAAGCAACAACCAATAAAATTAAAGTGTTTTAAATGTACATGGTCAAATTTAGTAGACAACATATAATTTTGAAATGAGCTCCAGTATTAAGATTATACTGTTTTAAACTGATTTGATAATTTAAAAGTACCTATTATATGTTTTTATGCAAAAAAGCACCCCAAAACTTAAATTGCAGAATGATTTTAATAGCTCTAAATGATTTTATTTTTAAGATTACTAAATTAAATTACGAAATAATGGTATTTATTGACAGATAAATTTACTACTACAATTTTTTAAATTATTTTGGTTAGATATTGGATGTTGGTTAAGTACATGAAATAAAAATATTTACAATTTTACCTGAAAAAGGACTTTCAAGCCCCGGCTTTGTCTTCTATTCTTTTTTAATATCTTTTTCCTCCTCTGCTTTTTAAGTTCTTGCCTGAAAATTATCAAAAGCTTGACCATGTCAAGGTTTTTACTTCGAAGACGTAGCAAGAACCAATAAAATATAAAAGCTTTGCATGGCTTTAAATTTTATTGGTTCATCACGGTGAAGTTATAACGAATGAAATTGAAGAATTTCATTTTAAACAGAGCGCATTTTGTAGAAGTTTAAATAATATAATAATTGATAATAATCAGCCTGTTAGATAATTGTGTTTTAAATTGTGGTTAGATTCCAATAGGTGAATTTTAAATTATTGCAAACAAATAGCCATTTTTTAATTAGATGATTTTCAATTTAGATAAAATATTATTTGTTTTTCTATACATTTTTTCTCTTATTGATTCACTAACATTTAAAATAGGTCTATTTAAATTATATTATAATATTCTTTGTAGAAATATTTTCAACACATTTGTAGGTACAAAACTTTTAAAATTATACCTAGCAACCCTATTCAGGACCAAAAGATTTATGGCAATAAAATAGACCATAAAACCTAACAGTATTTAGAATAGTGTGTAATGTTTGAAAAATTTAATTACTGTTTCTATTTTTAAAAATTTATATAAATTTAATATTTACCATTATTGAATAATTTTTATTGCAATAAATGAATAAATTAATGTAGTCAAAATTAAATCTGAAAATTAAATCGAAATAAGTAAATGCGAATTTTATTGCAAAACTAAAGATTATGTATATTAATTATTTTAAGATTATATTCGGAGACGACTTTAAATAAATATTGTATAACTACTTTTCATAACATAACAGGTAAACTACTGTTAGATCTAAGGATTTGGACAATGAAGTCTGTGCACATAACAAGGCACCGCGCTAATTCATTGTGACCGCTATACGGTCGAAAGCAAATATCAAGCAACAAATTCTGCAAGGCAACGAAAGCAAGGCGCCGCAATAATTCTATGTGAACGCTGCTTTACTCTTTTAGAATTGCGGAATTAAAATTTTAAAAATGTTCAGAAATATAATAGCTTTATTTAGTGTTTATGCATAATATAGAATAAATCTTAAAACAGTACTATGTGTTGTAAAATATAAATTTAACAAAAACTTAAGTGTTAAAATATTAGGATTTTCACTACTGTACTTAAGTAAAGAACAACATACGAGAAATTTTATATAAAAACACTTTAAAAACATTTTTTATTCCAAATGACAAAGTAGTACCAGAATTAGTTTGAAAATATGAAAAAGAATGTAAATATGGGCGGGGGTGCAAAACCGTGGAGTTTTTACGAAAAATTTTAGGTAAAAATTAATGTTAATGCGATATGAAGCGCTTTATTTGAAAGTTATTGTCCAACATCTGCCGCATCCAAACAAATATATAGAACAAAAATGAAAAAATTGATCGGAAAAATAATAATCGAACAAAAATTGAAAAATTTTTGAAAAATCAAAATTTTTGAAAAAATGAATGAAAACTAGAAAAATAATTTTAAATGCTTACCACCAGAATAATAAATATTTACTTGGTTCCATCCACACGTGGAGTTCAAAAATGAAATGAAGGTTAGAAAATGAAAATAACTTAAAAACTGCCACTGATAGTGTAAAATATTTTCAAACTATTTCTGGTTCTAGTTTATCATTTGGAATAAAAAATGTTTTTAAAGTGTTTTTAAATAAAATTTCTCGTATGTTGTTCTTTACTTACAGGTAACATCCTAAAATTGTAACACTTTTACAAGGGGAGACCGCCTACTCGTCATCACCAATTTCGTCCAAATTCACAGTATATGTAGGGCTTGACTAGAAATGAAAGTGACCCAAGTGGAATCACCAGATGGACAAGCGTTTTTAACAACCAAGATAACATTTTTTTTCGGGTAAAAATACCATAAGTTTAGAAGATTTCTAATACGAGGGTCGGTGATTCGAATCCGTCGCGTAAAAACTTTTTGCTTACAATTTTTAATACGATGTTCAACAGTTAGGGAACTTTGTTTTTCTTTGACTTCTTTTCAATTTTTACAATACTTAAATATTGTACCTACTGAATATAATAGTCATTATGCAAATTTTCAATTATGTGTTAATTTAGAAAACTTTTTAAAATTAAATTAAACTTTTGTAACAACTAAGGTCAAATTAATTATCGTATGTTTAATTAGTTGTATAATTTTACTAGAGATTCCCTTAAGAATCGAATTAATTTGTTCCAGAGGAGAAAAACCACCTGAAGTAAATTCAAATGGAACATGTTATTCCAAACACACTTTCAGAATATTCAATGAATTACTATAATTATTAGTAACTATTTTATGAATTAAGTTATTAGGAAAATTGAAATCTATTTCTGAGGGTATTATAAATTAATAAATGTATTTCGCTTTCGTTTTAGGTCCACAGATAGTTATAATTAGATTTCAATTTTCTCAATGATTTGATACATAAAAAGGTTACTAATGTAATATGTATTGTGTATTTTTACAAGTTCCTTAAATTATACTTACATAATTTAATTTTATATTTAAGAATATTCATATAACTTTTTCAATTTTTTAAATTAAATAAATAATAAATACAAGGTTTTATATTGTGGTATCTTTATTACAGAAATATTAAACATTATAGTAAATATTAACCGTGAAAGATGAATTTAATTTTTCCTTTCCTCTTTGTTTTTGTTTCTATAGTTATAATTACTGAAGAGAGAGAAATTGAATATTATCAGCAGAATGATTTGAATGTGGTAAATAAATTTATTTTATGTAAGCTACCAAATTATTAATTTTTTTTAATAATCAATGTCAGAAGCAACTAATTTCACTGTACGGTTATCCCATTGAAACACATCACGTAGTAACAGAAGATGGCTACATATTAGAATTACATAGAATACCTCATGGCATATCTAATGTGCAAACTGATCATAAACCAGCAGTTTTAATAGTGCATGGATTATATAGTGGCTCAACAGATTGGATAACTTTCGGCTCCAATAGAAGTTTACCATTAATCTTGGCAGATAACGACTATGACGTATGGTTATGTAATACCAGGGGCTCAACTTGGTCTGAGCAACATGTACAACTTGATTCCATAACAGATTCAAACGAATTTTGGAATTTTAGGCAAGAACTGTAAATAATAATTCGTTTTAAAATTACCTTAACTTTTAGACCATTAAATTAATTTATTTAATAAACCCATTAGCTTTCAGGAAATTGGTAACTTTGATTTACCAGCAAGTATCGATTACATACTTTCCAAAACAAAACAGAAACAGCTTCACTATATTGGGCACTCCCAAGGGGCAGTCGTTTATTTCACAATGTTGTCCGAAAGACCAGATTACAATAATAAAATTCGATTAATGATTGGTCTAGCTGCACCAGAAAGCATCGATGACTTTCATCTTGCATTATTAACAATATTATATTCCTTCATGGATGATTATCAAAAGGTAACAGGAAATAATTTCATATTATTATCAAAATCTACATTTCTGTCGAACATAAATTTTGTTATTTTTTGACATTGTATCATTGGACAAAATTTATTTTTAATGTACATAAGTTCAAAGTTGGCAATTGTATCCCTCTCGATCAATTTTTAACAACTAGAACCAACTATAACGGTTTGGTGACTGTAACCGAAAATGTGAGGCGTTCGAACTGAGTTAATTTGTTTTATAGGGTGTTTTTTTAGCTGCATGAGAACTTCAAAATGAAATAAAACATTAAAAACCTGACGGAATGTTTCGGTTATAATTTTTTTATCAAAGTACAGTTAAAGGCATTTATGATTTGAACATGACTTCCGGCATGTGACCACCACGACTAATGGTTACGAAGCGCATCCGTTCAGTCCAATTTGACCACTTTTTTCAATATTTCTGGCTTTATTTCATAAATGGCTTGCTGAATATTAGCCTCCAATGATTCTAGAGTTGTTGGTTTGTTAGCATAAACCATGGATTTTACATACCCCCACAGAAAATAATCTGGAGGTGTCAAATCACACGATCTTGGAGGCCAATTGATAGGACCACGTTTTGAAATAATGTTGTCACCAAATTGTCCTTTCAATAAATTGATGGTTTCGTTGGCTGTGTGGCACGTAGCACCATCCTGTTGGAACCATAAGTTGTCAATGTTTAGCTCTTGAAGTTTTGGAAACAAAAATGTATTGAGCATGTGTCGATATCTCACACCATTCACCGTAACGGTAGCTCCTTCCTCATTTCGAAAGACATATGGACCAATGATGCCGTTGGCGTGTATTCCACACCAAACAGTCAATTTTAATGGATGCAATGGAGTCTCAAGGTAATGTCCCGGATTGATCTCACTCCATATACGGCAATTTTGTTTGTTCACATACCCATTTAACCAGAAATGTGCCTCGTCACTGAACAAAATTTTACGGTAAAAAAATGGATCCACTTCCAATTGGTTGTGAGCCCAATTTGGTAGCGTTGTTCAATGGTCAATCTATGTATTATCAAATGCCAAACCTTGCTAAACACAAATGTCAAAAAACTGTTTCCATAGCAATTTTGGTTCAATTGTTATCTCTATTGAAAGTTCTCATGCAGCTAAAAAAACACCCTATATTTGGCATTCCAATATCCTCCTATAATTTCCTATACAAATTACATTGGACGAGATTATTGGTATTATATATTAGTTTCAGTCGAATGGGAGTAAAGATTTATATTATGGTGTCTTGCAACACTCAGGATCTATATCAAAATTATTAAAATTGCTTTGTGTGAATAAACCACTTTTAAATAAGGAACTGTGCACCAGTATCTATTTCGCTGTGGGAGGTTATTCTCCAACTCAATTGAATGCGGTAAAATGTAATGAAACATAATATTCAACCTTAACTTAAATACTTTTGTAGACTGAGCTACCACTAATATATAAAAATATTCCTTCTGGAGGATCTAATAAGCAGTATCTACATTTAAGCCAAGTAAGATCTGGCAAGTAATTAAAAAACACAAGTAAATCAAATATTAATTTTATATTTTTCTATATAGATGATTTTCATAAGTATAATTATGGAAAAATAATAAATACACAGATATATGGACAAGAAATTCCACCTTCTTATAACATGTCTAAAATAACTACCCCCGTAGCACTGTATTCTGGACTTCAAGATATATTTTTCTCATCTAAGGTACATTTAAAAGAGTTGCACATAATTTTAAAAGTTGATGTTTTCATTTCAGCAATACTTGGCAAAAAATTTACCCAATGTGGTGGTCAGCAAAATAATTTTAAATTTTGGTCATTTCGATTTTCTCTGGGGTAGAGATGTAGTAACTCTAGTTTACAATGACGTACTTGCAGTTATGAAAAAATATTAATGGTTTTTATGGAAGGTTGTAAGATGAGTATTTTGCAAATAATGGACCGATTGTTTAATAATGTTTAAATAAAATGAATATTATATTGTTTAATTTATATAATTTCTGTTGTTCGTGAAATTATGAGAAGGTGCGAAGGAAAAATAACACTTTTTTATTGTCAATAATTGAGTTTATTTAAAGTTTAATATCAGTAATTATTTGTTTACTTCTTACACACAACTAACTACTTCAAAACTACAATCTGTTCATAACACGAAAAGAAATATGAATCGGAATAGGAATAGGAGACTTCCTCTATAAAGAAGGTTCAATGTATTTTACTTTATATAACATCTCCCTGACCAGTTTGAAGTTCCATTCTCAAACAAAATTTTTTTTAATATGATCTACAGTGGCTCCAGAAATTATGAATACACCTTATAAGATTTCAATAATTTGATTAAATGTCTTAGTAATTTTTATTCAATTATAATTTTTCTTTCTTTATTGTATAAAATTATAATTTAGGATTGATTCTATAAAAAAAAAAGAACATAAAAATCTTTATGCGTAAGTGTACAATTCGAAAAACAAAACATTTAACAAAAATGGACTCAAACAATTATAAATACACTACACTTTGAATGAATAGAACGAAACAGCATACGCTGCATTTTAAAAATTTTCTAATGCAACAGGTAGCTCTTTATTAATAGAACACATTTATAAGAAGTCATTCAGTTGAATCATCATCCTGATTAATATTTTGTAAAAATGGGTAACAAAAAAAGTGAAACAACAATTAGTGAACGACAATTAATTTTAAAATTAGGATGTGAAGGAAAATCTTTTCGGGAAACTGTTAAAATTGTTGACAGATCACTTGGTGCAGTGCAATATGTCATTAATAAATTTAAAAACGAAGGCAATCTTCAAAATAAAACCGGATAAGGGAGAAAATGGATTCTCACACCAACGGACCACCAATATATTATTAGACAAATAAGAGTTAATCCAAAAACAAGTGTACCTAAATTAACGGCCGAGGTTTCAACAGGTATTGGTAAAACTTTATCCACTGAAAATGTACGAAAAGTCTTACGTAAAGAAGGGTATAACGGCCGAGTTGCTCTTAAGAAACCCATTATAAATTAAGTTAATCGTATTAAAGACTACAATTTGCTAAAAAATATATTAAATTGACTTGAATTTTTGCAAAAAAAGTAATTTTCAGTGACGAAAGCAAATTTAATATATATTTGGTTCGGATGGGAAGCAAATAGTGTAAAGGAAACCTAATACAGAAATAAGGAAAGATAATTTACGTGGAACCTTAAAGCATGGCAGCGGAAATGTTATGGTTGGGGCTGTATGTGGCTGTATGTCTGCAGATGGGGTAGGGAAATTGCAATTTATCGAGACTATCATGTCTAAGTTTGATTATATGAATATCTTGCAATCAAACTTACAACCCAGTGTTGAAAAATTAGGGTTGAAAGACGGATATTTGTTGCATCAGGCAACGATCCCAAACATACATCGTATCTTTGTGAAGGAATGGCTTTTGTATCACGTTCCAAAACAACTCCACACGCCAACCCAATCACCGGGCCTTAATCCAATCGAAAATTTGAGGCAAGAATTGGAAAGGCAAATCCGACAGCATCATATTTCAAGTAAATCCACATTAAAAACTGTATTATTGCAAGAATAGGAGAAAATATCAAAAATTGCTACCCAAAATTTAGTTGAATCAATGCCAAGACACTTGCAGGAAGTAATCGAAGCCGAAGGATATCCCACAAAGTATTAATAGTTTTCAAATTAATAATTTTAACTTCATTTATGGAAGTGTATTAATAATTGTTTGAATGTAATTTTTGTAAATAAATTGTTTTTCTGTAATTTTAAGTTAATAAATTTCATTTTTCGATAGTTTTTTTTTATCATATCAACTGTTAGTTATCATTTAGTATAATATTTTTAAATTCAGAAATATTGAACTATAATTAATAGGTTTTTTAGTATTATTATTTGCACTTTATAAGGTGTATTTATAATTTCTGGAGCCACTGTATACAAATTTTTACATTGTTTTTGTTTAACAATTTACAATAATTAAAGCAATTTAACTAAAAAATATACAGAAATATCATAATCGGAAATAATTGGTATTGGCTCTAAATTAGGTACAATAATTTGTTTAACAGTTTTGGAACGATTCAAAAAATGGAAAAAACCTTTATTTCTTTAAGAGATTGTGTTATAGTAATTATTTAAAAAAAAAAATTTTTTTTTTAACAATTTCTTGTATATAAAATTTCTGGTTTTGTTATTATAATTTTTATCCAAAGTACAGTTATTTTCAACTATTAGTTGGTGGGAATGAGCAAATTTACAATTTTTTAAATTATGTTGATTCATAATACTACTTATACACTCTGTCACTGGTTTTAGATTTTGTTGATTACAAAAATATACACTTTTTAACACTAAACACACTGTTAGAGATAAACTGATTTGTTTTTGATTGAATTAAAATTGTAGGTTTATTCAATAATGTTTTGTTGTTTTTAGGTATTGCTAACAAGCTATAATAAGAATATCTTTCCGAGAATTTAAGAACTGATATGACAAAATTTAATTTCCATTTAAACATTACAGGTCATCGGCTGAAATGATTCGTATAATAATTCGTATAATAATTCTTCAAGTAATTTTCTTTGGGTATCTAAATTTAATATTGTGAAATGAAGAAAATGCAATCTAGCAAAATTTATAGCAGTTAGAAGTTGATCAATAAAATTTTTTTTATTTCAAGAAATTCATCTTGTAAATCCAATAATTTCAATAATATTGATTCGTTTTCAAATATTTGAATAAAGTGTTGAAATAGTATATCTTGGTTCTCTATTAGGCTGTTAATTTTATCAGCAGAGTGCTTGCAAAAATGATTTGTACATTTTTCAGTGGATAAGAAATTTCAAAAATATTGACGTAATAATAATAATGAATAAAATTTTTTTTTGATTAATGTAAGCATTACCAAAAAAAAAGGGTAGGATGTGATTAGCAATTTGTTTAACCTGGGTCAAAAGGAATGCCAGCATGAAACTTATTTTCATCGTTTGTAATAAAATTTTTTCTTACTTTTAGTAGTGCTTCGTGGAATTTGTTATGATCTGAATATACTAATTTATTTTTTTGTTTAGTGATATCTAATGGTTTGAATTGAGGTTGCGTTTTCTTGTAAAGTCTTTTCACGTAAATAATTTTTGATTCAGGCGGTATTGGAGTGATATCTACTACCGTACTAGGTTGATTAAGAACAGTGGTTTGAATTGAACGACTTTTACTTAGGTGCTCGTCTATTTTATTTTGTTCGTTTATTTCTTGAAATTCGGGTATTCTAGGTATTATGTCGCTTTCATATCCATGCATTATTACGAATGGTTTTCGTTGTAATTTCGAATGAATTGAATTATTATAAAAGATGATGCTTTTTAAAATGATTTCTTTGATTTTTAAGTTAGGATTTCTGATCTTTAAGACTCGAACATTTTCTAAAAGAGTTGAATGGAAAGTTTCTATGAGAATTTTAGTGGTGTTGAAATGCCATTCTACGTTTAGACTATAGTACTGAATTATTTTATTAGTTCATTATCGAATTCTTTGCTGTTATCACTAGTGATTAATCTAGGTACGTTATGTTGCGCAAAATATTCTATAAACAAAATTTTATATCTATCGGATTTTTGCTTTTTATTGACATAGCTTGTGCATGACGTGAGAATGAATCGATTACTGTTAAATATATAGTGCTATCTAACGTGATAGTGTCAATATATAAGTAATCAAATGGGTATTTTCCGGAAGGAAATGGTTTTTCTGATATTGGTAATTCTAAAGTGGTTTCCGAATTTGAATGAACAGTTGACTTATTTGGTCGTCTAATTTCTTCTATTGGATCTATTGGTGAAGAATCCAATGAACCCATAGTGGCTGCGTTTGAATTTTTGTCAAGAATTTTTAACAATTGATATTTTTCATCGAAATTCAAATGGTCTATTCTGATTTTGCTGAGGTCTAAATGATAGGATTGTGCGGAATGAAAGTTGATCTCGCTAGACAACAGGTAGTCGTGTAACGTTTCTATTTTTTTCTTTTCGAGTTCATTGAAGTCAATGTTGGCGCGAAATGGTTCTAAAGAGGGATTAGTTAATTTAACTTTTATTGAGGGGATAAAAATAAAAGGTAAATTGGGTCTTAATTTAAAATCTACGTTATATGACTCGAATGGTAAACCTGGTGAAAATTTACATTTTCCATTTGAATATTTTGGTTCTCAGAATTTGAAAAATCGTTTTCTGTATTTTCATAAAATTGTTCGGTGCCATCGACATAATCTTGATAGGCTGGAATTTGGTTTTGTGGTTGGTCGTTTGTATAAAAATAATTTTGAAAGTTTTCTCCGTTATTAAATTGGTTAATTTCACTTGGCTCAACATTTTGGTAAGTTTCTGGTGAATCAAATTTTGGTGTGTTTTCTATAGTATTGACGTTTTGACACATTAAAGTTGTTTGTGTGGACATCGGCTCTGGTTCATAAATTTGTTGATTTTGTCTAGAGTAGTTGTTATTTTGTACGAGACTACTCGTATTTCTTTGGAAATTATACCTAGGCTATAATCGTTCGGGTTTTCAATCCCTATTATAAATTGTTAGCTTTTTTCTTTTCTTTTTGCCTTTTCTTAAACACTATTGCTTAAAATTAAAAAAGGGAATAACAAATTCAGTTTATCTCTTACCACTTTTGATGTAAAAAACTGGTCGTTGATTCGCTGATGTTGTTGCTCCTGGGGTAGCGTTGTTGCCGCTTCCTTGAAGACGTTTTCTGGTTGAAACAGGATACCTGGACTACTGTAGAAAATCTGGAATCTATTTCAAGCCTTCTTCGTTCTTCTGTATTGCATTCGTTATTGCAGTGCCGATTTTTTGGATACAATAATTTAACAACACTTTTGCAGGTGGTTTGGTTCGTAATCTTTTTAAGGAACTGAAGTTCGCCGAAAAGTGTCGATTTTTGAATTTTCGTTAAAGAATCCTACCGACTGCGAAAATTATAGTTTTTTTTCTCAATTTACCCTTACTAGCTCAAGTAACCCAGTTTAACAGCACTACTTCTTCATCAAAAGATTTACTATATCCATATTAACCATATTATTGACATCTGTAGCATACAGCAAATCGAGGTGATTAAAATTTTCAATCCTTTTTTTGTAGATTATTCTGGAAATTTTCCTTGCCAGAATTTCTATATCCTAAAATCAAAATATTTTAACACTACAGAATCAACATAAGTATTTTGTAAGGCAATGAAATAGGTACTATCTTCCTTTTCTGTAATAATTAGTAATTATTACATATACTTTATTAATGAAAACGCAAAATTTGCGCAGTCTTATAATTATACATACCCCGTCGTGTAAGACTGCGCACGGGTCTGTAAGACTGCGCATACAGTTTACAAGCACAGAGCACATCCCATGCCAGCATATGCAGTGTACTTCTTGTCCTACTACCGAGAGGATGATGTACACTTGATTATATCTTCAATTATTGGCATTATAATATTGTTCTAGCCAGCTCCATGACTGTTTGCTTCCATTAGTGGTTTTTTTTATTTTTCTTTGAACATTTTAAAAATTTTTATATTTCTTTTTGAAGTGTTTGACAAGTTTCGTTGCAGCTTCTTCCTCGCTGCTTCTTCCATCAATTCTAATGATTTTTTACTTTCCGGTATGTTGATCGAGTAAACCACCACCCTGCGCAGTCTTAATTTTAAAAAGGACACGAATATAGCCATCTCCAATTCAATTGAAGAATAATGCCATCATCCACGTTTGGTTAAGAGTTTTGTTAACATGATATTGCAATATGCAGGCGATAATCGCAAAAACAACGACCGTACACAATTTCCAGAATATCGAAATATTACAACAAAACAGAATAAAATAGTAAAACTTTTCTGAAATTTTTATTAGCCATTTTTTACGACACAAATCGTTAAGGGCATACACAACATTGGCAGTGATGTGTTGAAATTGAAATTTGCGAGAAAACAAATAATACACATGCTGAAATATAAGAGGTGCGCAGTCTTAGAGCACCTTAACCCTACTATTTTATCCGTATTTTACATGCAATATACTTTGCAATAAAAGTAACTTTAAGTGCAATTTGTTTCCAAAATAGGGTGGGTTAGATTCAATTCGAAGTTCATTCAGCTAGAGGCTCCCCTTCTATGCTTCTAATAAGGAAATTATTTAAAAACCATTATTTTATTGTTTAAAAATGAATTGTTTAAATATTTCTGTAGGGAATGTCTTTTAATAAATTTATTAAAGCTATTAATAAAAATTCATTTAAATTGAACAATTATGTACAAAGAAAATATCGACTTATAGAAATCGACTTTTAACAGCAATTTGACATAATTCCAATAACATTTTTGTATTAGGTACTAAAGAGAGTACCTATACTTTTATCTCTGTACTACATAAATTTTATATAATTTTAAAAGAAACTAGGATAGTTGTAGGTATTTAAAGTTGCAACTTTTCGTAGAGTGCTAAAAACTACATTTTTTTGAACATTATTTTAAATAATTTCAAAAGGCCGTTAGTTAGAAGTATAAAGTAACTATTATAATATTGTTATTAACGTAAAATATATAACTTCAAAAGAAGTGTACAACTGTTACATTTTATATTTTATTATTATGACTTGGTTGGAGATGTAACACAATGTAACTAATGTAAACCCATGGTTTCCATTCATATTTGTTACGCCGTAACGCATTCCAACTTTAATTGTTAGGTGAGAGTGACACTTGTTATATTTTTTAACGTTTCTATGATTATTTTTTTCCTCTTGTAGTCCTGAGGATGGCTCTTAGTTAATAAAGCCGAAATGTCGACCGATAATTTATTTGTTTGTTGTGCGTATCCAAAATCCTGCGATTCCTGTTTTCATGGTTATTTTCGGCGACATTTTTAAGGGTGCCACCTATTGGTTTAAAACGTATACTAACGAAACTGGTCGAGATTTTTGGTGGATGATAATTAATAATTTACTATAACCGTATTGGTTAAAATTATAGTTTTTATTTAAATTATTATTTGAACAAATACCCTATTATACCCTTAAGAAACGTCAAAATAAACGTCAAATAGCGTTAATTTACATTATTACCAGCCGGTAGTGGCGCTGCGATCACATGTCGTCACAAATGTTCCTGTGTTTCCCGTATTCTTCTTCTACTACTGTCGCTAGGGTCGGCCCTGTTAATTAATCACTGCATTGCCATTCTTGGGATTCAGACGTCCAGCTATCCTTCCATCGTTTTGGTGGTATTCCGGGGAGGTCTCTTCGTGTTAGGTCTTTGCTTCATCACTATCTTTGCGATTCTCGAATCATCCATCCTCTCTACATGGTCTCTCCAAAACCTTCTACGTCTGACCCATCTTACAACGTCTTGTATTTTACATTTTTCACGGGTTAACTCGCTTCTCGCTCTATCCCACAGCGTTACTCCTGTTATCGCTTTCAGTGTTCTCATTTCTGTGGATCCCATTATCTGCTTTGTTCTCGATGTTGCGGCTCTAGTCTCTGCTGCGTAGGTCAGAACTGGTTTACGAATATTTTATATATTATCCTTGCTTTACTTTCTATTGATATGTGCTTGTTGAGCCATATAATGTTTCGTAGACAACCCAAGATCATGGCTTATTTGGATGCTTGTGTGCGCACCTATGAGATGGTACTTCGGTCGTTGGTTACATCCACACCAAGGTATGTGAATTTCATGACCTGCTCAATAGGTTCGTCGTCGACCATAAGTTTGCATTGTATGAGATGTTTTGAGATCACTAAGGATTTAGTTTTTGGTATCGATATCCTCATATTATTGAACATTTTTGATGTATTATTGTGTCGAAAATTTTTTATTCCAACTGACAATAAAGTAGAACCAGAAATAGTTTGACAATATGAAAAAGAATGCAAATATGGGCGGGGGTGCAAAACCGTGGAGTTTTTACGAAAAAGTTGAAAAATATAGCAAATTTTAGGTAAAAATTAATGTTAATGCGATATAAAAAGCGCTGTATTTCAAGGTTATTGCCCAACATCAGGCGCGTCCAAAGAAATAGAAAGAACAAAAATGAAAAAGTTGATCGGAAAAATAATAATCGAACAAAAATTGAAAAAAATTTTGAAAAATCAAAGTTTTTTAAAAAATGAATGAAAACTAGAAAAAATGAAGGATGATTTATACTACAGAAAAATTATTTTAAATGCTTACTACCAGAATAATATTTACTTGGGATCAAAAATGAAATGAAGGTTAGAAAATGAAAATAAATTAAAAACTGCCACTAATAGTGTAAAATATTTTCATACTATTTCTGGTTCTACTTTGGAATAAAAAATGTTTTTAAAGTGTTTTTGAATAAAATTTCTCGTATGTTGTTCTTTACTTACACTAAGTAAGTGAAATCCTAAAATTTTAACATTTAGCTAAGTTTTTGTTAAATAATTACTATATATTTATGCATATAATGGTCATTATACAAATTTTCAATTGTGTGTAAATTTAAAAAACTTGTTAAAATTTAATTAAGCTTTTTTAACAACTAAGGTCAAATTGATTTTATTGTATGTTTAATAAATTAGAATTGGTTTATTATTAATTCGTGAAATTAAATATGTTTTATTTTTAATATATTACGAATTAAGGAATAATATTAAAGGTTATATTTTAAAAATGTGGAACGCTTCACGATTTTGCGTGTCATCCATCGAATCCATCCATGAATTGTGATGCGTTCCACATTTTTAAAATATAACCTTTAATATTATTAGCACTTTGTATGGTACAGTTATTAGATTTTATTGAGTAAATTTAGTTTTTCAAGATAGTTGATCGTATTGATTGTATTGATTGTTCGAATGGAACATGTGTTATTGTAAACACACTTTAAGAATATTCAATCTTCTTCTTCTTCTTTCTAGAAGTAATTCTCTAGAGAATTCTCTTCTAGTAGGCCAAGGCCTGTTATTTCCCAACATTGTTGGAAACTTTGAGCATATAAATATTTTACATCCATCAGGTAGCTTGCTAGACTTGCCTTCAGATGTGCCTGTATCCTGGTTTGTTATGTTAATGGTAGCAATTCACCAACCCAGGGGACCACCGGCTTAACGTGCCTTCCGAAGCACGGAGACTAGTCATAAGAAAGTTTAACTCTTCCCAGGTTTGAACCCGGTGCCCCATATTCGCATCCAACTACGTTAGCTGCAAGGCAATGACCGTCTTAGAGAGAAGAATATTAAATGAATTCCTATAAATTAGTAACTATTTTATGAATTAAGTTATGTACATAAAAAGATTACTAATATAATGCATTGTATAATTTTTTACAAGTTCCTTAAATTATTATTACATAATTTAATTTTATATTTAAGAATATTCATAAATTCATATAACTATTATAATTTTTTAAATTAAATAAATAATAAATACAAGGTTATATTATAATGGTATCTTTAACACAGAAACTAAACAGAAATTAAACAGATAGCAAATATCAATCGTGAAAGATGAATTTAATTTTTCCTTTCCTCTTTGTGTTTGTTTCTATGGTTATATTTACTGAAGAGAGAGAAATTGAATATTATCAGCAGAATGATTTGAATGTGGTAAATAAATTTATTTTATGTAAGCTACCAAATTATTAATTTATTTTAATAATCAATGTCAGAAGCAACTAATTTCTTTGTATGGTTATCCCATTGAAACACATCACGTAGTAACTGAAGATGGCTACATATTAGAATTACATAGAATACCTTATGGGATATCTAATGTGCACACTGATCATAAACCAGCAGTTTTAATAGTCCATCGATTATACGGTAGCTCAGCAGATTGGATAACTTTCGGCTCCAATAGAAGTTTACCATTAATCTTGGCAGATAACGACTATGACGTATGGTTATGTAACACCAGAGGCTCAACTTGGTCTGAGAAACATGTCAAATTTGATTCCAGAATAGATTCAAACGAATTTTGGAATTTTAGGTAAGAACCGTAAATAATAATCCGTTTTAAAATTACGTTAACTTTTAGACTATTAAATTAACATATTTAATAAACCCATTAGCTTTCAGGAAATTGGTAACTTTGATTTACCAGCAAGTATCGATTACATACTTTTAAAAACAAATCAGAAAAAGCTTCACTATATTGGACACTCCCAAGGGACCGCCGTTTATTTCGCAATGTTGTCCGAAAGACCTGATTACAATAATAAAATTCGGTTAATGATTGGTCTAGCTGCACCAGAAAGCATCGATGACTTTCATCTTGCATTACTAACAATATTATATTCCTTCATGGACGATTATCAAAAGGTAATAGGAAATAATTTCATATTATTATACAAATCAAATTTCTGTCCAAACATAAATTTTATTTTTTTTTGACATTGTATCATTGGGTAATAGTATATTATACTACAAGGGAGTAAAGTAACTCTTTTCAGTACAGTTTGCACACTATTCAGAAAACTCAATCTGGCAAAGTTGTATCTAGGTTTTTTGATTCAACGTGCGTAATACCTGTTTATTATGCGTATTTCAGAGGTCCTTGATTAAGTCACGTGTGATCATTTGAGAAGAATGCATCGGTGTGTTGAAAAATGTTATTGAAAAATATTATGTAAATTTTATACCTTGGAAAACTTCTGCTGGGGCGGTGTGGCTGTAAATTGTTGTAAGTTAATATTTTGAATGTTTATAACTTTTAAACGAGTGCCCGGTTTTACATGTATATCTAAGAAATGGAGGTCGTATTAGTGACTCTTTAGATCATGAATACTTTTTTATATGCTACTATGTAGTTTTTCCCTTTTTTAAAAGGAATATACTTGTTCCATGTTGTGAACGGCTCAAACAATTTGATTTCTTTGAATATTTCAATAACTGTCCCAAGTTGTAACACCCGTGAGGTAACTTGGGACACCCAGTTTTATTTTAAAAAAAGGGCTGAAATATGCAATATTTTCAAAATGTCAGAACGTATCGTTAAAGTACTCAAAAGGACCGGAAAACCGTTAGTTATCGGACCGGACTCCGATAACTGAAGGGAAGAGTACAAAAAGAATGGCACGTCGTTGAATGTCAAAAGTGTCCAAGTTGTAGCATGTTACGGTATTTTATATTATTTATCTTGTTACTTACAAGGGGACCTTTTCTGACTACTTTTCACCGATTTGCACAATTTTTAACATACCATTTAGGCAATAATTTTTTATACTTGGTGAAAATTTCAGGACCCAGAATTGAGACAATTTGAAGAAAATCGATTTTGAAAATCCAATAAATTTGTATTATAAGTTAGGTCTAATGCGAATTGCATCCAAGATATTATCTGATTGAAAAACGTACATTTGACGACAGCTGACTTGTTGTAACATAACCCAACATAACCTCACGACGTGCTCACGACATAAGAACAAGACATCAATCAATTTACAGAAATTTTAAACAGATACAAACAAAAGCAACGCACATCAACAATGAAGAAATTCAAATTTCATATTGAGGTTAGTCTTGAAGGCGAGAAACGACTTATTTTGTGAAAGTCATACCAGGCCATAATTTGTCGTATGTATTCTACAAAGTAATAAAAATAATTAGTAATTAATAATGTAGTAGTAAAGTTTATGTAAATTCATTTAGATAATTTTTATATAGGTAATGATTCTGCAAGACGTTAATTTCAACAACTTTCCATTTCACTAACTTGATTCCGAACATCCAGAATTAGTGCCGAATCGAATTCTCAACAATATTTGTATAGTAATTGATTATAATATAATTTAATAAATAATTAAGAGTAGATATAGGAATTTATTACATTTCTCTGTTCTAGCTGTACATAAATACATATTTCAATAAAAATTATTATACTAATTCTTTTGGTGGACATCAACGAACAGTAAGTAGTATGTAGTCCTAGTGCACGTAGGCTTTATTTAATACAGATTTATTGGATTTTCAAAATCGATTTTCTACTAAATAATTGTCTCAATTCTGGGTCCTGAAATTTTCACCTTAAGTATAAAAAATTATTGCCTAAAAGGCATGTTCAAAATTGTGCAAATCGGTGAAAAGTTGTCGGAAAGGTCCATTGTTAGTTGATGAGTCGGTTGACAGGCTATTGTTTCTACCCGAATCAATTTTTAACACCTCCAGAACCAACTATAACTGTTTTGTGACTGTAACCGAAAATGTGAAACGTTCGAATGATTCATTATTTTCCTCTCATTATATTCTTGAGGATGGCTGCCAGTATATGGGCCGAAACGTCCACTGAAAGTTAATTTGTTTTATTTTGCATTCCAATATCCTCCTATGATTTCCTATACATATTGCATTGGGCCAAATTATTGATATTATCTATTAGTTTCAGTCGAATGGGAGCAAAAATTTATATTATGGTGTCTTGCAACACTCAGGATCTATATCAAAATTGTTAAAATTGCTTTGTGTGAATAATCCACTTTTAAATAAGAAACTGTGCACCAGTATCTATTTCGCTGCGGGAGGTTATTCTCCAACTCAATTGAATACGGTAGAATGTAATGAAACATAGTATTCAACCTTAATTTAAATACTTTTGTAGACTGAGCTACCACTAATATATAAAGATATTCTTTCTGGAGGGTCTAATAAGCAGTATCTACATTTAAGCCAAGTAAGACCTGGCAAGTAATTAAAAAACATAAGTGAATCATATATTAATGCTATATTTACGATATAGATAATTTTCATAAGTATAATTATGGAGAAATAATAAATACACAGATATATGGACAAGAAATACCACCTTTTTATAACATATCTAAAATAACTACCCCCGTAGGACTATATTCTGGTGATCAAGATGTATATTTCTCATCCAAGGTATGTATGTACATTTAAAAAAGTTTTAAATATTTTTAAAAGTTGATATTTTCATTTCAGCAATACTTTGCAACAAATTTACCCAATGTGGTGGCCAGCAAAATAATTTTAAATTTTGGTCATTTAGATTTTCTCTGGGGTAGAGATGCAGTAACTCTAGTTTACAATGACGTACTTGCAGTTATGAAAAAATATTAATGGCTTTTATGAAAGGTTGTAAGATGAGTATTTCGCAAATAATGGACCTATGGTTTAAAAAATGTTTAAATAAAATGAATATTATATTGTTTATTACGTAAAGTACATAAATTCAAAAAAAGTGTACAACTGGTAAAACTTTCTTACAAACTAACATAATACACGTATATGTTACGGGAAAAGTACGTATACCGGTAAAAGTACACATTTACCGGAAAATGTGCACTTTTTCCGGTGCTCTTGGTAAATGTACATACAATGTACCTTTCCCTATAGAATTAGGAATATGTGCACATTTACCATGCGATGTTGGGAAAAGTATATTGAGACTTAACAAGTTAGTTGTCTAAAAGCGTGTCCCAAAATGAACGGACATTTTTAAATTTCGAACGATTAGAAATATTAATATTTATTTATTTAAATAATTATAATTTAAAATGCCCCCTTAATTTTAAATTAATTTTATTATATTTAATTGAAATTTATAATAATAAATAGAACAATTTATCGTTTAAATATTAAAATATTGATAGTAGTTGACACTTTATTATAGGTTATGTTTACAAAACCCCACAATTTAGATAATTTATGCCAGGCCCGTAGCCAAGGGGGAGAACTTGGGGGCACTTGCCCCCCCCCCCCCAAATGATAAAAAAATAAATAAATAATGAGTTAATTTAATTAACCACCGAAAATTTTACGTTTTACAAAAGGCTTTTTACAAGTGCCCCCCCCCCAAATGAAATCGTGGCTACGGGCCTGATTTATGCTTTGTTTCATAAAACTTTTAACAACGTGTTAAATTTAACTAACCAATAGAAAGCGTCCGTTAGTACTAATAGACCAATAGAATTCATCCGTTAACTTTAACAGCTTGTTAAAAGTTTTATGGAATTGGGGGTTAATTTCATAGATCTATGCAGAAAGCATAGAAAATAAATACAATCTTTAAATTAGATGATCAGATCAGTCTTTGAAGAATGGTATTATTACATATTACATCACAACAGTTCGGCATTCGCCTACTCACTTTTACCAAGGTACATGTCACATGTTCACATTTACCGGTAATTGTAAGGATAGCGCCCTCTTTTATATTGTTCAACGCACTTTTACCAACTCCCGTGGAATATGTACACATTGACAGGTAAATGTGTACATTTTCCAGTTACGTACTTTTTCCGTAACATATACATTATTACAATATTTTACATCGAAACAACTTAAAAAAATAAATTTACAATAAATTTACGTAAAGAAGGAAACATCAATGAAAGTTATGAAATTCAAGATTAAATATGCTCTAACAAGTCGTTATTTTATAAATTGTAGTTTTTTTCTCAATTTACCCTTACTATCTCAAGTAACCCAGTTTGAAAATACTAATACTTTATCAAAAGATTTACTATATCCATATTAACCATATTATTGACATCTGTTGCATACAGCAAATCGATGTGATTAAAATTTTCAATCCTTTTTTTGTAGATTATTCTGGGTATTTTCTTTGCCAGAATTTCTACATCCTAAAATAAAAATATTTTAATACTACAATCCACATACACTATTTTGTAAGGCAATGAAATAGGTGCTATCTTACTATCCCATCCCTATGTTTAACACTTCCTCACATTTCTCACTGGTCCTTCATTTATTTTTGATTCGAAGCAATTTTATACACCTTTATTTCAAAATAAGTTTATACGCCTTTATTTTCGAAGAAATTCGTATTTAAAAACAAATTTATTGCAGTGGGATTTAGATGTGCAATGAATATTTCTATTATTTGCAGTAACAAGATTGCCACTCGTACCATTTTATCCGTATTTTACATGCAATATACTTTGCAATAAAAGTATCTTTAAATGCAATTTGTTTCAAAAATAGGGTGGGTTAGATTCAAATCGAAGTTCCTTTAGCTAGTTTAACAAACTCTACCATCAGAATTTTGATTATCAGCTTAATTTATTAACCATAATTATTACAGAAAATAAATTATCATTTTAAGTAATTCATATTATGGTCTCATGTTCAAAGAAAGATTAGTAAAACTTACTTGATATGCTGATATAATATCTGCTTTCCCATAAAATATAGCTGTTGGCACTCGAATGTTGGATAAGTTATAAATGGGGGCCAGTTCTGAATTATATATTTTTATATTTTTTTCCTTCCCATAATCGAATTTTTTAAATTCTCCTGAAAAACATCGGAAGATTAGAGTGATTAAAGACTATCAGCCGTACTCATAAAAAACTTAAAACAGTCTTGTAAGCCTGTTTTAGTTAATGACCTCAAAAGAGTTCTTTAACCATAACCTAACTTTTTTTTTGCTGTCATTTCGAATTTTTTTAGGTTAAAATACTTACTTATTACAGTAAACGCGATAAACTCCCTATAAAATAGTTTACTCAATATTTAGTCCCTATAAAATTTATGGAGTTTAGAGTTTAGCGCGTAATTATTTGATGTGATACTGAATATCTTTGAATTCAGATTTTAAGTAAATTGCAAAGAATATGTTAATATTGCAATTTTAGATATTTTCAAATGGAAAGTAGCAGTAAGCATTTCTTTGAAGGTTGACAATTCGAATTAGATAATGTTATAACTATAATTGTTCCAATTTTCATTTCATCGAGCTTAAATTTGACTTTGAAATTTCTATGTGCACGCAAAGATTTAGAGGTTTGTTAAATTATTGAAATCGATCTAAAGCTTTCGGAAATATCAATTTTGGCTAATGCTCCGCAAAAAAGAAGTACGTGCAAATTAATACTAATGAACAAAATAATGAACTAACGAACTATTGAACAAAATACAAAATAGGCTAACAAAATATATAGAATCAATTATAATTAATAGAATAGAATAATTATCTCACCTTCTAACAATTGTATGTAATGGACCAGTTGCTTCATTGATGCACCCGCAGGTAGATTACTTAACATTAGGGGAAAATATTTCTGCAAAAGAAATTTAGATTTTACGTTAAGATGTAATTTTTTCACAAATGTTTGTGTACTTTATTTGCTATTTCGTAGTTGCAACCAAGAAAAGAACACAGAAATTGAACGCAAAAGTCTTGATTGGTGGAATTATTATTGCAATTTAACAAGAAAAGTCTTTGAAGTCGTTCTGAATATGGCAGTACTTCATGATGTGATTCATATTTGTCTAATAGAGACTGCAAAAAAAATAAAAGATTAAATTAATAAAGAAAGTATAATAGTATTTATTTTACCTTAAAATAGTGAAAGTCATTAGCTACGATTCTTAATCCTGGTAGAGAACTATGTTTCGTGCTAACTAATGGTGCAAGCGTTATTAATAGTCTAATTTTGTTATTATAAATAGGTGTATCTGCTAGCATTGCAAAGGCAATTGTTGTTCCTTGTGAATGCCCTATGTAGTATAGATTCTCGCTATTAGTTATATTTAATATATAATTAATACTTTCAGGTACGTCATATGTTGCCATTTCCTGAAAACTATAATCTTTTTAATATAATACTTGAATAGTACTTTTCCTTATTTTAGATGTAGAGTAGTTCCAAAGAAAGAAGAAAAGGCTTAGCCAAAATCCAGCGCAGCAGAGATCGCGTGACACCCAATTCTACCAATTGACACGAACATAAACACGATTGAACGAATTTTGGTTTCTGCGCATTAGCTCCACCTTTTCTTTTTATTTTGGAACCACTCTAATACGCAAAACTTGGTTTAGCGTCGGCGTTGCATATCCTTCCAAACTTACATGATTGGACATTCACTCCTACAAACTCTCCATGTACCAATATTGTGACTTCCTATCATGACTATGTAATGCACACGATCTACATATAATAATTTACTGTGGTAGCTGCATTATTAATATCGTAAACCGCCGGGGTAACTTTGGTACGATTTTTACAGTGGTTTGGTTATAAATTTGCAATTAGTTATCAAGTTGGGAGTAGGATTGTTTAAGTATAAAAGTTCTACGTTGACTACATAAAATCTACTTAGAATTTATTACTTTAACATTAATGGTAACTTTAGAACATGAATTTTTTTATGGATATCTTTGTATAAAATACATTTTTATTAATGATAAACCTACCTGTGGTAAAGTAGATCAAAAAATTGATTTGAGTAGGTAAAAGTTGCATTTTTTACAGGTAAAGGGACAAGGAAACGGGAAATTAGAAAAATGGTACTTGAAACAATAATTATTTATTTTATTAAAAAACAAAAATCAACATTTTCTTTATTAAAAGAAATTAGGTAAACTTAAATAATATTGGTAGATACAACACCTAGGTAACTTAATTGAACTCCATTCATGCTGGAACATCAAACAATCCACGATATCCACGTCGGTCGTGTTGGCGATTACAACGTCTTAATAATCTCTTTGTCACTATAAAATATTTCATCTTTGCGCTCAGGCCATTTCCATTGTTTTCCATATAGAGGATATAGAGAGATAACATTTACAATTGCACCTTGACCGACAAGCTTTGTTACTCATCTAAATAATACTTGCTGTAATTTACAGCTACGTACGTACCTGCAGGCTTGTGTTTTTCCGCTGAAAAAGGCTCTACTTTCTACTTTCGGTAAATTATCATCCCGTACAATCGATTGTTCTTCAGATTCTGGTTCAAAGGGACTATAATGTTTCCGCACATGGTATGTTGACCTGGTCGTCATCTGAGCTTGACGATGAGTCGTTTCTTTACTTTAGGACAAGTACCAATGTTACCCCTGAAGGTTATGGCTTTTTATAAAATTTATATTTCACATGTAATTCTACTTTTAAGATTTTTCTTTATTGTAAAACTATGACAGAATATTGAATTTTTCGATTCTCCTATCAGAACTTAATTAATGTTGTTAGTTTCGCTCCACTGATAGAAAATATACACGCTATGCACTAAACACCTGTTTCTGTAAGGTCAGTTTTATATATACCTGTTAAAAATAAACTGTTGTTACATCACATAAATTAAGAGTTAATACCGTACATTAGATGATAAAATGATAAACGCGCCGATTGGTGTTAGAATTACTGGTATATAGAAGAAGAAAGAAATATGACGGATATCCCAAAGTAATACTGCAGTCACAAAGTTACCCCGCCTTACAGTACATAAAAAACAATTATTTTGACTTATTTGGTTAGCTGCTTACCTAAAATTCCAAAATTTTTGTTTATCTTTATACGGATCCAACTTAATATGCTTTTTACAAGGAGTAGTTCCTCTAGTATTACCCAACCACACGTCATATCCTTTATCGGCTAAAATATATGCTACGCCGCTCTCAGGATCCCAACCTGCATAGCTAGAAGAATCCGCTAATACTCCCGGATACATTAATACTGGTGAAGAATGTTTGCTAGTTTCATTACTTTTTCCATGTGGAATTCTATGCAAATCTAATAGATATCCATCTTTTGTCTGTATAGTGTGCACTTCTATTGGATAACCAAGTTTCAATATCATTTCAATCTGTGAAAATAAATCCTATTTTTATAAGGAATTCCTATACAAAAACCAATGGTATATTAGTCGTATTGTAAATTGTGCCCGTTTTCACCAACATTTATTTAAGAATTTCCTAGTAAAGAATTCCTTAGCTAGGTATTCCATAAATTGGATTGGTTAAATTTGACATTATGAGTTTCTTATATCAATACTATGTCAAATTTGATCAATCAAATTAATGGAATACTTAGCTAAGGAATCATTTACTAGAAAACTCTTAAATAAATGTTGGTGAAAACGGACATTAGTGTATGTCGGTGTATGTATAGTGTTATATTTAGGGCGAGGATCACCAAAGTCAGTTTATCATCCTGCTAAATAGTTAGATATAATTGTTATCGTGTAAGTGGGACTTTGAATAAATTTGACGTTTAATTTCCAAATGCCATCTGTCATCTGTTTTGAATTCCAATTTAATATAAATCACTCACAAAACAGTTAAAACAGTAAGCTCAAAGTAAATTATTTTCTAATTTACACATATCGTGATTTACACGAGATTCTACGCTAACTTTCAGTTCTACAGATGACAGACGTAGAAATTAAACGTCAAATTTATTCAAAGTCCCACTTACACGATAACAATTATATCCAACTATTTAGCAGGAGGATAAACTAACTGACTTTGGTGATCCTCGCCCTTAATAATAAACCAGGCATTAATAATACAACAAAATTAAAATGTAATATTAAACTTTATGCTAACGCTAGCAATTTGCTAATGTATTTATTGCACAAATTAAAAATACAAAAAATATTTTATATTACCGTAGTCAATCCAATTACTGCATCGATATTTTTGGCAATACTTCTTAAAGAAGTTACAACTTGCATGCATTTGAAAATAAAAAATAAAACTTTAAAATGCATTTCATTATTTAAAACTTTTACTATTTATTATTGTTGTTCTCTTAAGAGAGAGTTTAAATTACTGATTCAACTACAGTGTGTGAGCGCATAAATATGTGTTTCCCAAACTTGTTTAGTAGCAACACACTCTTGACTTGTTTTCACGACACAATTAATGAAAGGGCAATTTTGATTGCCTATAATAATTTTGTTAATTATAAATAATTATAAAATATTTATAAAATTATAATTAACTACATTAATGAACAGATTATTATAAAATATGGAAAAGGAAGGTACATACCTAGTAGAGACACATCCATGTTTGCTAATGCTGTTAATTGTCTTTACGTTAAGTTACTAAAATGTAACAATTATTTTTTTCAAGTTATAATGAATTAGAATCTATAAATGAAAAACTATAAACCGTGAAAAATTGAAAAAAATTTTAAAAAATTATAGTTTACATTTGAATTTAGTTACATATTGAATTTTTTTTGGTAATAAATAACCACCAATAAACCATACAAAATTATAATATGTAAGACAAAAGTACTAACTTGATGTTAATTCCTTTTTGGTAGGCGTACAATTTTCTGTCAAAGTAGATATACATTCTTAATTGTCATTTGGACATTAATTGACCAAAACTTTTCATAAATTTTTGGCTTACATATTATAATTTTTTATGGTTTATTGCTGATTCCTTTCTAAAAGATGTTTATAATTTAAAGACTTTTACATCCGTCTGAGAAGTTTAAATGAGAGCGAAACAAAGTCACGGTTTATAGCTTTTTCTTTATAAATTCTAATTCTTTATGACTTGAAATAAAGTAAAAATTAATTGTTACATTTTAGTAACTTAACGTATCATCAACAAATTAATAACCCAACATAATTTATATATCTAATATTTAGTTTTATATTATCAATTAGTTATATTTAAAAAAAATATAATTTCACTTTAGATAGTTACTATTGCACTGTCCTCCCGCTTATGGGTTTTCTTTTGCAGACAGGCATGCTTACCGCGTACCGTACGATGGGGCAACATTGGCCCTTTAAGGACAACATTGGCCCACCTGACAAAAAATGTTTGTTTGTAGTATAGAGATCGTAAATGCAACGATAATTTTTGAAGTTTTGCGTCAGCAGATAGGAGAAGACCGCAAAAATTCGGGGAACCACAAATTGGAACAGTACTTGCTGTCTGCTTTCTCGTTTAGGTCGTGAAATCGTCAATCGAGTTATTCATCGGTAATCGACACGTGGCAACTTCTTCCTCAAACGCAATTATTAAAATTAGGAACAACACAGTAAGCATTAATATCTTATTTTAAGTTAGTAATTAGGTGATTTATCAAGATTATTCAAATTAATTATAATCCGGTGGTCTGTGACGAATGAATAAACAAGATAAGGTAACATTGGCCCAGATATTGGGGGCAACATTGGCCCAAGCTAAAATCAATTTAAATTCTGATGAAAAAAGTGAGACATATTCTGATTTGGAAGAAGTGATATAGAAGTGGTCCAAGAAACCACGAAATTGAGGATAAATCCCAATGGATTAAGCATCGGCGACTTTGTTGTGGATTTGTTTAACGGAAATAAATACCCTGGTAAAATTATTGCTATTTCAGAACAATGGCCAACAGTTGACTGTCTAGAGAAGAGCCTGAAATTTTGAAGGTGGCCCCAAAATAAGATGCTATCAATTACAGCTGGGATGATGTTATTGACCTATAGTTATTACCAGAACCCATAATGGTTTCCAAAAGAAATCAATATAAAGTCCCGGTGCTCGATAATTATGTTTGACCTGCAGCTATTTTTTGGGAAAGAAATAGAAAAATTATATAGGAAGAAGAGTTTGCGTTTAAATGAAAAATATTTTCTTTTTACTATTTTTTAAAAAACTAGGTACCTATTTAGAATATTAGTTTTAAATAAATATTACTATTTCTAAAGTTTTCTTTAAAATACAGTTTGCTTGACCGTTTTCTCTATATTCTTCTTACTAATCACATAAAACTGTTTTTTTTTAATTACCTACAGGGTCTAGTTGTTTACAAAATCAATTTTTAGCTTTTATTTTAGACTATCTTTAACACAAGCCCCGAAAAACATGTTTGGGCTAAAGTTACCCCATGTCAAGGTAACTTTGGCCCACTTCAAAAACAATTATTTTTTTCGTAATTGTGATATGAAAAAAATAAATTGAACTTTAAAACATATAGATATACCCCTACCAATAAATTAAAAAATATTAGATGCCTTGTACAGTTGTTGCTGTATAATTTATTACTAAATATTTCAAATAATTTGTATAAAATTGAGCCAATGTTACCCCATTCGACGGTATATTGCTCAGCTAATATGAGCCTTTCGCTAATCAACAAAATAATCTTCCTGGTCGGACACACAGTCGGCGACGACGAGGCGAAAATGCAAGCAAACAGTGATGAACATGAACATAATTTATTTAACAAAAATTCTTTTATATAAATCGTCACACCAAAATGCGCTTCTTCGCCAAATAATAAACTTCAATGATAACAATGTTTTAAAAATATCTCGAAAAATTAACCTTGTACACCCTGATAGCGTAAGTGCCTGTACTCCTGAACCTCTTTAACCTCCTGGCCAAACTGGTACGGTTGTATTGGATGATCCTCCAGCTCATCGGACTTTTCTCGTTCTGGATACACCGACCCATGTTCACCTCACACCTCGTAGCACTTTGACCTAACACCGCTTTCCGAACAATTCACTTCCTAAATGAAACTTGCTTTCTAAATTAATTTGGCCACCCCGTATCACTCGTCGTACCTCCTTGAGGATAATTATTCACTACTTGTCGTTGACTCTGAATTTTTATTACTAAAATCGGACTTCCGATCAACACCTCTTTACTCATTCAAGGTTCTTGAGTAACTTAATTGTTTATTTACCCCGTTGTCCAGCTCGTCTGATCCGCTTTGCTTTATCAAGAAACGTGCAGCCTTAGAAACAACTGCAAGTCCAACTTACCACTCCTTTCAAAAAGCAAATCATAATCACATAAGGCTGCATTTATTCAACTTTCTACTTTTAAATGTTCATATCGCTCTTTCATTGTTTATGCCCTTATGTAACGATGATCCGATTTCCTCATACATGAGGGGTCAGGCTCATGGTCAACAGTAACACCGCACTATTTATATTTTTGTAAAAAAACTTCTGTGAGTTTTTATCTTAATTTAATAATTCCCATTGTACTTGATATTAATTATAATAAACTCATAAAAGTTAATCGCAAGACTTTATGTAAATTTAAACATTTTTTAATATATTTCTAAATGAGAAAATGAATATTAAGCAGGATTAAAATAATTTTAATTGTGAAGGTGGCTTGATTCTCAATTTGTTAAAAGATTCTTTTTTTCCTTCTTTTAGTTTTCATATCAATTATAACTAAATTTGCGCTAGTTTCAAATCAGTAAACTTAAAAATAAAATGGTTTAGAAATAAAGAACTCTTAGTATTATAAATAAATTGCGATGTTAAAATTATTATTTAATTCAAAAGAATTAGAGAGTACTTAATTTTTATATCTAAATGTTATTTTTCTTAAATTCTCTCATAGAATTAAAACAGTGGGAATTTTTGTTTGTATAAGTTTTTGTTTGTTGAGTTTTTTGTTGTAAAATGGTTTATCTGTAAATAAATGTATTAAAATTATTATTATTTTGTAAAAGTATGAATTCATGAATTTGACTTAGGTGTACAATAAAAAAAATAGAAGTGACATTTACTTTCAACTTTTTTGTTTGTATTTAAATGCCCACCATAGCGAATGCATTTTTGTGAAAAGTTGTGTGGACAAATTTCTTTTCTTTGTTAGATGGGAATCAGGAATTAAGAATATAATCAATGTCTATGTGGTAGTAATAGCTCACCACTGTGGCGGTGATATGAGTAAGCGAATATGTAAGCAATGCTTAGGGGCCTGGGACCATAAGGGGCCCTACTATCCTAGTAAACAACTGGTGACCTTTTTTTAGTGGCCCGTTGTGTATTTTTGTTTACGGGCTCTAGCTATTCTTGCACCGCCACTGGCTCACCAGCTTTCAGCTACACAAAGTACCGATTACTCGTTGTAGAAGGCCACTATTAATAGTAAGAGCTCTCCAATAATTTTTTTAAAATCAGGGTGGTCAGGTGATTTAGTATGTTTTTGATACCTCCTTTTATTCTACGGTTTTCCATTGATGTTATTGATTTTGTAGTTTTCGATTTCGTCTGTGCCTATGGTGTTTACTTTCATTAATTACTGTTGTAGGGTTACCATCTTCTGTTGGAGGTTTTATTATTGGTGTGCTATTATTACACGCACCATTTTTAATTCCTTGAATTCAGGTTATGCCCTCCTTGCTACATTCGTGGTAACTCCACTCAATCTTATTTTCAACTGTTATTCAACTAAAGACATCTTAAGACACTTTATATGATAGTTTGATTTTCATTTCATTTTGCATTGAACGCAATCTTCATAACGCGTAGTAACATTTTTACACAAACCTCAACATCGTGCAGGACCATACTTCCGTATGTAGAGTGGTCACAAAGGAAGATGAGATGGCGTAGACAAAATCCGGCGCAGTAGACATCGCGTGACACCCAATTCCACCAATTGACACCAACATAAACACGATTGTACGAGTTTTGGTTTCTACGCATTTAGCTCCACCGTCTCATCTTCTTTTGAGACCACTCTACTACCGTACGTTATAAATAATTAATTATAAGTAAGAAAACTACAAATTAGGTTACATATAAATGTAATATATTTTATTAGATAAGATTTTTAGGTCGTATAAAAATAATACGTAAAGAAAGTAATAGTACATTGTCTTATTCGGATTAAAAGTGAAACTTTGTTTGACAAGCAATTTTTGCATTTGCGAGGCGGAGCGCTAGCGGAGCCGAGCGAATGCAATAATTGCACGTCAAACAAAGACACTTTTAATCCAAATGAGACATACTACTTTTTCTCCAACCAAAAATTAAATAACATACATCATTAATAATGCGAAATTCAAAATTTAAATTACTTCAAACATTTTGTTTGAATATTCGTGTAATGAAAATCCAGTAACTGCAATTTTTGTTTTTTTATATTAAGTTGTCAAAGTCATCTGTCATAGTAAATTTTTATAGAAAATATATTGCTCTTCGTCCAAAAAATTATTAAGCAAGACGCTAATTTTAAGATACCAAGGTGGAAAATGTTTTCGCGCAGTGGTAGGTATGCATAAAATTAGTAGTGTTCCACAATAAGTGGCAAAATATTTACATTTGCATAATATAAGGGATAATACTGGATACAGTTTACGTCGAACTTCGGCTACACTACTTGTCGATCCTGGTGGTGACATTACCTGCCTTAACGCCATGGAGGTTGGAAATCTATTACTGTATGCGAGGGCTATATAGAAGATTCTTTAGAAAATAAAAGACATAGCCAAAAAAATATGTCAAGTTGACGAAGTTAGTACTATAGTTTAACCCCCATTATTGATATTACCTATATAGCATCAATAATCAACAAATTGATGAAGATGAACCTATTGCTCAGGAATTACACTCTGAAGATCCGAGTACCAGTAGCGTAACATTCACCGACATTGTTAATAATTCCAATACTGATGGTAACAAAGCGGGTTTGCTTACTTTTTATCAATCTTGTGTAAATTATACATTTAATATTAACATGAAGGATTAAGGTATTAAGTATTTTTTGATTATTATTGTTATTCATGTAAAATTTTGTATAACCAATAAATTATTGACATTAAAAAATATATCTAATTCACTTTTAGGTCTAGCACTAAAAGTACTTTTAGTACACGTAAAAACAAAGTGTTGCTTAGCAATGTTGGCATCTTTATATTAATAACAAAAACGTCAACTTTTAGTTGAGGTAATGCTATTAAAAATGTACTGCTTTTAATACGGTTGGAGAAAAAAGCTATTTTATAGCTGAAATAAAAGCTATTTTAAATTTTGTGTTTTGTATTTTAAGTAAAGCAACATGTCAATTAGGTAATGAAATTTTAGTGGTTAGATATTTACTTAATAACATCAAAATTTCTGTAACAAACTGACGTTTTTTTTTACTATTTAGGTTTTTTAATGATATTTTAAACAATAATAAATATGAGGCCTTTAAAATTTTATGATTTAATTGGTGGATATCATTACCTAAAAGTATAAAACACTAACTTAAGATAGTTTTTAGCTACCTTCTTTTGAATTAATACGACTTAAAATTCTCATCATTATACAATAATTTATAATATAGGAAAATTATTCTAACTTATTGGTGAAAATGCACAAACTAAAAATACTTTTATCAAAAAATACTAAATTCTTCATTATTTTAAAATTCAACTATAAGATTTGATTATATCAACTATATCTCGATATATAAACTTTTCAACATTTTTACCCCATATAGTATCTATATGATTATAACCAGGGATGATCTTCTTTGACACAACATTTGGCAGCACTGATAATAAATGTTCCATATCCTAAAAAATTATTTCAGAAATAAGAATTATAATTCAAATTTTGAACTGATTACCTTAGGAGACGATAAGGAATCATTAGTTCCATAAAATGCAGCCATTGGAACCGTCGATTTAGATAAATCATACTCGGGAGGAGTAGGTTGTCCGTATTTTTTCATATTTTTAATTCTTCCATAATCATATTTTCGAAAGATACCTACAAAATTTACATGATTATTAAAAATCATTCAACTAGAAATTAATAGTACTATAATCATGTATTAGATAAAAATAAATATCTGGGACTTTTAACCAATGTAAATTTTGTGGATCCGATGAGACCACAAGTTAATACGTGAATCAGGTCCAACATACAATCATTAGGATGTTTCTGGATACTGTTTATTTACAGGGTGTAAAATACTAACTGTCGCACTTGAAAGTAATTCAATATCAGCAGTGATAACATGCTTAGACAAATTCTAAAATTTACAATTGCATCAACTATTTATTATGTCCTAATACTGCAAAAGGCATTTAAATATATTCATTAGTAAACTTTTTGTAACGATGGACGTTAAACGCGAGCTTGTCCGAAATTTACACTTGAATGGAAAGATAACTTGTGCAATTTTGAAGTTATTAAAAAACCAAAAAATTGATAGAAGATTTTGTTTTGCGAACTTTCACCCGATTTCGGGATACGGGAAGAGTTAAAATTTAAAAAAAGACTGGTTGAAATCGTATCATTCGAATCAAAATAAAAATAAAAATTGTACGGGAACGAATTCGCAGAAACTGTGCAGTTTTGACAATAAAACTTGGCTTAGAGTCTCAATATGAGTCACTAATCAACCCATTTAATTTTAAGAAACGATCTGGGTCTAAAGGCATACAAGAAAAAAATTCAAAATCAAAAAGAAAATAGACATAAAAAATGCAAAGCATTGTTACGGTGGCACGGTGATTGTGAAATTATCTTTTCAAATGTAAAGATTCTTATACTTCAAGAACCAGACAACCCCCAGAATGACCGATTGTGTACTGCTAGTATGGATAATAACCTTAGAAGCAAAATAAGTGTCAATAGGTTCCAGAATAAGTCGTTATTAGTGGTTTGGGGGTAGGTTTCCAAAATAGGCAGTTTTCACTGCAATTTATTAAAAAGGGTGTGAAAATTAATGTTTTTTATTATTTGAACAATATTTTAATTGATCATCTACTACTCCATGCTCAAATCTTATTTGATGTAAAAAGAATTTGCTTCCAAAAAGATTCGGCACCCTCCCATTATGCAAAAATTACATAACAGTGGTGGCAAGAAAATTTACCTGAATTTATTAGTGTTGAAGAATGGCCTGCAGTATCTCCAGACCTTAATCCTTTGGATTGTTGTATTTGAGGTTATATGCTTAGCAAATTGGGCAATGCAAAAAATATAAATTTGCAGAAGTTTAAAAAAATTTTAACCAAAGTATGGAATGAAAACCAGACGAAGTGGTGCGTGCCGCGTGTAATCATTTTAACAGAATCTGAAGGAAATTGCAAAACAAATATGGAAAAGAATTAAATGAAATTTTGAAGACTATACTTTAGAAATGTATACTAAGTAATTTGTAGTAAAATTTTTATATGTTTTCATACAAAACTTTTTACTGACTATTTATTGATTTTATAATTGTACGATAAAACTAATTTTAATAGCTATTAAGGCAACTAGTGTTTTATAGACTGTTTAAAAATCGATGTCGTAGTTTAAATCCGAACGACCGTAGGGGGTGAGGATTTAATAGGCAAAGATTTTTAATCTATAAAACACGCGTTGTCTTCAATATTTTTTCTAACACTAACAGAAAAATTAGAATTTTAACTTATTTTATATCCTATAAAGTACGTTGTCATTGACAACGTTACATTATAATTCTATAAAGTACGTTGCCATTGACAACATTAGAAAAACAATTTTTCATTATTCGAGCTTTTGATAATAAGATATAATATATTATGTTTTATTTTTAATAAATAACGAATTAAGGAAATACTATTAATAGTATATTACATAACAAGCGTGGAAAGTGACACATTTCGCATGAGTGTGTAAGTTTTGCACGAGGCGCAGCCAAGTGCAGAAATCACACGAATGCATGAAAGGCACTTTTCTGCGAGTTATGTACACTACTTTTCCTACGACCGCGACCATAAAAAAATAAATCCATTTTTATGTCGTTTTCACGAATTAATTTGATTTTAGAAAACAAGAGCAATATATTATTTATTAATTGTAGTTAACGTCAAAATTTCAAAGCAGCCTACTAAATTCAAGTTAACTGTGCGTTATAATAACGCACAGTCATAACGCACGGGTTGATGATATTGACGACTTTCGTGCCTACTTAATTATGTGCAATGTGCTACTTTCTTATGGGGTCGTAGGAAAAAGTTATATATTAAGCTTTCGATCATGCATTTAGATCTTCTTCAGAAAATTACAAAAAATTTTAATAGTATTTCCTTAATTCGTTATTTATTAAAAATAAAACATATTTAATTTCACGAATTAATAATAAACCAATTTTTTTGATAATAAGATAATATAATTTACTATAATTTTGCTCGTGTTCAAAAACAGTTCAGCATAAACGTGTTCTGGGTCACTTCACCTCCAAGGATGATTTTGTAATATTTAGAATTTAAATTATGATATATTTATAGAAAATAAATAAATAAACAAACCAATAGTTTAATAATATTAAAGCGAAAAAATTATAATTATATTTATTATGAATAATTTTCATCTGAAACGCATAAGACTTTATCTAACTCCTTACGAACATAGTTGATGACGTCAAGATCTTCTTTCTTACGTTATATTTAATGATAATAATATTTTGTAATTGTTACATTTGTTGTTGCATTGGCTAGTGATTTCACAATTAATTTAAAATTTAAGCTACAATTAAAATTGAAGACTCTAATGCAAGAAGGGGATGCTTACAACAAATTGAATAATGAGATTATTGCAGGGTTGGATTATAAAATTTTTCTTCACTTGATACAAAAATGTACATATTTTTAATAGAAACGGAGCTACAAGTGAAAATCACATGTAGTTATTCCAAAAAAGAGAAATTTATTTTGCGTTTCTTGAACAATTTACAAATTGTTACTTAAACAATTGTAATGATATAATATATTGTTTTAGTAGTTTTACCGGATGCTTTAGTGTTAACATAACGGGGTAGGGGGCTAGTTTACGAACATTGGATGTTTTAATGTTTATGGAGTATTACTATAGCAAAAATATCACTTACCTTGCCTTAACTGGAGGTAATGATCAACTTGTTTAAATGACGATCCTGCTGGAGTGTTACTAACTATAACAGGAATCATCGCCTAAAATTGTAAATTTTAAAATTCCATGTATGTACATAATATAATAGTATTGTATTTACCTTATTAAGATGTGGAGAAAAACCTGCTACGATATAAAATAAATAGGAACAAATAATTTGAAATGGCGAATGTTCGTTACAAAATACTTGCGCGAGTATTGTTATGTATCTTGAGTATGGCATTACTTCATGCCAATTTAATTTCTTATTGAAATACTAAAAGTTTCTTTTAAATTTTAGGTGTATACAAAACAAAGTTTAACTCACCTTTAGCATGTTTTGTATTCTTAGAAGAAATAGGAAGACTGGAGAATTACACTGTTTCGTAGTTACAATAGGTGACAACGCTATTGTTAAACGAATTTTTTCGATATAATGTGGTTTTTCTGATAGAAGTGCAAAGTAGCTTGTAGTGGCTTGAGAATGTCCAACGTAAAATAGATTTTCTTGATTTGTAAAATTGAGAACATAATCAATACATGCAGGTAAATCATAATAACCAATCTCCTGAAAACTGATACTAGGTATTTTAATCAAAAATTTTTAATTTCAGAATTAGTTCAAATATTGAAAAGTTTAACTAAACCGATTAAGTTAAAACGTATTAATAATCTTCCCATTATTTTGAAATGGCGGGGAAATTTCGTTTCAAGTGCACTAACAGAACATTAGCGAAAGTTATCACATATTTATTATTTAGTGCTATTTATATTAGTCAGAATAGAAGCAGGTAATCGTAAAAATATATTTTAGTGTACCGATTCTCACTAATGGCCAGAATCAGGTAACCTGCTTTCTTTCTAGTCGTACCTTAACTGTGTATGTTAAGAAAATTCCAGAAGAATTTTATAACACGTTGCTTCTCTTACCTTAGCAATTATTAAAAATAAAGTTAGAAATAATACCTATAAATTAACTATTAAAAATTATATATTTTAATTTAAAAATGAAACATTTTATTGCAATTATTTGAATTTTATTATGTTGATCTGAGTAACAACAAACACGTGCGTCAGAATTATCAATAAATTTAAGTATTTTATGTGTGTAGATAACTAATATCGGTCAATATTCCCTTTGAGATAGCATTACTTTAACTCTCTTATTGTAGTATGCCTTTTAAAGTAAAGTCCAACTTGAAATTATTAATTATTGTTACTTACCTATAATTAAAAAACTTTTTCATATCTTTTTTATAATCAAGAGTTTTATGATGTTTTGACCAGGTCGTGCCTCTGTAGTTAATCAACCATACGTCGTAACCTTCATCGGCTAAAATAAATCCCAAACTTTTCTTTGTCCCCATATTAACCCAATCAGCTGAACCACAGAATAAACCTGACATTATTAAAACCGGAGGTTTATCACTTAGGTTTTTATTAAGAGGTGCTATACGATGAACTTCTAATAAATATCCATCATCACTTTCTACAATGTGATTTTCAAATTCATAACCATACTTTTTTATTAATTGTTTCTGTCGAAAAGATTAGAAAACAATTTCAAAATTTAAGTGCAATGTAAATAAGAGATTTTAATATTTACCACATTTAGTCCAACGTCAGGATGTCTATTCTGCCACGCTTTTTGTGCTCGTACAATTAGTGCCCAATTAATTATGAAAAAACACAAAATCTCCAAAATCATTGTCGAAGTGCCTATAATAATTCACTAAGGAAGTATAACTAACACTCAAAATATATAAATATTGATAAAACCTTGCATTAACTGTTTAGTAATGATATGTATTTTACAAATACGTTGTTTAAATAATTATGAAATAATAATACTATTTAAATCTGTAACTTTGATCAGAAAATATTACGAGTTTATATACATTTCATAGATTAAATGACAATAATTATTTTCGATTAGTACGTTTCTAAATTTACATGGCAGGTATTTAATATAAGAATATTCTATTTATACTAAAGCTACTACATGATTCAATAATAATAACCATAATAATTGATGTTATTTAGTTCAATTAAAAGTTAATAATGAAGATTGTAGAATTATCAACTATTTATAAGCTCGAAAACAGTAACCACAAATCTATTTTTTTTATTCAGAACACTTGGAATAGTAATTTATCACAGTATGAAAATAACAATTCAAATTGATTAAGAATAATGATAAAGAAAACAAAGAAATTTGTTGAATATTTTGAAATATAAAACTGTGTAATGCTTATTCTTAATTATTACTTTATTTTAGCGACACAATCAGCTGTTATTGGTTAGGGTCGTGTTTGATTACTAAGACGGAAGATAAACTTCGTCCCCATGTCCTTGTTCTTTTACCAGTTATGAACATTTGCATTTGAAAGGTTAAAAAGCAAAAAAGCTAAACAACATTTTTCAAATGCCGAATTTGACATTGACGTGCCAAGAAATTAAAACACAGCAGTGGAGTGATGTGATCAGTAGTTACGTTACAGTGCAAATATTTTGGGTTCAAATCATGGAACCTCACAGAATTTCTTAGATCCTTCCTGTGGAAATTCACAAGCTGTGCATAAACAAGTGGTAAAACAAAAAACAACCAAACTAAACTCCCAACCCAAAAAAGTAAACAAACAAAAATACTTAACATTAATTAAAAATCAAAATTTAAATGTGCAAGTAACCTATACTCTGTTTACCCAACAGATGCACCAAGGCTCCTCCCCAAAAATTTAAGCCAATAAGCGCATGAACCAGTTTTACGCGCTAAAAATTTCTACATAAAAGTTCAAACATTAAACATTGACATTAAAAACTAATTTATAGGTTAAAATAACTATGACGTTTAGTGTCGTAAACGGGAGTTTCAAAATTCGAGCAATAGAAAAATTCTATTCGAATATCCCGCGCGTTTTTAGGGAGGAGCTTCGGTGCACCTGTTGGGTAAACAGAGTATAGCATGTTACTATACATGTTAAATTACAGAATAAAAAAAAACGAAATGAAAGTCGTAAAGATGGCAGTATAATCGTACTTAAAATACTGTAATCCCAAGAGATGTTAAAAGGGCAAAAAAAATTTGCAAAAATAAGAACTAAAAAAGTCTCTATTAGGAGCTATAGTACTCGAATTTTCAAGTAGAATAATAGACCTGATAGCTTAACCAACTATATGGCACTTATGGGACTCAAAACCCTTAAAGAATTTCAAAAGTCCGATTGGAATATTAAGTTTGTATAATGCATTTTTATTAAATAATCTTTTTTATAATAATTATGCAGTAAAAATGAAAAATATAACATAATTTCAAGAAGAAATATATTATAATCTTGATAATTCCACGCGTGTATAAAACTGTCCATAAGAGCCGTGGAATATTCAAAGTTTGCTAGCGGATAAACCACGTTTAGTAGGCCCTTTGACGGCCTACTAAGGAAGTTACTCAAAATGCATCGGGATATTTTTAACCTTTAATTAGAGATGTGGAAATGTTCCCATTTGAGGTGTATGTAGGAAACATTCACGTCACTAATTAAAGGTTCATCGGATATTTTGTTGTTTACCTTTTTTGCATTGACAGTTCAAATTTTTTTTTAAAGTTTTACTTAGTTTTATTCGTGTTTAAGCTTAGTTGTGAATATTTTGATGCATAAGTACTATATCCGCTGTAATGGTTATAATACGAAAATCTTATTTACAAGGTGAAAATATGACATCGATGACATCCGTTTATTTCCTTTATATTTAATTTAATTTCGTTCATGCAACCGAACTTTGCTGAAGAAAATTAATAATTTCATCATTTACTAGGTTTACTAGAGGAATTATCTTATCAAATACAGCACTAGCTTTGATTTTAATCCTGATAATTTTTAATTTTTAATCACTCAGACGTTCTTTTAAAATTTAGCTCTAGAAAATTTTGATCTGGCCATAATCACTCTAGCGATCTACGCTGCGCTAGATCGCTGTCGTGATTATGGATGATCAAATTTTCTCTCGATAAATTGTAGATCACGTCTTCGTTGAAAATAAAAATTATTCGGATAAATTCAAAGCTCTTGTTGTATTGCTTATGATAATAATAGGGGAAGGTGTCGTACCTTGCGACCACTTTTGCAAAAGTGTTTCTAAAATGTCATTGAAATGACAGTTCGTTGATATGATTGTTGCTATTATAACTTTGACTCTTTGTCTACACTATGATAATATGGTTTGTGGAAAAATATTTTGGATAAAATTTTTATAAATTAATTTAAAAAAATAGTGAAAACTGGCTCAATGTACAACATGCGGTTGTAAGATATAAGAACAGCAATTAAAAATGAAATTTTATTGTTTTGATTATTTCAAAGCATAGGGGCTAAGATCTACTGGAAATCTTAAATAAGACAGCTGACGAGTTGATCCTCCCGCGGTCATTGGAGGGGGTAGTTTCAAAATCACATCTTTTTCATCAATTATATAACGTTTGGCCGAATTATTTAACAAAAGATTATCTATCTTATCTAAAAACAATAATTAGTTATATAATATTTCAAAAATGATGGTCTTTGGTGCACCTTGAACCGGTGCAAGGTACTGCACCAAAGCCTAGATCAAGGTACAGTGCACGTCGTGTCTTGAAATAAATCAAGGTGGGGATTTTTAGTTTAGGAGATGACTAAATGTAAAATTACGGTTAGATGGCGAAGACCACATAATATTATAGATTGCCATCGCGGAAAAACTCTAAGTAACAATTAATATAGATAAGTAAAAAAGGCAGACTTCTTGGAGATTCGAACTTAAATGTCTGGGGTTCATGATACCACAACGGTAACCCCTGCTGTGCTATGGACATCTTATTGAAATTATTAACCCTTATGTCAATACCCGGGTACCCTTTTGCATGTTCTTACTTAAATATGCTATGTATTTAAAGAGATATCTTCAAATTCGGTCAAATCCTCGTTATTTGAGTCAATTGACGTCGATTCATATAAGTTTTGATATTTAAATATTCAAGAAAGTAGAAAAAATTCAGTTGATCAATACCCGGGGTACCCGGGTACCCATATAATATGTAAAAACTTAATACTTCTACAGATTTTCAAAATAATAAATAATTCAAATTATCTCTAGAGGGTCATAAATAATATTTTATATACAAATAAACGTAGACATTTAACTTTTAATTATAAATTAATTACATTTAACTATAAATTATATGTAAAATATCCTCACATGAACGACGAATGACGATATGAATGACAACGGAGACTTTACTGTTTCCCTTCCTCCTTGCCCTTTATTATTCCATAAATTAACAGGTTTTGTGGCGGTAGGTATTCCCACTGTGACTCCCAACAACATAGAATTTGAAAATAAAAATTTCCCAATTCCAATTCCTTTTGTTGACGAAATATAACATAGGGTACCCGGGTACCCCGGGTATTGAACAACGTAATAAAGACTGGGTATTGACATAAGGGTTAACAGTAGCATATAGTTAAATCACTAATTATTTCTTAAAATTTCATAACTTTTAAAGGTTTGTAAGTGGAATTTTGAATTCCAAAAAATTGTATTCATATTTCTTAGGATATTTTTGATTTTTCTGAATTGTTTTACATTTTTCGACTACCTCTTTGTACAAAAAATAGTAAAAATCAGTTTTTTTCTTCTGAAATCAACAGGAATTAAATTAGAAGCTAAAATTTTGCACACGACTGTCGACAGATCTCTTGTCTGTCTCAAAGATTTTTTGACATACAAATTTTGTAAAAAGATTGCCACAACAAAATTCCCAAGGGGCATTTTTAACATACTTATCCGGCGAAACCCTTATTTACAGAATTAAATGTTTTCAGACCCTGTTACGCCACTGTAGGTAAATTATTGGACATAAAACAAGTTAACGTTTATCAACTTCAACTCTACCATGTCAACGTCTTCTTCTTCAGGCTACCCTAGTGCACTCCTGGACCATAGGCCTCTCCAGTAATGGAGGTTTTGGCCATAACTCACCACGCTGGCCAGACGGGTTGGTGAGTAGTCCGCATATCGATTTTTGGACTATAGTTGTTTTACATCCAGTAGCAACTTGCTAGGCTAACCTTTAGATGTGCCTATATCTCTGTTTTTGTTAAGGGTGGCAATTCGTCAACTTAGGGAGACCGCCGGCCGGCTTAACATGCCATCCGAAGCACGGAGACTTGGTCATAACAAAGTTTGACTCTCCCCAGGTTTGAACCCGGTACCTCGCATTCGCATCGAACTGCGTTAGCTGCAAGGGAATGACCGTCTCATTTGAAAATTGTCATGACCATGACATGACAATTGACCATGTCAACGTGCAAAGCCCTTAATGTAAAAGTTTTCTGAATTTACTTTTGTCGCCATGATAATTTTCAATGTGAAACAAAAACTACCCTCTGGATTGCAACCCCTAATGAGAGGGTTAATGCAACCAGAGAGACCAGTTTGTTTGCCACGATGTAAATTCTGAAAAAAACAGGTTGCTGGGGAAACTAAAAAAAAACAGATGGTGGTAAACGTGCTTTAATAAAACCAAACTTGAGAGACGCTCACACAATCCCCAACAATTTCAATGTACACACTGAATAATCTCAGCAACAAATGAACTCGTCACAGAACGCACCCTCCTTAAATTTACGAGCACCCACCAATTGGTAACCTTAAATGGGCTACCCAAAATGAAAAGTCGTAAGACGAATAGAAAAGAAAAATCTTACTTACCCCAGCGCTATTGTAAGTTTACAAAAATAATGGTGACAAAAGCTTGCAGCAAAAACAGCAATAATGATGTAGCAAAATCGGTACGTATCGCAGTTAAGTTGGAACTGAAGACAATCGGTCCAACACGGACAAAATTTAATCTAACGCAATACGGACTGTACTCAAACGTAGTACCAGGGTCACTGAAGGTAATTCGCTGCGTTATCACATAATCCCTGCAATGCCAAATGTATGCAAATGTATTTTGAACATTTACAAAATGAATAAAATAAAAGCATGAGCCGTACTCAGGAATATTGTGAAACGATATGAAAAGGAGAACCATTTAACAACTGCAAAAATTTGTTACAAATGTCCACGTAGAATTTAATTCTACACGAAATTTACTGCTCGAAAAATTAATACGTCGCACAAAATCAAAATTTCACATGTGCATGTGAAATATTCTTCATCATCATCTGCAATCATCAAATCTCTGAAAGTCAGCCAAAGCACGTACCTTCTTCAACCATACAATGACAGCTACTTGCAATCTCGCTGCAAAATTACAAATTCACTAGGTTCTATACCCGAAAAACAAACTTTTTAAAAATCACACCTTTGGAAAAATCCTTGTCGATTTCATTCTGTCCGCATAGAATTCCTTAATTTGTAAAAATCATGCTACTACTACTTTAAAGTTTAAAATACGTTTATAAATCCTATTAAATTCCTTAATTTATTATTAGACCACGTTCATTAAAAAAAATTAAGCTGTTTATGCTACCTTTGCAGGCAGTATATAATTTCTATTCTTTAGACATTATTTTTAACTCTACCCAACCACCTCAAAATGTTAAATAATTTAGTTTTAAAGTTTACCTGTTCCAGGAACGTACATAATGTATAAAATGTAACCAATACATTAACTTGCCAATTTGAACTTCTAACTTTCAATGCCGAATAGTTATAATTATTATTATTATTTAGTTAAATTAAAAGTTGTTTTGAAACAAACGTTACATTTTGTGTATTAATGAATAATGTATTGTAAATGCTTTTTTTCTGTAAAATCTAAATTTAAAATTTGTGCTTCTAAAAGGTTAAAAAATGTAAATTCTATCTTTAGATTTTCACATAAAGGAGTAACAACTTTAATAAATCTTAAATTGAAAGCAACTGGTATAATTAAATATAATTTCTTGTGCAAAAGTAGTGGGATATGAAAATAATATTCTTAATTATCTATTATACTATTTTTTTGGTTATACATTTTGCTTAAAATTTTCGTTAAAATTTCTTTAAAATTCCTTAAAATTTGTTGATTTGCAAATTTGTGTTTACATCTTAAAATTATTTTACGTAAATATTTTTTGCACTATTAATAAAAAATTTTTTTTTATATTAACCTGTAGTATATTTATTTAAGAATTAACATACAATAGTAATTGTTATTTTATTATCTATACAGGGTGTCCCCGCACTCACTTTACATAACTTAGGTGGTGATAGCAGAGGACACATTTCTAAGAACTTTCTAAGAAATCTAAGAATTTTTCTAAATTCAAACCCTCGTGAGTTAGGCCTCTTTAAAGCATTTTTTTTAATTTCCACCTTCAGGTGGCCATAGCCCCGAAAATATTGATTTTTCAGTAAAAATGGTTTAGTGATTTTTTAAATAGCGTGAAATAATCTATAAACTAGATTCGAGCTTTTTGATTTTTTTAAAACCCTAGTCGTGATTGTTTTAAGAGATGTTTGTCAAAGAAAAATCGAAAAAAAGTCGATTTTTAGACACTTTTCATCGCAGAAACTCGATTTTTTCACACTCACCGGTCGATCCCTCGACTTTGTTGACCATCCCTGCTATAGTGGCTGTTAACAAAAAAGAAAATTTTAAAAATAATACTATAAAACATCTTTTAAAACGATCACGACTGTGTATTGAAAATATGGATGGTCATTTTCAACATTTACTTAAATAATGCAATAGTTTAATTTATTTTATTTAATACAATAATAATAATACAATTTAAAAAAATACAATTGTATTTAATGCATTTAATTAATAAAATAATTTTTCAAAATAAATAAAAATTTTGTGAATTTAATTTTTTGTTTTGTAGCTGCCTTGTTTATTATTTTCTGTGAAATAGGTTGGTTTCTCAAAAATGAGAAAAAATTAGTAAAATTAGTTTCAAAAAAACTAGACAAAAGTTGTAGTCCGTTAAATTTCCTATCCGGAATGGGGCGTCAAATTTTTTGTAAAATGCTTCGTTTAAAAGATACAGGGTTTTGAAAAAAACCAAAAAAACAAAAAGTTCGAATTTTTCGACATTTTTTAACTTACTAATTCATAACTCGAAAGCCGTTGATTTTAGACAATAAAAGGTTTGAATCTAGTTTGTAGATTATTTCACGCTTTTTAAAAAAGTATTAAACCATTTTTACTGAAAAATCAATATTTTCGGTTCTATGGCCACGTCAAGGTGGAAATTAAAAAAAAAATTCTTTAAGGAGACATAACTCTCAAGGGTTTGAAGTTAGAAAATTTTGTTAAATATAATGCTTAGAAAAGTGTTCTCTATCACCACCTAAGTTATGTAAAGTGAGTGCGGGGACACCCTGTATATCTTGATCAAGAATTATTATACCTGCCCTTTTACGGTCTATATAATATAATCTTCTTTTTTGCTGAATGAATAATGTTGTGGATGTCTAATTTATTACACAACTCGACAAAAAAAGAACTTTTTTCTGTCCTAGGTTTCATTTTATGATTTTCCTGTTCATAATACACCAAAATGAATGAAAAATTTTCATATCCCCTTTAAAGTTTGCTTTTGTAGTTGTAATGCTAATAATACTGATTCTTGCGTTTTTCTAGAAACAGTAACTAATTATGATATATTTAAACACACCGCAAAAAAATAAAAGGGATTTTCACATTCGTACGGTACCTACGATATCTCCAGATAGCGCTTACGCCAAAAACAACAATAAAGTGTTATGCACCAATCTCAAAAAGGTTAAAATGTCATCGAGAAAGTGTAAGAATGATGCTGATGCACTTTGTTATATATCGTCGTTGCGCCTGCAAAACCCGACATGTGCATTTTAGTAAATTGTTCAGGAGAAGGTATAAACTGATTTGTTTTGTTTCTGTTTGAAGTACAGACTCCACGTATAATTTTACGTTTTATACGGCCTAATTGACAATTTAATAGCATTATAATTAAAAACGAAATTATATGAATCTTATAATTTGTTTTATTAATAAATTTAGTGCACATAGCTGATTTAAGTTGCGTCATAGCGTATTTAGAAGTAGCGCTTTTTGATTTACCTTCATTAAACAACTATTTTACAGAAAAAAAAGAAATTTCTTTTATGGAAATGTCCGGCTTGAAACCCTTAATCGAAATCTGTACTTAACGCATTTTGCTCAAAATGTGCACATGTCGGGTTTTAAAGGCGCAACGACGATATGTGAAAAATTTATTAAAGTACGAGGTATAAAATTTAAATTGAACATCAGTGGGAAGCTTAGTGAAGCATACGAAGCATAATTTGAGTGCCCAATTCGGAATCATGATAGGCCAGGGGCTTCACATGTTGCGTGTAGTATTTGCAAAAGATGTTATAAGGTAAGCAGTTTTCAGTGAGAAAAATATTATAAATAAAATGTTTATTTATATTTTTATTTAGTCTCGGTGGGTCAGTGGCGTTTAGCACTTGAGAGGTCCCAAGCGAAATTCAATTTTGAGGCTCCCTTATAAATATTTTTACTACCCCTACAGCCCACAGTATGCATTCTACGCGCACGTGTTTTACTCTGGTATAAGTAGTCATTGGGGCGGTTGGCCTGCGAAAATTTTAAGGACATTGGAAAAATAATTAACTAGGATAACTATTTTTTAACGGTCCTTAAAATTTTCCTAGGCCAAACCGCCTTTTGACTACTATACTATAATTCAAAGTTGGTGATTCAAAAAAGCTGAATTTTTGAGGCCCCCTTGATTTGTGAGGTCCCAGGCGCGCGCCTCATGCGCCTAATCGGAAATTCGCCACTTCGGTGGGTTGGTTCTAGGTTTCATCAAGACATTATGAACTTTAAAAGCCGTTATCAAGGCTAATACGATGAAAATATGATGGGAGACTATATTTGGGGTTTAATAAGAGAAAGTACCCATGTACATAAAAGAAAGAGTACCAGGGTTCACTTTTAAATTTTTTTCCTTTATTTTATAACCTACTGTAATAGTTAAAGTTAATAAAAATAATAAGCAAATATATTTGTTTGGTTTTTATAACAGATGAAAATTAAAATCATAGATTTTTTAAAATATTTAAAAAAAATTTAAATAGCTCTCCTGGCTACAAAAGCAAACTTTTTTATGAAATATAATTTTTTTTCGGATGACTGTCAATGTACCTATCGTAATTACTTAAAAAATTTTGTTGGCAAAATTAATGTTGCCTTGTGTTATCATCCAAAATGTATTCATCGTCAAATTTTCTCAACTCATTCTCTATAGAAATTCCATATGGCGTAAATTCATCATTATTTTGTGTATCATCTAATGTTTTTTGTAGTGCAGTACGAGTTTTTACTAAGTTGTCGATGTTGTCATCGATGTTCGATTCATCCAACTTTCTTCTTTTACTTTTATTTTCCTTGACGATGGAATCTTTTAATTGCCATTGTGTCGAATTTTCCGAACTTTAACTGCAGGTAGAAAAGAGGTGACTCTCACTCAACACATAAAAAAAATTACAATATTGTAAAATTTACCTCGCGAGTTCTTGCAGTGAAGATCTAAAATTAATAATAAACTTACAGATACATTGGCATTCACGAAACTGTCGTCAAGATTACTCTTGCCTTTCCGGATTTTAATATGTTCTACCAAAAACAGAAGAGAATCATACCACCAAGGCAAGGGGTCAAATTGGTCATCGTCACCACCAGCAGTACTTTTCCCCAGGGTTGAATTGATTTAAATCAAACGATTTAAATCAAGATTTAAATCGCTCGATTTTTTTAATTAATTAAATTACTAAAACATTGGGATACTCGGAAACAAGGGCACAACATCTATAGATAATAAAACATAATCATTGGAATCTCTTCTCTCTGAAACTTTTTAACAATATAGTTTGATGTCGACAGTACCGTCATTAATATAGTGCTTAGGAAAGAAGATGCATTATGGAAGGCGAGTTAGTACAACTTACAACAAACTGATGGTCTAACAATAAGTTTAGGTTCCTTTTGTATATATTATGTATTTCTTATGCCATAATAGTTTGGGGTAATAAAATTATATCATATTTGACTTTTATATTTCCAGATATCAATATTGAAAATCTCTGTCTTTCATTTCTACTAAAAACTTTAAATTATTTTCTAGTGTTTTCCATTTGGATCTATTGCAATGGGTTTGAAAATACAGTAGAATCCGCTTAATATGATCACGGATAATGTTATCAGTCGGTTATTGTGTGATCATTTTGACTGGGAACCGGCCGCTTTAATTAATTTAGATACAAAAATTACCGGATAATGTGATCAAAAACCGCTTATTATTATCACTTTGAAGGAATTTCCAACACAATAATCTCTTTTTCTAAGTATCTTTTTCTGATTTGTCATTGAAATTATAATAATCTATCTTTACAAAATATGTCACTCGTTTTAATTTCTATACAAGGACTAATTATTAAGTTTTTATTTCTTTTATTTTGCTAAATGTGCACTTTGCTTTATGCATTTTTTTATTCTATTTTAATAAATTACGAATTAAGGAAACATATTTAACAATTTATTTGAGTTTTCAACCGCGCGTTGCAATCATCTTCAGAAATTACAAAATAATAAATAGGTAAACATGGGAACATAATATACATTATATTGCCATTTGAACGGTAAAATATAACAATAATTTATTCTCACGAATTAATAATTAACCAATTTTATGAATTTTAATTTAAGTTTAGTTTATTCTTGCTTTTCTGACGATGTCGAAGAAAAGGCGAAACGATCTCTCGGTAAAACAGAAGGTGGAAATTATCGAAAAGTACGATAAACTGCCAAAAATGGGACAAAGAAATGCCGTAATATAAAAAATGTGTAATATAAACTATCAAATAAAATCACTGTAAATTAAGATTCTCTAATTTTTCATTTCTAAAATTCGTTTTTATCTAGAATTCGCTTATTGTTATCAGTCGGTTAATGTTATCAAAATGTTCTTGGCCCAAAGTGATCACATTAAGTGGATTCTACTAAACCCTACAAAAAGCCCTACCTTAAACTAATTTAAAAATATGGGGTTGCGTGTTTTATCATGCTAAAATGACTGTTTTTATTTACTAAAATGCTGTTTATTAAATGGTTTCATTAAAAAAATATAACACAAATCAGTTCAGAGTTCTCATGACCCAATTTGTATTAAATTCTGGTATGATTATAAGCACTAATTCGAATTGATCATTATTATATTATTAAATAAAATTTTATATTATTGGAATTTATAAAGTTAATAATAGCGCAAAGCAGAATTGGTTGCATATCGTTTCATGAGAGATTTGCATTTTCATCTAAAATAAAAATCGATTTTTATTCACACAGAAATATTTTAATTTAATTAACAAGTTGAATTGTATAATCTTGATTTAGTATAACATTATATTATTATGGTGTGTATATGAACCATGAGACGGTCAATATGACCAATTTCACTAAAGACATTGCAGGAGACGATTCGACGGCTTTTTATATTAATAAAAATTTATCTGGCCTGGTGCTTGACGGCATCCAGACACTGAATATGATATCTAGCCAAAATGTTCTTTCTCTCTGTTGATATCAAGGTGCCGAAGGCAACTCAAGGACTGACGAACTGGCGAGAAGCGGCTCTAATAGTCATCCCTGAGGACCGGAGCCAATGATCTCACCTTCCATCAAGGCTCTAGATGAACTCCTCAAATAATATAGGTATTCTAAAACTGCACACTTGAAGATGGGTACAAAGGAACTGCATGCAACCAAGAAAGAGCTGCAATACGTGCTCCTTCTTGGTAACTTGCGCAATACTATTTGGAGCTATCCAGAGTGAATCTAAGGACAATTGCAGGGACTGCAACTGGACACTACAGATTAAACATCTTCACAATATGGGATATGCAGATGACCCTATATGTGGTGAATGCAATGAAGAGGAGGATACGGCTGAACATGTACTTTGCTACTGTCCATCGTTAACTTCAATAAGAGGTTGTTGTTGTTCAATCTGTGTTGGGGAACATCTCCGCCTGTCAAAATCGTAGAGTTCATTCAACAGCTGGAGTGGCTTGGGAAGTGACTGGATCGGGGTGAAACTGAAAACTGGAAGTAGTACAATGGGCCCGATTTGGAGGCATAAGTGCGTATGGGTTCATCTTACCATCCGCAATAAATCCAGAATCCAGAAATATTTTATTTTTTGTATTAAAACAATCGCAATAATTTAGAGGTTGAAAATTATTTAAATTTAGTTCTAACATATAACTATTAACAATAATTTAACTATTCGATTTAATTAATTCAACTATATCTTTAAATACTAATTCTTTAGCATCAGTACCCCATATTACATCTATATGATTAAACCCCTGAATAAGTTTCTTCATTACAACAGTGGATAACCTCAATACCAAATTTTCAACGTCCTGTGTAAATACAATTAATAATAGTAATTAAGTATCTGAATTGTTGATTACCTTAGGGGAAAATATTATATCATTGCTTCCATGAAATATGGCCATCGGAACCTTCGATTGAGATAAATCATATTCTGGGGGAGTCGGTTGTCCATATTCTTTTATATTCTTTGTTTGTCCATGATCATATTTGCAAAACTTACCTATCAAGTAATCAAATAAAAATTATAAAAAAAATAAATTTTGAATAAACAATGATCATGTAACCCCATTAAAGATTTTGGGAGTTCATAACAACATCACTAGAATATTTCACTAGAGCTTCAATCCAAAAAAATTTTTAAAGTTTACATTCTCAAATTAATTTAGTGCTTTGTTTAAATTTACTTATAATCTTCTGATTAGTGGTATGATGTTAGCACTAGCACCATTTGATTTGCTAAACGTTTTAGTTGATTGGCCCGAAAGGGGAAGGCAAGGAATTGTCACCGATTTGCACCATTATTATTACTTATACGGGTGGATCATAAGTAGAGCTTCATCATCAGGTGAAAATTGAAAAAGTAATTATTCAGGCAATTTGAAATAAAGCAATTTTAAAAACGAATGACTAGTGTAGATTATCTACTTATTATGTATAAATTCTATATTATGCATTGCTTTATTATTTTGTACGCTATTAGTAACATGGATTGCCTACCGATAGCGTATAATCTAGTGTTAAATATATTATACGATGCCTATAGAATGTAATATTATTTGCGTACATTTTTTGTTTTTCAAAATCGATTTTCTTTAAATTCATTGAATGTTTATTACTATTAAAGTTTTCATCTGACAAAGTCATAATTTATTATGATTCAAACGTATAATGGTGCAAATCGGTGACGAGCATTCTTTGCACTATTCTTATTAGTAAGAATTAGTGATGTGACAAGTCGAATACTTTTTAAACTCGAGTAACTCGAATTCGAAATATTTTCAACTCGAGTAATTTTACTCGGCTGCGCGCGCACTTTGTATCATTAATAATTAAAATAACATTAAAAATTATTAAATTTTAATCATTTAATCTTTTTTATGAGTTGCGACTTGTGAGTATTTGAAAAGGCAAATCAGTTAGTAAAAAACTAATAATAATTTTGCTTTGCTTTGCATTCGTCTCGTTTATAAAATTATTTGTGCTTGTGCAGTTCGCGTGCGCATATAAAACTCGAGTTGCACAAAAAAACTACTCGAGTTATTTGAATACAGACCTTACTCGAGTGTTAACCCGAGTAATACTCGAGTCGTCACATCACTAGTAAGAATGTGCTCATGCTTACCATTATATAATTGGATAAGATGTTCAATTTGTTTATAAGATGATCCCGCTGGACTATGACTAACTATAGCAGGAATCATCGACTAAAAACAATTTTATATTAGGTATAATAATGTTATCACCTTATCACGTTTACCTTATTCAGTTGTTTCGAAAATCCTGACATGCAATTAATTACATATACACCGACATATTGGATTGGAGAAAAATCATTGCAAAATATTTGCGTGATCACTGTTAAACATTTGGTGTATGGCATGATCTCATAGAATTTGCAATGTTTAACAATAAACTAAGAGTAAAAATGTAGTTAATTATCATTTATCTTATATAACACTTAATAATAACATACTGGAGTAATATTTTGCATACTGCGAAAGAATTTTACGAATAAAGATTTAGGTTCTGTGAGAGGTCCACCAGGCGCTAAAGCTATTGTAAAACGAATTTTTTTGTTGTAATTGGGTTTATCTGCCATAAGCACAAAATAACAGACTACACCTTGAGAATGACCAATATAAAATAAATCTTTTTGATTCGTTATATTAAGAATATAATCGATATATGCAGGTAAATCATAGTAGCCAATTTCCTGAAAACTTAGTAATATTTCGATAAAACCATAATAATAGGAAAGTAAAGTTCATACACTAACCCATAGGATTTTTTACGTAATTTAAATTTAATTATTTACAATTGGTTAAACATTATAAATGCAGATTTAGGTTGAGAAAGTTTCTGCAAGTTCACTGTATTAGAGTTCCACTGCATTTAAAAAAGATTATAATAATAATTAAAAATTAGTTTACAAATAAACTTAACCAAGACTTGATAATATAATCTTTTAATAAATACTAAGCGGTGAAAAGTAAAGGTTACTTACTGGTTTTAATTTTTCTATCTAGATATTATATTAAAAATTAAAAGAAGTACCTATTAGTTAGTACCTAGGGGTCCAACTTTGAGCCGGGGTTGCTCTCTGATTTATTTCGACATAGCACACGTGTAATCACAATTCTTAATATGAACTCATAGCCTTTTTCATGCAATGAAATTTATTGTATTTAGAAGAGTTCACATTGAATCATCTTGGCAAAATTAAAATTCGGAAAATTGAAAATACAAACTATGTAAATCGATAAGTTTTCATTTGCTAACACAAGTTTGGTAAGATTTTTTTCAAATTGTATCTAATGGTAAATTGGCAAATCCAAAAATGGAAAAAAATGTAATCCAATTCATTAGCATTAATTACGTTAAGTATGTAATGTTGATTAGATAATTAATATCATTAATTTTTTCAATGATAACCTTATTTTAATTATAAATCCTGTGATATTAAAGTAGACATTCAACATATTTTAACGAAAACTAAAAAATTAATTGTAAAAATATTGCATACCTATAATCAAAAAACTTTTTTTTATCTCTTTTGCAATCAAGGCTAATATGTTTTTTTGACCAAGTCGTACCTCTAAAATTAGCCAACCATACATCATAACCTTCTTCAGCTAAAATGAAACCTAAGCTTTTCTTTGCGCCCATATTAACCCAATCGGCTGAACTACCCCACAAACCTGGTGTTATTAAAATTGGAGGTCGGTTATGTACATTTTTCTTATCAAGAGGTGGTATTCGATGAAGTTCTAATAAATATCCATCGTCACTTTGGACCGTATGATTTTCGAATGGATAACCATATTTTCTTATTAACTGTTTCTATAGAAAAAATTACGTATTCCTTTCTAAATGCATTAAGTAATATGTTTTAATTATTACCACATTTAATCCTACGTCAGGATGTCTATTCTGCCACACTTTTTGCACACCTAGTACTACTAGAATACAAAAGATCATAAAAGATATTAAACTTTCAACAATCATTGTCCAAATTTTAGTTTCCGCACCATATTAAGATAGAGTAACACTGCCAATAAGTAATCTTAGGTTAAACAAATAATAAATATTTCAATGTTATGTATTTAGTAAGATTAATTATTATTTACTTTTAAAAATTAAATTTTGTTTGAAAATTAAGATAAATGCAATATATTAAGTAAATATTTTTAAAACTTTAATAAGAAATAGAGAGACCGGGGTACAGTGGTATTACTTTGAAACAATATTTATTATGTTCTATTTTGAAAAAACAAAATACAAAGAAGATGAATGGACGACTGAAGTACGCTCAAAGGGTTCACATTCGTTTACGTTATATAGGGTGTTTTTTTAGCTGCATGAGAACTTTCAATAGGGATAACAATTGAATCAAGATTGCTATGGAAACAGTTTTTTGACATTTGTGTTTAGCAAGGTTTGGCATTTGATAATGCATAGATTGACCATTGAACAACGCTACCAAATTGGGCTCACAACCAATTGGAAGTGGATCCATTTTTTTACCGTAAAATTTTGTTCAGTGACGAGGCACATTTCTGGTTAAATGGGTATGTGAACAAACAAAATTGCCGTATATGGAGTGAGACCAATCCGGGACATTATCTTGAGACTCCATTGCATCCATTAAAATTGACTGTTTGGTGTGAAATACACGCCAACGGCATCATTGGTCCATATGTCTTTCGAAATGAGGAAGGAGCTACCGTTACGGTGAATGGTGTGAGATATCGACACATGCTCAATACATTTTTGTTTCCAAAACTTCAAGAGCTAAACATTGACAACTTATGGTTCCAACAGGATGGTGCTACGTGCCACACAGCCAACGAAACCATCAATTTATTGAAAGGACAATTTGGTGACAACATTATTTCAAAACGTGGTCCTATCAATTGGCCTCCAAGATCGTGTGATTTGACACCTCCAGATTATTTTCTGTGGGGGTATGTTAAATCCATGGTTTATGCTAACAAACCAACAACTCTAGAAGCATTGGAGGCTAATATTCAGCAAGCCATTTATGAAATAAAGCCAGAAATATTGGAAAAAGTGGTCAAAAATTGGACTGAACGGATGCGCTTCGTAACCATTAGTCGTGGTGGTCACATGCCGGAAGTCATGTTCAAATCATAAATGCCTTTAACTGTACTTTCATAAAAAAATTATAACCAAAACATTCCGTCAGGTTTTTAATGTTTTATTTCATTTTGAAGTTCTCATGCAGCTAAAAAAACACCCTATATTTTCCACATATCATTCTGAATTTGACTTGAATTGTCTTATCTTTGAATCAAATTTGGAAATCTTATCTTTCCTTATAGTATACTTTACGTAATAAATAAATAAAATTATTTCTTTTATCATTGTAATTTACTTAGAACGCTGATGCCAAGGTAATTTTCCTTAGAAACTTGTCGGACAATCGCCTAAGTCGCAAAATCAGGTAAGATATTGACATAGTGCCTCTAATAAGGAATAATTTATGGTAAAACGCAATAGTTAAAAAAAAATTTAGATAAATTATTATCTGTTTAATTGTGTTTTTACAAAATCGTTATATTTTATCTGCGTAGTAGATTTTGTAGATTGTACCTAAACGATCATTGAAAAGAATCTACACAAATTTGCATTCTTCCGAATTTGGTTTTATTTTAATTATGAAACATGGATTTTTAAATATTTGTTTAGCAATTGTCACCAATTGTCGTTACATCATACAACATAAACGAAAGAGATTATTATTTATTGTTAAATTATTTTCTTCAATCAAAAGTGAACATAGAAAAAGATATAAAAAGCTGCAAGCATAAACTTCAATTTATTGTAATGACTGACATAATATAATAGCAATAAACATATAAAATTATGAAAATATCAATTTTATAATAATATAATCCTTCTTTTTCGTCGTAGAACATCAAAATTATTTGGATTATTATAATCTTTAATTTCGTCTGTATTTGACGCGCTTTCTTGTATACTTTTATCTTGGTAATTATCTGAATGTTCTTCAGATTTAGGTAGCAACTGCAAGGATTTCAAAATTTCTGGTGGAATTGGTGGTGGTGTTGGTAAATGAGCTCCTTGGGGTTGAAAACCATTTTCATCTGCTATGTACCTAAAAATTATTAAATTGTATTAAAGAATTAATAATAAACAAAATAATATATTTGTCGATGCATATTTAATTATTTAACAAAATTTTTCACTTACGTCAAACTTATTTCTGTACCGTTTGGTGTTTTATAAGAGTAAGAACCAGTAATTACTTGAACTGATATACCACCTCCATCAGCATCGACTTCATCAGAATTAAATGATGCACTATGCCCTTGAGGTAACGGTAATTTTTTTATATAACCACCTTCTTGGACATGAATACCATTGCCAGTTTCGTAACTAAAATATACACACTTCATTATTTATCATTCGTTTCATACTTTTAGTAAAAGGTTGCCCGTTAATACTCATATAAATTTACACAAAAAATTAAAATAAAATTTAACTACTCACCTAAAATTAAAACTACCGTCACCATTTACATTTTCATAATGACTTAAAATTGGAATTGGAGAAGAGACTGATGGAACTGGTGCACTTGGTTGTACTTGATTTGTAGGCTGCCTTCTTGATTGAGGAGCACCCCATGCTGATGATATGCAAACTAAAAGCTAAAATAACTTTTGTTTACTTTTATCACTTTATTAACTGAAGATAATCCTGCTTGATCAACTTACCAATATAAGCAACATAATAAGAAACGTTGAAGTAATCTCTGCAATTAACTAAAATTCTATTCTTTCAGAAGGTATTTATAATAAAATATTGTTTGCTATATTTGTGACAAGTGCTAAGTAATTTAACCTCTTCAGTTTACTTATGGTCAAACTTAAATATTGTTACTTAAATATTGCATAAATGCAACCAAGAAATACATAATTTGCATTTACAAAAGGGCGCAATATATGACCTATAGATCTTTTTAGTAAAAGAAGACATTTGCCTTTTGTTTGCATACAAATTTTTTAAGAGAAAGTTAAACAGATTATGTAAATAAAGTATGCATCAATTTGGTTTACCAACTTAATATAACAATGGGAGACAACTTTTACCGATTGAAAAAAACTGTATTGACAAACAGTATTTGTGCATCTTTTTGCTTGCTAAGCACTTCCTTTTTTTTGTATGTTAGTTAGTGTTCATCTTTAGAATGATAAGTTCCACAATGCTTAATTAAGTCTTAAGTTTGTAATGCATACCGCGTGATTAAACTATGTAATCTAATAACTAATTAAACTAAGCAATAAAAGTAAACAAAGAAATCCAATCTATGAAATTTCAAATTGAAATTCGTGCAATCCAAGAATAATGTTTGACTGGAATAGACTAATCTAATGCTAATGGTACTTAGATGAGGCCGAGGTGTGATAAATTAGTTAAGCTTATTTATAAGTGACAAACCTGCTTGTCCCAATAACAACTTTTTGTTAATTCTTTAAAAATTAAAATGTAAATTTTTCATCGAAAAAAATTATGTTTAATTTGTACTATCATCCAGCTTATTAATTATTAAATAATAATAAATTATACTTATTTAAAATACAAAAATTTTATTCATATTTTTATTTTTAACATATTTTTCATATTCACAAACATTACAGATTAAAAAATCTAAAATAATTACTTCCAGGTTTTAAGATATAGTTTCTCTTTCTTCTTCTTCTGGATGAGCCTTGTTCCATTCCAGCGCTCTAAGAATGTAATTGGGGATAGCAGGAATATGATCACCATGAACGACAAAACCATTTTCATCGGCTGTATATTCCGAACGATATATTTTATCTCCATATTTGTATTCCCAAAATCCTGAAACAGATTTTTCTGCGGTATCTTCACCAGTAATTTTAATTTGTCCTACTTCTCCAGCTTTTGAGCCATCTTCAGCTTCGTAACTATAAAATAAAAACATGAAAGCAATTTAATTTAAAAATTTCTTCTAAACGGTACCTGTTTTGGAAATTTCCATTTGGTTCTAAAATATTTTCTTGTTTCAAAATTGCAACGACATATTTTTTGGGGTGCCTTTCTTCTACATGCTTTTCAGGTGCCTTTACAACTTCATCTGGTGAGCCCCTGCGAGTTCTGGCTAAACCAGAAACTACACATAGAGATACGATTAAAATTATTTTCCACATTTTGATAGTTTGCAAAAGCCACTTCACTTAACTTCCTTTTTCGACTGAACCGCAACGTCCATAATTTTCTTTTTATATGGACACTTTTCAATCGCTTATTTATGTAAAATGTATAAAACATGAACCGGTAATATTCGGAGCTACGTAATTTGTTTTCAATACTAAATCATTAAAACTACTATTTTTATGCCAATTCATTGAATTAATGTAATTAATAATCAATTTAGCCTATTAATCAAATTTTTATAATTTTTTTTGTAAATATGGCATTAAGTGCTATCCAAAATTACAAATAATTTCGTTAGAATAATTTGCTTTCTAACTACATATAAATATTTAATTGTAAATATAAATAATTCAAATTGTTCTCTGTAGTAGCTTTGCATAGTAGGTATGCTAACTGCATTTTAAGATATTCAGCAGTTGTAAACATACTCGTATTTTTCAAAGAAGTGTAACAATTTTAAACTTAATTTATAAATAAGCCATTTTACAATTGGGATAAATTAGGTACCAATAATTTGGTAGCAATTATGAATCTAACTTTAACCCCACAATTAAAAGCCCTATATTATAGTTATGCAGTATATCAAATTAACTTAATGTACAAAAATAGTTACATTTTTAACCCATGATTTTTATCACAGTTCTTTTCATTCAGTTTCCAGTTTTATCAAAGGAAATGCTCATCCCTAAAACTCTGTTATTGCACACTTTCATCCAATAATTTTCTTTTGTTTTCGAATAAAGCATTTTTAAATCAAATTACAAATTAATACGTAATACTAAATTTATATATCGTTAATAAATATATATTTTTTTTGATTTAGGTATTCGGTTAGGTGAACAACCACAGCACAAATAATTTGAATACAACCAGGATTCCAACTTATAGCCCTATGACTTGTTCAACTCCTGATATGCGTTACCCCGCGTTACCCTGATCTATCTGAAAACATTAATAATTAAAAAAAAAAAAATGTAAAAATAATAACTAATTATGCTATGATCTAAAAAAGTCCAAAATTGATCTGTGGACTATGGGCAAGGCAAAGGGAAACCACCACATTAACATTTCCCTAGTAAACTCTTCTTGGCGCAGCCAGGAAGATTGCCTACGTCTAAAGAAGATATGGCACTAATGTAAGAAGAAGAAGAAGAATATTATTAGATATTATACAATGGTGGAGTGCAGCAATTTTGGACGACGATGTACCAGGGCCTATACAACACTTATTCCGACTAGAAAATAATAAAATACATTAGGGCTGGAAACTGATCAATAAATTAATGATAATTAATCTCCGGGATTATCTAATTTATAAAACCTCTTATCCAAAACACACCATGGGCTTGGGTTAAAATAATATAGTGCACATGGATTGTGGTGATTCAACTCCCTTAAATATAAGAACTATAAATGCAATAAAAAAAATGCCTAAATTCAATGAATGTTTTCATATTTATTAAGTTTTAATAAATGCAGATAATTTCTTACCATTGATTGAAATTCATTGATGTAATGAAAATTTTACTCTCAGAGGTATGAAAAATTAATTTTATTCTCGGAATTTTTTTTAATAATGGAAAGGCAAACAAAACTTAGCCGTTTCTTTGCTGCATCTATGTGATCTATTTAAATTGGATAATAAATTTGGCTCCTCCAAAGAATAAATATTCCTTTTTATTAAATTTATCGTTACTAGTTTATGACCGTTGGATTACTCTGTGTTATCCACATCAGTATTCGCATGTGAATCTGCACAAATCATAAAATTTCTTTATTGTTTTATAATTATTTGAAGTGACTTCTGAAGCCTGAAACCACCCCAATTCAATAATTAATGATTCTTTTACTATTTTGCCGTTAATTTGTTTTAAAATAAATTGACGGCCCATAATGATAATATTATGGAGAGCTGGGATGTAGGTTTTGAAAAACTTAATAAATGTAGTCGGGGGGGCAACTTCTCAAATAAAACACCGGTGACAAAAACATAGTAATAATTAAAATAGAGAATCGTGTCGAAACATTAGTATAAAATGCATGCAATATGAAGAGAAATACAGAACCGAATCGAGGAATATTGGTGCAAAGTAATTTAAGGAGGCATTAAAATAACAAATAATGCAATAATTTGTTACAAGTTGGAAACTACAATATAAGTTCAAATTAACCTTAATCACTCGCAGCAATTTTGGTATTATTTATGCTTAATTATAGAATTTACATCTCAGATTTATTTTGACGTAAAATAATGAAAATGAACTCCCCCCTACTAATAATTGGAGTCATCATTGATATAGTATTACACCATGGTATTACACAACATGTTAAATATTTAAATGTCTGTTTACTTTATTTATACTTATGTATTTGAAAATAATTGCTTTGTTTGTCATGTTTATAAACTTTTCTTCATTTGTATCTTTGTTTTTGTTTTACTTTTTAAGTTTGAATCGCCAGTTGCACTTGGTCCTCTTAAATAATCCATTATTAGATCTCATTAGATTTTGTTTATTTGGTCCTGATAATGAACCTTTGAGAGAATTTTGCTTATTTTAGAAATTTAATTTTTTAAGTAAGGAATTTTTATAAACAAACATTAATATAATTAATTCTAATGTTATTATATAATGTACAGAGAAGAATAAAATTATGTTTCAAAAAACCAAAGAAACGGAGGCGACGATGAAAAATGGCAATGATGAAGCATAAGAGAACGGCAAAGCTTTACAAATAACTTCAACAAATTTTTAATGATAAGTAACTAAGTTATTCAGGTTCTCTAGTGTTGTAGTTATGTCTGAACACATTTCTTAATTAAATAAGTAATTAATTAATAATGCAAGTTGTCTTGTTTATTAATATCCTAGCAAATTTTTAATCGATTTAAATTAAATTTAATAACTAACATTTCTTTTAGTATTACAGATTATGTACCTATTTAAGTTATTTACTGATTAAAATTACATTTTAATTATTCCTATTGAAGGAGATAAAATTCCAAGATACGAATGCAATTTTAACATCAAAAAACGCTATAACAAAACTGTCGCATGGCTGACTTCAGATTCCACATTTAACGCAGATAAAATGGCGCAAATTCGTCACTAAATTAGAAGTTTTGCAATAACAAGAACAATTTCACGGTTCTCGTTACGCATAAATCACTAATACAATAAATTGAAAATTTTTAATAACGAATTACTTTTAGGGCATTGTTTACCTATGTAGGAATTATTGTTTTATCTATATAACATACACCAAAAAAGTATTTTAATATGAATTTTAGCAAAATATTTAATTTTCACGCAGTATCAGGTAGGTATGTATCTACTATTTATATTAAATTATTGAAACATGTTCAATTCATTTTAATTATAAAGATTAATTAAGAAGGTGTTAGTTATTTAGTTATTCACATTATATAACGAAAATATCAGAAAAACGTTGTTTTTTTTAAATTTTATATTAATGTAGAATCGTTAAATCTATGATCCATCATTTAATAAATGATGTTTTTAATAATGGACATATTAATTCCTTAAATGGTGAATCTTTTAAAAGTTGATAACCTTCGATAAAATAATTAGGAAGTCGAATTTTTTTTTAATGTATTGATAGAATGTTAAAGTAATTAAACAAAAATTAATTAATACTTAGGCATTATGATAGGAACGATCTTTTTTTTTAATTTTTAATTTGGCCACTTATTTTCAAATATCACGGTAAAATTTTAATCCATATAATTTTAGAAGAGAATAAGAAAACTTTTTCATTATAATTGCTGCTTTATTTATCATTAATAATAACATAATAGTAATTATTTACATTATAACCAGTTTCATTGCATTTTATTTTAACATTTTACTTAGTCACACTTTGTAGTAATTACAAATGACGGCACTGGGCTTTGCGTTTTATATTTGACTGTTATTTTTGTTGAAGGTAAAAAAGTGATATGTTTCAGTATAATGGTTACGACATTACATTTTGAATAAACTGACTAAGTTGCGTTATTATCTTTGGCCTTTTTGTGAGTCGTCCTCTTCGGGATGTGCTGCGTTGTATTCCAAAGATCTCAAAATTGCTTCAGGTATTGGTGGAGCAGTTGGTATATGTGCTCCTACAGGTACAAATCCGTGTTCAGCATCTGCTGTGTAGGTCCAAGAAATGGCATTTCCGTCTTTATCTTTGTAATCCACTGCACCTTGAACTGCAAGAGAATCTTCAGCGTCTTTACCGTTGCCCTTCTGTACTTGAGCAGTTTCTTCTACTTTTATGCCATTTTCGGTTTCATAACTGTAATATAAAAGTAAAGTTTTAATTGTTTTGTAATTTTATACTTATCCATATAAATGGTTACCTACAAAATGCATTTAATTGTTTGCCTATCATAATAATATGTAGGTAGTTATTATATAGTAGACAAAGTCAATTTTATTTGTAGAAAGTTTAAAGGTTAATGTCGTGATTAAATATTCTTCTATTGGTTAACAAAATCACTTACAGATGCTATCACTATATTCTTAACATTGCTGTAATTTTTTTAAAAATTTCTATTATCTTATTTGCAATGTATAACATTTCAGTAATTTAACTACCTACGTGTATGACGCAAAGATTATCGAGTGACTTAAAATAATTACTGGTTATTGCGGTAAGTACAACGAGTAATAATATACTCTTCTCAACAAGTAACCTTTAGAAACACACCAAATAAAACGAATTACAAAATTTTTGATCTGCATTATAGTAACTAATATATTACAAAATCTTAACAAAAAATTGATTTGTTTTAGCTTCTCTTTTTCGTCAAAAAGGGAAGCCTCTTTCCAAATCTTTTTAACTTTAACTGAATAATTTCAAAATATGCAATATATTAATAATATTATTGTTAATAGATTTTTAAGTAAGATAAAATATATTTACTTGTATCTATAACTTCCATCTGCATTCAATTCACTCGATTGGCTGACAATTTGAATTTCTTTATCTTGAGGGGCAGCTTTGACCAAAGCTAAGCACCCAATGCATAGAGATAAGATCTAAAAATTATAATAAAAATAAAAAACAAATTTATTGCAGGATTCCTTGTTTGCAAACCCTGATAAAAACTGTAGTTTCAGCTACAAAAATATATTATATTCAGAAGGTATTCACTATTTTCACCATTACCACAAATTTTTAATCGTATTATCATTTAAGAAGTTTTTTTTCAATATATTCATAATAATAATTTTACCTTTTGAATTATACTTATGTTTTATAATAAGTAGTACAGTCAAATTTACAAGTATAGTAATATTTACCGTAAAATAGTAATTGAGAAACCTTGGTGATATAATAATTAAATATAATTTCTTTTAAATAACAAAATGGTTAAATTGTATAATGACTCACCCTAAGTAAATCCATTATTAAGTGCACACAACTAAAAAACCTATAAGAAGATACGAAATGATTTAACTTAAACAGAAAAGTGTATCTCTTATATATACGAACGCAATCCGTTTACCAATATGCCATGATTACTTCCCCCTACAATATAAAATCATCGAAGATATTTTCTTACAACATTAGAAAATGGCATTATTGAATGTCTCTCACACACAATAATATGTGTAATTATAGGTAGTAATGTATGAGCATTATTTGTGTGGCTGAGTGGATGCAACACGTTTATTATCCTCTTGACAATTTATTCTTAGATGCATCTTTATGCGTTTAGTCAGGTAATATTTTATAAACGATCTTTAGATTATGATAATGTAAAAAGGGCTCGGATATATTATTAGCATGAAGTAGATTCTTCAGGTGTGTCTAATTAATTTTAGCGTTAAGTATCTTAAGGTTTTTAATAGTGATGATTGTATAGAGTAATACATTTTTTTATAGTTATTACTATATTAATCAATGCTGATACGCAAATTATATTAGGTGAATGTGTTTATACAATCTGACAGGTTTCAAGTCCAAACATAGATAATTGATTTATAATTTATATTTTAGCATAATTTTGCTGATTTTTAGCGTATATAAATAATTATGATCAAAAGTTTAAGAAAATTACGTACCTGACAAATTTTGTCGGTAATTTGTCTCAATCCGTTTTTTAATATATTCTAATAAATAATAATCGACGACGTAGAAAAGCTTCTATGTTTGATTAACCTCCTTTTGATGACTTCCAGTATCGAACAATGCAATATAGATTTCTACAGCATACAATAATGGATTTTTAAAACAACTACTAATATATTTTTCTAAAGACTTAAACATTAAAATTACTATTTTGAAAATTACAACTAAATTAAATTTGAAATATTTAAAGGATGTTTTTATATGAATTATAGATTACATCACAATATTAATTTGTTTTCAATACATTCTTTCTGAACTGCATCATATCTACTATATTTTTTATTACATTTTATAAGCTTCTTCACAATTTTTAATTCGAATTAAAATATTTTAAACGAAACTTATGTCTTAACCATTTTAAAATTTGTGAAAAATTAAATGTAAACAAGATCCTGAAACTTTACCTAAAATATAAACCACGGTACAAATAATTTGGCAGCTACAGGAAATCGAACCGATGACCCTTGTTCCAAACCAAATTCCCATTGTGTGGTAATTAAGTAAAAAAATAAACTATCGGGCTCCTTGCATATTTTTACAAAAATATTTATTCTATCATAGTAAATATTGAATAAACTATTGAAAAATAGTAATATATTATTATTGTATAATAGGCTATTAATGAATGCCATTTGATATTAAAAAAGTTAATATTATAATGGTCAGCCAAGACCCATTAGGGTTGTAGCGCCACACGACAGGCTATTAAAGAAAAATGCATCAATTAGAAGAAAATGTTAGTCAAAAAAGATTCCAATTAAGAAGCTTGAAATTGTTATAATAAATATTTGAAAGAAATTAACGTGGGTACTAATTATCTACTACAGAAATAATTTTTTTATGCTAAAACATTGCACGCGTAAAGTATTCGTATAAGGAATTTCATATAATATAGGTTTTAAGAAAAATTAAATGAAGGTAATGAAATTGCATTTATTATGTTAATCTGACATTACACTCATTATATAGGGTGTTTTTTTAGCTGCATGAGAACTTCAAAATGAAATAAAACATTAAAAACCTGACGGAATGTTTTGGTTATAATTTTTTTATGAAAGTACAGTTAATGGCATTTATGATTTGAACATGACTTCCGGCATGTGACCACCACGACTAATGGTTACGAAGCGCATCCGTTCAGTCCAATTTTTGACCACTTTTTCCAATATTTCTGGCTTTATTTCATAAATGGCTTGCTGAATATTAGCCTCCAATGCTTCTAGAGTTGTTGGTTTGTTAGCATAAACCATGGATTTAACATACCCCCACAGAAAATAATCTGGAGGTGTCAAATCACACGATCTTGTAGGCCAATTGATAGGACCACGTTTTGAAATAATGTTGTCACCAAATTGTCCTTTCAATAAATTGATGGTTTCGTTGGCTGTGTGGCACGTAGTACCATCCTGTTGGAACCATAAGTTGTCAATGTTTAGCTCTTGAAGTTTTGGAAACAAAAATGTATTGAGCATGTGTCGATATCTCACACCATTCACCGTAACGGTAGCTCCTTCCTCATTTCGAAAGACATATGGACCAATGATGCCGTTGGCGTGTATTCCACACCAAACAGTCAATTTTAATGGATGCAATGGAGTCTCAAGATAATGTCCCGGATTGGTCTCACTCCATATACGGCAATTTTGTTTGTTCACATACCCATTTAACCAGAAATGTGCCTCGTCACTGAACAAAATTTTACGGTAAAAAAATGGATCCACTTCCAATTGGTTGTGAGCCCAATTTGGTAGCGTTGTTCAATGGTCAATCTATGCATTATCAAATGCCAAACCTTGATAAACACAAATGTCAAAAAACTGTTTCCATAGCAATCTTGATTCAATTGTTATCCCTATTGAAAGTTCTCATGCAGCTAAAAAAACACCCTATATAATCGATCGAGTTAATTAACAGTCATAATTTTCATAAATATTACATCTATTTATATAGCAATTAATTATTTATTAGTATTTTAATAACCACGTGAAAACTCAATTTGATATTTTGCTTTAAAAATTATCAGGTTCGCTTATTATACAGACAGAGAAATTGTTGCCTCAACAGAATTCACCGCTTAAACGACTTAATATATTTAGTGTTGGATAATAAATCAAGACACTACACTTAAATATTACTAAACGCTTATCATAATTTACCTAGAAATTCTATAACAAAAAACTACAATGAATCAAAATCGTAAACGTTTTTGTTGTAAACATTTTTAATGCCTTGTAGTATTCAAATTAGATTCAAATATCAGAAATGTTGGTTGGATCTCAATAAGCGATTGGTTTGGTTATTGCAAATGTAGTAGTAAGTATAAATAATTCTTTTCTATTTATTCGTTAATGTTTACAAAACTATAAATTTGAAATCTGAATTTAATTATTTTCTGCAATGTGTCCTACTTTTTATGTTGGAGAGTAGTTTTCTGCTGTAAAATAGTTATAAATCATCTCTATAAAAATTAAGAAAATAACTAATGAAGGAAAATGTCATCGGTCGTCATACCGTCCTTAAATTTAATAATATATTTTTACACTTTGCATAATTTATTTAAAATAGAACGCTTATTTTGAAACATTGTATGCTTAGTTGTACAGTTCGACACACTATCAAGTAATGATCATTAAGGATTCATTTAGAGGAAAGTGGATATGCATATCAAAAATATATTAAATTTCCATTCGATTTAAGTATTATTTACTCACTATTATTTGATCTACATATTTAATAAATAAAATTATTTGCAAATATCCGCTGCAAAGAAGTTAATTATCATTAATTTTCAGGTAATCTCTTCAAAGGAAATTTCACCTATGAAAAATACTCACATTACATTAATTCTATTATTTACTCAACTATTCATTTAAGCTGATTAACGATTAAATTATCGTGAAGCCCTGATTTAAAAAAACCATAACGATAAAATATTTTCAACCTGTCCAAATTATTAGATTAGGTTGACATCACTTTTGTAATTGTGGTTTTGCTACAGGCAGTAGTAAATTTTAATGTTTTAATTTTTCATCAATTAAAACGCTACAGAGATGCTTTTCTACCAATATTCCATCTTTTTAGGTATGATCGTCTGCTATTCTGAAATATTCCAATTGTTCATTTATTGATTTTACAATTAATATCAATAATATTTTATGTCTATTGGTTAGCGTCTTATTATTTGGGTAATTTTTGTTTATTTCAATAAATATGACAATTTATTTAATGTAAATTATTACCAGGGATATTGTAAATTATTACGGCTTTGTTAGCTATAATTTAGACCAAAATTTTTAGTTATTTTTGCAATTTTTGGATTGTACTGTGACATTACCATTCCTTAGATTGATAAGAGCATGTGCCATTTCTTTGGATGGGTCCGTCGTTTATACCCACATTATTTTAATAGAAACTTTCTCTACAACATTATTTGTATGCTCTGGTGTAGTTAAATTTTACGATCTGGAGGTTCAAAGTTATAGCTTCGTGTAGCTTCTGTATATTTTTAAGTAATGAAAGCCATAATTTACATAATATAACAGTGCTGGCAGTTGAAATGTAGTGAAGAATTGAACCTTCATCAGTTTATCAGTACAATGAGTTTATAATTCAATTTTTGATTCATTTTTCACTTATTGATATTATTCGCGGATGCTACTTTTTATTCATTTACTTGTATTTGTGTACTACATACTAATCCACAAACATTTTGTTTTTTGGCGTCTACCATTCAAGATAGTTTGAATGCTTTCACATTATTTCACAAGAAATAGTGAAAAATTCGTAGCATTCAATGCTGCTCAAGAGGGTTGTTTTCACGGTGGGATAGCAAACACATTTTATTTAATATTCCTGAAATATTTAAATGCATATCTACAACAATTTATTATTACTCTGTAAATTCTGCATTCATAAACGAATAATGAAATTTCTAACTGGAAAGGGGGGGGGGGCTTGCGGAGGGTAAGGAGTAATTTTTGTTTAGTGTGTGACTAAGCAGAAAATATGAAAGCGGTTCGTGGGTTCTTCACGTTGTGACTCAGGCGATCGTTTGGCAACCAGCTACGAAAAACACAAATTCAGGCGCCAGTCTACCAAATAAAACAAAGATGTAAAAGAAGAGCTCATTTTATTCAAGAAAAAAACCAAAGCTTAAATCAAAGATGGGATTGACAATGTTTGATTTCAAAATTCCAGTATTCAAGGTGACACACAAAATACACAACACAGCAAGTAAAATCCAAGATACCCTGAAGGGATACCATGAGAAAATCAAATCAAAATTAAATATAAAATACATACCTCTCAATTCATTTGGAACCTCTGAAATATTAATGGTTCATCGTTCAAAGTGAGTTTTAGGCGTAAAGGTAAAAATAACAAAAACTACTTATAATTAAGAATCAATCCACCTGCGAACGGTAACTTCTCAATGTAGATGTAAATTATTGATGCAAGCTAATCTCCAAAAAAAATTAAGTTCTATGGTTTTCCGGCCATCCCATACCCATTGGTGCTTTCTAACCACTAAATTTGGAATAATAGTGCAAGTTCAAGCTACCGCTGCGACCGATGAAGAATCCGTCGATGTTGTATTGGAGATAACACGTCTTCCCAAACATCGTCAAGGGAGACGACCAAAGTGAGAAACTTACCACACAACTCTTTTAAAAAGGTGCAAACCTGGTAAATAAACCTGGTGGTAGTAAATAAAAGCCACAAACTTAAAACTGAAGTTTAAATAAATGAATACTTCATAAACAGTTTGTGGCTTTAAAACTTAACATTACACAGAACAAAAAATGATTCTTCCATCATTTATATAATACGCGGAAGAATGACACTTTGATCAATTTTGAAAATAATAGCGTTTGTGCTTGGATATGATGATAGATGATGCGTAGACTGCAGGCCATTTATATTTTTACATAGCGTATAAGATTGTAAAAATGAAAATGCCTAAATTATTTCAAAGAACTTTAATACTTAAATTTTTTATTTTTAATATTTGGCTTTAGTTTGTGGAGTATTGTTGCTTTCCTCTAAGTATTTAGAGTTGTAACCTTATTGCTCTATTTTATTGGCCCAACAGTCGATTGGGGAATTCGAACCCACGACTACTTATTTGTAGTCCCTTTCATTTTTTCATTCTTATCAAACAATTACTCGGAGTTTTCCCAAAGATAAATCAAAAGGGACTAATTCAATGTGGATTAGTGGTTAATCTGGGTTGTTTGCTAAAGTTGGGTTGTGGCAATGAAAGTTTTATTAGAGTATATTTAAATCTTAATAAACATAACGCAAATTCTACTTTTAAGCGAAATTGTCAATAGCTTGTTTGCTAAAATGCTTACAAGTTTTTACTGTCAAAATTAATTATAGAAAAAAAATGACAACAATCAGCCCCATTCATCGCTCCAAGTAGTTGATAATAGACGGAGCACTGACGTGGTCACTATGTGAAAATCATATTATCGATAGGTAATAAGAATCTCAGCTAATTCTTTCATAATATGAAAGAACTACTGAATCAAATTCAAACTAAACTTTTAAAAAAATTTGTTTGTTCATTAATAAAATAAGCTGCAGTAATTATTATTTATATCGTAATACTAACAATAAAGGAAATTGCGCAGCTCAGTGAGCACAGCTGCTAGCTACGTTTGGAAAATTTTGGGTTCTGGGAAGATTTACGATTTTCTTATCAACTAAACCTGTAGTGAGCACCTGGGGGTAATAATAGGCAATATAAGTGCAATGTGGATTGCAATTGCCTTTACCGGGATACAGAGATACAGCAACTCGGTTGCTCCAATATGGAAAACATTTTTTCCAAAAAAGATCTTTATCGAAGTATGCAGAGAATTCTAGCGCAACTTTTATTATGATTTCCGCGGTTACATATTTTCTAGAAGTTTTTTTTTTACTCAATGCAAAACAAGGTATACGGATATTCCCATTATTTTTTCCATTTTTTTTTTTATTTTTCTAAACGAAAATAATTGCTCTGTGGCTAATCCCTCAATCCTTCATTGTCCTTTTTCGACTTATTCACTTTTTAGACTTATTGTGTTTTTTATTGAGGCAATCGAGCTATAATTTTTCCATCCAAATCCAGAAGTTCTTTAAACCTGTAGGGTACGGTTAAACTATTTTAAAGAAAAAACAATTATTAATAAAATAAATGTGCTATAAATTAACGAAAATAAACAATTAAAAATTAATAAATTCTAATAAGTAAACGCAATAAAGTATTCAATTTAATTTATATAAGCTTTCGTTAACAGTTTAATTTATTACTTTTCAAGAGTTAATAAATTATAACATATTTTAACTAATTAATAATAGTTGTAATTAATTTTTTGTAGTAATTAAAGAACCGCTGATTTAATATTGTTGTTGGTGAATTTCCGAAAACTCCCAGATTACTTTTAAACTTATCTCGATTGTTAAACTTGATAATCATATCTAATAGTTTTTAACCTTTATAAGCAAATTACTTGTAAATTACCCTTCTTTGGATTTCATTACAAAAATAATTTTATGTATCAGTTGCAACGAACCCGATCGCAGTTTACTTCTCAAAATAGGAAAGGTTGTTGACGAGGTTCTTTTTTTTTAATTGCAGTCTTATTCACCAAAGTCTTTCACTAAATCTACAATTTTGAGTAAATTTCTTGCCTCGAGCATCTTGCCTTACCGATTACTGCGTATCATAGAAGTCCAACGCCATTGCCAACCACTAAAGTCATTTACTACTTCGATGGGGCTTAATTATTCGTTATAGGTTACAGTTTCGTGAGACCTTACTTTTAAAGCAAAATGTTTAAAGTTTAGTATTAAAAAATATAAGTATAAAAACGATTACAGCTTCTTTTGACACATTTGTCACATTTGCTTGCTTCATCTTGTCGCAGAGTAGCAATTTGAATGTCAGAAAGATGAAGTAATTTATTTGTAATTAAACATTAACGCAAAAATAATTTTTTATTTAGAAATTGAATTTAAAACAATTCCATTATTTTAGATTCGAACCAGGTATGCTATCGGTGTTGGTGTTACCTTCATGACTACTTATAGAGGCAATCATGTTGCTCTTGTTAAAAAAACTAATTTATTTATACTTAAACGCTGCATCAAAATCGTAATTAATTACTTATTTAGAAACATTTAAAATTTTAATTAATACATTTTCGCTATTTTTGTTTTTAACATTTATTTCAATAACCTCATATGGATTAGCAGACGATTGCATACTCTAACATTTACATCATGAAACGATTACTATATTTAATCATTCAATAGCTAAAAAATTGTGCAAATTTGATGATTGCACGTTATAATTAAAATTAAAAATAATTTAGTAATTACATGTAAACTTGAAAATATGTAAAATATCTAATAGCACGTTGTGTTGACAGATCGATATGAATGGTCCAAGAAATTGAGCAATAAAGTTATAGCATTGTTATTTGAACTTTAAGTTAATTACTTTGAGTTAAGGTTTACTTCGCAAGGTGTTTTAACAAAAAAATTTAATCATGGTTCTTTTAGACAAATCGTACAGGTATCCTAATTGATTGTCTTTCACAATACTTATGTTAATATCACAAGCAATAGTAAGATTGGTTAATTATAATCGTTACATGTGCACACGCATATATTCACACAATAATTTTACATGGAGGGCTAATAATATTATCTATTTATTGCTAGACATAAACATTGTTAAATTTATTTCTTATTGAGTAATAATAATTGACACACTTAGATTTTTCATTTCTCTACTTTAAAGAAGGAATCGAGACGAATGCGGAATCGAATTGTAGATAACAACTGAAAGAATAATTCAAACAGGGTTTTTTTAAATTATACCTACCACAATATAATCTCCTTAGTAATAAAATCCGGTAGTAATACTAGAATTAATTATCTTTAAAAGAGGTTTTGTAAAGTTTAATTATTTAATAGTTCGATTTTGTATTATAATATATCGGTATAAAAATAAAATTTATGGATGAGCAAATACAGGTGCAAATAAGGTCAAAGTATTAGATAATAAAAGTTGTAAACCACAACGATTGGAGAGACAATAAAATAGCATTGAAGGTTAAATCTTCCGTTTAGTTAATTATTGATTATTTTTTGTTTAGCATCAAAACAGTTAGGTATTATGGGTATTATAGTTACAGCAATTTAAATTCTTCTATTTGCAATTAAAATTGATTACAAAAGGATCGTCTACGTCTCATTTTATTTTAAACTTAAGTAATTTAAATTATAAAAATGTAAGTATTTGCCGACAAATACAGGACATCATATGACATTGGCATTTTAAAACCGTGACTGCCTGCTAGAACGGTAATCATTCAAATAGTAATTCATTTACAATAACACATGTACAGCATCTTAATTGCGTATTTACAAGAAATACTTCTTGATGCACTTTAAAAAAATTTGCAATTATACGAAATGGTATTACTGTCCAAATTCCATATTAGTTAAAATGAGATAAGAATCAAGGCGATATGTAAATTATTATTGTGTTTTTTTTTATGTATTTTATAAGAATCATTAATATGAAGTTACGCTAGTATAATAGTAATCGCGATGTTAAGCCATAATGTTAATTGAAATTCTGTTTCCGTTTTAGGAGAGTAGAACAATAAAGCTTCTGTTATGGATTTTACACCTGTTTCTTAACAATATTTTTTGCAATCTCGATAAAGGTGATTATAACAAATTAGATAAAGAAATTATTGAAATAATTTTGATTTACAGAAAAATTAATAAAGCGTTGCATATGAAGACATTGAATGTTTCCGGTAATTGAGAAGTTACTGCGGATTAAATTATTAATTAAATAATTATGTTATTGCTGGCGAATGCCTTGAATTGTTTAAATTAAATGTTAATTGAAGGAACTAGTGAAAAGAATCATGTTTTCTATTTAAAAATAAATTTACTTTTTTTATATAGTTAGTAAAATAGGTAATTACAACAATCAGAAGTCGTTCAAATCAGGATGAGAAGACAATTCTGTGACATTATTTTGCAATGTATTATTAAATATGTCAACATCAAAAATATAAAAATTTAAAATATCATCAAAATGACATTTACTTGAAAAATAATGTTAAAACTAACCCAATAGGGAATCATGGCCGGGCGGAGTTAATGTGCAGAAAGGAAAATTAGTCCGTTCTACGTTATGTTCATGTCAATTGGTGGAATTGGATGTCATATGAAACTGGAACAGAAAATCGAACTTAAGTGCAATTAAATTGTTAAATGTACAAACTTAATGTGTCCATTTTGGTAGTTTTGAGTAAATCACATAAAACGTTGAACTAGTAGTAGTTTTGTTGTAAAAAATCATGTTTCAATTGGGAAGAGCCATAGATACTAACTTTATTCAATTACAGATTCAAATTATTATTTATAACTTGAAAAAAATAATTGTTACATTTTAGTAACTTTATTTCTGCATAAATCACTAGATCTACACCAAATTAATGCAATAAAGGTCTAACTGAAAGCTGGTCTAAACTTGACATCGAAGGCTAAGTTACTTTGGAATTTTAGTTTACAGGAGTGTGAAATTTTTGACATTTTTGTTGAACTTTTGAAGAATCGTTGAAAACTGTATAGAATTTTTATAATAAGGACTGTGACGTTAGAAAATCGTAATTTTCAATTAAACACAACTTTCAAGTTTAAAGATTAATTTTAGTGGAAATAGTTTTAAAATGATATTAAACAATTTAAATTTATAAAAAAAATATAAAAAAATATCAAGTTTTAGGATTTCGGATAGTCAAGCGTGCTTTTCGGTTAATGCCTTCCATTATGTTTTGCACGATCTGATTCGTCACTCTACTGGATGTTTTTTCCACTTTACCTTGAATATTTCGATGTCCTTAGTTGGATTTTTAACCCTTTTTAAGTTCATTTTCATTAGAGCCCAATATCTTTCAATTGGAGAGCTCCAAAGCTTGTTTAGCATAATGAGCTGAGGCTAAGTCAGGCCAAAATAATGTTGGACCATCATGTGAATTTATGAATGGTTTTAATCTATTCGCGATACATTCTTTGCTATAAATTTCTCCATTTACATTACCAGATGTAACGAGAATTCCACTTCGCTTTCCGTACTGACAAATAATCTGCCAAACTAATAGTTTGGACACAAATTTTTTAAAAATAAATTTTCGTTATGGCATCAAGAAGATTCTCTTTACGTTTTTTTGTATAATATTGAGGACCAGCTAGTGTTGCAAAGTCCATTTTTACTAGAAATTGTCGGATTTTCAGTTCGCTTTTGCACAATTTTGTGACGCACTTCTTCTTGTTTACTCTGCATTATGTAAAATATTAAGAAAAACTGATAAATAACATACAGTTGTAATCACGAATAATGAAGCTTACGTCACAACCATCTGAATTAAGTACCGACAACTTTTTTTTTAATTAATTGTAGTAACATAGGTAAAACAAAGACACACTATATTAAATTATTCTTAAATGTCTGATTTTAGAAATCTTTTACGTCGAAAATTATCTGACACCCAACGTATGAGATAGAAAGTGATAGATACAATAGTTCTTAGCGTGCATAATAATTTTAATGAAAGTAGTTTTTATAGTGACTGTTGCTTTAATTTTTTAACAAATTAGTTTGATTTTAGGTTATATTTCCATTTCATTAGAGCAGGGTTTCTTAAATTTTTTGATTTCCCAAACCGTTTTTGGTATGAATTTGACCGGGGATCCACTTATTTCATAAAAGTAATAAATATTGTTAAAAATAAAATTTTAAGCTTATTAATTATTATTAAATTTTATGATTTAAATTTATTATATCAAACACTTATGTGACTCACAATTTTCGCCTTATTTCATACAAATGCCGTTTATGACGAAGCTTCATTATTCGTGCAAACAACTGTATGTCTATGATTTTAGAAGCCTACTATTTTATATTAACACTATTTTTTATTTAGAATAATTTTGTTTTTTATGTGAAAATCGTTCATGAAAATTACGATTTTCTAACGTCACAGTCCTTAATAACCCGAATTATTATTCGGGAAATTTAATGGAAAACGCTTGTAGGTCAAATTTTACATTAGTCCAGGCAAATAAGCATTTAACCTCGGAATGAAAGATAATAAGCTGAAAATTTGCAGAAGTCTTTGTTTTGACTTTTTATAAGTTAGCTCAAAAGTCTCATAGAATCTCGTGTCCGCGTCTTAAGATATTGATGGTCAAAGATGACAAAAACCAGTTTTTTGTATATAGCGTGTTTCCCTTGCTCTAAATGACATTTAGAGTTATTAGGAAAGGTGTTGAGAATTTTATTCTCTACAAATTTGGTCTTACGCAATATTTTATACAATTAACGGTTCTTGAGATAGAGCGCGAAGAGTGGGAAGCTCTTAGCCATACTATTAAAGGTAAAGCTAGGAATGTGGAATCTAATACACAATAAGGTTTATAAATTAGAAGAAATCTTAGTTATTTACTATTTAATAAATGACATTTATTGATATTATTCATAAATAAGACATCAATTTAATAATATTTAGTTAATTTATATTAAGGGCTTACGCACAATCAGGATTTTAAAAAAATGATTTTTTTGTTTTTAATTTCCTTATAAAGTACAATACTTCAAGAATATTCTGTGAAATGATTTTTTTTAAATCCTGACTGCGCGTAAAAGCCCTTAATATAAATTAACTAAATATTATTAAATTGATGTCTTATTTATGAATAATATCAATAAATATCATTTATTAAATAGCAAATAACTAATGTTTCTTCTAATTTATAAAGATTATTATGTATTGGATTCCACATTCCTAGCTTTACCTTTAATATGTATTATGGCTAAGAGTTTCTCACTCTTCGGGCTCTATCTCAAGAACCGTTAATTGTATAAAATATTGCGTAAGACAAAATTTGTAGAGAATAAAATTCTCTACAACTTTCCTAATAACTCTAAATGTCATTTAGAGCAAGGGAAACACGATATCTAGAAAAAACCGGTTTTTGTCATCTTTGACCATCAATATCTTAAGACGCGGACACGAGATTCTATGAGACTTTTGAGCTAACTTATATAAAGTCAAAACAAAGACTTATGCAAATTTTCAGCTTATTATCTTTCATTCCGAGGTTTACCTTGTTTTTATGCTTATCTGACTGGACTACATAGCTTTTGTTTAGTTTACTATTTTTCTCCCTTAGCTCCTACAAAAATTGTAAAATTCTTCAATACAATTCAACCTATCAAAAAGATGAAAAGATTTTATTAAAAATAATTTTTTTAGAACTTTTTTGGAAAGTATAGAATTTTTATATTACAGTAGAAGTTTTAGAATTTCACTTAAGTAAACCGTTTAAAAAAAACGATTTGATGGGGGAACTAGGTGCAGTTACAATTTTAGGTATCGTTTAACGCTCTACTTTAAATCCAGAATCCATTAATTATGTTTTGAAGAACGTCTTCGAAATATTTCACATAAATATACAGTTTTGGGAAACTTAGATACCAGTATTTCGACGACCAGGTTTTGTTGGGCGCATAACTAATAAGAACTATTAATCTTAGAACAAATCTAGCAATTCCACCCCGAAGTATTTTCATGATCTTCTTCAGGTGCGTATCCGATTTCGGATGTTAGCGATCCTCCTGGCTAATCCAACAAGACTTTACTAGGGAAGTGTTAATGGGGTGGTTTCCCGTTGCCTTCCCCATAGTCCACAGATCGATTTTGGACTTTTTAGATCACAGCACATATCCGACTCAATCAGGATTAGAACCGCGGTTTCCCGCTCTGTAGTCTGTCCGTGTTTGATTTACGCCAGACTGCTGGTCATTTTCATGATAAAATTACAAAACATATTATCTGAATTATTAAGGCTATTGAAGTAAGAAATTTTTTACATTTTGTACTTTCATTATATCTACCTACTTATAATCTTCTTCTTCTTCAACTTAGTTTAAGCCTTAAGGCTTGTTATTTCCAACATCTGCGTCGTTTCCTTAGCAGTGTTAGTTCCATGCTTCCATGAGCATATGAATAGTTTACATCCATTAGGTAGCTTTCTAGACTTGCCTTCAGAAGTGCCTGAATCCTGGTTTTTATGTTAATGGTGCCAATTGACTAACCCACAGGACCACAGTCTTAACGTGCCTTCCGAAGCACGGAGACCAGTCATAACAAAGTTTGAATCTCCCCAGTTTTGAACCCGATGCCCCGCATTCACATCCAACTGCGTTAGCTGCAAGGCAACGACCGTCTATTAAAGGTTATCCACTCAGGCTTCATTCAGATACAGAATAACGAAATGTAGCCAAAATGTTCTTTCTTTCTGCTGAATTACAGGACATCAAGGTGATAAGGGCAACATAAGGGCTAACGAACTGGTGAGAAGTGGCTTCAATTGTCCTCCTTGCTGTCCGGAGTCGATCGTCACGCCTTCCGTTGAGGCTCTGGATGCACTCCTGATACAATTCACCCTAAAACTGCACACTTGAAGATGAGTACAAGGAACTGTATGAAATCAAGAAAGAGCTGCAATATGTACGCCTTCTCGGAAGCATGCGAGATATTATGTGAAGCTAACCAGAGTCAATCTACGAACAATTGCAGGGTTCTTTACTTGACACTGTAGATTAAATAAACACCTTCACACGATAGGGTATGTAGGTAACCCTATATTATGCCGTGAATAAAATGAGAAAATGAGAAAACAACTGAACATGTACTTTGTAACTGTCCGGCGTTAACTTCAATGAAAAGATCGGTGTTGGGGGACTTCTGGCCCGACAAGACCAGAATTAGTAACACTCCACCTGCCAAGATCCTGGAGATCATTCTACTGCTGGAATGGTTTGGAGAGCGATAGGATCAGGGTAAATCTGAAAACGGAGGTATTACAATGGACCCAGTTTAGAGGCCTAAATGCGTGTGAGTTCATCTTACCCTCCACAACAAATCCAGAATCCAGGTTCTCCAGATGAAATATTGAGCATTGCTAAGTACCTTAAAAGCGTACCCTATTTTAGATTTCCAAAATTTAAATGTTTTTAAACAAAAATGAATAATTCTTACCTTTTTGGGTGTAAACAAAATAGACTTGTGAATTGTTTTTCTTCCTGCAAAATCATCACCTTTAAATGGATAAATAAAAATTAAAACTAAAATTTTACTCTTTGGAACTGCATTTTCATAAAAATATTAATTTAATAAACGATTTTCTAAACAGTGCGTGTTTATCTTGGTAGGATAACTAAGGATTGGGTACATATTTTGGGTACTGAATGCCATTTAAATTGCCAAAAAAGCTGTTCTGTAAAATAAATATTATGGCAATCGCAAAAATAGCAAGAAACAATCCAGGGGGGGGGCGATTTTCTATTCCTGTCGGAATATTGCCACTTCTATTGAAGTCTTTACAATCCATTTTACGAGGTGGATTAATCCTCTTTTGCTACTCGTTTTACTACAATTTTTTACCACAGCGTGTGGATGTCCACCGGAAGGACGGGCTAAGAAATTCTTCGAAGTCCGCGACTTGAAGCCAGAATTTCCGCTCCGTAACTCACCCAGCGATCACATCACTCCACACCATGGTCTAGCAAGAAACAATGTAATTTAAATAAAAACAATTTTATCTTATATACTAAATGTTATTAGGAAGATTGCACACACAAAATTAAATATTTCAAGTTCAATCAATCATTCGTTAAGTATTTAGACTATTTTATACAGAATAACCCAATATATTAACTAAATAAATAAGAATTCAAAAATACTTCCTTATTATAAAAGCTTACATAATAAAAGAAAATTGATATAAAATAAAATATATATCCACTATTGGAAGTATTGTAATTGTTGATGAATCAATGCATATAGATGACCTTATATAAAGTATAAATAGGAATATTCTTACCGGTAAAGGTCAAAATGGCATTATATTAATAATAATTATAAGATTTATTACAAAATTAAAAGATTACCGATAAATTTAGAAACTTACAGTGTGTCATAAAACTTTTTTTTACATTTATAATAAAACACACCTAATTCTATTTTAAACTGATTACCATAATATTGCTTTTTTTCTAATTCCATAAATTAATTTACTAATATTTTTCTCGATTTTTTCATTATTTACAATCCCAATTTTATTACTTATTTTTATTACTAGTATAATACTCCAAGCGCTAAAAGATAAAATATATTACCAATATGTTATGCAACACTTCAAACACACGAGTTTTTTAAAGGTTTGTGAATTAATTTTCGTTACGCCGGACGTATTTGAGCACTTTTCGTGTACGTTTTGAGGTACGAAAAGAGATGGTTTTCGTCGACATTTGCAGGAAAAAACCAGTAAAAATGGTATAAAAGCATAAGTTTCTACTGTATTTTTTACAAAATATGTACAAAATGGTATCCCGTCACTTGGCCGAAATTTTTTGGCCGAAATTCATTTGGCCGAAATTCAATTGGCCGAAATTCATTTGGCCGAAATTCATTTGGCCGAAACTTCATTTGGCCGAAACATCATTTGGCCGAAATTCAATTGGCCGACACATCATTTGGCCGACAGTCATTTGGCCGAAATATTATTTTTATTACCGAAAGTGAATATAAAAATAAATCTTAAATGAAAAGAAAAAATATATTGACGGTGCGTTGAAAAAAGCGAGATTCACCCCCTTCCCAGTAGCACAATTTGCCGAGTTGGAAGGCCCTAAGGGGATGGTTTTAATGAGTTTAGTGTTGCCGAAAAATGGGTCTGTAGCGTGCGGAGCGCAGCGTAGCGCGCGAAAGGCCCATTTCGGCAACACAATCACCCCCGCCAGAGTTTCAAAAAAAAAGGTAGATTCACCCCTTGCTAATAGCACAATGTGCCGAGTTGGATCACCCTAGAGGGATGTTTTTAATGAGTTTAGTGTTGCCAAAATGGCTCTGTAGCGCTGCAACGCGGAGCGGAGTGGAGCGGAGCGGCGGCGCGGAAGAGTCAATTTTGGCAACACATCCACCTACGACGAGTTGCAAAAAAAAAAGCGAGATTCAACGTCGTTAAATCAGTAACCAATAATAAGAGTGCAGAAAAAATCCGCGCGCACCGTTAATATAAGTGTAACCTAACAGTGTAACTAAACAAAATTAAACAAGAGATGTTGAATATATAAATAAAAAATTAATTTTTGTCTACTTATAAAATTGTTAAGAAATTTAACAATTATATAATATTATTAAATTATTTTTATAGTCACTTTATCTAATACTAAAAATAAAATTTCGGCGAAATGACTGTCGGCCAAATGATGTGTCGGCCAATTGAATTTCGGCCAAATGAAGTTTCGGCCAAATGAAGTTTCGGCCAAATGATGTTTCGGCCAATTGAATTTCGGCCAAAAAATTTCGGCCAAATGAATGTCGGCCAAATGAATATCGGCCAACTGACAGTGATTCGTACAAAATATGTACAAAAGGAAAGTATTATAGAGACAAGTACCTCTATAGTACTTTCTATTTACAATATTTACAGAGAAACGGAAAGAAGCATAGAGTCACGTCCCTCTATACTACTTTCTATATGCAATATTTAGAAGAATCACTGTCAGTTGGCCGATATTCATTTGGCCGACATTCATTTGGCCGAAATTTTTTGGCCGAAATTCAATTGGCCGAAACATCATTTGGCCGAAACTTCATTTGGCCGAAACTTCATTTGGCCGAAATTCAATTGGCCGACACATCATTTGGCCGACAGTCATTTCGCCGAAATTTTATTTTTAGTATTAGATAAAGTGACTATAAAAATAATTTAATAATATTATATAATTGTTAAATTTCTTAACAATTTTATAAGTAGACAAAAATTAATTTTTTATTTATATATTCAACATCTCTTGTTTAATTTTGTTTAGTTACACTGTTAGGTTACACTTATATTAACGGTGCGCGCGGATTTTTTCTGCACTCTTATTATTGGTTACTGATTTAACGACGTTGAATCTCGCTTTTTTTTTGCAACTCGTCGTAGGTGGATGTGTTGCCAAAATTGACTCTTCCGCGCCGCCGCTCCGCTCCGCTCCGCGTTGCAGCGCTACAGAGCCATTTTGGCAACACTAAACTCATTAAAAACATCCCTCTAGGGTGATCCAACTCGGCACATTGTGCTATTAGCAAGGGGTGAATCTCGCTTTTTTTTTGAAACTCTGGCGGGGGTGATTGACCCATTTTTCGGCAACACTAAACTCATTAAAACCATCCCCCTAGGGCCTTCCAACTCGGCAAATTGTGCTACTGGGAAGGGGGTGAATCTCGCTTTTTTCAACGCACCGTCAATATATTTTTTCTTTTCATTTAAGATTTATTTTTATATTCACTTTCGGTAATAAAAATAATATTTCGGCCAAATGACTGTCGGCCAAATGATGTGTCGGCCAATTGAATTTCGGCCAAATGATGTTTCGGCCAAATGAAGTTTCGGCCAAATGAATTTCGGCCAAATGAATTTCGGCCAATTGAATTTCGGCCAAATGAATTTCGGCCAAAAAATTTCGGCCAAGTGACGGGATACCATTTAGAACGTGATAGTGTAACTTACTTTGGCTAGCATATAATAGTTACTTATTTGGCGCCGTCGAAACAAATTGCTGCACGTGTTCCTTAGTAAACACTAACACGGCAGCTTTTTAATGTCGCGCGGCGCATCATTGTTCCTCCTGCAAATATTACGCACATTGTGGAATCCACTTATATCTATTCCATCCTGTGCTATAAGGGTCGACTTAACCATAGAGGTGCACCACATACGCCAGACACGTATCCTCGTCGACGTTTTGCACAGTACAGAACGTTGAAAGTAGACGGCTAACGAAAAGTTCTTCTCATCACGCAGCCGTAAAACTACTTTTTCACCTCGGGAGCGTTCGGGTTCCTCGGCTGCGCAACGCTCCGCCTCGGAACCCCCGCTCCCCTCGAACGAAAAATCGCGTTTTACGTCCTTGTGATGAAAAGTACTATTTCACGGAGATTTTGCTAAAATGGAAATTTTCTTTCAGTTAGTAGTATGTATACTTTATTTTATTCATCCGCAAAATTAAAATTTGTTTAGTATTTTTAACCGGTTTGATTCATGGGGTCAGGCAGTGTCTTATAATATTAGAGACAGGGTAGTTAGGCAAAATAAAACCTCAAAAAAGGCAGGCAAAAAGGCATTAAAAACACGCAAAAAAGGCAAAATAAAAGGCAAAATAAAAGGCAAAAAGGTACAAAAAAGGCAAAAACGTTTTTTCAACAAAAATTATACAAATTCAAGTTTTATTCTTATACCAAGTAGTTACCAGAAGTTTTTATATGTTATCGACCGTTAAATTTGTTCTCCTGAAGCGTATTTTCGCGAGGATCCCGGTTAGTACCGCTCGGTTACTTTTGGTCAACTTTGGTTAGTCCCCCACCACAATTTCTAATTTAACATAACCTCAAATCCTCGTCTTTAGAACGTTTAGAACCACTTCTAACTTTAAAATTTAAATTGTGGCGCACATTTGTACTAGCAAAGTAACCGCAAAAAGTAACCACTGATTTTGAGCGGTCGTCTTTGGTTAACTTTGGTTTGGTAACTTTTTAACCAAAAACTACCTCCCCTCTAACCGTTCGTCGCGAAAATGACATAAAATCTAACCGGTTACTTTTGGTTAACCAAAATGCCTCGCGAAAATACGCCTCAAGTCAAATTGGACTAAAATATTTTCAAAATTGGAATAGGTTGTAATAAAAATTGATAATCCTGTATTAAGAGGACGACTTTAGCCAAGTTTTTAACGAGGTTAGCTAGGATCACCACCAACCTTAAGCTATCTATCACAAGGGGGAAACTATATACACTTTAAAACTGTAATATTTTTGAGATAATTTGAGCTATTAATTATAGCAAGCATTATCTGTCTCTCTTGTTCTGTCTGGTGATATTTCAGATATTATTGCAGTACAAAATATAATAAAATTTCTATAAGATACTAAGGTAAAACACCCAGCACTTGAACACCGCAAGAAATGGAACTAGCACTTGAACAGATTTTTGAAATTGTATTAATGCAAAAACGGAATATTCATAATAAGTAATATCCGTATTTTATAATTACTAGATGATTTAGCAATTGATTTCTATAAGTTTTTTTAAATTATAAATCGAAATAATTATATTTTTGTTAACTTGAAAGTTGCAATGTGGAATAGCCGATAAGCATGCTACTTTTGCCATTGAAAGTTACTACACCTTAAACCGCGCAAACACAGTTTTTAGGTTATGAACTTGAACTCGAAAAAACTAACATAAAATGATCACGTTTGTCCATTACGTTTGTCATACATAAATAAATCAATGTTGCCAAATGTATCTTTAGAATATCGATTGGATTTTTGTTTAATTTTGACTGATTTTTACTATTTTCACACGTGTTCAAGTACAACCACCACCGGAGTGTTCAATTACGACTGCGATTCAAAGAGATTGTTCAATTACTGCTGCATTTGAAGTATATTTTAAAAACCTTGTAAAAATATGATAATTTTATTAATTATTCCTTTTTTCTTTGCTATTATATGCAAAACTATCTATATTTTCATAAATAACATATTTTAATCAAATTAATCGAATTTTATTTGCTTAAATTAGAGTGAAATAGGTTTTACTTTCAAAACTGTTCAACTAGTGGGTGTTTTACCTTATAGTTTTTTGATAAAAAAAATTATAATTTGATCATTTAAAGTGTTAAGAACAGTATAATTACCACATCATTCATTATACAGTAAGTAAAATTTGGTATTATAATTTACTAATCAAATTATTTTAGTTAACATCGCAAAGTATTTTATTGTAAATTTCTAAACTTGACTAAAATGGGTAGAAGTTTATGCCGAATTGCTAAAAGGACGAAGCGAGCTAAAATTTCGAAACTTCTTTGGGAAGGAAAAAGAAATGGGAATTCTTCACAACTTTTTGATGATTGTGATGAGGTGATTGATGATAATAGAACATCTAATACGAATGCTGATAATTTGAATACTGAAAGTGCGAGGTAAATGAAATTTAACAAAATTTTTAATTATTCTATATCCGTTTTCAGGCTACGGACTTTTATGCATGCATATGCGCATGCCTAGCCTGTTGGTTTTTATTTTAAACGAACTTGTTTACATTGCGAGATTTTAACAGTTCGAAATTAAAAAAAAAATAACAAATATTATAATAATATGTTATTATGTTATTTGGATTTGGAAATCATTTGCAGTGCACTGAAGGGACATGTAATAATATTGGTGATACAGAACATAATTTAGTTCCTGACCTAGAAGCTACGGGTATATTTACTCATTTATACGGTACGTCATCAGTTTCTTCGTTTACATCAATATTTTTTTAATTTTCTATTTTTTTGTAGGTGTACTCAACTTACTAGTTAGGAAGGCACACTTATTAATACAAAATGAAAACAATAATCGTGCTGAAAGGTTAATGAATATTGTGGCTCGTTTTAATATGGGAAAAAGGTTAAATTTAATTCAACGCGGTTCATATGAACGAAGAGTTAATTTATCAGGATTGAGATACAATAAAAGTTTTGCGTGGCATGTGAGTCCGTGGAAGAAATGCGTTGGAAGTAGTCCAGGCCGTCACTTTAAAAACTTTATAAAAAAGCACCAACGAAAAAAGGTTACTTGCCGAAAAAATTTATTTCCTGCAGTTAAAAAAAGGAAACGGAGCTGTAAAACACCAAGTGTAAAAACACAGATTATGGACAGTTCGCAAATGACCCGGAGGATATTGAGGATTCAGAATTTATTCTGAAGGAAGCTAAACAGCAAACACTACGGTTACAAGTAAAAATATTAACATAATAAAATTTATAAGCTAGTTCTGATTTTGTTGATTTTCTAGGTTAGTACGGAAGAAAAAAATCGTATCCAAAGTGAGACTGTGGGGCAATTTGGAAACAAATTGTATGAGTACGAAAGACATCCCAGACTAACGGCATCAATATTTGGAAATGCTGTAAAACGTCGGCAACATACATCGTGCCATAACTTACAAGGGGTCACTACAGTGAGTCTGTCGCCAATCGAGATCCCAATTTTTTTGGTGATTCTAGTTGCTAAAAAAATTATCACTTTTTCGAATTTTAGTCGATTGGCCCTTAGTTCTTGAGTTATGAATTTTTAAAAATACTATGGTGGGTTAACTGCTATTATTATTAGCTATTATTACAAAAAACCATGGTGGTCTAGGGGTTAATAATTTGTAATGGTAATTCGTAGGTCATTAATTTTTTAATTCCGATAATAAATTACATAATTTAAAGAAAAAAAATTTGCCGGGACTGGGATTAGAACCCAGTACCTACGCATTACAACGTCCATAATGCTAAACCTATGGTAAAATCTGCCTTTTCAAAAATTCATAACTCAAGAACTAAGAGGCAATCGACTAAAATTCGAAAAAGTGATAATTTTTTTAGCTACTAGAATCACCAAAAAAATTGGGATCTCGATTGGCGACATACTCACTGTAGTGACCCCTTGTTAGTCAAATCGTGCTTAAATCACAATTCATTTTATTCTCTGGCAACCGAATATGGTATATCAAAAGAGACCGTGGCTGCATCACTATTTGAGAAAGCAACTGGAAAGAAAGTTCATAAATCGGGTCTCTGGATTGATGAAGATCATGGTTTCTTAGCTGCTTCACTGGATGGTAAAAATAGATAATAGTATTAGCTATTCAAAGAAATAACATAACTTTAATTTATTATAACAGGTTTGATAGGAGAAAATGCAATTTTTAGAAATCAAATGCATTTACTCACCTGATACACAAGCTACTTCTTTGTTAGAGCTAATCGAGATAAAGAAATCAAAGATTTATTTAAAAAAAAACGAAAACAATGAGATACAATTAAATCGCAATCACAATTATTATTATCAGGTACAACATTACTTTTAAACTTTATAGATGTCACAATACTAATAAAATATTTCTAGGTTCAAGGGCAACTAAATATCACCAAAAAGGAAAAATGTTATTTCGTTGTTTATATCAACGACAAAATACCAATCTTCATAGAAGAAATTTACAGAAATGAACAGTTGTGGAATAATTCTATGTTGCCCAAATTACAACAATTTTACACTGAATGTATAGCTCCTGAATTAATTCGCAATAATTTAAAGAAAAACAAAAAATGTGTAGATCCACCATACATTCAAGATGCTATTGCTGAAAATAATAAAAGGAAATTACCAAAAAGTGTTAAAACAATTACAGAAAATAATGCAAGGTAGTATACAACTATAAAAAATCGCCTTGTTTCATTTTGTGTGGCCTCCGAAGGGTTGACTTGGGCTGCTTCTCATCCGCGAACATACGATTATTAATAAAGAATTTAATTTTAAATTGTGTGTATTTATTTTATACTTTGAAAAAGTGGCCCTTTGTTTTTTTTTTATATTCAATATTGTAAAAAAATACCTGCCTATATCTTTTAGGCTACGTTAAGCCAAACTGCGGCATATGACTTTTATGCATGCATGCGCATCCCTAGCCTGTTGGTATTTATTTTAAACGAACTTGTTTACATGGCGAGATTTTGAATTTTTACACAAAATGTGTATTTTGTAAGGTATTTTTGATATCACGTATTAGCCATTTCTCCTTTCAACCGTCGATATTATTATAATATTTGTTATTAACAAATAAAATATTTGAAACGTACCGTTAAATTATAATATGAAAATTTCGAACTGTCAAAATCTCGCTATGTAAACAAGTCGTTTAAAATAAAAACCAACAGCCGAAAGTACAGAATTCTGTTTATTACCCTTATATGAAGTAATGGACGAACTAGAAAAATTGGATGTGCTACTCGAGATTATGATCTAAATTTGAAATATTTTAATTTTCGCAAAAACATATGGAAAAACTTTATTACCGAACTTTTAACGTTTATTTTTTTAAATTAGCACATTTATAATGATAGCTTGGGTGCGAGATAAAAAAAGTTTACTTTATTAACAAAAACATTCGTAAATTTTCAAATTTCATTTAACAGTAAACAATACACCACGACGGAATTTTGTAATGAAATTTCTTCATGACCTAAATAGATCTGTTGTTTTTATATATTTTCAATCAGAAGCAAAAAATTTTAAAGTGTTGAACATTTGGACATCCACAAAAATTTGTCTAATTTTGTACATGTGGCGCTCGTAGCGGTAAATTTCGCAGCGGTCGTGCTCTTAAATGTATTGTTTTTGCTCTTTTACTATGTAGAATTTTGAAAACTATGTTTAAAAATTTTAAAAAAGCAAAAATGAAGAATTTTGGTTCAAACAGCACAAAAAAGGCAAAAACAACCGTAAAATTGGCGAAAAAGGCAAAAAAAAACTGAAACCCCCCAAAAAGGCAAAATAAAATATGCATTTTTGAAGAGTACATGCTCTGAAACGCATTTTAAATTGGGCCTGCCTGAAATATTTCAATTTTTAAAAAAAGGCATTTTGCCTAACTACCCTGTCTCTACTTATAATAGATTAATATTTTATGTATTTCGCCATATTCTTCTCGTATTTCCTTCAATCCTCAATTTGAATTTTCAGCAGGTCCTAATTCAGCACGCCGTTTTCATCTCACCAAATGCATATCTTAATCTTAAGTTTAATGTTCATCAGGTTTAGCCAAGATTTTGTTTTGCTTAGATTATCACAATATGATAACGATTTCTTTCACCAGGAATAATTCGATATAAAATCGACTTTAGGTATGCCTGGTTACGCAATATTTTACTAATGATTGAACGCTGTTTAATATATCTTTCGTTCAATCCATATAATACCCAAGTTTTAACCATTTGAATTATTCCTGAGGTATGTAAACGTTAGACTAACAGTTGATTTACACATATTTAATTCTTCTGCAAATCCGTCTGCCATATGCAGGCCCGTATTGGCCAGGTCGGCGATCGCCCCTAACTCAAGGGGGCCCCGAAGAGGCCTCAAAAAGTGGTTTATACTTGGGGTAAAAGGATTTTCAAAAATATCCGCTCTTAGTAAAGGGGGCCCCCTCTTCAGTCTCTAACCGAGGGACCCCTAAAGAGCCACTCCGGGCCTGGCTATATGACATAAAACATCGGGTCAGTTTCAAAATGCTCTAGAACCTAATGGACATGCATGTCCAAGGTCTTGTGACTTTAATTCCTGTACCAGATGGATACGATTTAAACCCCAATTGCTGCGGCCAACGACGAATCGATAAATTAATAATCACAATAATATATATAACGATTTCTTTCACCAGGAATAATTTGATATAAAATCGACTTAGGTATGTCTATAAAATTTCGTTAGGGAGAAAGAAAATTTCTTCTGTTATTATGTTCTATGGCTCCCCTCGACATACCTCAGAAAATTCCCATCAAATCTTTCATGGGAAACATACCTATATTTAGAAAAATGTCCGCTAGCTTGGAAATTCTCAAAATTCTAAAACTTCGGTATCGAAGAAACACAAGTAAGAAATAATAAATTAATCCCCCTCTAATCACCAACCGCGCCTAATCATCTTTTCCACCTTGTACGCTGCAACTGCAGGCTAGCTGTGAAAGAAATTTGTCAGTGTAGAAAAGGCGAGCTCAAAAATGATCCGCTATGTGTGGTGAGTGCATTGGAGAAACGTGCAGCAACATGTTCCAACAATAAAATGCCTTCCAACTTCGACGACAGTGGTCATACATAATTTGTCGTGGACAAATAGTTTTTGGTCCAACGGCACTAATTTTTCGGGTTAAGTCGTTTAAGACAAGTAGTTCGGCTGTCGCGTAGTGTTTTTGAGCTCCTGTGTAAACAACTGGTGAACAGAGACTATTTTATTAGCCTAGCAGTCATTTACATTGCAATTAATGGAACTGTGATAGCATCCCTCAATAAATTGTGTCAATTGAAACAATTTACCATCACGTGCGTTTTAATAAAGTTCCCCCAAACTACTTTTTATTTCATAATCCATAGCCCACGTCCATAGCCTTCGCTCTCGAAACGAATTGATAGGTAGTCCATTAACATCGTAGCTACACAAACTAGAGAGATTCTCTCCAGATTGCGAGAGACTCTTGTCCCTTTTTTGGTCAACCCTCTCATTAGGCGTTACGTCCCAGATGGTAGTTTTTGTTTCAGTGGTGCAAGCTCGTACCGCAGGCAATCTTAAAGCTCTTTATGAGTTCTCACGATACATTTAGGTAATTCTGTGGAGTCGCTGATTAGGGTTCAATATTCTAGATCATCTTCGATGAGCACAGTTTTTCCCATAGCAGCTAGAGTATAAACCTGATCTTGGCGCCTTATAGTCACATTCTGGAATGACTTATCAACCATACTCTTAACTGCAGCATCCCAGTCCGCTACAGCAGCATCACAATTTGATGCATCCTTTGACATGTTGGTATATAATTCGTCTCCAGTCCATCACTATAATCATTCCCAGATCCTCCATTACACAATCCCACCAGCGCAATCTTGGCCTTCCCCGATCACGATTTCCGTCCGGTTTCCATACCGTTATCTTTTTTATCGTTTCCTCGCTGCTGCTCCTGATAACGGTTCCAAGCCATTTCAATCCCTGCGCCTTTATGCACTTAACCACATCCTCTCCTTTTGTATTTGATAGTTAATTTTCGCTCTGTATTCATTATTCACTCTCTTGCAAATCAGATTAATAATGTATTAATTAACTTCAGCCCTCACGGCCACCTTTCTTGCTAACTCGAAACTCTGAGAATCCATTCAAAGTTCAGCCTTCTAGCTATCTTTGCGAAGCTGCTAAGTTTTCAGCTTCGCATAGCTATATAGATAGGCAACTGTGAGGCCGTAAATATTAACGCTTTGAATTAAAGCTGGCAATACTACACAGCCATAATTTATTTGATGGGGAGAATGATGCAAAGTTGCACAAACACTGGAAGCAGTTAAATACTTCAAATATCTATTTAGATATTCCCCAAATGTATAGTAGTATATTGTTAGTAGTCGTTATAGTAAAAGCTCGCCAAGTTTTACAAATGGAAGACACTCAGTTGATACATCTAGGTGGAAGATGCCAGCAAGAAATCTGCAAAAGAATTCAACTGGGAAGCCCATTTCGAGGTGCATGTCGCCAGCCCCCCCCCCCCAAATCGAATTTTGGGATGAAATTTGTGTCAAACGTTTGAGCATCGTTTGAGCATCAATGAGCTTCCAATATTTTCGTTTGAGCCTCAACCGTCGCGGAATTATTCGCGATAACTTTTGGGGGGGCTGGAGACATGCTGGCCCCCCCCCAAGTGGAATTTCGGGGTGAAAATGGTGTCAAACGTTTGAGCATCGTTTGAGCATCAATGAGCTTCTAAACTTTTCGTTTGAGCCTCAACCGTCGTGGAGTTATTCGCGAAATTCTTGGGGGGGGCTGGAGACATGCTGGCCCCCCTCAAGTGGAATTTTGGGGTGAAATTGGTGTCAAACGTTTGAGCATCGTTTGAGCATCAATGAGCTTCCAAATTTTTCGTTTGAGCCTCAACCGTCGCGGAGTTATTCGCGAAACACTTGGGGGGGGGCTGGAGACATGTTTTTCCATTTTCGTTCCTATTTAGAATTTTTCTGTGAAATTGATGTCTATCCATAGAGATTCGTTTGAGCTTGAATGAGCTTCCATTCCCATCATTTTATTTTCATTTTCTGAAAAGTTACGAGTATTTCAAATTTCGAGTACTCCGAGCAAGTTCCGTTCAATAACCCTCAATTTTAAATCTATTTTATAAGATTAAAATTTTCGATCCGATTAAGAAAACTAATCCTGCTTAATCTGTTACGTGATCACTAGATTGATGGAATAATATTGAAGTTGAAATTTTCGAAAAGAATCTGTTTAATAGAATATCTTTTGGTGTTTATCAATAAAACTTGGTGCAAAATGTTAGCTTTTAGAGTTGGGAAAAGTCTATGTAACGCAGAAAAACTCATTAAATGTTTAAGCAATGTAATAATTGTTTAAAATAATTTAAAAAGAAAAAGAAACATGTCGCTGACGCCTCCTAAATCGAATTTTTCAGAAAAATTTGTAGAAAATCATTTTAGCATCATTGAATTTTCAATATTTTTATTTGAGCATCAACCGTCGCAGGTTAATGTGCGAAAGAATTGGGGGGGGGGGCTATTGACACGTTTTATTTTATCTCCTCCAACCATCTATGCCTCCAAGTGAACTTTTTTGTTAAAATTTATGTCAAATATTTAAATATAGTTTGAGCATCAATGAGCTTCCAAATTGTCTTTTTGAGCCTCATCCGTCTCGGAGTTATTCGCGAAGCTCATGGGGGGGTGGTGCTGTAAACATGTTTTTCTATTTTCGTTCATATTTCAAAGTTTTTTTGTGAAATCAATGTCTATCGATAGAGATTTGTTTGAGCTTAAATGAGCTTCCATTCTCATCATTTTAATTTCATTTTCTGCAAAATGAAGAGTATTTAAAATTTCGAGTCCTCCGAGCTAGTTTCGTACGTTAATCCTTAATTTTAATTTTTTTTCTCTTTAAATTAAAATTTTGAACCGATTAAAAAGCTAATCCTACTTAAATTTGTAAATAATTACCTTCATTATTTTCATGGAATAAATCTGTAAACATTAATAATTGTACCACAAAAATGTAATTTATAAAGAACAGAACTCAGAGGTTCTGCTACAGACAAGTAAGATGCACAGAAAATCATGTAACAAAAGACTGTCCACGAAAGGTACGCGGCGTTGGAGTGAAATGTGTACTGTGCGGTGGAGATCACCCGGCAAATTTTAAGGGATGTTCAATATACAAGAGCCTTCAAAAAAAAAATACCCACCACTAAGAGAAAGAAGCCAGCCGCCAGCATCAAGACCAGTAGGTTACGGCAACATAAACAACCCAGAACCATACTCGAGTAACTCGTATGCAAACATAATAAAAGAGGTCCAACAGCCTCAATATATTCCTCCAACCCCTCAATTCATACCACCAAATTCACAACAATTTCAGCAAAGCTCTAATTTGGAGAGTATGATGACAAAAATGATGGAAAAAATGGACGTCCTACTAAATCTTCTCACAACAATGATCAGTAAAATGCCGTAATGCCAGCACAACTTAAAGTTGCAGTCTGGAACGCAAACGGCTTAGCAAATCATAGTCAAGAAGTTAAAATATTCCTAGCCAATCACGATATTGATGTAATGTTGATATCCGAAACTCACTTTACCAACAAAAATTACTTAAAAATACCAAAATACAAAATCTACGACACCCAACATCCTAGTGGAAGAGCCAGAGGAGGTACAGCAGTAATTATCAAAGAAAGTATAAAACACCACGAATTACTTGGATATCCCGAAGAACATCTACAAGCTACAAGTGTTGCAGTCGAAGAACAAGGCAGACAAATCGCCTTATCCGCAGTCTACTGCCCTCCCGGTCGCAATATCAGTCAAAGCCAATATATAGACTATTTCAAAATACTTGGTAGGCGCTTTATTGCGGGCGGAGACTTTAATGCCAAGCACACTCATTGGGGATCAAGACTAACCAACCCGAGAGGTCGACAATTGTTCGAATAAGTGATAAAGAACAAAAACTTTAGCCACTGTTCTACAGGCCAACCTACCTACTGGCCCACGGACAGAGAAAAACTTCCTGACGTACTTGACTTCTGCGTTGTCGGAGGCATCTCGCATAACTACCTTACCATCGAGTCCTGTTTGGAGCTCTCCTCGGATCACTCCCCAATTATAGTCACGCTTTCAGCTTCGATTGCTGAACAACCGAAACCAGTAACATTGCATAATAAGCAAACTGACTGGGTCCTCTTCAAAGAAATACTACTTGCTAGGCTCCCCCAACACATCCCATTAAAATCAAACTACGAAATAGACGAAGCAGTGCAATGTCTAACAAAAAATATACAAGAAGCAGCGTGGGAAGCTACACCAACATACACAAATAAAAAAATAGAAAACTGCTGCCCAAAACATGTTCAAGAACTTATAAGAGAAAAGCGAAGACTAAGGAAAAAGTGGCAGATATCTCGAGCACCTGACGATAGAACTAACTTTAACAGAGCAGTCCGGGAACTAAAGATTTTACTGAAGGACAACAAAAATCAAGAGATTCAAAATTACCTAAATGGATTGACAGCAACTGAGGCAACAGAATACTCACTGTGGAAAGCAACCCGGAAAATCAAAAGACCTCAACAGGCAATCCCACCAATCAGAACCTCCACAAATCAATGGGCACGAAGCAATAAAGAAAAGGCAGACACTTTTTCCGCTCACTTGGTGGAAGTTTTTAAACCATTCCCATCAGAAGTTCCCTACGAAGATAAACCAATCCACGACTTTCTCGACACTCCATTTCAAATGGAAATGCCAATCAAGAAAATCAAAAAAAGAGAAGTCATATCACACTTCAAAAAGGAACTAAACATCAAAAAATCCCCAGGAGCAGATCTGATAACTGCGAGAGTTCTAAAGGAACTACCAGACAATGCTATCAAACTTATTACCATGATTTTCAACTCGATTCTGAGAACGGGATATTTTCCTTTGCAGTGGAAAGTTGCCCAAATAATCTTAATACTTGTAACAAATTTTTGCTTTGTTATATTGTTCTCCTTTTCATATCGTTTCACAATATCCCTGAGTACGGCCCATTGCCTTGTATGCATTTTTAAATTCATTTAGCATTGACCTTGCAATTTTTGAACGGAATGTGGCTTGCTGTCGGACGCGGTTGAGCCGTATCAGTGGGGTTTGAGATATTGAATGTGTACGTTCGACCTTCGTGTGCGGAGTTTTAAAGTGCCTTTTAGTGCCGAATTACTGGTGCTTTATCCATTATTTTAAATTGGCCAGCTCCTGTTTCTATTGAGCATTACTTTAAGCCATTCGCTGTAGCGTCACAGTTTTTTCTACTGTGGAAGTATACCACCTGTGGATTTTACAAAATTCACCATTATCAGCATATTGCACGATTTCTCCCCGCACGCAAGGTTTTGCGCAAGCCAGTTCTTGTTTGTCTTTTTGACAAGTATCGAGTTGTGATGTTTGTTTTGGTCTCCTTACAACATCAAACCGATCGATTGCCATCCTGGATTCTCCAACTGTAACGAAGTTTCGTTCGATCAGCATTTCACCTGCTCTCAATACACCATCATCTAATCCAAGCCGTGTTTATCTGTGCGCGTAGTTCTATCAAGTGCTACTGTTTAGATAGTTCAACAAGATCCAGCTTCACCTGAATAGCACCCGTTGGTCTCGATTGGAAGTGCCTGTCATCTTTGATATTGTAAGCTTAGCGAGATATCGAGGTAAGCATTTTTATTTTTCCATATCGAAAGCATCAACGTGTGTGTGCTTTGTTTTCAAATTGTACAACCTTAGTGTTGTTATCTTGTTTGGTACTTGTTTATATTTACGACGGAGCTCTTTGTGAATGAACCGCTCATTATTTAATTTGCTACTGTGCAGTTTTACCACAGTAATTTATACATTGCAATTGTTTGGAACTGTAAGAGCATCTCAGATTCTGTTATCATTGAATTAAAGCACATTTACCATCATAGGTGTTTTATTGTTTTTTTACCCTTAGCTACCTATTATTTACAGAACCCCGATCCAGCCACCGCCCAAATAAAGAGCTGGTCTAAATTTCCATCGTGGCAAAACAAACTGGAGAGGTTCTCTCCGGATTGTTGCAGACTCTGGCTTTTGGTGTACTAACCCTCTCATTAGGGGTTGCAATCCAGAGGGCAGTTTCTGTTTCATACTTAAGCCGGGAAAACCCCCAACGGAACCTGGCTCCTACAGACCTATCAGCCTGCTGCCTGTTCTGTCAAAGGTGTTCGAAAGATTGTTTCTGAGAAGAATGATGCCAATCATAGAAAAGCAGAAAATAATACCCAAATACCAATTCGGATTTTGAAAACAGCATTCAACAATCGAACAAGTTCATAGAATCGTCAACAAAATCAGGCAAGACATGGAAAACAAAAGATATTGTACAGCTGCGTTCCTCGATATAACTCAGGCCTTTGATAAGGTTTGGACTCCTGGTCTCCTCTTCAAAATTAAGAAATACTTACCACATACCTACTACGAAGTACTCAAGTCATACCTTACAGATAGGCATTTATTTGTGAAAGTTCAGGACGAGGTCTCTTCACTCTTGCCCATCGAATCTGGAGTCCCACAGGGCAGTGTGCTTGGTCCGATCCTCTACCTAATCTTTACAGCTGATCTACCAACAACCCGAGACACAGTCGTGGCGACCTTTGCAGATGATACCGCAATCTTGGCGTCTCATTCGGATCCATTAACAGCGTCCGCTCTATTACAAATATATCTAGACAAGCTGGAAAAGTGGTTAAAGAAATGGCGCATTAAAGCGAATGAACAAAAGTCAGTACACGTAACCTTTACAAATAGAAGAGCCACTTGTCCTCCTGTAAAGCTCAATGGAAATTCTCTGCCGCAGAAAGAAGAAGTCAGATACCTGGGTATAATACACCTGGACAGAGGTTTAACATGGAGTAAACATATCTGGAATAAAAGATTACAACTGGGTCACACATTTAGAAAACACTATTGGCTATTACATCGTCAATCCCAATTATCACTCGAAAGCAAAGTGCTCATATATAAAGTTATCATGAAGCCGATATGGACATATGGTGTCCAGCTCTGGGGAGCCGCGAGTAATTCCAACATAGCTAAAATCCAGCGCTTTCAATCGAAAATTCTAAGAACCATAACTGATGCTCCATGGTTCGTACCTAACCAAGTAATCCATCGTGACCTTGAAATCCCTACCATCGAAGAATGTATCACTTCACACAGTACCAGGTACTATGATCGTGTACAAAATCACCCCAACTCTCTTGCAGTGGACCTGCTGACAGCCAATCGAACCAGGAGACTGAAACGTAACGACCCAATGGATCTGCGGCATCGATTTTGAGGTGATTCAATCAAGGACCTGACATAGCACACACGTGTATTGAATGTTAAGGGGGCGAGCCACTGGGCAAACTCCTTCTATGCCATTTATTTATTGTCAAATCATTTACTAATTGTCAATAGACAGATTGTAATATATTAGAGGAAGTCAATAAAAAAAAAAAAAAAAAAAAATTAAAATTTTGAACCGATTAAAAAGCTAATCCTACTTAAATTTGTAAATAATTACCTTCATTATTTTCATGGAATAAATCTGTAAACATTAATTGTACCACAAAAATGTAATTTATAAAGAACAGGTACTACCTATAACAAAATAATAAAATGAAATTAAAATTTTTTAATGTCCTAGAACAAAACTGTGGATCAAAACCAAATTTTGTCGTTTGAGCCGCAACCGTTACGGAGTTATTGGCAAAATAGGTTTGGGAGGGGGGAGCATGCACAAGTCGAATCTTTATGTGAAATTGGTGTAAAAAGTATGGGCATCGAAAAATGTATAAACTCATTGGGGCGCAAACGATTCTCAAACGTTTGGCTACAAATTCACACAAACTTTCCACTTGGGGGGGGGCAGCATGTCTACAGTCCCTCCAAGTATTTCGCCAATAATACCTTGACGATTGGGGATCAAACGAAAAATTTGGAAGTTCTTGTGGCTCAAACTATATTCAAATGTTAGACACCAATTTCACCCAAAAATTCTATTTGGGTGGGATTAAGTTAAACATGTCTATAGCCCCGCCCCCCTTCCCAAAAGTTTTCGCATATAAACCTACGACGCGACGGTTGAAGCTTAAACAAAATTATTGGAATCTCATTGATGCTCAAACATTAGACACAAATTTTTCTGAACAATTCGATTTAGGGGGCGTCAGCCCCGTCTATGCACGTGTATAAACATACACTTTCAGAATATTGAAAGTTGCGCTTGATTTCGGGCTTCGAAAAATTTTTTAGAGAAAAATACCGTTTTAACCTATTTAGTCTATGCCCTTTTTAAAATTCTTAAATTATTTTAAACAATTATTACATTGCTTAAACATTTAATGAGTTTTTCTGCGTTACATAGACTTTTCCCAACTCTAAAAGCCAACATTTTGCACCAAGTTTTATTGATAAACACCAAAGATATTCTATTAAACAGATTCTTTTCGAAAATTTCAACTTCAATATTATTCCATCAATCTAGTGATCACTTAACAGATTAAGCAGGATTAGTTTTCTTAATCGGATCGAAAATTTTAATCTTATAAAATAGATTTAAAATTGAGGGTTATTGAACGGAACTTGCTCGGAGTACTCGAAATTTGAAATACTCGTAACTTTTCAGAAAATGAAAATAAAATGATGGGAATGGAAGCTCATTCAAGCTCAAACGAATCTCTATCGATAGACATCAATTTCACAGAAAAATTCTAAATAGGAACGAAAATTGAAAAACATGTCTCCAGCCCCCCCCAAGTGTTTCGCGAATAACTCCGCGACGGTTGAGGCTCAAACGAAAAGTTTGGAAGCTCATTGATGCTCAAACGATGCTCAAACGTTTGACACCATTTTCACCCCGAAATTCCACTTGGGGTACTAAATTCAATCTTCTGGGACCAGTCTCATCGAGATGTATAGGAAAGCAAGAATGGCATAATACTGAAATCGACAAAGATACTACTAATGAAACTATTAATGTGGTTTGGTTATTTCCAAATCAACGGATCCGAATCGCTTTCGTGATCGACAATTCATGTTTTTCAAATTACTTCAAAAAACAGAAAAGGGGAAAACCAGACTGACTGAGTTGGAGAGAGATCAATGTTAAAGATGAGAGGCAAATCCTAACAATTCCATGTACAAACCAGTATCCCTACTATAGAGACTGTCTGGCAGGTCAATATATCATTTCTTGTGTCACTGCCAGCGAGTAGTGCTGTGTGGTGCACTGACAAACTAGAACACCTCTGACCAAGTTACTTCTTTGTCAAACATTAATCTATTTAGATAGGTATACCTTATTACGTAATTTTGTCAAAATTTATATTTTGTCTAAATCAATTAAATTTAAATGGGCATAAATTAAACATAATATTTATGCTTACACAACATGATATTATTCTCGTATTACTTTCACTAATATTTATTTTATAAGCATCTGTAGCTCTGTATTGTATGATCATAGTACATTCATAATTAGTGTTACGTGAACAGCATTCGGGCAAAGTACAACAATTGGTAGTTGTATATTATCATAACCAAAAATTTGACTACATTATCAAGAGTAACAATTGAAATCATTTTTAAATAAACAGGAAGTGCAAAGGCAAATAATTGAATATTATTACTACATTCTGTTCGTATTTAAAGTATTATTAATTATGAAGTATTTATCAATACTATTTGCGTGTTTTTTCACCGTTATTTGTAAATGTAATGCCGATAATGGTAAGTTTATTACTTAATTTTTACTATTTCTTTGCATTAATACTTTCATATAATAAGGAAATCCATTTTCAGTACCCTATTATGGTAATCGTTCAATTGAAGATATATTACAAATTCCTAAAGATTTTGACATTGAACGTAGTTGTGTCGACAGTTTAGAGTTTACAAACAAGGATATCAAGTATTACTTATACACAAGACAAAATTTTGTTCTCCCAATAAAACTAACATTGGATAACTTGAAAGAGCTGGATCCAAATAAACCTACTAAAGTTATTGTAACTGGATGGTTAAGTCGACCTACAGATGAATTTATAAGAAAACTGATTTTTGCATACCTTAATCGTTACGATTGCAATGTGATTGCAATTGATTACATAAAATTTATGATTACTACTTATTCAAATTCAGTTTGTAATGTTAGAAAAGCTGCTAAATTTGTCGGAAATTTTTTTTGTAAAGCACAAGTGAAACTTAATTTAGACTTTAATACAGTTCACTTTGTGGGCCTATCGTTAGGTGCCCAGTTTATTGGATTAATTGGCCAAACTATTATAAAAACTTGTAATAATCGCATTGGTAGATTAACAGGTTTGGATCCTGCAGGACCCATTTACCAGCATCTCGATATAAGAGAACGTTTAGATAAAACTGATGCAAAATTTGTTGATGTGATTCACACAAATATGGGATGGTTTGGATATTTTGGTGAATGTGGTCATATTGATTTTTTTCCCAATTGTGGAATTTATCAACATGGATGTTCTCATGTTAATAGTAAGTATTGACATTTTAATTATTATTTTGACAATAAGATAATATCGAGAATTTCTAGTTATATGTAATCACATTAGAAGTTGCGACTTCTTTACGGAAAGCATTATTGCAAAATTTCCGGCTTTTAATTCCACAAGTTGTGCTTCGTGTTATACCAACTCAAGTTCATCTGAATGTGATGGCGATGCAATAAACCCAACATATGCAGTAATGGGAGAAGATTGTTCAAGACCTTTAAATGCAACAAAATTTGTATTAGAAACAAACAGTAGATACCCATACGCTAAAGGGTAAAACTAGTAATTGAGGAATTACTATGTTATGTGGTGTGAAATAGACTTAAAAATTTAACTCCGTCACCTCAATAATTTAGAATTTTTTCTTTTTGTAATGTTTGTTTTTTATTAGAAACTTAAATTTAAACTATTGGTTGAATAAAGCTATATTAGTATAAGAATAATTTTATATTTGGATTAAATCAAGAAGATCGAATCAAACCAAACCAAACTTAGTAGCTGTTACTTAACTGAGAAATATAAATATGGACCTGCAATGTAACCTACAACCAAGGCACACGTTATTTGGGAACAATCGAGAATTACATCCATGCTTTAGCATAAAACCTATCTCCCTATGCACGATAGCAAACTTTATGTATCTTGAAGATTTTCAATCTTTTCACATTTTTGATGACTTATTGTATAATTAATTCGCTTGATAAGTAATCTTCACCATATAATTCAAATATTAAAAACGATTGTTTGCTCATATAATTTTAGGTCTTGGAATTTCATTCTACAAAAATATTTCCTGAAGCGGATAAAATAATTTTCCATTCACCAAAATCACCAAGGCGTCACCAACGGTATCACCATGAGAGTAGCTCGATTTGATGGCATCTCGGTTTTTATTTTTCAACCTGTTGCATTAGAGTAAGTGACGAAATTCTAATTTGCACCACGTAAAATATATTTTTGATTTTAGTAATTTTGCCACACACTGTCGTAATATCCAAATAGAGCAGGTATGTGAGAAAATCAAAATTTATGTGCTGAAGATATTTAATACATTAATTTGGTTCATATTGCTAATTTGGTCAGTTCCTCTAATTGAATTGCAATCGTGATGAAGGCTCTCCACAGGACGATCTTATTTGTGCACTTATCTGAAGTCAGAGTTTAAATTCTGCCAAAGAGATGTTCTACAGCACTAAAGTAGGGAAAACGTTTTGATTCAACCAACAATGCCGTTTGCGAATTGAATCTGACAGCTGTTGAAGAAAGGAAGTGGGCTATCATAATGTGATTTATTATAAGGTTACTTTTAAAACTAAAACTAAAAGAAAAACCTACTCCGCGAACATTGTTCAAAATGCAGCGACAAATGTAAGATATCAACAATAATTGATATCGGTACTTTTACGTTTACACAAAAATATTGAAAGAATTCCTGGCGAAACTGGAAAATAGAAATGAACTTTCGTCGTATTAAAAATAATTTTTTTGTTTAAAATTGGGTTTCATTTTGTTCCAAAATTTAATCCATAGTCAGAAAGAACTTTATTTGTCACGACGTTAAAATTTGAATCTTAATTCAAGAATTATTTATGGTAGAAGTAAAAATTAAGCACAATTTTGCGGCAATAATTTTTAATTTTTACAAAATCGCTTTCTTCATATTTCATTACATTTAAATCGGTAAGTCGATATAGTGGTCATATTATTATTTTAAATGTAAACAATTAATTTTATAAATATTTTATGTTTTTCATAAAGAAAGACAGAAAACAATGATTTAAACAATTTTCTTTTTTCTTTTTTCTAGTTAGACTACTATGTTATTATTTATAACACCTTTAAAGAATGTTGTACATTTTTGAAACGGAGCAAGGCAAAGCAAAGCTTTCTTATTGGTATGAATACAAAGGATCACAGGATATTGGAACGCATAAATGAAACAACTGAGTTGTTGGTCGACGTTTCGGCTTTATTTACTAAATACCATCTTCGGCACTAAGGAGAAAGACAATCGGTCAAACAGAAACGGTAATAAAATAATTTAGTGTCGCTCCTACTTAACAATTGGGGAAAGAAAAATGTTTCTGCGTAAAACCACTCAAGGGTGGAAACAATGGCAGATTGGGCAACACTTTTAACCAAGTCATACAATAAACAGTTAAAATATAAAACATGTAAATAGAAACAATTAGCGACTATGGAGTACATTATCAATTAGTTAAAAATAGCCTGCCAAAAGATATAAAAAGATAAGTAAGTATTGCCCAAAACACCCAATTAAAATGCAAAGTACGCAGAAACATTTTTCTATTCCGAATTTCTTAGGTGAGAATGACACTAAATTATTTTATTACCGTTTATGTTTGGCCGATTGTCTTCCTCTTTTAATCTTGAAGATGGCATTTAGTACATGAAGCCGAAACGTCGACCGACAACTCAGTTGTTTCATTTATGCGTTCCAATATCCTGTGATCCTTTGTATTCATTTATCGATGTTGGATTAGATTTTGTTTTTATCTTTCCTCATTGGTGTTCACTTTTGCGAAAATGTTTTCTGAAAACTTCTCAACTATTAATTAACTCATCTTTATGAAATCAGCACACATGTAGCCACAGCACTGCCCCAGGTCGTGACGAAGTCCGAATTTTGAAATTCGACTTTGAACATTCACAGAAGACAATCGCGCGGAATTAGAGAAAAATGTGTTTTTGAAAGATGTAACGACAATAGAAAAATAACAAAAGACAAAATTTCTGATGATTGGAATGACATTGAAGAAGACAAATAATTCTCTCTCAATTTTTGACCATGCAACTTTTTATTTTGAATACTATTAAACCCCTCTCCGTTATATTTATGATTGGTTCATTGATTTATTAATAAACTAAAGACACTAGGTAAACAAAATAGATTTATCTAGCATTAATATCATTCAAAATAAGACTCTTTAGATCATTAACATTTTAAGGATTGTTCTATATAAGATATAAGATATTGTCCTATACTATCGCTATTTTTCCTAATGGAACAAAATCCAAAAAAAAAATTATTAGCCCTTAGTATAGACGATTCCTACACCTCGGCTTAGCTCAGGAGACTCGAAGATATGAAAAATATGTTTTTATTATGCTCACATGTAATGGATGTTTACACCAATTGATAAGTTGTATCTCGATCAATTAAAACCCAAAATTATCTTTTAACAATAGAAAACATTTAATGTCAAACGGATTCTGATACAGTTTAAATAAAAATGGTCAACAATTCTATTAAATTTTGTTGAGAATATAGGATACAATCCAAAATCGAAACAGGTCGTTTTGAAATCACACCACCAATATTTACTTTCAAAATTGTCTCTGCAATGGTGTAAATCAAAAAGAGGAAAAAATTAAACAACATGATATAAAACCCATTAATGCGCAAAATTTTAATTATTAGTTCAAAATTAAATTAACTTGTCGATATTCACTTTTGCGTTATCATGCAATACGCGCCCGGCCGATAAGAAACCAAAATTGTACGTTCAATTTTTAAAACAAATTCTGACCTTGCTATTGTGGTGATTGAAAGATACAGCTTTTCCCATATAGGCACCATTCCTTGTTAAATACGTCAACATCTTCACTTCTTCCAAACTAATAAAATTTCATGTTTATTACTACTTGATATCCAATCTCCATCAGGTGCATGCACATTTCACCATATTCCAATAAATTGTGCAATCTTTCGAATATTACAACTTATCCAAATCTTCACAATTTTATAATTTGGCACCTCCTAACTCGAAATAACACTCTAAATTTTCCCTAATTGGGACTCTTCAATAATTATCGCACAAATTACTCATAAAAAATCACTAATCGGTCCTCAATTCCAAGAACGACCTCCCTCTCATACATACGGCGAGGAAGTCCCCTATCTTCATGTAGCCAACCTTTCTTAACCAAATTTTCTGATTTCCTCCATGTTTCTGGTTTTTCATTTTTCAAAACACCGCGCGAGCACGTAACAAACCCGCACAGAATCATTGTTCAGTAGACAAATCGTCGTTAAAATGGGCCAAACCTATTACAATTTTATTGTTTATGATTTCCTTTTCCTTTCGAAGACCATTCAATTTATCTCAACATATTCAGGCACAATTGCACTTCTCTAACAAAATTATTAACCCGCTCCTTTGAAACAAAAACTACCCTCTGGATTGCAACCCCTAATGAGAGGGTTAGTCACACCAAAGGCCAGAGTCTGCAACAATCTGAAGAGAAACTCTTCAGTTTGTTTTGCCACGATGGTAATTAGACCAGCTCTTATTTGGGCGGCGGCTGGATCGGGGTTCTGTAAATAACGAGTAGCTAAGGGTGAAAAAAAGAATAAAACACCTATGATAATAAATGTGCTTTAATTCAATGATAACAGAATCTGAGATACTCTTACAGTTCCAAACAATTACAATGTATAAATTACTGTGGCAAAACTGCACAGTAACAAATGAAATAATGAGCGGTTCAATCACAAAGCGCTCCGTCGTAAATATAAACAAGCACCAAAAAAGCAACAACACCAAGGCTGTTCAATATGAAATACAAAGCACACACACGTTGATGCTTACGATATGGAAAAATAAAAATGCTTACTGTGGGATTTTTTAATTACATGCCAATAATAAGTAGTGGTAAGCAACTTAAAAGAGGGGTTGTTAAATTACGAAAGAAGGAAGCATTCATTCTCGAAGGGTCGTGCAGCGCGGAAAGATCGAGTTAGGTAGAGGAACGAGTAATAAGGTTTCACCATCGTAACGATGATATGGTGCAATCCTTTAACGATTAATTAATATAATATACGACGATTTGGTATTATATTGACTGGTGTAACGAGGTTCGGATCCAAACTGCAACGATTCAACGATTTGAACGATGTACTCTGTGTTTATTGTGTAAATTTGGTGTAAATAAATATTAATTACTATTATCAGAGTTGATCAATTTTATTCAATCTAGCAATTCCACATTACCTCGATATCTCGTTAAGCTTACAATATCAAAGATGACAGGCACTTCCAATCGAGACCAACGGGGTGCTATATAGGTGCACCTGGAACTTGTTGAACTATCTAAAACAGTAGCACTTGACAGAACTACGCGCACAGATAAATACGGCTTGGATTTGATGGTGGTGTATTGAGAGCAGGTGAAATGCTGATCGAACGAAACTTCCTTACGGTTGGAGAATCCAGGATAACAATCGATGATGTTGTAAGGAGACCAAAACAAACATCACAACTCGATACTTGTCAAAAAGATAAACAAGAACTGGCTTGCGCAAAACCTTGCGTACGGGGAGAAATCGTGCAATATGCTGATAATGGTGAATTTTGTAAAAAAAAAAAAATACACATGTAGTATGCTTCCACAGTAGAAAAAACTGTGACGCAACAGCGAATGGCTTAAAGTAACGCTCACTAAAAACGGAGGCTGGCCTATCAAAAATAATGGATAAAGCACCAGTAATTCGGCACTAAAAGGCACTTTGAAAACTCAGCGCACGAAGGTCGAACGTATTTATTCGATATCTCAAACCCAACTGATACGACTCAACCGCGTCCGACAGCAAGCCACATCGCGTTCAAGAATTGCAAGGTCAATGCAAAATGCATTTAAAAATGCTAAGCAAAAATTTGTTACACCTTTTGAGTGTACAATGAATTCTAGTATCAAAACAATAAATCCGTTCGACAAAAAATTAAAACTTTCATTGAAGAAAACTTGATAACTTATCAATTGATTTTTTTTTATCTTCCAAACTTAACACAATATCTCCTTAATCAATTCACCCTTACAAACGGAAGACGACAATATACTATCAATAAGAAGAAGATTTATTTACAATTTTAACTTCTAACATAAATAATTCTAGTACAGTTCTAGTTTATTATTCATCCCAAGTTCATTCCAAGTGCAGGTTCTTTTTATTCGCTTTCTATGAGAATTTTTTTGGAAAAAAACTCCACCTCAAATCGTATCGAACATCCTCACTGTCATCGAAACCATTTTTTTTTTTTTTTAATGTTTTATAGTGCATCGACTACTAGGTCATTAGCACTTTATACGTTTGAATATCGATTTTTAATTATTTTTGGTTTGTTGAGTATTTTTGTTTGTCATAGGTTTTTTTTTTGGTTAGGGTATTTTGTTTGGTTATTGGGTTTTGTTTCACCACAGCGTGTGAATGTCCACTGGAAAGCCGCGCTAAGAAACTCTGCGAGGTCCGTGATTCGAACCCAGAATTTCCGCTCTGTAACGTAACCACTGATAACATTACTCCACTGCTGTGGCTTCGAAACCATTTGTTGCTTCTGAAGCTCATTTACCCAGCCGGTGTTGTGTAATATTTGATAAGGACCGTCATCATAACTCTAATTGTTTTGCAATTAGTTATTGTTTATTCACCAACCAGCCTAAGAGTGGGTGACATTGGGTTTACTTTTGCCTAGCCAATATTTGTCTCAGTACAGACACGCTTAAGGTGGCAAGCTGATATAATTACTATTTTCTAGGTGTGTTTACTTTATTTTTAGCTTTTTTATTAACAATCGACACTGGCGAAGAACCTTCTAGACGAGATCTCCCAAGGTAGTTATTCTGCCCAAAAGATAGTGTTTTGTTTTCAATTACCCATTAATTACCAGGGCAAGCAAACTTAAGGTAGGCCACTTGGATTTTATTATTTATATTCAGTGATTAAATTAATTCATTCACACCGATTAGGTATTGATTTATTGGTCAAGTGAAGTGATCTTTTGTCGCCACCGCTGTTGGTGCTGTTGTTTTTGTTTCTAGAGTAAGTCTGTTGCTGGGGCAACCGACTAGTCATCTAGCGATTTTTTTCTTTGGCAGCACTCAGCTGCAAACATTACTGTTTGGGACTACGAGTCCGACATAGTTGTATTGTTTGTAATAGCAGTACACAATCCATCTGTGTGTGCTTGGTTGATCTGATCGACCACCTTTTTGTTACATTAAAGATTGTTAGCATTTCTTTGGTGTTTAACTGGCGCCCAATCTTTTTCCTAGTTAGCAGGAAGTTTAAGCTTGTTTCGTTGAGTGAGGTAAGTATTGCAAGTACCCACGAACCGCGTACGCGCGACCCAGCTCTGGTACTGGACGGAGGTGTAATCCTTCAGCTAGCCACCCGCAAAGATCAACGGGGCATCGAGTCATTGGCGGCGTTTGTTTTCGCAAACAACGTTACACGGATACTCTCTCGTAACCGTCTCTTAAAGAATACGAATTGTAAAATGTAAAATTGAATAATTCACCAACTAAATTTAACTTTTTCCAACCGAAAATTCTTATTATCAAAACCAACCTGGTGATTTTAAAAAAACGTAAAACAATAATGCAATGCCATTTAACGAAAAATTATCAAAGCATTGGTAGAAATCTTTAAATAATTGGAATCCAAAGTTTAAAAGTTAAGAACCTTGATGTCAATTTTTAACAGTAAGAGGGAGCGATGAACAATAATTATAAATAAAATGTGAATACTACACTGCTACGTACTCACGTATAATGTGAAGTTGATAGATAATAATATAATAATATAGTAATCACTGTTTTTCATTATTAAAATATTTATTTATGAATTTAATTATTATTGTGAACTAAAGAAGAACTCCTATGGAAAATTTTAAAGAATTAACAAACAAAATTAACTCAATGCAATAATTCATACAAACGGAGTTTTCAGCTTTCACAGTGTTCAAACTTATCAACAGAAAATAAACTGCCGTGTTGGTGTAGAAGTTCGAAGTTAGATAATCCAAAAAGCACACAATCAATGAAAACTACGACTTTCCAGGGATCTACGTTTATAGAAGCTTTATCGAAGCTTACTTCGTGCAAGTAAGAGACTTTTAAAGGGTTGCTCTGATTTTTCATGCAAAAAATTGACCATTATTTGAAAGTATGTTGTATGACCGAGTTGAAACTAATTTGAATTACCTACCTTAAATAATTTTTCATCAGAATATAATAATTTGGAAAAGTTTCATGGTCATCGAAGATATTGGCACTGGTGATAGCTAGTCGTGGCATTATGGGTGTTTAACCCATTCCGGATATAAGTTTTAAAATTCCCAGAAAAACCCACGTATTAAATTTATTTACACTTTAAGGGTGGTTTTATAACATTGCACTAAAGATACATGATAATATCAAATAAATAAATAAGTTAATACGGAAATAAATAATAAAGATCCATAAATTTCACCATATTAGTAAAAAGGCTTAACAAATTTCTTTTTATACAATAGACGATAAAAACAAAACTTGAAATGAAAAGATTAATAATAACTTTTATTATATCAAACGTATAAGCAGTGTGGGGCAAACAAAAAATAACAAAACAAAATTTAAAAAATTTCATAAAATTATAATTTGTTAAGAACAAAGATAGCAGAAAAAATAAATTATAACTTATGTTATGCATAAGGAAAATATTTTAACATAAATAATATTATGATCAGTTATTTTCACAAAAAAAATAAGAAAAATAAATTTGTTTTATTACACAATAATATAACAATTTATTGATGTTTAACTCTAATAACGGTTTTTGTAATATTTAATTTTGTATGTTATTTTATGAGTGAACTCCAAGCATGTCATGAATTAATTTATTAATGTACAACTAAAAATATTGTAGTACTTGTAAATACACCTTTATAGTTTTCCAATTGATTTTAGATATTCTAATGCTCTTAAAATAGGTAATGGAGTCGGTGGTGGAGTTGGCAAATGATTTCCAACAGGAATAAAACCTCTTTCATCGGCTGTGTAACCTGTTGAAATAACAACATTGTCAGGTCCGGTATATTTAAAGAATCCTTTAGCTTTCATAACTTCAGCATCCGTGCCTTTGTTGTGAACCTTTCCAGATTCTTCTGCTGTAATTCCATTTTCAGTTTCGTACCTAAAATATTTTAATGTTTATTAAAAATTTAAATATTTTTAGACTCTCTTACTCCCAATGATAGCCATCTGTATCAGTTTGGCCATCTTGTCTAATAATTCTCCATCTACCATCGGCATATCGTGATTGATCGTAATTGTTTCTCGATACCTGAGGATTCTTTGTTTTGTAAATTGCTTGATTTGTTGCTGAGCCTACATTGTCTTCTCCCGATGAAACTTGTCTACCATGTTTATTATTTGTATCAAAGACAACAAATTGTTTATCGATATTTGATCCCAATCCAAGTAAACTTTGAGAATCTAAAATAATTGAAGTTATTATGTATTTTATTGTAAGAGACTGTTGATCATTACCTTGATAATTATTTTTATGTTTATAGCTATATCTATCATCCTTATTATGCTTATAAAAATCGTTAACACCTTTATAAATACCACTTAAATCACCAGAATATAATCCTAATCCGTCTGAACGATAATCTCCACTATGATCTGGAATATACCTTCCACTATCATCGGGTATGTACTGACCACTGTTATCTTCTTCATAATAATGCCTTGATTCTTCTAAATCATTAATACGCGAAGCGTATTGATTCTGAAGAGCCAACGAGGTTGTAATAATTGATAATACTATAAACTAAAATCACAATATCAGATCTAATTCTAAATAAGTAACAAAACAGTGAATTTGACTAAAAAATAATCTAAACTTTGAAAGGAAAATATGATGGATCATTAACAATAAAATTTCACATGTTCCAACCTCGACCTCTTAAAGCGGATTTAAAATGTTTGAAAGTAAATCGCATTCATACCGACAAATTTTTAAAATCAAATTTACACCATTTTTTCAAACATTTCAATTAAATTATAATTAATTATTCCTATACATTATAATTAACTGTTAAAGTTCCTAAATTATGTGAAAAAGAATCTAAGAATGTGTCATTTAAGGGTGTGTAACGGAATCCTAAATTTTACAATGAATACGGAAATATAAAATTACACTTTAAGAATAAAAATCGTCTTCCAAAAATATTTTTGAGTCACATTAGAGGAATTTGTCATTAAAATTCAAATTATATGCATTTCACTTTATGACGAACATTCTCAAAATATTTAAATTCAAAAACGTCGAACGATTTTAAATGTTAATAGTGGGGACAAATAAAATACATTAAAAAAAAATTGGGTGAAAATTACAAGGTTAATTTATTTAATCTTTCAAATTTTACTGATTAAATTTGACTTATTTAAAGGTTGCTTTATATTTGATATTTATAAAATAATTTTAATTTGAAAGGTCGAAATCATTTAATAAAATGATCGAAAATGCTGTTAAATTTTATGAAAACTATTAATCAAAAATTGATGTAATACTCACAAATAATAATTTTGAAATTTTTTGAACTTCGTGTTTAACTCGAAATATTACTTTAGTAAAGAAAATTTATTATTTAAGTAATTAAAATAAAATTATGGTCTATTTGACCTATACTATTTTGTAAATTGTACAAATCAAGGATAAAAAAAATATTATTACACAATAATCACATTCTATACCGCCCCCCAATTTCTGTTGTTACCCGATTTGTCACAAGATTTTATTATTTAAATGTTATTCAAATCACTGCAATTAATTTTACTAGAAGATGCCAATGCTTGTTTGTACTTACCACCACCTCCATGGTAAGTTCTTAAGCGTCACGAGGAGTATAAACAACTGCTTCATTTTGAAGGATGTTTTTAATTTATACCTTCATCGGGGTGTGAGATAGGGATGAGGTGTGTCCGCCCATACAATGTGTCATTGCATAACTTTGAAAACAGATCACTGGACTACTTTAAATTTCCATTCTAACGCATCACTTTCTCGTATCCTTGCAGATTTTTTTGTTTATTACATTGAACTAAAGGAACTGAAAATTTGTATCTTCATTATAAAGTGTTGTTAGCAAATTCTTGGCATTTCAATGACTACGTATAGATATTTCTTCCGGTTGTTTTGTTTCATTTAATGAAAATTAATTTTATTAAAATTAGTGAAAATTTTGATTATACCAAATTTGTCCTTTGTTTTGAAATCAACCAATAATTCTTCCTTTTGTTCAAGTAATTCATTTTTGCTTTAGAAAATGGAAATAAGTCAGAAGAGATTGCTTTGGATGTACATATTTTATGTAAGTCAATAAATAACAAACTTTTTGGGAATCCTACAAAAAGGAACATACAAATTTTGTACAAATAAATTTGCACAGAAGCAAATTCTTCACTTATTAAATTTATTGATTGTATTTCGTTGTGAAAATTCTAATAAGATCAAAACAATTTTTATTGTAGTAAAAGTACCTAATCGTATTATAAAATTTTGTTAAGCCTCCTTGAAATTTAAAATTTTTACTTTTCCAAGTGCAAAAATAAGCTATCGTTTTTCATTAGATTTTTACCCACTCCTTTTAAAATTCAAATTTTCTTATCTCTAAATTGCAAAAACCGTATCTGTTCAAATTTATTTAAATAAAATTTCAACATTTTCCAAGCAATTCCATTTATTGGTTGCTCTTTGTTGGTAAATTTTTAATTTTTTTTTTTATTTAAGAAATAATTTTTTATTTTATTTTATATTCTCTCTCCCTTTTCGACCTCTTTGATTAGTCCGTTTTAAAATTAATATGCGTCTTTTGCTTCATTATCATTTTTCCGCTTTAAATTTGGTTTTACTTTAATAGTTTTCTAATTATATTTTATGAATTTTTAACCCTATTTTTTACTTTTCTGTTTTCAAATTAATTTATCACGTTCTTTGGTTTTCCTTGCATGATAAGATTTTAATAAGATTGAAGCAATAAATTTTAGTAAGCTATCGTATTATAAATTTTCATTAATTAACATTTAAATTGTTTATTATTTTAAACAACTAAATTATCGTTTCTCTTTAATTTCTTCCTCTTAAATGTTGTAAAATTCATTTCTTTAATTTTCTAAAAAGAAAACTGCTAACTGCATTTTTGTATTTCAAATTTGTATGTGTTTGAAAACTTAAAGCTACAATAATTATTATTTTAATTTATCATTCAGTTAATTAATATGTAAAACTTCTATGGAATGCAAAATATTTTCTAAATAATATTAAATTAATCACTGTCCAACAGGGAAAAACTTAAAAAATCATAAAGGAGTACACCTGAATGTAAACTAAATATGAATTATAATTGGACTCCCTTCTGCAATAAGGAACTAGCTGATATTTCATCTTCAAAAAATGAGTTAGGTCCATATTCACAATCCGGAGGTCATATTTCATCAGTTTTACAAAAAGAAACCAATTTAAAATGACACTGTCGATTCTAGAACCAATTTTAAAATTGTGAAAATTTCGTATAGAAAGTAGGATCAGAGTTTGGGCTGCATTGATGTTTAAGTTTTTCAGCAAAGACTTTTGTTTTCTCACTATAAATTTTTGCCTTAAGAAGTTAATAAATCTAATATTTCACAATTTTTCCAAATTGCTGCCTTAATATTTTGGTCTTATGTTGCTAACCCTTACAATTAGACACGTTGACCTTTACTGACCAACTTTCATCTATTTTTCAGGTGTTATAATCATCTGTGCGATATGACTGATGAATAAGCAGTAGATTTTACTTTTGAAATTTTCAATATTAACCCTAGATCACTAACCATTCGTCTCACAGACAACAGATTCCCGATGTTCCCGAATCTTGTAACGAATTTTTGCAACTTTTTACGTAGTTCTACTTTTAATATCATTTCACAATATTTCTAAAGACAGCCCTTGTAATTATTTTAATGCAATCGTTGATTGCATGCATTTTGCATAGCAGATGGTGGATACGTGAACGTTGCGGTTTGAATTGAAACGAACATCCTTGCGTAGTAATTTTTAGTTACCCAAGGACCAAATAGCAGAGCGGACATTGTATATTGTTTTGAACAGTTTTCTGAATGCAGATTTGTAGTGTGTTTAAGCATGGTTTTGGTTTAACGACTTTCGTCATTGTGCCAGTTTCGTATGTAACAAATCTTTCCGGTTCTGGCTGATGTTTTTGGAGACACAGAGTACATCTGGCTGTATATTGGGTAACTCAATGTGAGGGAGTCTTGCAAGCTCGACCATAGCGAACGTACGCTGTTTTCACGACGATTTAGTTGGTGCCTGGTAGTGATAGACTAGTATTTTTGGTACAGCGCAATTAATCATTGGTGTGCTATCGTATGGAGCAGTTGTATGGTTATCATGGCGGTGTTTCTGGTTCCTGTTGGTAAACATCCGGAACAGGAAGGCTCTCCATGCGCAAATCTATTACGCAATTTCTTTGTGAGCAAGTTGTGGAACCATTTTGGATTTTCTATAGTTGGTAGATCATATTGTTGTTTGTTTTGGATAACGCCTGGGAAATTCTTTTCATCGATTGGATGGTCCAGTCTTGGTGACATCTCCAACACCACCTCTCACTGATCCAGTTTCTAACTACAGATCTGCAAGCAGTGTTCAGTATCTCGAATATTCAATCAAGTGTTTTCCTTTGAAAAATATAACACGTTACAGATTTCATCTTTGGTTGGAGACGAACATCTGTTACATTATATTGTAAGCTTATACAAGAGCTCGAGGTAAACAATTTTATCTTTTCCAATTCGTATAAACCAAAGTGATTATAGGCTTTTCTGTTCAATTTTAAGTAACCGTAGAGGCTACTGGTTTTCTTGGGTATTTGTTTGTATTTATTATGGGATGCACTTTTTGATTGTAATCATACTGTGTATCTGTTTACCACAGTAATATTGCATTGCAATTATTTAAACTGTGATATTATCATCTCTCAAATTCTGTGTGTCAATTAAAGCATTTGATTTCAATTTGCGTTTTTTTGAGTTTCTCAAGCTACCAGTCCTTTTTTCAGAAGCCCATTACCCATGCCGTCGCATTGAATAAAGATCTGGTCTATTAACATCGTGTCATATAAACTGGAGAGATCCTCTCCGGATTATAACGAACTCTGGTCTTTGTTTGGGTCGACCCTCTCATTAGGGGGTTGCAATCTCAAAGGGCGGTTTTTGTGGCAATCTTCCCCGCTCCGCAAAAAAGATGATTTATACAATTTTGGTATTAGGGAATCAAATAAAATATGGTTACAAAAACAACAAAATTTTGAAATGTTGCATTTTTCTTATAATAACAGAACAGACAGAATAATAATTATTTGTATTCCTTAATGTCAGTTTACTTATATTTTATTATAAAAATTCATCCCATTTAATGACATCTACATAATGTAGCAGTATCTTTTATAGTAAGGTAAGTACCTACTAAATTTAGTCCAAATGTTCTTCCACTAGATAATATGCATCTTATTAGACGAAGCTAATTTTTTTAGCAACAATTAAACCTGGACCATAATTTCAAAAATGAATTAAACAATTAAAATCAAATATAACTGTAACTGTAAAATGACATATTTAATTATTACCAATCTCTTATTGCCTATTCTCATAAGCTCGTTAGTCTAGAATTTTGCCATAAATTTTAAATGTCACCTTAATTTAAAAATTTAACAACTTATTGTAGGCGTAAGTATTTTATGCATCTTTCATGACGATATACACCTTTGATATTTATATCTTTTATCTTTACGCCTGCGAATTTTACTTTTAACATTATTCCATAATATTATTAAATAGTAAAAAACATCATATATTTAATAATCACGGAAATCAAGTAATTTTATAATATTATAGAGATTTTTGTATACTTTATTTGACAGAAAATTAAAATTTTATTGCACGAAAGCTTTTAATTATAATAATGTCTCATAATCCCATGGCTATATTAGTGCGATCTAAATATAATAATCTGGTTTGGTTTTATTGAGAGCGTCAATAGCGCCAAATTTATGAGGAATGTTATATTAAATAATTCTAATTGTTTTGTTTAACACGGATCCTTATACTAAAAAAATTCAGAAATTTTAGGAATGTTTACTAATAAGTAAACAAATTAAAAATACTGTTCATATATCTATTTTTTATGTAATTCTTCTGAACTTTAAATTTACATGACCATTATTTTCTATTTCTTATCAGTTTTCAATAGCATGTGGCATAACATCATTAATTTAAATTTTAAATTATTGAAACTTATTGGTCTGACAACACTTCAATAGAATTATTTTTAAAATTTTTCATGTTCTGTGCAAAATTGCAATATTTTTAAATAAATTAATATTCTAAAATAAGTTTTTGCGTTCCAATAAACTACTACAATCGGAAATAATTTTTCAAATATCGCTGCTATATTAACATTTTGAAAGAGCTAGTAATTAGCAATATGTTAATAATTAATTTGTATAAGGATCGTATGTTTAATGTTATGATACTTTGTATCATTTTAATTATTTACTTCGGTTAATATTTCGTACATAAACAGATGACAGGAAATTTAAATAACGTACTATATTACTTGGACATTCACAAGAAATAATATGCAATAGGTAATTTCAATATTGCATTCCACACAAAGAATGGTAGTACTTGAGAATATTTAATTAATGTAATTTAATAAGGCTTGTTAGTGTTATTAAGTCGAAATATTTGAATTCTTCCGAATTTTTTCAACTTATACGAATTACATGGATACTATTATAACAGTACATTGTTATTACAAACTAATCAAATTGATCTTATGTCAAGATCACTGTGATATTTATGTCCATCACTAAGACATGGTGTAGTAAAATCCTTGAATATTAATAATAAAGAAATTTTCAAAATATTGCTTTAAAGAACAATGACTTGCTATCTCTAATTTGCATTGTTTTGTTTTGCACTATTATTCCATTTATACTTGACCCTGTTCATATTTCCGGAATATTTATACCAAAACTCAGGTATGCAAATTTATTAAAATGCATCTTGAACTTACTTTTTAACAATTATTATTTGAAGTGTTATCAGATATGAAATAGAACCAGGTTACATCAATAATAATGGGCTTAATAATTATTTGTTTTTTAAGGGTTGGGATTTAAAACTGCTATGCTTAGAAAATAACTCATTTAAAAACGGTTTGACGGATTAACTTTTTTAAATTTTTTATTTAAAAAAGAAAATTTAATTTAATTAAAAAAATTAAATATATTATTTTAAAATAGTATCGAGTTATAATTAAATTATTTATATAAATTATTGAACTTTCAGACGTGGCTTCGTCCTTCCTGAGAATAAAACAATAATAATTAATTTGTAACTAAAATAATTAATTATAGCTCGATATATTTTTAAATAATCTATTTATTTATTACTCACTAGTTAATAACTTTTATAATGTATGTTTTCAGAAATTCAAAAATATAAAGTGTTTAATATTAAAATTTTATAACAATCCAGGTTTTCAAAACACATTTTCTTAAGATTTCAAACAATTGATGGATCGTCCAGTTTAACCATCCAGTAAACACAAAAATTTGGAATCGCTCTGCAGGAAAATTTCAGGATGTACTCCATTAACCATCGGATTTGAAAGATATACAACGATGGCGATGTGTTAATTCTCACACCTGCTCGAATTTTCGAAATACAACTAAACCTTCTCCAGGAACGTCAACAAATTTCCCAGTTTTCTAGGAACATTAAACTCTTGTAACACTCGAAAATAATCTAAAGAAAAATAATAATGAAGGATTTCGGGTAGTATGGCTAGGACATATGCGACTAAAAATGAAATTAAAAGAAAACTAATATAATGAAGATCAATGAAGTTCGATAATGATTGCTGAGATGAAACACGATTTGCAAATTATATTATAGTATCGACAATTAGAGAGAGAAATGCAGCGGCAGAAATGTATAAAAGGGGAAAAATTATTTTATTAATTAATTTTAAACTATTAGATTATTTAAGTAAATGTTGAAAATGACCACCCTCAATTTGAATACACAGTCGTGCTCGTTTTAAAATATGCTTTATAGTATTATTTATAAAATTTCCTTCCTTGTTAAGAACCATTATAGCAGGGGTGGTCGAGGGATTGACCGGTCGATCACGAGGCCAATTTTGCTCAATCGGTGAGTGTGAAAAGTGTCAATAATTCGAATTTCTGCGATTAAAAGTGTCGAAAAATCGACTAGTTTCGATTTTTTTCGACAAACATCTTTTAAAACAATCACGACTGTGTATTGAAAATGAGGGTGGTCATTTTCAACAATTACTTTATTAATGTAATAATTTAAAATTAATTAATGAAATAATTTTTAAAAAAAAATAAAAATTTTGTGAATTTAATTTTATTTTTTGTAGCTGCCTTGTTTGTTATTTTCTGTGAAATGGATTGGTTTTTCAAAAATTTTTACTAGACAAAAGTTGTAGTCCGTTAAATTTTCTATCCGGAATGAGTCAGATTTTTTGTAAAATGTTTCGTTTAAAAGATACAGGGTTTTGAAAAAAACCAAAAAAAAAGAGAAGCTCAAATTTTTCGAGGTTTTTTAGCTTACTTTAATTCATAACTCGAAATCCGTTGATTTTAGACAATAAAGGGTGTAAACCTAGTTTGTAGATTATTTCACGCGCTTTAAAAAATCACTAAACCATTTTTATTGAAAAATCATTATTTTCGGAGCTATGGCCACGTCAAGGTGGAAATTAAAAAAAATGCTTTAAAGAGGGTTAACTTTCGAGGGTTTGAATTTAGAAAATCATCCCAAGTGAAGGCTCTTTTTTTTTCGCTTTTTTGGGAATTTTTTTTTTGTGAACTAAATAAACACACAACTGCAAACTCTAAGTTCGCTCTAAAGGATTCTTTAAGGGTTACAAAATAACCCCCTAACTGCCCTAAGCCACATATAGCAGCTATACGCGGTAATATTGAAACTAACGGCTATTTTTATAGCTACCAAGTTTGTAATTCAATTTTTAATCTGAATTCTTACGATGTTAAAAGGGTAAGCTCATTAATATTATTGATTAGATTTATAAGTTTTGTATGAAATTAAAACATCAAAGAGTGAAACGAGATAACACCTTTTTGTTCCTGAATGTGATTTACCCAATCCCCACTACTTTCATTATTTTAGTACGCCAGCTTTTCCTACTTTTAAAAGTGGGTACTTTGCTGTGATATATAGGGTGGACAATAAAACTACGAGGCGTTCATTTTACCATCGATTATCGCCTTGCTTCTTGGAGCATAACTTTTCGGCGCCCTCTGTATCGTCCATTTACGATCAAGGAAGGAGATTGGTACATCACTTTATCTCTTGCCCCCTAAGAGCTAGCGAAAGGGACATATCCATCTTCCGTTGCTACACAGCCCCGAGATTTGTAATTTCAGGTAGTAAAAGTGTTGACACCTCATCAACCCCATAACAAACTAAAAATGAAATAGTTTAATTTACATTAATTTCTTCTGCTATAAACAAGGGTTATAAACTTATAAGTATTATTATATTATTAATATTACATGAAACCACATCATAATATTATACGAAACAATTTTTATTCTCAAATAATTTTTTTTTTTTTATTAACATCCCTGTATATTAAACCACAATAAAACTGCGAGGCGCTCATTTTACCATCGATTATCGCCTTGCTTCTTGAGCATAACTTTTTGGCGACCTCTGTATCATCCATTTACCATTAAGGAAGGAGATTGGTACATCACTTTATTTCTTGCCCTCGACGAGCTAGCGAAAGGGGAATTTCCATCTTCCATTGCTACGCAGCCCTGTGATTTGTATTTTCAGGTAGCAAAAGTGTTGACACCTCAACAACCCCATAACAAACCAAAAAGAAATAGTTTAATGTACATTAATTTCTTCTGCTATAAACAAGGGTTACATTATTATTTATTATATTATTAATATTACATGAAATTACATCATAATATACGAAACAATTTTTATTGTCAAATAATAAAAGTAAATAAACTTAAAATGAAATTAGCACAAAATCAAAATAATTATATCCAATGATTAGTATTAACCGAGCTTTAACCGAGCATTGACAAAGCGGCCCTAAATATCAAACATATAAAAGACCAGCACGCTCCTCTAGCGTGTCATTTTTTAGGACACACAACGCATTCTGATTGGTCGTTGGTAGTACCAACTTAAAAGTTAAAATCACCTCCCCCTGGGATCGAGTAGCACACCAATCGAGTTTTCAACCTTGGCGAACTGCCCGTCCGTGGATGGGCCTTCCAGCTAGTAATTACTATAAAAATTTATTGATAATCCTAATATCTAGGACTTACTTATCTTATAAGTAGCATACCACAATTTTTCAATTATTCAGTTGGTAAGTAATAAATTCTATATAAAAGATAATAAAACTATCTTAAATTAAAAATTGTCAATATTAAACATTACTATTATGGAAGTAGTAGCTCATAAAACAAGTCAAGTTAGATCTGTATCAACTGCTAGTCCAGCTACTTATGGACATCAAAATGCGGTAACTCCACGAACTTCCTCTTCTCTGAATCCTACAGCCGAAACTCGTGGTTACGTGAGTTCTCGCCAAACTAGTTCATACGTGTACCGTCATGAACGTCGTGATTTGGGCTTAACTAATCCTGGAGGACAACGGGCAACCTCCAAATATCAAGCTAATGCGATGGGATGTCTGGCAAACCCTGCACGTGTGAAAAATAATAATAATACGATGCACAAGAAAGAACCTCCAAAAGAAGATGTCTGCAAAGACCGAGAAGTTTTCTATTGCACCGTTTGTAAAATTAGTTGTTTCGGTAAAATAATCTTTCGTGAACATTTGGCTAGTGAAGATCATAAAAGGAAAGTACTTTTGTCCAAAAAAGAAGTTTCACAAAATTCGACTAATTTAAGTAAAACTGGATGTGACAGAAAAGAAAAAAAGAAAGCAATTAAAAAGGAAGTTGGAACTGCGACTGATGCCCCTGTGTCTGTTTTATTAGCAATACTAATAATATTGTCGTTATAGAACAGATTTTATGTTTTTAGATGTTAATAAAAATTTAAAAAAAACATTACAAACTATAGTTATATATCTTGAGTGGTCTATTCGATTCATATTAAAATTTTACTTTTCGATGATTGATCGATGAGAACGTTTTGATTGCACCTGTTGGTACCTGCTTATAATCTTTTTCTGTTTTCGATAATTTTTGGAAAATTTTGTGTGATGGATTTTTAGTTGCAGAAAACATACTATATAATATGTTTATTATAATAGTGCACTATTTTTAAGCGCCAAAATGTGATTTTTATTACAAATATAGATTGGTTTGGTCAGAACCAGAGTTCCGTGTGAAGTTATTGGTTCACATTATTTTGCTTAGAAATTAGTAGAACTGGTTTAGTCGAATTCGGTGTTCTCCATGATACTATAACTAACAAGATATGCTCACGCGCACATTGTAGGGTCTCTTGATGACGTCACTCCGTGACCCAAGCTTACGATTGGCAGTACGGTTGGTAGAAATAGTGGACATTTAAATATCTATATTATGCCATTGGCTATGAGGCTATGTTGGGTCACTGAGTGACGTCATGCGCGGGAAAGTCTAAAATGCGTTCACCTCTTAAAGTTATAGTATCATGGGTGTTCTCTTGCAAGAAGATTGTTTTTTTGACATCAGTTCTTGTGTACTCGCTTTTTATTTATAAGTCCAATATGCTTGAATCTGATCGCCTTGTACCCGCATCAAGCTAGCGCCGCCACTTTCGCAAAACCTTAAAATCGGGATCCTTCGGATCCGAGCTATATTCAGGAACATATAGCCGTTAGGTTTTGCGTGAAAACGTCATCGCGGAATACACGTCTTGTCTGATAAAATGATGAACGTATTTCATTATGAACATTAATTATTGACGTATTTTCCAAAATATTTCTTAATTTAAAAAATTAAACTAATAAAAATTAAAAAACACTAATTTCACAAAATATTTGAAGTGGCGATAATGTATTATTAAATCTAAATAACTGGTAATATTAACTTAATAAAATTTATTATAAGTAAAAATTTTCTAAATGAACATCTTAGCGTACATCCATTAGCGTACATTTCTATTGAGCACAGACAATATTAAACTCATCCGATAATCTTTTCTATACCAACGGAAAATTTTACTATATAAGTAAAACCATACATAAAGTTTAACTTTTTTAGAACGTAACTTTTTACAAGTAACATAAACAAGTTATAATGAAACTTTTTCGGTTACATATTTTTTTTTTAACACGCTACCCATTTTATTTCGTACACACACACAATTTCGGTTACATATTTTTTTTGAACCGCTACCCATTTTATTTCGTACACACACAATTTCGGTTACATGTTTTTTTAAATTTTTAAACATGCTACCGATTTTACAGACGTTTTCACGTCAAAAAAATATGTTGAGAATTTGTTGCTAATTTGTTGCTAATTAGTTGCGGCAATCGCGAATTTGTTGCTCTTAACGTTCGATAGTTACAGCCATTTAAGTGGTGGCGCACATGACGCGCATGAATGGATTAACGTGATTCCATCTGGATTAATGAATGGATTAACGAGATTCCAATTTGTTGCTAATTTGTTGCTAATTAGTAGCGGCATAGCTGCGGCGTGCATAGCATAAAACATAACACGCCCCCATCTACGGAATAGCAAGAAAGATGCCCTCAGGAATACAAGTTTTTGAAATATTTCAACTTTTCAATAAATTCGAGATAATTGGTAAAGAAACCCAGGTGTGCACAGAAATTAAAGTAAACAGTCATTTATAGAGAGCGGATTTATAGGCACAACAGACCAGTCTTGAGGTAACACCCCCATAAATAATTGGATAAGAAACGTTTTTTGTTACCAATTGTAAACCATTATTACATGGTCCTGCACATCGACGAGACTTTCTAATCAAAATTTGGTTTTCCATCTGTTCGTTACTATTCTTAGATAAAATAGCAACTTCGCTCATTTGGCCGAACTCATTTGGATGACAGGTTTGGCCGAACTATTATTTGTGCAACCCTGTATTTTTTTATAAATTGTCTCCAATTTAAATGAAAAATTATTGTTTACTTTAATTTCTATGCACCCCTGGGTTTCTTTACCAATTATCTCCAATTTATTGAAAAGTTGAAAAATTTCAAAAACTTTATTCTTGAAGGCATCTTTCTTGCCATTCCGTAGATAGCTATGCTATGTTTTATGCTATGCATGCCGCAGCTATGCCGCAACTAATTCTCAGGTGTTAGGTATAAAGGGCTTAAGAGGGCGCCTTTAAAAAGCAGGTTTCAAAAGGTGGCGCGCCCTAAAATATTAATCTTTTCTACTCATCTGTTCAGCAATACAGAATTTTAATAATTTATAAAAGTCATATGAATAAACGATAACTAATTTAGGTAATGAGGAAGCTTGAACTTTCAAAGTTAAATATTTTTTAAAATATTCAATATTTCCAAATATGAATATCTTTTTGGAATATACTTGTAAATATTCAACATTGGAAGTTCAAACTTCCTCATTACCTAACTTAGTTATAGTTTAGGAAGGAGTTCTCTTTAGAGACACAACCATCATCACAATGGACCGACACACACGATTGACAAAGTGTAATTAGTCAAGATAAACCAGACTTCACCAACAAAAAACGCATGAAATGCGAAAGAAGTCGAAAACACCGACCTACAGAAACCTCATTGCATTATCAGCTGATTTCAACTTTAGCCATACGGCATAGTCTCATCAGATGCACCCTGGCTCTGCGGTACAATGCAAGCGAGCTATCAATCACATAAATCCATAACGTTAAAAGTTGGCTAGGCACCCCGGGCTATCTGACGCCACCTGTCGTTGTGTGTGTTATAGTTTATTCATATGACTTTTATAAATTATTAGAATTCTGTGTTGGTGAACAGATGAGTAGAAAAGATTAATATTTTAGGGCGCGCCACCTATTGAAACCTGTTTTTTAAAGGCGCTCTCTTAAGAGGGCGCCTTTAAAAAACAGGTTACAACAGATGGCGCGCCCTAAAATATTAATCTTTTCTACTCATCTGTTCAGAAATACAGAATTTTAATAATTTATAAAAGTCATATAAATAAACGATAACTAATTTAGGTAATGAGGAAGTTTGAACTTCCAATGTTTAATATTTACAAGTATATTCCAAAAAGATATTCATAATTGGAAATATTGAATATTTTTAAAAATATTTAACTTTGAAAGTTCAAACTTCCTCATTACCTAAATTAGTTATCGTTTATTCATATGACTTTTATAAATTATTAAAATTCTGTATTTCTGAACAGATGAGTAGAAAAGATTAATATTTTAGGGCGCGCCATCTGTTGTAACCTGTTTTTTAAAGGCGCCCTCTTAAGTCACAAAACGTAGTTTTGAGAAAATGAAGAAAGAAGTTTGTAATGCAAATTGTAATTCGGATAATTATTTATATTAAATTCCAACAAGATAGGTTATTAGATATAGTTTATAATTAAAGATTGTATATTTTAAAATTTTAAAATATTTTAAAATCGTTAATCCAGATGGAATCTCGTTAATCCAGTTAATCCATTCATGCACGTCATGTGCACCACCACTTAAATGGCTGTAACTATCGAACGGTAAGAGCAACAAATTCGCGATTGCCGCAACTAATTAGCAACAAATTTGCAACAAATTCCCATATACTTATTTTTTGATTTTAGTAAATTTTTGAGTGGTGGCGGCGCTAGGTTGATATCAATCACTAATTATGCGCAATAAATTGTGCATAGACTTCAGACGTCCAGACACCTTCCCTTTAGGTTATTTTTTGAATTATTTAGTATTTATTTTAGGACTATTTTTTTTACAAAATTAAAGCATGAATAATTATTAGTATTAATTGATTAGTTTACTTCGACGGGGGCCCCTAAGAATCCGGGGCCCTGGGCCCGCGCCCCTCGGGCCCATGCCTAAAGACAGCACTAAGTTTTACTGTCCACCCTGTATATCACAGCAAAGTACCCACTTTGAAAAGTAGGAAAAGCTGGCGTACTAAAATAATGAAAGTAGTGGGGATTGGGTAAATCACATTCATAACAAAAAGCGTGTTATCTCGTTTCACTCTTTGATGTTTTAATTTCATACAAAACTTATAAATCTGACTCAATAATATTAATGAGCTTACCCTTTTAAAATGGTAAGAATTCAGATCAAAAATTGAATTACAAGCTTGGTAGCTATAAAAATAGCTGTTGGTTTCAATATTTGCTGCTATATGTGATAGCGTACAGATAAAATTACAAGCTACTATGTAAATCCACAGCTTATCAAAACAAGGTAATTATTATTATAGTAATCTTACAAAATAAAAGAAATAAAGGAACAACCTGAAATATTATCTGCAAAAAATCATAAAATTCATAACAAAATACAAAATATGAACTGCACAAACAGACTTAGCTTGAAAGTGTCCTCTAGCTTGGTGTTATTGAGAACGGGGGTTGTTCGATGGTAGAACGATAGTTTGCGAAAAACATCTACATTCAGGTACACACTCTATCCAGGGAACCAAGATGGAGGAGCTCCAACAGATAAAAATGCGGATGTAATTATACCAAAAAAGTTTTTCTCGAAAGGATATACCACTTTTTACTTTACCATACAAGTATGAGTATACTTAATATACCATACAGTATGGGAAAGTTACAGAATAAAAAAAAACAATTTCAGATATTGACGGATTTAGAGTCCTTGAGGTCCGACGAGTTGAAAGAGACCAAACATCAACAAATGTCTGTGTGTTACTTAATTTTGTGTGCGCTCTAGCGCCCAAACCAATAAGAATTTCACAACCAAATTTTTTAATAAAAATATCTGGGTGAGAATTTAATCGATTCACATTTTGTGATTATCGTGGCAATTTATATTTAAGTTTTGACAAAGAATAACTTTATTCCTTTTTCACTTTTACATATTATCATTTCTTAGCACTCTCTTTATTTATTATGTAGTACCTAAAATAATTATCGGTAAAATGTCAAAATCATGATAGTGATTCATTGATTTTAAGTTAAGTAAAATTCACTAATTCAGCAGTTTCTAGCCTTGAAAAGCCTTGCTCTTGGGCAAGTACCCGGGTACCCTATGCTATATTTCGTCAACAAAAGGAATTGGAATTGGGAAAGTTTTATTTTCAAATTATATGTTGTTGGGAGTCACAGTGGGAATACCTACTGCCACAAAACCTGTTAATTTATGGAATAATAAAGGGCAAGGAGGAAGGGAAACAGTAAAGTCTCCGTTGTCATTCATATCGTCATTCGTCGTTCATATGAGGATATTTTACATATAATTTATAGTTAAATGTAATTTATTTATAATTAAAAGTTAAATGTCTACGTTTATTTGTATATAAAATATTATTTCTAACCCCCTAGAGATTAGTTAAATTATTTATTATTTTGAAAATCTGTAGAAGTATTAAGTTTTTACATATAAGGATACCCGGGTACCCCGGGTATTGATCAACTGGGTATTCAACTTTAGCGCCTAATTTTTTCTACTTTCTTGAATATTTAAATATCAAAACTTATATGAATCGACGTCAATTGACTCAAATAACGAGGATCTGACCGGATTTGAAGATATCTCTTTAAATACATAGCATATTTAAGTAAGAACATGCAAAAGGGTACCCGGGTATTGACATAAGGGTTAAGTGCTTTATTACAATAAAAGTTCAAATTTCTAGCTGTTACAATACTTAATATAGAATTTATAATAACTTTTATTTAGAAACTAAACTACTAAGTAAAAATCTGATAAAGTGGAGTAATTCAATGGTATAGTAGGTACTATTAATACAGGAAAACATCGATTTCCAGAATAATCATAGCAAATTTTCTGTTATCTTTCTGCTATAGATGCATTTACTTAATCTGTGAAATGCAATCAAAATAAAAAATAAATTTGCGTAATTGTTTTAACAACGTATATTTTTGATTTTCAATTATATACCGTCACCAAATAAATTTTTAAACTTTAAATTTTTAATAAATTGAAGCAACTTTTTTCACATACAGAAAAGAGATTCAAACTAACTTCAAATTTATGATCTCAAATTTCAACTGGTTGTGACAAAACAAATTTTTTTATACTAAATAAACAACACAATAATAATTTTTTACAATTTTCCAATGGATTTTAAGTATTGAAGACCTTTCAAAATAAGTGGGGGCATTTCTGGAATATGGTCTCCTTGGGGTAGATAGCCTCTCTCATCAGCAGTGTAAGTAGTTGTGTATTTAACATTATTCGGAGCTACATAGTAATAAATACCCTCTGCTCTTAAAGTTTCTTCATTATTTACCTTGACATGAGCACCAGTTTCTTCCTTATACATACAATTTTCTGTTTCATATCTGCAAAGAATTAATTCCTATACGATTGTGTTTCTAATAATTACACAGCTTATGCATACTTAAAATATTCAATAAAAATTTAAATTATTTTCACATCTGTAAAGTATACTTACAAGTAGTGGTATTGATCAATACCCAAATCACTTTTTTGTCTAATAATTTTAAAGTTTCTAGGACTATTGTAATCACATTTATCAGAACGATGTTTTACATCCGCATTAAGTCTAGAATCAGCATTTCCTCCTTTGTTCAAAACCCCACCATCACCAAATCCTGCATTTCTTCTACCATCGCCAATTCCAGAAAATTTATTTACTTTATTGCTGTCAGCTCCTTGTATTCCTAAATTGTTGTAATAATTTCGTATTAGATTTTTATTAGTAATTGTTATTTGTAAATACTTTACCATTGCCATCGATTCCCAAATTTCTTGCATTAGGTCTTGAAACTTTGTTATTCCTATTTTTTGAAGGTCCATCAAGTCCTGAAAAAGTTACATTTTAGTTTTCTGTTAATTTGTAAAAATAATTACAAAAGAAAACTACAAATATTTTATGATAATACCTGCGTTGTTATTTTCTACATATGGTACGTATGGAACTTGTTTATCCTTATTTCCTTTGTAACCATCACCATCAAATTTATCGTTATAACCTTCGTATCCACCATCTCCTTTATATTTTTCGTAATCTCCTTTATAACCATCCAAATCGTACTTATCGGAATTTCCTTTATAACCATCAGATGAATGATCTGGACGGTATTTTTCTATGTTTCCATCTTGATGTCTATATCCTTCTATACCTCCATCTTGATGTTTATATCCTAGTCCAGCCACATCTGCGTGCAAGTATTTGTTATCAACATGTACATATCTGCCAGAATCGTCTGGTACATATTGTCCACTGTTATCGTAGGAAGCATAACTGCCGCTGTTATCATAGTATTTCCCGCTCTCTTGAGAATTATATTGACCATTGTATCGTGACGAGTAATCATTATTACTTCGTTGATTGTATTGGTCATTATTAGGATTATATTGATATCTATTTTGACCTCGATAATAATTTGATTTAGGTTTATCAAAAGTTGAAGTCAATTTTTTTAAAGTCGGTGAGGAATATTTAAATTGACTCGACACACACGAAACTACTACAAATAGTAGAATTACGCCCTAAAAAATAAGTTTTAAAAGGAATTCTAATAAAATATTTTTAAATATTCATAATCAGTACAGATACCTTTATTGCGCAGTTACTACGCACAATAGAAAAATATGAACGGACTTGATCATCAAATCAATTATTAACAAACGAATGCTGCGCAGCAAAAGTAGCTGCACCTGTACCATCTTTGATTATTTATATTATTATTATTATAATACTGATTAGATTTTATGCAATACGATTATTTATGATAACAAGGATAATAGCTGATTCATATATTTCGATGTATTTGAATAACATTTTAAATAAATTATTTACCAAATTGACAGCATAATTTACAATTTTCAAATTCTAACTAATTTGCAAATTTAAGTTATGTGCTCTTTAATGGTTTTTATTTTAACAGAGGGTTTATAATAAAAATTTAAATATTAGTTAAAATGTAATGTGTATTAATTGTATATAAATGATTTTAGATAATTATCATTTAAATCTAATGAAAAATCTGTATAATTTTCGCATTAAAATAGAATATATAAGATATTACCCATATTAAATTTCCGTCAGATATTTACCGTTAAAAATTTAAATAAAATGTTATTTTTATACCCAGTGACTGATCAGACACCCAATCATAGAAAAATAACATAGAAAATTGATTTTTTTTTTTAATTCCTACTTCCCATTATTGTAACGCATAAGAATAAAATAGGTATCAATTAAAGGTTTTATTTATTTGTAGTTATTTTATAACGTATTTCATTTTTCATTTTCATCAATTTTTAAAGAGACAATTTCAAGTGTTGGGTAACTTCAAACTATGGAAAAAATTTCTTTCAGTTAATACTATTTTCACTATTATCAGTTATAATGGAAAGCAAGAATTTAAAAAGAATCAATTTCGTATGTTATTTCCTATTGTATTTCTAAAAACTCAAAAATCTTTAAACATAGTATAATAATTGTAAATTTGATTTTAAAGGCAATTTATCTGAAAAACTTCTATATCAAATATCGATTTCTTCATTCAATTGTGTAATTATATTATTTACTAGACATAAGTTAAATTATAATTTAGAAAAATACCAAATATCATTTAATTTTGACAGCTACCTAATACCGTAGACAGACTGCCACTAACGATCATCAATTCTTCATTAACTTTTTCATAAATTGTAAATCCGCAATTAATTTAATTTATTAAATGGCGTAAATGATACTTAAGTAAATAATACAACAAGTGGTAATTTGAGTATTTTTATTATGTGTATCAGATTCGTGGAATTCTGACTAAAAGAATCGTTAACGAAGATCAACGTTTCAGTGTGTCGAGCGTATAAGGGGGAAAATATCAACTGTTACATAATTTTGAGTGTGATTTTCTTTTACATTGGAGCAGATGATCAAGTTTAAACAAAAAGATAATAGAAGGAAATTTACCATTGTATTGCTTTTTGCATAATATGTTCTTCTTTCAAGTACAAATATAATCAGGTTTTTCCCTGGCGTTGGTGTCCTGCTTTTCAAGACCGTACGCAGGGAACGTGCGTGGGTGTTAGAACGCCCCCCCAAAATTATTATTTAGAAAAGAATTAAAAATTGTTGCCTGAGGGAATTTTTCTATTTATTTCTACGACAAATCAACAAAAATACCGCAGAAAAAAATAAGCATAATATGTAACTTTATAAGGTAAAACATACATAAGCTTTTACGATTTCCAAAATTGTGTTTTGATCATGAATTTCCAAAAGTTAGTTCTGTTTTCCTGAAAATAATAGGTAGGTATATGATTTCGATACATTCTGTTCCTACCAACCCTTAAAGTTCTATAATATGGGAACATATTATTATAGAACACAAAAGTTCAAGTTATGATATGATAACATTAATTTAATTCGACTTCAATGAGTTTTTGTTTAAATAAAATTTTGTACAAAAAACATGCAATAAGTAAGAGAATGTCGTAAAGGTTGGGCCGGGTTTCGTTTTTGGTGTGTAATTTTGAAACGGATGGGAATAATGTTAACTTCTTTAAACTAATAAAAAGGTATGATCTTTGGCTACAACTTTGCGGTAATTCCCCGATCGGTTTTTCGTACGTAGCGTGACATTGCAAAACAATCTAACTAAATAAATAAATAAATGATTTTTAATTATTATATTTACCATCAAATATTATGAAAATATCATTTAAATGGCATTTCAGTGTCTTGGAATAAAAAAAAAGTGCTGGCCCATATTAAACATACTTACTTGAAATAATAAATTTAAATTTGGAAAATTATTAACACGTAGAAACTAGCTTCAAGATCTTTTTTATACCATAATTTACACCTTGGCTGGCATGGACATAATGAACACGACGTCTTTGTTATAATGATTATGAAACGTTAGGTTATCAATAAATTTTACTTCGACAATCATAACATATGTGTTATCAGTACTGATATCTGAGATATTTCGCTGGCTCATCCTTTACGGCGACCCAACCTATACGACAGTCCCTTAATAATTATTTTTTGAATAAAAAAATTAAATAAAATAAATTTTTTATATTTTGCTTAGAATGTAATTCTTACTTAATGTCTATTAAACAAAATTGTGTTAAAATAATAACTCGACATAGGCGAATTAAGCATCTAATTGCTATATGGTCCCATTGTCATCCCTCCCTGAAATTTGAAGGACCCATATAAAAGAAGTGTACCTACCTACTTTACTGCTATATGTAAATATTCCTTTTTTTAGAATATAAAAATAATTTTTGAAAAATTCAAAACCAGAAACTATTTTTGGAAAACTTAAAAGTCAAAATAATATGTTTTGCCTTTTAAACTATTATTCCATAAAATTTCAAGTCTCATGTCTCCATTAGAGACTGGGTTACGAGAATTTCAGATTTAAAACCTTGTCAAGGTTTATAGGATATTTTACCATTTTGCAAGCATTAGTATAAATCAATCGAGTCATCGGAAAATCTGAAAAATTAATTTAATTTGCATTCCTTGGAAACCTACTGCCAATGCTTGTGAGCTACATTATCATAGGTGAGGGTCAAGTTCAACATTACTATTTATGCAACTAATTATTAAATGCTAGATTTTGTGTAACGTATTTTGGGTGTTTTCTGGACGTTTAGAACGAGTTTTTGCTAATCATTTAAGTTATACCAAAAAAAATATTCCAAAACATATTTTTAGAAGATTTTTTCTAATTATGGTTCTAATTATAATGAATAAACGAAGAAACTTTATTATTGTATCTACTGAGTTTTTCAAAACAGAATAAAAGAAGGAACAGGAAGAAGTTCATAAAAATCACCTTTTTTATTATAAAGACTTTGCAAAGGCCACTCTTTTGATACTAATAAGTAATCAAAATGCAAAAAAAAAAATAGGAAAAAAGGAATAAATAAAGCTATAAAAATGCATGAGCTTAATGAATATTCCAGTTATGAAATATTTTTTATTTCATTACTGCTAATGATGCATCATTACTTTTTATAAATTTATAATAAGTTATTAATTAAATAATTTACATTCATCGCTAGTGGCCAAAAGTGCACTTGACATATCACATAAAATGACACTTTCCGTTTCAGAATAATTAGAGAAATGTAGTTATTTCGTCGAGTTCATCATATGGAATAACCCATAAGGGATACATAACGGCTGAAGAATAAACAATTTCGATACTTTTTTTGTGAAAGCGGTAAATCAAAAATAAAGAGTTGAATGTCTCAGCATTTATTCTTAATACGAAATATTTTGAAACAAAATAGAAAAAATTTCAGTTATTTAGATAGACTGTAAGCATTTCTATTAGGTGCAGTAACGAGATTGTCACTTCTATTATTGTCTCCATATAAATAATACATTGTATTAAAACGAACTATAAATAATGTGACTTTTTTTAAATAAGGAGCATTAAAATAAAATCTATCCTTGCCCGGATCCCTTTATTTTCAAATTACTTTCCTTTAAAACAAAGTTATCGAAATTGGCCATTCAACAACTGCCGGCATCCCTTGTCAAACAAAAACCCGTAAAAAATATAAATGATTGTTTTTTCAACACATTAATAATGATGATTCAAAATTATATTAAATTTTTTTGAAATGGTCGACAAGTAAAACCATTTTGATTGAAGTAACTCCGGTAGCCTTCTAGTAGTTAGGTAACATTTCTCTTAATGCAATTAACTTCTCTTTATCTATAAGGTCGATAGCATTATTCAGTACGAATTATTAAATTAAGAGGAAGAATACGACATACTAATGCATTTGCCTCAATAAAATTTACGACGATTACAGAAGATGAGCGTGACTAACAATAAATTAAGTTTACAGTATAAATACGACGCTAACAGAAATATAAAATGGCAGGAGCCAAATAATAGTTGTCTGAAACTTAGAACATAGCTCGATTGTAAAGGATTTTCCTATTGATCTATTAAGATAAATTGATTTATTATTGCGGCATTTCTTTCTAAAAGAATCGTAATATGTGAAGACGACGTTCAAATTTTTAAAATGTTGCTATATTAAGAACTACAGCTTTGGCAGGGTTTTGAAAAACTCGATACGAAAACACAGCGTATTCTTCCTCTTAAGTGAAACAAACTTTAAAACTCTTTAAAATTATTAATCTAACAGAAAACTACGTAGAAAGAAATCCAGAAACTACAGGGCTGCCACGTTAATTTTATATGAAAAAAGAGATATAAATAAATAAAAGTTTGAGAAACATTGGTTTTCAAAAAAATATGTTATAAAATAAATTCAAGTAATAATGGAACAAAACTGCAAAAATTGTCAATAGAGGGGTTGCGGCAGTATCTAAATCGATGCATACGATTTCAGAAATGGAAAAATTTCTCAGTGGGATATCCCAAATTATTTATCAATGCAAACCTCTTAAGTGGTAATACTAGACATTTCTCTGAAGCAACACTTGAAGTAAAGTCTTTATCTAAATGCAAACCTTCGCAAAATAGCTTCTTTTAAAGCAGTATTCTTTTACACATTTTGAAATATCCGCAACACCAAAAACTATCAACATTTTTATGACTTTTTCGATTGATCAAATTGTTTCAATGTTTCAAATGTTTATACCTATCTTTCCGAGCGCCAAGATGGTGAACCCCTCAAACAAAGTTACTAAAATGTATTTTCTTTTTTCTTTGACCATTTAATTTTTCAATCAAACGTTTTACAAAAATTAAACAATTTTGTCCTAGCAATGACCTATTTTACTTATTTTTATTCTTATACGTTTCATTATTTTTTAGAAAAACTAATTATTGTATTCATTACACATGAATCGACAAATGAAAAATGAATAGACAATCAATCATGGTCTAAACTTAAGTAATAGGAATGTTTTTTTTTTTTTTAATTTAAATTGTTAAATTTAATTATTTTTAAATTTAAATTGCTTCTGGTCAGGTTTTAATTCCATTTTGGTGTCCCGATTTCTGTGATTAAGTCTACACTGTTTTTACATTCAATTTTTAATTGCGATAAACTATAATAGCTTACTTATATTTTAATAATTTTACGAATTAATTGAATTAAATTAATATATATTTATAAATAAGCTTTCAAGTGCTCACGTTCAATTAATTCGTAAAATTATTAATATAATAAAACAATTAATTTATTATCACGAATTAACAACTAACCAATTTAAAATCGCTTACGTCTATGTAACTCAGCTCAGCATCTAGCATCCGTTCCGATTTATAAGAAAATAATTATTTATTAACATTAAATATTAACTTTTAATATTAATAAAAATATTCTGCTCAATGTAAATGAAAACCTCGATAGCGAGAAAATTCTTAACTTTTAAACAAAATTTAAAAGCTTTAGTATTTTGTAAATCGAATTATAATGCTATAATATAATAATAAATTTAAAACAAATAACGAACTCCATTATGTAATAATAATATAATAATATATATGCAAATTTATGCAAGATGTCCATTCAAACATAAAACTACATTATGGTCCACAAAAACCAGAACTATTGTTTCTGATAACTTGACAACAAATAAAGTTATCAACAAGTCCACATAGTATTGATTCATATCCGGGTAATATTTTTCCAAAATATATTTAACTGAAATGTTAAATAGATTAATTTAACTGTAAGTTTAAATTACAGTGAAACTTCTATAAGTAAGTCGAATAGACAATAGCGTCCTTTCTACATGCGAGTATTAATTTGAAAATTTTGGTAATTCAAACTTTTTTGTGTACATGTAGGTTTCAGCAAAATTACAGTTAGGGACATACCAAATTCTGAAAATATCGAAATTCAAAATATAAAAATTTAAGAAATTATTATCAAATGAATTATAAAAAAAGCTTAAAATGACTCGAAATCATATTATATTTTTGTTTAAATATGCATGTAGTTTAAACTTCACTTGTAAAATATTTAACAATTTACAAATAAATAATTTTGTAGTGCTTAGGACAAATTTTCAAAAATTGGTTTGTTTGAGGGCCGTTTCGTACTAGGCGAAATCTTATTCCCTTTTCTATCAATAGTCACTACTAGGTGATATACAAATTTATAGTTTAATGAGTACTAATTATAAATTACATTTATAACTTTTAAAATTTGTATAGTAAAGCATTATATTATAATATAAAAATATTATCTTAAATGCAATAAAGTTACACAATTGTTTGTTGATATGCATGAAATGATATTGATAATTATAGCCAATAAAAAAATTTCCATATTTGTATTGATCTAAACTTCGGATGTGGTAATTTATTTACAATTAAAGAAATATAGTATTTCTAAATATGCTATTACTTTTTGAAAAAACTAATTCACTTACCAGGTAATTCATATTGCTAACTGATATTATGAATGACTATTAAACAAATAAGCTATAAACGTTCCACCTTAGCATTTATATAAATTCTCAATTTTCTGCATCTCATTAATAACGCCAGATACATGAACGCCTATCCTTCGGTGATCACCTTTAATCCAGTCAGAGATTGTCAAAAGTTAACGAAGATCTTATATCTAACGTATAAATTAAAATTAATAATATAAACATTTAGTAAACTACTGAAACCTTAATGGTCTTAAATTAAGTCGTGCTCATATTTAACCATCGAAATATTTTACTAATTGGTATTAATAGGTTAACTATAAAAATTTCAATTAAATTAGCTTTCCGAATAATGTTATTTAAATGTAACAATGCACTTAAAGATTTACATAATTGCAAGAAGCGCTTTAGTGCAATATAATATATTGACTAACTTGAAATATATGTATATGTTTTGAATAAAGTTATTATAGATAAAATTTAATTTTATTTATTAAATGTAATCCTTGACATGAAATCAATGCAACATTTTGTACACTCTATTAGCGGTACCGTCTTTGCAATTTCATTTTTATTTACACTAACATTTTAATTTTTATTGTTATAAAATGTCAATAAGTTCCTATAAAAATAAAATCAAGTTTGAAATACCAACAACTTACGTCGATTGATTAAGTTATAATTTTTTTTATATAAGCCATTAAAAAGAAATAAAATCAAATTGTAAATTTTTATGCTAAGAGCTTTGTCATTTTAATAAACAGCATATTTGATGCTTCACGATATTTTATTTAAATATATTACATAACAAATTGGTGACAATATTTATAGTTGGGCATTTGCTATATTATTATAAAACATTGATTAGCATTGTAATTTTAAACTACGAATTTAAAAAGAGCAAATAAAATCAATAAAATATCCTGGTACGATGTTGTACCACTCACTGTCACTATACTTTTTTATTTTAAAACATTCGGAATCAGATGATTAGATTTTCACCCACCATGAAAAATACAACCCAGGTTTTCTTCGGGACTTGCTATGGCAATTTTATTTAGCTTTTTCATTTATTTATGATCAATGCTCGTTTTGGTAGCAAATTTCAGGTCGTTGGAGTTTTAAACATGAGTCATAGAATTTCTCATTGAAAATAAAATATTCTATATTATTAAATTTATTCTGAAATAAAATTTTAGTTTATAATAATTTGTAAGGAAATATATTCGTTTTTAATAATATTAAAAAATAGGAAATCCTACGGGTGAGTATACAATCTGATTTTCTTCCTTTAAAGGCAAAATAGATTTATATTATTTATGAACAATAAATAGGTAAATGAGGCAAACTTACATTAGTTTATTAAATAAAATTTACAAGATAAAAAGATTATTGCAACAAAACAATTTATTATTTATCTCGTGGTGAAAATTTTAATTTTAAGACAAGCAAAAAATACTGTGATAAAATAAAAGTGTTGGTTTTGAAAGACACAATATTTGCATTCATTCTAGACTGGGTGTTTATTTCAAGAGTTTCCATCTCAAATATTATCAAAAATTGTATACTAAAATTTTGCTTATTTATTTATTCAAATTTATATCATTCATGAATTCAAAATGTTAGCTAAAATATTTACTTCTTTATAAGTACTTTAGCTGCTCTTCTTATAGCAGTAAAAATTTTCTCGCTTGGTTTTTCAGTGGAATTGTTTGGTTACAAGGTTGACAGGTTGAACACCCCTATAAAATTAAGCATAATTGTCTGTTATTTGGAAAGTTTTATTATTAAGTTTAAGACAATATACTACTGGTAACGAATTTTTAATCTATAAATTAGAACATAAAAAGCTATAATAATTATTATTCATTGAACAATTCCTTTTCATTTCCATACCAAATTAGTAAAAGTTCAATTTCTCACAGAGAAGTTGTATTCTTTAGATTATTACAAAAAAGAAGTCCTTGTGATGTATTTTATTTTAATATATTCAATTAATCGTCAAGTTTTGCTGAACTGGTAAATTAAAAATTCCATTATTCTAATTTAAACCCATAAAACTAAATGTATTTTCTTTTCTTTTTCTGATAATACCAACACAACCACTTCTTCTATCCATAGTGTATCCGCAACTGGAACAAGGAATTTTATTCTTATCGCAAGAAAAATCTGGTGGTATAAATAATTTATATTACATAACTAAATTGGTCTAGGTGGAATCGGTAGGTCGATAAAACCTACTGAATTTGTCAAACTGCCGCTATAATAATTATTAATAATATAATAAAATTGTAAAAAAAAAAATCCAAAATCGAATTGTGGCAATTTTTCTACGAATTATGTTAGGATTTCAGGAGTTTAACTAATTAACCCCCGATTAGAAAAAATTATCAACAAGCCGTTAAAAAATTGATGATTTTTATTGTCTTGTCAATATTACCTGACGATTCCCATCATTAGTTATTTAAATTTAAATGTTTTCTTAAAAATTTTACCAAATCATTCATGTCTAGTCTAGAATCTAGACCAGCGGTCAGCAACCGGTGGTCCGTGGCATAATTTCAGTGGTTCGCGAAAAAATTCTGACATTATTTAAATTTTCTGAGCTCATTTAATAAAATTTTTAATTAAAAAATAAATTGTTTTTAGCTGTCTACAATGGCGGATTTTCGAAGACGCCTCAAAATTCAGCTCTCAAAATAAATAAAAATATTTTAATTTAATTATTAAAAAAGTGAGACATAGGGATATTACAACTGTTTGGCTATATTTAAAGGTTTGCTGATGTTCAGATTGTATTAATTATCAAAATTGAAGCTCATTGGTACAAGAATTGTGAAGGTTCATTAGGTAAAAGAGTTAAAAATCAAAAAGAACCAACCTTCAAAAGTTTACGGGGAATTTCTAGTTAAATAGCAGCATTTGGTGAAAATTTAATGGACCTAATTTTATAACAAGTATATAATTATATAGATTGGGAATTTAAACCAGGTTTTAATGTGCAATATTCCTACATAAAATAGATATAGTATTTTCAAAAAAAAAAGTCGCCTGCGGCGCTAATGAGCGGGACCTTACCCCCTCCATGTGCCGAAAGGTGAAAATCACTCCTGTAGGTTACAGAGGTAGTGAAAATATTTAGAAGAGGGTCTCAAAAGTTCTAAAACAACAACTGGTTATATGTAAAAAATATATTCCTCGCATGTTGCTCGGAGTAATTGTAAGTGTGGGATTGAATAAGTTTGGTTAATTATGATATAGGGTTAAAAAAAAAAGGCTATTCAAAAATATTTAGTGATAAAAGTGAACAATTAAAAAGTTAGTGGTCAGCAAAATTTAAATTGCTAATTTAGTGGTCCGCAATACCTAAAAGGTTGCCGACCGCTGGTCTAGACCATCCCTAGCGTCATGTCATAACGACTTCCGAATCGGCAGAATAAGCTAGGTCATTTCATCTAACGTGTGAGAAAAGCTGTGCTTTATTGTTCAATTACCCTCACAATTTCGTAGTTCAAAGGAACCATTATTTAATATTTATAACTTTATGGTTTTCTGTGGGTCCAAATTTATTTCACAATGCACATCATTTTTGATATTTAAAGAGGTTACGATGACCGTCATACTTTACATGGTATGAAAAGAGATTTGTTAATAAAAAATTGATTTTAAAATTACTCATTAGATATTTTCAAGGTATAAAGTTATAATTTTTAATATACAGGGTATGGCAGATTAACTGATACATTTTAAAAAGGCTATAAAAATCTAACAAAACGGAATAATTCCAAATTATTTACATATTTCGGTTAAGAGTATTTTCACATTTAATCTTAAAAGTTCAAATCGCTCTTCCTTTGCTTTCACAATCTCCTTCATTCTTCCAAACAAAAATGACACGCGGCACGCGCGATCTCCTCCGGTATTTGATCCTATATCGTGATCGGTAGACGTTTGAATGAATCCAAATTAAATCCTTTCGTACTCCCAATCATGCTCAACATGTATCTCCATATGGAAAAGTCCAAGGGATTCAAGTCGGGTGAAGATGATGGCTATTCTTTCCAAGGGATGAAATCAATCAAATTGTTCAGACACCAATCCTCAGTGCATGTAGCTTAGTGAGATGGGGCACTACATACTGAAAGCAATAATAATCATTTCCATACAAACTACGAACATATATAAGCAAATGATTCTTCAGTACGTGTTAAATATATTATTTTTTATTGATCTTAACGCCCCAATCAATGGAGAGCAGTGGTAACTTGCCTTCGGGAGATATTGCACCCCAAACCATGACAGCACATACTTTTTGAAAACGTTGTACTGCCAGTTTGTCGATAGGAATATCCCATAATGGAGCACCATAGACGAGATCATTCTGTTGATTGTAAGTGTCTTGTAGTAGTAACATCTAGCCGTCAGAAAATATGATATCGTCGCCTGCGTGCCAAGCGAGCATTTTACAACTACCTCTTGCTTAAGCGTTCATCGCTGTAAAAAATTTAATACCAATCTTATCACATTGCTGTCTTGCATATTTACGACGCACTAAATACTCAATTTAAAAATAATAGTAGGCGACGAAAAATCGTGTAAAACCTGTTTTATAAACACCCAAAGAAGTGTATCACTTGATGTGCCATACCCTGTATATTTATAATTTAAAGACTTTTATATCCATCTGAGGAGCATAAATAAAAGCGAAACAAATTTGTCATAGTTTATTAGATATTTTCACCTAAACGCAATTTTAAAAGATACAATTTTAGCTTTAGATCTAAAAATGTTTAAAAACTTAGTCATGGAAAGCTTTATCAGGAAGGAAAATATTTACCAAGTAAATTTTGAAATACGAGAATAAGACATAAAAATCTAAAGCTTTAATCCACAACAGTACTATTATTAATATTTATTATGGTAACTTTACAATGTCAAAAGTTTGAGTTTGAGATATAACTGTAAGTACAATATAAGTTGTTAACATATTTTGAAGACGTTTTGGTTTTAGGACCACCAAAAATTTTAGTCTGATTATTGTTATGAATCATGTGCTAACTTTTGATATGACAAAAACACTTTCCACATTCCACTTTCAAACTGTGAAATCGTTAGAACGCGACAAGGTGACTCATTTGAGTGTTAACCTAGAGACAATTTAAAATATCTGACGATAAATTGCTGTATTAAGAAGATAAATTAATATTCCTAGGGAAATTTTACCCCCGGGTGGTAAAATATATGGGGGTCAAAAATCTCGGCTACACCAATGAAGATCGCATCCTAATTAAGGTCTTGGTTGCTTGATGTGCATTTATTATAATTATTTGTAGAAATTTACCTACAATTTTACACGAATAACCTTTTTATCTGTAGATTCAAAGAACATTATGTACACAGAATTGATTGTTTCCATCCTTGCTCGTTACTTTAGTGAAGAAAATTACAGAAGGCCGTTCACATTCTTTGATTGCTTGAACAAAAATCATCCAGTTCTCCCATCAATAACTAGACTAAAATCTACTTTATTTGTTTACTGCTATAGTTGGTAAGTTAAATAATTTAAACCACATAATCGTTGTGTTCAGAAAAGCACATATTTCGATTTTTTTCTTCAATAAGTTTGTTTATAAAATTGTTACACATAATAATAAATTAATCAAATTTACACTTTCAGGTTTAAATATCACTCTGTATTTTAATATTATGGCTATACAAGTTTTACAAAATTAAACATAATATCAATGCGGCTTTTGGTTCTGTGTTGTCTGAATTATTTAAAATTTTAATTTTATTTACAAAACTATAATTAAGATCAACAATTTTAGACCAATTAACAAATGGATGTAAAGAGTATTTCCAAGAAACCAATAAAGCATTTGAATCTGAATCAATTGAAACAATTGAAATGAATAAATTGAGAATTCCCCAAAAAAGCAGAATTTAGTTTGATATTTTTCCTGATTCCAAATCAAACCTACCTACCTACTAAGGACAAAGAACCGATTCCTATCAATTTGACATTAATAATTATAGAAAAGCTTCTGCAATCTAAAGTGTCGCTGTTCATCCAAGGGCCAAGCTAAAAAATTTCGTTAGGTCTGCGATTGGAACTATAAATTTCAACTCTGAAATTATTGAATCGGCGCAGCCACTACACCAGGCATTTTAATGTGTACTATAATAATATGTGTAATTTGAAAAGCTGGTTAGCTGATTCATCAATATAATTAGGATAGATATAACTAAAAGTTAATTTTGGATGTGAAAACTTTCATCAAGTAGACATCAGGCTATTTGTGGAAATGACAAACCTTGAAACCTACTCTAAAAGGACCTACCTTTCAAAATATGTACCTACTAACAAAATTTCAAATTAGAAAAAAAAGAAACATCTTTATTTGTAGTTTAGATGTAAATTTTTGTAGTTTGTATGGATATGGCCAAGATGATCTCATATAATTTTAATTTTAAAATTAAGTACATTTATGTTTACACTCTGGGTGTTAACATAACATATTAATTCAAACTTTATTGTTTAATTTGCATCTGAAGAATGCACGTAATTGATTTAGCAAACTTTGACTTTTGAGATGAAAAAGAAAGTATAGATTTCGTTGTAACTAAATTATTTTGCAAACGCTTAATTGATGATTCATCTTGGTGAACATTTTGAAAAACTTTTTGACCTTGAAATTAAAAAATGTTATGTCGGGGATCTATTTAATTAAATTGGAAGCCTTTATATCTGTGGTAAAAGTCGCACCTTAATGGAAAACTAACATAACTTAAAATTGTATACTTGTTCTATATTTCAATTGTTGAAAAATTAAGCCTTTATAATGACTTTTTTTTGTTATAGTAATGAAAGTCGTCGGGATTGTGGTAGCTTCATATAGGAAAGATTGCGTCTTCTCTACCTTGAACTTTTTAATGTAACAACAAAGAATAATTTCATAAAGTTTTGTTTTGCGTGTGTTATTTGTTTTTTTTTTCATTCATAATGAAAAGTATGTCTTTATAACTGCTGGTGTAACATAAGAAATTGTAACTTACAAGGGGCAATCATAGTCAGTTTATCGGCAGTCGAGATATTATTTTTTTTGTGATTCTAGTAGCCAAAAAAATAATCACCTCCTCCACTAAGTTTCTGAATTATGAGTTATGAATTTTAGAAAATAATAGACATGGTGGTTTAACTGCTATTACTATTGGTTGTTATTACAAGAACCCATGGTAATCAAGAGGTATTAACTGAATAAAGATAAAAAAATAAATAAAAATTTATAAAATATTAAATTACATAATTTTCAAAATGAAAAGGGTAATAGAATAAACGCCGAGACAGTGATAATTATTTTAGCTCTTAGCATCACTAAAAAATTGAGATGTCTATTGCCGATATACTATAACTGTGATGTCCCAGGATTGTATGCACAAGGACTGTATGCAGGTCGTTTTTTGAGAGAAAATGTAAGTTAGAATTTCGAAAAATACAAGGATTTTTTTTTTAAAAATATGGAAATTTGTACAAAATATGTTATATCACATATAAGGAAATTCCAAGTTTTGCTATTATGACTTGGCCGCTAAAAGGTCAAAAGATAGTAGATAAGTAGAGTTATTTTCAGCATCAGGTACAGACACAGACATTTCATTTGTTGATATTTTTGTTTTCATTTTCGGAATATTGATCAATAACATCCGAAAGTAATTTAAAACGAAAAACTTTTTGTCTCACTATGGATAAAATTAGCAAAATACCTACAAATATGTGTCAGAAAAAAAAATTAATATCCCTAAAAATGAATAAACTTTTAAAAATTTCGGAAGTGGGGTCGAACACCCAAATCTCTCAAAGTAATAAATATGGTAATAAATACTCTGCGGCTTAACCGTACGATTTTTCGGCATCTGCAGCAATAAAATAATAGAAATGATTTCAAAACAATAAATTTCACAGGAAATAAGAGAACTCGTTAAAACTTCAAACAATTATTTATAATAACCAAACAAATAAAATCTTATCACAATTTACTAATATTACAACTTGTAAAACTAGAAAAGCACCTTTTCCATTTTGTTCATAACGTTGGGTTGCATAACTATCAGGCTGAATGCGCATTTGCTAATGTCGTCAAAGCTTCGGCTGCATCTAATTCTTCTTTTCCGTGTAGTTCCACACTGTCGTCAACCTTAATTAATTTCTTCGTTTTCTTTTTTTGCGTTTTATCTAATGTCCAGTTTAAATAGTTATTTTCGTTTGGCTTAAAATTAGCAGCACTTTCTAACCATTTTGAAATCATCGAAGATCTCGTTATATCTCCACAAGAATCATTACCGTCTTGAACATCGGAAATATAATTTTCTGGTTTTTGGCAATCCCGTAAATACTTTTCTATTATATGGTTTTTATATTTGTTAGAATTCTGAGAAAACGGGTTATCTTTTTCGTTTGGTAACTTTGCAGAAGAGTAATAAAGAGAGTCGAGAGTTGAGTTGTTGTTATTTTTGGATAAATAATATATGTTGTCGTTTAGATTTGAACGTTGAACTGAGCGGGAATTTAATAATGAATTTAATTTTTGGTTAGAATTAACATTCACTTCGTTTAGTTCGTTCGTTAACAGATTGAAATCATACTTTTTATTTAAACTTGATTTGTTTTTGTGATCATTTGCCGCATCCAATTCCTGCCATATGCTATCTTCTGAACAAATACTAAAATGTTCCACGTTACCATGAACTTGATTGTTGTACGATTTAATTAAATTTCCCCAGGATTTACGTTGAGTTTGCAGTCCCGAATTTTTTAACTTCCGCCTCCAATTGGCAAACCAATTACATACCTAAAACTATTAATTGAAAACAGATTTAGCCATAAAAAATTTTATTTACTTGTATGTAGGTTAATCCAGTTTGGATTGCTAGTGACTTCTTTTCCTCACGATTAGGGTAGGGATTGTCTCGACGTCGAATTAACCAATCTTTCAAAAATCTTTTAATTTCAGGTGTGAAGAGTCGTTTTGGTGGACGCTTATCCTCGATGTAGGATTGTCTAAAATTGAAATAAAAATGCAGTAGTAGTAAAATGTAATAAAAGACGGATCAACAAATAGTAATTCGTTTTGGTCATTTATGTGTATGAAAATGAGACCACGAAATTCTACAGCTTTTATTAAATTCCACACAACGTTAGTGAGGATTATGAAAAGCACATCAACAATTAAATGAAAATGAGAGTTTCAAATTTTTAAGTTAACTCTGTAAAATGATGCACCAGTAAAAAAGAAAGGAAATTTTCAACGTTTACAAGTGTTCCAAAATATTTAAAAAGTAATAAAAGTGACTTAATTATAACAGAATAGATTTTCACCTAATTTTAAGTTTGGGAATAAAAATATCTCAACTTTCTAATTTCGTTCTTCACGCGATGAGTGCAATAATTTTTTTCCGAGTTATATATGTTTGAATGATTCATAAAAATAGTTAAATGCATTATTTGTAAGGCAATGTAGGTACGAAGATGTACATGAACCACTTTTATTATTAGTAACTTCAAACTGGTTAACATGTTATAAAAACAGACATAAAACTTTAGTGGAGCTTTTTTATGTAACATTCGGCATTTTAAAAATTTCTAACCTGTTGTATCTTTTACTTCTTACAGGTCTACGTGAACGTTCCCTAATACTCTCCGCTATCCGTGGATCCATTTCTAATTAAAAATACAAAAATTTAAATCGTAAATGCAAACTTGGGTAAAAATAGAATTAACATGATCTGCTATTAAGTAAGAACAAAAAACAAGATGGAAGCTGCGAAACACTTCTTGTAATTCCTATCGTTATCTAAGTTGTAATTACACTTAGATTTAAAAATAAAGCAAAAATTTGTTAAAAATATTATAATTAAATGTAGTTGGGTATATTGAAAATCTGCGGCAAATTTAAGCTGCTGTTTAGTCAAACACGTACGCTAATTAGGTGAACAGAAAAAACATGATCATGTAAATAGCTTTAACGTATAATTACCTTGAAAAAATATTTTTATTGTAATGTTATAGGTAAAATAAATAAAAAATTATCATTAATACTAGAAAATAAATTTGTAAGTAACACTTGTAAATAAACACTGGATATCAATGTAACTTTGCACCGAAACTGAATAACTACTACCAATCCGGGGACATCTAACTGCAAGCGTTTTATTTTGAGAGCGTCTCCTGCGTCGTGTTTTTTTATAATTGTTCTATTTCATTATTTTCAGTTGTATTGAAAGATGGGTAAAACATTTTTACTGAAAATGCTCTAAATTGAGTAAAAATTGCTACTAAAGTTGCATAAAATCCAAAACCAATTTTCCAAGCAGGTGCTGAGCTTTTAATAGCGGTTTCTTATAATAACACAGTTAGTATTATTTTATTAATAAAAAAATATGTAGGTACATCACTAGAGTTCGATTATGGTCGTGGATAAATATTTTTTGTATTGCTACTTAACTTAATGTGTTAGGGTTTGTGCACTGATGACTTATCAAGTTATGTAGCTTAATGTGCGAGGAAAATTGTTGATCCAAATCCAGTATCAACAGTAAACTTTGAAAAAATAGAGCAATTAGTCACATTATCTTACAATTCTAAAAAAATATTGTATTTTTCAGAACTAAAAATGTTATTCACCCATAATACATAGATTTTTATCAGTAAAATTTGTTATTGTTAAAATACATAATTAAAACCATAATAGTCAGATTAGATAACCAAGCATTTATTTCCTCCGAATGAATTAAGGAAACAGCAAACCGCGTGTATTATTACTACGTTTGTTTATATGGAAACTAAAAATAAGAACAATATTCCCATAAGAAAATAATCACTTGCAATGAGATGATGAAAGATGAATGAATGAAAGAATATTTTAAACCTATCATCCAAACGGACATAAGAAAATTAATTAAGAAAAATAGTTTATGATTTAAAAGTAATTTCAAAATTTCCATGACCAAAAACGTGAAAGTTATTACCACTATAAAGAAATTGTTTACAAAACAATTTGGATTGCCCTCTCTGGACAGGGTAGTGCAAAGTAACTTTCCATTTTATTTTCTTAAAGGGTTACGAGCTCTGCTAACCTCGTTTACCTCGTGACTTAAAAGCAAAGATCACCAAGATTTCCTAACTACAGAAGAAAATCATTTCCTAGCTACAAACAGATTTCGATGAGTTCAGCCCAGTCAATCTTAAAGATACTTACACCTATATGGCATTTAGAACCCGACGTTGTTCTTTTACAAGTTGGTACCCAAGATCTTGCTGCTTATTAGGTTAATATAAAAATATTACACCAGCAGAGTAGAGTAAAGCTTACATTGACAGGTTAACGAAAAACAAACCGTGGTGCTAATCCTGATCGTATGAAATAAACTGCTATGTTCTTCATCAAGTTATAAGTATTTTTCATTACTACTATTATCATCAATAATATTACTGCAATAATCATGATGAGATCGCAATAACTATCCAAGATGAATATCGCGATCGATATCGATATCCACATCCATATCCTTGCTATGCGCATAGTAATAGCAATTGATGAAGTTTGTGCAATGAGAGGACACTTTCATTTAAATAATTTTTTTGTTTTTATCGCGACATCGACATCCACATTTTTGTTATCTTTGTACCTTAATTCTCTCAATTTGATAGGTGAATAAGAAACGGTAAGAAATCCTAACAAATAAATGCCATGTCAGTGAAAACATTTTTGCTCCGCAATTGTTTCGAATATTTATATTATCAAAATTTTTACTTAACTAATTTTGCTTCTATACTGTTGTGATCTTTAATATTGAGACTTGTATTGTGATGAGTTTAGCTAAACCAACCCAAAAGCTTTTATTTCAATTGATGAAAGTAACTATATATTTAAATTTGTGACAAAAGGATACATTATACTATTATAATATAGAGTTTTATTGTTTATATTTAATAGATTTGGTGTTTTTTAGAAAGTATTTTAGTAATTTGAAAAGCGTTGTATTTGAATGAAACTGAACTGAAACGAACTGAAATTGGAATGACTTAAGCCCTTACGATCCCAATATTTTAGGATTTTTATGCTATTTGTGTTCTTAGATGGACTGAAGTCAAATAAAAATTTACATAGTATAGACAAAAACTGCTGTTTTCTGTTGTAACAGAATAATAACTTTATTTTCATAAAAATAATAATAATAATATAATAATAGTTTTAAAAAAATAATAACAGGATTAGTATGCAATCGTCACTTAAGTCAACTTACGCCATTTATACCGATCAAGAGAAAACTTTACTTTTACTCGGCGTTGCCTCGTGTGCTATCTTTCGTTTGTGGATAAAACTTTACTTTACTCACTAGTTCGATAAATTACTATTACTTGTTAAATATTATGCAAAATAAGTTGCAAATTAATTGTCTAAATGTCAGAGAATAGTAATAAATGCTATCAATAATTTATTTAAAATTATCTTCTTCAAATAAATAATAATCTTATTAAATTATTAAGTCATAAATTTCGTTGTTTTTAATTAAAAACCTTATAAATAACAAATTGGGTCATATTGACAAAAGCCATAACTGTGTAGTCAATGTGAATAGGACAGCAAGGTTAAGTAGGAAAATTGGGCATCTTGTATAGTATACTTGATATTTAAATTATTATTGCTTATTATATTAATTTAATATTACAAACAATATTACTTGCAACAAAATAATGTTAGTTAAACCGAGAAGCCGGAATACATAGGACAATTTTTAATTACAGATTTTTATAGACTTCTTAAGTTCCTTATCACTGTGAATTAGTTACAGTTCGATAGCTCAGAATCTAGACTATTTATTTCATCATAAAAATTGCGCCTCGTTAGTACAATTTTGGTACAAGAAATGAGAAAGTATCTAAACTATCTTCATAGCTGGGATAACAATGGATATGATAAAATGATAGTTCACAGTAATACTAAAATATGTTTTTATGGAAAGCAAAACTAAATGAAAGATTTTCTTAAATGTTGAAAAGTTAACTTCATTTCCAAGATCAATATAAAAGACAGAAACATACGAAACAATTTTACTTTAAATCTACTGTAGGTTTTTGAACTGGACGTTTTGGACGTGGATTATAGATACATTCTATTAAAAGCTCTATTGGAAAGTATCCCAATTTCTTCCTGCGGCGAAACTAAATCTATTGCTTCGGAGTTTGTTCCGGCAATCACTTTAGAGCTTGTCCCAGGAGTTGGGGAACTTCTGTCAATGTGGGCCAATTCTACATTTCAAAACATTTTTTTGGAATGTACATTTATATTTAAATAACGTTTGTTACCCATACTTGTCCATTCGTGCAATGTGAGGCTAAATCTTTTTCCAGTTTCTTTCAGTTTTGCTAAATTATTACTTACCACAGAACTTCGAATTTCTTTAATGCAATCAATAACCATCTTCCTTATTGTATTTTGAGATTTTGGTATATCCTTAAAACCTTGAGCTATTAACGCCTTTCTGAAGTTTAAGGAGGTGCAAAATATATTGAATGGCAAATTATCTATGGCTATCATTCGCGAGAAAATTGCAGACAAGGAGTTATTGTTATTAAGGGCAAAATAATTAGAAATCTAAGATTTCTTAGGTGGTCAACAAGAACTGCAACTTATATTTGAAAAAAAATGTTTCTTTTTTTATCTATTATTATTTTACCTCTTTCATATATCTTAGAGTAAAAAGTATTATAGAATTTTTTCCATTTTTTATTAATTTCATAAATAATTAGTTAAAACTTAATATATTATGTTTAAATTTTGGATCCATAGTTATAAAACAATACAGAAAAAATAATGTATTGTTAGATCATTTAATTGAGGTCGGTGTAACAAAATAGAACTACATTCATCATGCACTGTATGATGAATGATGAGTGATAAAATATAATTTTACAACGACCTTCCACTTATTTCGGTTAAAATATATTATTAAGGTTAAAGTAAGTTATAAATAATCAGGTCTTATCACCACAAGTCATTTTCAATTGCAGATTTTACAATGTAAAAGAATCTTTAATAGAGGCAGCGCCGGCGTCAAAAAGCTTAATTGTTGATTTAATAAAGTTGTATTTTCCTTTATATACCTTTCAAGGCTGTCAACATAATGCAAATGTCTCCAGCAGATTTAATTGATACTTTTCCTGCCTCGGTGAAAAATCTTTATATCTTTCTCAATAATTATTATAAACAAAAGTTTGTAATAATTCAGATGTGGTGGTACATTTTGAATTTCATATCCTTCTTGTACTCTTTAACTTTATCCTTACAGTCCCACAAAAAAGTTGGTACACCCCACTCAGTTTTTCCATTTTCTCATACCTAATTAGCTCTATTTTGCTGGTAAAAATTTACTGAGAATGTAATTGTATTCCCTGAAGTATATTCTATCAAAATACAAGGCTCTCTCGGCTTTCTCTTTTTGCTATTGGATTGCTAATTCTATTCAATAAATCGGTACTCTGTTAATCTGGCTTCAAGTTTGAGCGGTATTCTGTGTGCTTCATCTGTGTGTAAACAACATCTGAATGTGTTTCTTTTCGGTATATGTCAATATTCAATTGTGTTCTCACTATTCATTATTTTATCAAATATATTATCATTATATGAAAAAAAAAATTTTGTTTTCAAGTTCATTGATTATTTTGTAAAGTGAATTTATAATCCAAATATTCTTAATTAATATTTTAATTCATTTCTGGTTTTGTATCCTGAATGCTCTAAAAATAGTAAACATTATTATCATTCAATATTTTACTTTTTAATTATCCCAAGATGAAAACTGTTGAAAACTGACGCAATACTATCCTTTATTGTACCTACACTATAATTTTTTTAAATCAATTGCTTAGGCTAACTTAAAACTATTGAACACTGTTTTATAGTTTTTGTAATACTACAATACTACGTGACTGTTAAATTTTTAATTAAGTTTTTATCAAATTTTTTGTTGTTAAAAAAATTGTCCATCTCAGTCAGTGTTGGTATATCATTAATATTCCGTCTCTCTTGAAGAATTTAATCGACCACGACTAGCGCGATGCGCATGGTCGTGCCAACGCGCCAAGTATATACTCAAATGTGCGAGATCCCCTCGACAAGTTCCACGCGGTGTTTGTCGGCACGCATTTTAGTGAATATGTGACATAACTCGAATTATTTTTAAATACTCTCTCTATAATAAATAAAAAAGTACTAAATACATAATAAGTGATGACATCCTCATCAGAAGTTAACGGTGTTGCTAATGGTGTTACAAACGCATCGATAACTGAGAATAATGATGATAAAAAAGTAAAACTCAAGAGAAAAATTACCTTATTTAACGGGGTTGCTTTGATAGTAGGTACAATCATCGGAAGTGGAATTTTTGTATCGCCAGCTGGGGTTTACCAAAGTACTCAATCTGTCGGAATATCTATTATTGTTTGGACCCTGTCTGGAACTTTTTCAACCCTCGGTGCTTTATGTTATGCCGAATTGGGAACTTGCATAACCAGATCAGGTGGTGATTATGCTTACATATATGTTGCATTTGGACCACTCGCAGGATTTCTGAGGCTATGGGTTGCTCTTCTTATTATAAGGCCAACAACCCAAACAATTGTGGCACTGACATTCGCTCAATATGCAGCTAAGCCATTCTTTCCAGAATGCGAACCTCCCCAAGGTGCTATTAGACTGTTAGCAGCAACGTGTTTGTGTAAGTAGCTTTTAAATTTTTAAATGTAAACATTTTAAATTCAAATATTTAAAATCACATGGCGGATTGATTCTGCGCACTGAATAATTTCTCATGCAATAATAGCAGAACTTGCTTCCCCTTCGTGATATAAATAGGGGTTCATTTTAATGATAGTGACTCAGAATAAAATACTGAACATCTTATTTCGTTGAAGTAAATATGAAGTCCAATAATTAAAATTATTGGTAAATTTGAATTTGCAAAATGAATATTAATTTATTATAAGAATAAAACGGGTTTTATTATGAATTCTGACCTACTTATATGCTTCAATCTTGTTGAAAAGGATAGTTTTATTTTTGATATATTTTAGTAACCTTCAATAAAATTTGATAAATATTTAGTAAATACGTAGGTATAACTTCCTTACTTGTTGCTTCTTATAAGTTACACAGTAATTTTGTATGTCAAGATGCCAGACGATGATAATCTCATTCAACTTCAAATTTTCGTTTGCAGTTTATTATCTATGTTTGCTATTATAGTATTTACTTATGTTATGTAGGAACTGAGTAATAAACTACATATTATAAAAGCACTTTGCGTAAGTATAATATTGCAAGGGTCAAGTTGTTTCCAGAATGTTATGTATTACCTATAGGTAGCAAAAATTCAGATCAACAGGATGACCAGTTCTGCTCCAACAGATATACTACATAAAATTAACAAAAACTAATTTATTATTTTCATATCATTGTGTAGGTGCATCCAAATAATTGTTTTATCAAATTTTACCACGCACGTTTCGAATTGGGTCAGGTTAATTTTGTTAATTAAATACCTTATAGGTAGGTTGTAATAGTATTCGATAAACATAAGGACTACTTTTAAGTGTAGTATACTTGAGAGTTAATCACATCGGAAATTAGATTATCATCATTGAAACTCATTTTTATATAATACATGTAAATAAGTAATTCTATGAATTGGCTTTGAAAACTTAAAGGGTTTATAGAACATAAATTCTAATTTATCTACACAAAGCAAGAAGTTAGCAACATGAAGCTTTACTTCAAGGATATGAATAGACTTTTGATTGTATCCAAGTTTCAATGAGCAGGATATGAAGAATTATACTAATAACTTGAATGCTGTTTTACAATTTTATTTATTTTTTAATAACCCAAGACTAAAAAAATCTTACCACTTTCTTCTTGCTCACAAAATTCATGTCATCTAATTTGGTTACCAAATGATCATAAAACCTTTCCCACTTTGTACTTGGATACAAATAATTTTAACTGTTGTTCCTAACTCAAATAAATATTCCTGTCTATTATGGCGTTAGTAAAATTTTAATAATTTAAACTATTTTCAGGTCTCCTTACAATAATTAATTGTTTAAGTGTGCGTTGGGCTATGAGGATACAAAGTGTATTTACAGTTGCTAAATTAACTGCACTCGCTGGAATTATATTAATTGGAATTTATTACATTCTAATGGGTAAGTTAACTTTTTTATTATTAATTTTTTATTGAGAAAAATCTATTGGTAAAATGGCTCAATCGATATCTGCATTAACTTGGAAAGTCATTGAAATGATTTCATGTTAGGATACTTATCAAAGAGTATTATTTATCGAGCAATATCATTTGGTTTTATATACCATTAAATGTCTTTTGAATGCTTTTGATTCTAGTGAACCCCTAGTTACCGACTTTCGGGGAAGTAAACTCTTAACAATAGGAGAATCGCATAAAGGGGATGTTTTTAATATTGGTTGCTATGAAATTTTAATAAATCGTTGGTTAAGGGGCTACATATCTTTGCACGCACTGAAAACCGAGTACATTTGAAAAAATACTATAAAGGATATATTATGTAAAATAAATTAAATTGTTGATTTGACATCTTGAACTAACTTTTGAACTATAAGAAAAAAAATAAAGCATTTGTATTTTTTAATATTAACATTAATTTGTACGGGTATAAGTGGAGCACTGATGACGCCTCATGGTCGGCATCATAACTTCACCAAAAATTATCCAATCCGCAAAAATAAAAAATAATCTTGTAAAATAATGTAGTGGTTATTGTCTGACGAGAGCTTTTTTTAATTTTTTGATTGGAACATTTTTTATAAATTATTGAACACTAACTTTTTCTTTTTAAATTGCATTCTAAAGTTTGAAATACTGTAATTTCTTTATTTTTGAAAAAATCAAAAATTCCTTCCGTCAGACAATAACCACTACATTATTTTACAAGATTATTTTTTATTTTTGCGGATTGGATAATTTTTGGTGAAGTTATGATGCCGACCATGAGGCGTCATGGTTTTCATTAGTAATCCACTTATACCCGTAAAAAATAATGTTAATATTAAAAGAAACAAATGCTTTATTTTTTTTCTTATAGTTCAAAAGTTAGTTCAAAATGTCAAATCAACAATTTAATTTATTTTATATAATATAACTTTTATAGTAATTTTTCAAATGCACTCGGTTTTCAGTGCGTGCAAAGATATGTAGCCCCTTAATAGTAGTAAAGACAAAATTATTGATAATTACGGAAATTGTGTCACCTATATCAGCAAATACGGAAATAACCTCTTGAGAATTCATCAAAGCACATAATAATTAAGATGTTATCTTTTGTCTGCAATACATAGTTGAATGATTCATCAGGAACTCTACAATACCACTAAAATAATATTGAAAATATTTTGTTATTGTACCTCATCAGAGTTACTGTGCTATCGCATAGCTTAGAAAGCTAAGAAGGCGATATCTAAAGAAATGGTCCCATGATAACAAAATAATTTAGAATGTAAATAATTAAGTACAAGTGACCTTAGTCTAATTCCTTATACAAAATTTGCATAGATTCGTTTTTTGAATTGTAAATGGCATTACAATTACTATTGGTTTCCACTTAATTCCAGAATATGGGCAAAAATTTGCATTCATTAAAGTTGGCTTTCTGTAGTACTTAGTATAATATTACGTTATATTATGTGGCAACAGGTTATTGATTTGTGTAATACCAAGTTCAATGTAATAATTATTGTAATTTGGTGTATTTGCGAAATTAAGCAATGATCTAGAGGTGAGATAAGAGAACGAGTGAACATGTTTCGACAATCGCATGTAATCAACCGGAAACTTTCGCAACATACACAACGGTGAATTTAAGAATGTGAAAATGATTATTAAATGCGTTAAAAATTGAAAAGGACCGACTTCTTAACGAGATGATATGCATAAATAGAGATAAAATCACCGTGAACAGGAAGATTAAATTCGACGACGGTTTGAGCAAAATTTAAAATACGTAAGCTACAGATTCTTACTTAAAACTGCACTTGTAGCAATATTAAAATATAGTAATACATAAAAGCAGTTAGGCACTATTAAACTAATAATATAATAAACTAAGCGATATCGCAAAGTGCTTAAGTTGTCTGACAATAACGTCAAAATTATTAAGCATTTACTAATAAATTGTAGAAAATTAAAAACGACACAAGCAATTTATTTTAATTCCTTGAAAATATAACTAGTCGTGATAACGTAAACTAATTAAAAACGAGCGTGTTCACGTTTTTGAAAATTGTTCACATAATGGAATACATAAATTATTACAAAATAATATGTACAATGTACCTATTATAGGTACATATTGGCAACAAAAAAAAGTTAAATACTTTGCTTAGGGGACGTCCATTAATTACGTGAGGTGGTTTTATTTAATTTGGACCCCCCCTCCCCTTCACGTGAGATTTACCCGAATGAAATCTGACACGTGTGCGACGTTTGTTTCACATCGGGGAATCCCAATATAAAGTTGACGTGAAATTTTCATTGACTCCCCCCTCCTTGTAAATAAGATTTGGTGAAATTTTGCCAAACCTCCCCTCATTTTGAACTCACGTAATTAATGAACGACCCCTTAGACTTTCACTCTGTCTTCCGTATTGTGAAATTGATAGAAGGCAAAGAGAGAATAACCAGACGGAATGCTTAAAAGAAAATTACTACACGGTGTGGAGTGATGTGCTTGTGGAGTGAACTTCTTAGCCCGGCCTACTGGTGGACATCCACACGCTGTGGTGTAAAGTTGTAGTTAAAAGAGTAGCAAAAGAGAATTAATCCACCTCGTGAAATGGATTGTAAAATGGAAAAGCTCTTGATTGTTTATGGTTACTTTTATCCTGATTTATCATATTATGTAGTACCTATTTAGCATAGGACAGAGTTTCCACCACAGCTTACCCCCAACCCTATTCTTAACAATATTAAAATGGTAATTGAGTAAATAACAGAAGTAATGGTAATTTGAGTATTTTCCATATTTTTCTGATTTGTGAAATTCCGTCTTAAAGGATCCTTAATTTATCATTAATACGTCGTTGTTAGTGTGTTAAATGCAGTGAATACATCTAAAAATTTCCTATCTTTGGACGCATCCGAAGGCTCACATATTAAAGATAGAAGGAAGCCACTTCTGAATGTTTTGTATCACATCTTACGTTCTATACCAATTATTATTTATTTGCAATTTTATTCTATTTTGAATAGTTTTCCCGATGGATAGCAAGCGCACGCATTGTGAATTTTCAATCATTTTTTTGATTTTCAATTGCTTATTCTTAGGAAGACATTCTTATGAGTATTCTGGTGGCTAACCACATTGACTGCCAATACATAGTGTTTGGTTCGACTTCAACAGAACCAAGAACCCTATTCTGACCGCCTCCACTCCACAGGCAACGGCAAATCACCGATGTGCATTCTTACTAGAAAACATTTAAATAGTGACACTGTTATTTCGATGAACAAAGGAACCTGAGAGAGAAAGGGACAGCCTGTGTATCTCAAAAATGGACATTTTTATCACTGCCTAAATGTGGACCACTTCTAATTTTGAATATAATACCTACCTGTTTCCCTGTATTTGTTTACAAGTTAAAAACATGTAAAAGTTTGATATTTATTATTGTTAATTTTCAAGTTATAATTTATTTTCGTAAATTAATAATTTCTTTATTTTAAATAACGCAATTAGACGAGAAGTAATTTACTTATAAGATTTGTAACTTGAAACTTTAATTAACTGTATTTTGTTGCCAAGAATCCAGTGCACGCTATAACTCAAAATAATTAAAAAAATGCAATTTGCCCTTTTCAATTAACACAGTAGTGCAAATCAAAGACACGTCTCGCCAGACTTCCTACAATCCGTCTATCGGATTGAAAATCGCAGTGACCTGGAATACGTTCATTGTTTAGTACTATTTTGAGATTTGTTCAACGATAATGAGCCAAAAGATCTATTCATCTGTTAAACATGTCTTATAGTTAATTAATTGGATTTAATTATATGAAAGTTATATTAGGCAAATTACAAATTTTGGGACTTGATAGATAAACATACTGTTTTGTAATAAAAATGATGATAATTTGAATCCAACATTGTAACACCCCGGAAATTAAGGGTTAATTTCGGGTTGTTTGTTTATTTTTCTAGTTATGATTTTTAAATGATTTAAAAATTAAAATGCAATTTTAGATGTAAAAGAAAATAATTTGTGTACGCCTATGGAAATATAGTAATTCAAATTGAGCTGACATTTTATAAAATTTTTCGATTCTTATATCTTTGGAATCAGCGTAAAATTTCGTTCAAAGTAAAAATATCGACAGGGTCGAGTCAAAATTACTTTGAGTAAAAAAATTCAAATTCAACTTTGCAACAAAGTATAATTACTACATTGTAATGTACAAAATATATCTACGTATTGCAGGTGTGCGACGGGCGGAGATACGAAGCGAATTTGATGACCATTTTCCGTTTAGATAAGGATTACGCTTCCCGTCTCAATGACAAGATTTTAGGTCATTTCTTAATTTTGGTCCTACAGAGAAATGAATTGTATATTTGTAACGTTTAAGAGATAACGATTCCAAATATCTAAAAATAAGTTGGAAAAGTCAAGAAATGTAGAAATTGGAATTAAATTTTCAATTACCAGTAGACGCGTGTGGGAATTGCTAAGTCGGCTATTTCTACGCGCAGAAAAAAAATGTATCTTCCTCTAATTGCGGAAGGACGTCTTTTACTCACATGGATTTTAACATAAAAAATAAAAAGATTCACTTTGGAAGAGAAGTGGGTCAGAAGTTATAAATATGGGTAACTGTACTGATAAGAGGGAGTCCGGCCGTTACCTGCATCAAACTGCGTTGCTCCAGGGGGAGTGATCATAGACGCTTTTTGATAAGGGTACATATTTGTAGACTCGAGTGCGCGGGTTAATTTTGTGAATTAAATAGAGAGTCCTCCTTCACCTGTTGCTAAGAAACTTGCTGGTCATTTTGGAAGCAAATTTCGAAAAACAAAGCTGAAGTCGAAGACTCCAAGTGCGATTTGGGTTTTGAGTTTTGATAATTGAGTTTTGTAAAGTACAAAAGCTCAATTAGTAATTTTGTTTGCAACTATTTATCAAACCATTGTTTGAATAAATAAGTTAGTGGTAATCAATTAAATTAAATAATTTAATTAATTTTCTCGACTTAAATAAATAAGTTAAGTTTTTGTGGTTTTGCTGAAACAACTAAAGGTAAAATTTATTGTTTACTGATAAATGATTTTATTTTGTGTGCGCGTTTGTGAAATCATAATTTGAGAACGCAAATTTTTGTATTTCTAACGAGTTGTTAAGGAAATGTATTTGGGTTCCTTATATTATAATAATTGATTGGAGTGAGATTCGCTCATCAGGTTATTGATACTTAATGTTAAAGGATAATCGCGAGAAGATTGTTTCCTCGTTTGTTGATAGGTTTGGCTGCATATAAGTTTAGCCAATATTATTTAATCGTATAAAGTAAGGTTTGATAAGTTAATCTGTTTTATGTTTAATTTTGGAAATCTGAATAATTGATATTCAGAGACGAAAAAAAATTTGTAGGTGGTTGAATGTTTCGTCAATTATTATTTTCAAAAAGTTATTTTGTTGAATATACTGTGGCAAAAGTGTTGTCATATTATAATTTCGAGTTAATTATTTTGTAAATCTTTGTAAATAATTCAGTTTAATTTAATAAATTGTTATATTTGGGAAATATTAATTCTTTTATTTTGAATTTAAAAGAACCCCATAAAATAAAGGTGGAAGTTTTTCAAAAGTTAACGATTCCTACGTTTTCCCAAAATCACTGCACAGGGCACCTTTCACCCTACATTAGCCAGCGATATTTACGTCATTTCGTGAAGATTGGGAAACCAAACCAGAGCTACCAAAAAGTATCGAAGAGGTCCAGGACAACTAACAAAGAGAATTTTGTCGGGTGGCAGCGTAAAAACTAAAAATAGACTGTCCTTTGTTACCGTGGAACCTTCGTCGATATTCCCAAAGATTCAGGAGTATCTCAAAACTCGAGAAATTTTTGGGAAAACCAAATAAATTAAGAGAACATTCTGGGGTGACTTTTTATTTAGGCCAAGTAAAAAGGTTCTTGTGTTTTCTGAAATTATTATCAAAATTTTAAGAGAAAATTTTATAATTAATTTTAATAACGCACCCCCGGTTGTTACAACATCTTGTACTTGATTAATTTTTTTTGTTACTTTTCATCTGAGATGAGCACTAGAAATACCATCAACTGTTGCAGTGTAACCTAAAAAAAAACAACGTAAAAGTGACATTTTAAAATAATGGAAGTAAAAGTATTAACAAATTCAGTATTATCTACGTACGTATAAGGTATAAGCATGGTTTTGTTGAATAAAAGATAGATTTGATTCATTATACAATCGATCAGTAAGGTAAAGGTTAGAACGAAAGTCTATTGACCTCATTGTTTAAATGGAAGCCATGTAATGTATGCTTGAAAATACGTGTTATTCAATACGTACTGAATATATTTGCATTTTCTATTTACCTATATTGCCAATATTGTATTACATATCCTATATATTATCTAAAATTTGAAGAAAGCAAAACTCTTAAACATAGCAGCGTAGATACTTTCTTATAGATATTTCCATTCATTCCCTCGAGCAGATTAATTTTCCTGCAATACACGAATATATTTTATTAACATTTTGAATGGGTAAAAGCGACAGGTGTTCTGATAGCTGATATCACCTATAATCTACCTACGTTAAAAATTAAATACATATCTACACATTATTATTACCATTTATCGTACAGCTTCGCAGTCTAATTATTTTCAAAAAATAAAAAGTTTTTGTTGTAGAGCAAATTTAAAAAATCAGTTTATCTTACGGTTATGATCCCGTAATATTAAAAAATAGCTTCTTAATCAGATTTCTGTAATCGAGTTCAAGGTTAACTTTTTAATCATTTTTATCAACATAAATTCAAATTTACAATGCTACAGTACCATGTCCAATTTACATTACTTATATTGCCGTCCACATAGTAGTAATTGCGCTTTTATGATCATATTAAATTATATTTGACTGATTTGTGGTTCAGGTAATAAAATTTCTGGTAATATCGATCATTATCTTCATTATCGATCATTATCGATTCTTACATTATCAACCTATACTTTCATTAAAAAAAGAAAATAAGGTAGAGGTAAATTTTTCGTTAATGGTAGGCACGTGACTTGAGCTTGCGCGGAAAATGTGGAGGGAGATACCCGTGACAGCTAATTCCACCAATGGACACAAACATAGAACCGAAATAACGAATATTCGTTTCTGCACATTAGCCACTCCCAACCACTAACGAAAAATTTTACTCTAGTCTATAAAAAATAACATCAACATTTTTAAAGACATTTTTTTCGTGCCATTATATGTTTTCTATTTCGGTAGGTATTGAAGCTATCTGTATGACCACTGACAGCTCCTAAGTTAAATTAGCTGCCTATGACTAGCTTCCAGTTAGCTATTGCAAACAATTTACAGCCTATAGCAGGGTTCGCAAATGGTCTCTTTTTTAGACATTGGTCTCTTTTTTCAATGCTAGTCTCTAATAGTCTCTATTTTTCCTATTTGGTCTCTAAAGTCTCTAAATTTTGCATTTTAAAAAAAGTATAATTCATAATTATTGATAAAATGCAAAAATTTTACTATGCGTTTTTTATTACGTCGATTTATCATTTGCTTTGTGGAGGCGCCATGTAGATTTTCCGCACATTAATGCATGTAAGATAACGAAAAGAAAGGAATTTCATATTCGTAATTTATTGTGCGCTCTCTATCTCACAGGGGGACACTACAGTGAGGTACCCACCAATCGGGATCCCAATTTTTTTGGTGATTATATGAGTTAAAAAAATTATCACTTTCTCGGCGTTTAGTCCAATGGCTCTTAGTTTTTGAGTTATGAATTTTTGAAATGGGCTGGTTTTATCATAGGTTTAGCATAATTGGAGTTGTAACGTATCGGTCCTGAGATTTTTTTGTTATAAATTATGTAATTTATTATCGGAATTAACAAATTAACGATCTGCGAATTACCATTCCAAATTCTTAACCGTTAGACAACCACGGTTTCTTGTAATAATAGCTAATAGTAATATCAGTTAACCCACTATGGTATTTTCAAAAATTCATAACTCAAAAACTAAGGGCCATTCGACTAAACGCCGAGAAAGTGACAATTTTTTTAGCTCATAGAATCACAAAAAAATTGCGATCACGATTGGTGGGTACCTCACTGTAGTGTCCCCTTGTCAGTCAAACTCATTCATTTGCAGAATTCTAGCAAAATCATTTCTTCAAGTTTGGTTTGTATTTCGCCAGTCTAGTCTGATTATTCAGGTGCGTAGCTTCTGTTTAATTCTTAATAAAATAAAATATAACAAAATGGGAAAATGTAAATTTCAAACTGAGTGGTTGAAAAAGCTATAGATATTACTGGCAAAGTTGTAGAATCTTGGGGTCGAAAATTTAACGACGATAAGATGTTTTGTATGATTTGTAGTAAAGCTTTCTCAATTTCTGCGGGTTTTGCTAAAATTAATCAGCATGCGTCGAGTTTAATGCATAAAAACTCAGCGAAGGGAAAATTAAACGATAATCAATTGAAATTACCTTCTACGTCTGTAACACCAACAGGTACGTTTTAAACAAAATTTTTGTATTAGCAAAAATAAATACCTATTTTCTGCTTAACATTAAATTTTGTATGGAAATTGGTTCTCCATGGTCTCTAAATGGTCTCTATTTTTAAATGTGTAAATAGAGACCAAGTCGCTATTTTTTTGCTAAAATCAGTTGCGAACCCTGCTATAGCGAAATAACTTGTTTACGACCTTCTATCAGCTCTCTCACATCCAATTTACTATACATCCACACCTAATTGAGCTATAAATGTATATGGCCAGTCACACAATATCTATACCACTGTGTCTTCCACTCTAAATTACCTGCCAAAATTAATTTTTTTTATATAAAGCTCTGAAAGATGATTCATATCCAATAATTATTAATTGCTCTTGCTTCACATACCTATAATCATAAATCAATATCAACAGTAATTTATTTCTCCAAGTTCAATCATAACAATCGACTAAGTAAATATGGTAATTTGATCGAAAATTGATTTGTATCGATAAGTAAAATTTCGGCGACAGAAAATTATTGCAACACGCAATTTATAAATTTAATTTACAACTTACAATTCATTAATAATTTAAGTCTTTTATACAATAAACTGTTCAAAGAAAACAGTTTTCGTTTACAAATAATTATCTTAATAATTTATTTCCTTTTTAAGATATTGTTGATGTTTTTATTTTTAGGAAGAGTGGAAAATTTTGATAACGCATTTGAAGGAAATTATAGCCCGATTAATTTAGCTGTAGCATTTTATTCGGGGTTATTTGCTTTTGGGGGATGGAACTTTCTTAACGTCGTTACAGAAGAGCTGCAAGATCCATACAAGTAAGTGTTGATTACATTATTTGATTTTAAACTAAAATCAGATATAATTATAGCTTGATATTATTAATTTGATTAGCGTATTCAGTTAATTTAGTAACAGTAAATAATTAATATTCCCTGCAATATATCAGACATAATACTACTTTTTCGTAATAAGTTTGAGACAACAAAATCTTGCAAAATATTGTTGTTAAAATAATTAATTGGAAAGTTAATTGGTGTGTTTCATTCAACCACTACTACATGAATTTTATCTTAATTCATATATTATCATACATACAGGGTGGCCTAGTTATAACCTCATTTGTTCAAGAAATTCTCGGACAAGTCAGCATGCGGCAGTGCCAAATCATGGTGCTTATATTCAAAATTTTGAGTTATACATACAGTGGCGGATTTCCGAATGAGGCCTCATAAATCAAGAGGGCCTCAAAATTCAGCTTTTTTAGACTAGATGTATTAATTTGTGTATGTAAGAGACGGTCATTGCCTTGCAGCTAACGCAGTTGGATGCGAATCGGGGCACCGGGTTCAAATCTGGGGAGAGTCAAACTTTCTTATGACTAGTCTCCGTGCTTCGGAAGGCACGTTAAGCCGGTGGTCCCTTGGGTTCCATTAACATAAAAAAACAGGATACATGGCACATCTGAAGGCAAGTCTAGCAAGCTACCTAATGGATGTAAAATTTGTATATGCTCACAGAACTAACACTGCCAAGGAAACGACGCAAATGTTGGTAATAACAAGCCTTACGGCTTAAACTACGTTGAAGAAGAAGAAGATGTATTTATAGTGCATACCGCGGAAAAAAACGTGAATGCACATGGTAGGGTGTAAGATTAGTGAAATATTTAGAAGGGGACTCAAAATTGAATTGCGCTTGGGGTCTCTCAAATGTTGAATCCACCACTGTATACATACAAATTGTACGAATAAAATGCAAGAGAAGATGCTCAATATGGATAGATACTCGATGATAAGAGTATCTACTTATTTTTAAGTATTATTATTTCAAAATTTTGAGTACCTTATACTATACATGCTCCATTTTGTTCATATTGCTCAATGTGCTTGCTTAATACTTCAGATACCTTTTGAATATTTCATTTTTTCAATAAAAATAACATACTATCCATTACAATTTGAAATTTAAAATTGCGTAGTTCTAAATACTCCAATTCATGTTAAAAACATGAACTTCGAGTTTCTTTTGTTTTATGCACTTCGTTTAAGAAAGGTTTCCTTGAATTAAACATGCCATTCTCTTAATGGTTCTTATTCTGTTGATACAGCTTTAAAAGTGTTTTATTGTTCTGCAGTTTTTCAAGGAAGAGCTTCTTGTCAATCGAACGTGATTTTAAGTCGATTGAAGTAATTTACGGATCTCTTATAATATGAACGTATTTAATCATCAGTATTTTGGTTTTTAGTTACTACGTGTCTAGAAAATATCTATAATTTAATTTATATCATTAATTGTTTTTAACGTGAACTGAAGATAACCTTTGATATAATTCGCAATCAATGTTTAATTGACGTTCCTTTGCCCAATTTTTTTAAAGTAGATTAATGATTTAATTACCCTCAGTTGCTACGAGCCTAAAAAATAACTTTTAATTTATTTTCTAATCAGTGGCAATATAATAATTTTTTAAATAGATTTAACTGGTTAATTAGTTAATTTTACTTAATTGCATGTTTAGGTACTCATAAAAAAAATTTTAATTTATCTTATAATCATGTAATCATGGTATAATAAAAATAAAGCTCATTCCTGTTCCTGCGGGGATCGTTAGCATTTTGTTTTCCTTTTTTGCTCTTTAGGGGTTCGCGAGACAAAAACTGTTGAGAAATGATAGCTTAGATTATTCATTTGGACATGTTCATAGTTTATAATAATAATTTTAAAAAAATTTTCTTTTAACTTTTGCCCTAAAATCTAGAATAGTTCTCCACGACTGTCATTGTTATAATAAATTATTACTAACAAATTAATTTGTTTTTAGAAATTTACCAAGAGCGATATGGATAGCTCTTCCTCTAGTAACTGGTGTTTATGTATTAGCAAATGTTGCATATTTTACTGTTTTGAACAGCGATGAAATGCTTAGTTCTCCTGCAGTTGCAGTGGTAAGTAACTCTAAAGATTTTCAAATTTATTCTTAAACGGGATATTCTCAAAATTATAATCAGAGAATATTTTGAACAACTTTTAGTGAATTTCACTAAAGATATTTTAAAATTTAACCTTCAACTGCATTGTTTAATAAATCGTATGTTAAATTTTAAATTACTCTTACTTGATAAAGTTTATATAAATAAAAGCAAAACTTTGTTACATTCATCATTAAGCCTGGTACACTGTACTTTATTATAATAATTATAATGTATATCAATTCTGCTTTCAGACATTTGGAAGTAAGACGATTGGTACACTATGTTGGGTAGTTCCAATATTTGTTGCTCTCTCAACATTTGGAGGTGTAAATGGAATCCTCTTTACCTCAGCTAGATTATTCCTTACTGGATCTCAAGAAGGACATTTGCCTGTGTTATTTTCTTTTATTCACATTCGAAGAATGACCCCAGTACCATCACTAATTTTTACAGTAAGGATTAAATACATCGAGATCATAATAAAATTTAACTTTTTCTAATTTTAGTGTCTCGCATCATTAGGCATGCTGTTTGTAAGCGATATATTCGCTTTGATTAACTATTATAGCCAAATTTTATGGTTTTCTGTTGCTGCAAGTATTGCTGGCTTGTTATGGTTGCGTCACAAGCAGCCAGATCTGCCACGTCCAATTAAAGTAAATTTGGCGATTCCACTTATTTTCCTTGCGTGCTGCGCTTTCCTAGTATTATTCCCAATTCCATCTAATCCAAAGAATGCTGCTATATCTATCGCGATTACTCTTTCAGGTAAATATAAACAACTTTTCGGTGGTTAATTTTTTTGCTAAACTAAACTAAAATTGTTTCAGGCATCCCCGTTTATTATGTCGGTATTAAATGGAAATCGAAGCCTAAGGGATACCAAAAGCTGATTATGAGAATTACACAATTTTTTCAAAAACTAATGGAAGTAACTTTTCCTGACGAATTGAACCAGAAGCTATCAGACATTTAAGTTCGTTTATACGTTTTGTATAAGAGTAATCTCCAAGTGAAGACTTGATCGCCAAATGCATTTAAGTAACAGGAGTTACAATTTATGTTGAGTTACGTTTTTCAACTTACGACGGACGGGTTTACGAAGCTAGCTAAATAAGGGTCGTATAATTTATTTTTCAACTATTTATTAGTGCAAACCTTGACCAATTTGTATAAGAATATTTACAATTTGTTACATACGAAACATCACTTTAGTGAAATTTTTTTACAATTTTTAAATTTTTGCATTTGAATTATACATGTAAGCTATTTTGTGAAAACGGTGTTATACTATACAATAAACTAAAAAAAATGTGCATACTGTCAAATTGTTCTTTTTTTTTATGGAGAATATCCATACGTCGATATATATAAAAATACTATTCCTTTCTCCTACTGCAGATTTGGTTGGGGGGAAATTTTCTTTCGATTTTCTTCAATGTTTATAATGGTAAATTTATTATAGTTTAATTTTTATCATTACTCCCTTTTATGTAATTCATAACGCAATTGTATAACTTTACTGCTATCTCACCATTAAATGTGATTCCTCTTCGAATCCCACAACTTTTAAAACCCTTTTTAATAAATTGTGTTGTTTCATTGGTGTGTGGATTGTTAGGATCATAATCCAAAAGTATATAAAATAACTTTCTGAACTTATTTGCAGAAAGAGTACCCTTTTTATTTACCAGATGTATTTTATCAATTTCACATTGAACCAGCTTAATCATTTCTGGTGAATCTTCCGGTAAGGTAGAATCAAGATTAATCATAGCCAAGACAATGTCGTTATCCATATGCAGTTCACGAACACATTTGATGTGACTCTGCAACAACTTTGTATTATCCAGTTTTGCCAAAACTTTTACCTAAAAGTTACAAATTTATAAATTAGTAACAAATTGTTTATCATAAACATGTTTAAAATTTGCTATGAAGTATAATAAAAGATTAAAATGTAAGTAAAAATTATTCAGGATTAATCGGTTTACATACCCCCATTAAGATAAACAAAACTATCACGAAAGCTTTAAACATGGCTGATGAATTCATAATTAAATTACGTTTTAAACAAATTACAATTTTCTAAACCGCGTTCAATAAACATCGATTACCTGAAATTAATGTGCAAACTACAGAACTAAATGCATATGTTTATTTTTGATTACATTTTGATAAAATTTAATAAAATATAATTCATTGGTCGTTCATTGGTAAGTTCTATTACAGTACATTATTTTACTTTAATTATTGTATAAATAATAAAAATATTCTTAGATTTTTTTTCAAAATAGCTCCCTGAAATTTAAATATTATAGGTATGATTCAATTTTCATTTTTGATTTTCAAATCAATTTCAAAAAGCCTTAAGAATTTACGGAATTACGGAACTCTTACGGAATTAATGGACGGCCCTAAGCAGCTATCGAATTTTAATTTTTATTATTTTCGTGATTCTAACTTTGATTTTTTAGAATGTTTCAAATTTGGTTTAGCTAAAAATGTGGCATTTAAAGTTACAGCTAATATTTGATTTTAATCATGTTTAGGTAAGGTCCATAGTGAGTGAAAGTCAATAGGAAATTTTCGGTAATATCAAGAAAACCTTAGGTAAAATATCGATAATCTCTTTAACCGCATTTTTAAATCCTTGAATTTAACCTCTCTTGAGAGAGAGTTAATATTGAGACTATCCAAATACGTAGCATAATTTTGGTGCTATGTATATTTATTCCGCATTATGCTTGATGGCTATACATAGGAGGTAGTGCAAGAATTTGTATATCTGGGGCAATGTATTACAAATGGATACAGATAATATGACACCTGAAATAACTAGAAGATGCAAGCTGGGATGGAGAGCTTATGGGGGATTAAAATATATTGAAATGTTATTTTCCTGCCTCGAAATATTAAATATAAAACTTTCCAACTTGTCTTGGTAAAATTTTAGTCGGGCGGAGAAATCCACTTCTTACCCGGCTGGCTCAATCGGTTATCTCTCACACACCTGACGCGTGACCTTCTAATACGTTAACTTTTCAAATTTTAATTAATAATTAATTTTCTCTTTCTTGAACTAAAATAAATAACACTTTTCCTTTTCACTATTTTAATTTTCAAAAATAAATCAATTTTTACAATTTAACTCTCATACAAAATCAAAATGTCGAGCGTCCACGACTTGGACGGCGTACGCAAGTCTTCTTCTTATCTGCTCGCCTCCGGAACCTGCGCTCCGCAGCGACCTCGAAAAACCGCGAATTCAAAATTTAAATTTTCACACTTTACAATTTTGGTTGTTCCTTATCCAAAATTAACACGACAATATCTTAAAGTCCAAAATACCAATGTCGCTTAGAAGACACGTATACGATTGATGCATCCTCCCTGTTCTAACATATGACTCAGAAACTTGGAGCTTAACAAGGTCCAATTCGAGGAAACTTAGAGTTATGCAAAGGGCCATGAAAAGACAAATGTTAAACATAACTCTAAGAGATTACAAGAGAAATGAATGGATCAGACAGCAGACAGGGCTAAAGGATGTGGTAGAAAGAAAAACAAAAACACGATGGAGGGAAGAATTAAAAAAGACAGCAGTTATTGAATGGTGGAACGTGGCAAAAGATAGAGAAAGAAGGAAATTAATGGGAAAGACCTTTATCCAGCAGTGGAGAGAAGTAGGCTAGTAGAGATAGTGATATTTATTGAGCCAATGTTAGGTAAATATTGTAATATTACGCCAAGATTGTGTGCTACTTCCAATATAATAAATTGCTAGAAAGTTCCTGCTCCGTATCATTTACGGAAATGTGTCTGATTCTTTCATGTATTACTAACCCGAAGGGTTTATCAACCTAAAACAATTTATGGCCTACGAAATAGACGCACGCATTTTATTTGGCACAGTACCTCACATTAAACCTTTGCGCAGATTTAGAAGAAACAAATTAGTCAGAGACAAGAACGCGAAAGCGCTGCAAGGAATAAAGATCAATATTATGAATTGAAGATTCGGGAAAAGGGGAGACTGACCATATTTAAGAAAGATAGAGAAGGCTATTTACAGAGAAAAGGAAAACTTTATGAAAGGACTACTGAGGAATAGTCGTGGAGGGAAAGAGGATGATTGAGGATATCCGGAGATATTTTACCGATTTGGCTTCTAGGGTATAAAAAAAAGAAGAGTTTCAGTAATTTGGCAGAACAATTCAATCAAGTTTACAGGAGGGTGTTCATCAAAATTAGATTCCACCGCTCTGCGCGCTCTCGTTATTATACAACACACACTCCAAGAGTTTATATTGGGTTAAAAATAAGGTAGTCCAGTCAAATAAACAGAAAAAAAAAGAGGAAAACCTCGGAATGAAAGATAATAAGCAGAAAATTTGTACATGTCTTTGTTTTGACATTTTATAAGTAGGCTCTTAAGATATTAAAGGTCAAAGGTCACAAAAATCAGTTGTTTGCAGATATCGTGTTTCTTTCGCTCTAAATGACATTTGGAGTTATTACAAAAATTGTAGAGCATAAAATTCTCTACAACTTTGGTCTTAAACAATATTTTATAGTACAATTATTAACCGTTCTTGAGAGAGAGCGCTTTAAAGCGCTTACAATTAGATATAATAAGGTAGTGGTGGCAAATATGGCCCACCTTAATGTAAAGGCGTTTTTTTCGAAAACTTGATTGAAAAAGATAACAATTTTTATATAAACTTGAACTTAAACACGTTTAGTTTTTACACAAAAATAATAATTAGTGTAATCTTACTAAAAACAGGAGAAAAACGCATTTAAAAAAAAGAGGCCATATTACCAACCTTGCAGACTAGGTTGATAATATAGCCCATACCTGTTATACACAATTTTAAGATTTGTAGTCATCAATATCGTCATGGTAATAAATCGAACACCTTATAAAATACTCATTTCCATCTGTTCGTCCTTCTGACACACTGGACCCTTGTCCCAGGTCCGAGCTCGGTAATATGACCCGGGCTATGAATGCAATATACAATAACACACGGGCCATATTACCAATTGAGCAGTGACAACTTGTTGTACAAAAAAATTGTTTCAGAAAGTTATTGAAGTAAACTAAATATGCAAATGTGTAATACATACCTTTACTTACACTCCCCCAAATTTTACTTTCGTAATGCAGATATCCTTTTGGTTTTATTAAAAATGTTTGATCAAACTTTATTGTTTAACAATTTATTCGCGCGCTTTTGAAAGAATCGCTTATATTTTTCTTGTCAGTTGGAAGTAGAGAGATATATTAACAGGTAGTGCTTAATATGAGATAATGAGACTGTAAACTTAAAAAAATTAAGAATCTGGCGGTAAATTCAATATTTATTGATATTTATTGACACTGGGCCATATTACACGCCGGGCCATATATGCCGCCAATACCTTATTTAATATGCTAAAAATACAAGTCAAGATTGTGCTGTTAATAATAAATATTTTTAAATGATTCAAAAAATATTAATTAGATAAAACATAAAACTATATTGGTACGCGCTTAAAATTTTGAAATTACAATTAATTTTGAAGCAATAATGTCTTCAAGTATGACCAATTACAGTGCTACCATGAGTTCTTCATCGCTATTAAATTTTATCCCTCGTAATTCTTCCTTTAAATTTGTGAATAGAAAATTGCTAAGATGGTTTAAAAATTGCTAACTATCAAAGCAAGCAAATGTCTGTTGGGAATACATAATATATATGGAATTAATGAACAAGAACCTCATAAAGTACTATATCCATCAATCAAAAAATGAGAGAAGTTTTAAAATAGTAGTACTATCAGGTCTACCGCAAACCGATACTGACGATATAAAAAGAGAATTGCAGATAAAATATAATATAAATCCGTTGCTAATCTCATAAATAAACACTAAATTCAAGAATGAAAACAACGTATTATATTTAGTACAATTCAAAAAAGATGAAATCACTTTAAAGCATCCAAATAAAGTAAAATCAATCAATCACATGATTATTAACTGGAAGCCCTACTCACCAAAATATAAAGGTCCGACATAATGCAGGAACTGCTCCATGTTTGGGGATGGAGCTGAAAATTGCCATCGGAATAAGGTCTGTTTTTTGTGTGCAAGCAGCATACACAATGCTCGGATGCTGAGAACTGTCAATACAAAGATAGAACAGAAGACACAACAATAAAATTCAATTGTTTCAATTGTATAGTAAAAGAAACCACACAACACTAGTCACAAAAGTAAACGACCCCAATTGCGCAAGTCGTAATGCATATTTAGAAAAAATCAGATACAGACTCAACGAAATAACATCACCACATTTAGAGTAAATCAAGAAGATTTTCAAGTATTAATCCAACTTATAATCTGTTTATAACACCTCCCAATCAAGAGCTAGTAGGTCAGCTATATTCAAGCCAATTAAAGAAGCCGCAATGCATAAATTAATCAGGAGCTGCTAACTATTGATGAACTATTTGATATATTTGCAAATGCTGTAGACCAATTATTGAACAAATGTATTGGAAATAATATAATATATCAACTATCCAACAATTACAACTACTACTAGAACAAGAAAAGATCGATACAAATATCAGATCCTGCACAGATAACACCAACAGCGTGTGGATGTCCACTGGAAGGCCGAGCTAAGAAATTCTGTACGGTCCGCGATTTGAACCCAGAATTTAACTCAACCAGCGGTCACATCACTCCACCACTGAGGCTTATTAAAACTATATGATCAATTTAAATAACAATCTTATAGAAAACGTAATTAATGACCGTAAAAATAACTGGACAAAAATGCTTAGCATAAAGATGGAGGCAAAATTTTTTGGAAAATTAAAACAGTATCAGGGGCAATTATGGTAGTATTGCAAAGATACTAGAAAACGGAAAAACCCTCTTCATGGACTCAGAAAAAGAAAGTGCCATTGCCAACGCATTTTAACAGCTAATTTTAAACATTCAATTGAAAGAAAGGTGGAGGCATTCTCGAAAGGATTATGCCAAGATAAACAAGACAACGAAGATTATGGAACATACACAACAGTAGAAGCACTTAAGAACCTTATAAAGAAACTAAAAACAGCAAACGCTCCTGGTCTAGACGGTATAGAGAATAATACTGTTACTGTTGAAAGTACTTCCCAGAACGACGTTGGAAGTAATTTGCAACAGTTTCAATGGATGCCTCAAAATAGGATATTTCCCAACAATATTCAAAACAACTATAATTCTTTCTATACCTAAATCAGGAAAAGATCATAAATTAGCCAAAAACTACAGACCGATCAGTCTTCTTAGCTGTCTTGGTAAATTGCTTGAACGCGTGATCTTATAAAAGGCTCGCATCATTGGTATTTGAAAACAACATTATTCCAGAACAGCAGTTTGGATTTAGACCACAACACTCAACAGTTCATCAAATTCAACGCATTGTGAAGAAAAGGAAAACTAATAAAATTCCCCGAAGATCTACTGGGCTAATACTGTTGGACATGCATGGAAAAGGCATTTGACTCGGTTTGGCATCAATAAGGATTACTGTACAAGTAGAATAAGAATGGATCTTATTCAGATATTAAAGACATCGCATCTGGTCTGTCCCAAGACTCGGTGTTATCACCTTTGCTTTACTGTGTATTTATATCTTAAAAAAACAAAAAACTGCGATACGATATTTTAAGCAGATGACGCAGGTCTAACTACGGAAGGCACTCAAATGTTGCAGAGGCCCCTATCCACTATTGGCTGCCAACTCAAAGCTGTCCCACAACAACAAAAACATAATATTATACAAAACAATCATTCGCCCTATTATGACATATGGATGCCCTGTATGATTAAAATCAGTACATGCACATATTAAGAAACTGCAAGTATCTACTCCAAAATAAAGAGGTAAAATTAATCAGTGGTCTGCCATGGTGATCTTCCACCCAACAACTTCATCTGAACACCAGTTATCAGACAATACATTGAAGAATACATCAAAAATCTGGTGGAAAGATTTTATATTCGTTGTATGCACTCGGAATTCGAGCTAATAAAAGATTTGGCAAATAATCAAGATATTATATAAATGTTTAAGTTATTAATGTAAATAGTTGTAAATAATATGTAATGGGGGTTGTGTTTTTTGAGAAATCAGAAAAGTTTACTGAATCTCAGGAAAACTATTATTATGTTATTTGTAATTACTGTAGTATGAATAAACATAAAAAAAATACTACAGTATAGAGTTAATAAATTGCCGTAAGATTTAATTAATATCTAATTTTAATTTCAATTAAGCCCCTTCTGTCAAAATACTTTAAGCCGCCACTGACTTTTATTAATAACACAATTTGTATGGCCATAAAGCATAAACAAACATTTAAATAAATTTGAACTTTGATTCTAATATTATTAGTATAATTTTTAAATTAATTCTTAATAAATAATAAATAAAGAAATAATGCGATTCATAGTTTTAAAAATAAATTCAAAGCGCCTTGTACTTATACAACTTCTCGTACAATTTAATTTAATTAAAAGGACCATATCGATGTGCATTATGATCAGTATGATTCATATTTCACAATAGCCAATCTCATGACAAGTACTTATCGTAATATAAACATAAATCAAATTTTCGTTTATAAATTATCGTTATCGTCTATTATTTCCTGATAGCTAATCAGCAGTATATCCTTAGCTTGCTATATACAAAAAATTTAGTGTTGTTTATTATGAGTGATTGACCGCAGAAGTATTCCCATAAGAATAATACTTCACAATGACAAATTTGAAAAATGATCAAGATTCATGTAAGTCCTTTTACTAAAATATCCTATTTTCTATAACCCCACTTTTAGGTGAAACTGCTAGTATTGCAAGCGAAGAAACACAAATACCGATATTCGAAATAGCTTCAGCTCATATTGCAGACACTGAAGGATCCGATAAGAAATATGTTTTATATACCCTACAAATTCGTCACATTAGCGTAACTAACGATTTTAGTCCTGCAACGTTGGAACGCAGGTACACAGATTTTTATAATCTGTACACTGCCCTAAAGATTCTACACCCCGATCTCATGATGTCAATTAACTTTCCGAGAAAGGTTCTCACGGGTAATTTTGATAACAAACTTATATCCTATCGCACTACCTGTTTTGAATTATTACTGAGACATGTTTTGTCTGTTCACAAGCTACGGTATTCTAGTGCATTATTGAATTTTTTACAAGACTTAGAATTAAGTAAAACAAAAGTATATTTGGTGGACCAAAATTATGCTGCAGCTTTACCATTATTGGAAAATAACTTTCGGCTTTTGAACAAGGTAAGTTATGCAGTAGAGCTTTGAACAATAATTTATTTAAAATTTTAGGTTTACACCGATCGGTCTCCCGCTGTCCTATTGGCACTTTGTCGACTCGTAGGATGTTCTGTTTTAATGCCGGGTTCTCCGAATGCAGAGAAATGGGCCGATATAGCACTGCATCGTTACGAAGGCGTTTGTGATAGCGATCTGTTAGAATTGTATTTGCCGTTATTAAATGTTTGTAGTAAAATTTGGTGGCAAATTGGTAAGAATAGGGATGTTTTAGAAAATAGATTAAAAGATATGAAAATACGAGGTATTAATTTCAATGAGAGTATTAGTTTGTTGGAAGCAGTTGATAATTTAGAAAAGCGAATTTGTTTTAATGTGTAGACAATTTTTATATACACATATTACCAAATTCACCTTGCCAAAAATTTTGATATCCATTAACTTAGCTTGTAGATTTAAGTTATTTCGCTTATCCCACTTATAAATGAAACTCTAACGTTGTGATTAAATTCATCACATAATCATCACCAGTTACCATTATCTTGTTGTGCATAAATATAAATTTTAATTCTCGACTGTTTGATAATTTGTATTTCCTGTTTAATTAATTAGGTACAATTTCGTTTACATCACGATGTCCTAATTTATATATTTATATAGCATATTATATTTGTTGCTGTTTGTATTATTGATTATTTATCGAATAAATTGTTTCTTATTGAGTAATGTATTTCTTAAGAATGTGCTGCAGTACTAAACATTTAATTAACTTTTGTGTATCATAAAATACCCAACCTCTAGGACAGTGATTCTCAACCACTGTGCCGCGGCACTTTTGTGTGCCGCGAAATTCTAAAAAGTGTGCCGCGAAATTTTAGATATATAATTATGTTAATATTATTAAATAATTTGATTTAAAATTATTTTATTACGCACATTTAAAATTATTATCATACACTATTTTACGCAGTGTGTTATAGGTAAGTAAATAATTTTTAAACTTTTCTTTTTCTTTGTGTGCCGCCAAATTTTGAAATCGTTAAAAGTGTGCCGCAACAAGAAAAAGGTTGAGAATCACTGCTCTAGGAGGTGGTTCTCAAACTTTTTTAAGTATTACCAAAAACTTTGTATTGGGCATTGTCTTATTGTACAATAAAATCAAATTTACAAGTAGTTGATTACTATTAATATAATAATAACTTTATTTTCAATAGGTAAACCCAATAACAGGAAAACCTAAACTAAATACAATAATAATAATGATTTATTTAGCTATTAATTATACAAATACTTCAAACATTTTACATCTAGATAAAAATTAAAACAATTAGTAATAATTTGTACTTGACTTTATCCAATCCAAGTCCAATTTTCTCACCAACAAAGGATGACTGATGATCTCAAATGATCTTCTGAAATCAAGAAACAACCAGAAAATTAGGCCACTGTCAATAGCTTTAAATCATATATCGCACACACTTATCAGTAAATATTCGCATGAATGTCCCTTCCTAAATCCAGGTTAGTTAGTCATTAATCATTATTAGGGTAGAGTGCTCTAAGACTGCGCACTTAAGGTTTGACCCGGTATATTAAAAAAACTAAAGCAATTAAAAACTCAGAAATTTGTATTAAAACTTATTGGTCTTTCAACAACATTATTACAAACTTAATTAGTAATTATTGCAATTACTTTATTAATAAAAACAAAAAAATCAGAAAAAGTCATTTGCGCAGTCTTACAGACCCCGTCGTGTAAGACTGCGCACTTGGGTCTACAAGACTGCGCATTCAGTTTACAAGCATAGATCACATCACATGCTAGTATTATGCAGTTCACTTCTTCTGCCACCACTGAGAGCATGATGTACACTCTATCCAATCTTCAGTTATTGGCATTTACTTTGTTCTATGCATCCTGGACAACCCAACTACTCTTTGCTTCCAATAGTTTTTTTTTATTTTTCTTTGGACTTATTTTGTGTGCCGTGAATTGCAGTTTCAGAGATTTCCCTCTCCGTCACACGACTGGCCATAAAATCAACCTCACTTTTGGTAAAAAGAATAAAATTAACCAGCATTACAATGTGAGATTTGTAAAAGTACGCGCGCAGTCTTACAAACCACCACACCGCGCAGTCTTACACGTCACTCCATAAATTTAAAAAGGACACGAATATAGCCATCTCCAATTAAATTGGAAAATAATACCATCATCCACGCTTGGTTAAGAGTTTTGTTTACATGATATTGCAATATGCATGCGATAATTACAAAAACAACGACCGTACACAATTTCCAAAATGTCGAATTATTAGATCAAAACAGCGTAAAATGGTAAAACTTACCTAAAATGTTTATTATCCATTTTTTTACGACAAAAATCTTTAAGGGTAACCACGCTATTGGCAGTGATGTGTGGGAATTAAAATTAGCAAGAAAACAAACACCCATGCCGAAATATAAGGGGTGCGCAGTCTTAGAGACCGCGCAGTCTTAGAGCACCTTACCCTACACCAAACGGATTACAATAATCCACCAGTTGACTTTTTACCACCAGTTCCAATAGTTTTTCATATAACGGCATTGTATTAATTGGTCTAAATTCCTCACATAAAATTGTTTCGTTCACTTCAGGTACAGGCACAACGACGGACACTTTCCATTTAGATGGAACTTTCACTGGTCATGACGTATCCCAATATTATATAGACGTATATTGTGTACATATATTATACATATTTCACTATTTTTGGTCATGACGTATCCCAATATATAGACGTAGGTAGGTATATTGTATACATATATATTTTACATATTTCACATATGTGATCTTTAGTTTTGTGATATTGCTATTTTATACTTCTGATCTCTCACTTCCATAGTAGGTATTCATTATATCTCCATTCATCCATTTATTGTTAACAAACTTTCTGGGTACATCGATATTTCTAACGGGACATAAACAATTCAAACGCAGTCACCATATTCGAAATCAGACCAACAGCCAAAACATTCACACATCTCCAGGCCCGAACTGGCTCCTTTGGGGGCCCTCGGCTAGAGACTGAGGAGGGGGCCCCTTACTAAGAGCGGAGATTTTTGAAAATCACTTTTACCTCAGGTATAAACCACTTTTTTGAGGCCTCTTCGGGGCCCCCTTGGGTTGGGGGCCCTCGGCGATCGCCGACTAGCTGACCTGGCCAGCCCGGGCCTGCACATCTCAGTGAACTATTTCAATCACCAATTCAATGGCATTGCTTGCAAAACAATCAAATCAAAATTCATAAACCATTTCCTCTTGCAATTTCTTGATAGTCATGTTATCTTCATTCTGCTTTAAAATCCCTACAACTTAAAAACATCATCTCGAAATTCCGCCTGTAAAATCATCAAAAATGCAAAATTCTATTCAAAGTTGTGAAAAAGTTGTGGTAAAAGTTACAACTTTGAATAGAATTTTGCATTTTTGATGATGTTACAGGCGGAATTTCGAGATGATTTTTTAAATTTAATTTAATTTAATTCTAACATGGTTAAATCATTTTTTTAAAACTTGATCAATTTATTATTTCGTGGAATTTAATATTAAAGGAATTCCAAAAACTTGTTTTCATATTTCTTAGGTGATTTTTGATTTTTCTGAATTTTTTGAGATTTTTCGGATATCTTTTAGTACAAAAAAAAATGAAGAAATGCGAAAAAGTAGTTTTTCCCTCTAAAGTCCACAGGAATTAAATTAGGAGGATGAAATTTTGCACAAGACTGTCTTTTTGCATAACAAATTTTGTAAAAAAATTCCCACCATCAAATTCAAAAAAGGCATTTTAACATACTTTAACCGGTCAGACCCTTTGCGCCCTTTGTTAAAAACGTTAAAAATAAAGTAGAAGCATCATCTATATAAATTGTATTGAAGATATATTTATTATTCTTTATTCCATATTATATTTTAGTAGTCTTCTGTTATAAAATATAAATAAAATTTTTGTTACAGAAAACTACACAAGTCATGGAAGGTATAAACAGGTAGCAAACTATCAGAAGTAACATAGTCAATTTTGATTCAGTTAGTTCTTTACTTTCAAGGAAGATGTCGCTAGCTGTACATCAAAATGAGCATTTACTAATCAAATTATGTGAGCACGTAATAATATTTCACACTTTTCCATTTACCTATACCGACCTATGTAGTATTTAATTCGTTGCACTGGTAAGTTTAATTTAAAAAAAAATACATTTCCTTTATAATTACATTATTATTACAACGGAAAGTAATAAGCATTTAAAACCTCGTTTGTTTTTGAAAATAACGGTTTTCAATCTGAATTTGTCCTCCAACAGTTCAGCAGCCAATTTTAAAAGACGTTGGAACTAATAAACAAACTTTTAATTTATTTTAAGATATTACATTGTAATAAATTTACAATAATACATTAGAGAAAAAAAATCTCGGACTCGTTGATTTTATTTTATAAAAATATCTACACATATTTATATTAAATGTGCTGAAAAAGTGACATTTTTAAAATTAAAGTTGACATTTCTGAAGATTTTCTGTCAAGGATCCTTTTAATTTTTTTTATCAACGTTGTTCTAAAACTTTACTGTTAGAGTTTAGAGTACATCATTATTTAACTTTGATCGTTCAATTTTTCAGTTCATTTTTGTGTTTGTTTGTCATAAATAATTATTGTCAATGAAACAAATTGACAGTGGAACTAAACAATATTTGTATATACTACCTATAGTACTAACTTATTCTTGCAATTCTGAAAATCACTTAAAATTTTCGGCCTATTTTGCATAAATATCGTAATATATAATTTAATAGATAAAATACCCGATTACGACAAAATACACATATAAAAATGCCCTGAAATTGTGTATTAATAAAATATAATACAGCACCTAATATTTTCTATTTTAATTATTTTTGATAATGATTGCTTTTCATTTAATTTTAAAATTTTGTGAAAATCGGCTGAGTATTTCAGTAGCAATATCGCTAATCCATTAATGCGCTTCACGCTAGCTTAATATTATATAGCGTATGCTATCCATGGACCAAATAGCAATGAATCAATTAAATTTACATAAAAATCAGTTCAATATTTCAGTAATCATCTCGTTAGTGCATTCATGTGCGTCACAGTAGGTAGCGTCGTTATATGGTCTATGGTACTCACAGATGTAAAATATATCAATGAGTAACAATGCTGTCCAAATCGGTTCAGTATTTTAGGATCTAGAGCGGGCACAAAGAAAGAAGCATACAAACATAATTTATTATCTATTATACTAAATACATGGCACATAAATATAATATGTTTATATAATGTTAAACACAATACACTCTTGTTTAGGTAGTCTGGTAAGAAAGTATTAATTTAGTACAACGTCAATTATTATTATAATATAAGTACACGGTAATCCGAACCCTATTATATTATTACAGCATTTTTTAAATTTTAAACATTTTAATAAAAATATATTTAAAATTTTCTTTTAAACTAAAATTGAAATATACCAAAATTAACTTATGTAATTTTCAAATGTACTCGTATAGGCACATACATACAGCATTATATTATATTACAACAAATTAAAATCCTTGTCGTGAAACTTTAGTGTTACGTCATGGCACATCTGATCTCACAAAAGCACCGCCATTGGCTACTGTAACAAACTGCCTCCGTGATTGAGGTTGTTGATGTGACGTAACATTATAGATCCATGGCAAAGACTATGAGATTATATCTTATGAATTATCTCAACAAAAAATTGTGGTTTAGAGTAATCAAATTTCAAAGATATAATAAAATAATTTGCTAGAAAGCTCTTCCTCCTTTTCATTTATGGAAGTGTGTCTGATTGGTTCGTTTATTTATTTATTACAAACCAAAACCGTTTACTAATCTAAAATAAGTTTGCAACCTATGAAATAGACTTAGCATCTGATTTGTCACACTTTTTCGTGTGAGGCCGCAGACCTAACTACTCTTACTTTTACATGTAGTCATACTACGCGTGAGTGAGGCTGAATGCCGAACAACCACATCAATAATTATTATTTGGGAGATCCATTCTGTTCAGATAATTTATTAAGATTTAATTGAGATAATTTACTGCGAATAATTATGAATTGTACATAATAATTTTTATCACGGTTATAAATCGTGTTCCCACTCCTAATTTTTTTTATTTTGAAGTGATGTGGAGTGATACTTTGATTTACTAGACTATCTATCCAAAATTATTTATAACTTGTTGTAGATTATTACGATAAATTATAATATTAATATGTTTTGGTTTGATTTGAATTGATTTTATGTAATGAAAATATTGGAAAAATCTTCTTCCGATAGAATTGTATAAGAAATACGTAATTTTTATTAGATATCTTTTTGATGCTTAATTTTTCATGAGTTATCTTGCATAAACCACTCTTTGACCGCCATATTAGAAGAAGATTTTAAAATTATAGATTTAAATAATAGAATAGAAGATTATATTGATAAAATTTTATGGTATAATGGAAAAAATTATTTTATAATCTTTGTTTGACATATTGGAAAGAGTGGAACGATTTAAAATTTTAGGAGTTATAACGGAGTTATGGAGGTTGGGGTGAGGAATTACTCAGTTTGTACTACTTTTACCCCTCTGTAAAACAATCCCCATATATTTTTTATACCGATATTGCTTTTGGTTCAGGAGAAACTTTTTAATACGCACTTACTGTAATAAGGAATTATTTTAATTTTAACTTGTAATTCATTTAAAATAATTCATAATAACTATGTACAAAACTGTAGAATATTTAAATATAATATATCAGCTAAACTGCATAATTCTCCGATTATTATTTTACGATCAACTAATTTTTAAAATTTTCGAGTTTCTCCAAATATTTTGACACTTTATCAAATTACTTTTGAAACTTTTAAGTAGTACTTATTAGAATTTCTAAAATTAATATTTAGCATCAGGTATTTAAGTAAATAAACAATTTTCTTAAATAATTGAGTTGTGAAAGATATGTACTATATAATTAAAGAATTATTTTGTTGCTTTCGGTGTCTTCATATTTAATTGGTGCAAATGCCGCGTCGATTTCATTAACAGAAAATAAATACCTAGTGAGATATTATGCTTACGGTTTAGCAAGGACGCTTTCTGATGGAGGGATAAAATCATTAATGATTGTGAAAAGCTGGACCACCTTTGAATGCGGTTGTCATTATAGGTAACAGAGTATATAATTAACTAACACCCGGACACGTTACTTTTGCGCCCACTTCCGAAATTGTTGACATTTAAAAAATAACTATTATTACGGTTAGTATTATTTGGGTTTTAATGGAAGTACACAAAAATTAAGATACAACAGAGATAAGCAAAATTGTCGGCATTGTATCCTGCAATTTTAAAGTAGTTTTCAAGGAAGTATAATTATGACAAATTATTATTTGGTATAGCAAGCATAAAATATAAATAAAACACACACTCAAATATACATCATGTTTTATTAGTGGTATACCTGATTATGACTGTTATTTTCTGCTGTAAACTAATTTGTTAGATTTATTTTACCAACAATTTAAAAACAAATTTTGTCGTAAAATTTCTCGATCCACTGTATATGTTTTTTTTACAAAATGTCTTATCAAAAATCCTTTTAGAATATTTCTTGGTAAGTTGAACAGCAGCGAAGCACACGTTCGATTACATCTTAAATTACAATCACCAGATTGCCACTGTAAAGTTTTACCTTTTTTTACCTGATGAGTTGAAACAGTAGCGAAATATACATTTTTCAATATTATTTTAAAGTGCCTTTTTAATATAAAAAATATACCTGTTATCTGCAAAACTTCAATACTTTTCCACCATTAATGATTTTGCTTTTTCTTAAAAAAAATTAGGTGCAAGTACCAACTTTTAAGCGAAGACTTTGTTTACCTACCAGTACAAATTATGAATTACTTTTTGATCTAAAAGGAGACTAGCTTTTACATCGAGTTCTGAGAACCGGGATTTTGTATATCCTTTCATTCAAGTGGTTGTATGGCAACTAAAAACTCCACTTTATTAAATCACTTACAGAAAAATAAAGAAAATAATCCAAGTGTTCTCAAGAACCTTAGAGGTAAAATTAAAAAAATTATTATATAATTATTATCTTTCGAATTTGTTCGAATAGAATCAGATCAAGCTTTGTATGCAATATGAATGAAAACTATGTATGGTAAAGTAAAAAATCGTTATCGCATTATTATCGACTGAATGTTGATTTTTCACACTTGTTGCACGAATAACTATGTATAATAGACGGTCAGAGAGAGACATTTTTCAAGATTTAATTATCTACTCAAAAACTATAATGGTCAATTTAATTATTTTCACAATCCTGCAAATCTACATCTTATTTTAGTGTCAAGTTTAAGAAAAATTAGTTAGTGCTAACACACATTTAACTCATTTTAGTAAAACAGTGGTTCTCAAACATATTTTGCCATGGCCCTATTCAAACTTTTCCAACGACCCCAGAATAACTTTACCTATATTAAGAACCCCCTCTATCAATTTTAGTATTATCAATAAATTAAGCAAAATTACCTACTTTATTCTTAATTTTTATAAAATGAACTTTACTGCGGGACCAAGTAGATCTGCAGAGAACACTTTGGGAACCACTGTAATAAGTCCTTTTTTTATATCGACACTAGCGTAACCCTCATTAAAAATTTTTTTTAGCCAGAAGAAACTAGGTAACTTAATTATTCATGTATGCATTATTATGGTTGAAAACTTCAATGTTGTTGTAATAAGTTTTGTTTTATCAATTGCAAATTATTGTGAAATAATACTAACCTTGGTTTAATAGATATCAACCAATATTTAAAAAAAAAATTTAATGAGCGTTACGCCTATTAAAATTAAAAGCATGTAAGTTATAGATTCAGTAGATCGATACATTTAAACTGTACCTACCAAAAAGAAAATGTACGCAAAATTATTTTTTCTTATTAGTTTTGTTCTTAATAATTCTTATGGAGCTAAGATATTAGGGGTTGTCTCGTCCCCTTCTTTCAGTCATCAAATAGTTTTTCATCCAATATGGAGAGAACTTTTAAACAGAGGACATGAAGTGGTAGTGTTAACACCATCTTCAATGCAAGATTCGACTATAACAAATTTTACTGAAATTATTTACAAGTATGATATTCATAAATGGAAAGAAGAAAGAGATCGTATTGCTCAAGATGTTAAAAATAATCCGATGAAGTTGATCGATGGTTTTATCAAATTTATGAGTAATGTGGTTGATTCCCAATTACAACATTCGGAAGTGCAAGATTTAATTAATAATAAAACTGAACAGTTTGATTTGGTTATAGCGGAATATTTACTTCCAATAGTTTTAGCATTTGGTGATAAATTTAATTGTCCTATTATTGGTGTTTTAAGTTTGCCTGCACCTAGCGTAACCTATAAAGTTATGGGTAATCCTAGCCATCCTGTATTAAATCCAGACATAGCTATGACTTGCGTAGAAACTCAAACATTTTACTGTCGACTTATAAGCGTATCATATACTGTTGGTTTTGAATATATTTATCATAATAATATGGCTTATTGGGAATCTATTATATACAAAAATTTTGGACAAGAATCGTCTACGATACAAGAAATTTTTTCTAAAATTGATATGTTATTTGTGAACACAAATCCAGTTTTACATCCAATCCGACCTTTAGTCCCAGCTGTTGTGTCAATTGGAGGCGGTATTCATATACGAAAACCTCAAGAATTATCAAGAGTAAAAATTATGGATTAAAAGTGCTGCTTTCTATACAAATTTAACTCGTATTTTTTCAGGAGTTAAAAGGGTTTATAGACAACGCTACAGAAGGATGCATATATTTTAGTTTAGGAAGTACTTCCGATAGTTCCAGTTTATCAGAGAATATACAAAAAGTAGTATTGGAAACGTTTGCCGAACTTTCGTACAAGGTCTTATGGAAGACTAAATCTAACCCATCTTTAAAACTTTCCGAAAATGTATTGACATTAAATTGGGTTCCTCAACAAGACGTTCTGAGTATGAAATAACGTAAAGTTTTCTCTGCCACTTTATGGAAGAAATATTTTAGGACACAAAAATATCAAACTATTTATTTCTCAATGTGGTTTGCAATCAATAGAAGAAGCTCTATATAATAAAATTCCCATACTTGCCATCCCGTTGTTTGGCGACCAACCAGTTAATGCTAAATTGATTATTTCGAAAGGCATAGGACTAGCTGTTGATTATGATCGAATGACTAAAGAAGAATTGAAAAGTACCATTTTAGAACTTATCCAAAATCCTAAGTAATAATAAGTTTATCTTTGCATCCAATTTTTAATATGAGTTATTTAGGTATCGTAGACGAATAGAAGAATTAGAAAAAATAGCAACTGATCAACCTATGTATGGATTGCAAAAGGCGATATGGTGGATCGAATATGTAATAAGGCATAAAGGAGCGAAACACCTAAGAAGTCCATCCTTAGACATACCAACTTATCAGTACTATCTCATAGACGTTATAGGTTTTTGTTTTTTAATCATCATCATGTTTTCCTATTTTATTCTTAAATTAACAAAGTTTCTGTGGAAAATTTCTAATCGTTACTTAAGTAGAAAAAAAGTTAAAATTTTATAATGTGTTGCTAATTTAAGTATGTATGATACTTCAATTATTTTATCAATAAAATTAATATAATATTAATATATCATAAAAATATTAGAAAAGCCTAGATTTAAAAAACGTGTTTTTAATTACAATGAAGGGCGTGCCTCGTGAAGGCACATTGTACTTATAACCGAGACTGAGTTAAGATTTGTTTCTCAATTTAAAAATTGAGCTCCACCAAAAAAAGGAATTCTTTTTAATTTTTGCAATGAAATAATTTTTCGGTTTCAACAACCGAAAATGGGTGAGCCTCCGTTACCAAATCATTAGTATACCTACACCTAACAAATATACACATTCGAGTTCTTATAATTTTCGATAAAAAATATTTAATTTTGTTTCCATCTTCAAATTTAATTGTTGCTAACGTGCAGGTGGATTTATAGTAAAAAATCGACACCTTTTATTAGAGTTTACTAATGACTATTTTAGTTAATGGCTGCTACACGTGTCCAGTCTTAAATTAAGTTACCATCTAAGAATTTCGCATTTTTTTGTAAAAACTAAAATAGGTATCTGTTATAAATTTTTTACCATAATAATGTCCAGTTGAAACGATCGTGTAATTTAGATATTCATCGCAACATTACATAACAGCGTACCTACCAAATTAGTTATGATATTAAGTATAAAGTTAAGGTTTTGAAATTCTTAATTTACTTTACCCGCACCTTTGTGTATATTTATGTAAGTAAAGCAATCATTCAACAAATTTTTAATGAAATTCTAAATTACAATTGTACACGAATAAAGGAAATTTAATTTTTAAGAATATCGCTATGTTCACTCGGAGATATCAAATTAAAAATCGCTAAAGCTACCGAAAACTAATTAGTAATGAAAGAATATTAGTTCCGAAACGTTAAGTTGAGGCGTTCAAGAAAATACGCTTGTTTTTATAACGCCTAACTAAATTCATTCCCTAAGACGCTATTACACAAATTTGATTTTTTCGTTTAATTTTGCAGCATCCTAAAATGTGTTGTGAGCTGCATTAAAGCCATAAAAAGCCACAATGTTGTTGATTAAGTTGTAAACTTAATGAAATAAAGATGAGACGAGTGTTGTTTAAATATTATACCTTATCTTGAGTATTACTTGAATTTAAATTTTGTTAAATATCCATTTAATTATATTTGGTGGATATAATTAAAATTAGTTTTCAAACTACTTTATTTTCCTTAAAAAAAATTGGTTCTTCTAATTTTTCATTTATTGCTGTTATATCTTTTTATTTATTTATTTATTTATTTAGTATCAACGGATAAACCAGTTTAAATAAAAATTACAATTATAATAAAATACAAAATAAAAGTCGCTAATGGACATTCAACAAATCCATCTTCCACATAATGTTGTGTTTGAAAACAATAAACGATTGTTGAGTTAAATCGAAATATTCAACACCGTTAGCTTTGTTTATGAACTGGATCATCCTATTAATAGGACTGTAGAGGCCATAATTGGTCGCATGCTGGCAAGTTCTAAACGCATTAATATGTCTTGTGTTATGCGTTGGTGTATACGGTTGGAAGCAATTCAACAAACGTTTACAATTGATTTTTCCATTGACCAAACGATAAGCAAAACATAAATCGGCAGCCAAGCGTCTATATTCCAGAGACCTTGTTTTACAGGCGAGGAGGCTATTCGTACTGGAGAATTCATCCGAAGTGAGACCACGTTTATAATGAAAAAACTTAAGGAATTTCCGTTCCACTGCTTCGCATCTGTCTATATAAGTTTGGTAATAAGGCGACCAAACACTTGAGGCGTATTCCAACTGGGATCTAACAAGTGTAAAATAAAGAATTCTAATGGTGTTAGCAGAGAAATAATTGCTCTGCCTGCGAATAAAACCTAACGTGCGGAGTGCCTTGATACAAATTTTCGCTATATGGCTTTTGAATGTTAATCCGGAGTCCAAGCGTACACCTAAATCATCGATCTCAGTGACACGAATAAGGGCCCTGCCATTGATTTGGTAATCGAACACATCAAAGTTGTGTTTAGAGTAGGATATCACGGAACATTTCTCGAAATTTAGTCTCAATTTATTGAATTGGCACCATCGATGAAGGTTATCGAGATCCTCTTGCATTAACAAGCAGTCGCGCAAAGATTGAATCGCTTTGTAAATCTTAAGGTCATCCGCAAATAGTAGAACCCGACAGTATTTGATGTACTTAACAATATCATTTATGAATAGAAGAAATAAAATTGGGCCACAATGCGACCCCTGAGGAACACCAGATAATACAGAGATAACCATCGAGAGGAAATTCTTAATGCGCACCACCTGCTTTCTGTCCATCAGATAACTACGCAGCCACTTGATTACCGCTGGTCCAAATCCAAACGAAGCAAGTTTCGACAAAAGAATAGGCAACGGAACACGATCAAATGCCTTCGCGAAATCTGTGTACGCTGCATCCACATGCATATGGTTTTCGAATGCCTCCACCACATCCGTAACAAAGGATAACAAGTTGGTAGTAGTCGAACGACCGGGAAGGAAACCATGCTGTTCGACCACAATGAAGTTTTCACTAGCAGTAAGAAGTTGAGTTGCGACCAATTTGTCTAACAATTTGGGAATAGTAGATTGTATAGAAATACCTCTATAGTTATCGATATTAGAACGATTGCCTTTTTTAAAGACAGGCGTTATGAAACTCTTTTTCCAGACTTTAGGGAATACACCAGTCGAAAGCGATAAAGAGAATAACTTGAATAATGGAGATGCTAAGGAGTATTGACATCTTTTTATAAAAAAGGGGGCAATACCATCAGGTCCAGAACTCAGACTATCAGACAAACTTCCTATTGCATCAAAAACATCGGTAATGGTTACATTAAGGTTGTTACAGGTGATTCCATCAACAGCAACGAAATTAACATCATCCCCACCGGTGTTACAATACACGGTAGAGAATTTCTTTGCAAACAAATCAACGCATTCTTGGCCCGAGTTGGAGAATTCGCCATCAAGGAACATACAGGCAGGATAGTCCTTAATCCTTTTGCAATTATCTATGTATCGCCAAAAAACTTGAGGATCTTTGGCAATAGCTTCTTCCGTTCTAACCACATAATTACGATGAAGTATGGAAGTTAGATGTTTAGCTTCATCCCGAAGCTCACAGAACGTATTATAATCGAGTAAACTGCGAGTTTTCTTGAATCGTTTATGAATTAATTTCTTGTTTATGATCAGCTGAATCAATTCCTTGGAGAACCAAGTTGGATAGTTGGAGGCAATAATTTTTTTGTAAGGTACGAGTGACTTAATGATGCTCCACAATTCAAGATAGAATCGGTCAGTTACTATATCAATATCATCAGAGTTAAAGATAGCTGACCAGTCAACTTCAGATAAATGTTCATTTATGGTATCAAAATTAGCAGATTTATAATCAAGAATAAGGTTATCGAAGTATAGAGATGATAGAGAAGCAGCAGATGGAATACTTATAGTGTATGCAATATGATGAAAAGAAGTGTTAGATAAGAGGTCGTCGGAAACGTTGACTGAAGTATTTTCAATGTTGGTGAACACCAAATCTAGTAGAGCACCACGATTGTTTGGGATTAAATTACGCTGAACGAGATTATGCAGTGCCATACAATCAGCGATAGTCTGTGTTTTAGAGCAAGCATTAATAGAGTTGTAGGTAGCAGAACCGTCATTAGCCCACTTTGCTCGAGGCAGGTTAAAATCCCCACAAATAATTACTTTCGATGAAGGAAAATGATTAATAACATCATCAATGATATCACAGAAATCCTCATAAACACGAATGATCGAATCTGGTGGTAGATAAACCGCCCCAAGGATAATATCATCAATACGAACAAAAACTGTTTCAATGTTATTATCTGTGGATATAGAAATACAGTTATTGAAGCATTTACGTACCGCTATTAACACCCCACCTCCTCTTGTCTTATAGCTAGTATGATCTGACCTATCGCAACGGAAGATGTTATAATTATCGAATTGGAGTTCGCTGGAAGAAATGCTATCGTCCAGGAAAGTTTCGATAATGATAATAACATCGTAAAAGCAGGATTTGATATTGTTACTTAAATCAATGAGTTTAGTCTTTATTCCACCACAATTTTGCCAATAGACTTTGAGAGTCTCTCCCTGAACACAAGCTTTGCTCACCTGAGCGCAAGATGAGTCAAAGGTGTTGGGCAACGTTATTTCTTGGTATTTAGGATGATAATTGACGACTCTCCCTGGGGCCTCGAAAAAAGTTAAAGCGGCGGATCTTTATACCTCTTGGCCATGATTCAGGTTTAAGTAACTCTTCATAAAGGGACAAACTTGTACCAATTTTGAAGGAAGATACATCATCGTAGGTACCTAACTTTTTGCATGAAAATTCATTATGTGGAAATTTAGTCTTCATATACTTTGCTAATGCTTCTTCGGTAGCATTAGCCGACACACGACTTACATGGAGCCAACATTTATTTTCAACGCCACTAAAATTAGTAGCATCCGATCCAGAACCAACAACACATTTCAACGATTTGTGATTAACATCTGAGGAATTAAGCACATTAACACCTTTATCGATACTACCAATGTTACCTATGCTTGAATTCCGCTTTTTTCTTCTATTGTGGTGAACTTCTATGAAATCGTCGTCATTATTCTGTTCATTATTATCGATCGTAACACTAGATTTTGACACATCTTTTTCTAAGGAGTTCACGAGAGATTTAATAGAACTACTGTTCTTAACAGTGCTAGATGGTAGTTGGTTTGAATCAGTTGATAAAGGTCGAGCCACACTTGATTTTGAGGTTACACCCACGTGTTGGGTTGGTTGTATATTTTTCAATTTTAATAAATCAATAATAGTGTTCTTGTCATTAATCGTCGCATTTAGGATATTAATTTGCTGTTTCAGGCATTTAATTAAATCGTCAACACAATTCAAAGAAGAACTATCGGGTTTACTTTCAATTACAACCTCTTTACTACGTAAATCCTGGAATTCAACAGGTATCTTACCTGACACGATTATATCGATCAGTTCTTTCTTTTTCAACTTATCTAACTCACTAATTAGCTTTTTACGATTATCTTCATTGGCCATATTATTATCATCTATAGTCATTTTAAACTTGGTTAGTTATCACAAATCGAAATTCAATATTTTCCACAATTTTTCACAATTTTTTCACGTTTCAATTTTTTTAGTTTTCTTTTATTAATATTGGTTAGAATGTTTTCAAATTGAAACAAGTGCGAAAAGGTGTCATTATGTGAGTTTATAAATTTTCAAATTTATTTTTTCCCCTCACTAACTTGATTTTATATTAATCAATTAAATTAAACATCCCATTACCCCGATTATTATATCAAAATAATTTTTAAACGATTTTACCCACGACAATATGTACTTACTACTCCAACATTTTCTTTATTAGCTCTCTTTACGACATTAATAATACTGCAAATTTTATTTCTAAGTTACATTTTTAGTGCTTTTTTATTTGGTACTAATAAAAGCTGCAACGTGAGAAATGGGTACCCTGTCGGTCATAAGTATTTACCCAATAAAAGTTTTGCATGCGAAAATGTATAAAATTAAAATACTTTCTTTCTGTTGAAGTACGGTGGTATTATTTAAAATTGTCATACATATCAGTAGGTACTACCTACAAATTCATAAAATATTTGACATAAACGTTATGACCTTTTTACCAAAGTGTTTCATGGCAGATGACACCTCGGTGGTTTGCCATTGTCTTCCGAGGGAAGACGCCCAGAAGAAGATTCTTACTTAACCTGGAGTCCAACCTGGTTCTCAGTATTAGTAGTCAGTGTACTTTAATCGGTAAGCTAGTGATAATGACCGTCTCGATTGTATGATAGTCGTACAATAAGTCTCAATAGAAATCGATATGGCTTTGTGAAAATTAGTTCACATAATTGCACATAATGTTCAATATTTGGACAAATTACGCCCTCCCAGCAATCTGCTGCAAATTCTCCTTTCAACATCGATTCCGAATAACTCATCTTAGTTACAGAAGGATTTCAGCAATTAGATTCCATGGCTGTTCACCGGATTGAAAAATTGTGTTCTTTCGGTTGTAGTATTATTTTAATATTCCACAGTTGACTCACTAATGAAAATTAATATTAAACTGAAATTTAATAATTTGCTAACAAGCTAATTTGCAATCTGTATACACAAACAAATTGATGAGAGATACTCTGATACTATTTTTAGGGAAATATTGTAAGCAGAAGAGAATGAAAAGATTAGGGTTGAAGGTTGACATGGTTTTGAAATCCAAAATCAGATACAGAACACAAAACAAACTGATATAGTGATGTCACATCTCGTCATAGCCCAAGTTGTAGCGAATTTTTGTAAATTTATTAATTCATCGGAACCGATTATATTGAAACTTTATATTTGAAACGCTAGGAAGCATATTTTCATCAGCTAATTCTAGAGATATAAATATCTGAGCGTCTTTTAATGATTGGAAAATGTATGTTCATGGTTTTGGTTCGTGATTGTAAGTGAATGATTTGAATTCACTTGAGGTTTTTTGAAAGTGCTTATGTGCATAATGGCAGACAAATTAATACATATTCTGAAGTAGATGAGCAAATTGAGAGTGGATGAATTAGCTGCTTCCCATGCCACATCTATGGGTTTGAATCTCATGGCGTACTATTTTTGGAATTGACGGAGTACAGATCATTTATTCTAGTGGTTCCTTTATCCGTCATACATTTTTAATACGCAAAAGACGCAGGCAGGGAATAGAAGTTATGTAAACGATACACCCCAGAAATAGATATTATAAAGTGGTACATTAGGTAGGTACTGCAGATTCTTATATACGATCCTACAAAAATAGAGGTAGCCGTACTATATAGGCTCAATAATCAACCGTCTATAGGGCACTAACTTGAATGGAGCGCTTGAAGGGCTAATAATTTTCGAATTAGTTGGATATCCAAACTTGAACATAATATTCTATTGTTGCTTTTCTAAATTAAACGCATCTTCTTCGGCCTATCCTAGTCCACTCCTGGACCATAGGCCAGTTATTCTTTATATTTCTTAATTCTAAAAATAGAATTTTAAAATCTTGAAATCACAGGTAAGTAATTGAAGTGATAATACAAAAGCAAATTTAGTAAAAGAATTGTTTGACCATAAATTTGGATCATCACACCCACCAGAATTGAAATTTACAATATTTTTACTCTAACAAAAGATAAGACAAAAAGTTGGATCGAGAAGAAATATTAACAGAAACTTATAAAAAAATCAAATTACTAAAATATCCTAGTGTGGAATAATGGCAACTTATCTGCAAATATAGCAACAAAAAATCAAAACAATATTTTGGTATAATTTCGAATTGGACTTTCGAAATTTACGTTTTCAAACTTTTTTCTATGCTTACCTATAAATAAGTACATAGTTTACAACTATAAATTAATATAAGTTTCATATTACTTTAACTTCTAAATAACTACATATAAATTTTCAATCGCAAAAGTTGTGGGATACATAGAGTGGGCTACTTATGGGCGGCAGTGTGTTATAGTGAGCAATTTTCCAAGTTTATTCCGCTAAATTAAACCTCAAATTAAGTTTGGTTTTATGTACCAAATTTTGTTTCTGATTATTATTAACCGAATGTTATAAATGAATATTAGCGTATTAGTATTTTGTAGATTTGAAAGTCCATTTCGTGACTTGCGAACGCTATAACAAACATGCACAGCCAACGTTGATTTCGCAAGTGTGTGTTACACGGAGGTCATCCCATGGGACCCTCTTTAATTTAACGGTTTATAACTTGAAATTAAATTGAACAGGATCGGCGAGGGGTGCATGTGTCACGCGAGTGTCGTGTATATGCTAAGCGGCTACGAAAAGCTCGACATAAAAATAACACGGATCAGGGATGCCGCAGAAACTACGATACACACAGTTGAATATAAGCGGGAAGTTCACTTTGATTTTGGCAAATAGCTGTGGCGGAATAATGTAAACTATTATAATTTTCATAATTTGTTTTTCGTGTATGTACAAACGCTTATTTGTATACAGTTATGCTTGTAACGCATTGTGATTAACATCAAACAATTCCTTAATAATTAAAATCACATTTAATATTTTTTTGAGTAATCTTTATAAATGCTGAATAAATCAAACACAATGAACAATTTATACAAATACAATCAAAATTGGCATGTCATTTAGTAGCGGGTGTTAGTTTGGTTTCTCACGAGCAGGGGGTCAACGTCAAATAAGAGAGGGTTCCAACAAGATGTTCTTAAACGGGGCACATAGGCTTAGGAGTGTCGCAAGGAACGATGGGGGGTCGAGCAGGTGCCGAGAGATTCAACTATCTTCAACTGATGAAGATCATTGTCCAACACTCCTAGTCATATTGCTCAAATATTTATATAATTCTTCACTGTCTGTTTTTCAATAAATTATGGAGGAAGTATTTCTTCGTGTAGGTACGCGAGACTTGTAAATTGGAAGCAATAATTAAGTTTTGACATAAGCATAATAATTAATGATTTTAAATTCAAGATATGCTGTAGTTAAAAGCATCAATGCATTTCTCTCTTCAATTTAGTGTACGTAAACAAATAATAAAAGTAACATAAAACATACAACTATTACATCGTTAAAACACAATATCCTATTATCAGAAGTTAAATAGGTTCATACAATGAAAACTAAAAACTACATACGAACGTTACACTAAAGTACTAAATCATTTGGTGTACTTATTAAAGGCGCCAAAGTAGGTAATGAAAGCACAAGAAATTCATATATACGATAGTTCTCAAGTTGTTCATAATCTTAATTAATACTGAAGTTAATTGTGCGTAAAATGGTTCGATCGCAAACATACTTACTAAAAATGCCAATGGTAAGCTGATGTGTGCAATACCCATTTACACAAAATAATAGCGTTCAAAAACACGTTTAATTGGCAAAAAATTGAAACATATTTTTATTTCGGTCTGCCTTAGTTACGCAATTTAAATTATTGTGGTTGTTATATTATATAAAACACTATTATCTTGGATATTGCCAACCACCATTTCAATTCAATTATCCACATTGTATTTATATACACATCAGTTTCCGCCATTATTGGTAGTATAATTTTTAAAATTAAGATATTACACCGGGTGACAGGCCGCTGATGTGAACATAGGAAAATAACATGGGAAATTGTTTTTTTTTAAATTTCTGCTTCCCATTATAACGGATAATAATGAAAAGAGTAGAAATTTAAATAAATTTATTTTCCGCGTCAAAAGACACCCAGCATTTGATGGTTTGTTCTTTGATCATTGTTAAAAACTCAAATTAAAATGACAAAATAGCACATTTAAATAGATATTTGCCTTGTTTAAAATTCATTGCAAGTGTTTTTGTTTGAAAACTAATTTTAAAAGCAAGTTTTGGCAATTCAACCATACAAAGTAGGTCTGAATTTTAAAAAATCGCTTAATTTAATTCTACATTTTTAACATTAGTAAAGAACAAAACATCAAGTGTTGGGTGTCTTTAGACGTGGAAAATAAAACTCTTTCAATTGATACCTTTTTCATTCTTATCCGTTCTGATGGGAAGCAGGAATTAAAGAAAAATTAAATTCCTATGGTCACATCGGCGGCCGGTCACCTGGTATAATAAAATCTATGTTATACACATTTTGTAAAATTAAATTATATTATCTACTAATTTGTATATTTTGGTATATTAACTTGTGAAAATATAATAATGAATTACTTTATATGTAAAACTCAGCTGTTTCAAATTAATACATAACTAAATAAACTATGATAATATTGTTTTGCTCTCATTGAAGCTCCCCAGATAGTTATAATAATATAGAAACATAAATATCAATCTAAAAATTAATTGAAATCTAAATATGAAAAAATAATTAAATGAAATCAAACAAAAACTTACGTTTACATTATATTCCCTTCGATTTGAATTCTAATCACATTGAAGAATTTGTCAACAAATCACGGATGTTACAATATTGATACTAATAATAATGATACAATATTGTAATAGTTTATATATTTTCATGAATTGATTTCATTTCTTATAACTTGATATAGCTAAGTTTTACATAATATAAAGTAGGTATACTTATAAATTTTTAAATAAATACATCAAACCGTAATTATTTCTTTGTTGCTATGAATTGTTGCTTTTCTGGAACTGACTGGTAATGGTTGGTAAGAAATATCTAATAAAAAGTACAATTCTCTATACATTAAAATAATTCTTCCATGTTAAAATTTGTAGATTGCCGTGATATCACCTGGCAATAGAATCGCGTTAGATGTTGTACAGCTTTCCATCAGAAGTAACACAACATGATTTCTTTTGATGGATGTTCAAATTTTCATTCCCTTCGGAATATAATTCACTAAATGTTATTTTTCAAGTATTTCACACTAACTGAATAATTAAAAATAATACCATTATATTATATTCAAAATACATAATATTTTTTCTAATATAGGTAATAATGTAATTATGTTTTTGGGATAATATAGAAAACCGTTATGGGCTTTATTTTTCACAAATTGCTCTCTGTATATTGTAATTAATTGATATAAAATTTGTTACTAATTAAAAATAGGTTATTGAAGCTCCGCCGAATTAAATTTTCTAAATTAGTCAAAACCTCATAATAATCGTATAAAGCAGAAGGGCATTAACATGCAAACACGAGCATTAACGTAATAACTATTATTGTTTAAATCTCCAGATACCAGTTATTATAGAATAATTATTTATTTTCCCTTTATCAATAACGAACCAGTAACCCCAGCAATAAAAATAATTGACGACAGGTGGTGCTCCCTAATCTAAAACGTTGTATTGTATTTTAGATGTGTACGAATGATAAAATTTTATTTGCATGCTAAAATTTATCTCCTAATAGCACAGATAGGTGATAGAAGTGTTTAATTAAAATTAATATTTCCATATATGTCTGGAGAAATATCAAAGCAAGAAGAAAACAACCTGTAGCTTTTTCATAAGTAGGCGGAAAGTGCTAGGAAATGAACAGTTGTTGGCCAGAAATTGAGTTCGTGAGACAAAATAGTAATTGAAACCGCACCTGAGCGCGGCTTCAAGATTACAATTCTCATTTCGTGTCAATTAGCCGGCTCTGTCATTAGCTTGGGCCGTCACCTCAGACACCTAAAACCACCTATAATGTGGTTTTAGATACTACATTCGTTTCAGTATGCGTTAATTTATATTGAAAATAAAGATACAAGGATGTTTGATACTTTTGTTAATATTTATTTCATTATCTATCATTAAATTTTTACCTACTTTTACCTTAAATTCTTGGAAATGGGATTTTAATGCTTTCTTACATTATGTATTAAGTTGTTAATTTTTTACATTGTACAACTAAAATATACCTATACAAAGGTAAATTTCATATCATAATAACAAAAAAAGTTAAATGAAATAGAAGAGACAAAGGAGTAATCCTTTTATTGCTATTGCGAAGGTAGCGAAGTTGAAATCGCGCAAGATGACCTGTACGTCATCATATTACTATGTCTTGAAATTGGTAGTGAAATAATTATAGTTCTCATAAATTTTCAATATAACTAGTATCAAATAAAAGCGGTTATAAACAATATAATATATGGATTATAAACAGATAAAAGAAAAACTTCTCGTGCATCTAATATTATACGTTATAACAATAACAATTTACTTTATAATAATAATAATAATAATTTGTCTTTTACAGCTGGAAGTGATGTCAACTTTTCTCGAATTTCCTTCTCGTATTTCAAACTATGCTTAAATTCAGTACACATTGTTCAGCTTCGAATTGTAATATTTTAGCTTAAATTGGCATTCCGTATGTAATAACAATAATTAGATCTAAAACGGAACAGTTTTTTGAATAGGAATAAACAACAATCACATTGTCTCCATAATTACAGCATAAACAAACTGCAAAATGTAAGCAAACACGAATATAATCTGTCAAATTATACGAAAAAAGTTAAACGTGTAGGTACCTATTTAACAATAATTATTATTTTAGTACACATACAACTTCTGTTGCTAACCATGTTAGCTATTTTCTACTCCATATTATATTTTATTTTCCAATTTTAAAAAATTACAAATTTAATTTGTAAAGGGTATTTTTAAAGAGCGCTGATTTTAGTTTAGAATTTTGAAGAATAATTAAATTCGATTTTGCCTTATTTTCTAAGTGCTTCAAATAATTCAATATTTGAAGTTGTATTTAAAATAAAAATTATCAATAGGAAAATATACTTCTTATGAAGGCATCCCAAACGATTTAAATCAATATAATAACAGTTGATATCAATTTATTAAAATCATGTAAGTACACGGAAAAAAAGGTTTTCTTAAATGAAGAATAAATATTTTCTTGAAATTATTTATTTCGTTTAAAAATTTATTAATGTACCTGATCCCATTGCATGTTATACTTCTTATGCGTCGTATTTTTATCAAGTACAACTTTTTGACTTATTTAAAAATTGGGTAATCCTTCTGCTTGTGACTAGTTTAGTGTTTTGTGTTTGTATTATTATAATATTATGGATAAATTTGTAACTGAAAAACTGTTAGAATGGGGTTTTGGAAAATTTTCAAACGGCTTTTGAAGGTAAGTAAACGTTAGTTAATTTATTTTTCGTTACTATTTAATATGTAAAATGATTTCAATATTTTTTGGGTAACAAAACGTATCATTTATTGGCAAAAATAGTCGGTTTAAATTCCTGTGTGAATCCCCGTGCGACTGGATGACGCCAGTTACGTCACTTGTAACATAAGATCTTGCTATTTTGCATTTTTAACGTTGGCTCATTTAATTTATAAATAACACGATTGATTGTAATGTTGTAAATTAATTATTTTGATTTTGTTCATAATTTTGTTAATGTAGTATAATATTATACACGGAGAAAATAATTTACCGGTAATTAATGTATAAATATTAAATAATAAGTTTGGTTTGTTTAAGAAAATCAAATCGATGAGGCTGTTTTTAATCAATTGGAGGAAAAGGATACTAAAGAATTGATTCCAATTTTAGGTTTACGAAAAACATTTTCAGCAAAATTCAAAGTTTATCGCCAAATTCATGTAAGTAGAACTACCGAGTAAGGTTTTTGTTTACTTGTTCAAAAACCCGAGGGAGTTTTAAAAATTTTAATTATTATTTTCTTTAGAATAGCCAAAAGGATTCAGAATCAACCGATCCATCCTCCATTTCATCAGAATCTTTAATTGTAATTCCAGAGGTAAACCAACAAACATCATTTCATGGCTTAGATGATGTAGATCGAAGTATGGGAAATTTCTTTCGTTTTTCCCACTTTTGATTTAAGAAATTTACTTGAAAATTCTACATACGGTAACCTTTCTTATTATATATCTATTATATATTATTATTATATATATATATCTTATTATAACAAATAATTCAACATATAGATGATACAAATAGAAGACAATTGGTGGACATACTTATCTTATAAAACATCTTTACAAATACATCCTCAGGCAGTAAATTTTACTTTTTAATATGTGATATAATTTATTATAAAAATGTTTATTTTTTAGTCGTTTAAAACATTATCAATATGTTTTGTTGTGTGACAAAATAACGGCCCTTTTCCCAAACGAATCCCGTCTAAAAGAAAGTTAGATAACACATTATCTCAAGAAGAACCATCAACGTCTGCCGGGGTAGCAAGGTAACTGTTTGAATTAAAAATGTATTATGTAATCATTATCGCTGAATTATTTATTAATTTTGGAAAACGACCAAGAGGGAATCGCATTCCTTAAACATTTCACCGAACCTTGGGAGGAAGTCTTACATAAATGGAAAGACACTGCTAAGTTGATGAAGAAATCTGAAAAACAAACGGAGCAAGAGTTTATTAATTAATGGCCAATTTTAAAGGATATTCGTGCTGAACAATTGGTTTGTATTTCAGTAAAAGTATTAAAACCCCACTTAATGAATTATGTATTTTTCAGATAAATTTAGATTTTGAGTTATGGTATGGTAGGAAGATCGCCTACGTCTAAAGAAGATATGGCACTAAGAAGAAGAAGTTATGGTAGAGACCAATTACCCCTATTATTATCCAACTGGAGCAAAAACAGTTTTATAAGTTTTCCGTGTTCATTAAATAATGTTATATTAGTTACAGTAATTTTGTAAGTCGGTTTGTAGTACTAGTTATATACATAACTTATAATTATTATTATAGTAGATAACAATAAAACTTGTTAAAATATTTGTTTGATTTATTTGCGACTATTTAAACCACGAGTATTATGCCCGTTTTCACCAACATTTATTTAAGAATTTCCTAATAGTAAAGAACTTCTTAGTTAGGTATTCTATAAATTTGATTGGTCAAATTTGACATAGTATTGACATAATAAACTATTATGTCAAATTTGACTAATCAAATTTAAGGAATACCTACTAAAGAATTTACTAGGAAATTCTTAAAATGTTTAGCCTGTTGAAGAATGCAAGAAGATAATTCAACTTCCTAGGTTCTTGCAATTTTATATTTTACATGATAAAATAACTGATCTCAGTGTGAACTTTACTTAACTTTATTATTTAAAACACAAAGTGTGGGTGAAAATTCATGGAGTAATACTAGGTAAAACTTTGTAACCACTTTTGTTAGGGACATATTGTTTATTGTAAATAAGTTATCTTCTGTATGATGTACTATTTAACTTGCAATAAAGATATTTTCCAGAAGAACGGCTTAGTTACAAATTATAGTTTGACTAACAAGTAGATTTTAAATATTTACTTCCTATTAACATAAAAGCAACCAAAATCAGGGCTGTCATTAGGATTCGACGTATATTGCAACAATTAGCAATAAAAATTATAAAATCAAAGATTGATTTTTTTTATCCTTTTAGAGAGTCGTAACACAAACTGGTTGAAAAATGATGGGTTAGACGTTAGAATATACTAATTCCAAAGTTTAGAAATACGGCTTTAAATGTAAGTAACTGACAAGGACTTCTTTGTAGACACATGATTACAAAGGAGACTACAAGAAACTTTTTGTCCCACGTTGGTCGCTAATTTAGTCTATCGACAAACAAAGGTTTACCTTACATTTCTTATAAAGATGCAAGCCCATATTTCCATCGCAGCGCCGAGAGGAGGGATCTCATCAATGTCTTGTGACTTCTCCTAGATATTTGTAGGGCAGGTAACTAAGAGGAAGCATGTCCTAATTCCACTACATTTTTCTCCAATAATTTCTCCACCAATTTAAACATGGAATCAAATTAGAGGTAACTTTATTTAGTAAGCAAGTACCTATGGGGTTGACATGTTTAATATTCAAAATCAGGTTAATTACCCAATAACCTCATCTGTCACGAGATATTCTGATTAATAGTAATTTATATATAACCAATTTTTAATTTCTTTGTTAATTAACCAATTTTATGTAAATAATAATATGAGTTGAATCAATTCTTAAATCTACAGTTCGCGGTTTGAGCCCAGAACCAGCAAACCAACACTACTGTACATGTGAAGGTTTCAACAACTTTTGGGGCCTAAAAATGTAATAAATAAAATTAGTGATATGCGATTATGATTAATGAATGAGTGAATGATACCTTCTTATGATCATTGAAATTTGGCTTTGTAGTACCTATCAAAGAATAGTGGTACATCAGGTAACATCGAAAACAAAACATAAAACCGAAAATCTAATCGGAATCGGTATAGTTCAATTTGCGTCTTTTCATATAACATAAATCTGATTATTTTCTGTTTATTTAATTTAATGCTACCTGTACAAAAATCTTCCAAAGTTATGCAAATATTTTGAAGAGCAGGAGTCCTCATAATCCCTTTTTATCCAGATCAGTAGTGGAAACCCTCGACTGAGAGTAAAACCTCCACAGTTCTTCTGCTACTTCATTGTACATTTACTCAGAAACTATGGTACTTAGGAAATTCGTTCTGGCACCAATTTGTTGATAATTTAATATATTTACTTTTATTTTTATATTTACTGTTTTTCGACAAGTTCAATAATTTTTGAGAAATTCACAATAAATTGCAAATTGTTTAAAAAAGGACATTTGTTAAAGATAGCTGAGTTTCCTTTCAGTTCTGAAAGTTTTAACCTTTACCAAGTGAAATAGGGTCCTTGAATACATATGTAAGTATATTAATTTTCATCTATATTGGTTAAACTAATCAATATTGGCTTAAACTTTTTGGCCTTTTGATGAAATACTAACCTGGATTTCTCCTGTTTTTAACCAACGTTGTCGGTACCACGAGTTGTTTTAGGATTTTGAAATTTTCAATTTAAATTCAGTTAAATTGGTACCAACCTATTTACACTAGAATTAATCTGGGGGTTGACGTATTTGGGTTAGTCTATTTGACTGAATTTTGTTTAAAGTTTTGAAATTTAAAAAGCACCACGTTTTTGAAAGCTTCAATAACTTTTGAGAAATTCGACAGAGAAACTACAAAATTTTGTAGAAAAAGCAAATATTTTTTAAGATTTTCATCTCTATTACTTTGATTATGACCTTGAGATGTAGGATAACAAGGCCACTGAATTTGGCATTCGTAGATTAAGACCAATAATGACATACTACATTCCCTGTATATTTCCTCTTTACATTTTAAGGTTCAGTGGAGACACCTGGTGGTAAGTGGTGATAACTGCTGGGATAATTTAAAAACGTGTTTTAATCTATGAATGGCAAATGTAGTGGCCTTATTATCCTAAATTTCGAGATCATAATCAAAGTAATAGAGATGAAAATCTTAAAAAATATTTTCTTTTTTTTTTCTATCTACTATTTTTGTCTTTTCTTCTATTATGAAGTGCTTATTAGTGTTAGCGATTCTATAGCAATAAAATGTACTATGGCTACTGGTAGAATAGATTATATGCCTGGTGATTGTAAGTCAATGAAGTATAGGATGTGTCGGTATATTGGATGGAATGGTAGTGATGCTTTGAAATGGTGATTCAATCGATGTTTTGGGAATTGAATTGCATGTATTTTCAGACTAGTGTCATTAAGATCCATTGGCCAAAAGTGTAGCTGGTAGGAAAGCTTTCAATAATTGCAACTGTTTGGCTTTGTTTGCCTCTTCCGGCGGTCAGTGCGCTGTGTTTTTAAGCCACTCTCTAACAAAATATACCCACATTACTGTGCTTATCATAATTACATTATTTTTATTGCAGCTCATCATCAACGGCTTTCCATTCCTGTCGGAATATTACCACTTCTTAGAAGTCCTCATAATCCATTTCACGAGGTGGATTACTCCTCTTTTGCTACTCTTTTTACTACAACTTTTCACAACAGCGTGTGGATGTCCACTGGAAGGCCGAGTTAAGAGATTCTGTGGAGTCCGCGATTTGAACTAATTTTTCGCTCTGTAACTCAACCAGCTATCACATCACTCCACTGCTATGTCTAGCAGCTATTTTTGCATTTTTAAGCTATGCTTGTTTTATTGCAGCTATGAGTATATAAATATTTTATTGCAGATTTTTATTTCATGTCTTTGTATAGTTGTGAATTTTAATAAAAAATATTTAGTAAAACTATCATTAAATAATGTTAAATAAATAATTAATTAAAATTATATATCTAATTGCTTGTATAAAATTCATTACATAAATTATTATTACGCGTACATTTTAACTTTGTAACTGCGTTGTTTAAAAGTAAAACTAAAATCTGTGCATATATCCTGTAGCGAGCTTTAGCTGGTATAAATAGAGAATATTGATGTACGGTTATACTATTTAAAAAATAAATGATCATTAAGTGTATTAAAAATTTATAATTAAGCACTTATTTGATATAATTCTAACATATGTAAGAAAAAGTTATTAAAAATGCTTCATATTCACAGGTAAGTCGAATACGAAAGCGTAATGGCGCTTATTTCTAATAATACGGTTTCAGCTTTTGCAAATTATATAGCTCGCTTATAAAACAGAAAGTAGCACTTGAAATGTAACACGTGTTTTTAAAAAAGCCGATTTAATAGTTACTCTCGGGCAACAAATAGCTTTGTAAGTGTTGATCTGTTAAAATTCCAAACTAAAAATTAAATCATACCGTACACTTTTTTTTTCAGTTATTAGAGAGACTTAAGGCAAAATCTTTTTGTACCGAAAACATAGACCGCTTTCAAATTACAAATTTATTAAAATGATTATTTTAATTAAAGTATTATCGAGTTTGGCAAATATCAATAAATGTTCTACCACTAAAAATAATAAATTATCAAATACCACCCTATGACAGTTTTAGTAATACTTATAATTGATCAGCGAAATGGGATTAACCAAAGTGTCATTATTTATACTTACTAATTGTTCATATATTAACCCCGAACAAACAAATTAATCGCGGCTTAAAAGCGTCGTTATAAAAATATGACGGGGTAAGTGCTCTATTAAAAAAGATAGGGAGTATTGGGGAATAAAGAAGATGGGGCAAAGATGACATGGGGCAATATGATATAATATCACAGGCGGACGAGGTTGTAAACTTAATCCGGCCCAGCTGGCGGCGTCGTACTTTTAAATCGTTTAAAAGTTATTCAATATAAAAGAAGTTGGCCGCAGATTTAATAGGAATTTGTTCATCAATTCACGACGCCAGTGTAATGCGTTACGCTTTTCTCCCTTTATTGGAAATTGAGAAAATCTAAAAAAGAAATCGTAAACTTTTACTTTATTTTTAAATAACTCGTCAAATATTTCAACTTAATCTCGAATTTTAAATAATTTTGTACTCTCTGTACGTCCTTCCTCCTCCGCCTCCTACAAAGTAGTATTCAACGTCCTCCATTCGCATTTGCTATATACGGTTAAATTATTTTTATAACGTACTTGCGTCCACTTTATGACGAAATTGCAAATAAATAAAATGAAAGCAGCAACATAAGTTTGAGGTTATTCGATGGGGCACAAAACACAAAGCCATTTTCTCGATGTTGGATTTTTCTCGTTCGTGGTGCATCTTAATGTGGCGTCTACAGTTTACTTAACATTCTTACTTAGGAGCCATCAACATGTACTAATAATTTACTTAGAAAACGCACGTCCGAAGTCTACTTGAATATCAATTAACTTTCGTATTTAAACTTTAAGTGTGGTGATTATAAAAATTAAAAATATAGACTGACGTTTTCGAGCTGAATTATTTTCGAGATAAATGAGAAATTTTGATATCTTCGAGCATATTTTATTGTATCGTTTTTTAAATTAGCAATTAACAATTTACGAGCTTCTTTGATGTACATATTTAAAATTAGCAGTTAGACGAACGATCTGCTTGATTTTCAAGTAACAAGTTATGTCTTCGACTAAATATAATTTAGTTGTAACTGTAAACACTTGAATTTTATTTTCCTTTTCATTTTTATATTTATTTTTCCAAACTACCGATATAAAAATTCAATGTTGCTGTTACAACACATATTTTTGAAGTACCTCTAACGCCGTATTGCCATAATAGCATCCAATTTTTAAACAAACTACGTCATATTTCTATAGGAATTGAAGTTAAATAAAATTTTTATTCGTATCAGAAATGCATGCATAGTTAAATTTTTGAAGGTTTCGCTACCTAAAATTGATCAAACGATAGCAAAAATTGACATATTTCTCTCATTATCTTTGCAAAAAACTGTAGCAAACAAGGTAATTTGAAGTTTTTTGTAATTTTTATGCTTTGTTTAATAATGATTTACAGGATGTTTGTATCATTTTGTTATTTAAATTAATTTCTATAAAGCATAAAGTTTAAATAATTAGTAAAATATACAGAACAATACATTAATATAGTTTTATAATTTGTTTTCATTCACAAAAAAGGTATAATTAAATTAATCGCCACGCCATTTACATTAAACTAAATACCTAAAGTGTGATAATAAAATTATTTTTAATCTTTTCATAATTTTATTTAAACTTCTAAATTTTTTAGAAGATGTTTTTGGTGGAAAATAAGTGGGAACCATCTAATCAAAAAGATACAAAACAGCAGTATACTTTTCAGGTATTTTAATATAGAAAAATTATGTTAATAGATTACAAGAATTTTTTTTAATTATGTAATAAAGGGATAATGAAATTATATTTAATTTGGGAGGTAGTTAATTATAAGTTCTCTTATCAAGTTAGATAATAATTATTTAAGGAAACTACCTAATTAATATTAAAAATATAAACAGAAAAGCATGCTGTGGGATTTGTAGCAATTATTTTTAAAACTTTACTGATCCGCAAGTTTTATTTAACAGCAATAAATTGTCGTAAGTATATAAAACATCCGGTAAAATTTACGGTTTAACTCAAAATGGAGATTTTTTAATTAAAATGGAACATAACTTATCGATAATTATAGTAGGATCAAAAAAATGTACCTATTGCGAGAAATATTAATATTCTTTTGGGTTATAATTACACAATTAGCACAACTTTTTAGGAAACTTGCTACGACTTCGTGGCTCTTGATATTGGCTACCCTATACCTAATATAATTGTACAAGTATCTGGAAAATTTAAAATTGGTAACCAGAAACGTGATTTGCAACTATAAGTAGATAATTAGGTTCACTTACAATTTACGTTTAATGTGCTTAAGTGGCATTATACTTGATTACATTTACTGCGTTTAACACATGTTGTAGCTATCATACTTACCTGCCATTATAGTATTGCTAAGGGGCTCCCAAAACGATGACACAGGGTTGAATTTACTCAAGGGTTCTAGTAGTCTCGACTTATTTGCCTATTAAGTTTTAACAACCAATGCTTTTGTAATTGAAAGATATATAATGGACAACTGGACTTTCCATTAGGTGCAGGCGTCTCTCTCGATGGAAATCTGGATGAACTCGTAGGTACATAAGAACAAGAACAAAAAATAAGAAAATTAGAAGCAGATCTAATTACCGAAATTATCAGTTAATTTTGTTCTTTTAAATAATATTCCGCATAAATCGTGTCACAATTGATTTTATCAATTTTATTATATTAAACAGCTAAATTATGAGAAAATAATTTATTAGATTTATCTAGGTTGTGGTGTAAATTCAATGTCAACCTGTATATTCTTCTTGTACACAGATTGTGGTTGTTTTCTTTGCTTTTTGTGATTGTTATTGCGGGATTGAACAATTATTATGGAAGGTGCTAAAATGACTAGGTAGTTAAATTTAATTAAGTACCTATATAAATAAGTAAACTTAAGTCTCATAAGAATTGCTGATTAATTTCTTAATATTATGAAAGGCAATAATTCTAATCAATATTTTATACTACCACGTAAGTATTATTAAGTTTCTACTACTAATATATTTCGATTTATAGTGGGTAAACAAAAAGTAAAGATCCTGAAGGCAAATTTTAAGCATTTAATTTATCTTACCGTAAACAATAACTTTCGAACCTATTTAATTAATAGCTTTTTACCATATGGACAGTAGCCCTTCTGGTGGTCAAAAGCATATGGTGATGTTGGTACTAATTCATGTAGGTATCAATTAGTAACTTGGCGAAACTTTACGTGACCAATTTGTACAGTGATAATTTACTTACGTTTAATAAATTTACTTTATAATAGAAACTTGTATTTTTCGATGATTTATGATTCAATATTTTAGGTTCTGACCTGTGACGGTTACTTCAATGAAGAATTATTTTTAATTGTCCAGAAATTATACACAAAACTGAAACTGGTTGAAAAAGCTCATTCACAGCAGCTATTTGAAGATTAGTGAAAATATCAGGCTGTTTCATAGTGTTTTGCATGTCATTGCGCATTTACAATCTTTAAATTTGACACGATCTTTACATTAGGTATAATAAATGATAAATGCGATCGGTAACTCTCTTTTGGTTAAATGAATTTGATTCTTTTATCTTTTTCAGCTAAATTAGGTATATACATTTTTAACACCTTACAATTAAAGGGTTACACTGTTGGAAAGTTTGATACACTTGGTCGAAACAACGCAAATCGAATCACATACTTCCATAAAATCCTAAGACTAAAACAGCGTAAAAGGAGAAAATGATTTTTACTTGAGAAACCATTTGGATATGGTTAATAACTAGTATGACCAGTGCCGTAACTTGAGGCACAAAGTAACATATAGAGGGATTTGCTACTACATAAATAGAAAACAAATTTCAAAATGAGATAAAATTAAATATTATGTATTCTAATTCTTGAAATAATGTTCTTCTGCTCTCGAGGGTACCTTTAAAAGTATATAATCGGAAATCAGGTGGTTTGGGGTTATGAAAGTCATTCATTGATAAGCAAAGAGGAAAAATTATTTGTCGGAGAGTGGACAATAATAGACCGCCATTATTTTCAGCCTCATGTAATAAAAAAATAAAATTTAATTTTCAGTATTCCCATGTCGGCGTCGATGGCTTAAAAAAGGTCACATTACAAACAGGTCACATTAAATCACACTTTACTTTTTTACTGATTTTACAAAAAATCATTAAAGTGAATCATGGATTTACAAGATTGTAAATCTTCTTCATCTTTTAAGTCTATATAGATGTTTTTAGTCTAATGTTCCATAATTTTGTAATTTTTTTCATTGTGTGTGGAATATTTTCAGATGACTGTAAGATTCTTGAATTATCATAAACAGCTTACAATCACAAATAAAAATTAACTACTCCAAAATTTTCAATTTTTTCTTTTTAGATCCAGGATTCTTTTTTCTATTAGGCGCCCTCTAATATATTTGAAAGCCCAGTCCTCACCTCCTGTACTAGAAATATGACAAAATACAAATTACATATTACATCATTTTATCCCTGCATGTGTCAACCTACAAGCTTCAACATTCCTTCTGATTTTAAAACCAGGGGAGTTTCATATAAAATTTAAAATCGATAAATTCCAGTAGAAATTTAGTAAGAACGTGGTAAGTACCTACATACTATAATGATTTTTATCAATATTTCCAAAGGTCCTGGTCGCTAAATGGTGGAGAGCACAAATACTCCCTCAGGGAAGACTAGGTTCAAATTCGAAATTAAAGACTCGGGTAAATCAGGCTTATTTAATGTAATTGCTTTATAAATGCTTTTATGACAATAATTTTGTCCCTTGGCCTATCGTGTAAATGTGCAAGACCGTTTCGGACCACAATTACATTTACTATCGATTTGATAATTAAATTGTGATTCGAAACCTTCGTGTATAATAAATTGTAGCAAAATTCAATTTTTTACAAATAAAATGTTCAAATGCTAATTAAGACTAACCCTTTGGTGCAAACTGTCTCTAAACCACTGGAATAGTAGCTCTATGCTTGTTGCTCTTTGTGACGTCATACAATATGGACTGTAGGTGTCAAAATTGACCAAATTCTTCTTCTTAGTGTTGTTGCAATCATCCACGGATTATTCGTAGTGTATTTGATACGAATTTAGAACAAAATTTTGAGCGATTTCACCACCTCGTTGTAAGTTTCACTTAACCTCAAAATTTTCTTACAATCTCCCTAAATCTTTGATTTTTGGTATCATCCAATACTGTTATCGTTGGTTAAACAAACATATCCACCAAATTAGCAATAATTAGATGATCGATAATTTATAAATTTAACAAAAACTTAAATTTATATTTTACAAACACATACTAATATCACACCTATATTCTTGAAATTTCTTTTTAAGATTTATTTCTGATCGATAATTTCTCCAAAACCTGCAAAATTTTTGTAACCGGTCCACGCTTGTACAAATAGGCCAGCTTCTCTCAATCTTCGCAACTTTAGTCTTGAAATCAAAAATCTTGGGAGTTCCCGTTACAGGAATATCGCCGAATAATCACTTAAAAGATGCCTGGAACCCAATTTTGATCCCAGGAAACGCAAATATTCTGTTTTCTCGACCAAACGAAAAAACCACCTTCGTTCTCGCAGAATGGCGTCTCGAGAGTCCTCTTTTTTTACGGTAGTGCCACATCTTCAAAATCAAAATATCCAAAATTTCGTCAATTTAAAACAACTCCGTAGGCAAACATTTTGACGCCAATTTCAAATTTCGTATTAACAGTCTCTCTCTTGCAGGTTCATTTTTATCCGTTACTGTACGCGCACAAATCACACAAGATGTAAAACAAACAAAATAGTTGGCGTGTAGTATCATAGGTAACAAATATACGTATATATCTCAAAAATGACTTGAGATATTGAAAAATAATTTCGAAAAACCTCCGTTGTTCATAACTCTCCTTAATTTTGTTGGATGTTTTATAGAAATTAGAAAATGTTAGATATTAGAAAAGTAACCAAATTTTTAATCCATTATGTTTGTACATGGTATTTTCGAGTTTACTGGGTGTTATTTCCTTTAAATCAGTGTTCCCCAAACTTTTTTGTCTCGTAGACCACTTGCCATGAATTTCGGTTTTGCGTAGACCCCCTCTGCTGCTCACCTTTTTTTTAGGACATTGGCAACTGCTGATATAGTAAAAGTAACAAATCTATAATAATCTAACTATTTATTTATGTAAATTAAAATTTACATTAAATAGTACTAGCTAATGGAAAAATAATTTTTTTAAATTTTAGTGGAAGGGATGAGCCTGGTGCTTTAATAATAAATTTTCAACATTAAATCTCCTCTGTTAGTGATGTCCAGTCTGTTTCTTTTTTTTTTGTTAAAGGATTGCCAACCGCGCTGAAACCCCTTTCCACAGTATGAGGATGGAAAAGCAATTAGAAACTTTCTCACGATATTCCATAATATCGTAACAATTTTACACGAATTTAACAATATTTTAATATTATTGCATAATATAAATTATAAAATATAAATTAATGAATACAAAATTATAGCAATTTTACAAAAAATTAAAAATTAAAGTCGTGGACCCCCATTCACATCTCATGGACCCCAAATTTCTTTTTTCGCTGACATCGACCCCTTGCAAGTCGTCATCGACCCCTAGGGGTCGATATAGACCACTTTGGGAAACACTGCTTTAAATGGATGTAAAATGACAGAAAATAAAAATGCAACAATAAAATTATTATGGACATCGCTTCTTGAACAACATTTATATGTCAGACTTATTAAAAACCAAATTACCTATAACGAACTAATAGGCACTAGTAAAATATAATATCGCGAGATAAAATATTTTAACGTTTGAAAGTGTAAGTCCTATCGAATCAATATTGGCATTAAAAATAATATCATAAACAGAAAGTCGATTGAACAAGTAGACAATTGAAAATAATAAATTAAAATTGTGTGCATAATTTAATTAAAATTAATTGAAAAGTTATAATTATTTTGCTTTTTTAATTCATTTCTTACTGATGTGGGTTAGAAATATATTTATTTTAATTAAACTTTAAAATATTTACCAAAATAACTCCACTACGTGTTGCAATATTTTTGAAAATTACCTACAATAACATATTATATTTTAAACGATTATTTTAAAGACAAATTATTCTAAAAACACCTTCAAATTTACAAATTATAGGTATACCTGATGTAAATGGGTAGTCGATGTTTTTTGTGATCTCCTAGCAATTACTTAAATAAAAAGATTCTATAACACGGAACTCACAAATTACATATAAAAGCTATCAAGTAATATTAAATTATACTAAATTTAGCGTCTCGTGCTTAAAGAATTTTTTTTTGTTGACGAAATTATCCCGCAATCGCACCGAAGAGGTATATGTCGCAGGTCGAGTGGGCGTCTGTCTGATGTCTGTTTGAAGTGTTCGTCTGATGATTCTGAATTGTATGCAGCTCTCACCACATCCGTAGCTTTGAGCTCTCAACTTGTTATCCATGATGTTGAGCCATTAAAACTATTAGTAAAAGATTTGACTAACATCAAAGACGTCTGTTTTACTTTTACTATCTCATCTGCTTCTACTGCATATTGCACGTGTTTAATAAAAATCTATTATTATTTTAGTGGTATAATTTTTATCTAAACCTTGATTAGAAATTGCAAAACCTTGGCACCGACCGAGCAAGTGTTAATGATATTTTTAAATGTCGGTTAATGATGGAAAATTAAACATAGGCAGTACAAAAGTCCTATACCTACTAACAAGAAGCATTTCTAAGATTAATGTTAATGTTAAATGTAAGTTTATACAAATAACAAAACTGCAAATTTCAAATTGATAACGTGAATACTAAAAGTTACGAACGAGTGATATACAAAGTTATTGTGTTTACTGATGGCAATATAATATTCTGTCCTATTGAAAAAACAATGTCATAAACATCCATAAGACCTGATGTACATTTCTTATTTTATACCGATTTTTTCGGTAACCAAAGCATCAAGTACACATTACTCTCCATAAAAATATTGTGAGTGAACAAAGATTTTTAATGTTTACAGAAGTGTTGTGCTGAATGTTCAAATCTCAATTTAGTAACCCTAAATATTTCCCAAATAATAGGATCTTCCAGGACGCAGAGAGAAATTAAACACCCAGTAATGAATAGTTTATAATAAAAAGGGCAGTTAACCATTATTATAGTCATTACACTTTTAATTACATTTATTAAATTTTAGTAACTCTTAATTATTGTTTTACATGACCAGCTGAGAATTTCTATACTCCTTGTTTGTTGGAATACAAATTCAAAAGCTTCTAATTGTTTGGCAAGGTGCAGGCACATAAATTTGAACTTACAGGCAGCAGTGGCCGCTTGCATGACTACTTTGAATTTTTCACTTGGCTATTCTATGGCAAGATCATACTTAAAAAAATGGAACTTCATTTTTCAAGATGCAGTTCAAATCGCAACATAAAATGTGTTATTAAAAATACAAGGTTAGTGGACTAATTTTCATTATCCTGTTTACTTGACTTTGTTTAAAAATTATTTACCCATACCTATGGGTTAAAGTGTTGGATATTATAATATAATTTGTTTTTATTAAACACACTCAAAAAAATTTTAAAATAAGAGTGAAGTGTCAGTTTGACCTCTACATGCAAATAATAAAATATAATAGCAAAATTCGTGATGAAATAATGTAAAACTTTGTAGCACTAAATCATATCTTCCCAAATTCTATAATACTAATTAATGTAGCAAGTTCATCGGACATTACTGATGTCATATTGCGATTAGAGGCATGGATATAAAAAATTCAACAAATATTTCAGTAATTTAATTTAGTCCAATACGATAAAGAGAGAGGTGATTGATCGCAGTCTAGCTCAATATGGCATCATAAAACGGTTGAAAATCTTTAACTTTCAGGTACAATTGGCCATTCAAAAAAATTAATTTTCGACTTTTTGAAAGTCGAAAACGAAAACCGATCGAAGCGTTCGGAGTGGCCGTAATAGAAATACAACGGGACTTATTTATCTATTAATTATTATTATTTATCTATGCCTTCTGTGATTAGCATACACATCACCAATACACTACGGACCTTTTAATAGTATTTTATGTAATAAGTACGCAAAACATGGTTTTAGCGGACGAATCGTAATGTTTCCGGACGAGGCGTTAGCCGAGTCCGTAATATGAAGATGAGTCTGCTAAAACCATTTGCGTAAGTGTTGCATACAACGTTTTTTAGTATTAGTTCCGTAAAAAGAATTTTTTTGAATTAATAAAATATTCATTTTAAATTGACATTAATACGGTAGTATATTAGAAGGCTGTTTGAAAATTTTCATAGCAACCGATTTATTTATTATAACGATGCATCGTTTGTTAATACTCAATAATATTAGTGTGTTAGTTTTGTGTCTAAAATTAGCCTTATATTATTTACAATTATAATTTTGAAGTAATTCTATTGTGAAAAATGAGTGATATCGATGTAAATATACCAACATCAATTACCGAAAGGGCAAAGAATATTGTCCTAGATTTGCTACCAAAACAATCTCGTAGTCAATACGAGAAGGAATACGAAATATTTCAAAGTTGGAATAAAGAAAACGGCATTACCGCTGTAAATGAAGATGGGCAGAAAGCTATATTGAAGAATCGTTAGAGACAAAACGAAAGGTATTTTAATAATTACATTTTTATTTACATTTTTAATGTTTAATATTTGAACGATAGGTGTCAAAATTAATTTTGGGCCAGAAACAAGGCGAATTATCATCTGAGTCTACCACTAACATGTCTGTTACTGAAGAAGTCATTCGTACTCGAACTCAATGAGCTGAAGCTTCAACATCCGCTTTGGAAAGTGTTTCTTTTTCAGACAAAAGCTTCAAATATGCCAAAAACTGTCATTTTCATTTTCACATTTCGAAATAGTGTTATTTTTTCTAATTTATTGCTTAATTTGTATACTTGCGTATAATTAATTATACATAAAACCAATTAATAAATACAAAAAAGTTACAGTACTTTAAAATTTAAAGTACTAGGCCGCTAAAATAGAAGTTTGCGGACTCGAAACCGTTTCCAAAGTAACCATTTTGCGGAGCAAATACTAAAAACAAAATTTAAATTTAAATATCCCTCAAAAATCCTTAATTAAAATAATTGCTATTGCTAAAACAGTCCCAATTCAGTTTATTTATTGAACCACCGAGGGCAGCAGTAGGAATGCACACAGAGAATACAATTTTCGCAAAACTCTGATCATTCTCAATGTAAAAATACTTTTACATTCCACTAGTTCTCGAATTGAAGTCTTTTGGGGGTGCGACCCCTAGGAATAATTTCAGGATACATTTAAGTCACACTGACGTTGATCTACCTGTTGTTCAAAATTCATTACTTGAAATCACTACTTCAGTTACAGTAACCATTGTTAATTTGGTTATACTATATCGTTCAAAAACTTGACTTTATTAAAGGTCACGTAAGGAATCATGACCCGGCGGAGTTAATGTGCAGAAACGAAAATTAGTTCGTTCGACTTTAGGTGTAAATTTGTGGAATTGGGTGTCACGTGTAATTTACTGCGCAATATTTTGGATCACATGCTCTCTGATGAAAAGAATGGCTAACTTTTATTCCCAACTTCGAAGTTAGATATCTCGTGGATTATTATTTATTCATGATGTGTTAATTTGGTTAAAAACTAAAGGGAAATATGGCCATTTGACCGTTGCCAGTTCACCAAATAAAGCTAAAGATAAAAGAAAAGTCTGCTTTATTTAATAATCACAGTAAATAATACGATGAAGATGCCACGTTTTAAATCGAAAATCAGGTATAGAACATATACAAACATAAAACAAGAAGGCAAACTTTTTGGCAGTCGTTGGTCTTCCATTCTTTTCACATGCCTTTCATTGGCGTTTGTATACTTTAACCTTGTCTTTTATAGAGATGATCTCTAATTCTTCTAGATATCTTCATTTATATTCCTGTCCAGCAATATACAACCCTTCCGTTATAAGTTGCACCGAGCTAAAATGGTATGCTAGGAGGTTAAGTCGATCTTAAAATTGAATATAGACCCCTTAGCTTGATGTACTAAGTACAGTTTGACCTTGGTTTGACCAATTAGGTTAACTAATTAGTTAACCGACCTATCTTAGATCGATCTAACGTTAGCTCGACCTAACGAATGTTATACTCGGTAATTGCTTTGAAACTAAAATTGTGATACATTTAAGATATAATACTCGTATGGATACAGGACCTTATACATCCGAGTCGACTAGGGCATTAATTAATTATTTTTGTAATAACTAGCTTCCATTTGATGATGTTTACCCAATTTGTACGTTACTTTCAATTCCGTAACCGAACCACAATTTTTATTGACGATAACTTTCCTACCAACATAAACACCTGCTAATCGTCGTAATACCCTTTACTTTGTTAGATTTTCTTATTAATTATCACACCAAACTTGTTAAATAAAATAATTTTCTTTGAAACACATATCAATTTTTCTTATTTGAACTTCAATTTATGTCCACTTTCTGCTTGTGCTGCAAACGTAAGAAAACTGACCATTTTCGTTTTTCATCTTCGTCAGTCAACTTTTTTTTAAACAAAAACATTTCCATGGTCTTTTTTAACTTATGTACTTTACTATTTTGGTGTTTTGGTACACAGAAAAAAAAATCTACTTTCAGAATGAATAATTATGCTTTCAACGTGAAAATAAAAGTTTTGCTGTTACAATAAAAGCATTGCATTTAATTTGAAAGAATCGTGAGAAACTCTACTTTCAAAATCTGCTTTCAATTTAAATATTGTTAAATTAAAAGTATATTTTTCTATTTGAAATTGAATACTTTTAAAATGAGTTGGGTAACATCATTTCAAAAGTATATACTTTTGATAAAGGCTTGAAGTGAAAATGAAAACTTATAATGTTGTGTTTCCAAAATTTGAATTTAAAAATACCCAGAATTTTAAAAAACGTATATAGTTGATCTTAAATTAATATAAAACAAATTATATTAATTAAATTATTTAGGCAGTTAAACATCAGGATCTAAAGGATTGGAGTATTTTTGGAAAATTGGTGAGTAAAATTGTATTTTCATTTAACCAATACGGGTCTGACGATACCAATGTCACGTATAGAAACGTGGCTAAGGTTGAAACAATTGTAATCCGTTAAGGAGTTTCTGTGATTTTATAATTATTTTTGCAAGTTTTTTGAATATACGTCGTATCCTAATGACGGCCCTGGTTTTTTGGTGCTTTTGTGTTAATGGATTGTAAGAAGTAAATTTAAAATCTACTTGTTGGATTATTCTAGATCTTTTCTCAACTATAATTTGTTTTATATTTATTATAATGTTGTTTTGAAAGTATAAATATTCATTTTGAGGTACTATTTTATAATGGAATGTGCAAAATTGCAATTTGTATTTATATAACAGACCTTATAACATGCGCACTACTATTTATCTGTGCTTGTTGATATCATTCCATTTGTAAGTGAAAATATTTCATATTACACAATCAAAGGCAACTTAAACATTGGAAAGCCACTGAAGTAAGTAGTTTTTTGAATGTATTTTCTTAAAATTTATATTTTTAACATATAACTATTTTTTGGTTTATAATAAAGTTGTTTATAGAATATAGAAAACATTTTACAACGGGACCGCAATGGCAACCTTATTGAGAAAACCTTTGCTGCAGCGAAGACTGGATCATTATTGAATACATGAGATTGAATAATATAAATTTAACAAAGACGGAATTTGACTTATTAACCCAGCAAATCGTTAAATCTTTTCCCAAAAGAACATACGGTAAGTTTACTTCATATTTTAACTTATATAAAAATAATTGTCTGATGTTATAATATTATGTTTTGCAGGAATATTACTATTATTGAAGCTCAAAATCAAAACGACAAAGTGCAAATAAAAGGAAGTAACAAAAATTTACAATTTTGGAAGAAGCTCCTCAAAGTTCGTGCTGTAATAGTAAAAAGTGTTAGTGATTTTAATTATTAAACTGTCACAAAATTAAAAAAACAGTTTTAGTTTTGGTTTGTTTAGTTTTAGTTTCTTAAAAATATACTAATTAAAAAAAGAAATAATAGTTTTATTTGTTAATTTGATGTCGGATTATTGTTAAAACGAATATAAACTAATATTAATTTGACAGTAACTACTTTTGAATTAACAGTAGCATCAATTAAAAAAACAAATAAATCCACTCTCAATTTAAATACCTAATATTTGATTTGAGAGCAACTGCTTTTGAAACTTGATATTATTTACAAAAGTAGTTACTCTCGAATTGACAGCAGTATGAATTCAAAATGAAAGTAGCTCTACTTTCAAATTAAAAGTTTCGATGTCTACGCCCTTTTTAAAAGCAAATAATGTTGATTTTAGTGCAATGCTTTCATTTTTACTGCAATATTTTTTTTTGTGTGCAGCAAAGGTTTGCTTCTCAATAAGGTTGCCATTGCGGTCCCGTTGTAAAATGTTTTCTATATTTTATAAACAACTTTATTATAAATAAAAAAATAGTTCAATGTTAAAAATATAAATTTAAAAAAAATACATTCCAGAAACTACTTACCTACTTCAGTGGCTTTCCAATGTTTAAGTTGCCTTTGATTGTTTAATATGAAATATTTTCACTTACAAATGGAATGAAATCAACAAGCACAGATAATAGTAGTGCGCATGTTATAAGGTCTGTTATATAAATACAACTTGCAATTTTGCACATTCCATTATAAAATAGTACCTCAAAATGAATATTTATACTTTCAAAACAACATTATAAGTTTTCATTTTCACTTCAAGCCTTTATAATAATAATAATAATAATAATAATAACTTTATTTGGTATAAATAACCATTATAAAATAAAACATTATTATACAACACAATTTACATGTCATTAAATAAAATTGACGCCAAAAAAAATACTATCAAAAGTATATACTTTTGAAATGATGTTACCCAACTCATTTTAAAAGTATTCAATTTCAAATAGAAAAATTTACTTTTAATTTAACAATATTTAAATTGAAAGTAGATTTTGAAAGTAGAGTTTCACACGATTCTTTCAAATTAAATGCAATGCTTTTATTATAAGAGCAAAACTTTTATTTTCACGTTGAAAGCATAATTATTCATTCTGAAAGTAGATTTTTCTTTCTGTGTACTTGATTGTATTTACATTTATTGAATACAAAGTTGACTCTATCAAAATGAGTTGGTTGAAAATATTTAGATACGCAAATCTTATCGAGTGTTTCACTAAACAATTCTGCAAAGCACATTTACAGCTCAGAATGTTAGGAAACTCCTTGGTTCTCCATTCAAATTTCATTCTAGACAATATTAAAATTATCGAAAACTAGAAGTAATATGACAAGAAACAATTCATCTGTGAAATGTTATAGTATTTCATTGATTTGAATAAAATTCCTGTAATCGCGACTACTTGAGATGGAAAATGGTGATACGGCCTCAAACCAAAACTAAAATAAAATAATCCTTTGATGCTGGAAATCGGAAGAGCGCAGTTCGTAAAAAGCACCAATTAACCGATGAAGTTGGTGATTTAAACTTAAGGTAGTTGTTTTGTTTCCATTCTATTGCATTAATTAGCATAGAATTCATAGGTAAAATTGAAATCGACGAAATTTGGTTCTTTTCGGTGAATTCTCGACCAGCTAATATAAATATTTGAGATACACGTAAATATACTTTGTGTAATAGCAGCACTATATAAATTTATAAAGCACTCAATGATAAAATACTGAGTTAATTGCATGAAAATAAAAATTGCGCTATAAAAATACGAATATTATGTTTTCAAGTTAACCATATTGAAATGCATTATACTAAGCAGATGTAGTTATATTAAGATTTTTAATTGACAGACCATTAAATATCTCTCAGTTTCTTGCAGGTGAGTGTACAATTTAATAGTTAACAGTTTTTGAAACATGATCACGCACCTTATTATCATTATAAAATTACAAATATTCTATAATAATAATATCTAATAATAAAAATTTTACCATAAATATAGCGCAACGAAAGAGCCGCATAGTTAATATTATTATAAGAAACTGAAAATTGCTAGATGGAAGAAAACTTTGTAAGGGTAAGTTGTTTATTTGAGAAAATAGCTAAAGGGTCAATTAAAAATAAACGACATTTTAAAATAATCATGGTCACACCACAAACGTGAATCGCTCGCAACCTCTTTTTTTATTGGTTATGCTTATTAATGATAAAAAGAAGAAGTTTACGATCAATAATAAATCGGGGTTAAAAATAAAAGAGTGTTTACGTGAGCGATCAAGTTATTAATTATTGCGATGAGAAAAGCGGTATCAATATTATAGAGCGGCAACCGAAACTACAAGACGATGCGTCGATTTTACCCTGAATAAAATTACCATCGACAAACAATTAGAATTACGTAATTATGACATGCTACCACATCTGCCAGATGTATAAATTTTAGATGGCTAATACCTAATTTGTTTATTTGGTTCATTATAATCAATATTCCTGAATGCCACAAGACTCATAAAATATATTTTAAAAATGTCATTAGTTCAAATTCAAGGTAATTTTTAGATATCGGTAACAAGTGGATATTTTCTAATATAAAAAAGAGATAAACAATCAAAAAAAATTGTATAAAAACTATTGCAAAATTATTATTACATAGTAAATACCTAGAGCAAGTATAATCATAATGGAAATTTTGATACAATATCAACTACATTATAGTAGGTAAACAAAACAAATTAGGAGAGTAATACTAACGTATTATACATATTATATATTTTTACAAAATTATAAATTTTATAGGAACCAATCATTTTGCTTTTTATTCGTTCGGTTTATTCCAAATTGAAATACAATTTTTTTAAATTGTATCATTAGTGACATAATAAATTATATGTATGTACCTAATAGTAGTTTATTTCTTAAATATTTTTGTATAAAGCATTTTATAATAATTAATCGGTATTTGCATTAATTTATGACTTTTTTAAGATCTTAACCTCCAAATAACTTTCCATGGTTTGGAATCTACGATAAGAAGTTATGGACACTTGTCTTAAAAAATAATTAATAAACGATCTATTCTTGAATCAAGTACATTATAAGAAAGGATTGTTTGAGATCCTTCCAATAATATAGGTAGTAGGAATAATATTTCCTTAAAATGGATTTACTTGTACGAAATCATACCAATTAGTATTATTATCTGGATGAATAATAATAAAACACCTGCTGAACTGATTTTGAAAATTATATTGTAGATCTACTAAAAATTATATCCCCACAAATCGATGTTAAAAATGCTGTTAGGTTCATTATCAACAAGTAATAAATAAAAACCTTAAAGTATTAATTCATAAATACCTGCATGCAATTTTTATGCAATTCTACTACCTCCATAATAGTGCCATATTTACAATTTACTTTCCTGATGTGGTTATTATCTACTACTTTTTATTACAAACGTTTATTTCCTTGATGCAATTTCTTATTTTGCAACTAGAGTTTTAAAATCACTCATTGGAGAGGAAAAAATAATAAATGCAGTTTGTAATGATTAGGTGCTATGCAACAATTCAGAACTAAAATGCTCAAAGGAAATCACTTTCTTAAATGCTCTATCATTGAGTTTAAGTGATTTCATTAATTATTTCTTTACAGTGACACATATCAGCTTATAATAGTAGAGGTGTATTATACGCTCGATTTTCTTCATTGAGAAAATTAGGCGAGAAGCTTGTACCACTTGAGGCAATCCTCTTATTAACTATAGCATTGGTAAGCATTAAAACCAGAATGAAAAAGTGTAGACGATGCAACCGTCCAAGTTTGTCATTCAAACCGTAAAAGTATCAATGCAGAAAATGCTCAACAATTTATCCCAAGTAGTTAAAATTTTTACATAAAATTAAAAATTAGTCTAATTTTTGTGTATGGAAAGTTGAAAAACGCGATAATAAATATATTTGAATGGAACTATTAAAATATTATAATTATTTATAAGCAGCAATTTCTAAAAATTTTAATGTTCACACCTTTACGCATATTTGAATAATTTTGATATGAAACAATAACGTGAGATATTTAATTTGAACAATGATGTAAAGTTTAGAGATAGCATTTTTGTATGGATTATGGTGTGTTGATGCTTTAACGTATGTCAAGCAATAAAGAGATTTTTTATTAAGTTTAATCCAACTTTAACAATGATCCGTATAGAATTGTTAGATTATAAATTCAATTTAAGATCCACCATAAAATAGTTAGTTAATATGACCAACTCTACTTCATCTCGAGAAAGGAGCATTTAATCCAATGATTGATGGTAGAAGCAAGTTTTGCTTGGCCATAAGTCGATCCGACGCACTCCATTTAACCTGATGAGCTGCATGACTGTTACGCATAACATTATCAAGGGGTTTGGGAGGATAAAGCACGTGTACTTAACATGATAACAACGAATTCCGCCCCCGTGGTTATAAAGGCCACGTGACAGACTCCCTGTTTATTAGTTGCGCTTAAGTATCAATGCCAGTAACAAATTTAGTATTTAAATTTTCTTTTGTTATCCGAAGGGTGGTAATTATAGGATGATAAGATAATAAAAAGTAATAATTTTATTTTAAACTACAAACAAGCACCGCTTAACTCAAATTTCATCCATTAAAGATACACTAATGATATAGACATACACTTGCCATTATAAAACTGCGATCGCATCTCGTAAATTATAAACAATTTGTCTTTGGCATATCAACAAAAATCTACATTCAACCGATGCAAATTGCGGAAGTATGTAATTGTGTATCTCCTGTAATCAATTAAACGTAGATCTGTTTTGCATTCATTTTTTATGCAAAGGGAGAATCTATTTCGCTTTCACGATTTAATAAATCTTCATCTTTTCACTATCTTGTTCTAACTATTCCTAATCCTAAAGTTTTTCAAAAGCTAATAATACACCAGACTCAACTGTTATTTTTCCAACGATTAAATAAAAAAATTAAAATATATAATTATATTTAAGTTATCCTAAATATATCATTAGAACCACAAGGTGGTTATAATCATCGCGATAGATAATCAAATAATATATATTATTAAAGTTATCACAACAATGAATATTTTGACAATTGTTATCAACTACAATAATTAAGTTTAACTTAGGACATTGAAATTTTAACGTTTTCAACGGACGATGCTCATAGGGAAAAGCTTCGCGGAACTCCCAAGTTTCTTTATACTATACGGCAACGGTTCAAGTAAGAAACTGATTTTTTTGAATATTTTCTGTCGATATTAATTATTACAGAAAAAACTAATTTTTTGTTATTAATCTTTCAACTTTTTATGAGTGAAATATTTGTATTATAGTGGTGTACCTATGTATGTTTAAATTGCTCTGTGTAGAATGTATTATTCATGATAACTAATAAAAAAAGAGATGCTAGATGTTATGAATTATATTTTGACGAGCCTGGAGGTCTTCGTGATGACCGATCACTCTTCACTTTGACAGATGGCAGAGACCACAGATATCAGACAATGCGGAATGTTCTCATTCATATACACACTCTGAAAAAAAATTTGCCGCTGTGACAAAAATTTAACTATACCAACAAATAATATTAGTCACTATAGCCTCAACTAAAAATTTGCTACTACAACAAAGTGATTTTTGTTGATCATTTGTTTGTTGCGCCAACTAAAACAATTAGTTTTTATAAAAAATAAAACTTTGTTGCTTCAACTAAGAAATTTTTTATTATAACAAATATGACTTGATTGCCTCAACTAAAAGGTTTGTTGTAATAAGAAATAAAACTTGGTTGTTTCAAGTAAAAAATTTGTTATAATAGCAAGTAAAGCTATGTTTCTTCAAATAAAATATTTGTTATTATAAAAAATTAAACTTTGTTATTACAAGTAATACATTACTTGATGCAAACAAACCTCATTTAGTTGTACCGAGTAAAATTCTTGCTGTGCTAACTAATAAATATAATGTTGTATGAAATAATATATTTGTAGTACCAGCCAAATAATGAATTTCAAAATAAAAATATTTCATCGTATTTCATAAAGTTTTATTTTGACGAAATATAACACTGAAATAAAACCTATAAGCTAAAAGTAAAAAAACCTAAAATTACTACAAAATAAATATAAATGTAACAAATCCAAATTTCTACTACAACTACTACTGATTAAAATAAAATTTTAGTAGTTATGAATAATTTTCCATCGGCCATTCATGTACCGATGAAAAATTATTCATACACACAAAGCAACGTGTCATTATGAATATAATTATATATAAAAAAAACTAAAACTAAACCTTAGATCGATCCTAAAAGTATTTCAACAGCTAATTTATTCCTTTTTCGTTCTAAAGTTGGCTTAACCTCACCAAAAATCTTAAAAAAAAAGAAAAAAAATTAGCGAGAATAATTGGGATTGTATTCGATGAAAATCAGTTTGCAACTAAAAATAATATGTATAATACATTATCTTGGTGATTAGTTTTTAAAAATAATAAAACTTATTTACTAAAACATATCCTAACTTTAATTTGAGAGCAGGAAATGTATCCATGTAGTCATCATTTATTGATCTATTTCTCCACAAATTCCTTTTGTCAAAAGTTATATCCCATTTTTTAATCACTTCTGTCCACGGTTCAATTGAGTTTTTTAGCCATTGTACGTCATCATCTGTATCTATACTGTTATATTACCTGAATTTGTATCTACTACAGTAGTGCAAGCCGTAGGCGATTTTCCAATCAATAAACCTGAGTGCCGCATCTGGCGTCTAAGATTATAAAATTTCCGGTACAGCTTTCCATATCCTACTTTGTGAAGGCTGCCGCTAATTTTCTTTTTATATCCCACAGAGAAGTAAACTTCCAATAAATAAAATAAATACTTACTTATAACTAGAGTCCGGATTTGTAGCTATTATGCTTTTTCTGAAAATTCGAAGCAGCTGAAAATTTTTAGAAAAATTTTGTGTTTTAACTTAAAAGAAGTCATTTGGTATCAAGTTTTATATGCTTTTTTTGCTTTTTTTTGACTTTTTATGCTTTTCGTGCTTTTTTTTTACTTTTTATGCTTTTTCTTGCTTTTTTTTGACTTTTTGTGCTTTTCGTGCTTTTTTATACTTCATTAATGCTTATTTTACAAAATATTTTAAAGTTTGATATTTTAAAATTTTTTGCAACACCTGCAAGGTTTATTACTAGATTATTACTTCCTGGTATTTTTGAAAATTAGAAAATTCGGATAGCAAATCTATAAAAGATTGCCAAAATGTATTAAAGAATCCAGAACTTAAAGGAAATTTAGCGTTTATTAAATGACACTGTAACTATGTTACTGATATTATAAAATCTGTGGAAAAGCAGCAAATGCCTTTGGCTGAATCCTGGGATTTAGTAGAAAAATTTAAAAACGCTACCACTAGCATCATAGGACATGTTGGAGACAATATAAAAAAGAAATTGAATGATGTGTTAGAGAAAAATGAAGGATTAAAAATCTTAAATAATATAGCTAAAACAATAGCTGGAGAAACTATTGAAAATTTTGAAATGGAACCTTCACTTGTAGCAAAATTCAAATTTGCACCTATTACTAGTGTAGATGTCGAAAGAAGTTTTTCTGGGATGAATTTTACTACAGAAAATTTGGAAAAATTCTTAACTGTTAATTGTTTCAAAAATTAAATTAATACTTTTGTTTATGCTTTTTTTTAATAAAATTTGTGCTTTTTTTGACAAAGTTGATGCTTTTTTTAGTATTATTTGGTGCTTTTTTAAGCACTTTTTTCCCAATTTTTTATGCTTTTTTATCCGGACTCTACTTATAACAAAACATTATCTAATGATTTAAAAATCATTAAAATTTGCTTTTATTTCTGAAGGAAATAGTCCAACAATTGCATTTGACAATAATATAAACCTCTCAGTCGAAATTCTGAAAAAATAAATAAAAATTACTATATAAGAGAAAATGGGTGTTTCAAATACCTCTGATCAGTATTTTTATGAAGTTCTTCTTGTAATACTATTTCCACTATTTTGTCTCTCATAATATGATCAGTCAACGTGTTCGATTTTTTGTACTCGCTTAAAATACTGTTACCATGCAGTGTGGCAATGTAAAAAAAGTGTATGTAACCCCACGTTTCTTTCCGCTTCTTTTTGAATTTTCCTTCTGTATTTTTGTGCAGGACTATTTTCAATTTCTTCCTCCGTGAAACCAACAATGGCATCGGTCAAAAAGTCTAAATTACAATACATATTTGTAATATCGGTAATATAAAAAAAATTGCTTATATACCATTTCGCCCACAGGGAGGAGATAATTCGTCTGAAATTTCAATAGAAGATGCTGGAGATGGTACGCTACTAATTATCAGTTGTTGTAGTACAAAAACCTCTCGGTCCTATTTTGGGAATTATTTCCTTGATAACATCAATGGTGAGAGCCTCCATATTGATTACGTTTTCTAAAATTGGATCAAATTTATTGTTCTTGCATACGTTATGACATTAAAAATAAAATTAATTCAAAAATGAGATTAAACAAGATATTTAGAAGCATTTTAAGAAATAAAAATTTTTACTCAATTTAAAATTCGATACAAAAATATTTTGAAAAAAAAACGCTCTCGCGGTTAACGTTTTAAATATTCAAATCTTCACAAATTAAATTTTATATTCATTGAATGTCTCTAATAATAATTATTGTATTTGCTACTAAAAGAGTAAAAATAAAATATTATTATTTTTAATTTAACAAAATTAATAGGTATAGATAGTACTATTTGCTGACAAAAATTTCTTTTGCATTAAAATGTATACTTGCATGGGTAATATTTTTTTTTATATTCAAACCTATACGAACCTATTTTGTATTAAATAAACTTATGACGTATTTATAAAGCAGTCAGGTGATCATACAAGAAGTATGTACATACCTGCATCAAGGTTAAGCCGCGCGCCGGCGCCGACCAACACCGGGGTTATCAAATATGCAAAGTAAGCAATATCGGGGAAGCACAAATATTACAATTATTGACACTAAATTAATTTTGTTATTCCGTATTAAATATTATACTGATAATAATTATAAAATAATTCATTTTAGAGACATCAACTTTGAATATTAAATAATACTATTAATGGGTAGTTATGAAATGAAAATGAAATTTTGTTCCTCCTGACCATGAACCATACGCATCAGTTAATACGCATCAGTTAATCTTTTGTTGTAATCTAATTTTTATTTTACTTACCTTCAAAAACTGCGCAGAGTTCAGGTAACTGCCACTTTTCTAAAATTTCGGCTACACTCATTTTGTTTATTATTACAAGTATAATTATTATTTTCGTAGTTATTACACAGCATACAACTGATAACAATTAACGACTTCTAATAATGAGAAATGACTATTCCACGCATACTCGTTAATGTTCGGTTTAACGAATTTCTAATGTAACAAATTTATATTTGTTGAATTTTTGATTAACAAATATTAGATTTCGGACAACAAAAATATATCCTAGTAGAACAAAATATTTTATTTCAGATAACAAAATTGTATTATTTACTTCAACATTTTCATTTTCTTTACGACAACAAATGCCAAAAAAATATTTGTTGAAACAACTAGTTTTATGTTATACCAAATAATATTTAATCAACTAATCTGTATTTGTTAGCTGGGCAAAAACATTTTTCAGAGTGCACATAAACGACGCGTCCTATTTATATTTTGGGTATTTATCATATTAAAAAGTTGACTCTCTTGTAGTTAGTTTCACGCTAAGATTTCATTTAGATAATGTCGCTTGATGGTCTGTGACATGTGCAGGTAAATGGGGTATGCGTGCACCCTAACAATAAGTATTTTAAAACACCATTATGTGTACTATTAGTTTGAAATCTTCTGGAGATGCAAATGATTTCACATGACAACTATAAAACGGTTACATGTTATATGATCGATTAAGGCAATTAATAGCTCGTATTTTAACGCAAATATTTTTCATCTCAGAGATGTTCGCATTTGCGATAGCTACTTTAGTATACAACATACCTACCTGTAAAGGAACCCTTGGGCAATGTCTAGCTTAATTTAAGATATCGCTCAAGACAAACTTAGAATCAGGATGATTCGCAACTTCTACTTCATTCATCCTTATCAATGTCAGAGCTAAGCAGATTATGTACTAGTGACGCGTGAAACCGTCTGTAATCCTCACTGACGAACGTTGCTTACGGCCCAATCAAACGGCACACGTGGCGGTTCAGCCAAACTATTGTCGGTGAGTGGTGCCTTTGGGATTTGTTGGGGTAATCTGCTTGTCGCCTTGCTTTTACTGTTTCCACAATTATTCTTTATTGTAAGTTATGTCGAGCTATTCTCTTACTACTAACGATAATTAAATTTAAGTAGATAACCTAATTACGAACAACCATAATTTGATATTTCAATCTGTAACACACAAAAACTGAAAATCCAATTTCAAATAATGCAAATAGTTCAATATTGATTATCTCTTTTTCTGTTTTCGTTAATCAATCTGGGTTTGTCTATTTTAAAGTAAAGAAACTTTATTAAACTACAAAATGTAATTTTGCTTTTCATTTGGTGAGCGACAAAAAGTTGAAAATCTTTTGTTGAGTTTAACCACAATGACCTTTGTGTAACACGTAACTTGAAAATGGGTCTCTAAATTTGCGGGTCGGGAAAAGCAGTTGGATTCCGATCCATCATATAGCTATGACAGCTTTTCATTGTATATCTTACCAAATAAAATTGTGTAATGCGCTCAATGATACTGTTTATGCCGCTAAGTAGCGAGACTGGGTGGTTTGCTTTGTGCAGATTACAATGAGTGTCATCTCATGACATGCGTTAAACTGTTTGTAGAGTTTCCGAATTTAGCACTGACTGACTGATGCGGGGTTTTAGACAGATTTTCTAGTTTCTCTTTGTTAATATGTTTACTTGTAAAATGGAATTACTAAACATCAGTCAGTAAACATTTAAATCGGCAAATCTGTTATTCCGATGCAGTTAAATTTTAAATAGTGTTTAGAATTTCTAATTTTGCTAGCCAGATGTTACAATGATTAAATTAATATTTTGCTTAAACAATTGAGAGATTATAAAACGTAAAATAGAAATTACAAATAATAGTTAAAATAATCAATTTAACTCGTAGATAAATTATGGGCGCGGTAAATTCGCATTTTGACGCATATTTTGGCTTCTTCGTTTCTTCCTTTACTGAACATGTCATATGAGCATTTTTTGCAACATTATATTTTATATACGTATTTTCATTTGCTTGGAATGTATTTGAATTATCTATTATAATATTAATTTGAATTAAAATTACCTACTCACCTTTATTTCAATATTTTGCGATAATTTAATTCAAACCTACATTATGTACCTGTGTTGCGTTTTTCTTTTATTTTTATTAACATTATTTTTACACCGAATCTTTAATGAGTAGTGTAAAATAATTGAATTGAGAAAATGTACAGAGTGCGGCAGAGGAATGAGTTAATTTGCAATTATTGTACTTATTTTGACTTAAATTTTTAAGAATGTATATTTTTATATCTCCATAATATCCTGGATGGGCCAGTTTATTTTTTGAGTAAGTTTTCCTTCATATAATATGACGACCTTCTCTATCTCAGAGCGGGAAAAAATATCTATAATCAAAACCTTAGCTATGCACTCACAAACATTAGGTAAAACATCGGCGCAGTGGCATAGATAATAATCAGTAACTAATTTGTGTTACAATCAATTTAACATGTAATTTCAGTTTTAAACACAAAAATTTTTAGATTTGATAGTTTCACCTAATATTCCAGTACAACTTCTTGAGAAGAACCGATCTTCGTCGGCATCAGTGACTCCTTTTGATAGCATAATATAGCATCATCTTTTACGGAATTTTGTGGGAACGCAGCTCCCATTACCTCCTTCAAATCTTAGGACATCGCAATGTATTTGATGAATGTATTACTTAAGCCACAGAGCAAGTTTCAACACACTACGAAGTGGAGTGTTGCACGCGCAAGGCAGTAAAAGGCTTCTATTGAATTATTACAAGATACAGATATAGCGCCATCCCGAAAATCGAACAGTCTTAACAGAACAGTCTGGAAACCATCCAGAAAACACATCGGTTCAGCAGGTTCAGCATGCAACGAAGAGATGTGTTGATATAGGCGAGGAATGATCAACTTTGGAATAAATTGAACACAAGTAAGTGACAGATGTGGCTACCCAAGAAAGCGTCCGAAAGGAGAGGTAAAAATGACCCATAGGCACCAAGGAGGTTTTTTGGGGTGAGTATTCGTAAGAGGGCGAACATCATCTCAATACCTCACCAATGACCATCTACGAAAATGCGAAGCATGTTTTGGTTTTTATTAAAGAAAGGCTATACCTAGTCCGCTAAAAAGAGTCGTCCATCTTTACCTCATTTATTTAAGAGCTACTGATCCAATGATAAAAAGTATAGGCTCTTCTTTGAAGAGAATTTGTAAGCCATATTTTATTATTTACCTTTGATCGACGTCTCTTACATAGTTTTTGAGTTACAGCGGAAACCGTTTTGAGACGCCCTTACTCCTCTCCTTCGCTAACATTTGGGGTTAGGTTCTATGATGTTTCCCCCAAATCCTGATTTATATGAAATGCCCGTTCTGGGAAGGTTATGGTGATCACAGAACATCTGAGGATGGTTATCACATGTGATATCTGGTCTGAATAAGTTATACCTATAGGTATACTTGTCAATATTGTGAAAGAGCGCTCGAAAGCGACTAATGTATTTTAAATATCCATTAAATTAACCAGCAATGTCGTGTCAACCATATTATACTGACTGGCTAAGAAGCGGAAAACCGCGGTTCTATTCCTTGGTCAGGCCACATACACTGCTGGGAAAATTGGAGGTAGTACAATGAGCAAAATGGGCTAGAAGGCCATAAATAAAAGACTTTTCCAGCACTGTGAGCATTTTATTGTATTGTTAACGATGAAATATCCATTAAATTAACCAGCAGTGTCGTGTCAACCATATTATACTGACTGGCTAAGAAGCGGAAAACCGTGGTTCTATTCCTTGGTCGCGCCACATACACTGCTGGAAAATTGGAGCTAGTACAATCAGCAAAATGGGCTACAAAGCCAAAAATTCAAGGCTTTTCCAGCATTGTGAGCATTTTATTGTATTTGAGTGTCCGAAAAGTGTTCACTTTCTGATCTAGATAAGAAAATAAAGACTCTTTGGCAGCAGTCATGTAAAGTTATGCTTTCTTAAACCTACTTCAAATGGGAAATGATATTTTCCGGTCGGTTTAAATAGGTTTAAATAAAAGTTAGTTGCGCGCATGAAAAGATTAATGAGATTTCTACTGCCCCCTAATAATGACATGATGTAAACATTTTACTTTGTGTTTGTGAATATTATGATAATTATACGATTATCTTTTCAGTTATATTTTTATCGAGTAATCCATATAAATTACCTGCGTTGCATAACATTTTTTTTGAGTGAATTTAATGAATTTCATTTTATTTGTAATTAAAATAAATTGAAAAAGTGAGGTTATGATCGATTTTAGGGTTGTCATTATTAGGTAAAAACAATTTTGCTATTTCAATTAATAAAATCAATTTAAAACATATTTTTTATCGAAGATCTATTCTCTCTATTATTTCCTTTAATATATTACAATTTTACAGGGTAGTCTAGCAAAAACGAAGCAGATGTTTTGTTATATTATATAAATTTATCATTCTGTCTGTCTGTCTGTCTGTCTGTCTGTTATAAACACATCTTGCAGAATATTGCATCAAATTTACTAACTCACGAACGATAACGGATAGAATAGATTTTAAAATGAATATTTTGTCAGTTCAAATTCAACTTGAAATGATTTCATAGTTTTAAGAAAAATGATCTGTTCCTTGTGAAAAGTGACACCAAATCCTACTAATAGGTAGTAAAGTAATGGCTCCCTATAGATGCAATTAAAAATTTGGGCCTTACTAAATTACTTTGCCTGCTTTTTTGAGAAAATTTGACTTATCTAAAATAGCAGTACTGAAATAGTTATAAATTGAGGTTATGTCCTGAATGGATTTTCAAATGGTTTGTAGGTGGTGAATTCATTTATAGTTTTATTTATACCAATATTGTTCTGAGATGTTAAATTTTATTATCTAACGAAGATAATATTGAAACCGCGGTTACTCATTAAAGTTAATTGGAAATTATATTTTATTGCTTTCTTGCATTTAATTTTGAATCTGAGAGCTTTCCCAGTGGGTGCGCTTTGTGAAGAGTTTCTTGAAAATCGTATCTATCTTCTATTAAATTATAATATAATGCCCAAATGCCTAAGTTTTACAAAAATTTTTTTATAGAAGTGTTAATTTTATTTATTACCCACTTCACGCTCACATTAATTGTTTGTGGACAACGTTAAACAAGGATGCGATATGTATCCGCATTAATTACAACTTCAATACGTCCACATTGTGATCCCGAAGGCCGAACAACCATGATCTTCATGCACTAGACGTAACTCACTTACGACTTCTTCTATTTGCTTTTATTCCTATTATTTATTAAATATTTAAACATTTCCTCTAGTCTCCTTTGGACTGCACTTAGATTCCAATTACTTGTTAATACGTCACTGATGGTGCGCATTTTTCAATAATTTCAACAATGTTTAAAAACATAACTGATCTTTAAACTGCTTTGAAATGAACTTTTTGTATTATACCTAAATATATATGAATAAAATACTTTTTTCATACATTTTAGTAGAAAGAAATGGCAATATGAAAACACAAAGTTAAAAGTTATCGACTGCCTTCACCAACATGAAAAACCTCAGAAATTAGTACCAAGCAGCCCATACTGCATTAGTAAATTATAAAAATTATACCAGCATGAAATTTTATTTTTAATAACCTTACTAATAAATAGAAAATTCTTTAACTTTTTAACGAGGCACCTATCAACGGAGTTTTATTTAAAAAATCTTATTTATTAAGGTTTTGGGTTAATTTCTTGAAAACTTAATTACTTCATTTTAGCCTTAAAAACCGATAAAAGTGTTGTCGAAAAATTTAAGCTTGTTCCTACATATAAAAAGGTAATACCAATTTAAATTCTTGCTGTGCAATACCTAAGACACATAAAATATCCAAATTCGTTGAAAGGGACAAGTGTGATGGAACACTGCGGGTGAGCACCAACTCCCCACAGATAGCTACCAATAAAGTAAGACGAATCCAGTTTTTTTACAGCCCATTATTGTAAATTACGAGTTATTGAAATTTATTCAAATATTTTGACAATGTATACTCACGAGTTTCTACAATTATTATAAACAAATTGCAGGGTGTATAAATCACATTATTTTCATGCTGGTATGGAACTCGTTTATGGTTTAACTGGATAATATTTCCTACAAGACATCTTGAACAGTTGTAGCTACTGCTCATTCATACAACTTTTGATTTCTTAAGGTGTTGCCACTATTTCTTTATACAGATTGTGTCTTCGACTAAATTTACACAAGAATATTTGAATGAAAATTAGGTTGTATAACTTACGACCATAAAATATATTTATCTAAAATATCTTGAAATTTTATCGTCGACCACTTTTTATTAAAATAAAATTTTTATATAATGGCATAGCAGTGGTTTTAAATAATATGAGAGGTGGTAGTAAAATATATTGACGAATGTTTTGTTATCTGAACACAATTAACTCATTAAATTGTTTAATCGATTAAATCTTGTGAAAATTAATTACGTGTAGAGAATTTGAAAGAGCGTCTTTTTTATAATTTTAACTAATAACTTGACAACAAAGTTTTGAATACATTATAATATTAAAAGCAGAGTAAATATATTTATGTATGGTCATATAGCTGCGTTAAAGCGTAAAAGAATACTAAATAAAATTAACTAACCACCTACATGCATACCTACCTACCGCGGTGTAATATGCAATAACAAATGCAAAATGCAGCATCTACTCCCTATTCTTTCTTTCTGTACTACACTTTAAAATGGTTACCGATCGTGTAGGTGGGTGTTTTATCAGGAAATAATGCTCTTTTTTTTGTTTAAGAACACAATATTTTTGCTATAAACAATTTTTTATGGATTACTACAACAAAGCGGAGCGCCTCCACATTCGTTTTATTACATTGTTTGGTTATTCTACCAGAAAATAAAACTTTCTTTAACGAACATCAATTGACTGCAACCAATAAATCTACTTGCAAGTATGCAAAAGAAAATGCACCTACTTGGAAAATTAATTAAACTTGTAATCCTCTTGCGTTAGAAACAAGTTGGAATCCTCTGCTTATGCTGTTAACATTCAAGCAGAAAAACGTTAAGTAATAAATCTTCTTAATCTCATAATAATCGTAAAAACAACTTAAACATCTTAATTATAATTTTCGAAATACTAATTGATATTATAAAATGCGTTTGAAGATAATGCCAATTAACTATCGATATAAAATATTAAAAAAATTTTATTTAGGCATTTGTTCATTAAAAAAAACGAAGTTCAAGTTTAAACTTGAATTTAACAATGCCAGAAATTAAAATGGCCAATAAGCCCGTAAACGGCGCACAGCAAACAGAAACTTACTGTAATACGGAGTGAAATTATACGACTAATACATAACAAAATAAACTTTTTGAATTAAATTCTAGCCCAATGCATCATTCATCTTGGTAACAGCCTAGTTTATTTTTGAAGTTTTATGTTAAAAATTTATATCAATTTTCCAGTTTACACTTTCTGAGTGATTTGTTTCCTACCTTTTTGTAGCGTGTAAGTTTTTTAATGTAAAGTATGACTTATAATATCCAAGTTGTCATAAAACAGTAAGGACGACGTCTAGTGATTACTGTAGCTCGGCATATAGTGGCGCCCGTGCAAACTCGACGTGACAGTTGACCTGATTCAATTTACTCGCCAACCCCAAGATTTGTTTTCCAAACCATAAATCAGATTCACTACAATCCCGATATCCATTATCGTTAGCAGTGTTAGCCGAGCAGGGCTAATAACGTATAGATTTGATTGTACCCTCGTTTAAAAGGGGAATCAAAAGCTGTAACATGTACCTAGTTGTGTTTTAAAGCAATACTAAATCTAATCAAATTATTGACGCGTAAAAGTGGTTATTCAATATTCTAATAGATATAAATTTTACTGTGTGCAAATTTTACAATAATAAATTTAACTTGAGAGTAATCGATGTTACTTCATACATAAATTATTTCTAAAATATCTTCATATTTATTTACACAATACCACACAACTTCAAATATAATATTTATTAACAACATTCTTTTAAAAGGCACTCGTAGTAGATAGAGAACATAAAGATAAATAGAGCAAGGAACGTGATAAATATTAGGCAATAAGTGGCAGAGCGACGTGGCAAGTTGGGGATGCTGGCAGTGAGAAGCTGTCGCGACCTCATCCGGCGGACCGTGTAATTGGATGGAGTGCAACTATATCGGCATCCGACATCCTTTGCTCAACTCGAAAAGTGGAAATCCGAAGAGCGAACATTTTCAGGACAAAGATCAACGCGTCGTATTTGCACGAAAATAAATTGCCTTTATTTTTATTCCCAACTCGAACTGAAAATTTCAAATTGTTCTGAAAGAATTGGCTTTTGATCATATAAAAAGAGTAATATTTTTCAACTTTTAATATTCTCGTTTCGCAAATTTTTTGTATTAAAAAAATTAACCGATAAATAATACCGCTGGACAGCGGTCAGAAACGAGTGGTATAAAATACGAAAATGTGTTTCATAACGTAAGATAACATCGAAAATCTCTAGGGTGGCTGCAATAACAATCTTTCGGTATGAATTGTTATGGTCACTCTTATCATTCATAAGCGACTGGACGTCTCATTGTAAATAACCGCAAGTCGTAAACACATTTCATCCCAGTCAAGTCCATTCACAGTTTCACGAAAGCACTTGGCTACTGGTTTACCCCAAAAGGAATTCTAGTTTATCACACTCTTTTATTTTTGTTTTATTTTTTAAGATTTTGTTGAGATTTTAGTAATCAGTAGTAGTTACAACTTACAATAGGACATAAAAATAATTTGTTATTATCGTCGTGAAATTACAAACCCAAATTAATGCGCATTGCTGATGACAACTACAGAAGGAGAAACAGTACAACTTTACTGCCCCGATAACCCATCTCCTTACTTAACTAAATTGAGATTCTGATGCAAAGCCCTAGGCACATCGGATAAACAATGGGCTACAGAATAAGGGAGTGAATTTGTATAATGTTCTATCCAGTGCTATTTAAAGTCGGGAACCAAGTGAAGAGTCTTATCTACTAAGCAATCCTTCTAGACAACAAACTTTGTCGCCATTTATTCTGTCTCCGATCTTAAGACGATTCAAGAATAATTCGCTTTGCGATAAAGCACACATAATGTAAAAGTCAAGCAAAAGAAAGATGTTGTTCGGCGATATGGTATTTTTCTCTTGGAATCGTTTCCAACATCAGCAAAGCAGCATTGTGCTAATGTGATGTTCGCCTCATCGCTTCTACACTTGGCCGCTTCTCGTCTCCATTTTACGAAGCTTTCTAACTTCTCGTGGACGCATATTTCATACTTGAATGTGCTTCTAGGCAATTTGAAGATTATTCAACACAAAGTAGAGTTTTATGGAGGATATAAAACGCCAGGTTATTTTTTATTTATGTTCAGAGTCACAAAAAGGTGTAAAATAATACCGGTATAACTAGAATGAACATCACTTCTTATATATACTACAATTTCTACTTTATATTTCTAACTTAACAAACGAGATGATAAATACTTCCTTTTCCCATTTTGTGATTCACAATAATATACTATTACACGTCATAATTTTAAATTTGTTTTTATTAACTTAATCAAAAAGATAATATAAAAATTATATTAGAAAATTTATTGTTACCTTCTCATATAACTTTTATTTCTTATATAAAATAAATTCTACTTGTATGTGGGTTTGAAATTGTCTCTTTGGAGCGAAATCAAATTTGATCAAGTTCCAATAAATTGCTTTATCACCAATACCAATTATTTACAAATGATATATTAAATTCGAACAATAACTGCATCTGAATTGAAAAGATTTTAATTACAATAGTTAATTATTTTATTAAATCATCGCATGAGTTATGGTATCACAATACTTCCACTGCTTTACTAAATCTCAAATGTTCTGCAGATATAGGAAAACAAAATATAAAAATTATAAGTCATCTTTTTAATTTTCTGACATTAAATGTTACGCCTCTGCAAAGTTTCCACTAGGTACGTATGGAAATTTGGATTGGATGGACTTACTTGATCTTAATAGTATGAAGGATGGAAAAATATTGTAATCGTACAGGTAAACAAGTTCTGATTTTGATGAATTGATATGTTTTGAGGTCATATTATAAGCTGTAAATTAACATTTCTCTTTTTTTTATAAATGTTTATTTTAATATCGTATATAATATAATAATTATCGAATACGAATAACTTGCATCAGAAAGAAATAAGATGTTTGAATTGAATATTAATAAAAGTTGCCACTAGAATTGAAAGCTCAAATAATATTTTAATTATGGTTTTAATGACAAGTTAACTCAGAAATATTTTGAAATTTTTACTTAATAAAAAAAAGTTACTTACCTACATTTTGTTTGCTAATATTAAGCCTGGCAATGAACAAAAGTAATGAAAACATTCTGATTATAAAGAGGATGGAATATCAGAGCTAATTCTGCAGGTTAATAATTATTACCATATTAACAAATTTTTTGAATATTTAAATAAAATGTATCATTTTTTTAATAACGTCCCACTTTAGTTAAAACTTCAAAATAAATTTTTCCTAAAGCTTGCAATGAATTTTGAATATTTGATTAATAAACTGAAAAAATTCAGCATCTTTATCAAGGTTTCTAAAAAATTTGGTGTTTATTTACACAATATTTACTTTTCTTAGAGCCCCTCGGTCAGACCCCCTTGGTTCATAAAATGTTTTCGATACTTTTGTTGTCATGGCAGCAGAAAAATATTATCTTATATTAACTAATATTAGGAATATTTAAACAAAATGAATTTTTTATTAAAAAGTTTATATGAAAAACAGCGACCACATTTGCAAACTTTTAAAAAATAGTAAATAACTTGAAAATTGGCAATTATTGACAAATGATGGACAATAATTAGAAGTAGTAGATAAAAGGCTTAAATTTTGCAAATAGCAGAGCTGTGTTTTAGTCGATTCGTACAGTTTAGACTGCGTTTTGGTCTGTTTTTCTCCAAATGGGCAATTTCGATGTTCGGGCTTAGCAAATGCCCTATGAAATCAGTAGAACTGTACTCACTCTCTAAAAAAAAAGGATGATTAACCAAAGAGATTAACCCCAAGTAGCACAAAGTAGTCCTATGGACGTCCACATTTTGTACAATCAATGTACATCCGTACGTTCATTAAACGTCCGTGACAGTCCATTTAAAGTAGAGTAGCGGTAATGAAAGAAAGAAAGGAGGAGCTAATGTGCAGTAACGAAACTCGTATAGACGTGTTTATGTTGTTATCAATTGGTGGAATTGGGTGTCACGCGGTCACTACTGCGCCGGATTTTGGCTACGCCTTTCTCTCCTCCAGTACCGCAACTGTACTGTCCCAAAAACGTATATAACCTAGTAGCACACACTGTCCTGCAGCGTCCTATGGACGTCCGTTAAAGATCCATTTCTAGTCTATGGACGTACGTACCTAAAATGGATCTTTAACGGACGTCCATAGGACGTTGTGTGCTACTAGGGACTGTAGGTAATCTCCTGTTTTATTTGCTGAAATAAATAAGTGAAGATATACCGCTTGGGGAAATGTGCGTCTAGAGGTCATTAAGTACCCGTAAAATATTGACACATTAAACCAAAACTGGTAATTTTATTCAAAATTATATTATACAGATTTGCTTGGCATTACGTCGAATTTAATTAAAGTCCAAAATGGTTTGAAATTTACGGTTACTATAATTTAAAATATGAATGTAAGAGGTACTAACTGCTGCTTCCTTTTCGTAGGGAGGACATAATTCCATTACATCTATAGAAATTAAGTAACAAATCAATTCAAATTTGTTACGTCATTTCTATAGCTACAATAGGATCCACCACTGATAACAGATACTGAGATTTGTGAAGAGAAGAGCGCAGTAGTTACAAGACCTACGGTTTTCAAGAAGAAAGAATTAATCGAATAAAAAAATTAGTATCAGTGAATGCGATATGATTAATCATCATTATGATGATTAAAATTTGCCTCTACATTACATCATTGTCTTGATTTGCGTCGTTTCTATTTGCATTGCAACAAAGAAAACCAAAATCTAATTTGCATTGGTATGCTTCAAGTTGCGTCGTTTTATATAGAATAAATCTGGGTTTAGCATCCTATGTATAATTTAACAACAGTAATTTAACAAATACAATGAAGTCACTTGTGAACATTTAAATAGGGGCATTTATCAGTTAACTTTACCTTTAGTTAACTGCAATCTAATATTACCAGAAAATAATATTAATAACCCTAAAAGCCGATGATATTTCGCCTACTTAATATTATTCACTAAGTTCTGGTAAATTTTATTTCTATAGATAAAAATGAGCTACATTACGTGATCAGGAGCAAAGCCTAGACCATGCTGAAAAGTGAGGCCATCCTAGAAAATGGAAAAAACTGATAAAATAAGTAATTAAAATTAGGATATACTTAAAGGAGAGACCGCCTACTCGTCATCGCCGATTTCGTCCAAATTCACAGTATAATATGTAGGGCTTGACTAGAAATGAAAGTGACCCAAGTGGAATCAGCAGATGGCCAAGCGTTTTTTAGAAAACAACATTTTTGGCGGGTAAAAATACCATAAGTTCATTAAAATAATAATAATAAAGCCTTTATTTCTTATAAAGTTACAGTTAGTAATACTATATCTACATAAAATTCATAATAATACATAATCTGACAGAAAAATTTCGTATTAGAAATCTTATGTATGTAAACTTATGGTATTTTTACCCGCCAAAAATGTTATTTTCTAAAAAACGCTTGGCCATCTGGTGATTCCACTTGGGTCACTTTCATTTCTAGTCAAGCCCAACATATAGTGTGAATTTGGACGAAATCGGTGATGACGAGTAGGCGGTCTCTCCTTTAGATTGTGATATATAATCGGTTTTTGAAACGCATTACAACGTTATCCGAGCCCAACTACCAGCCTTGCGAACCGGTGCCTGGTTTGTTAGCATTTCACATTTTTACCTAGACGAGGAGCAAGCCCGACGTAGAACCCCCAACCTGGAGGACCAGAGAGACGGCCAGAATAAAGTTCTTACTTCACCCGGATTCGAACCGGGCATTTAGCGTTCATAGTCAACTTATTCGACCACCATGCTCCGACCGTCTCTTTTAGATTATTTTCTTAAAGTATTTTCCAGCCTGGAGATCAAGTGCTGTATAATACATGGTGACCGGCCGCCGATGTAAACATAGGAAATTAATATGAGAAATTGATTTTTCTTTAATTCCTGCTTCCCATCACAACTGATAAGAATAAAAGGGATATCATTTGAAGAGATTTTTATTCCACTTCTAAAGATATTTTGTTCTTTAATTAATGTTAAAAACTCACGAATAAAATGCAAAATAGTGCATTTAAAAATTGTTTAGTTGTTTTGTTTGAATTTTATTGTAATAGTTTTTGCTTGAAAACCAATAATTTCCAACAAGTTACTTTGACATTTTACAATAAATTTGGTTAACAATGAACGCAAACACAGGTTATTCTTAACTTGTTGGAAATTACTATTGGTTTTCAAGCAAAAACAATTGCAATAAAATTCAAACGAGAAAACTAAAATTTTATTAAATGGATTCTTTTACATTATATTAGTGAGTTTATAACAGTAATTAAAGAACACAATATCAAGTGTAAGGTATCTTTAAAAGCGGAATAAAAATCTCTTCAAATTGATACCCTTCTCATTTTTCCGTTCTGAGAGGAAGCAGGAATAAAGAAAAATCAATTTCCCATGTTAATTTCCTATATTCACATCAGTGGCCGGTCACGCGGTATAAAATCTTATTAGAACTTTACAAAATTAACGGTGGTTCAGATTTTACGGAAATTGTGATTTGAATTGTTTCGGCGAAGTCGCAGTTTTGCAAGTCACATCGGCTAATCAATCGAGATCTTAGTGTACTTATATAATTACCTGTACGGAATCTAAATTTATATAATTTGGGTGACGAAGTAAATATTAATCAATTAGGTATACTGGGTGCTCAAAAGAAAGTTTCGCGAAAGAGCCCGAAAATTGAAGGTACGCAATTTGAAGAAAACAAAGTTAATTGCTGCATAAGGAAGACCTAAGAAGATAAATATATTTCAAATAAGTCAAATTTTGGAAAGGTATGGATAGAACGCCTAAGTATTAGATAAGAGTTAGTTGAAAAGTTACGTTTAATTCGTGAATTTCTAAATAATTACTAGGAGATTTTGAAATCTTTTCGCTGGCTTATGATTTGGTGTATTATTGAAATATATATAAATCTTAAAATTAATAATTTCTACTGATTCTATATACTTAGTGAAATCAACGAATTTATTCGTGACACGTTTGATGTGAAGCATATTGAATACAATTTCAACAAAATGATTCGGCAAAGTAATTGCTTACACTAATTAACTTAATTAACTTACTTAATTAGTGTAAGCAATTACTTTGCCGAATCATTTTGTTGAAATTGGATTCTACTTACTTAGCTTGACTCTGGGCGAAGGAAGAAGTTTTATATTGCAATTTACCAGTTATTTTTAATTAAATTAAAAAGTTAGGTACTCAATTCAACTGATTTATAACTATAGGCATTTTCTATCGATCAAGTTAGTCAAGTATCATTTTAACTACTTTTCGGAAATGTGTATTGTAAAAGTAACAATGAAAGGTTAGAGTTAATGCCCATTTTATGAATTAACAAAGTTTAACCAAATTTCAATTACTCCACTCATGCACTTAACTCCAAAAGCTGAATATATCGTAGAAAATCATTTATTTTAAAGTAAAAATGCATTTAAAACATAAAATTGGAAACCATTTCATTTGGAAAATCGTATAAAGGTTCAGTATATAGCACAATAAGTTTAGGAACCATTGGAATAGACCAAATGAGGGATACAATGGAAAACTTTAATAACTGCCAACAAGTAATAATAATAATCTTCATTAATATAACAAATAAAATTACAATAAGAGAAACTAAACTTGCATTATATTTAGTTACAGGATTGATTTCCACATAACACCTTATGTGTATAAAGACTGGGCTACTCTTAATTTTTAAGTTCCTAAAACTCCAAAATAAATGATTTTTTTGAAAAGTATTAAAAATACTGTTTTTAGCATTGTATTTCTCTTGTTCATTGAAAACTTTCATATTATACCTACCCCTGATGTCACAATTTTTTATTTTACCGTCCGAATGGTAAGAGATATTTTACCAAAACTTTGAAGCTTTCTTCATTTGAAGCATTATTATTATGCTTCAATCAACAGTTTATAACAGAGAAAGATTTTAAGCAAAATCTCGTATCTAAATTTTTAACAAATATTTTGAGAAATTTTTGTTGGAACAACAAAGTTGATTCATAGTAGGAAATTGTAGGAAATAGAAATATGTTTGTAGTATAAAAATCTTGGTTAGAAGATAAGTACAGATTTACGTGGTGAAAAAAGACTGTGCTGCTGTAATTACTGGATCTTGTAGATGCTAATCTATGTTCCCGAAAATGAAATCGAAAAACTTGATGAATTTTTAAGTTTATCACTAAACATATACCTACCATTATTTGGAAATCAAAATTAAAACTTTTTTCAAAAGTCATTTTGATATCTTCTGACATCTAAAACTAAAGCAGAATGCCTCATCATACTTATTTACCATCTAGTTTTAAAAAACAGAAAAATAGTGCTCGTCAATCTGTAATGAGCAGGAATTTAATACCATCAAGACTTCAAAAATGTGAGCTAAAAATATACATCAACCATTTTAATTTTAGAAAAATATAAAATCCCAACTAATTTTAAATTGAAATTTATAAGCAAATTTAGAAAATGTTAGATGTGGATGAATTTCTTTTACGAACAATACGTAAATCCTAAGCAATCTACAATACAGATACCTTAACCACAAAATTACAAATTGAGCTTAAAACAACCTACTAGCGCAGATTTTCAATCCCCGGAGGGATATTTGAGAGTATTTTAATAAGGGATTTTTTTGTCGTGCGCTTAAGGAGTTTCGAAGAACAATTGAGATTACTGTGTATAGTAGCCACCTGCGCCAGTGACATCGTATAATGTGCTTAGTAAATTTTTGCTTTCATTTTGCCACACAAAACATCTTCTTCTTCTTAGTTGTAATCTTAATTGTTATAAACAATTTGATGGGTATTGCTTCCATCGTTCCATTTTGTTACCTGTCATTAACTATTGAATTGAAACGAGTCTCTCTATTCTCATCAAGTGTATACAATAGCAAAATAAAAAACAATATCAGAAAAATGCGTGTAGGAAAAAGATATTGCAAATACAGAAGCATTTATTCCTGAATTATAGAGCATCTTACAGTCTTACACTGTTTCGCTTATATAAGTACTTATTTCTATAATATATTAGCATTTTTAACCCACAGTGGATAATGACTGTAATATTAGTACGTATCTTGAGGTAGAAAATAATTCAAGAAAGCTGCTAGTTTTACGTAACGCAACATTAAATGTAAATGGATGGCATTTTGTATTTTGATTCAAGATAATAATTTTATAACAATGTATATAAAAAATCATCAATTATGCGTAAGATGTAATTCGTAATTAGTGTAACGCTAATTATTAGTTATTAATTAAGAACTTATAATTTTTTTGCAGTTATAAGTGCACCTTTTAATTTAATTTACATCTTCATTACACAATATTATTTTTATATTTGAATTTAAGTATTAAAAGCAGTAATTTGCCATTGTGTGCATATAAGCATAACTAAGAAGTTTCTTATTAATATTTCATTACGCCAATAGTTACACGTGTTTTTTAATATTTATGAGATAATGTTAAAACCTAAATTGTCATAATATTAACGTTAATTTTTAATAATATAAATTATAGCTTAATTATCTACTAGTTTACGCATTTATGTGTTTCTTTCTTTTTTATTAATAATAAAATAACAGACAACTATTACCATTACTGGCATGCATAAAATAAATTATTATTAATTAACAAAATATCTAACATTTTTGCATATTAGCCTACAGTAACGACACGATAACTGCAGAATAATAATATAATATCTACTATATTCATTATACAATATAATGATTTATGATTAAATGCAACTGATCAATCTCAGTAACGAGGAATCAAACTTGTAAAACACTATCATTTTTCAGTGTCTTTGATTAGCATTTTTAATACCAGATAAATTAATTATTTTAATTAATTTTTAGTTAATTTTCTTTGTGAGTTATTCATATTATTGCAATACTAAAATATACCAGCAAATTGTGTAGTCATGAAATTTAATTTTTGATGCTATTAAATTTTATTCCAGATGAAGAAACTAATCAATGTCAAATTAATATTGAAATTATGGTTGGGTCACTCATGGAAAAATAAAACCTCAAAATTGCTAGGATAAAGGCATCTGATATACGTCTTGAAACATTATTGTCACAAACCAGAATGTACACAATGACTGGATGGGTTACATAATTATAGGTAATAAATCTGTTGGTTGTTATTCCTTTGAATTTAAACAATTCATGAGTTAAATAGGGAAGAGCATTCAATACGCATTATTATTGAGGTACGAAAGCTTTAAAGTCAATTATATTGCTATATAGAAAAAGTTGTAAAAACTTTGGCCAAGTTTCATTAATAAATTAAGTCATTGATTGATAAATGTTTTGACACACTTCTAGTTTCCAGTAAGTTGTAAAAAATATGTGCTATTAAGGTAAGCACGACGTGTAAAACTTGCAGTTTATGGTAAAGTGTTTCTGGAAATTAAGAGTAGACATCTGACCACCCTGCTAGTTAGGGCATAAACAAAGTATCTTGTATAAGTACCCACATTTGCACAATTGCGAAGACCGGTCGGACGAGTGGACAACTTATCAGTTTGTACAATGACAGCCTACAGTAACGATTGGGCAGTTTGATGATATTACACTGAACTTTAGCTGCAGGGCAGATGTACGCTCGACAGCCAAGATCGATTATAGAAACTGCGGGAAGTCTTTCAGGATGACCACTGGGCATTTAGAGCATTGTTAGCGGTTGCAATTCGAGCACGCGTTATCAAAGTGAGTCATCAGGCTTCAGCTGCAAGATTTGAGTTAATAAAGTGTTTATATGAAGTGCTTTACTCACCACAACCCATCCCGAAACTATAGCACCGAAATCCTTTACTCTTCAGCACAACTAGACAAAGAAATAAAAAAAGAAGATAAAACCATTTTTTTGTGCTTTAATTATGCGCTCATTAGTATCCGTCAAAATATGTTACCCACTGCATTAACTAAACAATTTTTGGTTGTTAATTTAAGATGCAATATAAAAAATATGTTAGACGGTTTCAAGGGTGAGATAAATGAAAAGGCACAAGGGTTTTGCTATAGTTCTTCTAGTGATATACGATCAGCAATCAATCTGCACAAACAATGATGGGATCTTCAGTGACCATTACGTTAATACCTTTCGGTCATTCTGTTAAGGCGTTCATTGATTATTTATGTACGAATAGTTTAACAATTGTTTTTCATCATCAGAAGAAGGTTTTTTCTGCAAAATCATAAAATAATTATCTCACATTTACGTCGAAATAAAACAAAAAAATATATATCTGGTATGAAATACCCAACCATCAACTGTGGTTAACGATATACAATTATAATTACCGCTATCAATCGACCAGCGGTTTGCAACGAGCGTCTATTAAAGTGATGGATAATAATGTTTTTATTTTGCATATAGAGGTGATGTACCCTCTTCACCATCACTTATTATAATATTTATTCTTTTAAATCACAGTAAATATTTTATACACATAAGCTTTTTGTAATTGATTGTAGTGGTCAAAAATTTTTATTTAAATTTTATAAATTTGTGAAGCAAGGGGTTTAATATGTTTTAAAGCTCTTTGTATATTAATTTCAAAATAACCGGTTTGATGTATTTTACTCTTTTATCTGTCTAAACAATTTCCGACATTTTATAGCTGCCGTTTATTAATGCTTTTGACCTTAGGTTAAAAGTGATTTTAAATTGTATTTTGAATTCTATATACTTAAGATAACGAATTGCTGAGCACGAGGCGGAAATTGATACCAATCTAATTTTTTAATTTTACTAATTACTGCTACGTACCTACTTATCAATTATTTATACTATTTCTAAGATAACCATTCGTACCAAAATCGATGTTCAGTCTAGTATCATCACCAGCTTATATTGGCAAAGAAATTTCAATTTGGTTTTCAGTCATAAAATTTTTTTTTCAGACATCTGTTACAACCCGCATTTTAACTTGAGAGTGTTATGTAGTTGAAAAGATTACATTACGTAAATGTTTATACCGTCGCAATATCTCAAAGGGAAATAAGGGTAGTATAATTTTAACACGGTAGCAGTTTAATTTTCTTTAAAAAAAAACTTTGTGATAAAACCAAAAATTAGAATCTTGCAACAGAACTTAAATTAAGTCAATAAATAATAAAGTAGCCACTTGAGTAATCTTATTAGGGGATGCTTTTTATGCATAAACAACAAATTTTAAAACACTTGAAACACATTTTTTGCTTGTCGGTTTCTTTAAAGGTAAAACAGCTTAGCTTTCTTAATTTTCTTATGCTATGCGATTATCAATGATCGAGAAGATTTAGTGGTTGGTAGCAGGAAGTGTGTTTATATTTAGGGTTTTCTGGTTTCAGATAAAGAACATAAGGCCGTTCCCTTTTGCTGATTAGAAATTATAATAAGGTAATTTGTCATTATTAATGTTTTCGGCTTTGTTTTAAAGTGGTTTTATAAACGATTAACAACACTCGAGTTTTTTTGTATGTCTGCCGCCACCCTCTGTCGACTTATCTACGCTTCATTCAGTTAAGATCACTGCTTGAAGTTGTTTTTATAACAAAACAGCAATAGCCATCAGATACCTCCTTTGTCCTAATTTAGGACACATTTGGGAAGAATTGGGTATAATAGTAAAGAGAGTTACGGTGATTAGATAGAATCAACAAAAGTTCTCTCATTACAACTTCAAATAGATATAAAGGCAATTTTATAGATTTAAAATATAAAATGAAGTGATATTTCTATGTCACACTGATATAGATAGTCGGGTCTGGGTAGTGAAATATCACCAGTGGGAAAGATTACAATCCGCTTAGCTGCGCGCTCGGGTGTTTGTTACTTTAGAATTTATTAGGGAGCTCTGGTAGCGCCGCTAACGCGTTTAGTGCGGTGTGGGTGGCCGGGTGTTAGGGTGGAGGTGTCGGGGCTGACGGATGGGGTCACTTGCAAGGCCCTCTCATTAGCACATTGCCGAACAACCCTTGCAGCTCCCGACAACCGCTTCATCATTGCCACTTCTGTGCGTTCATCGAGGTGAAAGAAGCTTTTCCTATGGGCTTTGTAAAATTCCATGCAATGACAGCTTGATGTACAAATACTCGAAGCTCGTGCGTTTCAGTCATCGACCACTTTTAAAGTAAACTTCCAAAGTGTTACTTCATTTGCAAACTTACTCTTTATTACTGCAATTTCTAACATTGTTCATAAACTAAAATTGCAAAATAATTCGTATAATCTATTCACGAGTCACAGCATTTTGTTTGTATTTAAATAATCTTAGAGTGAAAACCCGTAAAAACGCGACGGAACTGATTGTAGTAAACAGTTAGAAAATTCCGCAAATGATGGCTTATCACGAGAATAGATCGTCTTTTTAATGAAAGACAAGCTATCTAATTTTTTTTTAATTATTTGACAAATAAAGACCGTCCTTTCTTTCATATAATTAAAACTGCAAATTTTAAACAATGCGTGGTAGAAAGTAGGTAGGTACTTTGTATTTACTTAACAAGACAACTACTGTTTTACTATAAGAGTAAAAGTCTTCCGACCAATCTTGAAGGTATCGAAAACACTAGAAACGAAAAGGTGGAAGGGAGACATCCCCTAAGCGAATAATCTAAAAATACTAGAAGATTTCACATAATCTCTCTCATAATAGCATTCACCGAAAGTTTTTCAATGATATTAGCTTCGAGTTGCAATTTTCTCAACGAGCTCATTTCAGATAAAATAATTTGTTATCATCTGTATGGCACGAAAGATCTCTCTTGTGGGTTCAACTTTTACTAACAAATTGTTAATTTTATTTTTCAAACATATGTTACTACTGTAATGTTTGGTAGTGTTATTACATGAGTTATATTTTGGTAATAGAAATACGTATGACGAGATTTGATGTTCGTATTGCATGTTTGATATAATTTTTTAGACCTTATAAATTGAAAATACCCATATCTTGATTTACAATTATGTTTCATTGCCATGTTTTATAAATTAACAACAATGAAATGCAATAATGAAATAAAAAATAAATGCATTTATTTATTATCCATCACAAGTCAACAATCGACAAATTTTCATTTCTAATGACTGTGTTATTTTAATTTTTTATTTTCTTGTTCGTTATTTTATCGTTATCTGACAAATTAAAACTTATTCTTCAAAAGCAATTATCCATTTGTTCGCATTAGCTCGAGCCGAAAAGCAGAATCAGCAATTGCGATTGACATTTTCTTGTAAAAGATATCTACTAGGAAATAACCTTTTACGTAGTTTCTATAAAAATAATCTCGTCATTTTATTGTTACCGAACGTTTTCCATTATATGAGATTGTGATTCCTTGTGGAAACCACGTTTCAACAAAATTGTGGCATATAACCACATCACGATTGCTTTAATTTTACCAATTTACCAAAAATACGTACGTCTTTTACTGCTTAGAAAATGTCGTAGGCGTAGAACCAAAAACAACCCTCCGAATGAGCTCCATATTAAGCGTCCCCGGACTATTGCGATTAGCGGACAAATCACGCGGCCTCGGGGGGCGAAGACTTATGTGCTTGTCCAGAACAATCAATGCCTAGACACTTGCGTTCAAGTTGTTTTGCTCTGTTTTTACGCTAACCGATCGACTTTGAAGGATTTATTTGTTTGTTCCTTGATACTGTTTAATGTTTTGTTAATTCAGCAATTTTATTTTTTTCTTCTGTAGTTTATAATAGATCTTTGCTGCAGACGCACATAAAATGTAGTAAATGAATCCATTTGACATCAAATTAAACATTATTACATTTCTTTGAAATTTTCGATTTATGAATTCTGCTTGAAAAACATTTCTGTATTGCATTGGTATAAGATATTCTACCAGATATCTACAGTGTGTTCACAATCCTCACAAAATAAATGACTATATCGTTAATCTATTCATGCGCGCCATTCACACAATACATAAGGATCTTCTAGAAATTAGATGATAACTGGCTCTTACAGTTTTCACCTATTGAAATCCTAATCACGACAGACCTGTATATTATAATAATGGATCATTTCATGGGAGTGACGTTCAAACCCTCCCCTCATCAGTTATATGATGTAGTATTTGAAGATTCTCAAAAGGTTTAATTTTATTGAACTTTCAGACGTGGGTGTACGTCCTTCGTCGTTCTGTTTAATTATTATTACGAGTGAATAACTAGTATAAAAAAATTAATATTAATTTCACAATTTAAGAAATATATTATGAACTCTTGATTTTCATGTATTGCCACTTTGTTGAAGAAGTTAATTTAACATTAGCCGAGTTTTTCATGGAAAATATTTTAGATAAAAACTTTCTAATATTCTAATAAAAGAGTGGAAATGCATGTTTATCAAACCTCAAAAGCAAACACTTTTTGCTTGGCTGTCATGGTGCACTGATTTTAGTAAAAATCTAAATTACATATGAAATGGATTTTTGAGTCAAGCAGAGCTGAACCCCAATTTATAAAACTGTACTTTAAACCTTTTTGTTTATTTTATCTCTTGAAAATCTATATGGATGTTTACTTGTAAACAAAAATTTGTAAATTTGTTCGTGAACTTATTGATAAAATAAATATTTTGAACATATTTTGACCAAATTTATCAAGCCAGAAATATTATAAACGTGAAATATTGAAATGGGGCAAAAATTTCAAGAAAGATAAATATTTACATAAAATATTTTCTTTAATTATTAATAATTGAAGATTTGTAATTGCACGCAACATAAAATTGAAAAAGTTATCAAACTAAGTAATTTCAATAAAGTTCATCAAAATCAAGAAATGATAAAAGAACAGTGTTATAATAAATTATAAATAATACATATTACGTAGTTCCTTTTTAAATTTGAAAACCATAAATTGACATGGCTTTTAAGTTTGAGGAAGTGGTTTTCAATTTTTCCTCATGTTTATACTACTTATTACCTAAGCGGTTCAAATAAGGATTTATTACCAATTTAGGTAATTATACAGTGGATAAGTAAAGTCCAAAAATATTAGGTAGGGATTTGCAAAAATATTAATTTAATTTTTCGAAGTCTACGAAAATAACCTCACCTATATATTTTTTAAATTTCTTTAGTGATGGTGTTTTATAGACATTGAAGTGCGTGACATATTTGCATAAATTTTTATCTTAAAGTACTATTCATATAAAAAGTAGTCGGATGAGACCAAATTGGATCTTGATGGCTAGAAATCTTCGTCAACAAATCATATCTTCAGATCTCAACTAACTTTCCTTTTTAATTTTATCTTTCAAATTAATCATACAGGGTGTCCCGTTATGAGTGGTCCAAACGGTAATTGATGAAGGGTTGGACTACCCTCTATCAGAAAAACAAAAAATAGGTTTAGTAAAAGTGTCATGGTTTTCGAGATATTTGAGATCAAAGACTTTTCTTTTAATTTTCGTCTTCTCCTATTACTTTTTCATGTAAAATCTACAAATGAAGGATTTTTTTATTTATTTTTTTTGTGAATGTCTCTGACTTTACGTGCTACAAGACGTAAATCAAAATTTTTCAAAATTCTCATGAGATTAGAAAAAAATAAAATAATCTTATTAGAAATTTTCAACCTTACAAAAAATCATTGAGTTTTGGAGCATCATGGTTGAAAAAAAAGATATTACAACCTCTGACTGCCCATGATCTTAAAAAGTTTCTAATGTTGTGTAGAATAAGCAAAAAAATAAAAAAATAAATTAGTCCATAAACCAAAGAGTTATTGCTATTTTATCAACGTAGGGGCCAACTTCAGAAAAATTGCGTTATTAGATTTTTGTCTTGTATTTCATTTTTAAATGATATTTAAGACATGTACCTACCCTCGATTTTCCGTACATTTATCTGTTCTTAATCGCTTGTTAACATTTCAAGGTGTTTTTATGGAGTTTTGACAGCTAGATTGTTAACAAGTTATTAACAACAGATGAAATGTACGAGAAACTGGAGATGAAGCAGTCAAGGCAGTGTTAGATATTAAAAATAAAATTAGACTGCCTTTTATTCATGACACAGATTTTCTTATTTAAAACAGAACAATTTTTTTATAATAAATGCTCAAAGTGACCACCACGAGCCCTTATGCACGCTCTACACCTTTTTATGAAAGATCGCTTAAGGTGGCGTGTGTAGCGACGCTCTCGTATTGTCGTGGTGGCTTGTTGAATTTTTCTTTTCAGATCTTGTAAGTTTTCGATTGGGCTCTTGTAGACCAACTCCTTTAAAGATCCCCAAAAAAAGAAATCTAGGGGATTCAAATCGGGTGATCTTGGTGGCCAGCATATGGTTCCGATGCGGCCAATCCATCTTTCTGGGTACCTTTCATTCAAGTGATTTCTCACTTGCACGGCATAATGTGCAGGACAACCATCGTGTTGCAGCCACATTGTTCTCCGAATGTTGAGTGGTACTTCTTCTAAGAGGCCGGGAAGGTCGTTTTGCAAAAAATGCAGGTAGTTATCCCCATTCAAGGTCTCTGGTAGCTCAAACGGTCCAATAATTTCTCCGTTTAAAATCCCTGTCCATAAGTTCACTTTGAATCCGTATTGAGATCGATCTTCTTTCTTGTTATGTGGATTCTCCAACTGCCAACTATGGAGATTATGCATGTTCATAAATCCGTCTTTTCGGCATGTGGATTCGTCACTCCATAATATGGTATTAAACCAATCGTTATCTTCTCTCATTATTTGTAGCATTCTTCTGCAAAAAGCTACTCTTTGTGCGTAATCTCTCGGCTGCAGGGTTTGCACACGCTGCACATGGTACGGATGAAATCCATGAACTTTTTTGAGTATTATTTGTACTTTGGACTTTGAGACACCAGAGTGTCGTTCAATTTCTGATACCGAAGTAGTTGGATCAGCTTCTCTCTCTGCCAATACTTCATCTTCGCCTTCGAAACGCGGTCTTCCTTCATGACCGCGACCCACGCCAGTTCCAGGAAATCTTCCCTCTGATAGCGCAACATGTAGTCTGCTAATAACACGGTGGTCAGGATGCCGAGCATTTGGGTACCCTGTAGAGTGCAGCAGCTTGCCTCGCATTTCCATCACATAAACCGTAGAGGTAGTGCATGTTGATATACTCTGCTGGTGTGTAGTGCGCCATGTTAACAGAGGCAGCAAAACACAAATATCGTAGTCAATAAAATTGCCAAGTCGTTGTTTGTTGCACCAATTCACGTGAGTCCAAAACAGAAAGCTCAAAACAGTAGTCCAAGAATGCCAAGTCGATAAATTAATTATTAGGTAATTAACAACACTGTTTTGCCTAGCAACTGTCATCTTACACTTTGAAAGTATTCGAACAAGCATTTTTCAAGAGAACTAACGTTGCCTTGGACAAAAATCTAACAACGCAATTTTTTTGAAATTGGCCCCTACGTTGATAAAATAGGAATAACTCTTTGATTTATGGACTAATTTATTTTTTTATTTTTTTGCTTATTCTACACAACATTAGAAACTTTTTAAGATCATGGGCAGTCAGGTTGTAATATCTTTTTTTTCAACCATGATGCTCCAAAACTCCAAGATTTTTTGTAAGGTTGAAAATTTCTAATAAGATTATTTTATTTTTTTCTAATCCCATGAGAATTTTGAAAAACTTTGATTTACGTCTTGTAGCACGTAAAGTCAGAGACATTCACAAAAAAAAAATAAATAAAAAAATCCTTCATTTGTAGATTTTACAGGAAAAAGTAATATGAGAAGACGAAAATTAAAAGAAAAATCTTTGATCTCAAATATCTCGAAAACCATGACACTTTTACTAAACCTATTTTTTGTTTTTCTGATAGAGGGTAGTCCAGCCCTTCACCAATTACCGTTTGGACCACTCATAACGGGACACCCTGTGTATGGTAGTGTTCTAAAAAGTGTCATATTATCATCGAGAACTTTTTTATTTTTAGATGAAGATACACCAATATTATCGTGAACATTTCCTTTTTCAAGCAACGCCTATTCACACCTTTTAGAATAATGATTAATCCCTTTCTTATGGCCCTCAAAGCTACATAACCCAACTCAAGAACTCAAAGAATTTTATAAATCTCTGAAATCTGTCGGATGTAGCCTTTATATAAAATTGTTATTCCAGGAGGTCCACTATGAACTATGAAGTAAATTTAGCTAAAAATAACTAATTTTTTTGTAAATTTTTAGTAGGTAAATAATTTATTTAAAATTGCAAAGTAAAAATGTTGAGTGTAAGAAAATAAAATATGTATGTAAAATAATGATAAATCTGAAGTTCAGATTAACAATGTTGAATTGTTTTGTAACTATAAGAATTTTTGTAACTATAAATGGTATGCCACGGGATTTGAACTCGTAAATACTGGCACAAGAAGCTAATACACTAACCTCTAGGTCAGCGGTCAGCAACCGGTGGTCCGCGGACCACTGGTGATCCGTGTCGTAATTTCAGTGGTCCGCGAAAAAATTCTGACATTATTAAAATTTGCTGAGCTTATTTAATAAAATTTTTAATTAAAAAATAAATTGGTTTTAGCTGTCTACAGTGGCGGATTTTCAAAGAGGTATCAAAATTCAGCTCTCAAAATAAAAAATATTTTATTTAATTATTAAAAAAGTGAGAGATGGGGAAATAACATTGAAAATTAACCAATATAAAATTACAACTGCTTGACTATATTTAAAGGTTTGCTGATGTTCAGATTGTATTAATTATGGAAATTGAAACTCATTGGTACAAGAATTGTCAAGGTTCATTAGGTAAAAGAGTTAAAAATTTAAAAAACCCCCAACCCAAAAAAAACTCTAAAATTAAACCTCTAAAAAGTAAAATAATAATTAAATCGATCTAACCGTCGCGTCGTCGTGTCGGGGACCGACGGGATTTACACAGAACGATTTGATATTGTTAATATTTGCTTAACGGCCCCCGACACGACGACGCGACGGTTAGATCGATTTAATTATTATTTTACTTTTTAGAGGTTTAATTTTAGAGTTTTTTTTGGGTTGGGGGTTTTTTAAATTTGTAATTTAATTTTTATTTAGTGCTTTTTAAAGTTTATATATTACTCCCACCTATTATGTAAATAATTTTTATTTTTTCGATGTTCAATATAATATATTAATTTTTACTCCACCCTGTATATAAAATAATGGTTTGAACCATTTTGAACTTTAAATTTTAAATGTAAATGTCAAATAATGAATGTAGTGCATGCGCACTAGATGCGGCTTACTGGGAATTCCTCGTTTATGTGGGCTATAAAAAATTATATTCTTTCTTTTCTAATTTTCCGGCCAACTTTTTTAATTTTTCTCTCCGTAAGAACCATCCTTGGACTATGGAGAACATTTTAAAAAAAAAATTAGCCAAATTGGTGAATCCGTTTGGGAGATACGTGTCCTCAAACAAAGAGCGCACACACACACACACACACACACACCCTCACACACACGTTAAACTTATAACTCCCCTCTTTTTGGGTCGGGGGTTAAAAATCAAAAAGAACCAACCTTCAAAAGCCCATGGGGAATTTCTAGTTAAATAGCAACATTAATTTGGTGAAAATTTGATGGACTTAATTTTATGAAATGTTATATATATATATAAATTGGCTATAGATTTTATGTGCAATATTCCTAATACATAAAATAGATAGTATTTTCAAAAAAAAGTCGCCTGCGGCGCTAATGAGTGGGACCTTTCCCCCTCCCCCGTATGCCGAAAGTTGAAAATCATTGCTGTAGGTTGCAGAGGTAGTGAAAATATTTAGAAGAAGGGTATCAAAAGTTCTAAAACAGCAACTGGCTATATGTAAAAATATATTTCTCGCATGTTGCTTGGAGCAAATGTATGTAAGTGAGGGATTCAATAAGTTTGGTTAATTATGACATAGGGTTAAAAAATGGTATTCAAAAAAATTTTGCGATAAAAGTGAACAATTAAAAAGTTAGTGGTCCGCAAAATTTAAATTGCCAATTTAGTGGTCCGCAATACCTAAAAGGTTGCCGACCGCTGCTCTAGATCATCGTTTCTCAACCTTTTTATGTCGCGACCTTCTAAAGAGCAAGAAAAACTCGCGACCCCTTCAGGAGCAGGAATGACTTGTTTTAACCTTTAAAAAGCCAATAAAATAATAATATATTTATCCTTCGTGACCCCCCCCCCCCCGGAGTTATATTTCTTCTTAGCGACCCCCCTGAAATTTGGAGACCCACGTTCGGCCACCCCCTTATAAAAAAAATAAATTTGCGTTAACAAATCTTCAAATGAAGATTAAAAATATTGGAAAGAAAACGCATATTTTCATCTTTTAAATTAACTTACTTACAAAATTAAATGTGTTTTTCAATTTTTAAGTACAAAGCTTTTTAATCCTGTACTGAAAATATTTATTGTAAAACTTCGTGAAAAATTGTTGTAAATCTTAGTACTTTTTTGTTTAAATCGGTATAATATTATAAAATCAATATTTAATAGAAATGTAAATAAATTTGATTAAATTGGATTCAGAAAATAGTAAATTATATTATATTAAATATTGAAAATTATCAAAATTTTACGTAATTTTTTAATTACAATTTGTAATAATTTGATGTACTATTATAAAATTGTCTACAAAATTATTGTAGTACTAACTGCTATAGGGTAACCTATACATTTTTTCAGTGTGTAGGTGGTAGGTCCAATTTAATTTTTTATTTAATATCTGTGTTAAATCAAATATATTGTACTTAAAAATTGAAAAACACTACTTACAATAAGGTTTAATTTTTTCTTCTGGGAATTCAAATATTTTAACAAAACAAATGTATTGTAAATTAATCTAAAGTAGAGTTTTGCCACTCTAATTTGACAGGGTGTGGCTACTGTACAGAAACAAAAATTGGTCCGGTCGGGTCCATGTTGGTGTAAATTTGTTGAATTGGCTGACAAACATTCTCCCTCCACATCTACTGCGCAGAAAATTGGCCACATCTTGTCAAGTTAAAATGACTAAACTCTAATGGCCGGTTTCAGCAACCTTAACTTACAATTATTCTCAGATTAAATTAACCCAGGTTAAATATGAACCAATAGAAATCGGTTTTATGACTTTTAGTCGTTTTCCATTGGTTCATATTTAACATGGGTTAATTTAATCTGAGATTAAATTTAAGTTAAGGTTGCTGAAACCGGCCATAAATATGATGAAATTTATCGTCTAATCTACTTTTCCTATTTACTGGCAATAAAGGTATATAATATATTTATTTTATTTCAATGAAGAATAGAATTATGTACTTTCACTACACAGAGAAAAACGAATACTTGAATTTAAGTATATATTTTACTCAGCATTATTTACTTGTATGAACTCTTTATTTAATTTCATTGATGATTCGAATTACTTCCTGGGAGTAAATTAAATTCTTACATTATATAATTAATTCAAGTAATAAATTGGTTGAACTAAGGATTGTAATATATTTAATTTAATAATAAGAAGTTTACTTGCTTTAAGCATTTCAAAATGTCAAATTAAATTAAATAGTGTTATGAACATAAATGACTTATTTCGATTAAGTATTAGAAAGAGTCAAATAAATAGGTCGACTTCTAAGAATATAGTACGTGTTAAACTGCTTTGTTGCATCTGAATGTCGCTTATTCTTAACGCAGTTGTAACCGTTGTAACATTCAAATCCGTAAGCTGCAGAAGAAAAGTGATCAAATAATTACTATTCTAAATTTTTCAAAGGTAAGTTTAAATTTTGCTTTCGCAATTTCGTAATCTCACAATGTATTGTATTGATAGATTCTAAAACTACAATTTATTGGACATTCTTTACCTCCAAAAGGTAAAATTAAAAATTGGCAAATAGAAAACAATTGATGCTGGGATGATAAATTCATGCTAAGGTATAATAGAGATAATATTGTTTAATTATGTTTGTATAATTAACTGTAAATGATTTTAGGTGAAAAATCAAGAAGATTCCGCTATAATAAGAAATCAACCAGTTCAAAGTGGAGATCGAAAACATTCGCAAAATTAAAAACTTTTATGCTGTAATGATGAATTAGTGAAAAAAATATAAATTTTCAAATATAATTTGAAATGAAGTTCAACTTTCTTTACCACAATGCGTACGCGTCATTCATCAAGAATGGAAGCAATTGTTCACGAAACAATTCTTTTATTCCTCATGTGAATGACGTGGTACGCAATGTGTTTAATAAAACCTTCCTTAAAGCAATCCCAAATTATGTTAATTCAATTATTATATAATGTTACTTAGATCATATAAATTCTTTAAAGTAACCTTGAATAGGATTGAAACTACACTGAAAAATACTAGGGCTAACATTATCAAATATTGGTAACAACTCGATAAATTTCTTGATGTGACTCTTAAAATTACTTGGATGAAGTCTTAAATTTACTTGAATGGAAACTACGTTATGCGTTGTTTTGACTCTATCTGCTTTACTTAAGTAATTCTTTACTTGAATTTCCAAGTATTTTATTTACTTACCAGGAGCTTACCATAGGATCGCGTATATATAAACGTAGGATAGAGTTAAATGAAGTAAAATACACTTCTGTCAAATATTTTTTTCTCTCTGTGTAACAAGAGTAAGGGGTATAGACTGTATTATGTATAAGAGGTAAGATGAGTATAGACTCTAAGTATAGCGAATGTTCACATTCACTGGGGAAAGTATTATATTCACTGGATTATCTACTTGCACTGTAAAAAATACATACCAAGGATATAGCGATCGATAATAAGCTGAGCCTTAGTGTTAATATTTTTCTTCATATAATTAAACAGGTTTATTTATCTCTTTCCATAAAAAAAACCTGCAAATTAAATATTCGCGATAGATATAGAGTCTAGACCCTGCAGTACGGATCTATTGTAACATTTTGATGTATTTATATTAGGTTGGGGAAAAAGTAATCCATTATTTTGGCGTTTACTTTAATGCTTTATTTAACACGGTTACAATCATTTGATTTGAGCCAAATATGCGTCATTTTGTTCGATAATTTGTTGCCATTGTGATCGCAATTTCATGATTTCTCTGTCATAAAACCCAATGTCCCTATTGGCAAAATACTCAGACAACCAATTTTTACAGACCTCTTTTGAGGTCAGTTTTACACCACTAAGAGAGTTTGACATGGATTGGAAAAGATGATCTCTTGGTACCAGGTCCGAGCTACAAGGTGGATGATGCATTAAATCCTCCCATCCAACCTCTCAGTGTTTCTGGCGAGTTACTATTGAAGTGTGTGGCCTGGCGTTGTCCTAACGGAAGACAACTCCTCTCCTTTTGGACAATTCTGGTCGCTTATGGTCAATCGCCAGCTTCAACCGGTCCAATTGTTGGCAGTACAGGTTCGAATTGAGTGTCTGACCCGACGGGATCAGCTAATTGTGGATAATTCCCCGATAATTCCTTACCAATCCCACCAAACACACAGCACAGCCTTTCTGGCCGTCAATTCTGGCTTGGCAACCGTTTGGGCGGTTTCGCTGTTCTTCAACCACAATCTTTTTCACACAGCGTTGTCGTATGTGACCCATTCTTCATCCCCAGTTACCATCCGCTTTAAAAATAGTTCGATTTATTGACGTTTTGCCAAGGATTCGCAGACGAAAATACGACGCACCAAGTATTTTTGCGTTAATTCATGTGGCACCCAAACATTGAGCATCTTTTTGAATCCAACCTACTTCAAATGGTTCAAAATGGTTTTGTGGTCCATGGTTAGCTCAAGGACCATGCTACAACTGATCTCATGCTGGTCGAATTTAATCATTTCCATCATTTTATCGACATTTTCGATGATTGGCCTTCCAGAGCTTGCTGCATCTTTAACATCGAAATTACCGGAACGAAATTGACTAATAAACCAAAATTTTTACGTGATTAACTGTTAAGTGTCGGGACCATGAATACTGTTCACATTTTCAACCGCCCAAATCCCATAAAATATAGCAAATTTTCTTTTAGTTTACACAGATCTTTGGCGTACTATAACTGGAAACTGGTTTGTCCAATCACAAAACTGCCAATTACTTTTTAGTACACATTTCCACCTTTCCAAAAAGTGTCGGGATTACCCGATCCGACGAATAGATCACGAGATATAAGTCACTAAAGCCATCTAGCGACAAAATAATGGAATACTTTTTCCCCAACCCTATAATATAAGTAGTACAATAAAATTCAGGCTTGTAGTCTGACCTTGGGCTTGGTGGGGGGGGTTCTCAAAAAAATATATTATATACTCATAGTTTTAATCCCTCGCTATACGGGGGGTGGGGTGAATCCCCCTTATATACTGCCTTGATAAAAGTGGATAATGCAATGAATGCTAGTGAATTTCGACATTTACTAAGCCCCTCTTAGTGAAAGTAGACAATTCAAACTATACCCACTGAATATTATTTTCCATATTTACTAGGTCAGTTTTGTAGATAAATCACTATAATGAATATGCCCAAAATATTGTATATAATTTATGTACCTATGTAGGTATATCACAGCCGGATCAGTCGTAGAATCCAATTGCATAAAACTCTTACTTTTTATTATTTAATTTTATTTTAATGTATTATTTCATAGGTGTTCAATTAATTTATTAAATTTATTAACCAGCTTAGGTAGTACGCGATTTTCCACTTATCATCCACGCGACGTTGATTATCTCGCGACCTTGCATTCGTTCAACACCAATAATTAATTATTAACCTCACCGACTAATTTGATACTATCCCAAATCCCAAGTAGCATTTTAAAGCTAAATTGCAACAAAATGCTAAATAGCATTTTAGTAAAAAGCTAAATAGTACCTAGTAAAAGTAAAAAAGCTAATACTGGGGATTTTTAAGCTTCAATTTTAATTTGTCATATAAAACTGCACTTTCTCCAACTTCACAAAAAATATGAAATCCTCACAATAAATTTTAACCAAACAAAATTTTACCTTTTGTTAACCACTTAAGGTACAGCGTCGCATCTGACACGTCCACTCCCACGTTTGCCGTGTCCTTGTTTAATCTTCTTCTTCTTTCTTCTTTAGGTGCCTATCCGATTTCGGATTTACGGCGATCCCCCCGACTTAGCCAAGAAGGCTGTACCAGGGAAATGTTAATGTTAATGGGGTGGTGGTTTGCCTTCCCCTTAGTCCACAGATCAATTTTGGACTTATTTAGATCATTAACATTTTAAGGATTCTTTTTGGCATATTACTCTCGGTGGTTTGCCATTGCCTTCCGACGGGAGACGGTCAGAATAAATTTCTTACTTCACTCATAGAAGCTATAAAGATGACGTGTCCGACACGTCAATGAGCATTGAGTGGTTAATAAAAAAATTAAATTTAAAAATTTAAACATTAAAAAGCAAGTTAATGCTAAGTAATTTTCAGTCTATCGAAGACTGACTAGATATTATGCGAGACTAAATCGATGGAGTACCTACATTTATTTTCTAGTTATTAATATAGATTTTTATTAATAATTTCTTTTTATCGCTCAGGGTAGATTTCTAGAAAAAAAAAAGAAATTCAAATTTTTCATACCGGCTGATGATGGATGAACACTTATCTACTTTTATATCGATCTTCTGCTGTATTTTGTTATTAAGTGCTTATTGAAAATGTTCTTATAAGGCAATTATTGGTGTATTACTAAGAGTACGAGCTCGTTTAACTTGATTATTGTCTTGAAATTACAAAGGATCTGTAGGTATAATTCTGTTAAGTTTTTCAATGACAAAATTGAAACACACCTTTTTTCAGACAGTACTTTTAAAAGTATGTGAAAAATTTTAATATAAAATTTTAAGATATCACATTAGGTATTCTAAATGGGAAATTTAAACATATTTATAGTACTGTATAAACAACAAAATGAAGTTAAACATAAATCTTATAATTTGTCATTTTTTTTAAATATAACGCCTTCTTCGAGGGCGTATTTATGCTTTTAATATGTTAATTAAGTTTTATTTTGAAATGCCAACAGAAGCTTCCGTTTATTTATTGCAACAGTAGGATGCCTACAAATTTATTAATTGTTAATTTTTACGTCGATGGTTTTCTGTCAACATAAATATGTTTTAACTACACATATACAATTGTAAATGTTACTTCTCGCACCTTTACTTTGTCAATTTTTTTTAAACACCACGTTTTGGCTACTTTAAATAAATTATTGCGATTAAGGCAAAGGTTATTTCTAAATATTTTAAATTAAAATTTTAGGTAGCTTACATCCTACTTTTACCACTACAATATTTCTGTAGTAATATAAATGTAAGACACCAGACGCGGGAAATCATATGCTAATTCAAATTTTTAAGTTATCCGATGAACCTGTCAAGTTGCTTAACCAAATTTAGGATGATGACGGTAATGGTTCAACGGGTGCACTTAATTAGTAAACCGTACACATATCGTTTAAATATTAATACCTTAAAAATGTTATGTGGTGTAAGATAAAAGTTTAATTGTGGTGTTAAAGCGAGGTAGAACATAATCTAGTAAACATTTTATGACTGTTGAAATAGTAGGAGAGGAATGGCACAAGTGACAATAAAATTAAAAACTATAGTACCGGTTATAAACACAGGTAAGCAATCGGATAATATCGTCAAAAAGGCATGACCAAACATATGGGTACACCCAAAGGAGTGGCGTCTTTGAGTTCCAACCCGCAATAAGCCTGCACGATCAAACAAGCAGTTTGAGAATAAAGGATCTCGTCGTGCGTTATTTCCCGCCCAGGTGCACCTAAACGAGGGGAGTTAGAAAAGGGACAAACTCGGGGGCACAAAAGCCTAGCACGCTGTCATCGAATTGAATGAGAGGAAAGAGGGGTTCGTGCCACCAAAAAATGGCAGAATCACCGTCGTTGTGTCGGCGCCGTTGCATTCCTCGATAGCGTCTCGACGGTGTGGTCAGTCGTAACAAACCACCGACACTTTCAGGCGTTATCGTAGCTCTCGCATTTTTACAATCTAAGTCATTTGGAAGCAACGGTGTGTAAATCAATTATAGCAACAGCGTGAAGCTGAGCCGGAACGCCTCTCAAAGTGGGAGCAGCCAATCTGGATGCTCTCGCCGCGTATCAAACTAATCTTGTTAAATGTGAGTCAAAAGATTCTAAATATTCATTCTGTCAAAACATCTTGCTTCTGTTGTGGCGTGTAAACTACCTCACACCTTACGCAGTGAAAGTTCTAAGTGATCTAGTTTCGAAAGTTACCCCTTTACATTTCACCTCCTTCGTACGGCAGTCTCACATTCTAAGAACAATACTCGCTTCGGTGCTTCGAAATGACAATTTTACATTTATTACTACTTTGTTCTTACTGCTTATTTGACTGTGATTATGAGAAAATTACAATTGCCACAATCTAACATTTTTAAATTTTCAACAACAAATCTCTGTGATCAATTTTAAGTGCAAAATTTTCCTAAATACCAGTTTAATTATTTTAAATTTATTAAGGTGATGGTGAACTATAGGTGATGGAGGAAAATTGCACGATGAGACCGTGTGCTACAGACTTTAGCATAGCAGCGATAATGTCGAGGCATGGTAGAGCGCGAACTTCGTCCCGATGTCGAGATCGTGATCCGCCGGATACAATATCACCTCTTGGTAAGTTTGAAAAAAGCTTTAAAAACCAAATTTACCAAAATAAATTGTTTCTTTGCATTTCATAGTTCTTGTAACTAAAGTACAAAAATTATATTATAAATCAATATGAATAAATTATTATTATTAATCACTGCTAATTGGAATCGACAGTCTTTTATCAGAATCCATTTTAATTTACCCATAATATTATATTTATTAACTATAAATTTATTATCTTTATTCGCTTATAATTTGACTATTTATTTCAAGTTCATTATATTATACTTATAGGTACATTAACAACAAAAAATCTTCTTAGGTATAACTATAATAATGAAATCTATATAATGTGTTGATCAAGCATACAACAAAAAAAGGCGTCTAATTTGATAGAATAATAAACTATCATTTTGTTTATAAAATTAGTTCATAATTTAGTACTTTGACATGTTGTTAACAAAATTGTATCTAAATAATAATAGACCACTCAATTATTTCGGTTTCTATAGGTAATACAATATACATTACTAATTGAAATTTTAAAATGTATGACAAAATAATTTAAAATGGTACTATGCTTTACATATTGTTATCTATTTTTAGGAACCTTGTAATTTTAATATTAGATATGAAACCTGATTATAGATAGGTTAATTCGTTGTATCACAAATTATTAAGCAAAAATGAGCTTTCAAATGGTTCAGGAAATCTTTTAATTAAGTAGGTATAAGTATATAGGAATTAAAACTTCTTATTTGAAATTCAGAACAGTTTTTAAAAAAAAGTATCATGAGAACATATAAATTTTATTTATTTAAAATTATATTCAACAAGTTGGTTTTCATGTGGTAGTAATTAGTAATTCCAAAACGGAAACGAAACAATTGTTAATATTAATTATGATACCCAACTGATTATTTTTTAGAAAAATAATAAAACTATATTAAGTAATTATTATGTCATATAATTAAATACTATTTTTAAACGATACTGTACCTTACATACAGACTGATCCAAATTAAGTGCATCCACTAAGTATAAATAAATGGTTCTTGTACAAAACTGCTTAAGTCATCAAAGAAGTGACATATTTATGATGATTTAGATGGCAAGAAGATAAAAACAGTTCAGTAGCGCCCTTAGATTTATTAAGTACAGCAAATGGAGCACCCTGTATACTAAAATATTCTTAAAATTAATAACATAAAAATTTCTTATTTAAAATAATTTAAATACTTTTTGCTTTATTAATTGTTGATTAACAGAATTTATAACAGATTAACATTTGCTCATTTACATCAACACAATTTTATATAAATTCCTTCCTCAACTATAATTCAGCTACTTTTTAATGGTTGTGCTATCTATTTGGTTTGTTCAGTTATCGCTTTAACATTGCTATAATTAGGGTTATTATTGCAATGTCCTGCATTTTAAATTTTTTTACGTGTAAATGTCTGATTATATTTCAAACTCGATTGGTTGTTTGAGCAGCCAGGTAGGTACTATTTATAGATTAGTAGTACCTAATTTATAGATTAGTAGTAATACTCCATATGGAGAGGCTTATGTCCAGCATTGGGCGGAAAAAGGCTGATAAAGAAAGAAGAAGTACCAAGTATTTAAAATTATTAAAAAATGTAACACTCTTGACACAATCTTCAGTACTTGGATTGGTGTCCTTCCAGGGAACTTAAAATTGTCGCTACTCGCTGTGGTTTGGATTTCACACTAATAAGATGGGTCTTTTATTTACGAAATTGCTCATCGTGATCTCACGACAACGGGTGCGTGTAAAATCATGTAGTATAGCAACTTGGTCCAGTTACTGTAAAATCATAATAAAAAAAAAACCCACCACGGAGAATTGGGTGGTTTAAAAATTGAACAATAAGATGTATTGATCTTTTATCTGTTATGAACCATAATAATCAAAGAATAACGCCCTAAAGCTAAATTAACATTTAATATCATGATCTTGTTAATAATTTTATTTAAAATTTGTCATGATCTAGGACAGTAATTAATAATAATTATAACATTTTACTGATCTAATATTATAAGCTAAGCATCTAAGTATTTTTTCATATTTCATGTAGGTAAAGAAATTTTTTTAGATCAAATAAACAAGGTGAACTGTTTAGCTGTAAATTATTCTAATCAATATGGATATCATTGATGATAATCAGAACAGATTAAACTAATTTAGTATTTACATACTTACTTATAAAATTATGCATATGAGTATAATATTTATTACTTCTAACATAGACGACAAAAGAATAATTATAATTTAATGATAGTAATTAAAGATTCTCAAAGATTATATTTAGTTCCTATATCATTAATATCGTAAGGCAATTGAAAGGTTCAGTTTAAGACAGTTATTTTATGATATTATACCAAATAACTCATATTTTTTGTGAATTGTACAACATTTTAAATAATTCCTATATTATCTACTAATATCAATCGTATTAACGTACAAAGGTTTTTAAGGTTTAAAATATTCAATATATACCAAACCTGATTACTAAAAATTGGATTAGCAGTCAAGCTTGATCTGAGAAAATTATTTAAAATACGAAAAACTAATAGGTACCCTGGGTAATGAATAACCTCACCTTGATGTAATTATAATATTAATCTTACATGGAAAAAACATAACGAGCATAAAATTAGATAGGTACTGAAAGGGATTAATTAATTCACAGTTGAAAGTTATGTTAGAGGTTCAATTATTTTCACTACAAACTACAATGTATTGCGAATGGTTATTGAAACGTTTTGCTGAATCAGACGCATTTAGACCAAAATGTAATAAAATTAAATAGTAATTGTTTAATAATAATGTACCTACCTATTTATAACTGAAGGCAAATGTACCTATTGTGAAGGATAAAATTGCATAATAAATTAGATAAAATTGTAAATTCAATTGGGGAAAATACTGAAAAGTGTTGAATGCCATTCTCTTAATATTAAAATAAATAAGAAACAGGATCATTGAAAAAAAAAAGAAATCGTGCAAAATAAACAGAAAACACAGAATTTCGTTCGCTCGATCAAGTCGCTTTCGTCAAAGACGAATCATCATAATAAATATCTAATAGACTTTCTATGTTGGTAGTACTAATAGGAAATCCTTGCAGATAAAATTCAAAGAATTCCATATTTTTTTCAATTGCTTCTCCCATATTCGTTAGGTGAAGATTTTAATGCCGTTTTAATGGATTAACGTTCCCATGTATTAAACGTGTTTGCATAAAACAGTAGACCTTCATGGATATATAGACTTCTTTCATTTTTTATATAAGCTGTGGTAAAGTTCTTGGAGAGTTAATTATCGCAAGCATATAACTTTTTATCAGTCTTGCCAATAAAACATAATTAGAGTTCTTGCGTGGAATCAAATCAAATAAACTTATTGTGTAGGGTTACGAAATATTAATTAAGATTTAGCTGTAAAATGTACAACCATTGCTATAAATAATATTGTAAAGTTTTTAGACCAAAATTTAGCTTTGCCTTACCTAAAAAAATATGATCCTGTTTTGCATAACAATTTCTATGAATCTTGCAAAAAATAGTTCTTCATTAGTTGCTTGGACTATTATAGTAATAGTAAATTATATAAATTATTTTCCCCAACTTTTGGAGTTAATTAAATAAAATTAAATCACAGAAAAAGTGCTCTCCTTTCAAGGAGGTCCAGAGTCTTTTCACTCTGTCGTGTAATGAACGATTTTGTGGTTACTGGACAACTTACTGATGATGGAATTAATCTAGAGAACCTCGAAACTAGTTCTGCTAATGAATTTTTGAAGGAAAGGACTTTTTCTGTGATTTTATTTTATTATAGGTATTATAACATCCCATGAAATTATCGGTCTAACTTCTAATATAGCTTTCAGGCAATAATAGATATCCCTTTTAAATTGCCACATTTTTTGGTCATTCTCATGTTAGGAAACTAATATCATTTATATAATTTTCAATAATGGGCTTTTTAAGAATAACCAAAAATGTTGCTGATATTTACTAATATATTTTTGTACCTATTGTGTTTTTGCCAATAAATCACGTGGCATGTTCAACGATTCTCCAAAAAAAATAATATCATATTTTCACTTCACACTGCACACAAAGGGTAACCTTTCTTATAGAACTAAGAAAAGTTTCACTCGAAGAAAATCCAAGCAATAAAAATTATATCCCCGAAGTCAATATAAGGTCAAAATCTTACGATTAATACGATAACCCAGTACTCGTGTTCCGTGCCTATTAGCAATAATCGACTAGATTGAACTGATCTTAATCAACTTATGACAAAAATAAAATCCTTCTTATAGGGAAATCATAAAAATGTTGTTTGACACTTCGATTTGTTGCTATAGATTAAAACAATCACGAACGTTTCATTAATCTTTTACGCAATATAGAAAATAAAACCAGCACTGCTTGATAATAATAAAAAAAAACTTTTAGATTTACTTATTATTCAACCAGCATAAGGGTAATTATTCTTCTAATACTTCTTAATTAAAAATTTTCTAATATAAAAAAATAACGATTATGTTTGACATTATACCTTAAGAAAATGTTATATTTGCTATTACCAAAGCCACTGTAGTATTGCAGTTTCGGTGGGCCTGTTCAGACATCTATGTATGAATTCATAATGACAGGAAGGCAGGAAGCATAAGATTTACATAAGCATTTCCAGGTTATCTTTTGAAATAACTATAATGATAGAAGATAGATAGAATCTATAATTTTAGAAGAAAATAACCTAGTAATGCTGATGTTTACTTCCTTTACTTACAATCATTTATTATATCGACATATAATGGGTGATTATCTGAGGGGTCGTAGAATAACAGTTAAGTACATTGACCAATAACTTGATATGCCTGATTCGATTCCTGACGAAATAGGAACTTTATTCTATGCAAAAGGGGAAGGACTGTTCCTATTCGTACTGCATACGTATTCGCTATGTGCATTCCATCTACTGCCCTCTGGTGGCTCAATAAAGAAAATTACTCGGGACTGTGAACATTTTATGTCCACTGTGAAAATAATACGCCATGATAAATTTGAATATTTTTGCTGTCATAAAATTTGAATACCAACTGCTTTATAGCAAATAATTTAATTAATTTTGTATGATCACTTGTTTATGACATTAATACAAGTCCCGTTGAGGTTCTATTATCGGCCACTTCGAACGCTTCGTTCGATTTGCTTATCCCCTCTCATACCTTGCACATAGCGAATACCTTGTCCCAAGAAAGCAGCATTCGCAAATGATAAACAATTGTTCATCGCCATGATGCCCGAATTTGGAAGTACCGACCAAGAAGAAGAATGTGTGATATGATTAAAATAAAGCATTTGGATTATACTTACTCAAAATTTTTAATTAAAACTTCAAAGCGCAAAAATACATACCCGGTCCCCGGTGTAGACATCAGTTACTTTTATAATAGAAGTATATTATACTCACCTATCTAATGTTTAGTTAGGTAATTTGAAATATTTCTTCAAAATTTTGACAGAGAGAAAATAGTTTTGAGAAAATTATCAGGTGGTGTTTTGAATTAAATACTCCTAATTGTAAGAATAAAGGCAATAGCATCAGATACTCAGTGTGGGTAAGTATTCTTATGATAAGAATATCTTCTTACTATTCTAACTACTTATTTTTGATTTTTATTCATAGTGCAACTTGGAATATTAGTTGAAAAATTTGTGCATAATATAAGATATTCATAAGTACACCATTATCCCTAATGTCTAACCTCTGTTCCAAAATATAAACCCTTAATTGTTTTCTATTATTCATAATAAAAATATGATAATAAAAGTGTTCAACATTAACAGCCGTATGCATAGTCACCTTAGTAGCTACTAACGCGCTACTAGTGTCATATTTAGTATCCAACTAAGAAAACCGTATGCATAGTCGTTTTCCTTAGTAGGATACTAAAATAATCGGTTGCCTAGTAAAAATTTTATTTCCGATAAAGTAAACAATTTTTTTGTATTATATTTTGTCGAACATTAATTTATTGGTTTGAAGTTGGTAAATTAATTCAGTTGGTAAAAATTAAAATACTCGATTAGTACGCCGTGTATTGAAAATAAATTTTTCTTCTTCTGCATGTATTAGGTAAGTACCCGTTACGACACCATCAATCACGGGTCCTTCCATCTTTTCCATGGTCCTGCGACATTACGCCGTCCTATAGGTTTGTACAGGATAACTACTTTGGAAGTCGTGTATCGTTCATCCTCATCAGGTGTTTTCTCCACGTTTCACAGTATTCTTCTATTTTATCGCTTAGATTGAAGATGCCCAAAGCATTTCGGATATCCGTGTTTCTCCCTGGTCTCTTCGAGTGTAGCCCATGATAGATCTTAAAAACATCATTTCAGCGCGTTGTAATTTACTTTCCAGTTTCTTTGTCATCACTAGAGAGCGGATTTATATGCACAACAGACCGGTCTTGAGGTAACACCCCATAAACATTTAAGAAAAATTTGTTACTAATAGGAAACGTTTATTAGCGCTAATAAATTTTTCTTAACTAATTGTTTATGGGGTGTTACCTCAAGATCGGTGTGTTGTGCATATAATTAGAGTGGTGTCAAATAAAGAAGTAAAGGTGGAGGTAATGCGCAGAAACCAAATCTCGTACAATATTGTTTATGTTGGTGTTAATTGGTGGAATTGGGTGTCACGCAATCTACTGCATCGGATTTTGGCTACGCCTTTTCTTCTTTATTTGACACCACTCTACGCTCTCTAGTCATCACCCTTGTCTCGTTGCCATAAGTAACTGTATTAGGTACGGACATTACCTTATAAAATTTTAGAGGAGTGGCTTTATTTTTGCATTTACTCAATTAAACCTCTCGATTTTTTCTTGTATATCTCTCTCATAATGCAGGTCTAGCGTGCAGCCCAAAATTTTTAAGTTGCTTACTTGTTTGATAGGTGAATCTTCGAATACTATTTTAGATCGTATAATATATTCTTGTCTCAGAAACGCCATTAATTTAAAAATTAATTAATAATAAGGCTGTTTGTAAATAATAAAATAATGAAAGATATTACAAGAGTTAATAAAAGAATCGAAGAAGTTCAAATGATTCAAGATGTTCTTAATGTAAAACAGCATTATGGCTTTAAAATGATACTAGTAGCTACTAGTTAGTGGCAACTTAGTAGCTACTAAAATTTTGGTATGCATAAAGAAACTTTAGTATCATGTTAGTTAGTATCATACTAATGTATGATTTTATAAATATTTATTTGGCAACACCGCAAAATATCAGCTTATAACCTAAAAATATTAATGTGATGACGTAAGTAATTTTTTTAACCAATAATATTAGCGAAATTTGTCATTGCTATAATCAGGGACGTGCCAAAGGGGGGATGGCATGGCCTCTCCCTCCCAATATTTTAGGATGTTGGAAGAAAGTTGCCAAAATTACTCAAAATTTAGTAAAGTTGGTAAAAGCCGCTAAACCCACATTAGGAAAAATAGACAATTTATTACAGAAAGTTGATAATTTTCAATTAATTAAGTTGGACAATTTCCCATCGAAAATTTGGGATTTTGGTTGGGTACCTCCCTGGCTATAATAAATCAAAGGATTTATATGATCCACATACACTTTTTATAGCTTTACAAGACACGGTATATAATATAATACTTGCAATAAAAATAAAAGAAAAAACAAACGATTTTGCCGAAGAAATTATCAGTGACTACCAATGAGGCTTTAGAAGCAATCGATCTGTAATGGACCAAATATTCACCCTGAAACAAATACAGCTGAGTTACTATGAACATAAACATAGGCGCAACTAGGGTCAAAAGTTTGTTGGTCAAAAGTATGTTACATAAAGTAGAACTATACGCGATTTTCATAGACTTCAAACAAGCATTATGATATGGTAAATAGAGACAAGTTGTATGCCGCAACGAGATCTTTGGGGATACCGGATAAAATTATAAAGTTAGCAAGGATGACTCTCAACAAGACCGAAAGCTATGTAAAGTCGAACAACAAGATATCTGAGAGTTTTGAGGTAAAGACCGGGTTGAGACAAGGAAAGCCTTTGTCGGCGATATTATTCAACTTGGTACTGGAAAAAATAATCCGAGATAGTGGAATAAACACAAACGGAACGATATACAATACAAACCACCAATGCCTGGCATATGCGGACGATCTTGTGATAGTTGCAAAAAGCCGACATGAACTGCAGAAAATCGTAAGAAATCTCATTAAGGCAGTGGAAAAAATGGGAATGCTGATAAATGAAACAAAAACAAAATACATGGTTATGGGCGCAAAAGGCAGCGGAATTTTGAGAACGTGGAAAGCTTCATCTATTTGGGAACTTTAATTACAGGTAACCTCAACAACAGCACAGAAATTGACGTAAGAATAACTAGAGGAAATAACAGTGCTGCAAGCTTAGAAACAATATTACGTAACAGCAGATATCGTGAAGAACAAAGATACAAATGTACAAAACAGTGATAAGGCCGGTGGTACAATATGGTAGTGAAACGTTGACATTGAATAAAAACGACAGCGCAAAGGTAGCACGATGGGAATGAAATATTCTTAGAAGAATTTATGGTGGATGACAAATAGATGACGTATGGCGCAGGCTGGAAAATGATGATGTTATGGGTCTTTACGGAGAGCCGAGTATAATTGAAGTAATTAAGGCCCAAAAGATCAGGTGGTTGAGGCATGTGGAAAGACAACCGAGAGAGAGAACGACCCGAAAAGTCCTAAGGCAGGGTACGATAGGTAGCAGAAGAAGACCAAGAAGAAGATGGTTAGATGCAGTGGAGGAGGACCTGAGGACAATGGGAGTAAAAGACTGGACAGTTATAGTGAGAGACCGAAAGAGATGGAGACAGATTGTTCAAGCCATGGGTCTACAAGGCCCATAGAGCTCCATTATTATTATGGGCTACAGTCGAAGAGATAGAGAGAGAAACACGGATATCCGATAGGATATGATCGGATGAGATGTCCAAAGCTATTCGAAATGCTTTGGGCATCTTCAATCTAATCGATAAAGTAGAAGAATACCGTGAAACGTGGAGAAAACACCTGATGATGATGAACGATACACGACTTCCAAAGTAGTTATCCTGTACAAACCTATAGGAAGGCGTAATGTCGGAGGACCAAGGAAAAGATGGAAGGACCCGTGATTGATATTGTCGTAACGGATACTTACCTAATACGTGCAGAAGAAGAAAATTTTATTTTCAATACACGGCGTACTAATCGAGTATTTTAATTTTTACCAACTGAATTAATTTACCAACTTAGAACCAATAAATTAATCTTCGACAAAATATAATACAAAAAAATTGTTTACTTTGTATTAAAAGTAAGCTTTAAATGGTCTAAAACATGCCCAAGATCGCCACTAAAATTTTTACTAGGTAACCAAGGATTTTAGTATCCTACTAAGGATAGTATCATTTTAACTCGACTATGCATACGGTTTTCTTAGTTGGATACTAAATATAACAGTAGTAGCGCTATGCTAGCAACGCCCTAAAATATTGGGAGGGGGAGGCTCCCCCAGCCCCCCTTGGGCACGTCCCTGATTATAGCAATGACAAATTTTCAAATTTCGCTAATATTATTGGTTGAAAAATTGACTTACGTCATCATATTAATATTTTTAGGTTATAATCTGATATTTTGCGGTGTTGCCAAATAAATATTTATAAAATTATACATTAGTATGATACTAACTAAAATAATAATTTTAAAAGAATTATGCATAGCAACACTTTAGTAGCTACTAACTAGTAGCTACTAAGTAACATTTTAAAAGTACGACTATGCATAAGGCTGTATAACTTTATTGGACAATTTGGGAATTACACAATATTTTAGTTCAAAATGAATATAAATTGTTCACAGCAAGCAGGCCAATATTTTAGAACTAAAAAAATGTACCTTGGGATATTATTTTGGAACAGAGCAATAATTTACACTATTTTGATCTACCTATTAATATTTGGGCGTTTAATTTGTAATGCTCAATTGGCTCATATAAATAACTGAAACTCAGAATTATATGTTAGATACGTAAACATTATTTTTTTAATTTAATAAACAATTTGTAATTACCTACTTTGCATATTGCCGCCAATAATATTGTTATATTGTTTGGAATACTTTTGTTTCTAAAAGTAACTGCTAGTATTTTATAAATCATTTTTGATTTTCTTCTTCACTGTTGAGATAATAATAATCCAAAACCTACTGTAATATTGTATTAGAACATACCTAATTATTAAAATTTTCTGAGAGAGATTCAATCCTTTGCATGGTCCACAGTGATATCCATTTATTTAGTATTTTAGTATTCCAATAAAACATTAATTTCTTGCTAGGAACCACCTGCAAAGCAAATAATACTATTGTAATAAATAATAATAATAATCAAAATGAAATTGTCAAACCCAATTTTTACTTTTGTTTGGTTCTTTATGTGTGTGTAAAACATAAAAAAAATAAAACTAAGCAGGTCCACAATAACACCAGTTGGGATGTTTTTTGGTCCCTTATCCCCCCCCCCCCGATTTCACATTCATAATTGAAAGTTTACAACGATTATAGACACCATTTCGTATTATTACTATTGGATGATTTGGAAATTTGGAAATTTGTTGATTGGATCTGTGTTGTTTCAACAAAGTATTGCGCACTTTCTTCTTAAAACATAACCCCGACGCATATTATGCCTTAGTGTTTACTTAAAACTTTTATAAACTTATATAAATCATTTTGGTGACGAAGTAAATATTAAAGTGGGGGCCCAAAAAAATTCGCTTGGATGCTAAAATATTAACAATAGCATAATATTATTGTAAATTGTAACTAATTACTATTATGAAATAATTGTTAAAATTTTAAGGCATTTTAACTAATAATTTTTAATATTTGTCCTAAATATTTTCAAGAAATTTTTTTGTATAGAAAAACATACCTACTACACACGTAGGCATATATTATTATTTTCAATGCTAAACCGATTTTTATTTAAATGGCAGTTATTGTTTTTCTCAAAAATACTTAACGGATAAAGTTGTTAAACATTAAAATTTTACTACTGTAATATCGGGGGCGTAGTTCAATTCTTCACCTTGTATAGCTTTCTTATCAGAATGTATTTCAACCACATCTTTTTAGGCTACTAAAAGTCCTGATTTTATAGGCATAGTGAAATTTTGTAAACTATTTTCATGTCCAAATTCAGCCCAGTAACAATTTTGCGTGCTGTAATTTGACGTAAGCTTTGCAATTTTATGAAGCACTTAAAAATGCAATGATTTATTATTGTTGTAAATGTTTTAAATTACAGAGCACGGCGCGGCGGGCGTTGAGAATATTTTTCGAAAGTCGGACTTCAAAATCGGTAGTAATATTATAGATTTTTTTTTCGTATAAAATTAATTAACATAATAATAATGCATGTAAAATACACAGACAAGAAGATTTTTTCCTAAAAATTGAAATAGCCAATCAGGGTGTGAATTTTATAAAGCCGTGCAAGAGAAACAACATACAGTACTAGGATGATAATTAATAAACATATAAATTAGTTTAGGATGTAATGACTTAATAGAATATTAATTATGTTGTTTTTAAACTGATAAAACCTATCTAATCTTTAAAACATTTATTATGTTAAACTGTAACACATTAATTTTTTTAATTTATTTTATAACTGGAAGAATGAAAAGATACGAAATGAAATTAATTAATCGACTTTTTGTAAACACATTAAACACTTGACGTTATGTTAAAAAATTTTATGGATGATGTTTAATAATCGTTTAAAGCTTTTTGTCATAGAATTGAAAAAGGTGCGTAGTGCATGAGGCATAAAGTAATTATAGTTCAAATTAAAATCGTTATTGCTTTTATATAATACAACTGATCTTCTGTTGACACCCAATATTTGTGGATATCTGACACTAAACTAATGTATAAATTGCATGCACACAATAAGTAACAAATAATATAAAGTTCGATAAAATTAGTGGTTAATTTGAAAGTACATTAAGGACAATTGTTTGGAACTACAACAAAACGTATCATTAGAACAAATGTTATGAAAGTGACAGATATAGGGTTAAGTGAATATCGTCTTTCACATATTAGTAATTATGGTTACAAAAGTTACAATTAGTCTGAGGGTTTTTTATGCTTATATATGAAAATACCATTATTTTAGAATAATTTGTTTTTGATGTACGGTAATTAATTATTCGTTTCTAAAAATTTTGACCAAGAAAATGTTGAAAATAATGGCTAACCAATTTATTGGTTGTTAGTTTATAAATAATAATCAACTGAAGCACCTACTTAAGTTTTAGCAAATTAGAATTTCATTAAGTATACAATTATTTTTAAAATGTAGTATGTAACTCTTTAATTGCGGATTGATGAAAAAAGTTCCGGCGTAATTATTTTAATTTTAAATTATTAGTATTTCTTTGTGAGCCCAAACCTCAATAATTTTGGTTTAAAAATAATTTGAAAGAGGTTGACAATATGTAAAATGCCCCAGGACGACCAAATGCCGAAAATAACACCAATTTTATGATAGTAATTGGAAATACCTATACAAGTCAAAAGGCTTTCTATATGTAACGAAAAAAATGTTGGATACATTTACACAAATCTTATTTTAATTAAACAAATTTAAAATAATACCAACTGACATGGAGCTACCACAAAGAAGGCATTTATATTATTATAATATTAAATGTATTCGGTCTAACCACATATCTGAACCCGATACTTTTCAATTCAAAAGTGAAGTTTCTCTAATTGTATAATTGTTGCGTGTTACACGCAATAATCAGTATGTCGTTAGGATGCCACTGTCAAAATGATTATAGCACATTTTATAACAACATAAAACGTAACAATCTTACATACGTTTTTTTTACAATTACCCGACATTTAATTTTAACACTCTTGCTCCAAGCAACACATATTCCTTACCAGTTGGGCAAACTCTATTAGGTAAATATTATTATTCAATCAAATATGTTCCTGTAATTACAGGGTAGGTGTTACATTTTTTATAGAAATATTTGAATAATTCCAAAAAATATGTAGCCCGAAGTTAAACGAAACAAAAAATTGTTGTTTTTAAATCAAAGTTAACTGTTAAGTGTTTGAATCAGATAGGTTTCCAAAAAAAATTAATTAAAATTTTATATGGAGGTAGCTGTTATTTTCCTTGATATTTCATATTGAGTTCACTCGAAAGAAAGATAAACTTAAAAATATTTAACTCACATTCTCCCCTGGAATAATTTTATTTTAAACTTCAAAATATGAACGGTGAACTATATTTAAAAAATATGATGGACATAAACTTTAAACCTCCTAACTACTAGTTTAGCAAATTGATTTGGTTCAAGCTTCTTAAACCTTCGAGTTGGACGTTTTTATCTTTAAATACATTCCATATAGAAAATCCATTGTTCTGTCAGTAAACCTCAATCGCGTTATTATTGTTATATTATTTGATCTAATAGACACGCCTTTTAATTTCTACAAGTAACAACACCAACAATAATTGACAGAATTGGGACATAATCTTAAATGTCATATTGATAAAATCCAGTTTCATTATACAAATTCGCTGTAATTGAATGTGTGATCGAGGTCAACGATAAAAATTACATTATATTTTCGATTTAGTTTAATAAATCACCTCTTTTTGTCTAAATTTTATGTTGTATTTTGTTATGACAACAAAATAATAATTGCATTATTTCTTTTTAATTAAAATGTGAACTAAAACATTTCAGTTTTGATAACTTTGATCGCGTCGAGATCGCGTTGAACCAACTTCCGATAACTTAAATTTTTCCCTCGCACACAGTAACGTATTTAACGTAAAAAGTGACATAAGTATCAAAAAAATACATTACAAATTGCTTTAATAGTAGTGCGAATGAAAACAAAACCAACTAAGCGTCTAATGTGAACACTGATACATCATCTAATTGTTGGTTTTTGTAAGCGTCGAGGGTATTAGGCTTGTGTAATTTACGGTGTCATTACATACATGATCCTCTTATCTTCTGATAAAATCTCATCACTGTTGTTATTAGACTATTGTGTTGTGAACATTAGGTGACTACTTCCGCTCAGTTTTTATTTTGCTCATGATGGGTATGATGACAGTAAAGCTCCTGTGTGCACTTTTTAAATAACGTTCGTAATTATTTTATTTATTCAAGCAAATTATAAAGTAATCATGGCCGTAACTTTGTCATTATCATTAACAGGTTAAATGAATGGCGCAATTAAATACCTTTTAACTTGAGTTTGCTTTCCAAAAATGGTGCCTTTCTTTAGAAAAATATAATTTTATGTTGAAAATGCGCATACTAATTCATATCGTGTGCTGGAAAAAGCGTTTCCCCAGCAAGTGCGAACTAGAAATCCGCGATTGATTTATAGGGTTAAACTTGCATGATCCAATGACAGCAAGAAAAGCATAATGGAGGTTAATAATGGAGGTTTTTGCTCGAGTTTTCCTTCTTCCATATTCACACACCTACTTCTTTTGAAAAAAATGGATTTATATATTTACAAAGCGGTTTTGATAGTTTCTAAAATATGTAATAGAAAAAGCTTTGTGTGCATTTTAAAAATCGTGCTAGTACAATGAAACCTTTAAGTTATAGTATAAGTTAAAAATTCTAATTAAAGTCCTCCTTTTTGAAGTTTCATGTGCTCACGATCCTTTGAAAATTACAAAAGGAATATTATTTGAAAGCACTATAACATCCTAAAGTGTTATTTTGTCGTTTACGTATTATTTCTTAATGTAATAAATTGCTTCAAAAAAAGGCTAGACGGTGGCAAAAAACGTCACATGCTTTAACAAAACGTTCACGGTAGTTGGAAACGAAGGGCGAGTCGATCGTATAAAGAAATATATAATGACATAAAATATCGAGCTTTTCTTTACGTGACAATTTCTACTATTTTATACGTTAAATCTACATATTACGTTTTAATTTTTCTCACACATGGCGTTAAAATTATAACCTACCCTTAACAATTCAAAAACTAGCTTTAAGGAAATCGTATATAATTTTTATAGGTTAATTAAAATTAAGGGGTTCTAAATTTTAACTCTTTCAAAATTTACCACCGTTTTATTAAAAGTAGCAATTTTTCTAAATTACCTATAATTATAAAAGAATATTATTACACACCAGATTAAAAATAACAAAATTTATAAGCTACCTAAGTGATATAAAAAGCCTAATATTAAAAAGACATAAAGTGTGATATTTAGATGTTGCACGATAATGCCATTATAAAAATTGATAATTATCTAAATCTAAATCAGCAATTTAGTAAATCGTTTATTGAGTACTCCAATAGTTAATAAATTAACTAATATAAAATGATTACATAAGAAAGAATTGCCATCATTAGGAGGATATTAAATATTTAATACTAATTTACATTAAAAATACACAGAATTTTTATCAAAACCGTTTTAATAATTAATTATTTTAAATAATAATCATACAGCCAAATTGGAACTTCTCTACCATAACGAAGTTATAAATCAAATTGGAAGTGTCTGCGTGTCTCAATTATAATTTCTTATGTTTAAAAATTGTAATTTCAGGTGCACCTTATTAATAATACTCACAATAAAATGAAACAATCTAATATTTTCAAATTTGCTTAAAAGAAATACAAAAATTCACAACAAAATGTCACACACTCCAATATCTTCTCGACTAACGATTATTCGGTACAATTTAAACAAATTAACTGTGCTAACCTACTACTGCTACTGCTTTCCACCCACAAATGTCCAAGGATCTAGGTACTAATTAGGTAAACATTACAACATTACTGCACGTCAAAGAAATTAGCAGGGATGTAATAGTTAAAAGTAATAATAATGAAAATTAAAAAATATTAATGGAAAAAGCAAAACTTTTATCATTTTCTTAAATTATTAATTATTTTAATCATTTTTCAATATATTTGATACCAATTTGTTGGAATTACTATTTCCCGCATAATATACATCAAATAATATTGCTTAATTCATGTCACATGTAACCAATGACGACGCTACTTGGCTAAAAAATCAAACAATTCATTTAGAATTTGTTGTCGATTTTACGAGTATAAGTTTATAATCCACCGTGACATTGTATAAATATTATAAAATAACCACGTCATTTCGATATTTAGTTTTTTATTAAAAATAATAATAAATAACATATTAGTCTCCCCAAATAATGTCTAGGTAACGGTCAAAATTTTAACTTTAGTACCTAGATATATAAATTTACAATTTATCTATACGTTTCCAATAGTTTCAATTATCAAAAGCGAATACGAGAGAGGCGAGGGTGGTCAAACAAATTTCTGCAGGTAGAATTTTGAAAAACATTAACATATAAACGTATCGGGATTAGTTTATAACGAACCAATCAACAATCTTCATTACCAAGTAAAGAAAAGAACAAGTGCACAACACGAAAAAAACATTTTTTTCGTAATATTCGAAGAGTACACGAAAATAACGATCAGAGTGCTTTGCTAAAAATTAATTATTATTACCATTAGACAGACAGTAAAGCGGAAGCTATCTTTTCGTAAAAGTAAATTATATAAAAACGCCAGCCTTACACAAAAATGATCAGAGTTCAGAGATGAGTTTAAAATTTTTTAATTCCGAAAAATATAATACTTGTGACTGATCATTATTCTCGTGTGCTCTTCATTTTCCCACGTGAATGATTACTTCCTCAGGTTGTATTTAGGCAATTTTGACTCCTTGACGTCATCGACATAAATACTCTTTTTTGCAGACTATAGAAATCTTCAAAACAATTCAAATTCAATGTTGATAGTTATCAAATTGAACACATTGGTATTGGTAATATAAAAAAAATTTTATGTAATGGAAGCTATGTTTACAAATTTTATAAAATCAATTCAATTTTTCCATGAACAAGCACTTTGGTTCATCACCAAATAAATAAATTTTATGTAACTTAAAATACAATATCGTTAAGAAATTGAATTTTTATAATTTCATTCTAAATATTTTCAAATAGGTAGATACCTACTAAGCATTTTATGTTGACGTAGTAGGTACTTTCATTTACAAAACATAGTAAAATATTCATAGTAGAACATGGTAAGTTTCATTATAAAATAATTTACAATTTTAAAATAAACAAAAATTCTCAATAAACACCCTGATATTGATTATCTGCTATCTGCTGAGTGAATGGGCGAGAGGTTAACGAGTTTACTTCTTGTACCGATAAGTGGTGTATGTTCTATTCAAAAATTCTTCTTTCACTAAATGTCTACCTGCTGACTCCAAGTAACACTATAATTAGTGGAGTTAGAAGGTTAGGTTACTTAAGATATTTGATAAAATATGAAATACGTAGTTCATTTTCCTCGAAAAGTTTTCCATGTTTTCACAGTAAAAGGAACCACAGCCCCCTTAGCACTAGAGGTTAGCTATGACAATGTATAAAATGGCTTAAATCTTCTCCTGGTTGGAAACTTGGGTGGTTCAGAATCTACTTTAAATTATATCTTCCTTGTCCTTCATACATTTTTTAAAAGCAACGGACACCTGTAGAAAATTAGATGCTTACTGTATAATATGATACAGAACCAGATCAGTTAATTACAAACAAACTTGATTATATAAATTTACAACTACAATGTTACGACAATAATCGACATAACCTTATTTATTCGTGATGTAATCTACATAACCTCACTTAATATCTTTCATACAGATACTAATGAATATCACAGCACATTAATTTAGTTTAACATATTTGAAGCAATACTACAAACAATAATTTCAATCCTTGACCTTTCATAACATCAGATATGCTATTGTTAATAAATAAATCTATGCTATTGTTAATAAATAAATCTATTATAATTAATAAATTCAACGTTAAAGCATTCAATAATCTCTATCCAATAGTCTCTCTAAAATAATTTTTATTTAAGTACCTACCTTGCTAAAATTACTTACATAAGAAACAGTCAAAATTGGAAATTCATAGGTATAATGACTTAATTCATCCAAAGTCGTATCAAGAGCTTGTAGAATAAATATCAAAGTAAGTAAAGTTGCAGTTTTAATGTTCTGGGTAAGTATCGCGGTTTCAAATTTAAAGCTTTGAATTTCATAAGCGAATTCGTACATATTTAAATTTTCTGTAACCAATTTTTATAAGTCACCAATATCCATAGAGAAAACAAAACCGTCGTAGACAGTTCTCAGTTGAAACACCAATTTGATGGGCTTATTCCATGTAAAATCGACTAAATTAATGCTTTTTTCGACCTGATCCACACAGATTTTCATGAAACTTGGTATTATCTATGGAGAGATTATAAAATTAATTAATAATTATAATTAATAAGAAAACGGCATAAGTGTGTCAGTCCTTAACTGAAGTCAGGGTGTGCTCGCTTTGAAGCTTATGCAATGAGCTTTCAATATAAGACGTCACTTCAAAAGATAATACACATTTTGACTTTTACGATTTTGAAAAATACATTCTAATTTTCAATTTCTAGGAAAGTTATCCTATTTAGAAAAAATAACGCTATATATTTTAGGTACACTCATGTTCTATCAGCCCTGTAAATTTTACAGCGTAGGACGACAACAATAAGATCACATAAATATAAAATCTTATTTTAATTGATATGCCAATTTTTGATTAACTAATCTATTAAGTGTTATAGTTAAGTATAACAAAATTATATAGCGTTATAATCATAATAATTAGGAACATTTATAAACAAAAAGTAATAATAAAAAATATTTTGTTATTAAATTAAAGATTTTAATTGAAATTTAAATTATTTTGATTGTTAATATTGGTTTCAAAAGTTTTTTTAACAAGATTTTATTGAAACAAGAACCCACAATAGGTGAAATAAATAAATCACGTCTTTGATAGTCAAGTGACACAAATCAAAACTTTCATCAATTGTTCAGGAAAACATGTTTAAAATTTTACAAGTTTACCGTTTTTCGTATTATACACTTTAATTATAATTTCAAAGTTTCAAAAATTGCTTAATAAATTCATAATAATATTAAATTATTCCTCTGATATCCTGTCAGGTCCTTCATCTATCATTTATTAGATTTCATGTCCCACTTTTCATGTGTTCCTTCTTTACGTGTGCATTTATGGTCTTCTACAATCGTATCAAATAATATCTAATAATAGTAACATTTTATAATATAAATAAAATTGTACCTACTTACTAACAGAATTACAGAAACGTATACCACGATAAATAAGTTCTCTATCGAAAACTACAAAGAATTATACGTGGGACTCCTTTCAAAAGCTTTGGCTACCACTAAGAAATATTTGTCGACAGTCTGCCTCATTATTGTAATAACTAAAGTTTTTTATGTTGTCTGTAGTTAAAATGGACTTGTAAACTTAAAAAACGTTAATAAATCATTGTATCTAAATCAAAGATAAAAGGTGTCAAAGAAGTAAAAAAATTAAAATTAAGGTGTACGAGAATTTTTGTATTGTGTTTTATACCTACTACTGTATTTAAATCTTCTATGTTGTATATTATCAACTATTTTAATACACATTGATGGTGCAATATCTTAAATTAATTTTCAGTAGATATAACTACATCAGAAGATAACGTGAAACTTGATTGTAAATAAAATTAATTTAAACTTTATATCAGCCTGATTTATGTCGACAGTGACTGTGATAAGCTTTTAAAAATCATTCAGTGTTACGCATGTGTAATTTTAATTTTTTTAGTAATTATTTTAATTTTGTTTCAGAAAAGTTTGTAGAAACATCAGGTTCATCAATCCCGTCAACGCCAGAACCTGTGGGTTTAGACTGTACAATAGTATCACCAGCAGACTTAGAAAGTGGACGGGAATCCCCTGTAGATGTTTCTTCGACTTCCGAATCCGGAGGTGCATGTAACTCCGGCGGTCGAAGATCCCCTGTCCATCACCGAAATCCTTTACTGCAAGACCGTTGGAATTGCGAAGAACTTAGAAATACAACTTGTCATCTAGAAACCAAAGATCTCTGGGATAAATTTAACGATTTAGGAACGGAAATGATTATAACAAAAACTGGAAGGTAAGAGATTGCTACTTTAATGTTATAATTATTATTAATTTACATATCAAGTTAGATTACTTTCTTTGATAAAATTACAAAATGGTTACATTAATGACGAAATTATAGTCAATTTGATTCATAAATGTTTTTAAAGCTTTTATTAACACCACTATCAATTATTTTTGTAAATTCCAGTTCTTTAATGAATTTAAAACAAGAAAAATTATCCGAAACCAGCCATAGATTTTTATCAGTTTAGTAAATTTTTGCAGGTGATCTATTTCATATTATTTTCCATTTAAATTCGATTTTTGTATTAAAAATTATTCAAGGAAAAATGTGTCAGACAGCACATCTTTAGCGCTAATCATTAATATATTGTTTAATATTACAAATTGATGAGATTATCTTAACCAATAAGTTAATTGAAGATTGGGTATAAAAAATAATGGTTAGCTATATTAGGTATGTAAAAAGTTTGGGTTTTAATGAAGCACGCAAGCAAATATTATGCATTAAAATATGGCAGGTGCATCACAGTAATCTATCTATAATGCAAAATATCAAGCTGACAAAACTGCTTAATTTATTAACGTTGTTTGCAATGTTCGCAGTGTTTGCAACCGTAAAATAAATCTTAAGATTCGTTTATGGAAATAGGTGTCACGCACTGAAATTTTGTTATTCTTAATGCTACCGTGCAAGGAGGTGGTAAATTATTACATATCTACGTAAGCTTTTCATACATTTCTACAAAATGGAATTGTGATCGCCTACGTAAATGCTTAAATATCAAAATTTTAAATATGTACCTTTATAGACATAAATATAACAGTACTTTACAGATTACAAACTATATATTGCGGGAGTGAAGCCTAACAGTTTCAATTTTAATGCAGACTTATGATCAGGTACTCCATTGTAAACTTTTTAAGAAAATTAAATATTTTGCACTAAAAAAAATGCTCTTTACTGTTTGAGAAAAAATGAAAGTTGATTGCACTTCTACTGGAAAACAACAACTTGTTTGGTATCACAAAATTTTAAATAAAAAATGTTGAATACCTCCCGAAGAGATGGGAATTTTTTACCACAGTAAATTTTATAATGAGCAACAAGTTAAATTTAAATGGCGATCATTATTTTGTTGAACAAAGGAAGCATTAGTTGGTAGTGGAAAGTAGCATATTAACTGTATGATTTAATATGATTAATTGATAAGCAAACGTTGTATTGTACAAATGACATTTAAAAATACAACCAAAAGCCACACACAGACGTTGACTGAAACACTACCATCACTCAAGATAATGCCCACAATATATCACGATCTGTAACACCGAGGGCAACTTAATTTAAATAGGTACCAAATACGCCAATTTTTTGTTACCTATGTTGCATTTTAAGGTATTTGTTATAGAATTAGATGCGGTTTTTAAGCGATAATTTAATTTTGATAATAGTCGCTAGATGATTAATGTATTTATAATATCAATCAATCAATATTTTAATAAATCAATTTTCGACAGCTGTTCGACACCTGTTTTGTTTCCGAAACCGTTCTAGTCTTTATAAGGATCTTTGAAATAGAACAAAAAACCCTAATAGGCTTTTTGGTTAAACTGCGTTGTAAACTAATCATTACTGCTCATCGAACACTTTTAAAATCGATTAGTTATCTTTTACCTGGGCCGACTACCTTCTGTCTTACACACTCTCCGGTTATAACTTATTTAAAAATTTTATTTTTCAACTTCAGTCTTTAATGAACAGTTTAAAATAATTAATCTTTTTTTGTGTACCTATATTTTAATTTTTTTCAATTAATAAATTGCAATTCACTTCCGCTAAGTTGATTATTTCAATTTTTAACAGATAATTTACTTATTGAAAATGCAAATTTTAATTATTTTAATGTAAACCACTTTTGTCGAAAACTAAAATTGTAATTTAACCCGTTCAATTCTCTCGAGACGAAATACACCAACTTCTTAACGATATTACATTATACGACGAGCCAAACAGTTTCGCATCAAGGGTTAGAAGAGTATTTAACGCGTTTAAATTATAAAATACATTTCGGGAGCAGGAGAAAGTTATCAGGATGACGACGTAAGTAAAACTAAATTTGGAGTTGATTAAAATGACGGCGTGTCAAGCACTGGTGACGGTAAGTTGACACGAAACGAGGCAGTCTCGTTGAAATTATGAGATCTACAAGATCGTAATAAATGAACCTGGATGAAAATACTGCTAACAAATGACAACTGTCGGAAAACTGACATGCAAATAAAGTTACAATTGAAAATTTAAAACTGCCATTTTACAATTAAATAAACGATTGTCTTGTTCTAATACAGCTGCTACATTAGACTTTATCCAAATTTGGATTGAAATTGAAATAAAGTTAAATTAAATTATTTCATTTAAACTGAATCATAAGAGTGGTCGATAGAATGAAATGGAGCAAATAATCTTCGAGTCGTCTTTCGCCGAAATAAGCAACACTTGAGAGAATTAACGAAGTTATTAAAAATAAAAATTCGCCTTAAAAAGTTGTTAAAAATCCAAATGGTATAGTGAGGTGTATGTACTGCATTGTGATAATGATAACTGATAAACAGATAACTGAAATTAATTATGAATTATAGAATTACTTCAACAATTCTAATATTATTGCTAATACAGACGATGATGAGCACCGCCATCCCAAAATAGAACTCAAAATTTTTATTATTATTACTGTAAATTCACCAACTTTGAATAATATTTTTTACTGGAGAATTGCTTTCAATCCATGAATAGCACTGGTTGGTAATGATAGAATAAAATCCATAGAAAATCATATCTAATCTTATTATATATGTAACAATTTTAGTCAAAAGCCTAACATTTTTTGCCAGGCCTGTGTGACCCTAGGACAACTGGATACTGGAATGCCAATTTTTTCGGCCATTTAAATAACTTTTCAGTATATTGTACAAGGTAAAATACAAATGGGGAATACCAATATGCACTTATAAGCATAATAAATTAATATCAAATATAAGATGATTGTAGCATACATATGTCATATATGTGACAGGATGCTGCCGATACTTTTTCCTTATTATGCAAGTGGTTAATGAAGGATAAAATTTGAATAACTTTTCTGTCTCCACCGTTATGGTCTCGGCTAAAAAGTAATAGGTATCTACTGATTTTATAAACTTAATGCAAAAATAAATATTTATTTGCAAATATGCTGATGAGAATTTCTATTAATATTATAATCATAATAATGGTCTGATTTTAACGATATATTAAAATATTCAATTTATTGATTAACATTATTTGATTAAAGATTAATATTAGTGAGGCGATCATCGAATACCAGCCGAAAATATTCTCTAAATAAATGAAGTGATTGGTAAGGCACAACAACAATAACAAATCAACAACCAAACAAGAAGATCAACTTTCCAACTAAATCACCCATCGCATTTTCAACTAAAACAGTGTTTCTCAAACTTTCAACATCTGTTTTTAATTGCCATTTTTTAACTTTATATCCACCTATCGGATATTTCTTTCTTTGTTGTCTTTCTTTGGTTTCTTAAAATAAACGAAAAATAAAATTTTTTAACCAAAGCTCCGTGCAGCGCGTACCCCCATTAAACTCTTTCCGTACCCCACTTTGAGAAACACTGAACTAAAATAAATAATAATTCCAAATTAACACAAGCCAAATTTGTAACAACTAGCTCCGGTCTATCCTACAAATCTTCTTCTTCTTCTTCTTCGTATTGCTTCTTGACAGAAGCGTCGTGACCTTTAAAAATTGTTAAAGGCTTTCATGGCAGATTACACCCCGGTGGTTTGTCATTGCCTTCCGAGGGGAGAGACGGTCAGAATAAAGTTCTTACTTCACTCGGATTCGAACCGGGTGATTATACTCCTACAAATAACTGTAGATTAAAATCTAAAAATATAATTAACTACTTTATTATGGATAATGATAGACAAATATAACAGGCAGTTTAGTGTAGTGGTTAAGGAATGAAGCTGCAGATCTAATAGCATTTTTTATATCTACTAAACATAATTTGCATTATCTATTCTATATCATTAAAATTAAATATCTTATACTTCTACTTCTTCTACTTACTACTACTACTAGAAGAGAATTATCTGGAGATTTGCTTATAGAAAAGGAAGATTAAATATAATTATCTTTACAGCATTTTAATGTTTTTTTGCACGTGCTACAAACACAAGTTGGTAAAAAGAATTTCTACCCTGCATGAAATTATTTTATTGGTCCCACTGACCAAATACACATAAAATTCACCTAGGCAAATGTTCAAGAAGATATGAATTCAAGAAAATTTTTTTTGCCAATTGAATAGTTTGTTACAAAAAGGTAAGTACTACAAATTCAATTTTTCGAGATACCTGATTTAAAGTGTCTGCTGTGTGTAAAATTGATCTCTAAATTGTATATTTTTTTCACAATCCTTCAGAAATATATTTTCTTTATATGAAATGGTAAAAAAAATACAATTTTGCGATCAATTTTACACACAGCAGACACTTTAAATCGAGTATCTCGAAAAATTGAATTTGTAGTAGGTACTTACCTTTTTGCAACAAACGACTCAATTGTGTTTAATACTAATACGAAATTTGTTTACAATTTTCTTTAAATTAATGGTCAATGCGCATACCCAACCTTATCAAAATCTTCACTTCATTTTTCGTATGTTAGGTTTTTAAAATGAACTTTAAACGACTTCTAAAGTGAATGTAATCAACTCTTTATATGTAATTGGTATCTGGGTTTCTGTGTAGGTAATTGCAGTAGTAATTTCACTATATAATTAGGCTTCAGTCTTTCAGCTTCCTTTTTGTGAAATTGCAGTTTCTAGTTAGTATTATTAACATTTTACAACGTTAATTTTTTTTAAGTTGTAATGTTTATATTTACGTTTAAGAAAATCAATTTTTGAATACATTTTCGAATGTTTATACATTCATTTATTTTACAGAAAATTTTAACTACGAACAACCGTACCTACTTATTCTATTCTTTTTAGTTAATCACACTTGAATGGTGACACTATGGTGAGCAATTTACAAACATCGCGTTTTGCTACGACCCTGCCAAACCGCAATGGTCAGCTTGATCATCCTTTTTTTTTAAATTGCTAAGGGCCGTCGTTATAGAGAAAAGTTCTCAAAGCAAATTGAAGCATTATCATAAATTGAAAATTTCTATTTTGTAAGAACAATAAATAGTTCGTATATAGTGTTGATCATAAAAATGTTATTATCATGTTAGCAGACCCTTGCAAATTATTTACCAAATTTGATAACTTATTTTGAATAAGTTATTAATGATAATTTATGATGCGAATTCGCTTCAAATGTACTTCTAAAAATAATATTTTCTGTTCATAAGAAATTTATAAGTTATTATACTAGTAAATAATTTAATTAGGGATAGAATAAGTTCATCGTTAGCAGTGCTAAACATATTTTGCACCATAATCGTTCCCATATGGTAAAAAATAAATTTTCTGCAGGAAGCATTTTTTTTTAGTGTTGCCTTGTTAAGCTACCAAATATTTTATGTTCTTGATTAGATTTCACAAACATGTGATATGGTAGTTGTTAATTTGAACATGGTTTATTAGATTTCTAGGTGTGTGGTCTGTCCACACATCACCAGCACATGCCCAGTACCCATATTGGGTTACCAATGTAACCACCAGATTACAGAAAACCCACACTACCCTTACTTCTCAGCATTCTACTTGTGAATTGGATCTTTGTAATTGAAATTCCGCTTGAGTAAATTTATAGTTGTGACTTCAATTTTATAATATTAATTGGGAAAAAGGTTTACGTTTTGTAAATATAATTTAAAGCCATAATAAAAAAGTTTTTATACATAAATTCTTCAAATTTAGGTAACACAAAAATTACGAGCATACTTTTTACTACTTAATATTTTTACAAGTCTAATTATAACTGAAACCGTTGTTCGTGTCATTAATTTTCTTCACTCTTCTCTTCGTTATTTATTTTTTTGCTTACTCTCTTTAAGTATAAAGCGAAACGCCGAAATGCTAACGTAATACAAAAAATAATTTTATTATTATTTTTATAAATTATTGTATTTTATGATTTATATTTCTCAAAATTGTAGTATTTCATACTTCGCGTGAGTTAATTATACAAAAATCGGAATAATTAAAATAAATCAAGCTATTATTTCAACTTGAAAAGTCTTGTAGGTACGTCCAATTCCCATTAGTAATCTTACAATGTGCCCCAAGCAATGGCTAAATTCAATTTAAAGCGGTTGATTGCGATGAAAGTATTAATTTATTGTATTCTGACTACAAGAAGTGATGTTAGTCATTAATAATTTTTTCAGTTTTATTGTGCACTTATAATAGTTAACTGAATTAAAACGCATATCATCGTACAACTTTACCACTTATTTTTGTAAATGTTGCGTTTACCTGCTTATTAATTTATCTTTAGTTAGGTACGAGGTTAATAATTATTTATAGGAAAAGGTGCACTCATGATGGTAGTAATTTTCTTAATTCTAAGTAATTCCTAACTGGAATAATTCAGTGTTATCAATTATACGCGGGTAGATTAGATATGATAAAAATAATTAAATAATTTATTACTTACCAGATTTAATTGTAGGTAAATTTATTATTGTTTCTAGGTATTAAGTTAAAACAATTTAAAGAAGTTTTTCGATACCTAGTCATGAAAAATTCTAATAAGATAGAAACATGATACATTGTTGATATTCCTGATTGTGACATTTTTTGTTAAATTTTAAGTTCTCTATTAGTGTTCGACGGGTTAATGGTCAACACCCAATTAAGGCTATCGAAACGATAGTCCCTCATATGCGACCTGATTGGACAAGTACTTCCAATGTACATACAGTTTTCTTATCAAATACAATATTATGTAAGATTAAATAAACCACTCTATAAATTCATATACTCCACACCCAACTAAGGCTATCAAAACGATAGATCCTCGTATACGACTTGATTGGACAAATGCTTTCATTGTACATTTAGTTAAGATATTGCTTATCAAATGCTGTGTATATGTAAGTTTAAGTAAACCACTCTAGAAATTCTGATGTGACGTTATACCTAAGGTAAGCTATAATTGTTCTGCTATCACCAATAATGACCATATTGATTGGCTTCAAACATGGAGACTAGTGACGACTATTTGACTTGCTAATTGTGGAATTCCAATAGTATTGCTATAAGTATAATACAGTTCAACTGCAATCAATTAAAACAAACTTTTTTTGTATGATAAAAAAAAGGATTATAAAAAAATAATGCTTACACCTTCAAAACAAAGTAAGCTATCTTAGTTTGATTTGTGTAGCAAGTTACCAATAACTACAAAGATCTAAAGAGATATCGAAACAAATTAGCGCTGAAATTATAGGCTTTTAGAAGCCGCTATCTTCATCGCTTACGATTCGCCTTAGGACCAATCGATTATTGTTCCTGAACATCGATGATAATAATCCGGTTTAGATGTTCCAGTAATAACTCATTTCTTTGTATTTATAAGTATTTGTAGTTTTGTAATTGGAAAGCGGCACCGTTATCATAACGTTAAAATGTTACTTATAAAATAATAAAGATTAAAATAGTGAAAAAATTGGCGATCAGATTTATTGGCTATAATTTTATGTACCACAATCATAGGCATAAAGCAAGGAGGTACATGTAGCCTTTGACTCTATAATAAATAATTTATTTAAAAATATCTGGTGAAGTGTTTATGTAACTTTGCTATAAAAATATCCATATTAATTACTGCCATTGTATGTTCTAAAAGACACTTAATCGTGTCACTTTAGAGCCTGTGCTCTTTATTTCACGGTGAAAATAGTTGCACTTCAAAGGTTTGCCAACGCTCAAGATAGCATAGCAGCGTCTCGTTATAAACGACCGGTAACGCACAATTAGGATGCCATCAGCGTGTCACCACGCAAGAGTTCATCAGGTGACGTCTGTATCTAAGATGACACATAACATCTCGCGCTTGCACTTGGTACATCCATACACTATTGATAATGTTTGACAACTTCTGCGAACTGATTATTTAGTTGGCAATTAACGATAAGAATAAAAATTAATTATTAATTGGTTTAAATTAAATAATTTTAATGGGAACTTCTGAGGACAATTAATTTCTTACACCACCCCACACACACAAACACTAAATCAAATGTGAAGTCTATTAAATCATACATCAGTAACAAACAAATATAAACTAGCGGATCTATGCGTTTTAACGGCTTATTGCGGGCGGTCTGTGTTAATCCATCAACTCGGCTCGTATGTTTTAATTAGAGCAAAAATTTTAGAAGCAGTCAAGCGGGCGACATCACAAATGATGCGTGATGGTCTCACTTCAGCTGCTCAAGAACGCATTTACTACGGCTCTCCAACGTAATTACAATTTCCGTTATTCTAAATTCTAATATCAATTTTAAGTATCGCTAGGTGAAACATTACGACAACTTGGTTTTAGTGAGAAATATGATCAATTTCTGCACGATGGTAGTAGCTGCTATAGTACTAATTTCTTTTATTGTTTCAGGAGAATGTTTCCAACCGTTAGGGTTTCCTTTACTGGTATCAGACCCGAACAACGATATTTAGTAATTTTGGATATCGTACCTGTAGATAATAAACGTTATCGATACGCTTATCACCGTTCGTCGTGGTTGGTAGCCGGAAAAGCGGATCCTCCTGCACCTTGTAGATTATATGCACACCCCGACTCGCCATTCACAGGAGAGCAACTTCGGAAACAAGTGGTTTCGTTCGAAAAAGTTAAACTCACCAATAATGAAATGGATAAACACGGACACGTAAGAATATAAAACTATATTTAACAATCGTTGACTTACAAACAAAGCCGACACCTATTATTAGAATATCATAAACTTTGGAAACTATACGACGGTTATTTGAATTATAAAAATGATAAATACATTCTTTAAGGATAATTATTTCACGTTCTAAAGATAAATATCTCGCAGGATTCTGTGATGTTGACGCACAACTACAAAAGTGTCGGTCTTGGAAAGTCAAAACGAGAAACTCTTAGGTGCTAATAGTTTCCTTTATTTTTCAGCTGGTACTTAACTCGATGCATAAATATCAACCACGAATCCACTTGGTAAAAAGATCAGACGGAGCTTCTGGACATATAATAGACTTAGAAAACGAAGAGTACAAAACATTTGTGTTTCCTGAAACTGTTTTTACGGCTGTAACAGCATATCAAAATCAGTTGGTAAGTGAAAAGTTTCGATATAAATTGTATAAATTAACTTTAATGATCTAAATGTTAAACATGTGGGATCATCATAATCTAGCACTTGAACTGATATATTAAATTTATTGTTTGTAAAAAAGGCTTATTGTAACATAAACCGTATAATGAACGACCAAAAATGCCATGATTTTTAAGTGCGATCACTTCAGTTTGCAAGGCTGTAAAACTATTTCGGTGCCTACTTTAGAATGAAGTGTAAAAAGAAGATTTTTTAGTCATTAAATGTTAAGTGACATTGATGACCACCTTTATGCATACCTACCAATATATTCGCTTGCTCGTGAATTGGTAAAATTGTCACTATGACCAACACCATTTATACAGCTATCAGCACTGGGTCCTGGGTGGGCCTGAGGGTTGGCTCTAAGCCAAGCGTCGAGTTGCGAGGTTGTTAATTGAGAGATAGTTATTTGGTCAACAATAATTTTGTTTAGACAACTTTAATCTAGAAGTGTATAAATATTGTCACGTCTACAAGTTATGATTAAATATTTGCATCTGTTCGTATATTCCGCTCGGTTGTAAAACATTCTTTCAAAAGTAAATTTTCTTTTATGAAACCGCATCTTTATTTTTAAACTTTCAACATACTTTCAACTACTTGATCATAAAACGATATTGGCATATAGAAATTGTACTTTGTTTTAATCGTGTCAAATTTTAGTCCTCAAAATTATTGTACAAAAATCATAAAATGAAAACATAAAAATTAAAAAAAGGAAAATGGAGAAATGGAATTGTACATGGAACTTGGAGTAGACTTGATACAAGTGAACGAATGGGGATGGGATATTTATAGCTTAATATTATCACTTCACATGTTTTACCGACACAGAGGACATCAATATTTGCCAGGAAGTCTTCCTCTTATATGAAAGCAAAAATTCAGGAAATTGAAATGAAGCTGATGGAAGTTAAATGAAAACATGTGGAATAAAACGTTCTTAAATTTGACAGCAAATAAATTACAATAAAAGTGAGTTATAATGAAACCATGTTGATCGCTTAAAACGTATAATTCATAAAACTTCGTTTCTTATATTATTACGATATGATTGTTGGAACAGAAAAAAGAAAAGATGAAAATTATAGCCAGTGGCGGCTAACCGCAAGAGTGTGAAGGTGTTTTACGAGTATCGTTCCCCCATGGGTTTCCAAAATATTTAACGAAAATAAATTTCTCAGTTTGTATTTAGATGGTTAGGAATAAACATTTTTATACCATAAAATGTTAAAAACCTGCATTCTCTCTGTTAACTATACTGGGAATTATGAATAATAATTAAAAATCCTCCCTTAAATGATTAAAGCATTTGTTTAACGAGTTATAGATAAGTAAAAATTCAATTGATTTATAATTTACAATTAATAAGAAGAAATTGTTGTAAAAACCAATTTTAAATATGTTTAAGCGTGACTACTCAATTCTCTCACACATTGCATTTAAATCGATTCTTAGCAGCACGTTGGCGTTTAAAATTTAATTAATATGTGAGTTGTTTATAATACACTTGTTAATACGTTATAAAGGCTATTCAACATTTTTTTAGGTATTACAATTAATTATTTGAATAAATACCTAGGCGATTTATAAAAAGCCGTGCTGCTTAACTATGTATCTGATGTAGAACAAAAAGGAAGCACATTTTTTACCTCACATGAGTATTTCGTTACAGTTAACTGCTAAAGTTAGTTGAAAACAAAGGAACATTTTTGCACTACTTGTAATATGTGTCTAATAATAGCAGAGTAAATTAATTGAATATCATTTTTGGAAAATTATAATTATACAAATTTTCTTTAAAACTGATTATGTCTTTGTTAACTTCGTTAATTTTAAGCGAACTGAAGTGCTTTCCACAGCTGCTTGTTCGATTTCGAATGCCGTGATTGATCCTGTTTTACATAACTTTGCGAACATTTTCAAAGCAGTCACTTAAAAATCAATAAAATTGGTAACAACAACGTAGCTTTTCCAACAAATCAATTTTAAGATTATTTAAAAGCAATCTCCATATAATTAATGCTTTCAATATGCTCAAGTTCAGAAATAAATATAAGTATTATTGTAGTACCATCAATCACCGATAGCCTGCGTTCATGTCAGAATAACCACTTCTTTAAAAGTCTTCAAAATCCATTTCATGGGGCGGATTATTCCTCCGTTGATATCACTTTTTACTGTAAGTTTTCCTATGATCAGCAATCTTTCCCCATTATCTTTCTTCAATTTTCAGTTTTTCATTCTCAAACGTACGTTTTCACATTAAAATGCATCAACTTTTACGTGCAATTTTAATGATTTATGAAAGAAAAATCTCATTTCAATATTGTTTCTTTCACTGACATAGCTTTATTCCACAGTCAATTCTCAAACAGGATATTTTTAGCCAGCCTGATGTGTTGATGTTGGAATATATGACGACCATCCATGATCCGCATGATCAGTGATCCACTATATCTATAACCTCTTTACTTCTTTACTGTACGCATTTGTATTGTTATCTTTTATCTACATGTGTACAATCAAATTTACGATGCACTAAAGCCGGGAATTTTTTATTCAGGTATGATCTCCATATGGATGTGGCACATACATATAAATGCCTCATCATCCAAGAGTCCGAGGCAAACACAATACTCCACGTCATAGTTAACGTGTTAAACATTTACAAATACATTTTGTATTATTTATTAATATATCTACTTTCTATCATATTATTTATTATATTTATTTATATTTGCCAATTTATCAGGAAACTATCTTAATCCATAGGTTATTATTATGCCTGACTCTCTTAAAGAAACAGGTTAAGTCAGTGACTCATCTATCTCGAATTGAAGCTTAGGGTAAAGTAAGGTAATTTGGTGATATAGTTAATTTGGTGATACTTTTTCAAAAATTCACCAACAACTTACCGATTATCAAAATAATTTAAAATTGTTATCATATACTTCATACAGTTTCATCTGACTATTCAAGAGATTACAGGCTCTTATCTTATGTAGTTACCTGCCAAAAAAACTTTTAATGTAATATGGTGTTATTTTTCATATTTACTTCAGTGTTATACGTGCTAGGTAGTAAATGTGTTCTAAATCAATTAATAAATAAGCTAATATAGTGTTTTTTACATTATACTTTTAGAGTAAAGCCTACTTTTCAAAATGGCATAAATAAAATTACATGTTATTGTTTATTAATTAAATTAACCCTTACGTTGTAACGGTGTTTTCTTACCATGTGCGAATGCAATTTTACCGAGTTAAGATTATGTTATATAAATTATTTTTTTACGGCGTTAATATAAATATTTTATATATACAATATTGTCAAAAAAGGCGGTCAATAGAGAATACTTTTTGAAAATAATTTTATTTTGGCATTTCAGCCTATCACCAAATTACCTGTCCTTCAAATTACCAAATTTCAAAGTATTATTAGTAATCAAAAATATAGTACATACCAGCGGCGGTGCAAGAGTAGCTAGGGCCCGTAAGCAAATATACATAAAGGGCCTCTAACAAAAAAAGTTTGTAAGTTTTCTACTTCTAACCTAGCAAGGAAAAATAATGAAAAAATTCTAAACCAAAAGTTGTCTTTAATTTCCGATGATTTGGTTTCGGAGCGATTTTCGATTTAAATTTTTGGATAAAAAATAAAGTTTGTTCAAATATTCTGCAACTGCATTAAACTATTTATTACAACCTAGTAAAGCCAGGAAAAATAATGAAAATATTCTATCGTAAACCAAAAGTTGTCTTTAATTTCCGATGATTTGTTTTCGAAGCGATTTTTGATTTTTGGATAAAAAATAAAGTTTGTTCAAATATTCTGCAACTGCATAAAACTATTGATTACTACCTAGTAAAGACAGGAAAAATAATGAAAAAATTCAAAACCAAAAGTTGTCTTTAGTTTCCGATGATTTGTTGTCGAAGCGATTTTTGATTTTTGGATACAAAATAAAACTTGTTCAAATATTCTGCAACTGCATAAAACTATTGATTACAACCTAGTAAAGCCAGGAAAAATAATGAAAAATTTCTAAACCAAAAGTTGTCTTTAATTTCCGATGATTTGGTTTCGGAGCGATTTTTGATTTAAATTTTTGGATAAAAAATAAAGTTTATTCAAATATTCTGCAACTGCATATATCTATTGATTACAACCTAGTAAAGCCAGGAAAAATAATGAAAAAATTCAAAACCAAAAGTTGTCTTTAGTTTCCGATGATTTGTTTTCGAAGCGATTTTTGAATTTTGGATAAAAAATAAAGTTTGTTCAAATATTCTGCAACTGCATAAAACTATTGATTACAACCTAGTAAAGCCAGGAAAAATAATGAAAAACTTCTAAACCAAAAGTTGTCTTTAATTTCCGATGATTTGGTTTCGGATCGATTTTTGATTTAAATTTTTGGATAAAAAATAAAGTTTGTTCAAATATTCTGCAACTGCATAAAACTATTGATTACAACCTAGTAAAGCCAGGAAAAATAGTGAAAAAATTCTAAACCAAAAGTTGTCTTTAGTTTCCGATGATTTGCTTTCGAAGCGATTTTTGATTTTTGTATAAAAAATAAAGTTTGTTCAAATATTCTGCAACTACATAAAACTATTGATTACAACCTAGTAAAGCCAGGAAAAATAATGAAAAAATTCAAAACCAAAAGATGTCTTTAGTTTCCGATGATTTGTTTTCGAAGCAATTTTTGATTTTTGGATAAAAAATAAAGTTTGTTCAAATATTCTGCAACTGCACAAAACTATTGATTACAACCTAGTAAAGCCAGGAAAAATAATGAAAAAATTCAAAACCGAAAGATGTGTTTAGTTTCCGATGATTTGTTTTCGAAGCGATTTTTGATTTTTGGATAAAAAATAAAGTTTGTTCAAATATTCTGCAATTGCATAAAATTATTGATTACTACCTAGTAAAGACAGGAAAAATAATGTAAAAATTCAAAACCAAAAGTTGTCTTTAATTTCCGATGATTTGCTTTCGAAGCGATTTTTGAATTAAATTTTTGGATTTTTGCTATTGGGTATTGTCTATTTCTTTTGGGTGGTTGGCGGTAGGGCCCCTTATGATCCTGGGCCCCTAAGCATAGCTTACATTCGCTTACTCATATCACCGCCACTGGTACATACACTTCTGAAAATATGGTGAGAGCAAACCAAATGGTTTTACAGGAAGCTATGTCAATTTAGAAAGCTGCAGCACAAGTAAATATTCTTTGGACCTCGTTTAAAACGCTTTATTTAATCGTGCTAACAAGGATTTTTTTGATTTTTCGATTTTTAATACGATTTTCTAAATTTCTATTACTTTTTCCTTGTCGCAACGTAAATTATATTTTTTTAAACCCTAGCTCACTTTTTAGGCATTTTATTTCCATTTGCGCCTCTTCCCTCGCTTGCGTTTTTGGTCCCTAATTTTATCCGCCCCTGTGTTTGCACATTGTGCACAAAGGCTCTGACTACAACAACCATCAGCAACATCAGTTCACCGAATACCAAAGTCAAACAGAAAGCAGAGATATTCAAAGGCAAAATTATTAACAACACTACAGGATCTTCAGAAATCAGGATGTTCTACGGCTCATAAAATTATAATGAGGATGTACAAGAAAAGAATGGTGCCAAATGGATTCAATGCTCCTTCTGTTCTATTCCATACCACATCACTTGTCAATGACAGGCAAATGAAGACGAAATCTTTATGTGCGATGGTTGTTCTCTTTCAGATTTCGAGTAATTATGTTATGTTTAAAGTATTTTAAGTTTTAAATTAAGTTTTATAACTAATTTTAGTTTTTTTAATTGTCACCAAATTAAATGTCCTATATCACCAAATTAAATATCTTATCACCAACTTACCTACCTTTTTTTAAAAAGAAAGATGTTCGTTTTTAATTAAGAAAATGGAATTCAAATAAAACAAAAAACCTCTCAATAGGCAGGTATAAAGTGATTCTATTATTATACCAGCAAAAATCGGGAAAAACTTTCTAATTAATCAAACTGTATCCATGTAAACAAAATTATCACCAATATACCTTACCTTACCCTATATACTTATAATAATAATTCAATGTTATTTCTATTTTACCATTATTATTTGGTTTAATATGCGACATCGAATATCACATAACGGACGTAAAAAATCCCGATAGGGGATAATCCCAATAAACAATAACACAAAATTCCAATAGGGCAAAAAAGATTTCAGAAGAAAAGAAAGACTTGGGTTTCTTGGAACAACAGAGCTTAGGTTATTTGTTGAACTATGTTATTCTTTAGATTAACGTGTGGTCAATACGATGGATTTAGATCTATCAGTAATTTCAATTTAAGTAAAACTTTTTATTGATAATAAATTAATAGTGACAAGATATAATAGTTCAATATCACATTCAATTATTGTCAGTATAATTATTATTGATTATAGGAAATTTTCGAGAATTTCTCCTTGTCAAGATATTTAGTAGTAGATTTAGTACTTTTCAGAATTTTTACTCTGACGAGATTTTATCAATGGGCTAATATTTTCAATTATACGTAAATCTGGTAACCATCAGCCTCTATACATTTTTGAATGTTTAAGCCAAGTAATTTTTTGTTTAAAACGATCACAAGTTTTTACTTCATAAATTAAATTGCAATTTTTTTTAAATTTGTATTTAAGATTGGTTGATTCATCCCCAAACCCTGCTAATTTTACATATTTGATTATTAAAAAAATGTACCTTTAACCTCCGATTAACGAGACACTCTTTCTTATTCCTGCTTTTACCTTCTCTATGAATTTCCTTTAAATTTTACCCCGTCATTAATAGTATGCTTTCATCAACCCCTAAATACTCTCTCTACACAATGAACTACTAATATTCACTATTCAATTTAATCCTATATTAAAATTTTTAAATAATTTTAATGCCCAGGAAATACATCCGTGCCCAGGAATGAATAAATGAAAAAAATTATTGCAGCCACATGGTTCACTGCATTTTACAAATAAAATAAACCATTGGCATTCAAACTGTTACGAAATTTATAAATTTAAAGGAAATTGTATTTTCACTCAATCCCCCCTCATTGATCTAATCATGAGATAAAATTTTGTATGATTCATTTCATATCATCATCATATCATTTTAGTAATACGAATCATGTGCATCATCATCATTTCTAAGTCCCCCCCCCCCCTCTTGAACATACAATTTTTTTATTGTACCCCAGAATATTCTAGAATACAGGTTTTGTCAGCTCAAAATAGTATATTATACACCGAGGGAGTAAAGTGCTACTTTTCGTCATGAGGGTAAAGGTTTTTTACACGAGGCGCAGCCGAGTGGAAAAATTACCCGAAGGACGAAAAGTCACTTTAATCCCGAGCGCGAATATACTATTTTTTGCCTTTCCGAAAGCCGAAAGAAAAAAAACAATTCAAAACAAATATTTGTTAGAATAAGCGAGAATTACCAAACCATATAGCCTAAAGCCAGACCTGTACATGGCATTAATGAAGTACCAACTTAAGTTGGTGGTATTTACTTTTCCTCCCGCTGTTTTACTTTTCCTCCCGCTGTTTTACTTTTCCTCCCGCTGTTTTACTTTTCCTCCCGCTATTTTACTTTTCCTCCCGCTAATTTACTTCCCCCCCCCTCCTAAGAAAAGTGGCACTTTGCTCCCGCAAAACTGGGAGTAAAGTGACCACTTTACTCCCGGAAAGGCAAAAATGTAATTTTTCGTAGATTTTCATGTCTCTTTACGCCCTCATGTATTTGTTATGTATTTTGCATCCGTTAGTGAGGGACGTACCTCCCAAGTTGAAAATGGCTATTATATTAGGTAGTAAATAGTAAGTATTCTATTGTTTTATAAGGAGAAAACATGTCACTTTTTTCATCGAATCAGTAATTTGATCGAATATGACCATACACAGAACGAAAAATTGACGTAAATATAATAGAAAAAGTGATTACAATAATGCAATTAAACATTAAAATTCAACCGATGCTGTAACTAATTAGCCTAATGTAAATTCTTTATTACTTGATGTTAAGATGATTAAATTAATGTCCGAGGGACATTGATTTCATGACATAACTTTAAAAACTAAATACATTGTATTGATGTTATTATTTATTGGTCAATCACCGCGATCATTAATACAAACCTATGCAGCATCAACTTTCTATCATTGTTTCAATGTTTTCTCTACATTGACCAATCAATCCTATTCATCATAATGATGATCAAAACAACAGAAATAAAAAATCTATTAATTTTACTTTACACTTTATTAGACATTTTTTAAGTATTTACATAAAATGTGTGTTTTCCTTAATTTTGGTTATATCCCCTCTCCGGTTGCATATACGAATGGCTGTATTGCTGTCTTCCTAGATTTTAAAAACTCAATCCAATCTTCAACCTCTTGTATGGTAGTACCGAGGTAAAGACAGGATCGTTGCTAGTCCTGAATGGTGAATTGGTGGTTTGCTTTTTATCACCTTCATCCTTCTTCACTAGTATGTTGGTGGGCGCAAAATACTGCTGCATCTCTTCCAGCTACAAAAAAAATAACATATTTTTATAAAAGAGATTTGATTTATAGGCCGCGTGACATGTGTACTAATTTTTTTAAAAACAAAAAAAATTTGGTAACAGCTCATTGATTCGAAAATAAGTCAATTATAACCAAAATACAACAACGACAGACATCAGTGGCGGTTATTCCCTATGTGCTGCAGAGCTGCAAGAGCTGCAGAACTGCCAATTATTTTGTGGTTGGTAAATTTCTACTATAGTTTCTAATATATAAGAATACGTTTCCGACCTCAGGAAGAGGTTCGGAAAGTACAGTTTTCCGTATGTTTTCCGATAAAATGATTTAAATAATTACTAAAAACAATTGCCAACCCCCCACCCTTTTGGAAGTTCCCTATTGCAGCACACCTGCTTCATAATGTAACGAGCCGCCACTGACAGACATGTTTCGATCTTATTAGATCTCATCAGTGACGTAAAGCTGTAAATTTGGTTACAATTGACTTTTATGTTTTACCTTTATAGCATTTTATTAATAAAATTAAATTATTAATAATATCTCTAAATCCGATAATTCAGAGATATCAAAAAAATTAAATTAATAATTCGCACAATGCTTGCGCAAACGGCCCGAAACGAAATGGTCAACAGTTATACGATATAAATTATACGATAATATACTTACTCTCATCTACATTTTCATGTTTTAATCTATCTAGAATAGGTTTAATTGATTTAGTCCTTCACATTAGTTGACAAAAATGACATAATATTATGCAATACGTCGCCTTCCCAATTTTTGAGTAGGCCATCGCCATTCTCGTATTTTTCGTTGTGAAATCCATATCAATCTAAAATTAAGAAAATCTATTAGCTGTAGAAGAATAGTTTTGTGCTTTTTAATATAGGTAGTTAACAAAAATAAATTTACCAGTCTAAAACCGGATGGTTTTTTATAAAAAGACCATTTTTCTAAAACGGCAGTAGTCGAGTTTAATGTATTAATTTCTTGCAATCGAAATTTGGCATGCTTTCCAGCAATGGTCAAACTGCTCTAACGACAAATGGTCAAATTTCAGCGACCTTAGTGTCGCCTCCGCATCTTCTTCTGGTACTAAAATAATTCACAGATAAGTCATTTTAATATTGATTTACCGACATATTATAAATAGAAATAAAATAAGAAATATATTTTTACCAAATTGCAATTTCAATTGAGGCTCCCTTAGGCCTCTCTGTGGCCTTTGTTGTAAAGTAAGGTGGTCCGAAACTGCATTTTTTTATGAAATTTTTGAATTGCGCCATTTGTTATACAGTTTTCCCCGTTTATTTGTACGGTAATATTCCTACAAGTATTTTAAGTTAGTAAGTAGGTACAGAAAAGATTTACCAAAATGATATCAGTAATATTATTACTGGAAATTTGTACGGATAATGCAAATAATTAACAAAATAGTATCTTACCTTTTAAACACTATAACACTAAAATATTCAATAATAATAACTAAGAAAGCAGAAAACACAGGTTGCATCAGTTGTAAAACACTAGAAGCTAACTGTCGATGTGGTACTGGAAAAAATGCAATTCCTATTAAATAGTTATGTAGGTGGATAAGTCCTATTACAATATTACATTAATACAATGATTTTCAGCATTGATAATGTTATTATAACATTAGGTAATAAATGAATGTTAATATTTATGAAAAGGAACATAGACTAATGTTTTTAGCAAACATTAAACTATCAACTTTTACATTGGCATAATCACTGGACAACATTGTTCTAATAGTTCTACATTATTATAAGGAAATGTGATTTATTAAACGTACATAATATTTAATACTTCGTGGACATTAGTTCAATGATTTTTTGTTATTGTTTCAATGTAAATTTTATTGTAAACATAATTTTTAATATTGAATTAATAATATTGTGGAATCATTATAATGCACTCGTGATCATTATATTAATACAAATGTTGATTAGGCAATCACTAATATTTATTCTTAATATCACCTTTCTACATTGTATTAATGCAAAATACATGATATTAATGATTCTGGAGTCAATGATCAGTGGACATTAATATTATGTCAATTATTTCTTTCTGTGTAGAGATCCTGCAATTAACAGATGAGCCAAATCATTTTTGTTTCGAATAAATAAATCACGTTATTTTTTCTTCAAACCTTAAAAATTAATTAAATTTAGTTAAAATTTATGAAAAACAAACCATAATAACTATTATGACAATAACAAAGAGTTATTTGCTTTTCCTGTCGGTGCGGGCGGTAGAAAAAGACTTTCATAGCTTCCCCACTAACAAAGTACTACATAACATCAATTAAACAAGGAAATGAAACTTTAACTTTCTTCTTCTTCCACTTTCTAGAAGCAATTCTAAGAGAATCTTCTTCTGGTAGGCTATTATTTTCTCAACAACTGCGTTGTTTCCTCGGCAGTGTTAGATTCTTTGAGCATATAAATATTTTTACATCATCAGGAAGCGTGCTAGACTTGCCTTCAGATGTGCATTGTATCCTGATTTTTATGTTAATGGTGTCAATTCACTAACCCAGGGACCACCGCCTTAACGTGCCTTCCGAAGCACAGAGACTAGTCATAAGAGAGTCTATGACTCTCCCCGGGTTTTAACCCGGTACCCCGGTTAGCTGCAAGACGATGACCGTCTCGACTTTAACTTTGTGAAAACAATAACAAAATGAGATGTTTTATTGCCGCTTGAATAAAAATGAACGATTGGACAAAACAAAACTTTTTAACTTAATTTCGGTTATTGCGTCCATATTTAATAATTATTTTCTTGCTTTTCTTTTATTTGCGGGGTTGGTGGACAAATGTTTTATAGTAGAATGCTTCTGCCTAATTTTTAATTGTTGTTGTTGATTAATTATAAATATTTTAATTTATGACATATATTATTAATTGGTAGGTTTATAATTGTAATTTAATATTTAATGTACTATATTTCACTAATATAACTTCAGGTCTGACGAAGAGGAAACACAACCCTCGAAACGTTATCTTAATTAAAAAATATATAGAGTTTAATATTATTTGTCCACCAACCCCGCAAATAAAAGAAAAGCAAGAAAATAATTTTTAACTTAAGTTTTCGAGGAAATTAAACCACATAACAATAGGCAGTGACAAACCTGAAATTTTTGAATTAAATTGTATTTTTAATAATACAGGAAATGATTTTGTAAAATCTATTAATTTTTTGCATTAAATGTGCATTTTTACTTGCATTTTCATAATATTTATTGTAATTTTGAAAATATTCAGCACTGGAAGCTCCAGCAGCCTTATTTTGTAAATTATTGTTTATTATACGAATTGATCTGGTGGTAAGGATTAAGTATTTGGTTGGAATTACACTAACTCCAAAATTTATCTGCATAGTGGTTCTGATTCCACATGAAACTGTAAGTCTTATTTCTCATATTATAATGGGTTTACTTCCGACATACGGTAATATATAATGTGGAAAGACATATTGTATAATATTCCCAATAAATAATAGTAATAAATAATAATTATTCCTGTACTTGGTTTCAATGGAAATCAGAAGTTATTATAATAATCTAAATTTGAAAAAAAAAATACAATATGTTTCAACGAAAACAGAAAGTTCAACAGCATAAACACAATTATAATTATTTTAAGTATTGAGTCAACGAAAATCCGCACGTTTCGGGAAGATCATAATCAGTTTCCTCAAGATAATTTTTCTTTAAGAAAATCTACCTTGATATTTGTATCTGAATGTATTTGATATTACACTACAGTCTTTAGGAAATCAAATCAATGAAGAAGTAGACACTTAAGTGTTTGACGATTAAAATTCACATTTTCAACGGGACTGAGTCACCCTTTTCCATGCTTGATTTCTTCCTTAGGGTTCATTTTAATATGGTAATCTACAGAACTCCTTCTGGCAATTTTCAAAAACTCAAACATAGAATAACCCAAGAATGCAGCCAAGAAACTTTTCAGAAAATCCGAGAAGAGTTCCAAAATGCTAAACGAAATACATCTTGAAAATTTAGTAGGAATTTTCTAAAATTGTAATATTATTACCTACTAAAAATAAATTACTTGTAGCTGCAGCTTACAATTTTTTACTCGTGAATAAATGAGCATTTTCTCTATCTTTAAATGATGGGTCACAAGGTAAAGGCGCAATTTTAAATTTAAAAGTAAGGATGGCTGACGGCGAGGGGGTAAAACCTACAATTCAAATAATGTTATATCTAAAATGACTTTCCTTTTTCTATTAACCAAATTTACTAAAAATCGATAGATATTGAGACTGGCTAGTTTTAAATTGAACGCACTCCAGTGATACGGTAAAACATTATCTCTTTCCATTATCTTGTACTTGGTATACTTTTGCAATAGGTAATAAATTATTATTGGTAGTTTCATTGCAAACATAATTAAAAATACTCGCATTCAAAATCATTTTTATGTTTCCTTAGACATTTAAATTGTAAACGAAGAAACATCTAATTAGTGCATAAAAAGTAACATTTTATGTGGTGAACACGACTAATTATGTAACTAAATATAGAAAATATAATTTGGAATGTAACAAACGAAGTGATATAATAATATGTTAATTACTCTATTATTTTTACCATCTGCCAGATTATACTATTGAAAATTAATGCCGTTATTTTCGTAAAGCCATTAATATTTTAAAATACAAAAACAACCAATGCAATAAAATTCTTACCATTTTACCGACCACAAACTGGAAGAAAACGAACCTCTTTGATGTAGTTCTTATTAATTAAGCTTAAAATGTCTGAAATAACCTGCACCATGTAATTAGTAAGATATAGCGTAAAATAAACACCTATTTTAATAACTTTTGCTTACCTATTACCTATTATTAAATTATTATTAGAGCTAAGTGTAAAATAAAGCTTTTTGCATTTCGATTATAACATTTTGAAATTAAGTATCAACAGATCAAAAATAAACACCCTCTTTTAAGTAGCATTCCTAGCCAAGAGTGTACATAAATAATAGTTTTTAAATGAGACAGGACGTTTCACACGACGCGCGTGTGTGGCGCGACACATGATGCGTTTGTCGAGTGACGGATTACCAAGGGGACTCGCATAACGCGGATACATGACATATTTCACAACATCGTAACCGAGGAAGCACCTAATGAGCGAGGAAGATGTAGTATTATAAATAAAATCGTCTTAATTTTCCGTCGCCCTCGAGATAAATAGTTTTGCTATCAAGAACAAGACATAAAATAAGTGTAACTGTCTCCTACTTTTAAATGTGCCATGTTTCAGTTTTTTTTTAGAACGAATAAATGTAACTAGAATTGATATATTTGATTAAAACTGAATTCATTTACATTGCGTTGCTGATTTACCAAAGTTAATGGTAATAAATCAAACCCGGCAACAAATTGCTTGTATTACACGAACTACAATATAGAGACCGGTCCTGTATCACGTCATCTACTGAGTTAAAGCTGTCTCATGCATCATAAGCTGCAGATGAAATATTTGAGCTCCTAGGGAGTCTGCATTCTTAGCATACTCTATCGGGTGCTGTCACTCCCCGTGAACAGATAATTGGCCCACCCCAGGAGTTCCATCCTGTTTGTTTAACTGATTTTCCACATATTGATATCAATTTATTTGCGAGATTATGGTGCATTTGCATGAAATCACTTTAAAATTCACATTCTGGACATTTTATCATGTCAAGCTGTGCAAAATTACAAATTACAATCTATAATTATCAATTGGTGTAATGCTTTATTAATTTTATATGCATTTTAAAACTTTAACCGAGCTTTTTTTTGCAGATTACTAAACTCAAAATCGATAGCAATCCATTTGCTAAAGGATTTCGAGATTCCTCGAGACTTACGGAATTTGAAAGGTAATTACTAAAAACCACAATAACTTTTTATTTACCTCTAATGTTATTTTAATTTTAACAGGGAAACTATGGAATCGATGTTGGCCGAACAACATTATTTACGAAATCCTCTTCGTCCATTTGCAGAATTAGATACCCACAATAATAATTTATCGTTAGAAGAGAAAGCTTTATTGGCTGCGCGTTCGCAGTTGTTTTTGAGAGCTGCTGCTGCAGCTGCTGGTCCTTATGGGCCTCTTATGGGTAGCCTTTATGGTGCGGGTGGTTCTCAATCAGTAGGAGTACCGCCGGGGGTGTTATGGAGTCAATGGGCATGTTTGGGACCTTCAATCCTTGCTGCTCAACATCAACACCAATTAGCGGTTGCTGCAGCGAGCAGTTCGCAGTTATCGCCGTCTCAAATATCGCCCTTAGCAAGGCCCCTAGCGCAACATAGATATTCACCCTACGCACCCTTACCTAGATCATCGCCCGATACGAGTTTACGCGAAGGACATGATTCGCCTCATAGTCCTTCGTAGAACTTGGTCTTGTTGATATCTCCTATATCTTGTGATATTATCGTTTTCTATTGCTTGTATAAAACATAAGAGTATTAATAATTTTCTAAGAAAATTTAAGTAATTTATTTTTAAACAACAGTGTCCTGTTCAATTTTTTTATAGTTTTACATGTTGGAATATATCTAAAAGATAAGCAAACCGATATGGATGTAAAGAGTGTTCCGATGAAATTGTACAATATATTTGTATATATCTATAATTTATTTTACAATTTAACTAATGTATCTTGGCACTGTCATGTCTCTCAACAATAATCGCATTAGGCAGCATCATTATTTATTTTATTTAAAAAAGACAGCTCCAAACAACTACCGATGAGTGACATGATAACAGAGCAGTAGAATGTTGACCTCCTCGCATTATTCATATTACTGCTAGTTTTATGTATGCAGTTCGCAAAAAATTGGTTACACATTGTCCGAATTGACCGGCATAGAATTAATTATGTATTGTAAATAATAAATTAATTAAGAATTATTATTATTTAATTAATTTCGTCATTCCAAAAACCAAAATAATGATATTTAGTTAGATAATTACATATAATTTTTGAAAAAATGCGTTTTTATTTATTAAATTGTTGATAAAATAAATTATTGTTGATTTATTTACCTACCTTATTATTTAAAAATTACCCTTAGTACCCGCGCCCAACATTATTATAATTTAATAATTATACCCACTTGCTATTATACTCATTAGGCTGATCGTATTACAGTTATTTATTCAATCTATAAATACATTTTATAAGGGTTTTTAATTAATATTATTGTTTACTCGATAAGGCCGATGAGGGATTCAAATACACAACTAATTTTGGTTCGCAATCTCTTACGCATACGAACACCCTGGAAAACTTGCATATTTTAACAAAATAAAATATAACTTCTGGCCCAAAAATATTGGTGATAAAAATAAAAAAATTGTTCATAAAATATATGTGCAGCGACATATTGATTGATAAAACTCGACGCCCTAAACTATCAATATTTAGAAAATGTCAGATAAAATATATTTTGCAGGCGCGGTGCAAGTTATTATGCTTTCAGTATTTTTTCTCTTATTTCATCAGGTTATAATGTCGTATCGTATCGAGTAATATTTTAGTTTTGTTTGATGTGTAATTTACAAAATTAATGAAATGTGAAGTAAACGATTTTGGCTTAAAAACTTGAAGAAACTAAAAAGATTAGTGTGCGCTAATTGCTAATAGTATCTAAATTTGTAGTTTTCTACGGTATTTATGGATAAATAAATGTATTAAGGGAAAAATTCACATCCACAATCATAAGTCTGTTCAGTTTTACTTACAAGTTTCGAAGTCAAGACGATTAGGTTCTCAGTTCAACTTCCTTCACCCCTACACCAAATAGAACAAAATTAAAATCTTAAGTTGATCTTTTATGGTTCGCATCAGCAATGACAGAACTAAATCATTGAAGCTTACGATTGATAATTTTCTAGCTTTTGGTTTTGAATTTTATGTTATAATAAAATCTTGATTTTGTTTACAAAAATCTTTGTATAGCTGGAGGTGTGTAAATTAAATACCTCAATTTTGCATATCGTAGCACCCCTTTCTTCGCTTTTCAATATATTTACATATCACAGATGTCCTAAGTATTCCTATGGCGTAATTTCCAAATGGAAGAGGAATTCACTATAAATAATGTCGCTTTCTTGTACTCGAGTCCTTTCTAGTGTATCATAGATGCGTTCAAATTTATAAAAATTAATTAAAGTTTGGTTTTGAAGAAGCCCTTGCAGAACCTGAATATACGGATTGACAAACTCATTCAACTTGAACAAACAACTCTCAATACCTGCAGTTATTATTGCATTGTCTCCAAGCATAATAAAATCACATTCAAAATACTTACTACTGCTACTGACAAAAAATGGTAATTATGTTGATTTTATTGTCTTCTATACTTAAAAGTCAATTTAAGCTCGCAGGTTTTTTGTTTAAATTAAAAGAAGGATCTGCATCACGTATTGAAAACGACGAAGGTGAGTGCACACATCATATAGGTACATGGGTGTCTAACACAGCTTACATTTTTGCAAATTCTTGTAAATATTTTTTTGACTTTGAAAATACAGCAGCCTCTGCTTAGGTAACAGCAAAATTCGCCCATTCTATTCACACATTTTACAATAATTTTTTGCATGTCAATTACTATATTTTTTAAATTAATTTTCTGCTACAAGGAAAATACGCGATATAACAGTCTAGACTCATAAAAATACGTTAATGACTTATTAGTTCATACCAAATGATACACAATATTATGTATCTGCCTATGTACATACGTTATATTCAGAATATTAAATAAATACTGCTTTATCATAAAAAAATTAATGTGACCATCCATACGTGAGTTTTCACACTTAAATATTTTGGTGTATACCTTCTTAATACATTCAAGCGCGTCATTTCCACTGTCAAGAGTAAACAAATTTCTTGCAATTCTTTTAAATAATAAAACGAAAATTTTATTACCCTTTCCAACATTTTTTGTACATTATTCGATTAGATAATAAACTAAACAATAAGAAACACACAAAAATGTGTTTGCAAGAAAATCTTATATTTCCATCCTTACTTCGATACCTAATTTCCTAATCTCAGGGGTAATCATATTTTTTATGTTTTTGCAGACCCTTAACTAAACAATACAATATTTTAGTGGTTTCAGTACCAAAAAATCATCCGCCATAAAAAAAAGTACCTTTGTTAAAATTTAAAGAAAGTGTTTTTGTTGTAATTTTATAATGATCTTTCTTACTGTCTTTAAATTAGTTGTTCCAAATATAATATCGTTATATTTGTTATCGTTTTTTTAACATAATTAACTAATTTTAATATCCTATTCAATATAATTCGTACTACTTAAATTTTAAAACTTGGTAGGTACAAACATTCGAAAATATATGACAAATAGAATGCTTACCCGACCGGTAAATTTCAGCATGAGAAAAAATGTGCTGTTGAAGAAGATGAAGCGTTCGGTGATATTGCATCAGTAATAGAAACACATAAATATTTTGGCTATGATAAATGATCAAGTATGTCAATAGTTTTTGAGGAGTGTGAAGGGAAGTGAAACCTATCCTTATAACAGGTCTGAAACTGATGGGGGAGGATTCGAATTGCTTAATGTGTGTTGTGATTGATGAAGACCACCAAATGAAGAAATGTTTTCCGGACATAAATATTGACTAGGGATAATTATCATTCTGTGTTACATTAGTTAGAAAGCTGCTTGCTATGAACTTTGTTCAACATTTGCTTTAACATACTGTTCCTTTAAATTGAATTAGACACGGACATGCTGGGTGGGTTACTACAAATTTTTTCCATCAACTTTAATTCCGAACCTGCCTACTAATTAACCATCTACGAAACTTGTGTTAATTAACTTTTAATACGGAAGTAGTGCGTAAATTTTTCGTTAAGTTACACAATAGATCGATAAGTAATTACTTAATGAGTGTTCATTTTAATATTTAAAGGTTAAATCAATTCAAACTTCAAAGTGTAACATTTAGCAGGCGTCGGTCGTTCCATTTGATAATTTATATTAACACAACTTGCAATCTGCTTCCATTCAATTAACAGATTTGCTTTTCGACATTATTTAATTACACTTAATGTTGTAGTTAGTAATATTGTCAAACTCAATTTAGGCAATGACGATGATATAAATTAAACAGATTGTTTTCAGTATCATTTTTTCCGATCACATTTAAATAAGTATTATATTAATGTATGTAGCTATTTATTGAGTCAGTGACGTCTTAATTTTGAGTTATATAATATAATAATTATATTAATATAATTATATAATAATATATAATAATATAATTAATAAATAACAGAAAAAAAAACTATTAAAAGAAAAAAGGATTTAAATCAACAAAGCTCATATCGATTGACTCAGCACTGAGTAACAGATACTACATTTCATTTCACGCTAGATTAATATTGGATAAGTTATGGATAATTTGAAAGGGTGATAGATTTCCCTAGAGGGTGGAAATATCGGTGTGACGCCTTCGCCTACGGAGTCAATTTCATCAAGTGCCTTGCTATGCCGCCGACATTTTCCGGCTCTCTACGAACCCCGGCGATAGAGTGCAAAGTTGAAACCATTAGCGTCTTATCGCACTTTCACAAAATTGCCTCCGTATTTCTACGGTATCTCAATAATGCATCAGGCCAAACGGGCTATCTCGGGATTGGTTGCTTCGGAGGCTAAGTGTGGATCTGCAGTACCTCTTTTCTATATCAGCGCTCGTAGGGATGTCCATTCTCTTACACAACAGTAGATAAAATTTAGTTCAGCTCTTGAAAACACCAGCTTCATCCCTGTTTGTTTTAGAATCATTTTACGATAAGCGCAGTAAAAAATATGTGGCGTACTTGAGCATAACCATTTGGTTTATGTAGTCTCTAAAGTGGCAATGGTCCTGCAGCCACTTTATAACTTGCCATCAGGTGTGCTGATATTAGGGAATTTTATAGTGATACCGTTCTACGTTTTCCATTAAGTAAAACTAATCTGTCAGAAACTTAGCGGCGATTAGAACAAACTAAGATTTGTATCTTGCTGTTCATCAACCTACGTATTGTGTTTACACGGTCAGTATCAGATACGTGCATTAATGGCTTGTAGACATTGACACGGGTCAGAATGCCTACCTTTACACCCAAATTATGTAAAACATAGTCACAACTGAATGAGACTGCTATTCAAAGAATTTTATTTTTAATTCCACACAATATACATAATTCACCGTAGTCAGGTAGGTCTCTCACCGATTTTCACAGATCAACTAATATCGGTCAAAATTCACGTTTCAATCTTCTGCTCGTTTGACGTACTACATATTCACTTTGTGTTGGAATTCAATTTTAAATACCTACGCAAACATGTGTATGATAAATTTAATAAACGTTATAAATTTTTATATAACCTATCTATGCAAAAATTAGCTCATGCAATGGCCGTTTCAATCTTGCCGTCAAGATCATTATCTTCGAGTGCATTACGTATTACAATATGTTACACTTATAGTGCAAGCATAATTCAAATCGATCAAGGTAACTGACAGTTTTTGCCTTTTAATTCATACTAAGGTGTCCGATACATCATTTCTGTCTTATAGATATAATCATATAGCCGCAGATTATAATTATTAAGAGAAGTTAAGGAACTACCGACCACCCTGGTGGATGGAAATCCGACACTTGATGCTGCTACGGATATTTTATTTTCTACACAGTAAATCACTAAAATTAGGACATAGTTAGAAATGTAAGGAATTTGTGTTAACATCAGCCACTTATCCATAAATGTTGAAAAATACTAATTGGTGGAAATGTATGTCCATTTATAGTAAATGCGAAGTATTGGAAAATATTAAATATATCCATAATATGTGTAGGTTCCATTAAAATTGTAAGGCCGTGTTTACCTTTCAAATGAAGGCATCATTCTTACAATTTTAGGTAAATGTACTTTTTTGATGCCCCTCTTTTGATTTTTTTAATTGTAAACAAAACATCCAAATTACATGTCAATTTATTTCCAACTGCTTTGCAGAGCTCATAATAGTTCAGGTGCACGATTATTAAGCGTCAAATCTAATTTCTTTAAAGGATACGTTTTTTTTATTTAAGTGTGCATGCAAATTTTATGGGGACTAGTTTGTTCCCACGGTTTCTGGAAATTCATCGATTTGTTGGTCGCATTTGGAGTTCCTACGGGGAAATGTGACTTTTCTGAAATTTTGTTTACACGCTTCTTTTTATGTACAGTTCCTGCTCAAAATATTACCTGAACTTCTATTTTTTATCATTAAAAACTCAATAATTTTTTTGGAAAAAAGTTAAAATTAGGGCTAGATGATAACTGGGAATCATTTAGTAGGTATATTATTAAATAATAATAATTAGAAATTTTTTAATATTTAGTATTGCCACCCTTAGCAACGATACAATCTTTACTTCTTCGCGGCATACTTCGGATTCATTGATATAATTTCCTTAATTTGTTAATCATTCTGCCATATTATACTATTTAGTATTTCTTGTCAATTTGTTCACAATGCGGTACCTTCTAAATATGAAATTTGGAAGACTCCAGACAACCTATTCGATTGGATTTAGGTTTATAGTCTGTTTTTTTGTAAGAAACGAGTAAAAAATTTCTATTCCACGTGGATAACGTGAATGTCAACCAATGAAATTGGTTGAAATTAAATTTCAAGCAAGGTTGAACCCTATTCAAAGTTAAAATTAAATTTCAAGCAATTTCATTGGTTAACATTCAAGTTATCCACGTGGAATAGAAATTTTTTACTCGTTTCTTAAAAAAAACAGACTATAGAAAATTTCCAAGCTTTTCCAACAGGGGAGTATTTTTATAATTTAAATATTTTTCATCCCTCCGGACGAGAAACTGATGAAAAGTGCATTTCCTCAACTCGGCAGGTAAAACGCCGCTACATCCTCGGGAGCGGTCGAAGCCTCGGCTCCGCTTACGCTACGCCCTCGGCTCCTACTATTTCTCCCGCGGACGGGAAACGGCGTTTTACAGCCTTGTGATGAAAAGTTGTATTTTAAAACTTTAAGGATTCCTCTTAATGCAACTTTCTCTCTTACCATAGAAACGTAGACGTAACAACTACGTAAATCAAAAATTTTTACCCATTATTTATGGTAATAGCTCAGACATACTAATTTTTTATTGCTTGTTTCTATAATTTGCAATATTAGTAACGTACGACTTTTATTAGTTTCGGTCAACAAGACATGCAAATGTTTTTGTACTCTTTTTACTAAAGCTGAACGACGTCCTACATTATATTCAGCACGTCATTTCTTAATCAGAAATTAGTGACGTAGACGCACAGATATTTGGCAAGGACTTTACCACCATTATTTTATCCCAGCGTCGCGCGTCGCGTCGATAGGGTTAAATAATGAGAAAATCAACGATCACTTCTTACAAAATAGAGACTGTTTCTGCTTCATTATTTGTTCGTTGCTGAATAAAAAATTTGAAATTTGTTTTGGTTTAACAATGCTTTTAATTGTATATATAAATATTTAATATTTAAAAAATATATATGCTATTGAGCGATGGCAGAAGAGCACCTCATATTAAACTGATCGTCATATTATGCGCTTTCTACCCTTGTTATACGGCTCTGATTTCAAGCATAAATAAAGATTTAATTTAAACTCACGCATTCCATTGTTTTTGGTGAAAATGTTTGATGAGCTTTAGCCCGATACAAGTCGTTTAGTTTTCATTTTTGCAGTAAGTATTGCTCTTTTTACTAGTCGGCGACATTTAACCCAAATTATTTAGTCATCTTTTTCTTCTTTCTTTTTTTTTTCGAAAAATTCTTTTTCTGAATGTCTGAGCTTTTGCGTTTTAGACCGCAATTAAGTTTTTGATTCTATAGTCTTCATCTACATTGTCCAGCAAACTTCTGGTAATTTTGCGTATTGTATTCTCATTTACACACCAAATCCTTCCAATTTCTTGCTTAGACCGAATGTAACGAATTTTTGCATTCGTTTATTATTTCCTATTCACGTTTCATTCATAATGTCGGCCCTGTTTAATGCATTATTATTATTATTAGCATTACATTTTTTGCAGAATTTAGCTGTCCTTTCGGACTTACAAAATCCATTTTTTGAGGTGGATTATTAGTCCTCCTATTTACATTTAATTATTTACAGGTCCTGATGTGTTTTAGTATCATTATTGATTAACAATCCTTCTCCAGGTTGCACGCTCCAGAACTTTCTGTCTCCATCCTCTTTCCCCCATCCTCTCCAGGTCTTCCATTACACTATCGTTCCATCTCAGTTTTGGTTTTCCTCTATATCGTTCCTATTCGGGCTTCCATGCCATTATGGTTTTTATTACTTCCTCGCTACTGGTTTTCATCACGTGTCCCCACCATCTCAATCTTTGCGCCTTGATATATTTCACTAAGTCTTCTCCATTCATAACTTCAACAATTTCTGAGTTTGTTTTCATTCGACACTCTCAATTAACTCGTTTAAGACCCATTATCGTTTTTAGTACCTGCCTCTCAAATACTCGAAATTCACTCTCCTCTATCTTTGACATACACATAACCTCAGCAGCGTATGCAACTACAGGTCTTATCAGTGTCTTGTATAGCTTTATTTTTGATCTTTTTGAGATTTGTCTATCTTTCAGTAGGTGCTTATTCGCGTAGTAAGCTTTATTGCCCTCCTGAATTTTTGTTTTTATTTCCGTGTTTCAGTAGTTATGGGAGTTAATTGGTACATCAAGACCAAGATAGTTGAAGTCTTGTACGTTTTGAAATACATCATCGTCGATTACTAAATCAGGTCTGGGGTCATATATGACCTCACATCACTTATTGATGTAGCTCTTCCTCTTGTTACTAGCACGTGGTCAATTTGATTTCCTCCATCGCTTCTGCATCCAGGCCACATCCAGGTAACTTTATGTATTATTTTATATTCAAATATTTGTGCTACTAATAATCATGTCAAGCGATGTTGCTCATTTACACACCAAATCCTTTCAATTTCTTGCTTGTAACGAATTTTTGCATTCGTTTATTATTTCCTTCATAAATCATTTACATTTCATTAATAATGTCGGCCCTGTTCAATGCATTACACCTGTAACATTATCAAATTATCAATTATCATACAGCACTTTTCGAAGTCATCGGTGCTGCGTAAACGTGCAATATTTAGGCAGTCTGACCCGGGGTAAGCGTTCGCAATGTCACTTTTTTGATAGGTACATATTACTGAATTTTACATCAGTTTTTAATTTCAACATTTGAATTCAACATTTATGTTGTCCACTCCTGTTTTTCGAAGACGTTGTGCCTGTTACATTAAATCATTGCTACTCGATCTTTACACCTGATGCATTATGGTATCGTGTTCGACTCTTTTTCGTGGTTGTGGTGTGCAAGTGCATATCCAACCACACTTGGCCGGTTATCATTTATGGTTTGTTTGTTACCTTTTACGAACCATGTCTTAACTCCAGATTTAGTTTTGGGTTGGAAACGTTTTCAAAATAAATCTCGAACATAAAATTCACACATCCATCCAAAAAGGTCGCAGGAAAAACCTCTACCTTGTCTTCTCAGGCGTGGTAAATTTAATATTCTCACTACACACTTCTGTTAATATTATACTTCTAGATATCATACAGGCAAAAAACTAGATAACATCATAAATCAGAAAACTACAATTAAACATCCCAGAAGGATCAACCATCCAATTGGGAAGAAGAACATGCTTCCTTCTTAAAAATGTAATTATTTATTGGTCGAGTCTTCCCAACACAGAAAACTAAAACTTACTGCAAGATAAAGTAAAATATTCAAAATTTTATCTTTTCCAAAACTTCTAAATAGGTACAAATAATTGAAATTTTTTCCAGGGGCATCTTTTGACGTGGTTGCTATTTATTCACTATCAACATACATTGCAAGGTAAATAGATACATCATAATACATCAAGCTACACCTAGAGAATGTGAATCTATGCCATTTAGCCAAGCGTCTCTTCCGAGGCTTGGTTATAGTTCAAGGAGTTTTTTTTTTCGTTACAGGTGATGGAGAGCTAGCCCATCGCCCCGACCCCCAACCTGGATGACAAGGTTTCACTTTCTAAACTTTTAAAATATTGATTTAGGTATGTAGAAAACTAAATTTTTGTAATCCTTTGTATTCAAAATATAATTTATAAACACCCTCATATTAAAAAGAGATTGCTATAACAACCACATATGGACAAATGTAAAAGGACAGTCGTCCATTTATTATTTTACACTATACCCATACGTAAATATGAAGAAAATAAAAAATAGTGACATTTATCACGCGAGAAAAATTTACAATGGAGCAACAATCAGATAAATTAAGTCGGTTAAATTATCCAATTTTAGAGAAAAGAAATCTGATGGTGTTATATACCAAATAACGTGCAATCGACTTTTCTTTATGTCGAACAAATTAATATTTATTTATTAACACCTGGCAATGCTAAACTTTACATGTATGTATTTATTAAATTTCAAAATATTACGTTTGAATAAGATTTAATGATTTGTGAAGTCAAATATTTTTTTGAATGACGGTCATATGAAATTATCACCAGTTACATTTCCTTTATTTTCCATAAATTACTGCTTTTGCTCAACAAAATTGCTATGCGAAGTAATATGTATAAGAAGTGTAACTATTTATTAATTTCAACAATGTTATAATGAACAATTCCATATGGTATTGGTACATTCGTCCCTTTTATTTAATGATATTCGTGTTCACACTATATCTTATTTCTTTTGTAACCTTTACTATTTTTTGAATTTTACAAAACCTTTAGTATACAAGGTAAGGATTACAATTACAATATCGGTACGTCTATTATGATAAAAGGAAGGAAAAATGCTTATTATGCTCATTACAACAAAATTTGCATGCCAACAAATGACTTAACTGACCGGCTGTGATATTGATTTTTTACCAATGCATTTGAGTACACAATGAATGTGTGGAATAATCAACATCTTCGTCTTATTCTTTGCAATAAATGATACTTGGGTAATATGTTTGCTTCTTTCAAAATTACACAATATCCATTAATTACGTTACACTGACAAGAAATAGTATTTTCCATTTAAACTTTTTCAGAACTGCTTACAGAGTAGTTTACCCAACATGGAATGATGGTATCCCTATTTATTTAGTGTGCGAAGTATCTTTTGTTTGCCTTTGAGATTTTTCTCAAACATAAAAAGGAAACTCAACTGTGGAAAATTTAGACATTTTTTCATGTTTCTACCTAGAATGGCTAAAACACCGAAACTATTGATTTGTTTGGTGTATTTAGTGCTTTCTTTTACAGAACCGAGAGTTCTATACAAACGACCAAAATCTAGATCCTGAAAATTAATTTTTGTTGTTTGTTTGAAAACCGCTGATAAAATTGTAAAGCAGAGTGATATTTCTAAGCGCCACTATGATCAACATTCCAATATTAAATTTGTGGTTTTATCAAAAGGCAAAAGATTTTGGAAACGCCTCGCCCCTATGACCCAGAATCCCGTCTTAACCACAAGGGACGAAGTGCCTCAATTATTAGCATATCGTCGCGTGAGGATCGAACTATTCTATGTCCATTTTTTTTTCAAAATAACATTTTTGCACCAATCTTATGTGTGTTCCGAACTTTATTATACATTTTATTCCATATTCACATGTCTCACTTAGTTTCGTAGATACAGAGAGGCAATTTTATTCTTTGTCCATTCAACAGGACAGAAAACGTTAAGTCCCATGCTTTCAAATGAGCGCCACCTCACCCTTCTCGGAATAACTATCGCTTCAGGGCGCACATTTCAAATAAAAAAGTTTTCTTGCCGCACCCTGTATGTTTTCTTGTTTATACATTTCAAATAAAAATTTTGAAAAAATTAAAATTATCATCTTTATTTTTCTAATAAAAAAATGTATTTATTTGTCCAAGCACAAAATTATAAATAATTTTTTATGCTAAGAAAGGAGTTTTAAAAAATAAATATGATGTTGCTTTCCAATAGTGAATTAACACCAACACTCAACAAAAATATTAAAACACAAAAAGTTTATTAGTTGTAGACTCTACAAACTTCCAAACTTTAAAAACGTTCTCCTGTAAAATTTTTAAAAATGGACATAGAATAGTTCGATCCTCACGCGACGATATTACACACAGGAAAATTTTGCAGAAAGAATATAGAACGGCTACAAGTCGTTACTATTATAATTTCGCGACCCTAGGCAGTTGTTTAATTTGTCTATAAGGTATAATATGTAATCCGGTCCTGGGTATAAAGTTGCCACCCATGGATGATGAGAAAATTAAATGTCTTCATACCACAATTACATTAAATTGGAAAACGAAAATATTAAAAATTTAAGTTTAGTCTCTAAAATTAATATAGGAAAGTTCCCAAGACTATGAAATTTTTCAAATGCTGCATATGCTAGTGATTTAATTCCTTCTTCTTACGCCTGCTTTTAAATTATTTTTCTACATCATATTTTGCTGGCCAAGATAATAGTGATTGTCATGGAAATAAAACCATCACACTTATGTAATTTAAATTAAGTTATGACTTTATTTCCACGACAACCACCATCTGTGCCCATACTTTTACATTACCCCTTTACATATCACATTGCAATTTGTGGTAACGACATCCTAGTTCATACATATACTTAAAGAGCAACGAAAGAAATGGTAACGTTAAATAGAAATAAGCAGAATTTGAACCAATCACATACCAACTCTATGCTGCAAAATTGGAACGTAATCATAACCGAAAACTTTAACAGGGGTCCTATACCCAAACTTTGAGGCACATAATTAATGTTTGCCCAAAGAGATGCTCTTTAGGTGGATGGGAAAATTTATCTGTTACTATCATATTTTCGATTGGTCTCATTAGCGTGGTGGTGTTTTACCTATATTCCATGATTGGTTTTAATGAATGGTTCAAACATATTGATAACCATGCCACTCGCATCAACCTTAACGAACTTTCATCATAATTTCATATCTCCAGCTCTGATCTTTTAACTCGATGTTAGCAATGTAATTTTTGATAAGCAATGTAATTCGTTTGAACTGGGTCTGTTGCTTGCCTCATAACGCTAATTTTGCGCATTTTTAAATGAAGGGATTTGATAGTTCTAAAGTTTTAAAAATATTCTCTCTCAACTTCAACCTAGAACGAGGGATTTCTTTTAATCACAGTTGTAACTTGAAATTGACTTACCATTCCATCTTTGCTAGTCAAGACAGTTGACGGCGTTAGAACAACCAGAAGATCATGATTATTTTGTTGCATAGTAATGCAATTAACATTTTATTTTGATGAGGCCAATGAAAAAAACTACAGTTCGTAGATGAATTGATTATTATCGTCTAAAATGTGCAGCTCTTGTAGTTTTAGCTTTACCTGGAACGCAATTTGAATGATAAACCATGTGTTTTTTCGAATGAGCAGAAAAATTTTAAGTGAAAAGTGTTTTATTTCGAAAAGTGACACCCAGATTATTTTCTTCTTGGTTAGGTGTCGGATAGTCAACATGAAAGAACCTAGGTACCTCATTCATCTGACTCAAGCTCTTATGACTGGAGAGGGTCGAATTCTAGTTTAGTCTGTCCACCTCATCATTCGTGAACAAATGGGGGTTTAACACTGGTATCTCTTACAATATTTATTTAGTTATAATTCTCAAAAGAAATTTTAAAGTTAAAGCTTAAGATTTTTAAAATATTAAAAAATTTAAACTTTAAATATCACAATGGTAGAGTTGGCATATATCTATAGACTCTACTAAGAAAGGTCACAAAATTAGCATATTATTTTTGTGACTTTGAAAGTCGAGGGATTATGCGTGACTCTTTTTCTTACATATCTGGCACCAAAACAATCATTCTTGGAATCTGAATCAGTTGTCTAAGTAAACTATTGATTCAGTAAATTCGTGTGCTTATACCCATCATCTTTAAAAAGCATACAATTATGTAGGTATCTACTATTGGTTTTCAAATTAAAAAAAAATAGTTGCTCAGTCGGTAGAATTCTAGAATTCTTGGTCAGGGTTTGATCTCACGACTATCACTGGCTAAACTCCAGTCCACGACCGTATTATGTTTTATTGTGAATCCTAGCTACAGCAGCTACATATGAATGGGACCTCTCCTCGTGAAAGCTACTAGGTAATCTGCCATGACAACCTTCTCGAATCGAAGTGCACGTTATATAGTAATATAGTGGAGTCCTATCTATGTGAAAATTTCAAATGCACATCTCAGGGATAGGAGAGAAGGTCACGACCGACGTTCAATAAGCGAGTTAAAAAGGCCAAGAAGAAAAGTACACTTACAATTTAATTTATTTAGTCAATGTCAAGGGCTCTTCCATTCCTGTCGGAATATTGCCACTTCTATTAAAGTCTTTACAATCCATTTAACGAGGTGGATTAATCCTCTTTTGCTACTCTTTTTACTTCAACTTTTCACCACAGCGAGTGGATGTCCACCGGAAGGCCGGGCTAAGAAATTCTGCGAAGTCCGCGACTTGAACCCAGAATTTCCGCTCTGTAACTCAACCAGCGATCACATCACTCCCTCCACACCGTGGTCTTTATTTAGTAGATTTTAAAATATTATTTTATTTATGTGTTTCTAACATCATTCGCCTTTATGGCTTAAATTAGTTCTACAATTGGACGTTTTAATAGAAAACGGTAGAACATAATATAATTGCGTTAAATTTAAAATTAGCTTTATTTAATTTGTTAATTAAAGATGTTACTTGAATGTAATGGAAATTAAAAAAAAATTGAAGTTAAACGTTTTACGATCACAGGAGCATTCAAACTAATGTAAATAGGAACGAGATTCGCTAACTTATAATATTGTGCAATAATTTGTGGAGAATGGTTGTCCCATTAATTGCTCGCAAATACACTTCGGTGTTTGACAACAGGAAGAAATATGGAAAATGTCACGTTTTCAACGGCAATTTTGAACTAAACCTTGGAAAATATTATCCCGGTACCGTGTAAAGCCATCTATGGGTATTTTTTGCATGTTCGTCCTCAACGAAAAACTTTGTTTGCTACGAGCATGGTTTGGTTAAACACACGCATATTATGATATGGTACGTAAACTAGGTTCACTAGGTTCATTAAACAATTGTTTCAAAAAATTTGATTTTTTATTGTTTTTCATTTTGTGAAATAAAAGAGAAGATAATTAACCATTAAATTATTGAAGTAAAATTTAATTAAGAATGTTCGTTCTTTCTACCAATATTGAATGCTCGTCAGAGCAAATACATTAGTGTTTGGGTGTAAGAGAGAAAAGAGTTTTACCTACCTACAAATTATGTTGTAAATTTAAAATAGTAAAATTAGTTTGTCATATAAATTATAGTGTATCTAAATATTGCTAATATTAATTGACCTGAATCATAGAATCATTGACATGACAATGTGACAACACGTTCCCAATATTGTGGCAATTACCTAGCTAACGTAGTCTCAGGAAAGCGGAAACGGTTGTCATTTCCTGTGGAACGTTATATTTAACACATTAAAAATTTTTTTATAGGCGTTTAATAATTTCTATATAATTTTAGTGTAACATGTTTTTTATGGTTTCATTTTGTTTTGGTGTGAAATTCATACAAAAGTGTTAAATTATTTTTTAATAACTTGCTAATACTTTTAAGTACCTCGAGTAAATTTCAATTTAAAAAGTAAATTTGTTTTAAATTTGCAATTAAAATTTACCATAGTAGGTATATATGATGTATATTTAGCTGTATGTAGATGGAGAGGTCATCGAGTTGTTTATGGGAAAATGATTTACCGAGATGGGATTCACAGTTCATCTGTCACACTCTATTCGTTCAATAAATTACAAAAATTGTCTTCACAAGACTAACGATTTCTTATTTGTAATCTTAAACCGAAAGCAGTAGCGTTCTTTAAAATTAAGTCAGCAAATTGAAAGTTTCTGCTATGTGTGAGGTCTCAGCAATACATCAATTCGTTTTCTCTCGTTACTTATATTTAAATCACTTATAAAATAAATAATGTTGACAGAAACTGAAATCAATTAAATTAGTTTATACTACAAGTCAAAGTTATTACAATTTTAATTAAATTTAATGTGCAAATAAAGAGCCAATCAAACAATGTCACACAGTACTCGTCGTTCGTTATATATATTACTTATTTATATTATTCAAAAGTTGCACTTGTACCTCACGATTTCTTCTGGTTCTCTTTTACGACTTTCGCGAGCTACCTACCTACCTACCTTCATTATCGAAGTGCCAAACTGCAATCAATACCTACTTTAAACAAAAAGGGATCATAAATCATATTAGATTTATAAGATTTTGACACTTACAAAAACTGAAAACTTGAAATAATTTTAAGCGATTATTTTTAAGAAAAGCAATTAAATTGTACTAATAATTCATAGCTTTATTTGCTCTTTTATTAGTGACACCTGCTTTATGTCACGTTTTACTACATTATTTTAAATTTACTACTACCTACCATACCTAGTTGTGGTTATAAATATAAATTATACGAAACGTACCTTTTACTTGTGAAAGATAAAATCCCGCATAAGTTAGGACGCTTTTGGCCCTAACAATCTGATTCAACTTTTACATATCAATAACCTGAATTACAAGTAGGTACGATTTTAAATGTCTTTATTACGTTCAAAATAATTGAACAAGCTATTTTTCAAAGTGGCTAAGTTACTTTTGATCATTTAGCTTACACTTTCTCTCAAGTTAGTTTTTATAGTAAATTGGCGCTGTATTAGCTGATAAGCCCAGTATTCGCGTCGTACATATTGCAATTTTTACATTTTTTTTATTTCATTATCAGTCTGTATTTGTGTAACACAAATTTTAATTATGTAAATGTTACTTAAAGTATCGAAATTTAATATACGTAATATAGAATATCGTATGTATCCTTTAAATAATAATCATTTTACCTTGATTATTATAGCTTCCACTGCCGAATATGACTTTCTTCTCTACCGCATAATATTGCCAGCATTAAGGTTAAGTATTGAAAACTTATAGTTTAACGTAGGTTCCGAACAACAAATGGTCAAGAATTCTACCACAGGAATAACCAATTCTTGGTTGGAGTTGGTTATAACGAGACGAATGTCGCTCAAGTTTATGATTATTAAAATGAACAAATTAAAAACTTAATTAATTAATTAATACAATTGATTGTTCTAGTGGAAATTTGTCAACAGATGCACTGATTAAATAAAACACATTTGTTTGGCTGGGTTGATAATCAGCTTGTCCATTTAATTTTACAGAACTGGATCACGGTACTGTGAAAATATTATGACCAATATTATTACCCGATAACGGCAATATCATCCAAAATAATCAAATCAAGGAAAATCAATTTGAAAAACCAAAAGGAGGTAGTAGAATCGCAATCGCAACAAAAGAAAAGCGAACTATTTTCTACATATCAGCAGCATTCAAAAAAGGTATATATGGACCCATAGCGACCTTCCCAAATTCAAAGAAAGCAAAAATTTCACCAAAATTAGGATGAAGCAATTGGAGACATCCAAAATAGTATGCTGCAAGTACATTTACTACTTTATACAGGAACAACTTGTTAAGAATTAATCTGTTAATCTGACAGTAATAAAGTATATGTTGATCTATTTCATTCCCTTCGTTACATCCACCTGCACACCCCATCATCAGAAAGTGTTTGTATAATCTTCAGTATCCAGTCAAGATCACTGCAATTGTCCACAGATGAACTTTGGATAGATTCAGGTAGTATCTCGCATGTCTCCACGAATGTACACTTATTGCAGCTCTTGCATGGTGCATGCAGTTCCTTGTACCCACCTACTAGTGTAGTACAGTTCTAGGGTGTAGTGTTTGAGGAGAGCATATCTAGAGCCCTGACTCCTGGCTGCAAGGAACCGCATCTCGCCAGTTCATTAGCCTTTTCGTTACCCTCGTCGATACTTCCCCCCCCCTCAATATGTACTCCAGGTAAGCAACCTTCCTACACTTTACCCCTCTCAGCAACACACGATCAGTTTCTGCTCTGTTCAAGACTCGCTTCATTCTCTCCACCCAGGATATTCGGAGAATTTTTCTCGATCTAATCACCAACATATTATTATTGAAGAACCTAACTAAAAAAAAAGGTTTGGCATACCTTGAAACCTTATCAAGATCTGTCTACTCTCGGGGGATCTTTCGATACGATGGAAATATGCAATCGTCCTACAATTTCCTAAACCTGGAAAGGATAAACACAAAATTCACAGTTACAGACCCAAAAGTCTATTTAGTACAATGTTTAAACTCTTACAATTAGAGTTCTCGAACTAAAAATCCCATCTTATACTACATCAAAAATAAAAAAATATCCTAGCATGAAGGAAAATGTTCTTAGCCCTACCTACCCACGACATTCCAATATTTACTCACTATTAGCAACATATTATGTGGACGATACTGCAATTATCAGTCAATTAAGCAAAGTAGAAGATGCAATTGAACATTTACAAATTGCAAAAATCAAATTAGTTGTAGGCTTGAATGCTTTTGAAAACTTTCGGTCAGGTGACCTATCCATCTCGTTTGTCAAAAATAGCCTCTATTGGCTTTACTTCTACAGGTGTTAAATAGTATTTTAAACTCTTTTAACTTTTAATTAGTGATGTGGGCGCCTCCGAGTCAATAGTCCCATTTGAAATGTATGTAGGAAAGATTCACGTCACTAGTTAAAGGTTAAATATTGTTTCTCAGTTTATTGTGTAAAATTGAATTTTTAAAATAAAATTAATTTCTTCAATGCCAGCTTAGCTTTACCATTGATTTCCAGTTTTAACAACTAATAAATGTAATTGCTTGAATTTGATCTACATAATAAGCCTGATTAGTTTAATCAAATCTGTTGTGTACAGCATCGGAGCGTAGGGGTATTGTTTTTTTTAACTTGTGAGAAATTCTTTTTTAATTTCATGTAAAATTAAAATTAATTTACCATTACAACAAGCTTTGTATTATACCTACATAAGATTTACCTGATTCTAAAAATTGGAAATTGAAAATACAATATTACCTTCCTAACTTCCCACACACAACCTACAAATTTTAGAGGATCTATATAATTGACTATGTCATTGACTTGATTTGTCCATTTCGGTAGTTTTGAGTGACAACCACAAAATCGCTTTGTTTTAAAAAATTGTGTTTCCTTACTTTATGTTATTTCTGCAAAGATCACTAAGAACTACATTAAATCAATGCGATAAATGTTTAAATATATTCGGTTTCTGCATTGATCGATTACATTTTTTATTAGAATAATAGAAATTTCCTATTTTTTCAAGGAGATATAAAAAATAATAATATAATAAAAAATTTCATCTTTGTAGTTCTTATATCTTTGTTATAAAATGGTGACGCTAAAAAATTGTCTTTCTAAGTTTAGGTTGTCACTGTAACACAAAAACGGAATTACACCAATGTTCTATCAAAGAATAAAATTGTTAAACAGATCGAATGCTGCTGACATATCACAATTTGATTTTCCTATGCATGCGATGTGTGTTTTATTCGTTTTCACATCTATAGAGGATTTATTGTTTTAATGTGGGCTCCGAACTACTTGAACAGAATGCCGCTATTAGTGGTCAACATACTAACCGCTAAGCTGCAACCTCTTAACTAATGTAATGCAAATAACTATTGAATTCAAAGCATGACGATCGGCGATCGAGACAGTTTGAAACCTCTTACAATATTGATGGTTCTCCTGGTTATTTCTATTTAACGAATTATCGTGCTAGAATTAACTACAAATGAAGAAAATATTACTTCGACGTTACAAAAAAGGCAAAAGAACAACAGAAGATAATCCCGGAAAGATAAAATAATAAGGGAAAACATCCCTACAACATACAATTTCAAACAACAAAATTTTAAAACTTAAGTAACTTAAACAAATTATTCCAAGTGCACAATCATAGTGTAAATTTAGAAATGGAGCAACAATGAAAATTAGCTCATAGCGCGACACTATAAAAATATAATAATTACTTTTGCTTTAGCATTGTTTTTTTGGAGTTTAGACTTTCATTGAGTATTAACCAACATTTTTTGCAATAAATTAGGTTTTTAATAAAATTGTTTTAAAATTTAAAGTAGCCTAAAAGCACAACTAAGCTATAAAAATAGCTAATTCTTTGGATATCTAACTTTTCGCTATTATAAAAATGTAACTCATAATTTAAGCGTAAAGTAATTTAAAAGTGATAATCCGTTACTATAAAAAAAAAGTATTATTATTAACGCTATAATAATTGCAGGAAATTTGTAGTTCTTTTTACTTATCCTTATGCCCACTTATTTCAATAAAAAAAAGTGTTAGGAAAACTAGTTTTTTAAATGAAACACATCATAATTATCACACCTAGTAAGTATGATAATATAGTTGGGGAATATATTTAAACTTCAAATTATTCTTAATTACTACCTCTTAGGTCTATTAAATAGAATAGCGCAATTCGCTTTTATTTTTACTAGAATCTGTTTTTATTTGGGAAATTTATCACGTCTAACCAGGATTACCGTATTAAATCCAGAAGATTGTTTTCGACGATACTTTACTTTATGGGTGTACAAAACTATAATTAATTGATATATCGTTAGTTGGATAAACCAGCATAATACTTTAATGCCATGCTATATTGCCAAGAGTATATAACATTTCTTTTGTTGGTCTTTTTCTAAATACAGAGTTTGAGATTGACATTCCTGCACCGACAATTTATTTTTAAAATTAATTAGAATTTTGATTATTTCATAAAATATTTGAACAAGCGATTATTTCGTCCTTCAGATGTTTGGATTTTATTGTTCTTGTTTAGCTTATTAATTTTTAAATTTTAATTACAGTAACATTAATTTAAACAAGTTAATAATTTTTATATATCCATAATGTGCCTCAAAAATTCGTATGCCATTTAACATACAATTTTGGCGAATTACAGTAAATTTTAACTAGATTATCTATATTAGTAAATTTAAGGGAATGAAAAAGAGATAAAATATTATTTTTACAAATTTACAATAAATGTAAAATTGATGTTAGGATATCGCAAAAATAAATTCAATTTTCAAATATTGCGTTCTCTCCAATGTCATATCAATTTCAAATATCCATTACCATTCAAGCACGTGTCTTTCGCGAATTCAACATTTCACAGGCTTCTCGTTCAAATACGGTTATCACAATAAAAACGGGCCACCCTCACAACACACCCGTCATCCCGTAAATGTCTTCCTAATGCTTTACGGGATAGTGTCATAAATAATTTTACGGTGAGAACACAAATTTCTCCAAAATATAAAACTCCGCTACATTTACTGCTTGAAACGTAAGTTCAGTGACTGGTAAAAAAATTGTATTTTGTCATCTGTAATTTAATATGAAAAATAAAAAAGCTGTATATCAGTAATATAGAACTTATTCGTATTGCTGATATTTTGTACTTCACACCTTAACCGCAAGTTATTTTTGTAACTTAATATTTTTTTGTAATGTATACAACTGACACCAAAACGTTCAGTATAGTTTTCTACTTGGTTAAACTTCGTTTTGAAATGTACTTTCAACAAATATAAACGGTCCACAACATACGGCCCGTCAAAGCCTTAAAGGAAACACTGCTACTCACACCAATTAGCTATACTCTGAGAACCAATAAATTGTTAGATGTTTCCAAAATAGGGTGAATTGAACCACATATGAAGTGATTTCCCAAGAGCAACGCTCGGTTAGACTTTTCCTTTGGGAACTGTTCGACATGGATATGCTATGTTTGGGAAGCTAAACGCTTAAATTGTCATAAAAAGTGCGGTATTGAAGAATCAAATAACATTGACTTAATTTAATTTTTGTAAAAATAATGGTACCGTTGATAGATTCTTCTTTAGTTATGCTCTATATTGTACCTAACTATTTGAAAAACTAAATTTCTGTATTATTATTCTTTCTTTTAGGTTTCATTTATCATATTTATTTCAAAATACGAATAATAACATTACATTTAATTTAAAATAATTTTGAAAAACAAAATTCAAGTAAGCTAACCTTGCAATGTAGGATAACAGTGTTCTGATCAAAATGGATAAAATCCCACTTATATGATAAAGTAATTTTAATAATATAGTTCCCCTAAACTATAAAAATTAGGCACATAAATAAACTAAAAGAACAGCACAAGTTGGCCGAATCATCAATTCGAATCGGTCGGTGGCAAAACTGGGGTCGATTTGAAAAAGTAGCTCAAACTAAACGTCAACGTGTGTGATCCAGCAATACAAAAATAGTAATGCAAGACTGTAACAGATTCATGTGAGTCGTGATTTTTCGCAAATTTTGTTGCTGACCAGAGGGTACAAAGCAAAGCGCTAGAATGAGGGTGTAACACTGATTTATTGTAATGGCTGTTCCGCCTCACTTTAAATTGAGATTTAAATTAACGGGCAGTCGATATGCTAAAGCAAGCCGCGCTTATGGCGACAGAGCGTCAATAACCGGAAAATTGAATTTGAGAACACAGGCAGTCAGCCAGTCACAATTGAAAACGTACAGATGATGGGCTTTTAACGAATTTTATGCACAAATTCATAAGACATAACATGCATAATAACTGCAATTAAAATATAAAATACATATTAAAAACAGTAATCTTATTGTTATGAATGACTTACCTGTTTTCTAGAAAACAAATTAAAGAAACTAACGGTTTTGCTTTATGAGTTCAAAAAAGAGTTCGGAACGTACTGAAGTAAGGTAGCTACTTTGCATTCATATAAAAAAATAACTTTTGTAGAAGAAAACCATAAAATTTTCAAAGTACTTACCAGCTACCTTACCATTTTTAATCAGTAGGTAAGTTTTGAAGACTATGTCGAAATTTTATTAGGATAGGTCAGACATGACTTTCAGTTACTCAATTAAACGATGAACAATACATCAATTATTTGTAACCAGTCGTGAGCATCTCCGGTTACAATCTCAGATTTCTCTTTTGTTTATTAAGTGCTACCAACTAACATTTAAACTTGTACATCAATCACCCAATTAATTTAAAATTTTTCAGTGACATAAAGCAGCAGTGACTTCAAGTAACTACCTAAGATTTGATTACCTCGTTGAAATTTACCATTTTTAAAATAATGCGACTAACAATGTATCATAAAATATGCTTTTTAAGTAACATATAGGAACATATTATTTGTTTATTTATTGTTTCCACTCTTCTTTTTTACACATAACTAACTTTCTGTTCTTCTTTAAACTTTGTACATTCCGATACATAAACTTGGAAATATTTAATATAATATTATTATACCTACTATCGACATACAAAATCAAAAAATGTAGCTACGTGAAGGATTAGCTAGGTGAGGTTACCTTAACTAATATGTAATAAACACCAGCGGCTTTATACCTTGGAATCAATTAGTGTACCAGTTTAACAGATAATTCACCATCTAAGTGCAGTATATTAGATCATTAATATTCTTTTCAGGCTTATACATTTATCTTGGCGCATATACACTAACATTATCTATAATTAGTTACAATTTTAACAAAAGTTGGCATTTAATTAACACTAATAACCAAAAGAAAAACAAGCATTAGGTGGTTTTTTTAAAACAATAATTAAGTTACCTATTAAATAGGCATAATGTAACCCCATGTAATCTATTAGAAAATTTATACAAATTTTAATTAAACTTTTTCCCTAAGTGAAGTCTAATGGCAAGTTTTTAGTGAGTCAAGTGCCTTTTTATGGTATAATGTTGTGAGTGTATAATTATTTTGCGTAGTTCTAAACTTCATATTTATATCAATTTTCTTTAGCCTATGTTTAAGTTTAAATTGTGTACTACTTATATACTTAATATACTATAGTCAAGTGTTGATATTATATCTACTGGTATATACATATTGAATATTACTTTTAACTATTTTACAAATAAAGATAATATTATTTGGTAATGTTAGATGATAAAATCAATTGTGATACATTTTGTGCAGAGCATTTTGAAAATATTCATAACATATTTGATATTGTTCCATAAGTTAGTATTATTATTTGCTAAAAATAAAAGTACAAGATTATCCAATATAAGATTAAATATGGATGCTATATGAAGATTTGAGAAATAACGACAACAATATAATAATAACATATTAATATGATGGCACATTTCTTTAGTATTTTAAAACCAATTTTATATTTTATAAGATTTTCAATATTAGAACTTATTAGCTAAGTTATCAACAATTATTATTTAGTTACGTAGCCAGAAAATTAGAATACTGCTTTTTTGAGATAAATCGTAAGGAATGCCATCACATGCATATTTCCCCTACACTCCCGTCAATAACGTTAATATAACATGAATTCACTTGGCCATAATTAATATACAATTTTAAAATTATCAAATCAATTAAACGCAATAAAAATCAATTATATTCTCGTGATCAGTTACCTAGAAACACAAACAAATAAATATTTATCATAAGCATATTATATAGTTGAAAGTTTATGAGAATAAAATTGATTTTTATTAACCGTTTAAAAGAAAAATCTTATTTTACGTCAAAAGATTTACACATTCGCTCCTGCATATAAATGTTTAATGCAAAACCAATTAACCAAATAGCAGAAGCGAGGTCAGTGGGTTATGGAAAATTGAAATCGAAACACAAGAAATAATTTCTAACATTTGAATTATTTCCAAAATGGTTACTCTTTTGAAGTTTCAGCAGCTCACAGCTTCGTGTAGTTTGAAGAACAGACTGAATTATATTATGTCATCAAAGAGCAAATCGCTCCAATAAATTACATACCATGACAAAGAGTTAGCAAATTTTTATTGCAAGTTTTAAAAATTTTATACTAAATTGTTTTTAGTGATTTTCGGTGGCTTCCTTACTACAATAATTAGGTATTATTATAGTAATATTTGCAATAAAATTGCTTTCATTCTTCTTCTTCTACGCTTGTTGCCCGTATCTAGGGCAGGTTTATCACTATTTGCTAAATAAAGTTTTAACAGTAAGGGAGCAGATTGCCAGGCCTGGTCAGGCTCCTTTGGGGGCTCTCGGCCAGAGACTGAGGAGGGGTTTCCTTACTAAGAGGGGAGCTTTTTGAAAAACACATTTTCCGCTATTTTGAACACTTGGGAAAAGTACCTGTGTACTAAAAAATACAAAAAAAACTTTTACCCCAAATATAAACCACTTTTCTTGAGGCCCCTTCAGGACCCAGTGCCAGTTTACGTATAAGCTACACAAGCTATATCTTAGGGCTCCCTTAGCATAAGCTTGTATTGGGGCCCTCTAAAGCACTGAAATATAATATCTGGATTTATAATGGGCCCCATATCTTAAATAGCTTAGGGCCTTATGAAGTCTAAAACCGGCTCTGTCCTTTTGAGCCTTTTTGGGTAGGAGCACGATAACTGGGCCCAGAAAATACTATATTTATTAGTGAAAACTCCACGGAATTTAATTGATAACATTAAAATGAAGCGTTTTAGATATGATTTAGATGTGATATATCGATTAGCGAGTCGATTAGTTTATCCAAAAATCGATTTTAATGATAGAACGTACAGCGTTCTGACGGAAGGACGCAATCGGCCCACTTGAGAACTTTGGAAATCGTGTAATATGAGTAGTATGCGACCTGCTAGCAGGAGTGGAATATAGGTACAAATATTGGAATATAGGTACAAATATGTTTAGACTAAGATTCTGCATCTGCAATTTAACGTAATTAAATTAGTAATGTTTGAACTTGCCTAAGGTGGTTTATATGGCAATATGGTGCGTGTAGGTGATAAAGTTAGTGTAGTTGCTACTATTTTTGATTCAAAATCTGGTAATTTGTGCAGTAAATAAGAATTTGGTGATAATTAGCAGAGTGCAAGATGCCATGGTGTTTGCAAAATATTATTTAAAAATTACCTAGGCCCTATGGTTAGCAGGCGGGGTGGGGAGAACATTAGGGTAACTGATGTGGTGTTTATGATGCCTCAGCGCCGACGTAGATAAGTTCTCTTCAAGAAGAAATACCTGGTATGTACTTGTCATAATTTCTTCTGGTCTGCGTCTCCTACCTTCTGTTGGAGCACTTCTGATCTGCATCTGCGACTCTGACCTTTCGGGTTACCATCTACAACTTGTAATAATTTCAATCAGAGGCTGTTTATGCGACGCTCGTAACAGCACACTACTTCGTAGCGTGCTGAGGTTGCTATACCTTCATATTATGTAGTATTTCATAATTTCAATAATATTATTGCGATGTCCTAGGAGTTGAATGAGGTAATAGGAGCTGAGAAATAATGCTATGGACGAACGATCACGGCAGCAGTGGTGGTACATACAACGTTGTAGAGTTAACATCGAGCTAATATCATGGTTTAGGGTTCTGTTTGGCTCAAATTTACTCAAATGTCCCAAAATCTACATTTTCTAATATCCCGGTTGAAGTGCTTGCCAGGCTTCAGGGATGTTTTTAGGTCCATTTCCCCAGCCCCCCCCATTTCGAATTTTGGAAAAATTTTTGTGTCATTCGTTTGTGCATCGTTTGTGCAAACATTTTTTTCGTTTGTGCAATCTCCGTTCGCGAATTATTTAAGAAACAAGTTTGGGGGGCTGGGGAAATGCCAGCCCCCCCCCCATTTCGATTTTTGCATAAAATTTTATGTTAATCGTTTGTGCATCGTTTGTGTACGTTTGTGCATTTATTATTTTCGTTTGTGCAAGCACGGTTTGCGATATATCTTCAATTGAAAAAACGACAATAATTTCTCCCCCCCCCCCCACTTCGATTTTCGGATCAATTTTTGTGTTTTTCGTTTGTGTACCATTTGTATACGTGTATGTAATAATTTTTTTCGTTTTTGCTTTCACCGTTCGCGAATTGTTTAACAAATAAATATTTGTAAATCTCCGAGCATCAGTCGCCATAGTGTCTTAAGTTAGCGCAAACTTGAAAATATTAAATTCGTGTTATGGTGTTTAATGTAGAAGTATTGAGAAAATGTATGCAAAATTTAATGTTTTGTCATACCGGCTTTAGATCTAAAAAAGTACCATTTTTTAATAATACTATTACAGAACCTTTAGTTATGCTCGACCTAAGCAATATTTTCAGGTAGCGTGAGATCTCATTTTGCACCCCCCCCCTTAGGAGACTAAATTCATGTTACTGTTATTGTATCTCATCCAAAATACTACTATATACTACTAACCTTTCGTACATACAAGTTATTATTAATGTAGAAACGTATATTACCTTTAGTCAATATGAAATCTCGCACTATCTGAAAATCTTGCTAGAGCCGCCCCTGAGTAAATGTCAGTGGCTGATTACAAAATGGTACTTTTTTAGATCTTAAAGGTGTAAGAAACAACTTAAGACACTATGGCGACTGTTGCTCGGAGATTTACAAATATTGATTTGTTAAACAATTCGCGAACGGTGAATGCATAAAGGAAAAAAATTATTGCACAAACGTACACAAACGATGCACAAACGAATGACACCAAAAAAATGTCAAAAATCGAAATGGGGGGGGCTGGAGAAATGATCGCGGAAATTTCAATTAACGATATTTCGCTAACCGTGCTTGCACAAACGAAAATAATAAATGCACAAACGTACACAAACGATGCACAAACGACTGACACCAAATTTGACCCAAAATTCGCGATGGGGGGGGCTGGCATTTCCCCCCCCCCACTAAAATTGTAAATATTTCGCGAACGGTATTTGCACAAACGAAAATTTTGAATGCACAAACGTACACAAACGATGCACAAACGATTAACATAAAATTTTATGCAAAAATCGAAATGGGGGGGGCTGGCATTTCCCCAGCCCCCCAAACTTGTTTCTTAAATAATTCGCGAACGGAGATTGCACAAACGAAAAAAATGTTTGCACAAACCTACACAAACGATGCACAAACGAATGACACAAAATTTTTTCCAAAATTCGAAATGGGGGGGGGGGCTGGGGAAATGGACCTGATGTTTTTAATGGGCTGAACTGTCTCAAAACTCCTATTTAATTAGTTCCGTACGTTAAATCAAGATAATATTCATAAACTTCTGATGCGAGGGTGTGTTAAACTGGGGGGTGGACGAAGCTTATTTCATCCCAATAGCCACCGTATTCGCATGAAATTTGTATTATTTTGGAAAAAATTAAGGCATATTTTCAATGATCCATAAAATTTATGTTTTATAATAATTGTTTTTTGGACTCTTTAGCATCATCTTTTATTTCACAAATTATTAAATTCGTAGGCCCAGAAATCGTTCTATCCCCTCAATTTTCTTCTGAAAAATAATTGTTTTTAAACAATTTTTCTTTTTGTTTCTTATACTACGAGTATAATCACGTTTTCCATCATTTATGTCATTTGCAATTTTTGTTAAAATAAACTTATTATAAATAAAACAACTATATGATCACAGTGGTAATAGTGCCATGGAAACTTGACACAGTTACTTGTAGAACAGATCATTTATCTAAAAGAAGTTAAAGAAGAAGAAGAAGATTAATTTTAATGTCACTTTGCATTTTTTTTGTGAATTTTTTTTGCAATTTTTTCAATTTAATTACATTCAATTTCAATCACTAGAAGTCTCAGTTATTGTTTATTAGAGCTGTCTTCAAAGAAAGACCTTTGCTTGGCCTAAATAATTATGTTTTAAGGCTGATATTTATGCAACAGAGATATATCGCTATTATAGACTTTTCTCTTTTGATCTAACGAAACCCTTTTCAAAACGAAAGCAAATCCATTTAAGTTTTTCATTTTTAGAAGCATATTAGTGCTGATTCACAGATTAACTAAATTCTAAAAAATGGAAACGGTCAAATAAATGTTCCTTACTATTTGGGAGGATTCCTACGACCGACTGAGTTGCCTTGCTTATGAATGGTACCTACATAATAGAAAGTAACATGATAGCTATTGCGTTGGATCTTGGATCTTCTACCCAATTATATTTTTATTGTAACAAATGCATGTAACATAGATGTATTGGTAGTCATTGGCCAACATGTAGATTTTCGGCATTACAGACGAGACAATTCTGATTATTTACGTATCCGTACAAACAATTCTGAAAGGACTCCCCGAGGACATAGGAAAAAGCATAATACTAAAATCAGAATTAAAATTTAATATTGCTGATGATTGGAATCAATATAATTAATATCCCGGATTCTGTAAACGGTGGAAGTTTTATTATTTTTATATTTTACGCTTAGTAATAAAACATAATTTGCTAGAAATCCAAGTTGATGGCTCATTGTGTTTTTTCTGTTTTTATTGATTTTAACATTTAAAAGATAAGTATTTCGTTTCGTATGTAACAATTTTTACCTTCCTGTATTTATAGTGGAAATAAGTTTATTTGTAAGCAAAACGCGTAACCTATAAAATAAAATATACAATTATTACAAGATTTAATTTAATTTTATTTGGTCGATTTGTTAATTTAACTATTCCTTTTTCAAAAGCGGTTGGTAAAATTGCATGAAGTACAACAACTATGAATTAAATTAAAGGATATTTAATTTATAAAATTAATAAAATTAAAGGATAAATATTTACTATTTGATTTTTATTTGTTTATTTGTTTAATATTATAAAAAATACTTTGAAGCATTAGAAATATCAATATATCAAAAATATAAATAAATTCAAAATATGTAGGTATGAATATATTATATTATATATTGAGAATGATAAAATTTAGGGATTTTCACTAATAATAATCAAATTATCCACTCAAACAGCACACGCTGAAGATATCGGGATTTTCCATCTATAGGTAGGTATACTGAAAAATAATAGAAATTTTCATCTCTTACCGTTTATGACATTTCTATGCTACCACCAAAGTGCATTATTATCCTGGTATTATATGAAATATTGTATAAAAATATAGGTGCAGTGCAATGTAGAAAAATATAAATGTACTAGTACAACACAAATTCTCAGGGTAATAAGTAGAACAATCAAGAATACAATATCAAATTGTGATATTAGAGCGCTTGTTTATTTGTTCTAAAGTAAAACTTCCCAAATAATATTTTTAAAATCAGAAGAACTGACATTGTTCTTGATGTTCTTCTAAGAAAATAACTGAACTATTTTGGATTTCAAATATTAGATACTAGTACCTAAACGTGGGAAAGTAATAATATTTTCAAAAGGTTAGTTTTAAAAAAAGGGCGTTACAATCCTTTACAAATAGATTTGTCTATTATGAAATGAATTGGTTTTGTATACCTACTTGTTAATGATTATTAACTTATTTACATTTGCAAATTGTGATTAAAATAATAAATAATGTTTTTATATAATTATTATGGTAGGTAGGTACTACTTATAAAAATTAGTTTATTATTATTGTATAATTATTTTACAAGCAATTAACCTCTTCCGATGTTTCTTCTTCGACACTCTTCTACAGGTGTGAGAAATGAAACATTTCGAGATAGTTCCATGTTTATATTTATAATTTTTTTATTTCAAAATCAAACACTCATTAACTTAAAAAATATTACCTATATGGTAGCAACGATAAGATTTCCAAATAATTTACAGATCATTAATTCAGAAATTTTTAATAATTTTTTTATAATTTTTAATAATTTATACAGGGTGTCCCCGCACTCACTTTACATAACTTAGGTGGTGATAGAGGACACTTTTCTAAGAACAATATTTAACAAAATTTTGTTTCTAAATTCAAACCCTCGAGAGTTAGGCCTATTTAAAGCATTTTTTTTAATTTACACCTTCACGTGGCCATAGCCCCGAAAATAATGATTTTTCAGTAAAAGTGGTATAGAGCTTTTTTTAAGAGCGTGAAATAATCTACAAACTAGATTTAAACCTTTTATTGTCTAAAATCAACGGCTCTCGAGTTATGAATTAAAGTAAATTAAAAAATGTCGAAAAATTTGAGCTTTTTCTTTTTTTGTTTTTTTTTTCAAACCCCTGTAACTTTTAAACGAAAGATTTTACAAAAAATCTGACGCCCCATTCCGGATAGGAAATTTAACGGACTACAACTTTTGTTTAGTAAAATTTTTTTAGAAACCAACCCATTTTACAGAAAATAAGAAAATAATAAACAAGGTAGCTACAAAACAAAAAATTAAATTCTCGAGGGTTTGAATTTAGAAAAAAATTTTTGTTAAATATTGTTCTTAGAAAAGTGTCCTCTATTACCACCTAAGTTATGTAAAGTGAGTGCGGGGACACCCTGTATATTAAGATTTAAAAATGTGCAATAATAACTTTTTTCTTCTGATTTGAATTTAAGGAATTTGGCATTTTTAACTTTTCAAATATTATTTCGTTTGCAGCGTTCAGCGTTCTATTGTATTATTTTTGATAATGAGTTTGTTCATAGCAGACTACATTTTTATATGTACCTACTATCGGAGTAAAAAGTTCTGACCCCTGAGTTTGAAGTCTTATATTTCAAAAAGTAATTGATGGAATTTTATGCGCTAAGAAGATACAGATAAAGAATTTAATTTTGTACAACATAATAAAATTTCAAAGTGATAGGCTTTATAGTGTGTTTTTGGCATGCAGATATTTAAAAAAAGAGGCACAATTTATGCAACAATTAGCACAACGACAACTTTACAATTTTTTTTCTCGTAAAGTGTTTTCTCAAATTTAATGAAATTTGGACTGTAGATACCTACATCTTTCATCTCTATTCCCAAATTTTTGTAATGATATATTTTAAATATTTTTTGAATTATTAAGTATAACAGTAAAGTAAAATAACTTCGTTATTATAACGAAATTTTTTAAAGTAATTGAACATATCAATCGAAAACTATGGTAGATTATTATTTTTCAATTAAATAAACAAAATTTTTAATTATATTCCAAATTATGGCAGTTTCAAAATATTAAAATGCGATAGAATTAATAGTTTACGGGGTGTAGGGACGGAAGGGAACGTAATGTTCATGCCCTTATTGTTGAAATGCGGCAACTGCTGATCCATAATATAAAATTTATATTATTGATGATGACGTGACATGTGCCGCCTATATACAAAAACTCATTTTACGATTTCACACGGTCGCAAAACGTGCATCACTGATTCTATGCTTCTCTGTCTAATAAGGAAATTATTTAAAAACCATTATTTTATTGTTTAAAAATGAATTGTTTAAATATTTTTGTAGGGAATGTCTTTTAATAAATTTATTAAAGCTATTAACATAAATTCGTTTAAATTGAACAATTATGTACAAAGAAAATATCGACTTATAGAAATCGACTTTTAACAGCAATTTGACAAAATTCCAATAAAATTTTTATATTGCTAAAGAGAATATACTTTTATCTATGTACTACATAAATTTTATGTAATTTGAAAAAAAAATACGATAGTTGTAGGTATTTGAAGTTGCAACTTTTCGTAATGAGTGCTAAAAACTGCACTTTTTTTAACATTTTTTTAAATAATTTTAAAAGGGCGTCAGTTAGAAGTGTAAAATTTTAATATAACATTTAGCACTAATCAATTGATATCATATATTTTTTTCAAATCTTTTTGCTGCTAACTTTTGATTTTATTTGACTTCAAACTCAGGGGTCAGAACTTTTTACTCCGATAGTAGGTATGTAGCAATTTTAGTTAATGATTTAACAAACGCAGTTTTAGTTGTTTTGATCCTTTTGGGTCATCCGGGTGATTTGTTAATCACTTATAATGATATCAATATTTTGAGTGAGAATTCTAAATTTTATTACTTTGTCTTTTTAATTACTGGCATTCCCAATTCGAAGTCGAAAACTAGGCTGGATTGGTACCCAAGAAAATCAATTTATTTAAATGATTTCTTTTGATTTAAGAGCTATTGTTTCTGCTTCTATAATAGGTAGATATACTGAATAATTTTTATAATATTAGATTAACCTATGATTTAAAAAATGGGTGATCTATTTACCTACCTAATATTACTGATGTCGGTAGTAGTATGTTTGAGTATGTTAATAGAGATCTTAGTCGAAACAAATGCAAGAAATATGATTTCGTCCTTTCACTCTTAGGTATATATTTTACATACCTATATGTTACTCCAGCAAAATAATAGTAATTAATTATAATTCTTCCTTCGTATCACTTCCAATTCCATCGTGATAGATGTGCAGAGTAACTGAAATGTAATTAATTCATTAATCATAATTAACAATTCAAATTTCGAATACACCATTTTGCATTCAGGAGAGGATAAGATTAATTGCAAGCCGGTAGGTTTTACATACTGACTAAACATTTACCCACCAATAATGGAACTCATACTACTGTGAAAATTGCTATTCAGAACAAGTTTAAGACCATCTCGCCAATAGAACCCATGATCATGCGAATTCTTAATCCAATAAGTATTTTGAACATTATTGTAGGTACCCAAATCATCTGAACACTTACAAATTTCTAATTGTTTTGAAAATTAACTTCAAGAATTACTACAATAAATTTTTACTGTATAAGAGTACCTGAATGTATTGTCGTGATGCACAGCTCAATTATACTCCCAATTATAGTCGGCAGTAAAACCTCGCTTAATGTCGTCCACTCTAACAAAATAGGTCCGGCTAGCTTTAAGTTCAGTTTGCACATCTGAGGCCACAATATCTGCAGGTTGTAGGGTTCAGCGATAGTAAGCGAATCAAATGACGCAATAAATCAAGAGGTAATTTATTTAAATAATTCAAATTCAAAAATGGAGCAATTCTGATAATCTCTGACACAAATGTCAAAGCAATATGCAATAGGTGTGTAATATGTACAAACGACAAGTAAAAAGTATCATTTACTTTCAAAAACTCAGCTATATTTTTATTTGTCGTTTTGCTTATGTAAATCGTGTAAACATAATAAATAAAAATTTGTACATTAATGTGTTGATATAAAAGTTCAAATTTCTTACTTGAAACGATAATTTGATGTAGAGCACAATTTGCGAAACACGGTCGGTCGAATTCGGTAATATGCAACTTAAACATCAAATGGCTTCCAGCGTATAGGCAGACGGTAGCTCGGCTTCCGTTGGTTTCCAAAAATGTGCTGTTATCCAAAAATAAGTGACGAGAAAGGGTAAAATTCTTCAAGTGGTGTATTTAAATCTCCAGTATTGATTTAAATAAATTTTTACCAGTTTTAAACCAAAATATGCAAGTTTTTCGTTAACCTCAAAATCGAAATGTGTTATCTTTAAATCGGCGAAATTACTGGTCATCTAATATAATAAGTGATGTAAAACTCGTTCATACACCATATAAACCATTAAATAAAACTTCTTCACGTTATTTTAGGTATAACAATCCCAAAATGTGCGATTTCAAAATTATAATCGAGAATTGTTCAAGATGAACAAAAGATCGTGAAAATGTCGTTTCCACATAAATAAAACTTCCAAAATACTCACGTTTTATTTATAACACTGGGATAATTGCTTTTGTGCCCAAAATAATCTTCAAAACAACTTTTCTTGAGGAAAATTGCGAATTAACTTTCGCAACATGACGAAACATTCCCCATCAACGGCCGGCACAAGACAACCTTTCCTTTTCGAAACGCACATGCCGTCCCATACCACTACAAAAATTCAACTTTTCAACGTAAAACCGTAAGTATTCACTTCCTGCCGCCTTTTATTCAAAATAATAGAATTTTCAAATTTCAGGTAAACAATCACATCACTTGTTATGACACATCGGAATATTCACATGAAGCCCATTACATTTTCAAGAAAAACAAATCTGTGCAGTTTTTTATGTTTTAAGTTACAAAACAATTGCTTGTTATACAAAATTGCTTCCATATCAGCTGTCTTATAAAATGACAAAATTTTACTTTAAAGAAATCTTTAATTTGCACATTTGACTGACTTTATCACACTTCAGTATATACTACCTACATTTCTGTAATGTCAACATCATCTCATTAAAAAAAGTTCTACAAATAAAAAATAATAAAACTTGTGTATATTTTAGCAACTGATGGTTAGTATGTAATCTATAATCAACATGAATAGATAACTCTTCACAATACATAACACAAGCTTCAACGTGAAATATATGGTAAGAAGTTCCCTCGGGATAAATTACTATAACATTCGAAAGAAATCAAAAACCTGGACCACAAAACATTATTTTGATAGTGCTTTACCGCCGTATTCATAAAAATAAATCAATATTTAAGAGAGGCTTGTAAACTCTTCTTAACCATAACCTAGCTTTTCTTGCCAGTAAAAGCATAGGGAAAAAGCTAGGTTATGGCTAAAAAGGGTTTACAAGCCTCTCTTAATTATTGATTTATTTTTATGAATACGGCGGTTAATCTTTAGATTTCTAATAAATAGTAAAGTAATAAGTAAATCGAAGGACAGCCCATTAACTAAAGTATTCAAATTTTGCGTAAGTTATTAGAATTCGATTATTCATAAATAAATAAATCTAAGATTATAAGTACACCGGCATAAGTGGAGCCAAGCAGTTTCGGTATCACCGAAAACCGATAGAAAAAGGTTTCCCAATTATTATCGCATGGGTGTAAAAATCAACATTTTTCTTCTGTATTGAAAATTAATGAAAATTTCAAACTTCTTAATGGTTGGAACCGGACATACAAGCAAAAAATATTTGTGCACATATTATGCATGATTGCAATAAATGCAAATGTGCAAACGCACATTGCACATCTCTGTCTTGATTACACCTATAACAAATTAATTTATTAGTGTTTTACTATCTAATAACAGCCGTATTCATAAACAACTTATAACAGTCTTGTAAGCCTGTTTTAGTTAAAGAGCTTTTAACCTAACTTTTTACTTTTTTTTGCTTGCATTTCGAATTTTTTTTAGGTTAAAATACCAACTTATTACAGTAAACGCGCTAAACACCCTATAAATTTTATAGGGACTTACTATTTAGTAAACTGTTTTATAGGGAGTTTAGCGCGTTTACTGTGATAAGTTGGTATTTTAACCTAAAAAAATTCGAAATGACGGCAAAAAAAAATTAAAAAGTTAGGTTAAAACGGGTTAAAAGCTCTTTAACTAAAACAGGCTTACAAGACTATTATAAGTTGTTTATGAATACGGCTGTAAGTATTTATGTTCTATGATACAGGGTGCGGCAGGGGAACTTACTTATTTTAAAAATGAATAACACAAACAGTATAGGAGATAAGAGTTTAATTATTTTTTTATATCACAGAGACACCTTTAAAGTTTTTATTTGCTATGTTTTAAAAATTATATCATTAAGGTGGCCTCCGTTCTGGTCAATGCAATGAGATAGTCGAGTTTTGACGCTTCTCTCCTCTCTTTCCATTATATTGACGGGTATGTTATCGATAACAGCTTGAATATTTTTTTTCAGTTGAGCTGAGAGTTGAGAAAGATGAAAATGAAACTCATCGCTGAAGAACACAAGGGCATCATCAGGCATATTGTTAAGAACGGCTTCGCATACATTTTTTTCGTAAAAGAAAATCGCTTGGATTACGTTTTACTACCAATACCAATTTATATGGATGAAATTGCAGTTATTTATGAAGAATTCGTCTGACAGAACGATCAGGCATCAACAGCAGTTCCATGTTTGCGTCCAGATCGCCTAGGAGTTTGCAAAATTGACTGCCTAACCTGCTCAATATTTTCGGGTATCCTGATCGTCCTTGAACCTCCAGAATCTTTTTCTACACAGCACCGGTTTTCCTAAAGCTGTCCACCCATGAAAGAATTGATTTCCGATCAGAAACACGACCCGCGGGCGCGATATTGAAATGATTACGGAATGCACGTTGCGTAGTGATGATTGAACAGCAGTTTGAAAAGTAGGCTTCTAAGGCGAACGCGCACTCCTCCCTTGTCCACTGCATGATCGTTACAAAACCTACATTACAGAAAACTTTAAGATCCGATCTTTCGAATGAACGCCACCCCAGCCTTCTCGGATTAATTGTCGCTTCAGGGTGTGCGTTTCAAATAAGTAAGTTCCCCTGCCGCACCCTGTATAAAATAATAAATTTATTTTAATATAATAATAAATATAGGTAAGAATGTCAACTCAAAATAGATGATTTTTAATTTATTTTTTAACTATATGATTTTAGCCACATTTGAATAGAGGCGAAGATGTACTTTCTTATCTCTCAATTATCCCCAAAATTTTGAAATTTGAACAATTATTTCCTAAATACGTATTTCAAAGTTGTATACGCGGTATCATAATATGCCTTTATAAATAATACTATAATAAATTGTCGTTTTCTTTGATCAAATGTTCGATCGACACCTCTTGTAGAACCACCTTTGCCAAGTTGGATTAACAAACATTATAATTTGTATTATAGCACTAAAATTTAAATTTTAATTATTTTAATACATTTTATAAACAATTGTAATAAATTATAGATGACAGCTAAAAATAAAAATTTTTTCTTATAAGATTTCTTGGGGAAAATTGCGTACAAAAATTTGAACTTACTACTACTTTGTTAAATTTATAAATCAATGAAAATTTAAGTTTGAGCTATGTAAGTAATAAGATATAGGTAGTTTAATGGTAGCAGATCTAAAGATTAATATAGGATATTTCAAAAATAATAATAATATTTCCTGTAATTGGGTTCGCCTGTTGGGCAGCAAGCTGATTATTATTACTATAAAGTCTAAAATTTATAGTTTGAAATAATTTATTGATAAAATTAATTATATACATAGTTACGCTCTTATTCGACATGCTCCCATCAAGGTTTATCATTCAAGTGTCAGTAAGTGTAATAAAAATTATTGCATGACTTGCTAAATGTCACGAGACAATAATTAAACTGTACACTGAAGGGGATAGAAGGGTACATGTGGACACAAATCTTTGAAAACCTGTCGACGCCGACGGTGGCTCATTAACCTTAAAATAAAATATTTTTAATTTTTGTATAGCCGATTATACCATAAAAATCTTACAAATATTCATTATCTTTCACAACTACCCAATGTCAGGTGCATGGACATTAGATCGAGTGCATGTGGATTGATGGTTAAATATAGAAAGTTATATTATTTTATAATTTTGTATTTTTTTTATTATGAAAGAAGAGAATACATTGATATACATCATACTTCTACATTATACTGATTGGTTTCTGAAAAAATATGTGTCAAAAAGTTCTTTGCCAGTCAAATACTATAAGTAAGCTTTCATCCCTATCCCTGCTATCTGCAAGATTTTATTTTTTTATATATTTTCAAACACCATAACCGTGAAAATTTGTACTGACTACATGCACCGCTGTATATGTACCCTTTCATCCCCTGTTATTGGTTTGCGTTGACAAACATTGAAGATCAACTTATCTGAATCACTAATCATATAACATCAGAATTATTATGAAGTTCGAAAAAATGATGAATAATTAATTTGCATGTGAGTGTGAAGGGTAAACCGATTAACATGTCACAAAATCAAAAATTAATAAGTCTATAATAAATACAAATAATTTTCTATATACTAATATCTACATCACGTGTTTCATATTCATTACAAGTTGTCAAGAAAAAATATTTGTTTATATTTCAATACTTTGTTTTATTTAACAATTTTAAATGCTAGCAAATGGTACTGTTTCAATGTCTGTACATTTTTGCTTCCCATTATAATTATTGTAACATTTGGTTTAGACATTTCGCGACTGAGTCCTCTCAGAAATATTCGTCGATTATCAGTTCTGGTCATCAAAGTTGAGAAAGGTAGACAATTTCGCAAAGGTCTCTGCATTTCTGTAAAATGAAAGAAGGAGGATCAAGAATAACATGGAAATACTGTACACTATATAAAAACTCTATTGTGTAATAGTGATGTGACGAGTCGAATACTTTTTAAACTCGAGTAACTCGAATTCGAAATATTTTCAACTCGAGTTAATACTCGAGTAATTTTACTCGGCTGCGTGCGCACTTTGTATCATTAATAATTAAAATAACATTAAAAATTATTAAATTTTAATCATTTAATCTTTTTTATGAGTTGCGACTTGTGAGTATTTCAAAAGGCAAATCAGTTAGTAAAAAACTAATAATAATTTTGCTTTGCTTTGCATTCGTCTCGTTTATAAAATTATTTGTGCTTGTGCAGTTTTCGTGCGCATTTAAAACTCGCCAACTCGAGTTGCACAAAAAAACTACTCGAGTTATTCGAATACAGACCTTACTCGAGTTTTAACCCGAGTAATACTCGAGTCGTCACATCACTATTGTGTAATTAGCACATTCAAAAAATACCATCTACTTCAGGCCCGTAGCCAGGAATGGGCACTTGGGGCACGTGCCCCCCCCCCGAAATGTTGAAAAAAAAAAAAAGAAAATTTTAAAGTAAAAAATTTAAAAGTAAAAGATTTGAATTTCGAAAATAAAATAGGTAGGTATATTTTAAAAATAGACATTTATTTCTTATAAAACGTATGTATATGTTACCGGCAATATGTGAAATCAGTCAATTTGCACAATGCCTAGCTAATGTGCAAACCCACCAAGTCGTAAGGTATTGTGCAAATTCACTAGTACTTTAGGCAATCTGCAAAATGGCTACGGCCTTTTAGACAATGTGCACATTGTCTATATTGTTAGTCAATGTGCTTTTTGAAAATGTAACAGACTCACATTGACTAGCCATTGTGCGAGATGGATGTTAAGGACCGAATACGATAAAACTTAACTTGTTTTGAATTTATTATTAATTAGAGCAGGGAATTATATGTAACAACAAACCGGTCTTGAGGTAACCCTAACGAACTAACCAATAGAAAATGTAAATTACCAATTTAAAATGCTTATTACCGCTAATAAACGTTTTCTATTGGTTAGTTTGTTAGGGCTACCTTAATATAATGTAGTCCTACCCGTTCCATCTTTCGATAGAGGTCGAACAGATCCAAGAAATATGTTAGGTGTAGTTCTTGGCGAAGAAGGGGGATCTTATAAAATAGGAACTAGAGCAGGAGTTCTTCAGAAATGCTACAGTCGAAATGAATTTGAGCCAGTGACGCAAAAGTTTATACATGCAGAAGATGTACCTGCAGAGGAAATTAGTCTTCGGGCGGCGGTGTCAACTACTTCATCTACAGGTGGCCAGGGAATGTTGAAGTGTAATTGTACAAAGAAGTGCATAAATAACTCATGCAAATGCCTTAAAAATAGAGTAATGTGTAATAGTCGCTGTCACTTTGCTAATCCATGCAAAAATGAGTAGGTAACCTAATATTTGTAAATAAATAAAATTGCTTTAATAAAGGTTCCTTTTTACAATAATTGTCTACTTATTTAAAATTTCGTTTTTTACATTGCCTAATCAATGTGAGTCTGATACATTTTCAAAAAGCACATTGACTAACAATATAGACAATGTGCACATTGTCTAAAAGGCCATAGCCATTTTGCAGATTGCCTATAGTACTAGTGAATTTGCACAATACCTTACGACTTGGTGGGTTTGCACATTAGCTAGGCATTGTGCAAATTGACTGATTTCGCAGATTGCCGGTAACATATAATATACGTTCTATGTGCAATGTAAGCATTGTAAAATAAAAATATTACAATGTCATCAGTCATCACTATTTTGTCGACAATTAGGCAACTTCCTTATAATTATGCAGATATACATTTCTTTCATTTAAATATGGGTACCTATATTTTATATTTAATCACGTACAAGTGATAAGAAGTGACTGATAGACATCAAGATATTAGATACTTATTTGATTCCCAACATTAACAACTACTGTTAACTTTCGCGGTTCACGTTATTGAATGTAATATTTTTCGTTACCGAGTAGCTATAGAAAAAATTGTTATATAAAATCAAATCAAAAACCTGTAGTGCTTATTGTAGTGAAAATTCTAAAAAAAAAAAAGGAAAAAATTTAACAAGGTGTGTGTGAAATGAGTGGAAAAAAGAGAGATTGTACTTTGTTATCTTTTTTTACTAAAACCCCTAAAAGGATAAAATTAGATGACGACATTAATACGAATAATGCAGTTCCTCTTACAAGTGAGCACATCAGTGAAAATGAAGTGGAAGAAGTGATTGACAGTGGCCCTAGTTTTAGTGGAAATATTCTCAAGCCTAAAAGCTGGTTCACACTATATGATTTTTCATCTGACTCGGTCATACGAGAAGTCATGGCAAAAATCATACGAAACTCTTTTTTCTCTCTCTTTTCATATGACCAACAATTTTTATGTTCACACTGTGCAATATTGCTTGTGACTTTTCTTATTACTAAAACGTCAAAATGGCTGTCATATGTCAATAAAATTCTAATTAACCTAAGTTTATAGCAATAAGTGGTTAATTTTGAATTGAATTTTATATTTAATAGAAATTATTCTATCATCAGTGTCTATTTCTTCTTTTTATCCAATAATTTTTTAAGAAATAATCATTTTTGACGAAATTTTTAAAAATTTTAAGAAAATTTGTCTAAAATGTTCGATAAATTTTTGTTCAAAAATATTTCAGTTTTTGTGATTATTTCAATAAATAATCATTTGTTATAAAAATTTAGTTTTTGAAATTTCGGAAAAAAGTCACATTTTTGAAAAATTAACGATATTTTGAAAAATGTAAAGAAAAATTTTCGATAAATTTTTGTTAAAATATATTTCAGTTTTTGTGATTATTTCGATAAATAATAATTTTTTATAAAAAATTCAGTTTTTGAAATTTTGTAAAAAAATCTTTCAAGAAGTCATAGCAAAATAGACACCGTCCTATTCTGAAAATCACTTATTATTTTGCTATGACCGAGCTTATTATTTTGCTATGACTTCTATAATAGCAAAAATCAGATAGTGTGAACCTAAAAATATTTGTCATATGACAAGTCATATGACAAGTCATATGACAAGTCAGATGAAAAATCATATAGTGTGAACCAGCTTTAATACACAGTGTGCAGAGCAGACCCGTAGTCAGGAGGAGGCAGCACAGCCAGAACTAGATCATCTAAGAACTAATAAATATGTTGTTGGTGCGTATAATATTGCAAAAGACACTAGTGTAGAGAATTTTGTTAGTTATTGTGATTTAAGATCAATAAAATGTTAATGGTAGAAAATGTGGATGAGAATGCTACCGAGAAAAAAATACAACTGTTGGAAAAGGAAAAAGGAAATCAAATCAAAAGGTAAATACCTATTTTAAAATTTAAAAAAAGGATTCCTGCTGTAGTACTTAAAAGAATATAGTGCAATACAGTGGACTTCCTTTAAGTCAAATTATCACTGCCATTTGTCATCTGTTAAAGGGGCAGCGGCTAAAAAAAAACTCAAAAGATGGCGCTGCTGATTCTCAATTAATTATTTTTACTCGGAACCTCCAGGCTTTAATATTTAAAATATAGCAAAGGGTCTGGCCGGTTAAGTATGTTAAAAATGCCTTTTTTGAAATTCATGATGGCAATTTTTTTCAAAGTTTGTTATGTAAAAAGACAGTCATGTACAAAATTTCAGCTTTTCAATTTACTTCCTGTGGATTTTAGAAGAAAAAAACTGATTTTTCACATTTCTTCATTTTTCTTGTACTAAAAGATATCCAAAAAATCTCAAAAAATTCAGAAAAATCAAAAATCACCTAAGAAATATGAAAATAATTTTTGGAATTCCTTCACAGTTAAATTCAACGAAATACGAATTTATCAACTTTAAAAAAAATTATTTAACCATGGGGGAATTTTCCGACTAGAACAAGAAAATTTGACAAAATTCTACTTTGGAATCCCTACAAATTAAAAAAAAAATCATCTCAAAATTCCACCTGCAACACTATCAAAATTGCAAAATTCTCTTCAATTGTAGCATTTCAAATGCTATTTTTATATATTTGGCGGAAATCTATGCATCACCCTGTGTGTGTTTCAAACACGCGCAATCGTATTGTATTTCGAAAATTTATCAAATGTTCATTCTTCGCTTATCTTTATGAAAAGTGCAAGTTTCATTTTACGTTTGTGCAATTTTATGTTTTAAAAGCCACAAATTGTTAGTTTATTGAAGTGATCTTTTTTTATTTTACCTTCTGTGCTACATTTGTGGGTAAGATTGCATTATTTTCTATCATGAGCGGAAGTTTGACTTTGATAAATTTTAGCTTTTTTCGTACTACCACGTCAATTTTCTGTGACGTTCATTTTTTTGGTTTCCAATTTTAATTATGGTTTTTCTGAGCGGTTAATATGGTGTGCATCAGTAGCCCGATTGTCCATCTGGCTGTTTTTATCCACCAACCATATGGTTATTTGTATGGATATGGGCCAGCAGTTTGGTTATCTTGTTTCCACCTGTGATGACCTTGATTCCTGTGTTGAACCATCTGTGGCAGCCATTTTTAATGATGTTGGAATTTCGTTTTTGGGTTCACCATTCCTGTATGAGATCAATGGAGAGGGCAGGACTGATCAACATTCATTTATCCCCAGCTTCACCGCAGTTTTGCGTTTTTGATTAAGAAGTGGTGTGATAAGTTTGTCACTTTGGCCGTCTCCTTTGACGATTTATCCATACTTTTTGGGAAGACGTGCGAGCTCCATTCCAACATTGTGGGATTTTTGTCGCAGCGGTAGCGTGAGCCTATACCACTATTCCATCTCTAGTGGTTAGGACAGCACCAACGACGTAGGATGGCTGGAAAACCATTAATTAGTTTTTTTGTGGAAACGCATTTAGGAGATTTGCTTGTCTTAATTATTTACATCGTTATTGAGATGCTATACCGTTCGCAGGTGAATTGATTCTTGTTTAATTGTGCAGTTTTTGTTATTTTTAGCTTTACACCTGAAACTCAGTTTAAACGATGAACCATTAATATTCCAGAGGTTCCAAAAGAATTGAGATGTTGAATCGGACGGATTGAGGTGGAAGGGTAAGTTAGAAAGCAATTGCTGTATTTAATTTTACTTGATGATATCTCTTGCGAATGTGTTATTTGCAGTCAATTTTACCAACGTTTTATGTCTGCGTTGGGCAGTCTCCTGGATGCGCGGATTATTTTTGTGAGTTGTCTTCATATGGCAACTCATCTGTTTTTTATTTTTTATTTGATTGTCCCAGGGTATCCCCTCAGGGTATCTTGGATTTCACTTGATTTGTTATGTGTTTTGTGTCTCCTATTGGAGTTTTGGAATCAAATATTGTCAACCCCATCTTTATCTATACTTTGTTCTTTAAATAAAATCAACTCTTATTTACTTCCGTATTTTATTTAGAGGACTGGCGCCCGAAAGGTTTTTTTTTCTTAGTTAGTTGTACACTGATCGTCTGAGCCAACGGAAGAACCTACGAACCGCGTCCGCGCGACCCATGCTCTGGCACTGGACGGGGGTGTAATCCCTTAGCTGGCCTGTCTACCATTCCATTCGTAGATCAGCGGGGCAAGTGGCCCAAATTAGAGCAATTTGCGTTACACAATGTTGTGACGTGATTCAACGAAATTCGAATTTATAAACTTTAAAAAAAATTATTTAACCATGGTAGAATTTTCCGACTAGAACAAGAAAATTTGACAAAATTCTACTTTGGAATCCCTCTACAAGTTAAAAAAAAAATTCTCAAAACTCCACTTGCAACACTATCAAAAATGCAAAATTCTCTTCAAAGTTGTAACGTCACACTAATAGAGTCAATTTACTACATTGGTAGCTGTCAGAATACTATAATTTATAGAAATTTTACTTCAATAACTTCAACTATGGCTGCTTTTCACGGTGTTTTATGATTTGAAATGACAACCTGTATATATCTAGATGATCGATGAAAACTATTCATAGTGACCGGGTAATACCGGGTCATTTTAACAGAACACCTCACAAACCCAATAATTTCTGTATTTTCAAATTTTCGCCAAATACCGCGTATGCTATCAATACTTTACTAAAACATTAAAATTGAACAAACATTTTTTTAAATAAATTATGTTTAATTGAGCATACCATGTAAATTGTGTTGAAAAGCACACTTTCGTTATTCGCTGTTATTTTGCTTATTACTCAAAAAATTTCATAAAAGTAATATTCTTTAAAAGAGTACACTTGGACACAGACCGCATTGTTTTTGCGAAAGAAAAAGTTTTGTGCAATTTTTTAAGTAACAATCATAATAACAGCGAATTGGAAAAGTGTGGTTTCCAACTTTGAGGATTCAGTCATTGCATAGCCTTTTAATTGAAGCCCAATCCACATTAATCTTCTTCATTGTCACTGTTAATGACTGCATTCACTTCTTCCACACCAAACAGTCTTGTGAGAATCGCGACTGGCCTTATAATTCTGGATAAATATCGAGAATTTGCTAAATAAAAAATCACGGCTACGATTTGCGAGCAGCATCCGACAGTGTGTCGACTATTTGGACAATCACAAACGTAACACTGGATTCCTGAAAGACCTTGTGAATTCCGAGCATAATCGATGTAGCATTTATATGTCTTGCTATTGATATGTCTCGACCTCACGAGAATCTGAATGATGGAATTACTCTCATTTTTTAAGTTTTTTTAAATAACTCATGATAAGATTTTCATCTTCATCCATCATTTCGATCAGATAGGATACAGCTTGGGGTAGTTGGAAGGAACCAGTGAAGAGAATCTTCAATTACTGATCTGGTAATTCTGGGAAATCGAGAATTTCAGCTGATGTTAATTTGCGAAATTGAATTTGAAGAGAATTTTGCATTTTTGATAGTGTTGCAAGTGGAATTTTGAGATGATTATTTTTTTAATTTGTAGGGATTCCAAAGTAGAATTTTGTCAAATTTTCTTGTTCTAGTCGGAAAATTCTACCATGGTTAAATAATTTTTTTTAAAGTTTATAAATTCGAATTTCGTTGAATCACGTCACAACGTTGAAGAGAATTTTGCAATTTTGATAGTGTTGCAGGTGGAATTTTGAGATGATTTTTCTTTTAATTTGTAGGGATTCCAAAGTAGAATTTTGTCAAATTTTCTTGTTCTAGTCGGAAAATTCCCCCATTTTTAAATAATTTTTTTTAAAGTTGATAAATTCGTATTTCGTTGAATTTAACTGTGAAGGAATTCCAAAAATTATTTTCATATTTCTTAGGTAATTTTTGATTTTTCTGAATTTTTTTAGATTTTTCGGATATCTTTTAGTACAAGAAAAATGAAGAAATGTGAAAAAGCAGTTTTTTCCTTCTAAAATCCACAGGAAATAAATTGAAAAGCTGAAATTTTGTACATGACTGTCTTTTTACATAACAAACTTTGAAAAAAATTGCCATCATGAAATTCAAAAAAGGCATTTTTAACATACTTAACCGGCCAGACCCTTTGTTGAGATAATACTATTCTATAAACAATATTCTTGGTATTGAGCTTTTTTGGGTTCATAATTTTAATTTATAAAAAAAATTTCGAAATTGCATATCTTTTTGGAATATACTTGTAAATATTCAACATTGGAAGCTCAAACTTCCTTATTGCCTAGCTTAGTTATCGTTTATTCATATGACTTTTATAAATTATTAGAATTTTGTTTCGGCGGTGAAAAGATAACTATAAAAGATTAATATTTTAGGGCACGCCATCTGTCGAAACATGTTTTTGCATCAAAATTTGCAGCGCGGTCTTAACTTCTAAAAATTATTATTGACAATTTCTACTTGGTACTAAGTATAGGTATTTGTTTCTTTTCATGTCGGTTTGGTATTGAATGTTTTAAATTGACCCACATTCAAAAAAAATTATCAAACTGTAATTTCGAAATTTTTTTTATAAATTAAAATTATGAACCCAAAAACGATCAATACCAAGAATATTGTTTATAGAATAGTATTATCTCAACAAAGCTATATTTTAAATATTAAAGCCTGGAGGTTCCGAGTAAAAATAATTAATTGAGAATCAGCAGCGCCATCTTTTGAGTTTTTTTTTAGGCGCTGCCCCTTTAAACTGACAATTTGAGTTCTGCTGACTTAAGGGAGTTGACTATAGTTGATACTATTTATAATCTAGGGATCTGAGTTTTTTAATTTTGAAATAATTTCAATTTAATTTTGTTATACTAACTTGCTTATACTAATATGTGCTATTATTTTGCTTATACTAGTATATTATACTAATGCTATATAAGGAAAAAACATATAGTCAAATTATAACCAAATTCACAGCTATACGTCACTGATGAGATCTAACAAGATCGAAACATGTCTGTCGTTGTTGTATTTTGGTTATAATTTGACTTATTTTCGAATTTATTAAACATATAAATATTACAAAAAATAAATAATTAGTTAATTTTTCAAAAAATCTTTTAATTAATTAAGAAAAATAAGATATTGAAAAAATTTGTTTGTAATAATAAAAATTCCCGGAAGGGGAACGAACCACCGAAAATGTTACATTTTACAAAAGGCTTTTTACAAATGCCCCCCCCCCGAAATAAAATCCTCGCTAGGGGCCTGATCTACTTGTTTAGATTGGCGGTGTAGGAAATTTTATAAATTCTTTAAAAATTTTGAAAAACTGCAATAAAATATAAACATAAGAGCATACATTTTCGACAACCTTTGTGTTGCTTGGGTTGTCCGTTTTTAGCTAAAAATTATATGGTTTTGAATTGAAGGTACCTGGTGTCTTATTTGGATGAAATAGGTATACATTTCTATAATTGCGAAAAAAGTGTAAGTATGAAAATGTATTAACTTTCCAAATGGGCTAAATACGTTTAGAAATATTTTCTATAGGATGTCACGAAGTCCCTGGTCTCTGTGAAAAATACAACCTGAGATTTTCAAATACAAATTCAAAAAATACCCTTTATCGAGGAGCATTGGGGAAATAATGTAAATTGATTCAGCGAATCAAATGCGTTCTGCGATAGACTTGTACTTTACCTAAAATGCTAATAAAGATTCATTGAGATTTATAATGCTAACTTAGTACTAAATTTGAAAAACTGCTAAATTTTCTGAAGAAAATGAACTACATAATTTAATAATTGTATCACATTTCTTAAAAGCTTTTATCCAATTTTTATTGGATATGTCCATATATTGCAGGGTATGTCCCCTATAGCCTTCCTTAATTCCTCCCCAGATTAATGTTTACTAAACGCCTTTTTATTTTTTGTGTTAAATTTTGACACTAATTTTTATTTAAAAATGAAAGTAATCAAAAATTATTTTTAAATGAAAATCTTTAAAAACTTAGCAAATAATGAAAAAAGGCGATTAATAATGGACACTTATTAGAAACAATAAGCAAGGAATCATCGATTCTTGGCGTTTATTATTAGCTGGTAAATAATAATAAATTACAGTTAACTACAGCTTTTGTAATTTTAAAAATTCGCGACTACATTAAATGTCTAGAATAATAATATCTTTGTTGGTACCATATTTGTAGCATAAAATTGAATAGGTAGGTATAGTTATAATATCACAAATGCAATTTATTGGTTATTTTATATTTTAATATTTAATATTTCGAATTAAAATAATTTTTATATACCTACTTAGTTATAATATTATTAATTTTATCAAAATTTTTTATCGATAGAACCATCGAAATAAAAAACCGTGTAAGGTAAAACTGATTTTATAAAAAAAACTTTATAATCCCTATATTGAAAATAAATCAGGTTCAGAATTGAAAATGGGATTTCTGTAAGTCCTCGATATTACAATATTATAATTACGATATTATAAATTAACAATAATGAATCAGGTTCATAGGGTAATGGTTATATACAATGTTTGCTTCAAAAACAGAAGGCTGCTATAGGTGCAAACCTGGCCCAAGTGTTATCAAATAAAAGAAATGTAAGTAAAATTGATAAATAAATTTAAAAATTACGATTATTTAAGGACGTATTTATAATTAAACTTAACATAGTTTTTAAAAATTACTTTTGTAATATACTCGTAAATAAGATTTACAGAACAATATTCTTTTGAAGAATGTTTTATACGAAAAGACGCAAATTGAATCATATCGATGCAGACTAAATTTTCAGTAGTATGTTTTCATTGAAACGTAAATCGAAACGATGCAAATCGAAACATTGTTACTAATAAGTAACAGATTGTACTTTGTTACTAATTTTTTTTATTCAATAAATTCTTTGGTCTCCAAACTTCTCGGACGCTCTCGTTCCGCGATAACCACGAGACCATAGTAACAGTGCTCGAGCATGCCCTTAGAACTGTCCATTCTCGTATGACTTACATGTAATCTTAAAATATTTCATTTCCTCTGTCCAACTCGTACCGAGTCTTCGAATTATTTGCATCAAGTAAATAAACTCGTCGACGACTTTTTAACATGTAAAATTGCAAAACTCGTGACGAGTATTTCAGAGAATGTAAGCGTTAAGATAATCATTCCAACATGGCAAACAATATAAGTTGTGATTTCTTTGAGAACTGAGAATTGCCATAAAATTACATATTACCGTTTAAATCGATTTCGTTTTAAAACCGCTTATATGATGAGAAAGCGTGTTAGAATGTCTATCAAACTTTGATACATCATTATATATTTTATAATATTAGTTAAATATATCCACTTAATTATATACACAATAGAAGATCGTTAAAATGCTCTATTTTGATGATTGGTGTATTGTATCGTAATTGGACTCGTAATTTAATATGAAAAGAAATTTTAAATAATAAAATTACTAATTATCAAATCAAAAAAAAAAGAATAATCATCGTAACTTAAAAATTTTTTAAATATAATCGGTTACGAATTCTTAGCAGGTAGATCGGAAATGTTATTTAAGCTTCCAATTTATAGTTCTTTTTGCTAAAATTATATAGGAATGTCTTAATGAGCAGTAATTAAGAAATAAAAGTTTAAAATAATATTTTATACTTATATGGAACCGACATATTTTTTATTTCTTTGGCCATAAAAAGTTTTTAATACTTTTATTTCCGTTTTGTCTTATTAAAACTATATTATAGACAATAAACAATGCCAAGTGTTGCTATTCGTATTATAAAGTTAAAATAATTTTAACGGGTTAATTGGCAAACCATGGGGATTAAGTATTATATTATATCCTACAATATCAAACACTTAATTAGTTTTATTCAGCTTCTTTCCGCTTTAATTTAATTAACTAACTCTATAAAACACTTTTAACCCGTAACCTCTGACAAGCGGTCTCTCATACCGCTCCAGAAATTCATTTCGCTATAAAACGGGTCATGGTGAAAATTTCAAAAAATCCCTTGGTGTACCTTCAAGTGACATCAAAATATACACATTATGACTTGATACAAGTTTTAGTAGGCGTTTAGCTCATAAATAAAAAATAGCAAAGTTTTCTTGCGGTCTCACATACCGCATGTCAGTAACTACGGTAGTAAATTAACACATGTATTATTAGCTTGTTTTCTAAATATCATCGAACCAGATTTATCTAAATCTTTCAAATTTACGCACATCACTGCCAAGCCTATAGATTATGTATTTGAGACTGTTATTACACAATGGGCAGCTGATTTCGATTATTTTAGTGATAGCGATATTCATAATGTAGTTTTTGAAAAAAACTGGAAAAAAAGAAGATTTGTTACGTATATCTAAGTAAACTAAAGAGGAAATCATATTTTCTATGTTTTAGTTAAAAAAAAATGGTATGCCTTCAGTGCACGAAGAAAATTTGCGAAAAATTCATAGAAAACGAACACTCATTTTTTCCAATTTTAAAGTGTTGTCAAATTTTTCAATTTTAATTATTTTTTGAATTTATTATGTTAGTATTTTAGTTTCAACATATTTTTTACTATTTATAATTAACAATTCTTAAATTTTTCTAAAATGTAGTTTTTATACAACATTTAATCAACATCTAGCGCTTTTATATAATTTATGCGGACTTTTACTATTTATTAAATAAATGAAGTTAATTTTATTTATGATGAATTTTTACGTTTCACAGGTATGAAGAATAGTTCAACAAATGACATGGCACAAGATTACAGTGATATTAATCTGATTAACCCTAAAATTAAAAATAAAAGTAAGCGGTATGAGAGACCGCATGTCAGTAACTACGTCCCAAAACATGTATGACAGTGGTTACAGGTTAATTATTCAAATAGAATTAGTTTCTTATAAGTTTGATTATTAAATTTCGAATTCTTGAGCTGCTTTAGTTTACTGTATCAAATGCTACAGAATTAGTTCCAATAATTTTCAACTAAAACTTAAAACTTTCTAAATTTTTTTTCTGAAAAATATTGACTTGTGAAATGATAAGCAAATACGTAGCCTATTATAAATTTTACAACACCAAAACCAAAACAATGCAATTGTTCCGTATATAGAACCTGACCCCTTTTGCATTCTTAAAAGTTGAAGTCATTCAAGTCAAGCTCGAAATTCTTTTGGGAATTGGCACTATAAATTTCTTGTGACAAGCAAACGACGTTTGTGTGGCTAAACAGTAATTACAATATTCGTGTTATATTCTTCTCGATAAATAGAAAAGGTATTTGCACGCCCCATTAACTTCAGAATAAAAATATGTAGCACTTACCAGCTACGAAGAAAGTGTCAAATTTTTTTAATAGTTGAAGTTTCTTTTGGAAAACACTTTTCGAAAACAATTAAAATGTTTAATACTTAAATTTAAGTTTGTTGAAAATATTTGGGGCTTTTCATGCGTCAACGACATGCTAAATAAGCGTTCATAATTTAACGTACCTTGAGGAGAGCATTCTGTAAATTGGAACTCCACTTTATTTATTATTGAATGGCGTACAACCAAAAACGTCAAAATATTCCTTTTCACTTTTTCGTTGTGAACAAATTTACAAGCATAGCTAATACTTATATTGTTATTATTTTATAACTGTAGCTTTTTATGTTCACTTTTAAAATTGTGACGTTAAGTTTTTGGATTTGAACGGAAAACTTGAGCTTGTTTAATTGAGTTCTAATTGCGCACCAATTTATTATCAATAAATGTAATGAGAATAAATGAAAAGATTCACATCAAAGTTTTTTGTTGGTTCTTATAATTAATAGCCTTGTTGATTAAGATTGATGTATTCAATTTACTATCAAGATTTTAAGCTATCAGCGGGAGCACTGAAATATCCAGCATTAAAAATTATACAAACAAAGAAAGGCAGCAATTTAATATTTTAATAATTTTGAGTGACAGCTTGATTTGTCTTTGCGGTTGGAAAAATAAAAGGCATTTAATAATTTTTTTAATTATTTATTACATTTATAGTACTTATATACATAACAGCAATTTTGATATTAATATATTTAAATAGAAATTATAGATTATTACCCATATCTAAAGATGACATACAATATAATAAAATATACACTTCACTTGAATTTCACACAAAAATATTTTAATAAAACTCAATTTATTAAGGAACACAATTACGAATTTTCGAAATTTAATTCAAAGATTCGGTAACATATACATTTAACGTAATACTGTCATAAATTTCGTCACATCTATACAAAAAATATATCAAGTTTTTCAGCTTGATACAATAACAATTGCTTAATCTAAATAATTGGCGTATTTTAAACAATAAATTACAAATATTTAGATGCCCTATATACAAATTAACTATTTCACAATAATTTTAGTCTTTACGAAAGACTTCTTTGGTAGAATTTTTGGCTAATGCCACGAACTAAATTAATGAGATAATCGCGATTGGGGACTTATTGATGAACTTGAAGTTTGCCTTAATAAAGGTGGAGTGTATGGACTATAACGATGTAAGGTGGAAGGATATAGAGTTTTTGAAAGACGCATATCGGAAGAACTATTTACGCTCGTAGGACTTGGCGATCCCGACGAAGAGCTAGGAGTAGACGACGGTGGCGGAGGTGGAGTAATTTGTGATCTGTGAGGAGCCGGTGGACCTAACAAACCCGGAGGTAAACCACCATGAATTGGAGATTGCCACGATACGCCACTTTGATTCCATAATTGAGCGGGTAGCCCCAAAGGAACTGCAGCACGTGCTAAATATTGACCTGAAGAGCTATTAAGCAGCATAGCATGCAGTTCGCTAGGATTATAAGGATTGCTTCCAGCCCTACCCCACATTTGTATATGCGCTCTAGCCTTTTCCATCATTGCTGCGGAAAACAATGAACCGGAGTTGTTGTTTTCTGCATCTAACGGATCGCCATATATACGAAGCGAATTTCTTAAAAAATGTTGTTCCATAAATAAATTATCCATTGGTTCTCTGAAACAAAAAATGAAATTGTAATTTCTTATTATGAATTTAACGTTATGGATATCAGTAATATTGGGTATAAACACGCACAAATTAATTTCAATAATAGTAATAACACCAATTATGATTAAACACGTACATAAATGACGAAAGTGATAAATATAATTCATGTGGAACTAAGTGAGCAAAAGAATTAGCTTATTGCTGTTGTGATAGAATTTAATTTACGTGTTTCAATCTCAGCGCGGCTTTCTGTAGGCGGAGAAGTGGAAGCCGCTCTGTAATTTTAGACAATCGTTGTCTTCATGACGATGAGTTGATGATATAATGAACCCGACATATTTTCTCACACCTCAGGTAGGCTATCGTGAGCTGTTTTCCCACTTATTTTCTTATTTTGAATTTGTGTGTCTATAATTAGAGCGGCGGGTATCTAGCAACCCCTGGTGGCAGCCCGTGGCTAAAGGCGGAGTTCTCGAGTCTCTCATTAACGGCTCACCGCCGATCATTTCGTTTCAATATTATTGATTGTTTTCGAGTTTTCTAAAGTGCCCGAATCCTATTCTCTATGATTTGTTTAAAACGGAGGCGACAAAATTAAAATCCCGCTTGAAGCTATAACTAAATACTCCTCTTTTAAGCACCATCGATGCTACCATCGAGGATAGTAATCTTTAGTTGCCTCCGGGGGATCCGGTTTTGTCATGGAAATTAAGGCACTGCAACACTTTATAGTCACATAAACGTTGAACAATTACAAAATAAATTATGTGGCATAAATGTGTTAAATTTTTTAGCTCCAAGTAATGGCTACGCGGCAACATGTGAATTTTTGAGAATAATGCTCAAACCAAATAAAGCAAAAAAATAATTTTTTTCAGCGCAGTGGCAACCGCAAAGTCCGTCATATGTTTAGGACAAAGCGACAGATGACTAAAACTCATCACGGCTACTGTTCGGGTTTATGAGCTATAAAAACTACTCACTAATAACAATTCGTAATTACTTTAGAAGTCATTTTAAAAAACCTGTTTTGTTATTTTTGTGATCCATAATGGTCTTTGCTGAAGATAGTAAATTATAAAATGAAATGTGCAATTTCAACGCTAGCTTTAAAAATAAATTGCCAAGTTCTTTTGCAAAATTAAAATCAGAAGCTTGTAGGTACTAAATTTGCATTAGTCAAGCAACAATCAACTTGAAATAATTTAACTTTTTAAAGTTTTAATCTATAGTAATGTGCGTACAAAAAATGTAGGTAGTAATTTATAATGCACATGAGCAACAGTTTTAAAATGCAAAACCCTCAGTGAATTTAAGTGATTGCCTCACGTATACCTACAGGTATTTATAAATTCAAAAAAATATGAATTTATAATTATTTTAATAAAAAGTTTTAATTTCTTGTTGGCTCTAAATTAGCCTTCATTATAAATGATAATTTTCCTTTTATTAATTATATTCATAATTTTTAGCCTTTTTATTATAATTTTTGTGTACACTGTACAAATAGAGATATCTATTACATTTTATGGTAATTACTGCATAATGGTGGATTATATAAGAAATATAATTTCCGTAACGGCACTGGAAACAATTTACACTTTTAAATAGCCTATTTAAATTTTAACGAGCATTTTTTTATGTGAACTTATTTAACGATAAAATGCCTAAAATGGTTGTCCCTTACTGTGCTTATCAATATACGATAGTCATTACTACAAATAAACCTTTTACCTACTATAGATTTCATATTAGTATTTAATCTTTTTATTTCTGTTAAAATGTATGATAAAGTGTACCTATGCTTTCCTTCACATTAAATATTACAGTCCTGAAGAGAAATTAGAATTAAACAATATTAAACAATATTAAACAATGAATATGGTATTTCTGCACATATTAGGTACTATGATAATATAAGTATCTTATTAGTATCTAGGTATGTTAAAATTCATGCGGAGTTCATAATAATATATAGATAAATATTACCAGAAATACTTATCAATGGTAAAAATAGTAAAAATGAATTGTATTTATAAGCAAATTGTGCATTTAAGTAACTGCAGATAACATAGATTCATTATTATTTATATAAATTATAGAAAAGAGAAAAATGTCGTAACGAAGTTAATATAATTAGTATGTAGGTAGACTGCACTCGACCAAATATTAGGAAATTTATTTTTTTGAAATAATTTTTGAATAGTGAGTACCTTTTATAAAGAAATTATAATACCTAATCAAAAAATCATAATAACATCATTAAATTTAATTTACGTGTACCTACTATAAAATAATAAATTTATATTTGTTAATAGATAATAATTACTCCAAAAATATTATAGTAGATATAGAATCAAGTTTGTTATTTGCATGTCTTTCTGCGACGTAATACAATCAGAAAATTTGAAAAAACTTAAAAAAGAAATATTTACCTGTCAAAATCTGTCAATCTCGATGAATCCCTAAATCCTTTGGCAAAAGGATTGGAATCAATTTTGAGTTTGGTTATTAATTGATTTTGATAAGCGGTCACTGCAGTGAAAACAGTTTCGGGAAATATAAATGTTCGATATTGTTCCTGTTCGAGATCCGTAATAGGACCACTGTGGTCCTTCCATTTCACCAAATGTATTCTAGGTTGGTACCTATGCATAGAGTTGAGGATAATCTGAAAAGAAAGAAAGAATTAATTAAAAAAAATTGGCGTGTCAAAATGTTTACTTTGCATTACTTAAAACAAATACAAAAAGTTGAATGCTAATTAGCTCCTTTTGAAAATTAAAGAAAATTTAATTTAAATATTTCAGTCGCTAAAAGCAATCATATATTAAAAATTTTTGTGCGCATATAAATTATACTTTACGGTCGTGACTAATTCTTTTTGAAATAGTAGATTAATAGGCTTTTTATATTTCTTAAAGGCTACAGGTAGTGTTGATATATGCAAAATCCTATTCGAGTTAATAGCGTCGTTATCGCGTGCGGACATGGCGGCCATTGTAAGTTGCAACGCCGCCAATCATTATCGCCACCAGAAATTACGAGTACGTTGCTTGGCAACACTTAAAATGCGGGGGAGCCCGTGTTCCGGGTTGATAAACGCAAGCGCATAAAACTAAAACTTTTTCTTTTTCATTGTTCTTTAGATCTTTTTTAACCCTTGTCAACTGCAATTTTCTTTACATGAACGAAATGTTTAACTCGAAGTCATTAAATCGCAATATGAAAGGGTTGCACGGCTCCAATTGATGGTATTAAGTGAAGTTTATGGGAAAAGGATTTAATATTGTTTAATCGAATTTTAAAGACCTTGCAGTTAATTTTCAATGATATTTATATCTTTTTCGAAAAATAACAACTTTTTACACTTGAATAGCATATTTTGTATAATAAAACAAATAATTAGATATTAAAATTAAAAACAATCAATAATTGATTTGAAAAATGAAGCATCATGAATGGAATCGTAAAATTGTGCAAAATTTCCATAATATTAAATGGATTATAGGAACCTACTATAATACAAATACCTGATACTTAGATAATAACAGATATACAAAATTTAATGTCAATTTTTAATTACAACAATAAATCTTTTGGTAGTTGACACGAGATAGTGAAAAAATAGCAGATGAGTGTAATAAAATAAAACCTATAATGAATAATACCCTCTTTGATACACTTTTAAAAGATTATGATGTTGGGGGGGGGTACGAATGATAGTTAAAAACCACAGACCACCATGATGCATAAATGACGAATCGTTCAAAATTGGTAATAAATAGGCTAAACGTAAAATGACTTAGGCGTAGTCTGAATATGTAATAAATCACTTAGTATTGTTTTCTGATCAGGTGGATAAGTGTAAGGAGAACAGGCTGAATCGATTTTGAGTTAGAACATTGCTTCTGATAACGTGCATGCAGTTCAATCGAGAAGTCACACGCAAACCCTGACATATCAATTTAGTAAGATTAAAAAGCAATAATCATATCATTTTCAAAAAATTTGGCACGGATATTTTAAATAGGAACTGTCAGCACACATCACACCCTAACATTATAATTATATTATAATTGTTGAATATTCTAAGTTCAATTTCGGTTTTAGAACAAAAAAATTATTTAATTATTATGTTTAGATATATTAAAAAATTTATTTTGAAATGCTTCAGTCACACTTTTATGGTTTTCAACAAAGCGGAATATTTTTGTTGTTTAGGCTAAACCGGAGTAGGTATCATTAATAATGTCAGTTGCCAAATGTACGGTAAAAATCCAAGTTTTAGCACCTCATTTCTAGTCCTTAATAATTTTAACTGACGTTCTACAAAGTTAATTAACTTTTATGGGACAGTTACCGATTACGAACAAAATTAAAGTTTAGTCTAACCTAACAAAGTGGCATGGAGTGAAACGTAAACGACTACAAATTAGTAGATATAAGTTACGTGTTCGAATCCCCTGTCACTTATTGGGCCGGTTTGGAATTAGTGATACTTTTTTTTTTGTCTTGACTCAATCAATATTTAAAGATTCAACATGGCGATCGGGTATATTGCAGAAACAACTGTAATAAGTAGTACCTATAAATTAAAATTAAATTATTGGAAACATTTATCTTGTTGCCTATTCAGTTAGGTTATGAATTGAGTTACATTATTGTTTAATAAATTATAGTATAACAGCCGTATTCATAAAAAACTTAAAACAGTCTTGTAAGCCTGTTTTAGTTAAAGAGCTTTTAACCTAACTTTTTACTTTGTTTTGCTTGCATTTCGAATTTTTTTAGGTTAAAATACCAACTTATTACAGTAAACGCGCTAAACTCCCTATAAATTTTATAGGGACTTACTATTTAGTAAACTATTTTATAGGGAGTTTAGCGCGTTTACTGTGATAATTTGGTATTTTAACCTAAAAAAATTCGAAATGCAAGCAATACAAAGTAAAAAGTTAGCTTAAAAGCTCTTTAACTAAAACAGGCTTACTGTTTTAAGTTTTTTATGAATACGGCTGTAAATCTTTAAAGTTGGACGTTACGTAATAGCACATTATGGGATAGTACCTCTATTGGTTAACCTCAGTGCCAGCCTCTGTGATTGGGTGCTACGATGACGCAACACTCAAATTCAAATATTTGTTATCAGAAAACAAAATTATTGAGTTAGTAATAATAATGTAAAAATAGAAGAGTTAAATTTTATTTAATAAAAAAAAATGTTTTTAAATGAAGGACAATTTAATTATTACGTTTCGACAAACGAATTTGCTATCCCAGCAAACACCGCATTCTCTGGAAAATTTGAAATATGAAAACTGATAAAGCTAATTAGTCACTTGATTGATTTCCTTACGAGTAAGTAACAACAATTTGTTGATATTTAGTTATTTTTAGTATTAAAACCTATATTGGGTTTGCTTAGTAAAGTGCAATTTATGAAGTTGAAAGTAAACGATTTTGTGACTAATACCATAAAATAATATTTCTTTTTGCATTTAGTGATATTAGTGGGTTTTAATTTAAAATTACTTAATAATATTTATCAAATTTTACCTATCAAATTAAACCTTTACTAGGAAAACTTAATATTATACCCCATCATCAGTTTGGTTTCAGAAGCAAGCATGGTACCATCGAACAAGTTCATAGATTGGTTAACATAATCAATAAAGACTTTGAGAGAAAGAGATATTGCTCAGCAGCATTCCTGGACGTGAGTCAAGCCTTCGACAAGGTTTGGCACAGGGGATTGTGCTACAAAATCAAAAAGGCATTGCCATATCAGCACTTTTTAATATTGCAATCCTACTTACATAATAGGCATTTCTTGGTAAAGCAGCAAAATGAATACACAGATCTATATCCCATCTCATCTGGAGTACCACAGGGTAGTGTGCTGGGTCCAGTGCTTTACCTGATTTACACGGCTGACCTACCAACTACTCCTTTGACAAAGACAGCCACCTTCGCAGATGATACTGCAATACTGGCATCCCATTCAGACCCTTTAACAGCATCAAAAAATCTCCAATCTCACATAGACAAAATTCAGCTATGGCTACGGAAATGGCGCATGAAGGTTAACGAAATTAAATCTATCCACATTACCTTCACCCTAAATAGGACAACTTGCCCAACAGTATCAATGAATGGCCAGCAACTCCCCGAGTCTGAAGATGTCAAATATCTTGGTATCCACTTAGACAGACGACTAACATGGAAAAAACACATTTTGACTAAACGGAAACAGCTTGGAATCAAATTTAGTCAAATGTATTGGCTAATAGGCAGAAAATCCCAACTTAGCTTAGAAAATAAGCTACTGCTGTACAAAACAATACTCAAGCCAATATGGACCTATGGAATTCAGCTGTGGGGCTCAGCAGCCAACTCTAACATCGAGATAATACAACGATTCCAAAACAAAGTAATGAGAGCGATTGTTGACGCACCCAGATATGTAACTAATTAAGTGATACAACGCGACATATTAATGCCCACCGTTGGTGAGGTAATCACAGGGTACAGTGCTAAATACAGTGAAAGACTTGTCCACCATCCTAATATATACGCAAACAAACTGCTCAAAAATACAAGTGAAGTGCGGCGATTAAAGAGATACCAACCTATCGACCTGATAAACAGATTTGAGTGAATAGACAAACTTCTAAGTGATTAAAATAGATATTGTTTGTTGGAACAATTTTCTTCTTGCTGTATAATTATCAAACCAAATGCCTAATGCCTCCGGGCAAATTGCTGTACTCATGGAGTTAATAAAAAAAAAAAAAAAAATGAAGGACAATTTAATTATTACGTTTCGACAAACGAATTTGCTATCCCAGCAAACACCGCATTCTCTGGAAAATTTGAAATATGAAAACTGATAAAGCTAATTAGTCACTTGATTGATTTCCTTACGAGTAAGTAACAACAATTTGTTGATATTTAGTTATTTTTAGTATTAAAACCTATATTGGGTTTGCTTAGCAAAGTGCAATTTATGAAGTTGAAAGTAAACGATTTTGTGACTAATACCATAAAATAATATTTCTTTTTGCATTTAGTGATATTAGTGGGTTTTAATTTAAAATTACTTAATAATATTTATCAAATTGGAAATTTTAGGTAAGTTAATTATTTTGAATTCATTAAAACAGTGATATTATAGGTATTCTATTTATAGAATTGTATAAAAAATGCACTTAAAACTTTAATTAACATTATAATTAATTTTCAGTTAATTTTACATGAATGTGGAGTACTTATAATAACTCCATTAGGCTTTCAACACTGAAACTTTTTCCATTCTATAAGTCAATTATTATTTATAATTAGATAGTACCTACATATAATTTAATGTTTGCTTAAATTAAGTGCTGTCGTTACAAGATCATAGCAATTTTTATTGTGCTTCTGTCGGAGTATTTCTGTTAGTTTCGCTTGTTTACAGTAAACAAAGCAAATACAATTAGATAAATATTATTATTTAACCTAAGGGAGTTGATGATGTACTTAGTCCTAAAACTTTATAAACACAGAAATTTAAAACAAAAACCAAACCAAGTCACAAATAAATTCAGAATCGACCGGGATTCGAACGTCGGACTCTTCTATCCAAAGTAAAGTTCAGTCGGAATAAGATGACTGGGCGGTAGCCAATTTCTTGTGTAGTAATATGGAGCGAAAACGTTCCAGTCCTGTCGTGTATTTAATTTTTGCTTCTGCATATTAGCTCCGCCCCAGTCATCTTATTCCGGCTAAGCTCTACACCACTAATAGACAAAAGTATAATTTTAGTTTACAAATTATGAATATTTCGAATTCACCTACTATTTTATATAGGGAATCTAATTAATTGATAAGCTCTTATAATTATTGCTCTCGGATTTCCCCAATGAGATGCGATGGTTTATGCAATCGAATTTGGAATCTGATTGAAATTTTAGATAAATATTGGAACCGAATGTGAATGGAGTGATTATAAACAGTGGGATAATTTAAAATAACTGATTAGGCAGATTACATTTTGTCGAGTGATTGTATTTATTACCTATTGACTATAGATTAGGTGAAAATCTATAAGATTGCAATACTCTAATAGCCTGCAATTTGATCGCATTTGTCCACCAACTGGTGATATTTTAGAAATTTATTCGAAAGCGATGAAGTTGCAGATCGGTAACTTTAGTTATCATTTTTAGATTTACCTTTATGTTCAACAAATTTTATACAAATTTCAAAACACAATTAGATGTATTTCTTTTAAAAAAAAATTGAAAAAAGTAAAATATAATCCAAACTATTTAGGACATACCTACAGGATGCTAATAGCCTTCCAAATTGTAAATTTAAAATTTAAAAAATGTCTTCATTTTTTTATCTATTACGTAACTATCAAATGTAATATAATCAATAACTATTGTTATTTCTTCTTTATTAATTGAACGATGTCTGAAAATTAATAACAATTTTATACATAATACAAATAATGAACTATATTCTGAAATAATCACGAAATGCAATGAATTGACTTTCTACTAGAACTGCTAGAAATGTTAATAAAGCAAGTGATACAAAAGTGTTCAAAAGAATATCGTAAGTTGAAAATCGTAGGTGAACTGAAATCAGTTGTTGTAACTATATCCCGATATTTATTTTATTTTCCTTAAACATTACGCATGGTGAAATAAAGTAGCAATTATTGTAACGGTCGTAGATAAAATATTGTATGAAACGCATAAGAAAAACTAGTAACTTTTTCAATTTATCTATAACATTTCACCTGCGCTTGCGTGAGAAAGGCACCGATAGTTTCTAAAGCAATAAATAAAACTTGGATTTTTCTTTTGACTGTATACCATAATTAATTTATTATAGTTTGAATACAAAAACCCTTTCGAGTGAAATAATTCTCTTATTTCAATGTAAGAATTGTTTGGTCAACAAATTAATATTTGTTGTACACTTTCACGCAATTTTATATTGTAACGTTGAATCAAAAATTAATAGGTACTGTCAAATGAAACTCCCAAGCGCCCTCTACAGCTATCAACCGCACACAATCCGTAAACACAAAAATGAAACTGATAATCAATTTTAAAAACTATCAGTATAATGTCTAGAAATTTTTGCAACTATTAATGTATCTACTTACCTATTATTACTTTTTTTTCCAAATATAATATTAATAAAGTCAAAGTAGCTAATTATTATTAAAGATACCTACTCTGAATATAATTATTAAATTAATGATTCGTCTGTCTGAAGATGACAATTTGACAAAATAATTTGTTGTAGTTACTAATATTTTGTAATAACAGCAAAGTATTTCTCTTGTTTCTGTTGTTTAACAATTAATAAAGCAAAAGTTTGGGTTGATCCACCAAGACCCACATTTTGTTTTTGAGCAATATTTTACAAATACGGTAAGCAGCTGAATAGAATAGTTTCTATTTCTACGAACATAATGCCACAATTGAATTCACAATACCTATAAGATATGTAGGTTGAAATTGTTCCTAGAAAATTTAAATTTGGTGGTTATACAAAGCTAGGTATGTTGACATCTCTAATTTTTTAAGTAACGCCTATATGAGATATCTAAAATATAATATAATAAACAAGGATGTGGTATTCGGTGTGGGATTTAGTTGTTAACAGAATCAAGATAAAACCATAATTTATTGAGGATCTATAAAATATTATAGTTGTGGATATAACGTAATTTTTTACTTACAGTCTCATGAATGAGCTAGTCAAAATACATATTACTAAATTCCAGGAGGCATATCAATAGTGCAGGTTCCACATATTAACAAAAAATTAAAAACCTGTCGTTTAGTATTAATCAACAGCTTTAATAAAAATAATCCCAAACGTATTAAAATAACAAGTTATGATTATGTGACAATGTAAGCCCGAAGAAAAGTGTCTTGTCGCAGATGCATTAATCGCATGCTGCGTTAGTCGTATGCATATTAAGAAAACCGCACACGTTTAAATTTTCTATCAATGAAATATATGTTTGGTCAAAGAAATGACTCGGTGTGTGATTCTCAATACGCTACCTGGTGTGTCCGCGCTCTTCAGGGAGTCTTGAGGACAACAAATTTCTCACCTAGAGCCTAACAAGGCAACTCGTTTAAAATTCATTTCATGGAGATTGAAATATGAGCATTTGTATACAGGCCTGGCCTCAAGGGGGTCCATTCATGAATGACGTAGCAATCGAGACAAGGAATGTTTTTAATAAATGTCACAGGTCTGTTTAAATTGAAGATGGAGCGGGATTCGAAAATTGTGTCATTTAAAATGTCAAAAATTTGTTTTACAAATACAAGTTTTATATTATATCAATTTAAAACATTAGCAATTTTAATAACAGTAATATGAAGTGGCAGAATGATAATAAATTATATATTTTATTATCATTAAGTAATTATGTGTATTTGAAATCAGTTGAAGGTGTGTATCATTATTACTATACCACTTCCCAACGTCACAGGTGTTTGGTAAACAAGAAATCGATTTAAATATTATTTAATATTTTTAACTTATTTGGTTTGACTGATGTCCATTTTCCTTTTATAATTTTCTATAGGACGAAATGTTATATCTCGTGAGATTATTTTTAACGTTGCAGGTTTAACTCCTTGAAATATGCACAATTTTTCTTTTATAGCTTAAATAACGTTTATGATAATGTGCAGCTTTAAAATATAAAAAATTACGTAAATAATTATACACTTTAAGTGACATAGTATATTTAATAAATCATATTTAAAATTTTAACGTTTAAATTCTATATAATCTGAATTTAATTATTCTTGGTTATAAATGAAAGTTCACGGTTATACCTATGCATATAAAGTGACCTAAAAAGTAGCCAAATGCTTTTAGTCAAATTACTTACAACTAAATGAATTTGTAATTAATCATGTAAACTTTAGAACAGTTGACGTGAAAACATAAAACAATAACCTAAAAAGAAACACGAAAAATTTTGTTCGAGCTTAAATGAAACTATTTTGCATAAACGTTTCGCGATAAGTATGATGAAAAATGTTAATAATCGCTTTTCACGTTCCTTTTTGAAAACAACATTTGACAGATTAAATATTTTCTATATAGGTACAATTTCATGTTCATTTTTCATCATGAATTCACCTTGAGAAAGATTTAAAACTTGCAAGCTTGTTGATAATACTCAACATTGACTAATTTCTAACGTCAACGTTGAATTATGAACTCGAGAAGACTTTCATGCTGTGAGTTCATAATCGCATTCCCGATCTGAAGCATTAAACACACTCAAAAATTAGGACTAAACATGAGACACTATTATATTTCACCAGCTTTCAAAATTATACCACATTTAAGAAAAAAGGTATCGAACGGTTTAAGTATAATTTCTCTAATGTCCTATATTAGATTATTGATAGGAATTCCAATTTGACCTACATACGTTTATACATAATTATTATTTCAACACATCACCAAACTTACATTAAGTTTTATTTTATGATTAATGAATTTCTGCCATATAATGAATGTCGATTTAAACTTCAACTTTTATCGTCTCCGACTTGTATAATAAATGACGTTAAACGTAACGTGATTCCGTAACAAATTATTTTATTCAAAATACTACTTTATTTTCCACTGAACATTTTAAAATTTATATTATGTATCCAAAGGTTTGTGGTTCAAATTTCCATTATGAATACTTATATGGAAAACAAATCTATAATTTACGTTTTCAATATTGTGCATAAAAATGTCATATAAACGCAAATTGGAAAGCCTTAAATAAATCCTGATTTCTTTTCAATCTAAATATCTTATTTTGGCCGTTAAATTTTTCGCAATATTTATGTTTTACAAATTGTTTTAAACGGTTGTTAATCAGCTTCCTCGTTTTTTCAAACGCAACCTTGACTTCTTTTGCCAATACACAAATAATTTACATAAATGAGAACAAGACTATGATAAAACGATTAACAAGGTGGTATAAAGTCACGTTCGAATATTTATCGTTATGTGTTAGCGTATGGTAAAGAAGGAATGCTGTTGAGCACCACAAATTGTCGTTGAATGTGTTAAGTGTTGGTCGACCACCAACAATTTTTATTTCCATTCAGTTTTCTGGTTCCAACTTACACCCACTCGGCTACTTTATGTTTGCAAATTATCGTAAAACTTTATTTTCATTTTTCTAATTATTATCCTCACACCAAACCAATCATCTCTTTGCTGTCCTGTAACATCACCAACTACGCAACTCCTTTTTATTATTAAACCAATATTATGTTACAGCCATTTTAGTTTCCACCTATTCTTTGTGATTTCTACGTGGGTGCTTATTGTTCAGTTCAGTATACCCAGACTGGTCGTCAAAATTTTATATAATTACTTATCACATAAATAATTATGATTTGTATTGTGCGCAATGTAAATATTTAATTTTTATAAATTAATATAACTAACCTACGGGTAAACAAAGTTCATGATTAATGCAACGTGGTTATGTGATACCTATGAGAATGCATGCGTAGGTATAGTTTTCCATTTTTTCCCTGGAGGAATCAAATAAATTTAGGCTTTTCAAATTTTTACACGCGAAACGAGAAATACGTAATAGGAAAGTTATAACTTGAGTTAACAACTTAATTCTGAAGATGTCCTGAAACGATAAGGCGCTTACAGTATTTTAATAGTTCGTATTAACGATTTATATTTGTACTATTAGAAAATCCATATTTTATGTAGAAAAATTGAAGTGTTAAAAATAAAATGTTATACGTTTCAAGACCACGCAAACTACCTTCGTGCAAAAATAAATCAGGTCACCTAACATTTGTTGCAATGTTTAATACATAATAAAAATATTTCTGCTAAATGAAGAATATATTCTAAAATAATAAAAATTGTAACATATTTCACATACCATTAAATTGTATTTTAAAATTTTATCGTTGTTCCTTTTCAACCCAATACTGTTAAGTGTTGTCTGAAAAAGAAACATGGCAACGTGAACATATAGGCACAACTGGTAGATACATATTATATTATTGAATTATATTTTAACTTGATCAAAATTTAATCACACAAAAATTCCTCATGATCTAATCTTTCAACTGTAAATTAAAAAACCGTTTTTGTGTAGCATTTACAAAACAATTTCATTTGAATTTTAAGTACACTAATTTTTGAGTTAACTTAATTGTACTTAATGTAGATGTGCTTCAGAACATTAACGGAAATTCAAAGGTCTTTCTTTGTTTTTACCTGGTTTTAACGGACTTCTGCTAATTCTAAATTTTTTTTTGTGAATTGGGTTGTCACATTAGTTTGCAAATTGCTCATAAAGTTAGCAACATTTGGGTCTGTCTCAATTTTGGAAGACTAAATAATTTGCTATACTTAAATTTTAATAAAAATGTAGAATTCCGTTATGAAAAAAGTGCAAGTGTGAATTTCACGTTGGTTGCACACTCTCGGGTGAAATTAAAATTAAAAATTAATTGTATACCAGCTCAAATAATACGCTCTCGAACTCAATTATATTGCAGAAAATATAACATAAAATAATATATAGTATAATATTAGCTGGTGATGTATAAGGTAGGCAGGTATAACACTACAATAATTGTTAATGGTGGTTTTTATGATAATTAAATCATTAGTAATTGATACAAACATATAACAATTAGTGACATATTCTGCAATTTAATAATTGACTGCTATTGCAATTACGTGATGGTTAAAGCGGTATCGTTATTATCCCGGTGTATTAATAAAGAGTGTAACGAACTGTGAATGAGAGGAACTGATGTCTTTACACTGAAATTGTGTTAAGAAAAGAAAATTAAAAAAAAATTGCACATGCAATTTTATATTCTGTTTTAAATTGGTGGTTAATTAACTCAATCAGCACTTAATTAAACGATTAATGTGGCAATTCTACAAATAATGCGTTATTACTTTCTAATTTTTTTCTAACAATCTTTATTACATTTTGCACGTGCATAATGTCAACACCTTTGATTTAATATTTAACGACTTTTGTGTTCAACTATGCTCCGCTCCATATCGGATTTATTGCAAAGTAATTAACTTTTACTTACATGGCCGTGTTTATCCATTTCATTGTTAGTGAGTTTGACTTTTTCGAAAGACACAACTTGCTTGCGAAGTTGTTCTCCGGTGAAGGGTGAATCTGGATGGGTGTATAAGCGACACGGAGCAGGTGGGTCAGCCTTTCCAGCTACCAACCAAGAAGATCGATGATATGCGTATCGATATCTCTTATTATCGACTGGAACGATATCCATAATTACTGCATACCTTTGCTCCGGTCTGATTCCAGTAAAGGATACTCTAACCGTGGGAAACATCCTCCTACAATAAAAGAAATGTAACAATTAAAAAAGATCTGAGGAAAGACTTAAAAGGTAATTTAAATATACTAAAGTTTCTGCTGTCTAATAATAAGTTAGTCTCGAGCTTATTATCACAGTAGCCGTGATATTCTATTTTTATAATAATTATTTAAATCACGAGAATAGCCTCAAGCATTAAATTTGTTAAAAAAAGGCTAACTAATAATTTTTACACCTCGGTGTACACGCAAATTTATACTAGCACTGCTCTAGACATCAGTTCGACAGGTCTTCACTTGCACGGAAACCATAATAATAGGCTGTCCGTTTCAAATGTAGGTAATTTAGGTATTTTAACACCGAGCACATTTAAAAAACACATTAAGGTCTCAAAACATGTGCAGGACGTGTTCTATATTATGTATTTATATTGACCACCTTGATCTATTATTTGTTGTTCTACTATAATTTTCCTTACCGTAAGATTTGCCCTTTCTTGTCAGCGCCTCTATTTTTTGCTGCTGCACGATTACATCAAAACAAATAAGTTTCAAAGTGCGTAAAAATATTTTTAAGGGTATAGTGTGACGAAAATAAGTGATAGGGTCTACAGTTTAACGTGAAATCCAAACCACGCCACTAAATAATCAAACGATGCTGGTCGTATTTGAAAGAGGCAACTTTTTGTGTGTTTTCAGAATGTTATATAAGCCAGCAAAATAATTATTATATAAATAATACCTCATTTTAATTAGTCGCGTATAAAAAAATATAATTATGTTGACCATAACAAAATGCTTAGATATTTACATGTAAATGAGCTTGGTCAATGTCATAAACTAGTTTCGCGAAACATTTATAATTTTTATTTTGTAATAAACTTATTGATATTGAATTAAATAATAGAAACAACAATATGAGTAATTGCACCACTTTGAAAAAATAGAACTGGATTTAACTGCGCAACATAACTAAAACATTTATTATTTTTTATTAAGCCCCGATGAGTTTTCTTAATTAAGTAGGTTATGTTAATTAATAAATAATTAGCATAACTAAAAATTTTATTACAACATTTATGTCATCGCAATAAAAACTTTTAATAAATGGAGAATATAATTTTTACATTTCTGTAATAAAATATTTATGTATATTATAAGAATATCAATTTTAGCATAATACTTTTTATAACGCCAGGTGAATAATATTAATTTTGAAACACCTGACTTAGCTTATCTAATTGCATGTAAACGTACACCAAAAATTATTTCGAAAATCGATACTTGGAGTAACTTTTAACAATAATGTCGATAATTTTTATAAGTATACAATAAAATGCAAATTTAAATCACCTGGAAGTCACCTCTCTTATCTTACTAGTTTTAAATTAACTGTTATTATACAAATTAAGATAATTATAATAAAAATCTCTGATGCTCATCACAAACGGGTTTTTTAACTACAATTTTTTTTCGACAGATACCTTGTAGTACTTAATAGAATTGTTTAGTTTGATGTATTGGGGGATTAAAACGTGTCTATCTATCTGTAACGTTAACCGGAAAGTGTTAAAATATATTTAAAAAGAATTATTCCGATTATGTCGAAATATGCTTACACATAGTTAACAAATCATAATGATATATGTTTGGATTTACATATTTCAGATATAAATATTTTTACTTATTTGAATAATTTGCAAACACTAACATTAAGGTTTAAAAATTACAAAAATGTTATCACTGGCTATCGCAGACATTCTCGTATTTATTTTATAAAAATATGCCACAAGTTTCGAATAGGTAATTTCTCACCGTGTCTACTATATTATAAACATTGAACAAAATTTATATCAAGTTCTTAAAAATTCCTGTTGTTGTCATAGTAAATAACCACAATCATAAAAAATGATAATACTTATGCGTGGTTTTGTAATTTTCCAAAATTATGTATCTTCTCATCAGTATTTTAACAAATTTAATTAAGACATTAAAATAAATGTTATTTTTTTTAGGTAACCATAACAACGAACCCATCAGTTACAATTTAGCACATTTTAAATATTTTTTAGTAAAAGTAGATGACGTATACTGGTACTACTTTTGAGAATCGTACCAGTGACTTGGTGTGACCGCAATTAAGTTATGGATCAGAAAAGTACAGAACTTATAATATTACTTTTGTAAATTTTTAATGCTTGTACATAAACTTCATCCGTTTTCTATACCTACTAATATCGTTTCCGTTAAAATGTAATTATTACATTACAACTAATATTTTGTTAATTTACATCAGATAATGATAAATTATTGAAAGATTCGTTGGAAATGTACCGCTGATATACTTTCGGGTTGACAAATGTATAATTTTAATTATGCAATTTTCCTCATTATAATTTAACGTAATCCCATTAATATTTTAAGTGGTGCTAATTATGTAAAATATAATATAGAGAAAGCAATTTACAATTTTACAACTTGCTCTATCTACTAATAATCCGTTTCGCACATTTTATATTTAATAAGGTGCTATAATAATGAGCATATTTAATCATTGTTTTTATAAGCAATAAATATAATTTTTTACAGTGAGTTAACAAAATTCATAGTAACGTACATTGTTTTATAATAATCTGTAATCGTACAGCACGCAATGTTATATTATGTTAAATAGCGGTGTGTATTTTGCCGAGGGTAAAAGCTTCCGTTTAATTTTTTCAAAAGTTTCAATATTAATATTTTAGTAATTAACACAAAGATAAAATAATTAAACATTCTTTACTTACAGTTTGATTTATTATAATTTGTTTGAATATTATTAAAACCCAACTAAAATTTAAATTCGAAAATTAAAGGTTATAAAAATTTTGAATATATGCAATAATCATATACATATCAAGAATTTGTATGGTAAATCTCTAGGGTACTGTATGTATTTTTACATAATGTGACAATAAATTAAATTCAAATTATCTACTACATCACAAAAAATACTTGAATAGGTGTTAAGAATTTTTATCTTAAACATTAAACACAGAAGCATAGCAATTAAAGAAAAATATCGCCACATTTAGTGTTCATTATTTTACAAACAAATTGCCAACTCTAAAATGTTCATCCAAAACTTGTATAGCAGGTGAACATAAATACTTCTATATAACCTGGCGACTATGTTACCTATACACATGTTTATTCGTTTTATCGTTAATCGATACAACTTTTTAAAAAATCATTATCTAGAATAATAATTGTGTAACGTGTCACACATAATATACATTAATATTTTTTCTGCTTGATAGGTTTACCTTACCAACATTGTGTGTGCACATAATTGTGCAATAAGTAACTGTTTTCACATCTCCCTAGCGCAGGCGTATCTTTATAATTTGTTAATTATCGGTTCTTTGTTAAAACTTCATTTGTTCAAAATAAACTTTTTCACACACAATTAAAAATAAATTTTAAATTAAGAAATAATTTTTATTACTACTATACTACCTACTATATATTAGGGTAAAATTTGGCCATTGTTTGCAGTCTCATCTCAAATATGCTTTATGAAACCGCACATGTAAATCAAGCCTTAAATTAGCGATTACAATTAGAAAAAAAAAAACAGTTTGATCAATCACTTTTAATATTTCATTAACACTTGGCTAATGTTTATCAACCTACTATTTGATTTAATTTATAATCTCTTGCTAGTGTTAAACAACATTAATTAATAGTTTTATCTAATTACAATAATTTCTGTCACTAATTCAAACATTTCAATCATAGACCCACGCATCTTTACTTATCTGATTCGGAGATTTAAATAATGTAAAAATAAATTATTCGAAAAGTGTACCTATAGTATAATATTAATATCATAATCAAAACTTTCAAATAATATGATATTTATACAGTATAAGCTAATAATAATTGATTATTAAACGATTATATACTAAAATAACCATGTAAAGAAACATTCCAATAGTTAATCACAAATTTATATTAATATCAAATGTTACCTAAGCATTAATGAATAAAAGTGGTAATAGAAATTAATGCTAATTATATCATGCAATTAATTTTTTTTCAATTTAATTACGAACTATTACAACTACTTCCATAATAAAAAATGATCCAGCCTAATTTTATATGTTAATATGTTTCAAACGCTACTTAATGGTTGTCAGTATTATAATTAAAAAAGTGTTTACGATTAAAGTAACGGATTATGTCAGCGACTGATACAGACATATAATTTTAGTTTAAATGCAACGATAAACAGGTATTTAATTATTCTTTTATAGATATGAACGTGTTGTTTAATTAATAGTTTGTCCCTACACTTACAATGCAGATTGCTGAGTTGGCACGTAAAGTTGTTAATCAGCAACTGCCGTGTAAACCTTGCAGGTTAATGATTATTATGGTCAGACAATTATCGTTCCCAAAAGTTTTAAAGAAACTTTATCACAAATATCACGGCAGTGTTGTGTAAACTTGGAAATTGCTCACGATGAGCGCTGTTCCAACTGAAAGCGAGCAAGAAGCAGGAAGTTAACAGAATAATTGAATTAATTGGAAAAGAAAAACCCCTGATATAGGACTTCTGAACTTGCGTAGCATTACATACCAGAAAGATGAAAATCTGCTTTATACCTACTTTATCAAAGGGACAAATTATTTTTTAATTACCTACCCATATAAAATAATTTCTTGGGATATTGTAAAGTTAGGCCTTGATACCCTAATTTATTTAACATATTTAATATTTGTATAACGTGCTTAAATTTTTTGTTAAACTGAGATACACCGACGATAAGGCTTAGTGTTAACATTAATTTTATAGAAGAAAAATAAACAAAGTCAATGTTTCGTTATACTTTTGACGTGCCCAGCAATTAGTTTTTACTTAAAAATATTCAATGTAAATTTTTCAAATTAATCTACGTAAGTTAATAAGCTATAATTAATTTAACATGAAAATATAAAACTTAGGTAGCCTAAGCATACGTAAACTTCTCATCTAGAAAGACCACAGAGGAAGTGAAGTCAAATTTAGCATAAGTGAAAAATTAACTTGCGACATTTAAACACAATGTAAGCATGAGAAACCTTCATAAATTTAGATTTTTAAAGTCATTAGTATTTTATGATAACTGCGTATTAACATACAGTTCTTCCGTTGATTTCAATTTGAAAATTTTGTAATACCACCCAAAGAGATTTCCCTTTTTAACTTTTAATGATCGAGCATAAGCGCGAATTATTTTGTATTGTTCAAATTAGATTTTAATAAAAGAAAAAGACGAGATGGCATGGGTGTCAAAAGCATCTTAACGACTTGAAACGGTAAACTTGTAAACGACTTTCCTAATTATATTTTGAGAGTTGAAAAAGACTTCCTTTGTTTAACAAAACTGGTAATATATCTAGCAGTTAAACATAGAAATACAAATAGGCTAATTACACTTAAATTACCTACTATTACCATGCTCGTGTTCTATGGTAACTGGTAAAATATAGATTAGCTTGACTTATCATCAAACTATAGCTTTTCTCATTGTTAAAATCCGTTTTCCCTTAAAGTGGTTTTCCTCAAAATTTAAATCAAATATTAATTTGATAAGCGCACAAACCGACAATTTTCTTTATTTCCTTATAGATTTATTTTGATTACATGATATTAAATGGATGGGAATCTCAACCAATGGATAAGTACTAAATGCACAATTTAAATATTAAACTAAAATCAAACTTTAAGTTTTCAAACAATCATAAAGTTTTTAATAGATATGTTACTTGTACGAAGTATTAACATTAAATCTATTATGTATAAACCAATTTTATTACTTTGTTAAAATTGCAGTTTTCAAGGCAATAAATTAATTATATGAGTTCATCGTACATTTCTTCATAAAAATTAAGTTAAATTAACTAATAGATTCTACATAAACCATTACAAAAGTTAATTCTAATGGGTAGGTACTAAGTGTTGGATATTGTATTTTTGCTGCCCTTTTTCAAAATTTTAAAATTATTATAATATTATCTACTAATGTCTCTAATAAAATTTTAATATTATAGTCATCTGAGGAGCCCTAATTAGATCAAAAGACGTGTCATGGTTTCTATTCGTTAATTTAGTAATAGAATTATGCTCGGGTATAATTATGAGGACCACCAGACCACTAATTTTTTCATAATTATTATAAAATATAATTAAAATTAAGGCATTCCGAAATACTAAAACATCCGGATTTTCATACCCTATTTTAAGCATGTTAAAATATTTTAGACTTGATTGATCTGGTTGTTCGACATTCACTTATACACTTGGAGGAGATAGTGACAAATCAATTATCTTTCATTTCGTAAGTGGTAAACTTTATTTAGATTGGTAAACCATTTTTGGTTGATAATAAAGAGAGCGAGAGTTCTATCCCAGTACCGACCAACTATTTTTTTTTGAAAATTATGTAATTTATTATCGAAATTAAAAAATTAACGACCTACGAATTACAATTCCAAATTCTTAACCGCTAGACCACCACGGTTTCTTGTAATAATAGCTAATAGTAGTAATAGCAGTTAACCCACCATGGTATTTTCAAAAATTCTCAAAATAAGTCAAAAATTAAGGGCCAATCGACTATAAAAGCCAAAAAACTGATCATTTATTTAGCTACTAGAATCACAAAAAAAATTGGGATCTCGATTGGCGACAGACATACTCACTATAATGTCCCCTTGTATGTACACAACTTAAACAATTATGAAAATTAAATTCAAACTTCAAGTAGGTATAATCATGAAGTTTTCAAGAACTAAGTATTAGCAATATACATCTATAAACTAACTTCAGCGATTTATTTAAATTGGAGTTCTTAAAATGAAATATTATTAAGTTAATTGATTTATTAACTGCATTAGTTGTAACTTTTCAGTTCACAAAGAAATGCATTATATAGAAGTTAGCTTCACTTCCGCTCTGGAAAACTAGCAAGAGTGAAATAAAGCCGATTCTGCATTTAGGTTTTATATTTCACTGTTAATATTGATGGAAAGCACTAAAATAGCATGATGCATAAAATGTGATTCCAAACAGGTACTACCGGGAACCAAAAATGTAAAAAAAAAAGAATTTTGTCTGGAAAATTGATTTTATTTTTAACTCTATATGCTGCACAATTTACAGTTTTGCTAGTTTTCCAGAGAGAGAGAACGATATGAAATAGTACAACACAAAGGGTAGAAACACTTTTTTACAAAATCATACTATTAGTTTATTGTTAAGACGACCGTGTACTCACAGTTCAACTGCCACCTGAAATCCCACAAACTGTACTTGTTATAAATTAATAATAAATTGCCTAAAGGTGCATCGAAGATTAAAACAAAGAAATGCATAATTAAGAATTATTATTATCGGTTTAGCTTACAATAGGGGCGTTAGTATAATTATAATTTCTTAGCTCATCATATTCCAGGTGTATTTGCAAAATAATTGTGCCCGTATATTACATATATGGGGTGTCAGTATAAGAACTAATAACCCTTCTTATTATTTCGTAAGATATCAATTCCAACTTTTTTAAGCTCATTGATGTACTAAACTAATAAATTAACATTATAAATTATAGATTTTAAGTTGCAGTTAAATACAATAAAATAGGGAAAAAATTTTTGATTAAAAAATGAATTTTTGAGAATAGCTTTTTTTCCGGAGACGGTCATTGCCTTGCAGCTAACGCAGTTGGATGTGGCGCACCGGGTTCAAACCTGGGGAGAGTCAAACTTTCTTATGACTAGTCTCCGTGCTTTGGAAGGCACGTTAAGCCGGTGGTCCCCTGGGTTAGTGAATTGCCTCCATTAACATAAAAAACCAGGATACCTGGCACATCTGACGGCAAGTCTAGCAAGCTACCTGATGGATGTAAAATATTTATATGCTCACAGAACCAACACTGCCAAGGAAACGACGCAGATGTTGGTAATAACAAGCCTTAAGGCTTAAACTAAGAAGAAGAAGAAGCTTTTTTTCCTCGATGGGGGAAAATCGCAGTTCCATGCCTGGTCATGCTAATTGCACTGCTGTGAAGGTAAAAAGTTTTTTGTACAGAAGTAAAATCCACCTCATGAAATGAATTACAGAGACTTCAGATGAGATTACATTCTATTAAGAATGGCAGGCAAAGTATATTTAAAATATTTTGCATTCTAATGCCATGTTTTAAGTCCCATTTTCACTTCATTTTCAATCCTTATACAATTTCAATTTCCTTGTATGCATTTCGTGGTGTGTCACCACAGGAAGGTGGTAAAACACAGTTTAGGTATGTGATTTATTATTATCCCAATGCTAATTAAATCCATAGATTTAATAGAAGCAATTGAAGACCTGTATGGATGAAGGCGTGATGTACCAAGAACTAAATTCTCAAAATAAAAAGTAAATCTAAAATTTACTGCTATTCAGAGTCCTTTAGGATTTCTATATAATATACTTATTCTGTGATTAATACAAGATTACTTTTAAGAGTTATTATAATAGCTAGAAGTAAACAAAAAATGTCAATTTAATACATTTTTTTTAAGATTTGCTTGACATTTAAATTTTGCAAAATAACGCCTTCATCCAATCAGGTCTTCTATTGTATGCTTTAGGGGTGAATCCACATGAAATCTATAAAAAGCTGAAAGATGTGTCCCATTCCTATACACTCCATTATTACCATTTGGTTTGTTATTGGTGAGGTTAAGTCTAATTTTCAATTTAACACTATTACATTCCCAAAAATTCTTACAATAATTACCACTGCTTTTTTTACTAAATTTAAATCAAAAAGTAATATTTCCTGGGTGTTAATGAAACCTTTAATAAAGAAGCTTTCCAAAAATATAAAATATTTATAGTACTTTTGAGAGACTAAAGCTGCGTTTACATCGAGGTTCTTGTCTTGCCTTGCTTAGGAAGAAGCAAGCAACAATCAAGAGTACGAAATGGTAACTTGATATGAATACCGTTTAAGGGTTAAATCCTATTTTGACTGCATAAAATTACGTAAAGGGGCCCTTTACGTAATTTTACTTTACGTAAAAATAACATATCGAGCTTCGGGAACTAAGTAAGTTTGATTCATCCAATGGCGTAGTCAGGAGGGTGGTTGTATGAGAGCTACAGCCCACTAAAGTAAAGTGATAGTGAATTTCTACTTCAATGAATCAATTCCAAAACTATTTTTCACTCTGAGCCCCCCCCCCCCGTCTTATCGTGATTTTCTGGTATAATACGTCACAATTAAGTATCGCAAAAGAATCGGAGAAGTTAATTGAGGATATATGAATCATTGTGGGTTATTTAAATTATGTAAATTCAAAACGTTAAAATTTATTTTTGAGGTTAGAAAGTTGTGGAAGCGATGGGTGGTATAGCTAAAAAGAAATATTTCTTAATAACTACCTATAAATGCATTAAAGATGTAATATAGTAGTAGTGGTGTGTTTAGTGTTATGTAGTGGTTGAAAGTGGTTAATTACAAAGCAATCATTAATATATGTGGTCCCAGCTGACATGCAGCTGCTTGTCAACTTATGAGTACCCTTCATAAAACAAAAAGAGGAAATTATGATAAATATCTATTTATAATTTTTATTTATATTTATATTTTTGAATTCATTACTTTATAAGTGAGAATTAATCTATTTCATTTTGCTTCATCATGTTAGAGGTCAAAAGACATGTAAGTTATTCGTCCGGCTTACCGTATCCAGCTGACCATCATCATTTGTAAATCATATCTAATGTCAGCTCTGCCGGTGGTGTATAACAACGACAACTCACAGAACCTGAAAACTCATGCTTTTCTAATCTTTTAAGCCGTTTTAAACTGGCATATGTTAATTTTTATTATTTTTTAATTGCTTGTCTGCACCATTCCAAACTATTACAATTCAAAATTCTAGAATTAGCGATCATATTTAGGTCAGGTTACGAACCTTAGTAATTATAGATCTTTATCTAAATAGCATCACTTCAGTGCGGCATCGGCATCTAGAAAATAGTCAAATTTTTCAACAAAAACGCTTAATTACTGCCAACCACTTGTAATTATCTACAAAAAAACATATCACGATTTACTTTCTTAACGCCTTGACGTAGGTACTAAAGCGATTAAAATTTTAATGCTACCATGCATTGAGTGCAATGTAGTTGTATCGATAAAATGTTTCTGTTAGTTTTTTTTTTTTTGCAAAATTGTAATGAATTCTTCAAATTGCACTCCCAACGTTTCGGCCTCATCGTTCAGTTAAAGTGTCTTTGTATAAAAATCAAATATTATCGGTTCCGTGTTACACATTTTAATATAACATGCATGTATACGATTAACAAGTAACGTTAACGTTGTTCATATAACACGCAATTTTTTGAAATACCGATATACAAATGAAATTGTATCTGTTTCTTTTAATTTGTTTATTAAAATATATTTTGTCACTGACAAATTATTAGAACGAATTAATCTGTTTGCATGTCATCTAGGAAAGAGATTATACGAATTAATGTAAATATAATTTGTTACAAATCATTAATAGGTAGGTATACACAAAAGGTTCAAAAAATTTTCTATGGTAATAAAAGCTTGAGCATCGGTTTCCGGGTTTCGCAGAGATAGCAGAATAACACCGGTTTCCTCTTTAACGATTCGATTTAAGATAATGGTATCAATGCGAGTAGGTTTTTTTCAACAATATAATTTAAAGAAAAACAATTTTTGAAAAATCCATGGTGGAAGAAAAAAGAAATTTTAAAATATTTTGTGAAAATATATTCTTGGTGAGCAGTTGACGCCTAGGTCGCGCGTTGCCATTATCATGGAATTATCGTTTCAGTGTGGACCGCGAACTCATTAATTATGGTACATATTGGTGACAGGATAGGTGAGGCAGCTTCCCGGAGGCGTGGTGAGCATCTGCCGCCTTATCGATCGGTGGTTGCAATGGCGCTTTGCGTCTGTCTGTCTGCCACCACCGTCTCGCCGCCACTCGAGCGCGACGCCAACAACACTTACTACACCCTTACCTATCTATATTTTGCTCCCTTTTATGTAATATCTACACAATTTCCCACCAACACTTGTGCTATCTTTCGACATTTTCTGATGTTTACATTTTCAAATAACATGAAAAATAGTCCGCTTTTTACGTAAAAATATCAAGAACGAATTTTTACAACAGCCAGCACTTAAAACTCTTCAAAAAACCTCGGAAAGTAATTTTCAAGCAACTTAACTGCTTTTGCATTTAAAAGCTCTCACGTTAGCCTGCGCCTTGAAATTGTGAAGCCGACGTGTTTCGATTACCATATTAAATTGTGGAAGCTCGTACCGGTCTGTTATTATCTTTTGCAATCCACGGCCGCCAAAATTAATATTGACAATTACTGATAGGAACTGGTCGTGCGCACCTGTCACCGAGTTACAACACATCGATACGCGTATCGACCGCCCCCGCGACACCTGCGCTAAAACCATTAAATCACCCGATATTATATGTCACCGCACCTTTGGGACCTTTTTATAAAATATGCACAAACACGCAGAAAACAACAGCTTAGAAACGCAGTGGTCATATTCTTAATTACAACCAAAGGCGAATTTACATTTATTAAAAATCTTATTGTGTTACTGAAACGCTCATTTCATTTATGCAGTCATTCTTTGTAGCAATAACCGAAACTAACCAGGTGCAAAATTGGCTTGTCAGATTGAAATAATAAAAGCTAGAGCTCAGGTCTGACCTTTTTCTGCTTGAGGTCATCCGCTGAAGTTTGAAGCAATACCAGTTGAGCTTTCAACCAATTCATTTTTTTGTGTTATTGCTTGCGTATTCGAATTCAACAAATTACCTAGTCATTTAACAATTATAGTTCTGTAAGCCAAGGATGCAAGAAACAAAAGTGCAATAAATTAATATAACTGCTCTGACTTACAAAAGCTCTCTAATATAAAAGTTCGACAAAGCTTGAAATTGTTCTATTGAAGCAAATACATGCCTTTCTGCAGAAACCAACATAACAATAGTTGAAAAGATAAGGAACAGAAAACAAACAAAAAGTAAGCAATTGTAGGACAAGCAGCGGGTGGGAGAGCAATAAATCTAAAATCGTCATCGCCGGGTGAGTTCGAAGCGAGGTGGGTGGCTCAAACTATAAGATTTAACAAGTGTGTTCATTTACGATCCGATGTCTCACAAATATCTCAAAACCGGACATACAAAACTTTTAGAGCAAAACACATAAATATTGTCATGGCCGTGGTCAGTCAAAATGAACCATAAAATAAGAAAGTTCTTATCTTAACGTTAACCTATATAGTACTACACATTTGTCTAACCTGAAGAAACGATTTAAAATGACTGGAATAATTACAGTTTAAAAAAGCAAAAATGGAGCCGGATTAATAGACAACGATTTCGCTAAAAGCAAGGGTTGGAGAAACTCATCTAAACAAGTGTAATAAGCGGAAGTGTGATTTGATTTAGAGTGAAACTGAACCCTAATTAACTCACTCCGACAAGAGCATTATGGGGCCATTTTCCCGCACATTTCCAGAGATATTTCCGCTGGAAGTGTATCTAATTCGGATCGGCTCTGCGCCCCTCGAGTTGTCTTCATTGATTTCCCGAAGTAAGCCCACTAAATTGCTTTTTCCTCTTTCCCCGGAACAGGCTGTTACACACAACCCTCACAAATACGCTTTCTTGTAAATACCGGATTCTCTAGTTAATTTATGGTCAAGGTGAGGCCCGGGGATGCCATTACAGGGCTAGCTGTCCGTTTCAATTACTTCTCAATATTTTATACAAGTTAAGAGAAGGAGTCGAACAGTGGGAGATCTGCTGTCAGCTCCTAAGCAGACAGCGTCAATTAATCGACAAATATTTGATTTCGTCCATATCTACTCCTAAAACACCCGCTGATAAAAAGGTGTTGGCCTGAAGGTTATAATTTAAATATTTTATATGAATGCACATCCAAATTGAAAACTATAAAAATGATAAAATTTACCTCACAATAAACTTTAACTTAATTCTTTTTCTCAAATGTCTCGTAAATATGAAAAATAAGTTGTAACACAATTAAGACGATTTTCCTATCTTGTATAATAATCTTGACACCTGCTACGCGATTCATCGATACTCATTTCAAACTACCTACTAAATACCAAGCTTTGATTCTCCATCAGATAGCTAGTTTTAATTTTACGTTCGTTTAGTTAAATTTGTAAGGAATTTAGAATATGCATATTAATTAATAGATATTAATTAAAATGTTTGTAGTCATATCCAAACGACTCTCCTGGATAGACGACGGTCTTTAGGAAAATATTTTAAATTGAAAGTTTACCTCTCGTAAGCTGCTGTAGTCAAAACGAGGTATTGTATCGCGTAGGTTGTGACTGTAATTCAAAATTGTATAAATGTAACAAACGCGTCATTTGGGAGGACAGATGTGGAAGGTAGACAATGATTGTAACGAGGTAGCTAACAATGTCCCATATATAGCCCGGCTAAACAATTCACTTCAACGTCGTAATTCAGAATTTGTGTTGCATTATCGAGTTTCCTGGCCAAACTTGTAATGAGCCTAAAGCTATTTGTTGTTATTATCCGCATATATAACTAACAAAAGTGTCAACAAAAAGTTTGGTAGATTATAATAATAAATAAGTTGAAAATAGCGAGAAGGTTTAATGATGAAGGCAATCGGCGGATGCTACGATATACTTTTACAACGCTCGACAGTTGTGTTGGACACGCGATTTGATCATCAACCTGCGACATTTGTATTATACCAACAACTAAAACAGACTATTCTCTAGTAATTGCTCGTTGCTTTGTTAGATGTAAACGGCATGTTCTACACCCGAAGCTAAAACGTTTATGTACAAAACACACTACAATGCTTTTAATTTAAATGTTTCGAAATTAGAGTTCTACAAAACCTCCAAACAGTAAATAAAGGAAACTTTTCCTACGGGGCATACGAAGCATAAGTTTGGGACTTGAAGAATAGCACAAAAGAGGTTGATGGGTATGTACTACCTTTTTGTTATTTAAATAGGCCCGTTGAAGCCACACGTTTTCAAAACAGCAAACTTATGGACAAAGATTAAAACATTAATGAAGTTATAAATTGGATTGGTAGTTATTTATATACTACAATATTCAATGTATATACTATACCCAATTTCCATTTCTTGTAAATCAATATTGATCACGTCATTTCGACATATTTCATTACACGGTCTGCATCATTTAGTTTTATTGTAATTTGCATTATTTATGAAATAGTAATAACCATCAAGTGCAGGAAGTTGTTTAAGCTTCTGCTATTTGTAATTTTGAATTCGACTAGATGCGGTAATTCAAATCTACTGATAATTTTTATCGCGATAAATGTAAATGTAAATTTTTTTTAAGCTTCCGTAATAATCGGCACATTAGGTTTGCAAGAACAAAGAGCGCAGAACTTCATAGGTAGTGAATTAATTTAACAAAATTCAGCATATTTTTTGGGTGAAAGCAAAATAAGTATTACAAAGTGCAGCAGGGTGCATCTTATCATTATGCTTGACCGTCGAGTTGACCTGATTCGTGATTTTGCTACGTATATCATTAATGAATCTTATTGAAGTTATCGATTAAGTGCGTAGGTAAAGAATGTATGAATCTAAAACAACTAAATTATAAGCTTCAAAACTAATGCAACAATCTGTTAAATGTTTAAAAGCAATTCAAAACAATATTTTCCAATTTACTTCTAATGCATTATGATTCCGCTATCACATAGTAACACGATAATAGACTATTGTTCAATTTATCAATAGACATTGATATCAACATTAAAATTTGACAAGAATCTATGTTTTATTACATATACATAAGTAGATATGTTAGTATACATAAATTCTAAGGTTAAAATAAAAAATATAAATTGAATTCCAATTTTTATTTGAATTAGGTAACTATTAATTTTAAGGTTTGGCTTTTTTAATTCAAATTGAATGTAATTATTTACAAATTTCATACACTTAGCAATTTATATTTGATTCAGTGGAAAAAAGTTAATTGGAGTGCGTCGCAAAAATTGAATTGGTAATTGAAATAATGAAAACGTTTTCCTTTAGTCTTCGAGGTAGGTATAAACAAAACGAGAGGCATATGACAGATTAACAATTAAATTAATTTTAAACACGGCACTGTACATAATGCAATAATTACATCTAAAAGTGCAAACAAAATTTCTATCAGCATAAATCAAAGTTATTCGTATAAATCAGTATTGGTTACAAATGTATCAATAACTCTGCATGATCTTTAATTTTACTATGTTGTAAAATTATTTGCTACAACTTAGCCTCACCTAATAATTATTAGCTTCGTTTTAAACTGGATATTTTAATATCACAAATTCTAATGTCGGTATATGTATATTATTTATCCATGAATGTAGTAATTTTCTGCCTAGCACTTCAAAGTTATAATAAAATGTAAATACAATCAATTTTAAGCATTCAAAACGCCATTGTTTATATAAATTTGATTTTCATAAAAAGGTAAATTTAATTCATAAAGTAAATAGTTACAATTTTAATTTTACACTTATTAAATTTTATAATTATTTTTGCAAGTTATATTTAATTATTGTATGATGAAGTAATTAAGTTTAAGTAAGAGTAAAATCAAATCCAGGTTTGCTTATTTGCTTCCTACCTGTTGTTGCCAAAGCACATTTTGATTGTCATCTCAAAAAAAATAATATTTTTTTTGTAAATTTTCAGTAAATTTCACATTGAAACAAAAGAAAATAGATTTTTAGTACCTAAATATTTTATTATTCTTCTGTAATATTGCGTTCTTTTCTTATTACTGCCGAAGAAATTGCCAAGATTAAAAAAGACCACCCAGTGGCAAAATAAAAGAAAATTGGCTCATTTTGATGAAAACATGGGAGTAGTTATATGCCACTGTTTATAACTAATTACAAGTTTTTAATTTGTTTTAAAAATTTTGAATTTTGTAAGCCGCAATTTCACACTTTCAAGTTCAAATTAAACTGGATTTAGAAGTTAGCTCCACGTTGGGCGCTATTTAAATGCAGTGATATTCCTTTTACGAATGATTTGTTCACTCAAATTACTTACGTATTTTTTATTATTTTTTACAAAATTTTCACTATAACATCCATCAATCAGTGATCGTTGACAATTCAAGCATTACCAACACAAAAACACATATTTTTCCGGACGGTGTGCAAACCTTGATGCTTATAATATAATATTATCAGTACGGATTCAAAAATGTGAGGTAGGCTAACACACAGCCCAAGCAAAAAAAAATTTGATAGTTGAAATATTGCAGACAAACAAAGTCACCGGTCGAATAATTTAACTTGAATTTATAAGCTCTCTTGTGTGGTAAATTGATAAGTGTATAAAAAGTTTATTAAAAATTGATGTAAATTCATGATGAAAGATAAGTGAATCAAAAAGCATGTATAATTGTAATTAAGTTAAAGGTAATTTGTCCTTGTATCTTTATCCTAATTGATCTTTGTATGTAAATTTTAAACTAACAAACAGTCAACCGTTTCCTTATACATTTCTACTTTGCCAATAAATTTAGTGACATACAATCTACCGATTTATCAGTTGGCTGATTATTTACAATGAGAAATTTTAAGTTTAAACGGATGTGCATTGTTAAAATACTGCACGCGAACTGCAATCATCTGAGTGCGTTAATTGCAAATTAAATGCACTGAAGCTTTGTTATTGACTCGGATTTTCTAACCAGTATCTTTTGGTAGACAAACATTTTTCGTATTAATTGACTGTAAGGAACGTTAGGTATGTGGAATTTTTCACTTGTCAAGCAACACGAAAAACATAATACCTGTTCAATATAAAAATCAGAATAACTAACTAATGGACCAAAGATACAACATAGCACATGTCAGATTTGAAGACTGATTACACAGGTGTTCGGTTTAAAATTTTATTCGCCTTATACAGGGTGTTCACTTTTTTTCTTGAATTTGTAACCAATCGATGATTAATTCTTATTTTGAACTTGAAATAAACTTGCAAATGAAGCAGAAATGTAAAATAAACCATTCAGAAATTCAATTTAAAATGTTGGTTGATTTTTATCCGTCTCAATGCTATTCAGACCCAAAAAATCTGACATGAATGACATTTTAAATGAGAGGCGCAGCAGGTTGACTGAAGCCGAAATTCTTAGTGATCGTTTTGAAATACGTGTTGATATTCAAAGTAACAATGCGTATACATTTTTAAGTTGTTTTCGTTGTGGATTATGGTGAATAGTTCTGTCGGTACTACCTATTTTTAATAGGCGTGATATTGCATGTCTCGCTTATTTAAAGTTGAGAAAATTCGCTTTTACTAGAATATGACTGCTTTCCAATTTGTCACGTGGGGAATGATGTTTTGCAAACTGCCTACTTTACATTAACACTTTTTTATTGCTTGGGTTACCTTCACCTGCTACTGATCAAATCATATAATCCATATGAAATACGATATCGATATTCAGTAAATTTAATTTAAGATAAAAGTCTAACTTGAATTATTCAAGTGTAAAGCAGATGCGGTTCAAATATGTCAAAATTAATAAAGACGTTGGATTACTGCTTCTTCTCTAACGGCAATAAATTGGCCAAGTCAATGAAGTTACAACGTACCCTCCAATTTATCGTAATAAGGTCGTGTAGGATACATAATAATTGTAATAGAATACAAGTGTCGTAAGTAAAATCCGATTAGGGGAAGACTCCCTCGCAACAGACGCAATCTGACGACCTTTGGGCCGTGATATTGTTCACTAACAATAGAAACACCAACGTTCCGGAACCAAATCTGCACTCACTTGATGCATGTTCACGCCACTATACTTTGGTAATTTATTTAACATCGCCAATTTTATTTTATTTTATTTTTAAGTTATATTATTTGAATATATGCTTAAAACGCGCATTCGACGCACGCCCATTTTCCTTTTACGTAACTGTACCTATCTAATTATAAAATTTAAAAGGAAGCGTCTTTTTTTAGTGCAGGTAATTTTTTTGTAACAAGATAACATCACTTAAATTCTACATGAAGCTAAAAGTATAAATTCAAATTAGTACTTATTAAAATATAATAAGTATTCTACAAAAAAAAAAAAATCTTATGGCGACTGAACTAACTCCATTTCTAAACTTTAATTATATTATGGATGAAGTGCCAAAATGCACAGTTAAACTAACGTTTAAGAACGAAACGAAAAAAATTGGGTGAGTTTCAGCTTTTTGCGCTACAGCCGATAAAAAATTTTTGCTAGTAGTAAATAAATATACGGTAATCACATCTTGGTTGAACTTCTGTCATCAAGTAATCAAAAAATTAAATTACAAATTAATGATGATTAAATATTTTTTATTGTTGGTATTACGTAAGGTATTCCAATGCGATTATTATTTAAAAATAAAGGAAAAATTTCGTATTAATTAGCAAAACGTGTTTAAAAAAGTTCCCAAAAACAAGATAATAACAAGTGTGTGAACTTAACAATATAGTTAAATAATGCGGTGTTAAAAAATTTCATAATAGAAAGATAAATCATTTATATAAAAACTCACCTTCCAGACTTTGTAATTATCATCTCTGTACCCAAATCGTGAAATTTGTCCCAAAGGTCTTTAGTTTCTAAATGACATTCTATATTAACCAGCTCTTCGCAGTTACAAAGAATTTTGGCTTTTGATATGGGTCTTTCGGGAATTATGTCCGGTGATATTCTATCGTTATCTGCCAATTCTGATCCACAGTCAGATATCACTGGAGATTGACGTAATATTTTTATTTTTGTTGGTCTCGGAGACGGCTCCCCATCCGAACAAATTTCTACGTCAACTTCTATATCGTCATCCTCAAGTGTATCTTCTAATCCAGGAGAACTCATTCTTGATAAAATATCTGTAAGTAAAGCTATGTTTAAAATATTTTAATTTTGATCAAAATCGCAAGGTTATGGATTTTCCGACATCCTACTAAATAAAGTTAAAATTTGGTTTAATTTGCAAAATTAGAATTAAATTAGTTATAAGCTGTTAATTAAATTTTGTTCCAACTTAAATAATTTAACGATCATAATATTTGTCTTCAGCCTTGTATTTGATTAAAAATTAATATCTAATTATGAGCATGAAGGACATATTTTTTATTAATGTGGAATTAAGTTTTATTTAACTTAATAAAAGTTATATGGTAATTAATACCCGAGTTTATAATATTATTATGTAAAATTATCATTTATATTTAAACTTTGAAACCGAAATGGTTGGACAATCAAAAGCAATTAATTGCATTGTTTACACTAATTTTTTGTCAGTTTTTCAACATAATTGTGAAATTTCATATTGTGTATACTGTAATAAATTTTATCTTGATTAAAACATAATTGCTAACAGTTGTCCGAATTGTACACGGATCAGCAGTGTCGCGTATAGCATATACCGGCATAATATGGAACGAAGAACTACGTTCCATTCCCAATCGCGCCGCATATACTGCCGTGATCAATTTAAAACATCTAGCAGGGTTAGCACCATACTAGAAAGCATTATTGAAATTCTCAATCAGCTAATGTGGATCTGTATTTTGTAGTACTGTTGGTGTATTCATAATAACAGGATAATAAAAATTACTTCGATTACACTTAAAATTTTGTCTGTTTCTAGCAGAGTGCCAACTTCAAAAGCAAACCTTCAAATTTTTAATTCGTTTTTAAACTAAACAATGATCAAGTAGTTTGTACCTGTTGAAGTGATTTAGAATAAAAAATGTTTATTTGTTTAGTTTCACTAAACAAATTGAGATAAATTAATATCATCATCACTTTGGCCTGCATTTATATTAATTATATTGTAATTTATTACAATAGATAATACTAATTATAAAAATAATGTTGGTATAGTAACCATCATGAGAATTTTGTATTTCTGCTATACATTGGCTATTATACGAGTAGCATTACAATTTTTTCTTTATCTTATTGCATAATATACCTACAAACCGTTTACCGGTTGGCCCCCCTTTTGCAACTTTAAAATTTGATTAATAAAAAATATATTATTGCAGCACTATAATAATAATTAATAGAGGAAAGTGACCAAATATGGAATAGGCGCCTAATGTGGAATACCATTAAATTTTCGAAACCACTGCCTCTATTTAGCCATTACTAGGATAAATGATAACCTAGTAAGAGTAGTTGACCACCCCAAACTTTACAACGCTCTATTACCATTAATAACCACGTTGCGGGACATTATTCTTTGTACGCACTTGCGAAACTTTATTGTTAGTGATGCAAATTTTGATCTATAACGTAAGTATTAGTAATTTGTTAATTACTCTACATTTATAAGCATGCAGAAGGATGACTGATAACATTACGGATGTTACTTTTCAAGAAAATATAACCTGGCTTTCAATAGAAAAACATTATTCTTAAGTGAGCTTAGTTCCAAATATGGAATAGGGAAAATTATATGGAAATCTTATGTAAGGAATGGGCGCCTGTTGGTGACGATAGTGTGGGTGGTGTGTGATTTTTGCAGTAGAATAAGTTAATTTTAACGGAATAAGTTACTTTTATTTTTGACCAAAGTCTCAAGATCCGTTATAAAAAGACGTTACTGTTTTTGTTAATTTTTGTAAAAGAAACTTGGTTCTTATTTCCCTATTCCATATTTGGGGGTCTATTCCATAAATAGCTACTATTATGTTAATTTAGATTTTTAAATAAAAAAAATTTGTTGATTAATATTCAAACACAAGATGAAACTAATAATCTTATACCTCCTTTTCCCCACCGTTATGGTGGTCCAGGAAGCGATTACTGCTCACCAGGTAGAGAGCTACCTGTTAAAATGTTGCCCTTTTTGACAGCTTAGCTCTGACGGTAGGCTAGGGGGTGAATTACCCTGAAAATTGACTTCAAAGAAAACACTTGAAAATCAAACCACCAATTAAAAGTTAACAACAATATAATAAATACTTATTACAAAATAAAACTATTTTGGTACAGGCTTCAACTCACGACGGTTCTGGACGATGTAAATAAAAATGAGGAATCAGTCAAAGGACTGCACTCGCCAGTCGAAACTATCCAGTTAAAATATAGGGCAAATACCTTCCACGAAAATTTAAAATCTTAGCAACTTGCAGAAAGACGCAATTAAATACTAATAAAAATCTTACCTTCACTTCCAAAGATCTTTGTTGGAGGAGGTTTACAAACTTGTACCTTATACAATGCTTAGTAAGTAAATTGTCAACTGCAGTCGCTCTGGAGATGTTGATCAGTAAATATCCGGAACTGGTGGTAACGCTACTGGGGTGAAATCCGACTTCCGGAACCAAAAAAAACTATCCAGTACAGACTTGTATAATTGCAGGATGCACTAATAGATAAGGCACCACTTGATAATGGGTTGAATAAGATGCTGATAACCACCAAACAATAAGTTGTACGAGCAATATGGCGATATTGATAAGGCACTGGTAATAAATAATGGTACGCACAATCAAACGATGTTAGTAAAAATTGCTTGCTATGACAGGAACTCACAACGACCAGCCAAAAAGAATTTCCAAGCGTAGTAGACGTCGTTACTATTGTGAATAGTTAGATTCTGGTGTAATTAACACGATTCTAATAAAGTAATTGGTAAATAATTACCGATGTTCGAAAACACGTCGTACTCGCTCAAAAATGGCGTACCCGTCCTTCTTATCAAACGTGCGCTGTAAAACGTCGCAAGTCTGCGTCGTACCTATTGCTAAATGCAAATATATACACGGTGCTGTAAAATTTAAGTAACGAATACAAAATTCGTTACACAGCCCCCCCCTGAAAGATCTAACCGGGGTTAAGATGGAATAAAAAGTATACATGCGCAGAACTAAGCGTGGACCCGTGCTTAAATAAGCGTAGAATTAGCATAACCGTTACAAATGGTAGGAACGTAACCAAGATTACTATAAAAATCTAAAAACTAAAAGAATAAATGTGGGTATTCTCCCTAGTAACGATTCGTTACCATAAAATGTGCATAAAGCAAGAACCCATTGGCAGAGCGCGTAGCGCTTCGTCAAGCCAAAAAATAAAGAATGCAATCCACATCCGGATAACCAACGGTATGGGATTACAAAGGAGATCGTACAGCCCCCATAGGACCTATACCTAAATAATGACGTTACAAGTGACTTCCACTTGCAAAACTACAAGGGAATGGATCACATAGGACCCATTCACGACGGCTCGTAAGTGAATCGCATAGGACTCACCCAGCGCAAAAGGTTGTTTCAGTATAAGGCAGTCATTGTCCTTAACACATAGAAACAAAAATAAAAAAATAAATAGAATCTGTTCCAGTCAAAATGACCGAAATAAATAAGGAGTCCTACCATAAGTGTTAGCTACGCAATCTAAATATGTAGAGGCAAGCCTCTGATGTTAAAAAACTAGGAAACCGAGATGGAATGGTTTCAAAGTTTACTGATCTAAGGTGAAATTAGGCCAGTTAGTGACTACATTACCCAACCAACCTCCCATTGTATATGTTACACTGAGGACAGATGGTCGTCCTCGTCGTTGTGATGCGGTTTTAAATCCTTGACATGAAAGATACCGACGTATTTACCCTGCTCATCAGCTAAACGATATGTTAATGGGCCGTTGACTTCTCGAACCTTACAACGGACGTATTTTGGAGCAAGTTTGCTATTAAAGTGCTTACTAGCATCAGACAATGCAAAGTTTCGACGCCAAACGACATCTCCTACTTTAAATTGGATGCTCCGTTTCCGTAAGTTGTAATGTGAGGCATTGCGACGATAGGCCTCTTGAAGTCGAGTGGTTACGTCCACAAACAAGTCGTTTAACCGATTCATATCCTGAGCCACGCGTTCACGATTCTCCAGGGTCAAATCCTCCTCATTGAATTCCGAGACGCGACCGTAATAATCTCCCCTAACGGGAACGGTTCGACCAAGATTCAAAAAGGACGGGGTATACCCAGTAACATCATGAGTTGCGGAGCGAATCGCATGTGCTATCTTATGGATCTCTAAATCCCAACTCCTGTGGTCATCTTTAATATATGCCCGTATCGCTGTACCCACCACACGGTTAACTCTCTCAACAAAATTTATTTGAGGATGGTAAACCGCGCTGTACCATAAGTGTGTTACGTTGTAGTCATTCATGAGTTTCCGAAAGTGAGCGCTAATAAACTGTGGACCGTTATCCACCATGCAAATTTGGGGTACTCCAAACAACAAGAAAACTTGGTTTTCCAAAAATTCACACACGGTCTTAGATGTGGCTTTGCGCAGTGGTTGAACTAAAACAAATTTCGAAAACCAGTCGCAGACTACAACTAACATGGTATTACCCTTAGCTGAGCGTGGAAATGGACCCACCAGGTCAACGGAAATGCATTGAAAAGGAAAGCGAACTTTCTTTTCCTTGCCCATCAAGCCGTATCGCCCACCTTGGCAAGCCTTTGATGATAAACACGCGGTGCACCGCCGCACATAACGAGCAATGTCAGATCGCATCCTTGGCCAGTAATAAAGTTCTCTTACTTTGTTGTAAGTCTTCAAGGTACCTAAGTGAGCCGAGGTCGGGTCATCGTGACATTGTTTTAAAACATCATTCCGACGCGACTTGGGTACAACTTGCTTCCATTCCACGAAATTAGATGTTATACCGTGGGGGTTTGTGATGAGTTTGTACAATAACCCAGACTCAACACGCCAATCAGGGAACTGCGCAGGGTTTTCAATAACATTGGCCAAAATGCGGCTGTACCACGGATCAAAGTCGCCAACCGATAAGTTAAGTGAGGACACTTCAAGAGGAGCCCGAGATAATGCGTCCGGTACGACGTTTAAATGACCTTTTCTATGCTTAATCTCAAAGGAGTGCTGAGAGAGACGGACACTCCAACGCGCAAGACGTCCCGCCGGATCTTTCATACTCTTAAGCCACAAAAGCGAATAATGGTCAGTTATAACCGTAAACTCTGTACCTTCCACATAGGGTCTGAATTTCTCGATGCCAAATATAACTGCAAGGCATTCTCTTTCCGTGACCGAATAGTTCCGCTCAGCCTTGTTGAGGGTACGCGACGCATAAGCTATAACTCGCTCATCTGAACCTTCACCTTGGGTTAAAATACAGCCCAAACCGTAGTTGGAAGCATCACATTGAATGAAAAAGCGTTTATCAAAATCTGGGCTGGCTAGAATGGGCGCTGAAACTAATAACTGTTTTAAACGTTCAAATGACTCAATGGCGTTAGGAGTCCAAGTAATGGTTTGTCGCTTAACACGACCCTTAGTAAGCTCAGTTATTGGAGCTGAAAGTGACGAAAAATCGGGTACAAATCGTCTGTACCACCCAATCATCCCTATAAAACGTTTAACGCCAGTAACGGTTGTAGGTCTAGCCAGCTTTGTGATAGCTTCAACCTTATCTGGGTCCGTGTGTAACCCTGTTTTGTCGATAACATGACCTAAAAATGTCAAGCTAGGACGGCAAAACTTGCACTTGTCCAGATTCACGGTAAGGTTGGCATCCTTTAAGCACGAGTAGACTTGCTTGAGTAGTTCGATATGTTCACTGAAGGTGTTAGAAATTACAATAACATCATCCAAATAAACAAAAATTTTCTCGCCAAGAAGTGGTCCGAAAATGTTATCCATTAGACGCTGTAGGGTGCTAGGCGCATTGGAGATACCAAAAGGCATAACTACGTACTCAAACAAACCACGACCGGGGACAGTGAAAGCGGTCTTTTCACAGGAAGATGGAGACAAGGGAATCTGCCAAAAAGCTTTCTTGAGATCGATTGATGTAAGAAATCGAGCATCTTGTAAACGCGTAAGGATGTCGTCGAGCCTAGGTAATGGATAAGCATCCTTCTTGGTCACCTGGTTTAGTTTACGCCCGTCAAAACAAAGGCGATGAGAATCGTCAGCCTTTTTGACTAACAACATAGGTGAAGACCAAGGGGATTTGCTAGGGCGTACGACATCCATGTCCAGCATCTTGTCAAGCTCGGCATGGGCAATTTTCCGCATAGCTGGAGAAAGAGCAAAATATCTTTGCTTGATCGGAAGCGCATCACCAGTGTTAATATCATGAGTAACCTTAAAAGTTCGCGTCAACCCATCGTGAGCAAGGTCTTCATATTGCTCAATAACCGCAGAGAGGGCAACCTGTTGCTCAAGGCTAAGATCGTCGGCAGTACGGATTAAATTGAGAGAGTGAACTTCTTCCACATCAAATCGATCTGAGCCGAAATCTGCCTTAACACCAAAAAGTTTGCAAAAATCAATCCCCAGGGTTAAACTGGTACGGATACTTTGGCAAACTAAAAATTTTAAAGCTTTGGTGACCCCGCAGAGAGAAATAGGTAGCTCAACAACTCCTAAAATATCCTGGGGAGTCCCATCTGCAGAACGTAAATTTACCCGAGGGTCACGTACCAACCCTAAGTCAAACCGATCAATTAAATAATGGCCCTCTGTACCTAAAATAGAAACCGAGGCACCAGAGTCCAATAGAGCAACTAGGTGGATCCCTTTAATGGTCAAATTCACGAATGGACGACAATCAGTAGTGGGGTGGGTGAATGCAGTGGAAGAAATGGTTTGAGGTGGTAAACAAAAGGATCTTATTTTTGCTAGCCATTCCTTCCAAGACGCTGAGTCGGCTTTCATTGTAGATTTGAGGAAGTCGCCGAGCCTCTTCCTCGTCCTCTCGCGTTTTTTGAATGATTACGGGGGCATTTTAATGTAGTGGTCCCCTTCTGACCACAAACAAAACAAAATGAGTTAAATGGCTGTGGGCAAAACCGATAGCTATGATCAGCGGCCGAACAATTCCAGCAGGTACCCTTCTGTTTTGCAAGAGAGACGGTAGGCAAGGGGTTGACTTCAAGGGTTTTATGCGTCAGGGTAGCGGTAGTATTAACTAGAGGCGTGGTATCTCGGACAAGTTCTTCTGCTGCCCGAGCACTCTCTATAAATGCAGCCAGGGTAAATAAAGGTGCAGTACCCATAGCTAATGAAATACTTGGAGACAAATTTTTTCTTATGATCTTAAGTCTGATCGTCTCAGGCGGCACGGGGTTCATCCGAGAAAACATCTCCAACATGGCATCGATAAAGGATCGCGCGGACTCCCCCTTGTTTTGCTTACGAGCCCTGATAATGTCCAAGTACTCAAAATTGAAATCTCTGGGCAAAAAACGCGATTTAAGTAACTCCTCCAAGGATTTCCACGTATGAACCGTTTCCCGCACTCCCCTGAACCATCTGAGCGCATCTCCCGTAAATAATTCTACCGCCCTATCAATAAGGTCGTTCTCCCTAATACCCCTGGACAACGCCAACTCTCTCGTCCGCTCGAGGAATTCGAAGAGTTGTTGCGGACCCTCTTGTCCATCAAACTTGATGTCCCACTTTCGTACATCAAACCTGACCTTTGACTTGCTTTCAATTAATTGAGTGCAAGCATTAATCAGATCTGAAGTGTCAGGTATAATTGGGGTTGAAGACGTAGGAGGAGGCGTTTGAAATAAATTTCCTACTATATTGCTACTAGCCTGCCGATTTTCCAAGGTTTGTACTCTTACAATCAATTGTTTAAACCCATCTACCAACTTCTCCCTATCCTCATCGCGAAAACCAACTCCCTCCATAATGTTTAATCTATTACTGTAATGTGCTAGTCTGTCGAAAATCACCTCGAAACCCCGTCTATCAAAAGAGCGCTCCAACGAGTCTACTTCCGCTGTAAAGGTCGCTAGCATCTCGGTGCAAACTTTCAACTCAGCTAGCACATCAGTAGGCTTATAGGCATGGAGTGCCAAGAGAGAATTACACCTCTCTTCCCGGATAAGCTGCGTTAAATTATTGATCTTCAAGGTAAGATCAGGAAAAGTGGTGATGTCCGCACCCCGCATCATTAATTCTACATCCACCTCAACTTCTGCTAAGGATTTCACAAATTGCATCGTACTCATTATCGTTCGTGGTAGCACTGATTATAATAAGCAAAAAAAAAGCGCAAATTGCAATAACAAATCTGTATGCCGCGTGAGAATGACCTGCACCAAAAAAGTGGATGATTTCCAAAACTCAAGTGTTTCCTTAATAATACAAAAATTGCCAAAAGGGCCTGAACGTTGGGCGCCAGTGAAACTAATAATCTTATACCTCCTTTTCCCCACCGTTATGGTGGTCCAGGAAGCGATTACTGCTCACCAGGTAGAGAGCTACCTGTTAAAATGTTGCCCTTTTTGACAGCTTAGCTCTGACGGTAGGCTAGGGGGTGAATTACCCTGAAAATTGACTTCAAAGAAAACACTTGAAAATCAAACCACCAATTAAAAGTTAACAACAATATAATAAATACTTATTACAAAATAAAACTATTTTGGTACAGGCTTCAACTCACGACGGTTCTGGACGATGTAAATAAAAATGAGGAATCAGTCAAAGGACTGCACTCGCCAGTCGAAACTATCCAGTTAAAATATAGGGCAAATACCTTCCACGAAAATTTAAAATCTTAGCAACTTGCAGAAAGACGCAATTAAATACTAATAAAAATCTTACCTTCACTTCCAAAGATCTTTGTTGGAGGAGGTTTACAAACTTGTACCTTATACAATGCTTAGTAAGTAAATTGTCAACTGCAGTCGCTCTGGAGATGTTGATCAGTAAATATCCGGAACTGGTGGTAACGCTACTGGGGTGAAATCCGACTTCCGGAACCAAAAAAAACTATCCAGTACAGACTTGTATAATTGCAGGATGCACTAATAGATAAGGCACCACTTGATAATGGGTTGAATAAGATGCTGATAACCACCAAACAATAAGTTGTACGAGCAATATGGCGATATTGATAAGGCACTGGTAATAAATAATGGTACGCACAATCAAACGATGTTAGTAAAAATTGCTTGCTATGACAGGAACTCACAACGACCAGCCAAAAAGAATTTCCAAGCGTAGTAGACGTCGTTACTATTGTGAATAGTTAGATTCTGGTGTAATTAACACGATTCTAATAAAGTAATTGGTAAATAATTACCGATGTTCGAAAACACGTCGTACTCGCTCAAAAATGGCGTACCCGTCCTTCTTATCAAACGTGCGCTGTAAAACGTCGCAAGTCTGCGTCGTACCTATTGCTAAATGCAAATATATACACGGTGCTGTAAAATTTAAGTAACGAATACAAAATTCGTTACATATGACTAAGATAAGCCAAAATGTATGACTGACTGTGTTTATAATTAAATTTGCATTTAATTCATGATAGTTTTTTTTTATGCCACAAAAACAAAATGGTATTCCATATTTGGTCACTTTCCTCTACTAATATAAGTTATCTTGAGATAACATTCAAGCTACCGCAAGGAATCATGGCCGGGTGGAGCTAATGTGCATAAATGAAAATTAGTCCATTCGACTTTATGTTGGTGTCAATTGATGGAATTGGGTGTCACGTGTCATCTACTGCGCAAAATTTTGGCTCCGCCCAACCATGATTCCTTGCGTTAGCTTTAACACAATACAATACAATATCTATACAAAATTAATAATACCTACTTACTCTATGTATGTATCCTATAAATAAATAATAGTAGGTAGATATATTTATTAATTTTTGTAATTTAGATAGTACTCATATACTACATTGTCATCAAGGTTTTCTTTATACTTATACATCAAGAACGCTACACAGTGGTAAAAAATGTGGTACCTACCAAATTTAGGAATAGGTAACCTATCTATATAATAATATAATATAGTACTTATAAAACTTACCAAAACAATGACAAATTCAATTAATTTTAATAATATATTATTGTTTGAGTAATTTCAGAATTTCTACCTATAAAAATTAGCCATTTCTCACAAAGCACTATGAAAACTTTATTATTTTAGAGCTAAACATAAATTTGGATGAAAAAATAAATTTCCTCTTTATTTTACCTACTAAAGGAAAGGGCTTTATAACTCCCAAGTAAAATGTTTTTGACCCCAATCCAATATGTTTTGTTTTGAGTAGTTCTGTATATTCTTAAAAATTGTATCATCTTTTTCAACACCTTGTATATAGTTATACAAAGATTACCTATATATCCCTAATAGAAAATACCTACAAACCTACAATAACATTATTTCTTCATATAATAAGCAAGTAGAAATTCAATCAATTATATGAATATAAAAAATTAGGTAGTATTATGAACTATGTCAACTATATTTTAAATGGTAAATTTAAAAAAAAAATGCGATAAAAACGTTAAGATTTGTTTATAGAGAAACAAGTTTGTGCTGATTTGTAAACAAAATTAATGGAGTCCTTTTCAATTATCTTTAATCTACTTTTTATTGAATAATTGATATATCAAAGATATTCATATATTATTATAAATAAACATACCAATAGAATGTAGATATATACGCTATCTTATTTAGTATACCTACTACTATATTATAATCTAATCTGCTCTATAATATTATTTTTGCTCTTCACATTGGAATTTGATTAAAGGTTATCAAAACAGAAAATTTGAATAGTTAATGGTGGGAAAAATAAACAAATATTATGATATCGGTATGATATAGGTATTTAGGCCTAATTATTAGCCAATTACGGGCAATAATTAGTTGCTAATTCATAATTAGCGTGTAATATGGTATAATAAAAATTAATATAATATAACTAACCATCATGAGTTTGTCCTTCATGAGAAGGTGAATGTAACGATGGTGATCGCGTACACGGCTGTGGCGGTCCGGCGCCTCTTGCCATGATAGCTGCTATGGAAAAGTCCGTTGCACGCGTCTTCGCCGTCGGTAGTAACAACGCCGCTGCGCTTTCATCTGGAATCGCTCCTAAAAGCATTTTGCACTAACACTGAACCTAATTTATAGTCACACTATAAAACACTAAAAACCGCCACTGAATTGCGAACCGATAAATTCTTTAGTTGTTAATGGAACTGAAACATAACATGTGTCCAGTTTACGTGGGGCTAGCTAGTAGACTGACTGGCTTAGAAGTCAGTTGGTACCCTGCAGTACTCGAAGGCGGGGCGTAGTGTACACAAACATCAACCAAAGGCGGAGTTTATTAAAGAGGCGGTTTCAGGGAGTGTGTGTGGTCTGACTATCAGTTTTGCCTGACTGAAGCCATCAATCAGTGAACTATGCGGTTTCAGTGGCGACATGCTCTGTAGACAGCCACTTGATATCTACTCTCTCACCCTTCGGCCACCTACACAGCTGACCACGAGCAATCAGCACACCCAACCATTGCTTAACATTATACACGCATTTCATTCAGTATTACATTAGTTTCAATTCTACCCATACTTCTCGTTACAACACCTACCAACGACACTGCCGGTAACTTCTCAATAATTAACTACGGACATCTTGAAAAACATTTTCTTTCTATTTTCAATTAAATATTTTTATTACAATTGTCCATAATCATCAATCACGGTTTAACCAATACAATGCCTAATAAAAAAATAATATCTAATTAAATGAGAGAATTGTACAGCTACACCCTGACATTATTTTATTAATATGAAACGAAATATTAACCTTAATTTTCTAAATGTGCATTATTTAATAAATACATGTTTGGCTATAATATATTAGCAGTTTTTGCTCATACAGCCACTTCGAGACAAGTATTATACAAATAAATTATAACAAACACGATAGCTATGTTCTTTTCCACTGAAGAGCTGAGGCAAGCAACTCAGTGAAATCCAATTTTCAAATCCAGAGTTTCCGCTTCATATTCAGTCAGCGGTAACTGACTATATTATACTTATTACTATATTATCTCTTGCATTATTATTATTATTTTGAAATATAATACTTATACGTATGTCATAGGTATTTTTTAAGGTTTCCTTATTTGAATATAATTTGAGTTTACTATCTGCTTATAAGGACCTATACTTGCAGTACAAAAACACAATAGTTACTACTTACTTTAAAAGTACTAAGTATTAGGTTAGCCAATAAAATAAACTTGTTTAAAAAAATTACCTGTCTAGTTTGTAATGCTAAATTGATATACCTACTTATTTTTGTAAACTTAATGTACTCAAAGGGTGTGCATAGAAGAACTTAGCCAATGCCCAACAACAGCCCAACTATCCTATTGAAAGGACCTTCCAACAAAACAATCGAAGTCCTATATATGAATCAAAATTTTCCAATTCAACTGATGATCGCTAATATGAAGTACCTATTTATGCTATTATTGAAAATATAGAGCTTATGTATTATTAAGTATACTATTATATATGTATCTATAATAATGTAGGCACATAATTATAATATATAAACATTATATAAATAATAATTTAATATATTTACATATTAAATGACTTGTTAAACCATTACAAGAAGTTTTTAAAACATGAAAAAAATATAGAATTATTTAAATTTTTATTTATATTTTTAATAATTATTATTATTAAGCAAAAGCCGGCGAAAACTCGGCAAAAGCCTTAAAACAGTAAGCAATTAGAATTGTAAACACCTTTTACCAGGTTTAGTTTATTATAATTTCCAAATATTATTATAATAATATACAAATCAACACATTTGTATTAAAAAAAAATGAATTAAATTATAATTTTTTGTTAACAAAGTGGTACTAAATTTGCATATTTTAGAATTTAATTTTAATATCTGCTTACGCCTTCCCATCTACCTACATCAAATAAAGAGTACTACATATACAAATACAAGAGCATGAAACCACGATGAATAAAATTTGTGGTTGCAGAATAGGCACGAGAACCGTGTGAAATGCTTTAGTCGCGGCCCCAGGTGGGTCATGACACTATGGTTCACCAACTAAATAGAAACGAAATATCATCAAAGACGATGATAAAAACTGAGGTGACTGACGCAAAAATGACTATAATGCTCTCCAACGTAGTCAGCACTCTTATACAATGACAAAGTTTACACTACACGTTATATTTTTTACACTTTGGACACGAAACCCATAAATTTTTGGCAGTGTTTGGTTGGTGACATCTATTAGGACTATTCATTGCAAAACGACAGCTAGAGGCTGGCACATATCCCTTTATTGTTGGGGGGGCCACCTAGGCTTTCGCCTTGGATATAAACGCACGCCTTTTGACACAATACCTTTATATTCCAAGTGTTTTGAATTCGTATACTATAACACATTATATTGTATTAACCGCAGTTTTGAAGAATGAATATCCAGTTAATTGGCCGTTGAGGGCTGTGTAATTCAACAGTAAGGGACCAAGAAGAGTACTTAACAAGTCAAACCCTCTTACACTACTAAGCCGGACCCCCTATAGTTCTAAAACGTTTCTTGTATCTTAAACTGGTCGACCATTGAAAAGGTGAGACCCGGTGTTAGCTAAGCTTTCAGTTTTATAAATAGCATATAAATATGTGACTTAACAAATCATAAATTTTAAATACCATGAATATAATGCAGAGAACTCAAGTTCTCTGCTGAAAAACCTTGAAAAACTTGATTATTTATCAATCTTAAATAAATATAGTAAATTAAATACATATTATTTATGGTTATATATTTTTAAACTTTTATTAACGTTTTAATAAGTTTTCGATAGCATTATGAAAGTAATAGGAATGAATGAAACAGAATTTGTTCAACAAAAAAAAATTTACAATGTGAAACGCGATACTGAATACCTACCTATACACAACAATAATAAATTTATATCTATAATTTGGGATTGATTTTTTTGCAATGATTTCTTAAAAGAGGTAACAAAAGGGATCGTGAGGCCACCCACATTAAAAATTAACTTGAATATTTTTGGTTGCATAGGATCTAATGGTGTTGATGGCAGTGATAAACAGACTATTATTCTTCTAATACGTCAGGTATCTGATGACATGAAAAGGACTTGTTTATATTGCTATACAAAATTTCTATGATTAATAGCCACACTACAATACTGCACACGGTTTTAAAAGGGATATTTTCAAACCATTACAAATGTCCGGATAATACTTAAATTGTGTATGTTCATATGCTATAGGTCTGTTTAGGTACGGTTAGTTTATTTCTTTCAAAACGAAATTTCAAAGCTTAAAATATAAATATAGAAAGGTGAATGAAACTTATCCTCAAATTTAAAATAACACTAGGTATATAAAAACATAAAATAAGCTGTGAAACAAATTTTTATTTGTTTTTAATTCGTGTTACACATTAATTTTCATATTTTCGGTTAATTATTATTAAAACTATTCACTGTGAGTATAACATGAGAAGTAATAAACCGAATTATTGTTTAAAAATTGGTAGCATAGTTACACTTACTTTTCTCATACTAATTGAAATAATCATGAACAATTCAAATTAAAATGTTAAATATGTAAAAGAATAACTTCTGTTTATGATGTGCTAATTAATTCTGGATATATGTTAATACCGTACCGCGGTTCTACTAAATTACAAAATCAATAGCTAAAGAGTAAACAAGTAGGATAGTTATTGCTTATAGTACTTACATCATCCGAAATCCTGTATATTGCAATCGATAATCTTCAATTAGTTTTTTTAATTGTTAAGGGTTTCTAATTGTTTTTCACTGTCAGATGTGTGAGTATCTAACTATAGATATAGACGCACTCTATTTATCACTGATTTCAGATACATAATATACTAGGTATATAAATGGACGTATGCGGAGTACGGACTGCACCGATGATCAGGAATAAATTCTTTTCTTTTGGGTTTTGACCGAGGGTCACATGTAGACAGGGGTGGGCAAAATTCATTTGTATTTTGGAATGAAATTAGAAGAAAAACATGAGATAACTTTGAATTTTTTGTTTGAAATTCAAAATTTTTCATACAGTGTATCTCATATTTTGAATTTAAAATATAAAATTTCAAAATATTTTGCATTTTATGCTTCAAATATGAAATCAAGTTTGGACAAAATGTATTTGAAATATTATTTTATATTTCGGACTGCTTTTTGGATTGCAGGGCAAATAAACACCTCACAACACATCAAGCTACAGCTAGAAACTGTTTTATCCGTTCCCATTTCCCAAGTCTCTTGCGAGGCTTGGTCATGGTTTAAAGCTTTTTAGTTTTCTTTACACGTGATGAGGAGCTGACCCATCGCCCCAACCCCCAACGTGGAGGACCAGAGAGACGGCCAGAATAAAGTTCTTACTTCACCCGGATTCGAACCGGGCATTTAGTGTTCATAGTCAATTCGCGTGACCACTATGCTCCGACCGTCTCTTGTATTTGAAATACAAAATACATTTTGTAAATATACAAAATACATTTAATGTATTTGAAATACATTTACATTTTCATTTTTTTCATATTTCAAAATTTAAAATATTTTGGAATTTTATATTTTAAATTCAAAATATGAGATACAATCTATGAGACTGTGGACTCTATTTTGAATTTCAAAAAATACATTTAAAGTTATCGTATATTTTTCTTCTACTTTTATTCCAAAATACAAATGTATTTTGCCCACCATGATGTAGATTGCACCGATATAAATAGTTAATACTTGTAATTGATTTAACGATGATAGATCCGAATAAAATTTAGTTGTCTTGTCAAAACTGACTCTTCCGCGCCCCTGCTTCGCGCCGCTCCGCTCTGGAACGCTCCAGAGCCATCTTGACATGTATCTATTTTCATATGACATGTAATTTGTAGACATTCATCAGAAGGTAATAAGCCCTTAATTTTGTTTAAATAAATAGTATAATTACATCAGTAGTATAGTATTTTATTTAAAATGGTTAATTGTTAATTCGTGATAATAAATTAATTGATATATTTTAATAATTTACGAATTAATGGAATTAAATTAATATTATATTTGTGAGTTTTCAAGTGATATACACCCTTCAACAGAAAAATACATAATAAAAATAAAGTAGTACCTATAGTATTTTATATACCAAATATCTAGAGTGGGAAGTTAAAACAGTACAAGTCAATTTTTTTCAAAATTGTGTAAGTGCATATTTGGAATTGTCAGGTTAATATTTATATGTGGTAAAAAAAGTACAAGTCAAAACCTGTTATAACATGCTTAAAAATCCATTGATCTTAAAAGTACAAAATAAAACGCTCAAATCGTGCGCGAGAAAAACAGTACATGTTGACTTGTACTTTTATTCCACCCAATAATAAGCAGTTTATTGAGTTGTATTAGTACTAGAGTGGGAAGTTAAAACAGTACAAGTCAATTTCCACAAATTGAATATCAGTTTTAAAAAGCCACAAGTTGATACTTATCACAAATGTGACACTTTGAATATGAAAATCAAATGTGTTTGATGCAAAATAAGTCTACTTTACAATATGTTGAGCAAAATTTTCTGATTAGTGGACATAGCCACATGGAATGTGATGCGGATCATGGTCAAATCGAAAAACAGAAAAAGAAGTTGGAATACCCAATTTAACATCTTACGACTGGTTTCAGTTAGTTCGTACAGTAGGGAAGAACAAAAAAAATTGTTGTAACGGAAATGACACATCCTGATATTGAAGAATTTGAAGAATTTGAAGAAATTTAATTTTTCAAAAAAAAAATTTATTTAATAGTAATTTTAACAATTTTTAAAATTATAATTAATTTATAAATAATAACTTATTTTTATTGGTGATACGTAATTTGTAATAATTCACAATAAATTTATTTATACTTTATGTACATTTGTTATGGTCATTATAGTACAAGTCAGCTTTAACTGTATTGGTCCAAAGAGTACAAGTCATGTAATTACTTTAATAGTGCATTTATAAATTTTTTTTATTCATTTGTTAATAGTTGCACCCTTAAATATCTATAATTAATTTTTTGAAAATTTTAAAATTTTTATGAAAAAAGTTATACAGTTTTTATGCTCTCCTGAAAAGTTACTTTTTTTGACTTGTACTGTTTTAACTTCCCACTCTAGATATATAAAACGTAACTATAGCATAAGTAAAAATCTCGGTAAAAATGTATGTAAATATTAAATCACGGGATTGCTATATCTATCTATATATATAAAAGAATAAACTGACTGACTGACTGACTGATTGACTGACTGACTGACTGACTGATATATCAACGCACAGCCCAAACTACTGGGTCCTTAGCGATGAAATTTGGTACAGAGGTTCTTGTTATCACGTAGGCGAGCACTAAGAAAGGATTTTATGAAAATCCTATCCCAAGGGGATTTATCACCTATTATCTAATTAGCGTTGACGCGCATGAATGGATTCATGCTTCAATGGATTCAAGATTCCCACTGTTGACGTCCTTCAATTTTCCAAAACACAGCCTAAACCGGTGGGTCTACGTTTAGAAGCATGGGATTTTCTTTATAAACGAAAATATACATAAATATGGGATTTATCACATAATATCTAATTAGTGGTGACGCGCTCGAATGGATTAATGAGATTCCCACTGTAGACGTCCTTCAAGTTTCCAAAGCACAGCCTAAACCGGTGGGTCTACTGTCCAGAAGCATGGAATTTTCTTTAGAAAGGAAAAGAATAAACTTTTAGAAATTAAAAAATAAAAGTGTGAGATAGGTTAGGATAGAACGAGAACCTCCGAAAAGTTGATTTGGGTTGTCGTTTCTAGCGCGAGTAGAGAGAGAGAAATGAATCGTCAAACGGAATGGAAAGAAGAAGGGAAAATGAGGAAGATACAAAGAGTACGAGAGGTAAAGGTAGCCGGAAATGGGAACTGATGGGAGTTGGAGGATGGAGTGCCACAGTAATGTTGACGCCAGGAGTAACAAGCGAGGTACGATTTGGGAGCTGTAGAGGTGGATGAGTGGAAAGAGAGCGTGCAGGGCAGGACTGCATGGAGAAACTATGGACAACATACCAGGAGAGAGAGACCGCTGGAGTAGAGAATAGAGTATAGAGACGGAAGGAAAAAGGTTTGCGCGCAAAAAAGTGAATTCCACACGGACGAAGTCGCGGGCAACAGCTAGTTCTTTATAATTTATAAGTAAGGATGAACATTATACTCACAACTACTATCTTAATTTAGCATTAACATATCTTTTAATAACATTATCAAAATACAGTGAATTTACATTAGGTACCTATATTGTATATAATGTTATTATACCTATTATATTATTATATATTAGTATAGTAGGTAAGCTTTACAATATAATATAATTCACTGCATAATTTCACAAGTTAATAACTAAAAATATATTTATATATTTTAATTTTATTATATTATCCATAATATAAAGACATAAAAGAATAATAATAATTATTATCTTAGATACTTGTTTAATTTTTATCACTTTATGTTTTATATTAAATGTAATAATGTAAATATTTAATATTAAACTTTATAAAATTATAATTATGTAATTACTTATAACCTTATGTATAACATTATTATTTATATATTAAAAATTTATTATATACCGAGCACTCATTTGATTTGAGACTTATAATTAAAGTACGGACTTTTAAGCATAAAAAATCGTGAAAATAGCGCTTGAACTAGCACAAAAAGTTGCCATTATATATGCATAGAAATATGCATTAAACTTAAATATAATAACTAATAAGCATTAAAATAATTTTTTGAAATAAAATTTATTTGAAAAGTAACACAATAAAATAGGTACACAGGGACGTACCTACGGGGGGAGCTCCCCCCCCCCAATAATTTAGGAAATTGGAAAAAAGTTGGCAAAATCACTCAAAATTTGGTCAAGTTGGCAAAAGCCGCTAAACCTATAATAGAAAAAATGGACAATTACTAAGAGTTGGCAATTTTGAATTAATTAAGTTGGCAAATTCCCCCGCCCCCCACCAAAAAAAAGTTGACTGGGCACGTCCTTGTATGTACATAATTACTGTACAACGTTTTTACCACAATATTTTTCTAAAAAGTCTCTAAATGAACCGTTTTCTAATTTTAATAATTGTATTCGCGTTTTACATTAACAAAATGCCACCACACAGAATTATTTCAAAGTCCATTCTGGACGTAATATAGTGGCGCCACCAACGGTAATGTAAAACGCGATATTTAAATCTAGCGAAAACGTTCTCTGGTCTTGTGATGAACTGGAACCAGCGATTGACTCAAATAAAGTTTGTTGTTTGCTTGGATCATTTTTAAATTTTTTCATACTTTCCAAATGAAATGATGTTTTAAGATGTTGCATTATGTTAAATTTCTTTTCGCTGTTTATCTCCTATTATAACATAAAATATCAAGTCTTTGCAGACTTTAAGATTTCTGTTATATAAACAAAACCTGTTGTTAACTAAATATTAAATTCAAAGTAAGCAAATTGTAAATTATAGGTATTTTTTATGTATTTACTGTAATTTTTTTATTAAAAAAATTAAATAAAATAGGAGTGACTTATTTTTTCCAAATTCGTGGACATTTATAACAATTACTATATACAATTTAATTTATAATAATTACGCTTCTGCTATCAATATTTATGTACCTATAGCAAAGTTGCTAGAAATCCGTACTCTACTTATAATCTTTACTCAGAAACTGGTGATACGGGAGGGGGCAATAGCTCTCATCTCATGGTACCATAATATATTATGACCACCCTTGGACATTATAGAATGACATAATGTTCATCTTTCTTGGCAGTTGGCAAGAACTGCATCTATGTATAATCAAACTTTTTACTGGGTAAAAAGCTTTTTAATAGGTTATGGTAGATTGTAACAAATTGTCAAGAGTAGGTACATTATTTTATACAATTTTATAGCTATAGCATTTTCAGTAGATACCTACCAGTGATTAATGTACAGGTATTTCAAATTTCATCATCAGATGTCAGAATACACTCAGCTTCTTATTCTCTAAAACCATCATAAAATATCTGACATATAGGAATATTGTACAACTTTTTTTTAAATAATATCTTCAACATTAGATAAATACAAGATTCGGGTTTATTTTATTTTAATAAAATATATTATAGGTATTATAAATAGCAAGAAATTTTTATTAGAACCTAATTTTGGAAAAATGAATCAAAGGAACCACGAACTATTCTATAAAGATGCAGGATATATTCTCAGAAGGTATAGGTAAGTGATACAGAAAATTGTAAAGAAATTCTCCCTTCTGGTACACAGAGAGAAAAAAATATTTGACAGAAGTGTATTTTACTTCATTTAACTCTATCCTACGTTTATATATACGCGATCCTATGGTAAGCTCCTGGTAAGTAAATAAAATACTTGGAAATTCAAGTAAAGAATTACTTAAGTAAAGCAGATAGAGTCAAAACAACGCATAACGTAGTTTCCATTCAAGTAAATTTAAGACTTCATCCAAGTAATTTTAAGAGTCACATCAAGAAATTTATCGAGTTGTTACCAATATTTGATAATGTTAGCCCTAGTATTTTTCAGTGTAGTTTCAATCCTATTCAAGGTTACTTTAAAGAATTTATATGATCTAAGTAACTTTATATAATAATTGAATTAACTTAATTTGGGATTGCTTTAAGGAAGGTTTTATTAAACACATTGCGTACCACGTCATTCACATGAGGAATAAAAGAATTGTTTCGTGAACAATTGCTTCCATTCTTGATGAATGACGCGTACGCATTGTGGTAAAGAAAGTTGAACTTCATTTCAAATTATATTTGAAAATTTATATTTTTTTCACTAATTCATCATTACAGCATAAAAGTTTTTAATTTTGCGAATGTTTTCGATCTCCACTTTGAACTGGTTGATTTCTTATTATAGCGGAATCTTCTTGATTTTTCACCTAAAATCATTTACAGTTAATTATACAAACATAATTAAACAATATTATCTCTATTATACCTTAGCATGAATTTATCATCCCAGCATCAATTGTTTTCTATTTGCCAATTTTTAATTTTACCTTTTGGAGGTAAAGAATGTCCAATAAATTGTAGTTTTAGAATCTATCAATACAATACATTGTGAGATTACGAAATTGCGAAACCAAAATTTAAACTTACCTTTGAAAAATTTAGAATAGTAATTATTTGATCACTTTTCTTCTGCAGCTTACGGATTTGAATGTTACAACGGTTACAACTGCGTTAAGAATAAGCGACATTCAGATGCAACAAAGCAGTTTAACACGTACTATATTCTTAGAAGTCGACCTATTTATTTGACTCTTTCTAATACTTAATCGAAATAAGTCATTTATGTTTATAACACTATTTAATTTAATTTGACATTTTGAAATGCTTCAAGCAAGTAAACTTCTTATTATTAAATTAAATATATTACAATTCTTAGTTCAACCAATTTATTACTTGAATTAATTATATAATGTAAGAATTTAATTTACTCCCAGGAAGTAATTCGAATCATCAATGAAATTAAATAAAGAGTTCATACAAGTAAATAATGCTGAGTAAAATATATACTTAAATTCAAGTATTCGTTTTTCTCTGTGTAGCAGAACAATTGGAATAAATTGCAATGTTCAATAAAACTGGGAGATAAAAATTATATAGGTACCAACTCTATATAAGAAACAATAAAATTATAAAAGATTCGTTTCTTATAGACTCTTGATTACCTCCAAGTAAATTGTTAATATAAAATAGAATCTTGACATGTGTCACTTAAGGGTCGATAAAACAAATTTTTGCTTGGATTTGTGCTCAACAAAGGAAAATTCTTAAAATTGTAAAACGGCGGAAACTACAATACAAAAGATACCGACCTACTATTTCAATGATCTAGAATCGTAACTGCCATTTATCCAGTAAGTGGAGTATTTCCAAAATCAACCTAAAAACTACGTTTTTCTAATCCAATAAACATTTTCCAGTTTTTGTATTGTTTCCTTAATGTGCAAATTTTCTTGTAAAGTAAGAAATAAGTTACAAAAAGGGGAAGATTGAGATCATCCGCAGCTTCGCTGGTCTACAGGTACTATGAAAATATTGTACATATTTCAATAAAATAGTACAGCTAAATTTTCTAAATTCGCTACTGATTCAATATTTATTGTAATTACCTAATATTTTTTTAAATTCTTATCAGACGATACAAGTTTACCTTTTCAACAGGTATAAAAACCTATCTTGATTTATAAATTATTTCTTGTTGTTGGTATTGTGCATAATGAAGTTTTATGTAATAATAGCGGCCCAAATCACACCTGAGAATTCATTTCCAATAAATGGGAACCTGATTCAATATTCCTCATTGCACAAATTTCTGATTTAATTGTATAAAATAGCATTGTATGCTCTAAAAGCATGGCATGACAAGTCGAAAGCAAGAAGAGATATCGGAAGGCCGAGGAAAATATGGACGCCAGAACAGGACATGCTCAATTCTTGAAGTATGAGGAAGAAGAAGAAGAAGAAAAAGAAAACTATTCCGCCTGATCTTCTCAAGAAATTTCATATTACGTACAGAGAAGTGAGTTAATAATAAATGTGAAACAGAAAAACAGAAAGAAAACGAAAAATAAATAATAAAATAAAATTTAAAAGAACTAACAAAGGTATAAAATGAAAATAATAAAGAATTTTAATTAAATAGAAATAAATAGATTCGGAAGACCCTAATGCCACAATCCTGAAATTAGGAAATTAAATTTTGTGCTTAGTAATGAAGGAACTGATACAGTTTTGATAAAATCTGTTAATTTGCGTTTTCAAATTGTTTTTTAACTATAAATTAATACTAACCAAAATTATGCTTAAAAGTTACACAATATAATAATTATAATAATATATTACTATCATAATAATATTGTAATAATTTACTATCATTTTTGTTTTAATCCCACACTAAAATTAAAAATTTAAATAAAATAAGTTAAAATAAAAATCCTAATATTTTGAAAAATAAGGGGATCATGTGAGATCAAAGTTGATCACTATTATGATTAGCTAAGCTCAGTGGATCCTTGGGTCACATAAGATCTCTTGTGAAAGTACTCGTGATCGTTTGTTACTGAATTCAAATAAAATGATTCTTTATAGTTAAAACAAACAAATATCGAACTTCCTGTGCCAAATAAATTAACAAAATCACATCGATTCGACATCCAATACATTGTAAAAATCGTGGAAAACAATTTCCAAAAAAAAGATCTACAAAATAATCAACATAATCAACAGTTTGTGATTTATCTTAGTGAGATTTTAATACATTCAAAACTATTTTTAATAACTCTATATTTATTAGTTTTGTTTGGAGAAAAATTGAACATGAATTTTGTAGGAAAGTCAATTAAACTTGTAGTCCAATAGTTTTGGAAAAGAAAGTCATTTTAAAAGTCTAATTTTTTTATATTATGTAGAAGGGGGGCTAGAAAAGCTTAACCTGAAATTGTTGACCAAAAATGCCCTTGTGCTCGCTCTACCATTTTAAAAAAGGGGTAAATTTCGTTTTTTAGCGATAATTCGGTTCCCCATTGAGATACGAAAATTGCGACCAAATAATTTTTTGTTGATTTTTATCTGTATTGTTTTACTATTTACATTACATTACTTTTTCACGTACTATCTCGATTGGTGTCGAGATATTGAACGAGTTCATAATCGAATACCTACTATTTTCATCGAAAGTCTACAGAAATGCTTAAAATAAGCAAAAACAAAAATATAAATAATCTGAATTATATCGGTTAGTTACACAACGATACAACTCCGTTATTGTCATCATTAATTTGTAGGTATAGAAAAAATCTCTACCTTCAAGGTGAAGATGCAAAAGAATTCTTTTTTTCATTTCTCATTCGATATCTCGACAACAAGAGATGGTACCTACATGAAAAAGTCATATATTCTAAATTGTAGAGCGTAAAAAAAGCAACAAAAAATTATGTGGTCGTAATTTTCGTATCACTACGGGAAGCCGAATTATCGCAAAAAGCGGTTGATAAGAATTTTTCCTTGAAGTTTTGACGTTATTGATAATATTTGTAAATACTAACCGGTCTAAATTATGAAAAATATGTCTTCGTGTAATTGTCAAGTGCTTCTAGTACTCGCAACTTCACTTGATTTATCTTAAAATTTTTTTTATATAACATACACATATTTTTATAGCTATTAAATTGAAAATTAAAAACTCTATCTAAAGACAACAGAGTAAATATATGTAGTTTATTATGTATATACCGAAAATTTACCTGTTGGAGCATTTAAAAAGAATTACAAAAACTTCTTGGCCTTCAGGTTACCACATTTGACCGCATCCTATCATTCGAATAAATTTCGCACTCCAACGTTTAGGAAATAACATCGCAATAAGTTTAATTTGGATGGTTATAATTGCCATTTTCATTATTTATGTAAATAAAATCTTACGTTTTCAAGACGTCAGAGGGTTTGTGAAAGTGACATGGTTCGGGGCATATTTGCATGATTGATGATGTGTATGATGTTATATTTGTTAATGGTAGAATGAATTTGTTAAAGTATTAAGAAAATCCTCTAAAGCAATTTAGACCTCCGTTACTGAAAGAAGAAAAGGCGTAGCCAAAATCAGTCTCAGCAGATTACACGTGACACCCAATTCCACCAATTGATATGAACATAAAGTCGAACGGACTAATTTTCGTTCCTGCACATTAGCTCCGCCTGTTTTTCTTTCAGTAACGGAACTCTACTTCATATTGCTCCAGAAATGACTAAAGACCTAACGTAAATGAATACCTCAACAGAAGAATGGATTCTTACACTGGTGGTCTACTTTGACATGGTCATGTGAAATTGACCTTGTAGGGTAGAATTCGCTTTCTGCGGAGAGAACCTTATGGAGAACCTTTAGGAAAACTTTTCATAACTTATTTATTGTTTGAAACATTGGAATAGTTTCCAACTTCAAATATTTTTAGGTGCCCTAATTCAGTCTTGAGGTTAATTCGCTAGTAATTGTGTATTTTTGTAGATGCAACTTCTTTAAATTTTGAACGTCCGGCACATCCTTTTTTTAAGTAGTATTTGATTATCCTGTTGACCTAAATATTTTGGTTTGTGTGAACCGACTGAAGAGGTAGAAGTGCGATTGGCATAGGAGTGCGGACGAAGTAGGTACACGCAGTTTTCAGATACAGAGTTATAATTAAATCTGATCTGCTCTGCTTATCATTAAATATTATTTTGGCGTATCTTGAAGAATTTTTATATTTTAGTAGGTATACCGAAGCGAAAAAAGCTTTTTGCTACTTAGGCAAATTTTAACTATTTAATTATGAAAATTTTAAAAGTATGATAATTTATTTTATCTTCAATCATTCTAGTAATTGTAGCTTCGTGGTGCTATCATGTATTTATACGTTTCTTGCATGACAAGGTTTGAATATGCCATAAACGTTAGTTTTTAAACCTTTTGTTAAAAAATTCTACTTAAAAATTAGCAATATAATTTAAAATGTTAAAAGGCAATTAAGAACCATACAATCTGAAATACTAGAAAATTACTGTTCTATCATTCTTATATAAAATTAATAAATTATAACTTATTAAAATTTCACGCCAAATTAAATTTTTTTTTAATAGTTAGCAATGCATATGTAATTTTGTGGATTATTGCCACCGAGAGAAGAACAGGTTTTACTTTATATACCAGATCTACCGCAGGTTACTTGTTCTTTTCTTATCTACTATTTGACAAAGTGTAGACATGGTCTCTATCTTATATTTACTTTTAATTATATTTTTTTTCTGTCGATGTTTTTGTTTGAAGGTACCAACGATTAATCAATACTATAAATAAACTTGAAGTGTAAAGTTTACTTTGCATAAACTTTTGATTTATTTTTTAGGTTTATTGCTCAACAAATTGACCCTAAACTATATTGAAGCCAAATCGTTAATACGCCACTGGAAACTAACAATGCTTAAAACATTCATAAATGTTGTTTCTTTATTCAAAATTTTATTACACGTTTTAAGTTTTTTCTTAGTAGTTTTACATGCATTAATAAAAAGTATGCCTATATATGTAAAGGTCGATAACTTAAAAAAGAATTAGTTACCTATAGTAAATTGTTAACTCAAGTACATCGTAGAAATGTTAAAATACTTAAACATTTTTGTGAATTAAATATAATATTTGTGTAAGTAGTAGTTTGAAGGAAGAAATTTTATTTAATGTGGGTAAGTAATGTACTATATAAAATACGAAAAGTGGTGTCTGTATAATTCGTTATCATTATCAAAAACTTTAAACGATCTCGTTTAGCTAGATATTCTGAAGTTCATCATAACGAGTGTGATTAGACCCCGAAACGCGACGATAATTTGAGTATCTCGCAAGCGCGCTCTTCTTTTCACACCATTTCCCTCTACGCCGCCATGTTTTATCCCCCAGCTGCTCGCACTAACGCGCACCGACTAATTATCATTAAACCATCTAAATGCTAATTAATGCGGCTATTTTCGCGCAGAACGAAGCAGCGATTGTGCCCCGCGGACTGAATGCAAATGAAGTGCTCTGCTATCTGCCCCCGGGGAAGGCGGCGATATCGTGTCGACGCCAGTCTTTAGCTCGCCAACCGGCTTCTAATGTGTGCACTTAAGCGTCCGATTACCATACATCCATCCCGATTAGCTGCGGAGATTAATTTGAAAAAGAGATGAGCGTCCAGTAAGGGATTTTCAGTAAATGGATTTAGGCGCGATGAGCAGCAGACGGCACCGCGAGCGAGGCTTGAATACTAAACTTCCCTAGCAGTGCGCTCGGGACATTATAATCCACATGACTCCAAATTCACTTTACAAAAATCCCCATCCTCCTAAACCAACGCGATGTGAGCTGTCATAACAGGGAAGGATCGCAATAACTAGCAGATTAGACTAGGCTTTGTTGCTTTATTGGGAAATGCGAACTACAGGGGATCGAGAATGTGACTGATAGACGTGGGAACGGAAATTCTCTCGAGATTTCACTTTTAATTTTGACATAAAGTGAGTGTTTGCAATTTTAACGTTAAAAATTATTAAATTATAATTCAACCGGAATACTTTTAGGAGATATAAAAAAACCGTTCCAATGTTGCAGCACTATCGTAAAGTTGGTTTAAGAAACTCGCTAAAGATCAAAAGTGCTGAACGTGTTCGTTAGAATCAGTAACATATATCAGTCGGATAACGCTTGACCATTGAACGTGCATATCCTACCAACTTGCGCCATCTGCTCACATTGTATCTAATATCTCTTTATTTATCTATCAGCGCAAAACATCCCTCTTTAGAATCGGTAAGTAATGCAAAGTGGCGTCTTATCTAAATGGCTTGACCACGTTCTTATATGTAAAGGACCACGATTTCAAATTCAAATCCACTCTTTATGTTACTGTTATTGCTTGAGAGTCCTGTCAAAAACACACGGCCTTTTGCAATGGCTCTATCTGCATGCAAACCAAGAGTCGTAAAATATATTTGTGCGCTCTACAGAATCAAATCCCAGAATTGAGTAATGTGAGCTTGTTTTGTATAGATATATGTTGCGGTCAGAAATTTCGAATAATAACAGTCATAAAAAGAAGCGATGCGCTGGAGACCGAATGATTACAAACAGTCGCTGTTTTACATCTGATAAGCTACCCCTATTATAATACTATTACACTTAATATAATCAATCTATGCAGAGAAATAAACTAAATCGATTTCCTTAAGTATCGTTTAGTAAATATAACGCCCAAATTTTTTTAACAAAGTAACTTGTCAAAAGTAAGTTTTATGTTCAATTCATTTTATAAAACCAATTTTGAAGTATCCTTAAAAATGACATTACGAATACAATTAACCACTAATCCTCGTGACTAAATCCCCAGTTATTTCTCCTCATATATCTGACTGAAAAGCAACAGGGGACTCATCTGAGTTATTATGTTATCGGATAAATACATGATATTTCCAACGATGCAATTATAAGCTTAAAATATCAATCTTCTGATCTAATAAAATTTGTGTAATTGTAAATACACTTTTACGGCTGTATAATAAAAGACCAACCTTTAATTAAAAACAAAAAACTTTAAAACCTCATAAAAATTGTATTCAGCTAAAAGAATTATTTGCATAGGTAATTTGCAATTAAATTTTGTTAATCTGAAAATCTATTTTTATCATCTAAGTACTTATATTATAAAGTCTGTTTCTTGAGCAGGTGCTTTTTTTTAAAAAGAATTACTAACAAATCCGTTGCAGACCGAGAAAACGTCCGGACTATTAGTCGGGAAACCGGAAACCCAACATGCACCACCTGCGAGATATCTGTAATCACAATACCCTGAATACATTAGACAACCCTCAAAATCAATCTGTACGTTATAAGTTGATATATTGCATTTTTTGCAATATAAAATGTTATTACAGACAGTACTCCACACATACATAATGCGTGTAACTTATTGGTTTAATGCTGAATGGAAATCATAAACTTGACCCTTTCCTTATTTATTTTTAATGCAAATATTTTTGCGACATAGTGTATCTTGAAGAATGTTGAGAATTGCTAAAATTTTATGTAGATCTACTTTTAAAAATTTGGCATGAAACAGCGAAAACATTTAAATATTGGTATAGATTTTATCTGCTTCTTGATTTTATGTCTAATATTTATGTAGTATACCATACAAAGATTGGGTTTCTATCTTCTTAAATCATTAGAAAATTGAATTTTATTTAAATTTAAAAAAATTTCTCCCACTTAATTTTTAAGAAATGAAAATAAATTCTACTGATGAGAACTAAAGTATGTGAAACTCGTGGCGATACAATTGACGAATAATAATTTATATGCGAGATTACGTTTTTGTTTGCAACCTTTTCATTTTCTGCTATTCTAAAATTTGATGCAAGAGTGGAACGAATGGGATAAATTCTAAAATGATGTAATACCCAGCTATGTATGGATGAGTTTACTCAAAAGTATTAACCATAACAATTGAAAGTTAGTTAATTTTAACAAGAGCCGCAAACAATCGCAGCTGCAGATGAATATTAATAAATCCTTGCATTTTCTCGGCTGATTACGGGCGGCGTACCGAAAGGAAAGTTATGGCGGTACTTTGATGTGCGACCAATAATTGCGGTATCCGCTGCTGGCGGCCCGCGCGTGACCGCGGAGAATTGTTAGCTCCTGGACACGCGGAAATACGGCCCACTACTCAGAATTGAGAATTGTATTCATTTTTATGTGTTTGCATGCTTCTGTGTAAAATGAACATTTACTCTTTATACAATTGCCACCAGACTTAGTAATTCGCAACATAATAAATATATACACAAATTATACTACCTCAGGTACATGAAAATACAGTGGCATGAAGTAGGTACCGAGAGTGCGGTTTGCATTATACTTACCATTTACTCACTGAATAATACTCCCACATAATGAAGATATGAATATTTTGCTTTATGACGAAAATGTTACAACGTATAATTATTAAATTTGTAATGTAAATTTATTTTGTTTCGATGCATATCAAAAAATTGCTAGTTACGAAACATTAATTATCTTAAGATCACAAGTTATCGCAAGACATTAAGACCACGTGTGATAATCGGTGCTTCAAGAGTGAGAATATTTTTTTACGCACCGTTTGTCTTTTTCGTAAATTTTTTATTTTAACTAAATTGTAATATCTGAAGACCCGGAAATTAATAATGCAATATGCCCACCGTTTATTAAGATAAATCACTTTTGTATGTAAAATTATGGTTTACATAAAATAATTTAGCGGTCATTATCAAAGTACAAAGAACAAACTTAAGCAAATAAAAATGTAAGATTTTGAAAGAACGAAGTTATGTATTTGATACTAATAATATGCAATTCGTGTTCCTTTATTCTTTCTTATCCTTTCTTATCCTTTCTCTCCTACATGAAAAACCTCCTTTAGCTGTGATATATTATTGCTAATTATCTACATACATTGTTAATCATTTCAACAAGATCAATTATTAGGGATCATTCACAATTTACAACTTGAGATGTGACAACGGGGAACAAGGACGACAAAAGTTTATTAATTAAAATAGTTTTTTCTATTATCAAATCAGCCATTTTTCCAATTTATTGTAGTGGCAATTATATGACCAAATGAAAGTGATGATACTGTAACATTATTTTTTAACGATGAATTATAGTATTACCTGTATCGGTACGATAGGACCTTTCAGGCCAACTGTCATCTTTAATTAATTATAGTTTAAATACTGGGTTTATAAAATATTTAAGTATGCAGGGTATCTATTTCCAAAAATTAAAGCAATACAAAAAATACAGCCCTGAATTATGGTAGTTGAGGGTGTAAAATACGAACAGAAACCAAAAATGTTATGGATCATTCGAAAATTTACTTTTAAAAGTAAACTATCGGAAATCCGGAGGATTTCAGGTCACACAGGTCGCAAATCAACTTAAAAATCCCTACACTGCAAGAAGTAATTCGTAAATTTACATAACTTATAGATGGTCACCAGTGGCCATGTGAGGCCATGAGAGCAACAAATATACGGATTTTTACCTGTAAAATGTATGGAAAAAAATTAATTAGGTAGGGTAAGGTAAGGTATATTGGTGATAATTTTGTTTACATGGATACAGTTTGATTAATTTGAAAGTTTTTCCCGATTTTTGCTGGTATAATAATAGAATCACTTTATACCTGCCTATTGAGAGGTATTTTGTTTTATTTGAATTCCATTTTCTTAATTAAAAACGAACATCTTTCTTTTTAAAAAAAGGTAGGTAAGTTGGTGATAGGATATTTAATTTGGTGATATAGGACATTTAATTTGGTGACAACTAAAAAAACTAAAATTAGTTATAAAACTTAATTTAAAACTTAAAATACTTTAAATATAACATAATTACTCAAAATCTGAAAGAGAACAACCATCGCACATAAAGATTTCGTCTTCATTTGCCTGTGATTAACAAGTGATGTGGTATGGAATAGAACAGAAGGAGCATTGAATCCATTTGACACCATTCTTTTCTTGTACATCCTCATCATAACTTTTACCACAGACACCACATTTCCAGTCATCATTTTTCTTTAAACCTTTATTGAATTTTTTTCGCTTCTAATCTTCATGAGCCGTAAAAATCCTGATTTCTGAAGATCCTGTAGTGTTGTTAATAATTTTGCCTTTGAATATCTCTGCTTTCTGTTTGACTTTGGTATTTGGTGAACTGATGTTGCTGATGGTAGTTGTAGTCAGAGCCTTTGTGCACAATGTGCAAACACAGGGGCGGATAAAATTAGGGGCGGCCAAAAACGAAAGCAAGAGAAGAGGCGCAAAGGGAAATAATATGCCTAAAAAGTGAGCTAGGGTTTAAAAAAATATAATTTGCGTTGCGACAAGGATAAAGTAATAGAAATTTAGAAAATCGTATTAAAAATCGAAAAATCAAAAAAATCCTTGTTAGCACGATTAAATAAAGCGTTTTAAACGAGGTCCAAAGAATATTTACTTGTGCTGCAGCTTTCTAAATTGACATACCTTCCTGTAAAACCATTTGGTTTGCTCTCACCATATTTTCAGAAGTGTATGTACTATATTTTTGATTACTAATAATACTTTGAAATTTGGTAATTTGAAGGACAGGTAATTTGGTGATAGCCTGAAATGCCAAAATAAAATTATTTTCAAAAAGTACTCTCTATTGACCGCCTTTTTTGACAATATTGTATATATAAAAAATTTATATTAACGCCGTAAAAAAATAATTTAAATAACATAATCTTAAATCAGTAAAATTGCATTCGCACATGGTAAGAAAACACCGTTACAACGTAAGGGTTAATTTAATTAATAAACAATAACATGTAATTTCATTTATGCCATTTTGAAAAGTAGGCTTTACTCTAAAAGTATAATGTAAAAAACACTATATTACCTTATTTATTGATTGATTTAGAACACATTTACTACCTAGCACGTATAACACTGAAGTAAATATGAAAAATGATACCATATTACATTAAAAGTTTTTTTGGGAGGTAACTACATAAGATAAGAGCCTGTAATTTCTTGAATAGTCAGATGAAACTGGTATGAAGTATATGATAACAATTTTAAATTATTTTGATAAACGGTAAGTTGTTGGTGAATTTTTGAAAAAGTATCACCAAATTAACTATATCACCAAATTACCTTACTTTACCCTACATAATATTTCATGGAAAATATAGTACACGTAAAATATTAGTGAAATTACAACCACTTTTTTTCAGTGTACTTACTCTTTAACACATTGGGCGCCGCGTGAGTTAAAAACAATGCACATGCATTCTTTTGATACCGCGTGGTTTGAATATAATGCTCACTATTGCGTTGTAATCTAGGGATTTAAAAGAGGACATCACTATGAACATTTTACTTTTTTCAATGTCAAAATTAAACTTTTTTGAAAGATTTTATTAACTATTTATATTATACACCAGCCAAGGTGTTAAGAAGCAAGGACATTTTCGTCATTAGTTTCCATAGGACAAATTATGGTCAATATTGTCCTATCACTAGGACGATGAAGCTTGCAACCAGTTGGAGTCTTGATGAAGGGTTTGCTATTTTTTGGATCGCATTATTACATGAAGTTCTTCCTGAAGTCCAAATAATTCTAGTTAATTTGTTGTTTTGCTTTATGTTTGTGTTATATGTATTATTTATTTATGTATGTAATGTATTTTTATGCTAATTCTGTTTTATTATTTTTTTCTCTTTTAATTGGTATTTGTGTTTCGTTATTGTACTATTATATTATAATTGAAAATTGTTGTAATAGGAAATTTCCGTAAACAAATAAATAAATCTGGGAGGTATGGAATAACCCACCACCTGCAAGTAGGCAAGAAGATGTTTCCTCAAGAATTAAATTTGCTTATGTATTTTTAGCAGTAAAATCCGAATTTGCAATAAAAAATAAGTGTTGCTATTTAAAATTAACGAATTTGACCTTGAATGACCTTAGCTCATCCCCAAAGTTTAAGTGATATATTCCGCCGAACTGCTCCCATCCAATTCTACAACTTTTGTTTGAAACACTTTTTCGTGCAGTGCTGATTACTCGAGATATTTGAAAGTTTCAAGTTAAAACATTATCTCGGTATAGAACCAGAATATTCGAGCCAACGGAACTCAATTGTCAGGGTATTTGAGCTTGCTCACTTATAACGAAAAATATCCTGTAGCCCATTCAACTCAAAAACCGGGATATTTAAGGGCACGTTAGCGTTTTAGTATGCTTTTAGGTTAAAATTCCGCTTCCGATAATTAACGATATGCAATTATTATAAATAATATACAAATAATATTAAAGTTTGTTGTTGTCAGTTGCACAAGTAGAGTTTAGCAACTTGACCGGGTGTGGCTAATATGCAGAAACGAAAATCCGTCTGGTCCTTTTACAAGAGAGCACTGCCACGTTCTTCCTCCACCTCTACTACCACCACCTTGACCACATTCGGTTAAATTGGTTAAACTCTAATTGTCAACTGTGGTACCCCTTAATAGTTTAGCTTAGTATATCCTTGTATAGAGAGCGCATCGGAAGAGTAGCTAATCTCATCTTCTTCGTCCTAACAATGACCTAGCGGTTAGCCAGCACAGCACCGGTTCGTCTCGCAACGAAGTGGAGTGTTGATACGCGCCAGGCATTAACAACCTTCGAATTAATTTGAGACAAGTAAGTGGCAGATGTTGGCCACGCCAGAAACCGTGGCGTCGCGTCGGACAAGACAGGTAAAGGTGACGCACAAGCACCAAGAGGGCCAAGACATGTAGTATGTATACTGCGAAAAAATTAACTTCCACAATACATACCCGGTGAGACTTCTTAAAGAGAGCTGATATTTGTCCACGGTGAGGCATTATAAACACCTCACCAATGACCGTTCCCATTAGTAATCCTTGTCCACAATTTGCTCTTTTTGTGTTTTCTTTTCCTTTTCTCTGTGATTTTGTAATGCTATGCTTTGCGCAATGTATCCATACAATTAAATAAATCCATGTTCTAGGCCCGTAGCCACGGGGGGCACGTGCCCCCCCCCCGAAATGTTGAAAAGACAAAGAAAATGGAAGGGGAACAACCGAAAATTTAACATTTTACTAAAGGTTTTTTTACAAGTGCTCCCCCCCCCCGAAATGAAATCCTGGCTACGGGCCTGCCATGTTCTAAACATTTACGTCATGCGTACGTACCGTCAACAGAATGCGACAATCATACGGTATTTACTATATGAAAAATCAAAACAATCCTGGAGCCTGATTTTTATACTCGTTTTCCAGAAAGAATTCATAGGAAAAACTCCAGATCGCCGAAATTTCAACCACCAGTGCCTCTGATGTATTTAGCAGTTGGAGCAGCGGAAATGTTTATGTAAATAAAACGTAATTGTCACTATAAGTTTAGGATTAATAACTGAACTGAAAAATCTAAACTTTATAATCGATTATTTCCTTAATTATTATTAATCTATTTTGAAATTCGCCCATAACTTGTAAGCTTCATTTTAATTTTTTTAATTTTATATATCAGATTTTGTTGATGTTCCTAAATTGTTTGGAGAATAGATAAACAAACCATCTTTCTCTATCCTTTCTTCGGGTGTTTTATTTACATAAACCTGGTGTCCGTCGTTTCACTTCATTCGAGCTGCTGATATGAGGTCTCTTGGAGGTAGAATGTAGTACCTACCCACGAATATCCCCCGCTCTTGGAGCTTGGTGTGAAAAACACCAGAGCGAGCTGCCTTTAAACCAGTAGACACAACTTGTAGCCTAAACATCAATAATAATTATTGCTACCTGAGCATCAACTGTTATCATCCCAAGTAACATTTTCCCCCTGCTAGATATCTGCTAGGGCTCTGGCAGAGAAATTTCGCAGGGCCCTGTCTCTGTAATCGGATTGTAACAGGGCTCTGTCACATAACATGAGACAGAGAAAATGGACCTTGCAAACCCTCTGCAGAAAATTTGTCGCAAATCCTAACAGGGTATCTGTTAGGTACCCTGCCAGAGACTCTGCAAGAGCTCTGTCAGGCACTCTGCCAGAGTCTCTGTCACAGAGACTCTGGCAGGGCTCTGTCTGTCCCTGTTACAGAGACAGACAGAGACAGGTATAAAAAAAATATTAAATTTTAATAAAATAAATTTATGTCACATTTTTTAGAAAAATCAATTTTTATTTTTAGATTCTTGCAATCCATTGATTGTGTTATTACACATCGCATCGAACTAATTTAATTTAACTCTGGGGGTTTCAATTTTATTTACATGGTTACATTATTAATTATATCTATTAATATTGTTGTGGTATTTTGATCAATTAAGAGTGACAGCAAGCAAATAAGAGAGTAATTTTATTTTATTTAATTTTTAATTCAGTAGTCAGTTGATGTGACTGACAAGAAAGTGGAATTTGCATCAAAAACAAAAAACCATCACATGTAACGAGTTATTACACATAAAACACAATTTTGAATTTATTTGTGGAATACAAAATTTTTGTAACATCCTGTAAGTGATTTTAATTTTAAAAACAACAACAGATTCCTTCAAATAAAGTGTTAATATCAGTTTGGTGCGCGAGCAATTAACAACGTTGTGTTACCTGCTAGAAAGACCATTTTAGTTACCAGCAACAAGATTCCCACCACAAAATCAAATTTTGGAAAAGGAACGGAAACACAGCAGTTCCCGGGTGAAGCTCAAGTAGAGAGGAGTTCCTAAGTGACCTCCAAGCGGAGAAGAGTTCCTTGGTGAAACTCAAGCTGAGTGCACGTGGAGTTCTTGGGGAGACGTCGATTGAGAAAGTGTGTAAATTTCTCGATAAAATCCCAATTAAGGAACTCAATTACGGTTCTTTGGTACAAAAAGACCAAAGCATTAATTTACTTAATTAAACGGAAGTAAATAAATTTACGGAATTCGAGTATTTGATGAAAGTTGTGTATTGCGTGCGTAATTGGATATTTATGAATTGAATATCTGAAATAAAAGCGAACTACAGATATTTGTACAATCGGTACGAATTACAGGTTATGTTCACACGTGGTGGACAGGTTAAGATTGATGAATTAATTGATTACTTACCGAAGTCTAAGTAAACACGAAGATTGTTTAAACCAACAGGTTAAAAGTTGGTTAACGAAAGAAAAAGGATTGAAGCAGCACTTTAATCACCAAATTTGGAACGTTTTCAACAGTAGCTGTAACGACGTCAATGGCTCCTGACAGAATAGGCAACATGGTCAGTGTTGCCAGCACTTAAATTTACGAAACCGCTAGATGGCACGGCGTTCCCGCTAGAAACCCGCTAGATGACACGGCGGTCCCGCCAGAAAACCCGCCAGATATCCCATTTTTACGAAATAGCTAGAAACCGCTAGATGACACGGCGATCCCGCCAGAAATACCATTTTTAATAATTTAAGATTAGCGTATTAGATGTTTTAAAATAAAATTACACAATTTTTTATTACTTTATTTAAAAAAAAAAATGTATATTACAAAACACTTATAAATCTAAAAACAAATCATCGACATCGTCGTGGTCTTCGAGCTTGTAAGTTTCTTTGTAATAAGTACCAACATTTATAGAGCGGTAAGATTGTGTACTAATTTGAAGGCGGTGAAATTTTAAATTTAAAAAGAAAAAAAAGTTTTTAATTGACTTTCGACAGTTTTTAAAAACCGTCAGATTTCCCGTCAGATATTCTGTAATTAAGCTAAAATTCCCGCTAGCCGCTAGATGGAAATTTTTCCCGCTAAAGGAACTTCAAACAAGTCAGATCTAGCGGGAAAACCGCTAGATTGGCAACCATGGTGCTTACCAACTGTTTGATGGAAATACACCAGGTCAAGTAGAAAATAACAAGGTACAAGATTTGTTTTTTATTTTTAATGAATCTAAATTCTGAATCAACGATTTGTGTTGATTTTAGATTGATTAAAGGACTTTATTAAAATTGATAATTATAAATTGTTTACATGATTACACTAATAATGAAATATCCAAGTTTAGTTCCTAAAATCGAGGATTTAAATGTAATTTGGATGCTTTAATTATTACACATAAAATAACACATTGGTTTCAGACAAAATTATTGTCTAAAGTAATTTGATGCAAATTTTTACTAATGATTTAATTTCTATTAAATAACTGATGTCTGCTATAAATTACTGCCTTTTCATTTCGTCTCTTTTAATTGTTTGTTAGGCGCCGCAAGTGGGGCAAAACAGGGGTAGTCATAACAACTTTTGACATCCCTTAATTTTTACTACTGATTTCTTTTATCACTCAATAAATTATGTCTACGATGAATTACCCCCTTATTTCGTCTATTGAATCCACTGACTTTGAGCAAGAGAAAAACTCTACTCCGATAAAACGTTAGTTTTGGGGGCTTTTTGGGGTGATAATTCTTAAAGCAAGAATAATCATAACAATATATTCTAAAAGCTGGTTCACACTATATGATTTTTCATCTGACTTGTCATATGACTTGTCATATGACAAATATTTTTAGGTTCACACTATCTGATTTTTGCTATTATAGAAGTCATAGCTAAATAATAAGCTCGGTCATAGCAAAATAATAAGTGATTTTCAGAATAGGACGGTGTCTATTTTGCTATGACTTCTTGAAAGATTTTTTTACAAAATTTCAAAAACTGAATTTTTTATAAAAAATTATTATTTATCGAAATAATCACAAAAACTGAAATATATTTTAACAAAAATTTTACGAAAATTTTTCTTTAAATTTTTCAAAATATCGTTAATTTTTCAAAAAAGTGACTTTTTTCCGAAATTTCAAAAACTAAATTTTTATAACAAATGATTATTTATTGAAATAATCACAAAAACTGAAATATTTTTGAACAAACATTTATCGAACATTTTAGACAAATTTTCTTAAAATTTTTAAAAATTTCGTCAACATAATTTTTCGTCAAAAATGATTATTTCTTAAAAAATTATTGGATAAAAAGAAGAAATAGACACTGATGACAGAATAATTTCTATTAAATATACAATTCAATTCAAAATTAACCACTTATTGCTATAAACTTAAGTTAATTAGAATTTTTTTGACACATGACAACCATTTTGACGTTTTAGTAATAAGTAAAGTACCTACATCCATGACTGCTCCGTAGCCTCTCGTTCTTACCATTTACCTACGGACCCTACTTATAAATTATTTTGAAATTACTGGTAATATGATGGTCACACTTTTGTGTATAATAATGAGTGAACCGCTGAGAAATCAACGTATTTTACTTACCTTTTTTAATAAAATGGAAATTATATCGATGTAAAACATCGCAATTTAAAATATGATACAAAAATTCGTAATTGTAACTGCAAATATAGATGTAGTAATAAAATTGAAAGCCCCAGAGTTAAATTAGTTCAATTACATAATTACACAATCAGTATGGATTGCAAGAAGTTAAAAATAAAAATTAAATTTTTTAAAGAATGCGACAAAAATTTATTTTATTAATATTTAGGGCCGATATATTTTGTCTTGTAAATATGGGTTACCATCGGCAAATAAGTTATAAAAATCAGATTTTAACTTAAAATTTCTAGAATAATTGTGAGTGCTGTATATATGAGAAATTTAATTTTTGATAACTAATATTGATCAAAACGAATCAGTAATAGTTAAGTTCAGCAATAGGATATTAATTTAAATTGTTGGGACTGTAAAAATGTAATCACTTTTTAACAAAATGTTAAAAAGTTTTGTTGTTTAATTCTAGATCGTGGTTTAATTATGATTTCTTTAAATTGGATAAATAAACTGTTAAAATTTATAAATTGCACATAAATGACGTTTAAAATCGAAGCGGATTAGCCTTTGTATTTTGTATTTCTAATATTCTAGAATATTCTAAATGACCTGAACTAAAAATATTTTATCTCTCTCTCTCATAACAATATTTATTATAGCGCTATCCTACTTCGTTACATAGTAACTAGACCTACATTTTTGGCTCAAAATTACGAGGCGCTTTACGAATTTTTTTATACCTGTAACTCATAAAAGATAACTGTCAATGTAGCTGTCTCTGTTTGTCTCTGTAACCCTGACAAAGTTTCTGTCATATCGTTGGTTGCTTGAAAAAATCGATTAATTAATTTTCAATAAATCTCTGAAGATATTCATTTTAACAATCTTAACCAATATGAATGAAGAAAGCTTACATCGTTAACAAAATTCTTGATTCTGATTTGCTAAAATTTTAATAAGCATTGTGTTTATATCTACCTGTAGTAGGTATCTACTATTAAAAGTACAATATAGTATTTAAATTTAATGAATTGTTAAAATTAAAAGTAATTGAAAAATGGTAAAAAAGACAATTTTTATGAAGACCACGTGGTATATACGAGCTTTGCAAATTTCCTATAACAGGGACTCTGTCAGGGCTCTGCCGCAGAGTTTTTGCAGGGCCTTGCAAATTACCTGTAACAGGAACTCTGCCAGAGCTCTGCCACAGATTTCTTGCAGGGCCCTGCAAATTATTTTCAACAGAGACCTAACAGGGCTCTACCAGAGTTAATTTTCAGGGCTCTGCAAATAATCCGTTACAAATACCTGCCAGGTATCTGTAAGAGCTCTGTCAAAAAAACCCTGTTATAACCCCCTGGCAGATATTTGCTAGGGCCCTAGCAGAGACATTTAAATTTCACCAGGGAAAAATGTTACTTGGGATTATAAATAATATGCTATCTATCAGATTTTTAGGTTAAAACCTGCAAGTTGTCTGTCCGACCTTGTCTACTGTCAACCATTATGCTGATCGCATATCTAATGTTGCTCGCCGGAATTTTCACAAAACGGATTAAACGGTTTAATTTTAATTACCTGTATAATTATTATTTACGTGGGCATTTAAAATGCAGTCAGTCGCTCATTAAACACAAAGATTCATTGCATAAGTGGGCATTACCTTAATGATTGCTAACATATGATGGTGTGTGAGTTAGTTTTGAGGGATTTTGCTATGAGTTAATCATATATTAGCTTTGTTCGCGGTAACAGTCCTGGATGTGTTCTATTATACTGGGCGAGCGGATTTATTATGTTTATCATCTAATTTGACAATTTATTTGAGATAATGACAATTTTATTATAAATCCGCTCTATAATAGAATGTATTCGGGATTGTTACCACGAACAAAAAGCTAATACGTTGTAACAACATTTATTCATAATGATAAGTATGGTATATTATGTATATGGTATGTCAAAGGACTTTAAAAATCTTTCACATTTGATATGATATGTTACATTAAGATAGAAGTGAAATTAATAAAGTTTTACTTAATTTCATTGAAAATGCTGAGTTTAGATGTAAAAATAGATCATTTGCGGGAAGAGTTGGTTTTTTTCTATCAAAAGGAAACTACATCTGAAACTGAAATTCATCGTTTTTCTTGTGGAAACAGATTGTGAATATGTGATATCTATAAAATCTTAAGAATGTTGATTATAATGCTTTAAAAATTGTGATTTTGATACGAAAGACAAAGAACACAGTAATAAAAAAGCTCTTTTTAGTAGATATGCCAAGAAGTGCGGCCCGCACTAATCCCCACGTAAAATATTTGGCCCTCTTACAACAAAAGGTTGTCGATCTCTCACCTAATCAATCAAAAATTCGAAGATATTGAATTGCAAACATCACTGGAAGAGAATTCATGTCAATCGCAAGAAGAACTTGCAAATTAAGCATTTATTGTTGATGGATCAAGGTTTGTCAAATATTTATATGCCCGGAATGGGGAACACATGAATTGAAATGTTCTATGTGATCCAAAAAGGAGAGTCGATTTTGAATTGAATTATTACTGACGATGAAAATAGATATTATATTGCGATAACTCTCAATAGAATCATGGAAGTATTATTTATTTGTTTGGTGGGACCAAAACAGCGTTTTAATTTGATACTTTTTAATTTGAATCGAATATTGAAGGAGAAATGAGAAGAATAATTTATGCCAAAGGATGTTATAATGTGATCTTTTTGCACGACAATAATGCTCAACCATAATAGGTTTCAAAATCAGTCAAGGATGATGCGTTAGAAGAATTATGATGATATATCTTATCCCAACTTGCCCTATTTTCTTGGAGAATAGCAGAGTATAATAATTTGTGTTGTCCACGGTTAGCTCAGAAAAATTTATCGGGGACTCTATATACAATAATCAAACTTATCATGAAAAGAAAGAAATACCATGTGCGAATTGCTCACATAATAAAAGAAATCTCTTGTAAAAATCAAATACAAAACTTTAATAAAAGCAAGAGGATACATTTTGTGCATAAATGATAAAAATGCAACACTTCAGTTACGAAATTTGAACTCATACAACTCAGTTTATAACCAACTCCTTTGTCTCTAAGCAAATATTTAAAAATTCAAAATAACCTGTCGGTTAAACACACATGTAGGAAAATTTACAAAAAAATCAAACGTTGAGAACCTTTTCTCTCTCTTTCTTCTTTTTTTCTTCTAAAATCTGGATTATCAATTTTTAACCTCAACATTTTCCGAACCACATTGGCATTCGATTCAGAAATCCGATTCATCCAACTTAATCTTACGGTAAGATCGACAAATTCGCACACTGGCATAAAACGGAATATTGTTGGACTCACACCATTAATCTCAATCAAATCTCCAATATTTTGGATGCGATGCCGATGCACAAAACAAATTGATTTTCCACTAAAAATTTTCTAATTACCAACATAACTATTTTTTAAGCTTTTCCGAGCTTTTTAAAATAATAGAATGAAAATTTCCCCTATACTGTTGCAGTTGGTTGTTCAAATTCGTGTTGCTGTGGTCCTTTCACTCATTAGAACCAACGTTTGAAAAACAAATTTGCGAAAATTTATCCCTTTCAAAAAAAAAACTTTATTGAATTTTAAAACTCAAAAAAAGATGACTCATGGTGCTTTTCTTATCATAAAAATCGCAAGATGACAATAATCCACGGGGGTGCATCGCATAAGACGCATTCATATCATAAGGTAAAGAAATTGTCGCAGGACGGGAAATTTTCGGGAATTTTTCATTGACGGGAAATTAAAATCAGTGATGAGGTAAACCAAGGGAATGATATAGTAGTTAAGAAAGAACAGACGGAATACGAAATTAGTTAAATTTTGCAAAAATTTAAATTTACAAATGTGCACTAAGTATTATCTTTGTATAATACCCTAATGTATTATCTTCGACGTGTCGCTCAGCTTTATTGTCAGCTTCGTTAGGAAATTACATAAAAATAGGTAATTAAAATTCGATAAAATAAAAGTTTATGTGAAGCAAAAACTTTAGAAAAATTTAGCTAAAACATTAAAAGTTTTCTGGGGTACTACGAATTAAGTGATCCTTTAGTTAAAAATAATAAGTTTTCCAGATTCGAACCAAGTATATTATAAATTTTATCATTGATTTAAACTAAAAAATGTGCTTCTACATTTGTCTTTCATCCCTCGAAAGCGTGCAGCTTAAATCTCCACCCAATAGATACGACAGTACTACCATTTTAATATAGAATTATCTATGTGATCGAAATTACTCCATTATATCGAAATAATCTTTTTAATTCAAGATTATTAATACGAGAAACACCTGGCTTGAGGTAATCTGCTCCTCAAATGAATTCCTCAGAAATGGGATGTGTGATTTTCCATAAAATCAAAATTTTATTATTTATTATTAGGAACTATTATGATATGGAACGGTCATAAAAAACTCAGGATGCAGAAACAAAAAATTGAAGTTTTAGTTAGATTTAGATTTTATAGAGATATGCATGGATAAATTCAAATAAAGCAAGTTACTGACTGTACATGGAATTCATATTTAAGAGTGTGTTTAATTTGCTTTCAAAAACAAGGATTTATTATGCAACACTACAGTGAGAAAATCCATTACCCCAGAAGAAGCACAGATTGTACAAAAGAACAACTGAAAGGCTGCCAGTTATGTTTGCATGAAGTGCCACTACAGTTCGTCGACAAAAATTAAAACTAGTACCCTAAAAAACTTCAAAAGTATTGCGTAATACAAATTATTAATTGAAAAGACAGTGTCGAGTTTTGGATAAAATAATTGAAGATTACTGGTTTTAATTAATTCTGCTGTTCCATGCCAAAGAATTTTAAAAAAGTTTACTCGTAAAAGTAATAAAAATTACAGTTGCCAAGGTTCTCTAAAATTGTTTACAATCTTTCAGATCTGACAGTTGCTTGACAGTTTAAGAAAACCTTTGCGAATGCGATTACATAGGCAACGTAACAACTTTACAAATCGGTAATTTGGAGTTAACCATAGATAAAGGAAATCTAACCAAAAACCTTTATTCTATTGATTGACTGGTAAATTAGAATAAATTAGTTTACAGCACTTAATATTTTTTAAAAACTGAATGTTCGAAAATCGCCTGTTCTATAATACTGGGATGAATAAAATGTACTGTGCACATCTTAAATTAATGTTAATCCAAATTCAATAAACTACATTTTCACCTGTTAAAATAAATGTTGGAAATAATCACTACGTGGTTGCTTTAAGCATTTACACGTTTTTTAATGTTCTTCGACACCTGCGGTAATTCAACGCATGAGATGTTCATGTTAACTTTAGTAATGGCTTCCTCAAATTTTCTACAAAGTGAACAAATAAATTTTTGCAGTAAATAAATTACCCTTTTTTACTACAATGTATTTCATAAAATACAGGGTAAACTTACTCATGGTTGGCACTGATTACATTTTCCGTTTATATTTCATAATAAGTATACCTAATAATAATTATACAAATCAATCAATAATTATTATTATTAAACCTTAGATGCCTATAATTGTATATTTTAGTATTAATTTAGTCTATTATGATGTAAATACAAAATAAACCTACAAGATTGGGTTACTAGGTTACGTTCACTCCATAATCATCAAATTTTTGCATTAATTTTGAAATTTTAACGTCGAATGTAGATTCAATTTCAAATTTAAAGTTTTCAAGTTCCTGTCAAGAAGGAAATTTTAGTGGGTAAAAATCTCCCACTACCTCATCCACTTCCTTACAAGGTTTCCCACTTCTTGTGAAATAATTAATAGATACTCTTACAAAATTTTGGTTCTCCAAAGATGTTCTCCACGTTATGCCACAGGGAGTTAATTTTCAGATAAAAATTGTAGGAAATTGTCTCATTGACTCTAAAAGAAAAAAGAGAAAAACCTGTTTCAGTCTCCATTTTTCAAGATAGTGTTGAAGCTGCGATGGAAAACTTAAAAATTATTTCGAATTAAGTTGACTGCTAAAACAAATATTTGTTTGATTTAAGCCAATAATTGTAGTAATTAAACTAAGAAACAGAAAACTAAAATGTATATAAAAATAATATTTTCTTTTAAAAATTACTTCTGTATAAATGAACATCTCACAGAGATTAGTATTTATGAGGATGAAAAATGGTAAACCAAGTTGCAATAAAACTGCATAGCGTTAATTAGTTAACGTAAATTAAATTAAGGAATTCCTAAATTTAGTAACACCTTAACGTCACCATTTTATAGCCAAATCTGCTCATCTTTTATTTCTTGAAAGTTCAAGTCCATGCTGATTTTAAAAGAAACTTGATACGGTAAATTCTTTTGGTTAAATGTAGCTACATATGCAAGTAGTAAAACGGTAAGAAGTTTAACAGCGTAGAAAATCTTTTGTTAGTTTTGGTACTAAAATATTCAGATATATGCACAGCTCCTCGGTTTTTACTTTGCATTGGAAATCGGCAAAAGGGAAAAGACGCACTCTCTACCAACAGCACATCCACATTCCAGTGCTGCATGAAATCTCAGAAGTTAGCAAAAAAATTACTTTTATGTTTTGTAATAAACACAATAAAATGAATCATTTTTCAAATAAATCCTAATTGCAGGAAACAATTTTTAAATAGTTGAATACATCACATACAAAATTCAACAAACTTACCTTAACATATTCCAACTTCTTTTCCAGCATTAATTTGAAATATTATCAAGTTTAACATAAACTAAATATAAAAACTTTTTTATGACAAATTCATGAGCTTTGTTCTGGACACAGTAACACATAAGCGGTTAATAATTTAATTTCTTTACAACCTCTTAGATACACATGAGTTGCTACTTTTTATATTTAAAAATTTTCTGTTTTATGTTAATGGTATAATTTTATTGTTAACACTTAAATTGTTCTTTAGTTAGTAACAGGCGTTGTTTTAGCAGAACACTCCTAATGAGAACACCGCTTCTATGATATGCTGATAGAACGAAATAGTTTACGTAAATATGAATATTTCATATGTAGAGTCCACACCTATTGTACATTTGACATTGAAGAGGGTCCACATCAAATCTGATTCCGGTACTTAGTTCATCATGCGTGTAGACGTCAGTCAAAAATTTAGTTATGCAGCTCCTGCTGATTGCCTTTAGTTACGAACATAACTTACCTACCATTCCACTGAGAACAAATTAAATTTAAGAATTTTAATATGAATAAGTAGCTTTATAAGACGATTTTAATCTTTTTAAGTAGTCAATGATAAATTTATGTGAATTAATTAATTTCATGTTTTAACAAAAAATTATTATATACCTATTGCATAATTTCACTTTCGCTAACAAAATGTTTAATTATTTCTTAAACAAACAAGATTTTTCAGAAAACTGGAAAAATTACTGTTGAAAGATGTGAAACTAAAAGTACCTCATGGATTATGGAACCGCTAGAGGCTAGACCAAGTGCTAATTTATTTTTTTGCATTGCAGGACCTTGAAATAATTAGCAGCTAAATGTACCTAGTTATGGGTTTTCCTAATTTTACAATAAATATTACAGTTCATAAACTGTAATTTTAATAAAACATTAATAAATGAATGTTAATATTAAGTGCTTGCTTGAGTTTTATAATAATAATTATTAATTACAACAATATTAAAGTATAAACTACAATTTGTAGTTTTAAAATAATTATTATCAAAACACATAATATGTACTTATTCTACTTGCATTTCGTGTATGTAAACTTCACGTTAAAAAATGTTAAACAGAAACGCCTCTACAAATAATATAAATATTATTTGGTTTAACATGAAAGTAGTTTTAAAATAATTTTTTGTAGGAACGAGAAGTTTTGTAGTAGCATAAAAATACTGTTTGACTATTTACTAAAATATTTGTTGTTACAACAAAATCTTTGTCACTGCAATAAGACCTTTTTAAAAATTTCCCATGCAATGTAAAATTATTCGATTTATTTCATGTGAAAGGGCACATAATTGTATCATTCTGGCGAAATAAGGATTCGGCATTTTGAAATTTAAATTAGAAACGACGCAAATCGATTAAATCCAAATGGGGACCCCTCGATTCACAATATTTATTGAATTTGACGTAAGTAGGTACCTACCTACCATTATTTTCTTAAATTTTAATAAAATTTTTAAAGACCACTATGGTAATATTTTATTAATTAATTACATAAAAATGAATAACTATCTTTTATATCCTTTTATAATTAAACCGGAAAAAAGCTGTCTTCTTAAGCTTAGGTAACAGATGCTCAAAACACAAACTGCCGGTTATAATATTATTAATATATTATGTTTACTGCATCCGCATAATATTTAATATTAAAGTATAAAATTTAAGTTTCAGTTGAACAATTACAAGTTGTATATATCGTAGAATTAATTTAGGTGCCAAAATGCAACTGCTTCTAATATATATTTCTACTGTGAAAAACGAATAATAAATTAGAAGATATCGACATATTTTTAATTTGCGTTTACCTATATCGGGGAAACATCGTCGAATAAAAATATAGGTATGGATATAGTAACGAAAGGGAAATAATTTTATTTTCATATTAAAAATAAAATCCTAAGGATTTATATAACTGTAAGGTTTCAGCTAATTACCTTTATTTATTTGTCATTTTTTAAAGTCACTTAGGGATCCTGTAGTTAGTATGAATGATCCACCCCTAACATTAAGGCGATTAGCTCTGCGGCAGACCTTTTAATATCTGTAACATCCGCATGATATGATAATGGTATTCTGTTTGTGTTTCAGAACAACCCTCTTCTCAGCGACACCCTGCTTGACTGCTTAGGTCTTTCAGTTTCCCTGCGGTGAGTGCTAAATTGTAAGTTAATACCATTTGTGTCTGTACATTTACAATGTAGTAAAGCGAATGTAACTACCTACCGATTAAACTTTCTTGAATTAATTTAATTGCTAACTTTACATAAGCAAAAGTAAATTAGTAAAATCTTGTGAAAATGTTGTCTAACATCAAAGTTACTTAACAATTAATATAACTTTTCATACTAATTAATTTATTTAATATGCAAGTACATCGTATTTGTATAATAAATTACTTTACAGCTTCCGAGTTTACTTAATTACTGTAAAATTAATATTAATAGTTTATTGTACAATAATAATAAAATATGGTGAGATAATATTCTGTATAGCTCATATCTATTGCTGTTTAGAATTTACCATGCAGCATACGCGGATCCAAATTTTCAAAGTGTAAACCCACACGTCTAACCTTATTAGATTCTAAAAACCATCAAATAAAAATTACATAAACTGCACAGTTTGAAAATGCACCCTATTCTCCTACTCATGTAAAAGATATGTATAACATCATTCTTAGGGTGGTATAGCTTACACAAATAAATATGTATGAGCGTGAATGGATTAACTCGAGGGATAAAAAGTGTAATATGTGGCCAGTCATTTGAATGATTTCTGGCGTTTTATTTAACTGTGCGTATTAGAAACGTTATCTGAAAAAATATATTTCGGTGGTTTCACAATTGAAATACAAAATACAAATTTCATTTGTAGTTTATAATAAACGAAAAAATTACGTACAAACATTGTTTGATCTGTGATTTTTGTAACCCAGCTGTAAAAGTTTTAAGTATCGCCTTCAGGCCACACAGCCTGTGCAGTTAATAAATTATAATGTTATAAAATTTAGGTGTCGAATTAATTAATTAGATTTATGAAAACGCTAAATCATTAATATTTCTATTAAAAAAATATTGACATTATATTTTTAATACTCTTGTATTTTATTATCTTTTCGAAAATTAAATGAAAATCTTAAATTGTATTGACCATTTTCAACTTATCTCTCTAGTCTCTAGTTTCCATAGAAAATTGGAAGCATAAAAACTATAAGCCGTAAATTTGTTCTGTTAACGACATTGAATTAAAATAACGTTTCGTTGTTAGGGTTGTTTAATTGTCAAAAACTCTAAAGAGAGTATGCAAATATCAAAATTTTGATGTTAGAATAATAACTATTTAGTATTTGTTTATAGCCATTTATGGAACTTACTTGTATCGCGTATACTTTGTTTATTGTATTTGATAGGGGGCAACACGGGTAGTTTTCTTCTATGATTGACAGCAGTGGCTCATCGGTAGCGGCTGTGTCAATAGCATCAGAAATAGAACAGTAAACGTATTGCGTGTTACATGCAAATTAGGATACATTAATATGCGCATTTTACGTGCATCCCGTCCGTTGTACTGAGCAATATTGCACAGATGTTACCCTGCAATATTACCCTTTTTGAGGTCTTGTTTACACAAACAAAAGAATTTTTCACTTCTAACAAATTTTATTCCACAGGACATAACCTTCAGAGTTCATAAATTTCTTATTCCGATAGATAAAGTAATGTGATTACATATTGGCAAAAGTTTTTCATTTATTGTAGGAAAACACTCTTATACAAATTACTTTCCATTATCCCAGCCTCTCATTTTGAAATTTTTACCCAAATTAAATTTGTACATGCAATTTTTATTTTCAAGAAAACATAATATAGGGGTTAGTACTACTATAAGGAGTAAGAGCTGAAAGATGGAAATCTCCGATTTGAAATATTGAGTTGAAATTATTGGTAGGTTATTCATCGTTTAAACTTTTTGTGCAGACATTAATGGGTTAACAAATTTATTCCGATCAGAATGAACAGTGTTAATAGTATATTTCTTACTAAGCAAGGAAAGGGTAATTTTACTAGAGGAAAGAGGTAGTTTATGGAGCGAGCCAAAAAGGTGCTAACTGAAGGTTAACTGTAAACAATACTAAAATTTATTATAATAATAGTTTTCACGATTTACATATTTGATGGAATTTTTTATTTAAATAAAAGTGAAAAGTGTAATTTATATCCTCATAACTTTGAGGTAAATTGACAAAAGTAAAATATTTAATAGGTACTGTAAAGCAAATTTACAAATAATCGTAACCACTGGGATAATTGGAATCTAAAAAATTACCAATTTAGGTTTATAATAATAACAGTTTTACTTACATAAGTTAGTAGAAACCTAATCTTAAAGTTTTATAGGATGAATCGATGAACAAACTTGGAATGTATCAACTACTGCTGTTTCTTTAGTCAATGAGCATGTGGAACTGTTTATGATTTCGAAAGTGAACATGGGAGAACCTGAATACGAAGAAGCTTGTGAAGGAATAATGGAAAGATGAAAGTTAGAAGGAATCTTTCGTTCAAGATTTAGCATTCGTTCAAGATTTAGCACCACAACTGCCTTATTGAAAGTGGCCGGCGATGTTCTTGCTAATATAGATGCCTCTAAAATAACGCTAATCACGTTTTTGGACTTCAGCAAAGCCTTTGATGTCATTGACCCTGACCTACTTATTGCTAAGCTCAAATATTACGGCCTTAGCGCCATGGCTTTAAATCTGCTATATTATTACCTTACAAACCGTACCCAGAGGGACAAGCTGAATGGTAAGGTATCCGATGAAAGGAAAAACAGACGTGGAGTTCCTCAAGGTAGCCTCCTTGGGCCATTATTATTTATAATCTTCACTGCGGATCTTCCGAAAATTTTATCTGATTTCTGCTTCTTCCATATGTATGCCGATGATATACAGATTTCCATATCTGGCTCACCATTCGACATAAATCGTATTATCAACGAAATGAACTTTGTCTTGTCATTGATACAACGTTGGTGTATAAAAAATGGACTACTGCTAAACCCGTCCAAAACTTTTACAATGTGTATGGGCGGTCCTCATCACTGCCAGACAGCAGAGGAAGCATGCACCGCACCGCACTGCACCGAAGTAAAAAACCTTGGAGTGATATGGGATAGATATTTGTCTTTTTCTGCTCATGTCAAGAGGATCGTCAGGACATGTTATTTCAAGCTTAAGACAATTTATAGATACAAGAACTTCCTGTCGTCCGTGGTAAAATGGAGAATTGTCGAGAGCCTGGTACTATGCCATGTCGATTACTGTATCACTGTATACTATGAAAATCTGACGGACGGACTAAGGAATAAGCTCCAAGTACTGCAAAATGCTTGTCTCCGCTTTGCTTATGACGTCGGGTATAGGGACCATGTTACCCCTCATTATTCTGCCCAAGGAATAATGAAACTGGATACTCGCTTCAAGTTCCGATTTGCAGTGCTGATTTTCAAAATATTAAAGTTTGGTCAACCAGGATATCTTAAGGATCTCCTCATCAGAAGGTCGGAAGTACATAACCGAGATCTTCGCTCCAATTCGCTTCTGTTGGTTCCACAACACCATGGTTCCAAATTTGAAGGTTCATTCCAATACTTAGCGTCACATATATTTAACAAATATTGACCCCAACCAATTGACACCAACATAAATACGTTTTCATTACTGCATTAGTCACAAAAACTACCCTCTGAGATCGCAACCCCTAATGAGAGAGTTAACCCAAACAGAGACCAGAGTCTGGAATAATCCGGAGAGGACTTCTCCAGTTTGTTTTGCCACGATGGTAATAGACTGACTCACAATTTATGCGGAGGAACGGATCGTGGGTTTTTGAAAAAAGACCGGTAGCTTGGGAAAACTAAAAAACGCAAATAGAATCAAATGCTTTAATTGACACACAATGAACTTGAGAGATGTATCACAGTTACAACAATTGCAATGTATATGGCTGCGCTAACATGCACATCAATCAATCAATCAGGGCTTTTCCATTCCTGTCGGAATATTTCCACTTCTATTGAAGTTTTTACAATCCATTTCACGAGGTGGATTAATCCTCTTTTGCTTTACTACTACTACTTTTCACCACAGCGTGTGAATGTCCACCGGAAGGCCGGGCTAAGAAACTCTGCTAAGTCCGCGACTTGAACCCAGAATTTCAGCTCCGTAACTCAACCAATGATCACATCACTCCACACGGTGATCTCTAACATGCACATCAGTAGCAATAAATTATTACAATCAAAAAGTGCACCCCATACTAAATATAAACAAGTACCCAATAAACATAATAACCTCTAACGGTTACTCGTAATTGAACACAAAAGCACATAAACACGTCGGTTCATGCTAATTGAAAAGGATAAAATTTCTTTCCTCGAGCTCTCGCATAAGCTTACAATAATATAATGGTGACAGCTGTTCGTCTACAATCGCTTTCCCAACGTGTGCTTACAAAGATGAAATCTGTAACTACAAGAAAAACACTGCTGCGGATTTGTAGCGGGAACTGGACCAGAGAGAGATGGTATTGGAGATATCAACAAGATTGGACCATCCAAACAATGGAAAACATTTCCTAGGCATCATCCAAAACAAAAACAATAGGAATCAACAACAAATAAGTAAGAGATCTTTTAATACGATTGCATCCGCTGAGCTGGCTTATAAATTTAGAATGTATCGACTTTTGCTTTTTACAACCTATAATTTTGAAAAATAATTTAAGTTTGGAAAGTGTTAGTTTTTTATTCTGCAATTTTAACAAAAACAATAGGATTTACCAACTCCAGATAATCTAAAATGGTTCCACAACTTGGGCACTAAGAAAAAACTGCGTAATAGAATTGCGCATGCAGAACCTTCCAGATGTTTACAACAGGAGCCACAAATACCACACATCCACGAAACAACTGCTTCACACGACCGCTCACCATTTTCGGGCACCGGCTAAATCGTTGTAAAAACATCACACGCTCGCTATGATTGTCGCGCTTGTAGGACTCCGCCACATTGAGTTACCCAATTTACTGCCAGATGTTTCAGTAGCCCCAAAAACAGTAGCCAGAGCCGGAAAAACTTATTGCAAAGTAAACTGGCCGAAAGCGGAAGTCGTTAAACCCAAAAACATGTTTAAACACACAAACAATTCGGCACTCAGAAAACTGTTGCAACAAAGCAGCTCTGCTCTGCTATCAAGTGGTCAGGTAACTAAATCAAAATTTACTACGCCGCGATGTTCCTATAAATTCAAATGCTCACGGTTCACATACCATCTGCTGTGCCCAATGCATTAAATTTTGATTGAATTTAAATAAAAATGTATGGGCGTACTCAGAAATATTGTAAAATGATATGAAAAGCAGAACCAAGTAACAAATTGCAAAAATTCGTTACATACATTAGCTACGCCTTCTATTCTTTCTGTACTGTAACTCTAGCGACCTTTTGGTAGAGACGATCATTGGTAACCTGAAGTTTAGTGAGATGCTGACAATAATATAAGGACAAAAAGTACTAGAAAAAGATCCATGTATACCTACTGGTAGAGCAGTTGAAAGTAAAATTTCAATCAGTATAGCTTTGCTGTTATCTCCGGACGAGCACAACTTTGAAAACGTTAGATAATAAAGTATAAATAAATTTCGTTGAGATTCTATGTCTAATTTAACAAAAACAATTCCTTTTTGTTATATTGGACTTAAAAACTCTAATAACGAAATGTATTTATATTTCAATAATGTCAACCAAAAATACTTTTTATTTGTTACTAAATAGTAACTTATATTATTTATTATTTTCAATTTAAAAACACTTTTTATATGGTCGTATTCTGTTTGTCTAAGTAATCGGTGATTATTTCGAATTAAACATTTTGAATTGAAATTATTTTACCCTAAGCATTTTAGAAATTAGATTCCTTTATGTTTTATAATGTAGAAATGTAGTGGAATTACCTAAAATAATAAATTGTTTGAGTTCAATTTTATTTTCTTATTTTAAAAAGGTTTTCTGACTTCTAAGGTAGACATTTAGCAAAATTATGCTCAATTGAGATTGAAAAGCTTAATATTGGAAAAAAGTAATTCGGGCTAGGGATCCTGTAATGTTTATTGTTTAATATTGATCTAAAAATGAAGTACATAAACAAAAACATAGCTGTCAAAAGGTTGAAAACGTATGATTGCCAAATTTGAGCCAAAAGGACAGAAGTTGAAGTATAAGAACTTCGGGCAGGCGACAGAATAAATGAAAGTAGATGCATGAGGCCTTTCGGTGATGTGAAGATATGCAGTGCTAAATTTCTACACGCTGATTGAAGATTTGATACATTTTCGATACTTTTAACCTGGTGAAGCTAAGGAAAGTAGTAGATTTAAAGCATTTAATTATATTTTCTTCTGTAAAACATTCTTATGACATTGAATGAAAACTTAAATTTTCTGTTTTTCAAAGAACAGAAAAGATTATTTATTTGATGCAGTAATCAGAATCAACAACAAATAAGTAAGAGATCTTTTAATACGATTGCATCCGCTGAGCTGGCTTATAAATTTAGAATGTATCGACTTTTGCTTTTTGCAACCTATAATTTTGAAAAATAATTTGAGTTTGGAAAGTGTTAGTTTTTTATTCTGCAATTTTAATTTTAAAATTTTTGTGGAGCTAAAAGTTTGAGGAAAATTATTAGGTACGCTAGTGGTTAGATAATAATAATATTAAAGATATGAAAATCATCAATACGTTTGCAAACATATTTGTCAAAAACACAGAAAGGAAAATTTGTTGCTGCTGATCATCATCTTGATCTTGAAATGTTGATAAAGATAACATTAGTACTTATGTAATGTAGATTTTATCTAAATTGCTACTTATGCAACTTGTTATGAAATTCCAAGTTATAATGTATGCGAACAGTAGCATTTTAAAATTAAAAAAAAATCCTATTAAAACACAGAATCAATTTATTAAAACTGTTTAAAAAATTTCAACAATACCTACATTTTTTGGAAACTTGTACGCTTTTATTTTACCAAAATCAAAAGCTCAATATTCTTTCGCTTTACTCTAAATTGAATATTCTTGTCACCAAATGTCTATTTTTTTATTGCAATTTTCTTATTTATTGCAATTTAAAATAATTAAAAGAGAGACCACGAAGCTGCTTATTTAAAATACTACAAATATTTAAATATAAATTAACCCTAGCGCCTGATAGATTTGCAGAAGAAAAAAAAATACCCAGCAGCAGAAATGTTAGAATAATCTTATTTAGTTTCGTTTTTCTTAACAGTGCTGAGGGCTTAATAGGAGAATTTAAATTTACTATGCCGCTCAATTTCTAAGGTACATGTACAACGTAAACATAGATGTCAGTATTTACCTACCTAATTAAATAATATATTATAACATTTTTTGAAATATGCGAAATTTCTCTGTCACCATAGACCGACCACCACGCTCCAGCATAATTATAGTTTTCAAGTGCCATACAATTAATCATTTTTGGGATAATAAAGGTAAGTTTAAAAATTTTGAGACTGTCACCCTTTTTGGATTTTGAGAGACAGCATGTGACAGAAACTTAGATGAAAACTTGTGTCCCCATGCTTGCTTTACTCAAGTAAAACAAAGATTTTCCCTTACTAAGAAGACAAATAAATATCTTGGAATTTCAAAATGATCCTGGAATAATTTAATTATTTTGTTGTTGTAAATATGCAGAATTCCAATTAATCCCCTTAAACTTTAGGTTTGTTTTTGTATTTTGTTGAAGGAAAAAATAGTGTCCTATTGTCGGTGAAAATTTTTGTTTAAAATACATAGCGATATTCTTACTTCTTGGAACCAGCCCATCTCCACTGCAGCTAGGTTAGGTCATTGAACATTTGGATCAATTTTGTGGATATGAAGTTTATGTTTGTTTTATGATGACGTGTAGCAAATTAAATCTCCACAATCTAATATAGTTTTTTTATTGAAGATATTATTGCCATTATTGAAAATATTATTAATTAAAACTTTCTTTACTGGAATATAAATTTAAATATTTCGTATCATAACATTAAAATTATTCAATTTAGTAACATAAGTTAGTAAGTACACAACACACTTAATTTATTTAGACAAAAAGCATCGAGAGTAAATGGTATTTTAACCTTTTAACTTGCATACTAACTTATTTACCCCACATTCATACTGGTTCAGATGTCAACGTTATAAATCTTAAGTTAGTTAACCCTATAGTGTTACATGAACCCTTATTTGACTTCTTAGTGAGTTATTGCAGTCATTGCACGAGAAACAACAAATTTAAATGAAATTTAAATATTTTAGTTGGTCGTTTTACTGTTCATTAAAATAAATGTTAAAGATACTAAATAATTAAACACTTTTACATTTAGCTATTTCAAAAATGGAACCCCTCCTTCTTTATTTCTTTGTTCTAACGATACGGTGTCGAAACATCAAAAATAATTTCACTAATATCTTCATTGTTAATAAAAACATTTAATTCGAAAACATATTGCAAGCTACAAGTTCGCAAAAATAACTTTAATCGTGCAAAGGGTGTGAAAACTTTACTATAAATCGAGATGGGTGATATGCTTTGCAGAGAAACATGTTTCGATGTCATGACAGCCATTACATTATATATAAAGAGCACGGCTATTAGTGTTATAGATGACCTGTTTTGTTTTGTAATCGGTCATCTCTTGATTGTTGATGTTAAAATATACCGCCATGCCATTTGGTTATAAATTTTTATATTTATTAATATTAAAATAAAATGTACAGACGGTCGGAGCATTGTAGTCGAGTAAGTTGACCATGAATGCTAAATGCCCGGTTTGAATCCTCCATTTCTCTGGTCCTCCAGGTTGGAGGTTCTACCTACACAGAGAAAAACGAATACTTGAATTTAAGTATATATTTTACTCAGCATTATTTACTTGTATGAACTCTTTATTTAATTTCATTGATGATTCGAATTACTTCCTGGGAGTAAATTAAATTCTTACATTATATAATTAATTCAAGTAATAAATTGGTTGAACTAAGGATTGTAATATATTTAATTTAATAATAAGAAGTTTACTTGCTTTAAGCATTTCAAAATGTCAAATTAAATTAAATAGTGTTATAAACATAACTGACTTATTTCGATTAAGTAAAATTAGAAAGAGTCAAATAAATAGGTCGACTTCTAAGAATATAGTACGTGTTAAACTGCTTTGTTGCATCTGAATGTCGCTTATTCTTAACGCAGTTGTAACCGTTGTAACATTCAAATCCGTAAGCTGCAGAAGAAAAGTGATCAAATAATTACTATTCTAAATTTTTCAAAGGTAAGTTTAAATTTTGGTTTCGCAATTTCGTAATCTCACAATGTATTGTATTGATAGATTCTAAAACTACAATTTATTGGACATTCTTTACCTCCAAAAGGTAAAATTAAAAATTGGCAAATAGAAAACAATTGATGCTGGGATGATAAATTCATGCTAAGGTATAATAGAGATAATATTGTTTAATTATGTTTGTATAATTAACTGTAAATGATTTTAGGTGAAAAATCAAGAAGATTCCGCTATAATAAGAAATCAACCAGTTCAAAGTGGAGATCGAAAACATTCGCAAAATTAAAAACTTTTATGCTGTAATGATGAATTAGTGAAAAAAATATAAATTTTCAAATATAATTTGAAATGAAGTTCAACTTTCTTTACCACAATGCGTACGCGTCATTCATCAAGAATGGAAGCAATTGTTCACGAAACAATTCTTTTATTCCTCATGTGAATGACGTGGTACGCAATGTGTTTAATAAAACCTTCCTTAAAGCAATCCCAAATTAAGTTAATTCAATTATTATATAAAGTTACTTAGATCATATAAATTCTTTAAAGTAACCTTGAATAGGATTGAAACTACACTGAAAAATACTAGGGCTAACATTATCAAATATTAGTAACAACTCGATAAATTTCTTGATGTGACTCTTAAAATTACTTGGATGAAGTCTTAAATTTACTTGAATGGAAACTACGTTATGCGTTGTTTTGACTCTATCTGCTTTACTTAAGTAATTCTTTACTTGAATTTCCAAGTATTTTATTTACTTACCAGGAGCTTACCATAGGATCGCGTATATATAAACGTAGGATAGAGTTAAATGAAGTAAAATACACTTCTGTCAAATATTATTTTCTCTCTGTGTAGGGCTTGCAATGCTAACAAAAATTCAAATTGCCGTTTGAAAAACGGGAAGCCGCGTTTGCAGTATAAATCGGATTATATTATAAAATAAAGTGTAACTGCAAGAATTAACAACTTTTCTTCAATTGAAATCGATTAGGCACCTATATACTTATTATTATAACTTTCATAATATATTGTAACGTAAAAAAGTAAAATTTTCTAGTAAATTGTTAAATATATCTGATGATAGCTATAAAAATATTAACTGTAAGCTCATAAAATATATTAATCGATTTCGATTGTGTGAAATCAACTTGAAAATTTGTAAATTTTATTGTTATTAACGTTATTAAATGAAGATTTATAAGGAATAACAGTAAAATATAAAAAATTTCAAGTTAACTTCAGGTTAACTATTATACTTACCTATACCTGCCTATGACCATAACTATAACTGAAAGCTCATAAAATAAAAATTAATTTTTATTGTGTTAAATTAACTTGAAAATCTGTAAATTCTATTATTATTAAATAAAGTAGTTCAAGCTTATCAACTAGAATTTTGAAAATAAATAAGTGATGATATAGTAAAGGCTTTTTAATAATGATTAAAGTTTGAATTTCCTTCTGTTCTATTATCGAATTTCTGCCAAAAAGTGTACTATAATAAGTAAAATCAATGCATGACAAAATTGTATGTAAAACTATTTTGTAAAACTTTTATCTGAGGAGCGTTAACGAAAGCGAAATACGTGTCATGAATTTTATCCACGCAATCACTTCTAAGCTTCTAATTTATTATTAATGGTTTATTTAATTTGCATATACAAAATATTTTAATTAAATAAAAATTAATACATCTAATCAAATTAAATCTATGATTCAAAAATAATGATTTAAAACTTTTACACAATACTGCATAATATTATTATTATTTATGCAACTATTTTAATTTACTTGTTTTTAAATTTATTGAGTTATAAAATGTTATAATAATTAGGTATTAAATTTTAATAGAAGTTGTTACAACTCTTATACTTAGCTTTTTATGCATTCCAAGAAGGTAATCTTTTTCTTTTTTTACACCTACGATGGTAAGTACAGTCATATCCCTGCTACTAAAAGAAATATTCTGTTTGAAATTAAAATTAGGTACATTTTAATATCTTTAAATTAGAAAAGCCTTGCCAATACATCATATTGTAACAATTTACTATAAAGGGGTATTAACTTATTAGATTCATATTTTATCAAAGAATCAAATAGAAATAGAAGAATTAAAGAAACTAAGTAAATCATTATTTATTTATAAATTTTTATTGCAAATATACCACAATTTGTTCGAAGAATTTATATTTTGATTATAAAATTTATATACAGGTTCATTGGTATATTTACAATTTTCAAATAAGACAAAGCCATGACGTTTGAAGATGGTTTCGAATCGAAATAAAAACGTTTTAAAAATAAAAATTTTATAAAATTCGATTCAGTTTTGTTATGTGTTGGAATTACCTACAGGAGTATCATTTTTATTTTGTCATGTTTTTGCAAAAAGTTTCTACTTTCCAAATATTCACAAATGGTGGTAATTGTGCTCATTCAGATTGAAAAACCTAATATCGACGAACAGGTCATTCAAATTAGGGACCACTTTATAGTTAAATAATACCAAACATCAAAAGATTACGTCTTCCCTATCATGGGAGCTTGTTTCATCAAACATTTGAGGTGTTTTAAAATTTATTGTTATCAACAACTACAAAATACCTAAAACTAAATTTTATTAACAAATAGAACTGTCGGTAATTGTAGCACCTTCAAGAACTTGTTACGGTTCGAAATCGACAGAGTGACATTTCTTTTGCATTTGAATTTGGTTCTTGCTAATTTTAGAAACCTTTCAATTATTTTGGTAGTTTTCCGTTATATGGCATTGCATTGCAGGTATTGTATTTTGCATATTTTTGGAACATTACCTGTATTTGTGATTATACTGGTGACTGATACTGGTGTGAGTGTTGATTAGGTTATGGTTGGAAAAGTTAAAAAGTCTTCTTGCACCTTTTCGGTTCGATTCATATTTTTACGATTTTATAATACATTTTGTGGACGGCCAGTGGATTGTTATTATTTTTTGGAGAGTTCTCGTTCCATCCATATTTTTTAGGATTTATTTCAACCACAGCAGTTATGCATTGCTCCTGGATTACTGTACCGGCTTCGTTTGAAGTAATTTTGTTGGGAGAATTCTATCTTCATTTTTGAAGGATTTAAAGAGTCCCAAGTTTTGACCATCTGATCGGATAGTGGTCGCATGACCTTTAACAAACCAATATTGGACTTTTATCATAATCCTGCACGATCATCTCGTACCCCCTTCCCCAACATCAAGGACCAGAAGACATCTTCAAGTAAGCATACTTTATATTTTGGCCCCGTCCGTTACCTATTTTTTTTATTTTGAAAGATCACAATAATATTACTCTGTTCAGTAATCTGTGGGTTTTTCACAGGAGCGTGTTATTACGTACACCTGTACGTCAAATATAGCTACACGCGGTACCATAGGACCATCAGTTATTTTTATAACTACCTAACGTGTGATATTCTTAATGATTTTATGTTTGTAAATTTTATATGACATTACATCCAAAGTGAAAAGTGATAATAGGCTTTTGTTACTGAAAGTGATTTACCCAATCCCCACTACCTTTCATTATTCCAGTACGCCATATTTTCGTAGTTTCCACAGTGGGTAAAGCTAATCCAATAAATCATGCCCGAGCGGAGCTAATGTGCAGAAACGAAAATTAGTTTGTTCGACTTTATGCTCGTGTCAATCGGTGGAATTGTCTTACTTAGCTTTACAAGATTTGTAAAGGTTTGGTTTAGCATTAAGGAAGGAGATTGGCACATCACTTTGCCTCTTTCTTTCTACGAGGTAGCCAAAGGAGTAATTCTATCTCATGTTGCTACACAGCCCTGAGATTTGTGTTTTCTGGTAGCAAAAGTGTTAACGCCCAACAATTAACGAAACAAACTGTCAAATATCTCACCCAGAGAGCAAAAATTTTGGTACAAAAACTTTATATAGCAAACCTAACAATAAATTGGAGAGGATGCAGGACTTTTAGAGAGAACCGCTATTGAGGCCCGGCGCCGAAGTTGCTTGCTTCATTGTAAATTTAAGTTTAGTGCGAAATTAATAGTTAATTGACAATAAATCAATTATTACGGATGCGGGTGTGTCACCCACAGTATTTTTATAAATCGGTAACGCTCGAAATTGAGTGCTTTGGGAAACCGCAGATGTGTGTAGAATTGAAGTGCAATATTTGATGAAAATTATGGATGTTTGAAGGTCCCAGTTAGTTGGATTTCAACCTTCCATTGTTGATAATAGGTTTAATACGGTGATAATTCGTTTGGAAAATTTGGTATCTGAAAGGATTTATGAGGATTATGAAGAAAAAACAATTTATTACGGAAATGTTATCTGTGGTTAACTTACATTTAGGCACAAGTACAAGAAAATTTTATATGAACATGGTTGATTACTATTTGTACAAAAATAAATTTCAATGTTTGCAGTTCGAAGTCTTGGATGACCTATTCAATTTATAAAAGGAATGCATTCGTTAAAAATTTTAAACAAACATGGGTGCGTTTGGTTTATTTTGGTGATTCTTTGTGTGACACTTCTTATTGTTAACATTATTTTTATAATAATTGAACCCGATGATATTAAAGGAAAACAATAAATTTGAAACAATAAATTAAATCAATAATTACCTTTCTTTTTAGATCATCGTCCTGTGATATTGAATATAATTTTATTATATATTTTTCAAAAGGAACTTTGGAAGTTAAGAATATTGTTTCATATTAATTTAATTGATACAAGAGATTCCAACAGATTAAAAATTTTCTTTTTTATATATATTGACGTAAAATAATCCAGCCCCCGACTTTTATTCAAAAACTTTTCAAAAATAATTTAATCGAGCCGCTGAATTATCTTCCGAACATACGCCGCGGCTTGCTCGTCGGTTCCAAAATTTTTATCACCACTTTACGCGTGACCTTCTAATAATATTAAACAAATTCCACTTTCAAATTTCAAATAATAATTTCTTCAAATTAATGATCTCTAAAATAAAAACACTTTTCAAATCAACAGTATTTATTTTTCTTTCACAATTATTCAAAAATTTACTCTTTTCAATATAATTAACCAAAATTCGCAACCTGCCCGCACGGCGGTCAAAGTGCGAGTCCCCATTATCTCTCATTTATAACAATACCAACTATAAATTTGTACAACATTTTCCCCATCCAATCTTATTGTCAATTGGGGCTCAAAAAAAATACGACAACTCCCCTCCATAACAATTTGGAGACGGACGTAGTACGACGCCCAGTTGTTATGTACCATGTCGTTCCAATACTCAGGTACAATTGAGAATTGAACTCCTTCTGGGACTCTCCCCTCACCTTCTAAGCTTTCTGCTACCTACTATTTACAATAAACTCAAAATATAAAAATTTTAACCTAAAAAGCGTACTCCGGTTTCATCTGTCAGGTTACATCTAATTTACATCCCTGAACAAAATCTTCATAATTGTTAAAAAGCTATGAGATGCCATCTTCCTTAGACTTAATTTCCTGAAAAAGATTTTAATTACTTCCAACTGTTCTCCAAGCTTTGGACCAAATTCCATTCATTTCATTTAAATTTTCCAAACATCTTGTCTTAAATTTTCTCTTAGTAATATTTTCTTCCTTAAAATTTGATCTTCTTTCGTGGTTTAACAATCAGCACATGGATCTTCTCGTATTTTTCTGTTACTTCATTTTTTCAATCTAATCAGCATTGGCTTCCTTTATTGAATCCTTTACTACTACAGTTTTAATTTTTCATAATTATTTACTAACTTCATTATCTTCTTAATCAATTTCATAATAATAACTTTTCCATTAAATAATATCCAAAAATAATTTTCATTAACCACTTCCAATCTCAAACTCTTTCATCATCATCCAATTTCCTTAACAAATCTTCCATTTAACTTTTACTTTTTTAAACCATAAAATTTCATTTCCTTCATAGTAACAAATTCTGTTTATAAAAACCAATCCTGACAATTCTTTCCATAATTATTTACTTTGAAACACGATCTAATTTTATGTCGTTAATTGTTTTAAATTCCACTTTTATTTAATTTCATGTTCTTATTTTGAACGAAGTTTTATTTTTTAAAGAAAATTTTATTTATGTTTGTAATCACGAAAGTTTTAGTTTGTTTTGATAAATTTAAATTTTATAAATCGACTTAATTTTATTCCATTTTTCGTTGTTATTTTATTTCAAATATTAAGCGTGCATTTCTTCGATTATTTATAGTGCAGGTGATGATAGCGTTCTCATATCGTTTTCTTATTCTTTTCCAAATTCATGTCCGGTCGTCTTAAATTTTTATTTTCCCATTTTATCTTTATTCACTGGGGTGAGTTGTCCTCATTAGTTAATTTCCAACGTACTCGGCGATAAGACCATTTTTCTACAGGAAGCTCCTGCATTTTCACTACCCCAAGCTTCTCTTTCTTAATTTGAAAACTTCCAAAATTTTCCTTCCTTGTAATTTTACTTTTTATTTTCTTAAAACTTCTTTCGATTTTGGAAAACCATTTCATTTTATTAGACGGTATGACGTCTTCGTCCGCAATAGCTTCCTCCAAACTATCCTCCCTTCCTGAATCGGGAGCACTTTCCATTTCAAAATTTAATTTGTTAGAATTAATTTTTAATTCCATTTCACTTATAATTTTCTTCGAGTAATTTTGTTTCTTTAGCCAATTAAATTTTCTTGTGGCTTGCAGCCTGTTCCATTTTCTTCTTCTTACTTCCCTACGTGAATAAACTAGGACTTTCTTAATAGTGGCGCCTACACCACATTTTTCATTTTCTTCTGCTGGGATTTCTACCCCCTCGTTTGAATAAACTTCAACCAGGACTTCATTATCAATGTCGCCTTCGACATTGTCTACTAGGGTTGCTACTACCCCCTCATTCACGATAACTTCAATCACCCCAACTTCTTTTATGTTTTCAATTTCTTCCAATTTAAATTCTTCTATTTTAAATTTTTCCACAACCAGGATTTTTTCGATAGGGTATTCTTCTAAAATTAGGGCTTCTACTTCTTCCCATTTTACGATTATTTCTTTTTCTAAACCCATCTCAATTTTTTCGACTGCAGTTTCTTTTTGTTTTTCTTCAAAATTTTTAATTTCCTCCTCCAGGAATTTTTTATTTGCAATGTCGCCTGTGACATTATCTTTTTCCGTTTCATCCTTTCTAATTTCTTTTTCCAATTTTTCAACTTTAATTTCTTCCCATATTTCTTCTGTAACTTCTTCCAGTTTTAGGACTTTTTCTCTAGTATCGCCCATACGACACCTTCTCTTATTTCTTTCATCCTCTTCTTTTAAAACTATTCTCCTTAACTTCTCCCAGTATCTATTCTGGTCTTCTTGCAATTTTGCGTAATGTTTTTCCAATTTTCTCTTTCTTTCATCATGACCTCCGGTCGCTTCCCAATTCATTTCCCAATAAAATTTTTCCGTTTTTCTCTTCATTTCTTCCCTATATTAATCCTCTAGCCTCATCCTTTCCTCGGAAATCCCTTCCGCCATTCTTACCATCATCCATTGATATAATTCGTCACTTGACTCTTCCATGATTGTTATAATTTTGCCTTTTATACAACTCCAAATTATCTCAGGGTTAAGGTCGGTTCAATTTGTGACATTTATTTCCATCAAAATTATCCAAATTAGATCCAAAAATGTTCACCAATTATGCCCCACGTTGGGCGCCAAAAAGATGTCCTATACTAACGCTTGTTTTTCCTAATGGAACAAAATCAGAAAAAAAATAACTATCGGCCCTTAGTATAGACGATCCCTACACCTCGGCTTAGCTCAAGAGACTCGAAGATATAAAAAATATTTTTTTTTATGCTCACAGGTAATGGATGTTTCCACCAATTGATAAGTTGTATCTCGTTCAATAAAAACCAAAATTAGATTTTAACAATAGAACATTTAATATCAAACGGATTCTGATACAATTTAAATGAAAATGGTCAACAATTCTATTAAATTTTGTTGAGAATATAGGATACAATCCAAAATCGAAACAGGTCGTTTTGAAATCACACCACCGATATTTACTTTAAAAATTGTCTCTGCAATGGTGTAAATCCAAAAGAGGAAAAAATTAAACAAAATGATATAAAACCCATAATGCGCAAAATTTTAATTATCAGTTCAAAATTAAAATTAACTTTTCGAAATTCACTTTTGCATTATCATGCAATACGCGCCCGGCCGATAAGAAACCAAAATTGTTCGTTTAATTTTTAAAACAAATTCTGACCTTGCTACTGTGGTGATCGAAAGATACAGCTTTTCCCATATAGGTACCATTCCTTGTTAAATTCATAAACATCTTCACTTCTTCCATAATAAAATTTCATGTTTATTGCTACTTGATATCCAATTTCCATCAGGTGCATGCACATTTCACCATATTCCAATAAATTGTGCAATCTCTCGAATATTACAACTTATCCAAATCTTCACAATTTTATAATTTGGCACCTTCTAACTCGAAATAACACTCTAAATTTTCCCTAATTGGGACTCTTGGATAATTATCGCACAAATTACTCATAAAAAAATCACTAATTGGTACTCAATTCCAAAAACGACCTCCCTCTCATACATACGGCGAGGAAGTTCTATCTTCATGTAGCCAACCTTTCTTCACCAAATTTTCTAATTTCCTCCATGTTTCTGGTTTTTCACCTTTTCAAAACACCGCGCGAGCGCGTAACAAATCCGCACAGAATCATTGTTAAAATGGGCCAAACCTATTACAATTTTATTGTTTATTATTCCCTTCTCCTTTCGAAGACCATTCGATTTATTTCAACACATTCAGGCACAATTGCACTTCTCTAACAAAATTGTTAACCCGCTCCTTTTGAGTGTACAATGAATTTAAGTATCCAAATATTGAATCCGTTCGACAAAAGGAATACAACTTTCACGGAATAAAACCCGACAACTTATCAATTGATTTTTTTTTATCCTCCAAATTTACACAATATCGCCAATCAATTCACTCTTACAAACGGAAGACGACAATATATAAAAATACACAAATGTTTTATTTCGAGTCAAAAGTCAGAACAACCAACACAGAAAAAAGAGTCTTTATGCATTTGAATACGCTGAGCTAGTTATTAAATTCAAAGTGTACCTAATAAATCGACTTTTTGAGAGAAATTATATTTGCTATTTTCTAAAACTTATAGTGATCAAATTTAAACATGTCGAATAAATCCTTTTTCAATAAAAATCTATCTGAATGTATTACAATTACAATCATCATAATCAAGGGCTTTTCCATTCCTGTCGGAATATTGCCACTTCTATTGAAGTCTTTACAATCCATTTCACGAGGTGGATTAATCCTCTATTGCTACTCTTTTTACTACAACTTTTCACCACAGCGTGTGGATGTCCACCGGAAGGCCGGGCTAAGAAATTCTGCGAAGTCCGCGACTTGAACCCAGAATTTCCGCTCCGTAACTCAACCAGCGATCACATCACTCCACACCGTGGTCTTTACAATTACAAAAATTGTTCATTACATCCTGAACATGCGGATTTATAACGAAATTGATAGTATATTTTAAAAGTATATTTTAAAATATATCGAGTTATCCATATTATAATAATTATTACGACGAGTTAATAAATTAACAATTTAAATATAAAGAAATTGTTATTAAAACTTAAATTATATGATCAAATTATAAATTTCCATGCGCCAGGATAATACAATGAACACCTTCCATATTTCTCCGTAAATAGAGTTAATGCTTATTAATTATTATATCAATTTAATATAATGTCGTATTTAGTTTTTCAATCATATTTACCGTTGCAGAAAATATTAAATAAATATAAGCAGAATTAATATTTCTTTTATATATTGAAATCATAATAAATAAATGAAATTATAATCACTAAAATGCGTATTTTTTTACCGTGTTCATTCAAGAACTCCCATTATGGCCAATTAAGTGGCTGTGCTGTATAAATGTTAACTTCCTATACACTTACATATTTAGAGTACAGTTTAACGTGGAATCCAAACCATGCGATCAATAACTTTTAAGCGATTTTTAAAACAAAAACTCAGTCTTCCTTGTGTTAAGTAATTAAGTTTCGATTACATAAAATCACTTTACCTGCCTATACTATTGTTAAAAACATGAAACAAATTTCTAATTCTCGAAAGTATTTTATCAATCATTCCGTTATACATAGATATTAAAATTATTGCCTTAAATTTATTGATGTCGCATTCAATCTGCCTGTATAAGGCAATAAATTATTTTTATTTTATCTGGTAATCAAGACATGTATGAATTTTATAGTGTAGCATGATTATTATAATTTTATAGTTAATTTATAGTTAGGCAGCCATTTGCATGTGTGTACATAAAATAATGAAGTTCAAATATTTTGTAATGGCTATAGCGTAACGTAATTTTAAACGCCTACATTAGCAACATATAGAATAATAAAAATCTTTTAATAAACTATTAAACGCAAATTTAATATACCTTCAGGTACCATCAGTAGCCACACACGAAGAATTTAACATAGGGCGGACCTGCAGAGGCGACAGGCTGTCGATTTTCGATATTGATTAAAGATTGTGAAATAAAGTGGGAACCTCCCGTACAATCGTCAAAAAAAATCAAAACGAACATTGTATAATAAATTAGAAATCAAATGTTAAATGCTATCAAGATTGATTATGACATTAAAGGTCACTACGATTAAAATTTTCATCCATAATTCATTTTCAAATCTTCAACACAATGTGTTTTTATCATACAAATTTGAAATTTTACAAGTTTATTTGTTGTGTAATACAACATAATAGTAAAGTGATAAACTATGTTAATTTAAAACTGACAGAGATAAACAACAATTAAACTTTTCTGATAAAAATACAATTCGTGAGATACTACTTAATGCATAGACATAAAAAAAACTATTGTAAATAAGTACCTAAACACCGCAATGTTAAATATAAAATGGTATTAAGATATTAGGTAATACAAAAATGATGGTTAGCGGTAAATCCAATATGGGTAGGAAAAGAAAACACTTGAATTCATATTTTTAAATTCGATCGTTTGGTACCGATTTTCCTGGTAATTTATTTAACTATGGCGTTTGCGTGATGACAGTCGCACAGTTCAACAACCAGTGCTTGGAAGATGTAAAATTTTGGAACACTGTTTGGAAGAGGGAACCAGAAAATAAAGAAACAGAAGAAAAATTTGGAGTACAAGTAGATAAATAATGTTCAATGGCCGCATATACAGAGTTGCGTAATGTTATCAAGATAGTTTTTTAAAGTGGTTTTTCTTGAATTTGTCTAGGATTAAAAGTTCTTATAAATATTTTAACTTGAATCTTTTAAATTGTAAAAAAGTGGGTTTAAAAGGAAATTTGGTTATCGCTATAACAGGGCATTATCAACTACCAACATGAGGATGATTGCACAAAGGAATTCAATTTTTTGAAATCGAGAAAGTAGTGTTGGGCCACTGTGTAGGAAATGACCCCGTAGGTTTATTAATATTTATTGTTACCTATATTATATACTATAAAATAATCAACAGTTATTAGTATTGTACTTTTGTGTAAATTGTTCATGCTATTTAAAAGTGCAGGTGAATAATGCACTATAAATTAAATTAATGATATACCAATTTCTAAATTGATTAATAAATTAACAATATTATGTGCTTAATTAAAGCTCTGAAGATTAATTTTTTAAGAGGGAACAATTACTAATCAAATAAATAGCACTAATTGTTTTATATGGACCTCATAGCAAAGCAGTTGTGCTAAAGAGGTGTTATGGGTATAATTACTTTTTTATTGTACTATATTTTTTATTATGTAATAAATAAAAATATACTTTCAATTAAGATCATTAAAAAAAGTCCGTTTCGAGGTAGATACTATGTTTGTCATGTTATTGTATAAAATCAATGACAAATTAATATAGTAATCGGGGAAACCGAAACTTCCAGTTTGGTGAACGATGACCACCATTAGTAACTAGCGACCCCTAATTGCCTAGAGCAGTCGGCTCTTTGTTTCACACCTCCAACCTGTTCCAAGAGTTAATTAGTTTCAGCATCTAATTATCAGACCGAATTTAGTTTTCGTGTATCTCATAAATTAAAGCGGTATTCGGGTATCGGCTATTAGGCCATTGTCGGCCATCCATCGTGCGGCCCCTTTAAACATTCAGTGTCGAAATCATTACTTAGGTGTAAACTTGGAAGGCAATTACCTATGTCTAATAATTTATTATACTTCATCTTGCAAACCCGGAGGTCATATATGTAGAACACTATGGATAAAAAGTGACCCATATCAAAATATACTCCTTTCAAACAAAATTGCTTCTCTGCAAAAATTTTAATATCCTAACTATTATACAGATTAAATGGTAATTTAAAAATTTTAACGCTTTATTTTTTCCTTTCAACTATGCAAGCCCTGCATTATAACAGATGTATAATTTATTTCAAAAATTTTTGTTTTAATTTTACACGAACTACTCGTGTACTATAATAATACATTTTGTAAATTTACATTATTTGTGCCACAATAAAATTTCCGCCTTATAAAGCGGCTTTTTTTAAATTTAAAAAATTTTAATTAACTTTTGCCCAAGAAAAACGTGAAATTGAACATTATATTGCATCTACCCCTGCTGGATAATTATGAATTCTATAAGCTATATAATCACGGAAGCGATAGATCCGAACAATCAATCTAAAATTTAATTTATACAAGTTTCTATAATATGTTTGGTATTACAACCTTCGGGCGTATTTGAACTGGAGATATATTATTATTAAGGTTTATGGACTTTTCATATCATATCATTCGGGAAATTGTAATCATATTGAATTTCTCATCAACTTTTTACCCATAATTTGTGCAAAATCAATCCTTCCTTTTTGGAGTCACAATACATTCGCTCAGTAATTGGTGAACCGTCATAATAGCACGCAAAACGCGATCACCATTAGCAGAAGCTATTATCATAATTCCACAGTATTAATTTTTACCTTTAATCGTATTCCTAAAGCTGAAAAGATTTTTTTAAAAAGGCCAAATGTACAAGAATTATGCAATAATCATAAATAGTATAGTTAAGTATTTATGTACTGCACATAATAGAGTTTTATTGTATGTTTACGTTTTATTTAATAGTAAGAGCAATAATAATTTCAATAGACTTTAAAACAAATATGTTTATTGTTTGTTTATGGCTTACATTGCTTTTCATCTTTTGAAGTAGAGTAACTAGTAGCTGTGGCAGTGTTAGACAAAACAATTTTTTAAATTTTAAGTGGCAGTTCAAGTTAAAGCAAACAATTCCAGAATGAGGTACTGCTCGTTTTATTAACTGCTTGGTATATTTAAATGTCATAATGCTTACACGTCGAGGAATTGCTGTTGTAGTTTCTTTATTAAGTGTTGACTTGAAGTAATACAGGTGTATTCGATTTTAATTATTGGAATTAAAATTGTACATTATGTAAATTGCTTTCTTTTCAATAAAGCAGGTATTAATATGTTCTAAAAACACATAAATCCCATATTAAAAATGAATGCAAATGACCTATTTGTAATAATTTTTATAATGGTTACTTAACTACTAAACCTTAGTAAATACTAATTGGAAGGTACGAATTCCATCATAATGTGGAGACCATATTTTTGCCATCTTCTCTTATATTCTGCCTTTTTAACAGTTTTTTTTTATATAGAGTGAGTTAGGTCATTTAATAATGTGCAAAATGACATCAATGTTTCATTTCAATTATTTATTTGAAGTTGCACGTTTATTTTGCACCACTTGATAGAAATAATTATCTTCTTCCGGAATGGTTAAAGATGGGAAAATGCTCTGAGTGTTTCTTTCTGAAAGTTTGGTTATTTTAATTTAAAAATTTATAAATGGAAAACACAATTTTACAATTTATTTGTGCTGGTTTCTCTTCAAATTGATTTTCGTGAAGGCAGAAACTTCATCGACAGATCATGCACTTAATCCAAAGAAAGAAATTTGTCCTTTATAATAAATTTGAATGGCCGATGCCTGTATGAGAGGGTGAACTTTCAGTTATAGGTTGTAAAAATTAGGGTTTGTTTCGTTGCGTACCTAGAAAAACAAAGTGTAAGTGAAAACTCAAAGTTGGTGTTTTCAAAACTGCACCCGGAAATGCGGTGAAGTGTGAAGAATAGAGGAATTTTTGTTTTCCGAGAGTGGCAAGACGCATCGAGGACTTCGTGGAAAAGACATCTTGGGAAGCAGACGTGATGGATTAAAGAATTTAATACAATTGCGCATTGGGCTATCAAATCTGACTGCAGAGTCTTTGGTTTTACTATCAAATATGATTTAAATAACCTGGTCTAGGTAAATTAATTCCTTCTGGTTAATTTGAAGATGGAGAATCATATAAACTGATCTGGATTCGGGTGTAATAGATTAACATGATCTTATGAGTATACCTTACAATTTTTCTTTTCTGAAATTGTATTTGTAATGTAACGGTTCATTGCTAATTAATTAACCATTTCTACGCTTTGTAAGGTAACGTTTAGGCATTTTACGCAATACATATTTTCTATTACAAAAACTTTCAAATTTAAAACAGTTACTATTAAGCAAACAACCCTCAAACCTCAAATTTTCTAATGTAAGGTTTCGTTTTTCAGCTATTTTAAGGAAGAGCTAATAATAACTGGATTATGGTTGCCAGAGTTGAAAGATTGCTTGCTTGTCTCTAGGATTTTTAACGTAACTTGATTACATTTTTCATACGATAACCTTCCTATTTTCCCTGACGCTATCTGGAGAGCTGTTTGCATATTGGCGATTACTTTACGAGTACTAGACTCAATAAGCGGAATGCCAAAAGATTTTACTTTTTTAATACTTTCTTGCTATGTGCGTGGGTGAAGAGGGGATACGAAAACCGATCTAAGCGTTCGGAATGGCTGTAATAGAAACGAAACGAAAGTTTACATTTAAATTTCTCTCAAAAATCCTTAATTAAAACAGTTGCTATTGCTAAAACAGTCGCAATTCATTTTCTTTATTGAGCCACTAGAGGGCAGCAGGAGGAATGCACTCAGCGAATACTGTGTGTTATGTTCCCACCATAACGGAAATGCAACAATCTTACGAGGATGGCTTTCCCATAAAGGTTATGAGCCTGGGACTGCACAAACAAACTTATCCTATTTCAAATTATTGTAAACTAGTTAGTAAGCATTTTGTGAGCAATAAAAGTTAGTTCACTAAGCAAGTTCACAAAGTATTGTCACACAGTATTGTATTGTTAAGCAGCTAAAATCGTTGTATTTTCAATTCAATAAACGTTTGAAAAAACTCGAGTTTGAGTTTTTTTTGAGTTCTTCTTGGGCACTAAACGTAATTTGTGCTTCACACATTTTGAACAAAAATTATACTGGGTCAGCTCTAAAAAATGTAAGAACTAGCAAAACAATTCAGATTACTGTGACATACCAAACTTAAAAACGATAAAAACTAATTTTACGTCCTCGTGATGAAAAGTACTATTTCTACTTTTAGTATTTAGATAATAAATTATTCGTTTAGGCTTTTTAGGAATTAAAAATCTATTTTAAGTAACATCGTAAATAGACATTTAGGAAAATTAAATTTGGGATGAAAATTTTCAAAATGGTTTGAATGGCATTTATGTACTCATAATTTTGAATTTCCTAAATAAAAAATGAAGAAAAGGGCTGAAAATTTAGGGATGTGCGTATAATTTGTTAGTTCCACAAATGACCAAGTTATCCAGAAAATGCAGTAAGCAAATTACTTCAATTTATTAAAGTAATGCTTTACGATTTTCCACATTGGCAAACTAATATGTGACTTGGATGTCACGAATTATCCTAAGCTGGAAATCAGTTTTAATTACATTTGCTGATGAACTGAAATCGTCACATCTACTAAAATTTAAATTTATTGAACACTTCGATTGAAAGTTTGTTAAAAAATTTATTTAAATTTTTTAATTGTTCATTCAAGTTATTTCAGTGATATTGACCACTTCTAAAACCATAAGTGAATTTACTGTTACTGTTAAAATTTACAATTTATTAAAAACAGCTGTGTGTTTGTTGCAGCTCCAGATTTTTACCATAGGCGCGACCCATCCAATGAAATAAACAGTACAGTGGCGTACCATTTGATTTCTACAATTTCACAAAATTTAAAAGGCTTGAATTATTATAGCAATGTGCTTTGTTAGTTTGTCCATTGCAACAATCGATAAGATAAGATTCTTTGGTTCCTATAGACTGAAAGTTATTAATGATCATTACTGTTTCAATACGTAGGTAGCTCAATAAAAGTTGAGTAAAAAACAAAATAAATTATAATATGAATATTTTTCATGTATAGGTTGTAACGTAAATCGTTATTTAACGTTTTTGTTCGCACGCCTATGGATTTATACCTTTGGTTTTGTTGTTACGCCTATGAAAAAGATGGCGGTGGTTTTTGTTTTTTGATAAGAAAAGAGCGATTGGCAGTGCAAGAGGCAGTTTAACTTTTGTAAGTTTACCGAGTTCCGTTTAGTTTTTACCGCTAAAAAATAGGCGTAAAACAACTATTTCTTTGCGTTGGGTTGAGAAATTGACGACGGGCGCTCTTTTGCGGATTTTCCGTACTCTATTAATTAACTTATGCTTAGGCTATCACGTTATCGGGATTACTATCCATTTCCAACGTGGACCTCCAGGCTGTGTAGTGTTTTTTTTCCTTCTACCTTTGGGTTGGAATATCCAACCTGTGACCTTGTAGCTCCATATTGGCCGATTTATATCTTTGAGACCATCTTTGCAACTTCCAGGTAGCAACTGTATACCAGGAGATTTTTTTGTTAAGGACTGGCAGAAGAGGACAGTGGAATACCTTTTTTGTTTTCATTTTATACATCGATCGCGTACAGAGAATTCCGTATAAGGTAGATTTTGTGAACACCAAATGATCTGAGGTGAGTTTTTATTCCTCTGTATTGCGATTGTGTTTTGGTTAATTTTAATTCGTTTATAGTCTGCTTTGGTACCTCCACGTACTTTCTAACGCCATTTGATCAAGTTAATTATATAGTCGACGGATGTCCTTTGTGTGTGCGATTATTGTGGCAGTAATTATTAATAAACGTAACTTTTGTTTCCGACTTAGTTTTATTTACCTAGAGAGGTGGCAAACCGAATCCTCACCTTGTCTCCTAATTACCATAGAGCTAGTTTTTACAAATATTGTCAAAAATATTATTACTTAAATTAAACTTTTTGTGCAGAGCATGATAAATTAAAATTAAAATTTCTTTATATTGCGAACACAGCTCTTGAGGTGTCATAGAATCATAAGAGGTGTCTTCGCAACATCAAGAAAGTTTGATTTTTAACCAAAAATATTAAAATATAATCATCAACTCTTTAAAAATCAATATCCCTATCACGTTTTATCAACTTTGTAACACTTTGACAGGAATTATAAAAATTAATTGGACTACAGTTCCAATTTGCAACGCAAATCTCCAGTCTTAATTTTTTAAATTTATATTTCATTGTAAGCATCAGGTACAAGATTAATAGAAGTTTTTTAACGTTGTGAGAAATTTTTTACAATGTAACGTATTTTTAATATATTTAGGTCATGTTAAGTTGCCTACATCAAAAAGTACGAGTATGTTTTTTCTTAAACTACTCTTATGTAGGTACCTAATTAAAAATATTTATTATAATTTTTCCACATACTTATTATTTCAACAGTATTCACCTCAAATTGATTTATTAGAGAAGAACAATAAATTAATATGCAATTTTATAATATTAACCAATATCAAACGTTTTTGTTTTGCAATAGCAGCTCTTCATAACTTTTGGCTAAATATATTTAGAATACAAAGTTTCTTGTTTTAAAAATAATATCTATATTACATACCAAGCCCGAAAAGTCGCCTTTTCCCTATATAAAGTTTTAAAATTGAGAGAGAGAGAGAGGGGGGGGGTCGAGGAAGAGTTATTTTGTTCCCTTTGTTAAATCACTTTACAATTTTTTTCCGTATCTTCACTTGGGAAATTCTTGAAGTGGAAATTTTATTAATATTTTATTTTTATTAAAAACGTTAAAGTCAGTTTCCCGTCATGTTAAGATTTATCTATTACGATAATGAATAGATCTTTTGTTTTATTAAATAATTAAAAAAAATAATAAATAACTCGATTTTAGATAATAATTGCTTTTCGTTTAACATGTCGATGGTCAGAGTATCTTATACCTATCTACTTTTTAAGCTTTATGTTCTACCTGAAAGCTCATTATGATAAAGTACAAAGTATGCATTTCTTTATTAATAAAAGGTTATTTAAAAATAATGATTTATTTGCACAAAATTTACTTTTGAAAACTATAATGTTTCCAATATATTTTGATTTATCCTTTAAGTCTTGATAGCTTTAGTTTAAGTTTTTATTATTTTTACACCATAAAAAATATAATTTCTTCCAGGAGCGAGCATTAACGTCAATCATAATACTGACTACTGACTATCAATTGCTTGCCTTTATTTTGTGGAAGGAATTACAAGTAGAGCGGTATTACAATATGTTACATTAAAATAAAATTACTGCTGGGCCATACATCACCACTGACGTTTAAGACTACATTTTTAGAATCGCCAACAACGATGAACTAAAACAACTTCACTGATAGACTTTTGCAATTATACTCTTAAACTCATTAGTTTTAAATATTTTTCACTTTAATAAATTAATGGTGTTTTGGAGCGTAGTCGTGTAAAAGTTAAAAAAAAGAAAATGTATTATTAATGAATGTAATGACTGAAAATATAGTTATAATTACTTGGTCGTTTATTATAAGTGCAAAGTGAAAGCAACTCTTCTAAATTATGTGTATAAAGTTCATGTTAAATAAAAGAGATTAATTTAAAGTAGTGCGGGTTCTTTTTGATTTACCTAACTGCAATTTAAATGCTGTAAATTAAATTTCGTTGATTTTTTACTATTGGAATTTCCAAAAAACATTTTAGAAAATAAATTGCAAAAATTAAACCTTATTCTTCAAGAAAATAAGTTTTAGAATTTTCGTTTGTATCTATGGTTAATTACCCCTTTTGAAAATTAGATTTATAATTGATCAAATTACTCAGATCAGGCTAGGTAAACATTCTTGTAATTTTATGTTTTAGATCTGTTCTTGCTCAAGATCATGCAGTATGCATCACTAATCGCTATCTAAAATTTTGCAAAAAGAACCGCTGCGAACAGGATTCGAACCTGTGCGGGCAAAGCCCATTTGATTTCGAGTCAAACTCCTTAACCACTCGGACATCGCAGCTATACCATTAAAATTGCAAAATGGGGTGGAAACATTTTGATCCCAGTTCATTTTATATTTGGGTAATTACGGGATTAGAGTATCTAGGTATTACAAAATTACATATTTTGTATTCTTGCTTTTGTATTTTTTTTTTTGGTGGGTACCATTTTTTGCATTCTGATCACAATATGGTCACAGTAAGATTATAATATATTTTATATAATGTAAAAGAGTATAAATATAAAAATAAGTTTTGTTTTCTTATAGCTTTTGAAAATTTAGTTAACTCATTAAATTCTCAAATATTTTATATAATAATAAAAATATTTTTTTTCACAAATTATAAAAAAATTTCAGATTATATAGGTGTTTTATAATACTAACTTCACAAATTCTGAAAGGATATAACTATGAAAATGAATGTGTAGAATTAATGTATTGGATGTGTAGGTACAGTAGTCATCTATGATTAATAAATAATTCAATTATTTTTTTAGCATAGCAGGATAGCAAATTTTAGCCATTAACGTAGCTATTACGTTATACGTCCCTATTTACCAAACCTACTAATTTTAACAATTTACTATCTAATGTTTATTATAGCTATAGGTTCCTGGAGTTTAATAAGAACTATCTAATTTAATATATTATTATTTAGTGAATGGTATTTTGTAATCATTATTACACCACGTCTGGAAAGGATTTTTAAATCTTTTTTAATTTTCCATAGAACTTGGAAGTTAGTCATAACGAATGGTGTTAGCGGCATGAGGAATAATTATAGGGCTGGCAACCACAATATGATGAATTAGTTGCTTCTTCGCCGCGTTTAGTCCGTGAAATTCCGCAGCTAAAGGCAATAACGCGTAACGGCACTGCCCTATCAAAAACCAAACCAACAGTATATCTCTCTTTTTTTCTCTTTAAACACGTTTGATATTATCTATGGGTATATTGTAATGCTATTTATCCACTGCAAATGGGTAAATTTGTTAGTTCTGCGGATATTCTAGTAGATGTGTTTTTACGTATTATGGAAGCAAAAATAATACACAAGATGGTGCTTTTCAAAACGAATCGATAAAATTTATTAAATCAGTAATGGATAAATTATAATTTTATGTAGCAGGTTATTGCAAACCGTTATTAATATTAATTGAATATAGTGGCATGGTCAAAAGTTTTAACTTCCAATAATAATATTCGTGCTGCCACCTAGCAGTAATATCTTGAACTAGAGTATATATTACGGATATTATTTTATGTCTGCCATGCGGTAGAAAATAGTTATCCTTTTATAAAATTCCTGTGCAGATTTCTATACCAATACTTAAATTTTGGATTTGATAGAAAGCTTTTTTATTTGCTAACTTACAAATTACAAACATAGAACCCTACGAATACCTATTAGTTTTGATTGGCGTATCTGATAGTTTGATGAAATTCGGATTACACGATTTATGAAATGCTGAATGTTTCTCCTTTCTTATTGCCAAAACTAACCAAAGAAATGTTATTTGTAAAATAAACAATTCATTCAACGAAGATCTCAGAATCAACGCCGGAAAAACTTTAGGCGCCTTCTAAAGGGAGTTCTAATGCGAAAATTTGGACATCTCAATGTCAAAGGTGTATTAAGAAACGTTATGAAATTTTATTACTATTTTAATAATTTTATTTAGCTTATTAGTAAACTAATAAACAAAAAATTAAATTTCTAAAATTTAAACAAAAAATAGAATTGAAATCAGATATATTATGTATTTCCAAAAATTTGCCGCCCCAAAAAATTTGCCGCTGTACGCTTGGGCGTAGTTGGCGTATTGGGAAATCCGTCACTGCTCAGAATAGAACTAACCAAATAAATAAAAAAAAGTCTTACTGTTAAAATATGTAGGTATATTAATAATAATTAATTACGATTAAATAATAAATATAACCAATTAATAGGCGCGCACACAGAAAACTTTATAACCAAAACTAGGCTTCAAAATTTTAAAGGAAGATTAAATCCTGTGTGAGTGCCTGCAAATTAGTAATACCTTCAAGGCAAAATATAAAAATAATAAATATCAGTCAAATTAATATTACAATATTATGGAATTACATTATTTCCGTTTTCTTCTCTAATCTTTGGCGAAACGTTAAAATTTAAAAATCCATCAACGTCGTGGAGTTCTTTGGAAATAAACTTTGCGGCAATAGTTTGGTTACCTACTTGGGTCGGAGTAAATCTAAATTCTGTTACTGCTTTTTGCCCTGAGGGAACAATGTTACGTATCTTCAAAATCATCTTTTCTGTAAATCCTGGGGCGTCAATAGTAAATTCCCCCTTTTTCAGCGGTACTGGTAACGGATTTTCTAAATACACACTAGCACTTATTTCTTGATTTTGTATTGGAGTACCAGATAGTATAATTTTAATATCTGGTTTTCTTACACGATATTCTTCCTGAGTGTAGTATTCAAAATTTGTATCTTGTACAGTTGCCAAACAAGAAACATTAAAAGCTGCTTGATCCAGCAATTTCTTAGAATATTCGTCATAGGTAATGGTAATTCTAATTTCATGTATTGATTCGGGTTTCACCACCACATTATGCTTCTCTTGTTTAATAGTATCTCCAATTTTTCCTGTGTATGCTACCGAATCTACGTTCGTAATGACGTGGACGTGATATTCTTTATCTTTATTTACATTTTTCATCACGAAACAAATGCTGAAAGGTTGCCCAATTTTAATATCGTCTTTCATTTCTAAATTAAATTGTATTTCATTAAAATCATCGTTTAAGTAATAACGTGCAAATAAGTTTTCTGACTGGCGCAGTGCTTTAAACATTGTCATCCTTTCTAATTCGGTGGATTCTGAATGCTTGTAGGAATCGGTAACATCTAAATATATCCATTTTTGTGGAGCTTTAGTTATTATTAATTTTCCTATCCCATGTATATCTTTTCCTAATAGTTTTAACGGATCTGTAGGCCCCAAGTACCTCCAGAATACCTAAAATTTAATTTATTATTAAATTGAACAGTGTAGAATAAAAACTTAAAACCTTATCAGCGTTAACTTCAGCATATAGAAAACCTGAATCATAAGGCCTCTTAATTTCACCCATTTTAACTGCCATCACTGATGTAGGACCAACTCTAAAGACGTCTTCACTTTGTTCTTGAGGAGTAGCATCAATTACTTGCCATCCCCCATAATGCTTTCCCAAATCAGGTCTTTGCATCCATACTTCATTCCAAACATGGAAATTCCAAATAGAGTCAGAGTTAAGATCTTCCAATACTTCGCCTTTCTCATTCATAAAGCAATCTACTGTGAGAGATCCTTGCGTATCATGTGCGGATTTATAGTTGGTTATAGTTCTACATGGGATTCCAATAGCTCTGCAAACTGTAATACAAATTTTTTTTAAATCATACCTTAAAATACCTTCTTTAAACTTACTAGTTGTTAGCACTCCAGAAAACACCCAACATTGTCCATATTTGACAGGTTTCTTCTTTTTATAATACTTTTGTAATATTTCCATGCTTCCAATCCACTTTGTCGGTGCAGTACCTCCACTAAAATCTTCGCTCCAGTTACCCATAACTGCTCCATTATCGTCAACAGAATTTACTGCCGCAGATAAAGCTCGCGATGTAAACACGGGATCCGATCGAAAGTTTCCGGAAAGCTTTCCAATATTTTTAATTAAATACAACGAACAATCGAGTACGTTCTTCTCAAACTGTTGGTACTTCCAAATGCACGGGCGTATGCGATTAAAAGTACCTCTATAAATTAACCCAACGTCGGTTAAAATCGCCTCTTCGCGCCATTCCTCTGATTTCAAATAAACTTGATCCTGTTTACACCACGGATTAAAAAGAATATAAATGAAGGTCTCCCAGCAATAACTATACGCTTGTCCTTCAATAATTTTTGTGTCCACATCCATCTTCCATTTTGCTACAATACTGTCTGGTGCAGATAAAATTTTTACTTTGATATGATTATCTTCTACTGATTGAAGTATCACATTCCATGGAAACGTTTTATCGGGTCTTACCATGAGTGGAACTCCTACTAAAGTTCCCTTACCAAAACTGGGTTTGTCTTCATCTAAAAAAGTAAATGTAATACCACAACTTTTGCAATATATTGTTTTACTTACCTTCCACTGTGAAAATAAACGAAATCATGTCTTTTTGGTCATTATATGGCCTGTTGAGAGTAATATCAATGCTGAATGATTGTCCTCTTCTCACAACAAGTTGCGGATCAATTTCTCTGTTGGCTACCTCATATTTTGAAGTATGATGAGAATCTCCATTTTCTCTTAGGCACGGATCTATGCTACGAATAATTAAAATGTCTTGCGTCTCTTTGTTTTCTGGAAATGGGACGCCATCAGGAATATCTAAAATTTAAATAAATTTTCATTTAGAAAAGATTAGAGATATTTCTAAATAGGTAATTAAAAATAACAGTGATGTGGGCATATTAATTTGCAATATAAAAATAATCTTCATCATATTTGGCACGTCTAGGCCATACTTTCAGCCTTGAATTACACAGATTATGTTATACGTGCTTTAAGAAAGGTTGGCGTCTGTGCAAATACACAAATATGCATTGTTTATTCATTAGCAATGAAATCATTGATTTATTCAATTAGGAACTTTCAAAATTGAAATTATGGTTACTGCTTTAGAAAATTATTATCGAAAATGAAGAAGGGAAACTGATTCTATATAATATATAATTATGTATCCAATATCGAGTTTGGAAATTTACATGAGAAATTTTTATATGGATTATTTTATTGACTTGAAAAAAGAAATTAAAAAAGGATTTATTATTATCTATTATAATGAGATAATAAGTTATTTATAATATTATGGAAGTTTAAATTTATAATTTTTACATTCTTGCATAGGTAACATTTTGCACTCGGCATGGTAATGAACTCTCAATTATAAACACACTGAGCTTAAAGCTACTTTTCCTTATTAGTTGTTAGTCACGATAATTTCAAGTTGCCTAAAAATTTATAAGTTACGTCATTGCAATTTAGCATCAAATATTGCTAGAATTTAACGTGAATGAATGAGTCGACCTCAGTTTTACGCTACAATAAATGGTTTTGCTATACAATTAATTTGGTATGGGTTATGTGGTTTTATTCTGATTAATAAAATTATGTGCGCAGTTCCTTCTTATTTTCAATGTTTGTTTACGTAAATAAACATGGAATTACCGTCAAATTTATATGTGTACGTACAATACAATTTGTGCAAATTGTCCTTGAACATTATGTTGATTAAAATACTAAAATGCGACATTCTTGTGAAATATGTCATAATAGTATATTTGCAATTAGATCATTAAAAACAAAAATTAAATATTTATTCACTTTAAGTGCACCTCAATGTCTATTTATACACATTAATCATCTTTTAAGTCTGTATTAAAAATTGCCGCATTTGTGTAATGCAACAAGGAGCAACGATCCAAATAAACTTGGAATATAATAATTCTGCAAAAAAAATAGGTTAGGATTGGTCTAAATCGACCGTTTTTGATATAAAGATTGTTAAATTTGATCTTAAAAGTCTAGATAACTAAAACCCCGGTCTTTGCAGAAATGGTCCATGATTTTCAAATTAAACTTGCCATGCAGTTTCAATAATTAGCTTCAATAATTTGGCCTGATATGTAGATAGATTTATTTTGGTGGTACGAACACAAAGAAAGGTTGTTGGTTTGTAGTTGAAAGTGCTAATGATCTGTAATATTAATGAATTTAACCTAGCAAAAACGAAGTTTGTAATCGAACAGATTATTAATTGTAAAGATCGACGCTGGTTGGCCGGCGCCTAAAACCTGCTTTATTAGTGTTCGTACCTTTAGGCTTATAATTGCTGGACAATATTACTTTTGCAAAATACCTCTGCTGCAAAGGATTAATACAAAATTATAAAAGAATAATGCAGTCAGTAGCCCTCTTGATTTCAAATTAATATAATATAGATAAGTACAGTTCCACAAATCTATCGTGACTTAAGAATTTTACAAGTTGGGCAAGCAAGGAACGAAGAACTTATAAATCGATGAAAATAATATTGCCCTAATCTTAATCTTGGAACAGTTTTCGCTGATGTCATTATAAGGTTTTTAAGTAACAAAATTTTTTTCGCTGTCATAATTAAATAATCATTTTTATAGTTTGATAATATAACAATGATTGAATAGACCGCGATTTGTAAATAATTTTCTAATGGAATATCCCTAGAGCAGTGATAAATCATTTCTTATTTTTCAATGTCCTTGAGATATTGAGCTGAAAATCGAATTTGAAAAGAATCTGCATCCATATTCACTTCGACGAAGCTCAACATAAAAAAAAGGTTCTAGCTCCAACAACCTAGTTGTTTTATTGATGTCCAAGAAAAATACTGACAATCAATAGTAAATGAAAAATCATACGTGCTTTCTAGTGAAAATTATTGAGTAAATATAGATTTTGGTGTAATTTATTTATAGAGCACCATTAAAATTATGCTTAAGTATAAATTGAAAACAAACTTTTACAAATATTACTATATAAAACAAAAATTACCTGCTTCTTTAGGTTTTGGAAGAGCTTGTAAGGGAGTATCTTCATTTGGATTAAATTTAGCACGAAATCCCGCAAAATTAGGGCAACTGCAGCAATCACTTATTCCCATGTTCAAATTTAGTATTGTACAGGTAATATCATTTTTTATGAAAATGCCGGTTAATTAGTTACACGTTTAGATACCAAACACGAAGAAACAGGTCGAGGACTTGAACAGTAATGAAGCTGTTTTCAATAGACTTGACCATATACAAAAGGTATTAGAGTGGGATATTTGTTGAGTTCAAATTTAGCGATTACTATTATACGTGATGTTAGTCATAATTTAAAAAAAATGATAAGAAATTGATTGCAAATGGTAAAAAAATTTGAAGTTTGATTCTTTTTATCACTAAATATTAATCTGCATAAAATGATGGATACTTATTTTTGAATATAATTGGCTTTGTAAAAATGTACATTGATCTTGTTAGCATGAATGAATGAAATGATTCATCTCCTGCTTCAAGAAGATTATATAAAAAAAATTCATAAATTCTTTTTTTATGGGTACTTTCACTTGTAATTTTGAGCAAGAATTTTGATTTGTTCACGTTAATTAATAAAATCCTTTATTTGGGAGTAAATATTAATATTTTTAGTAGAAATAACTACCAAAAATGTAAATATTCATCAAATAATTAAAAGCTTTACTTTCATTATTTCTGTAAAAACTTTTTGTTACTGTAATAGTAGGTAATATCTAATCATAATATTAAATATTACATTGATTTTTATCTTATAACTGCAAAAACTAAAATCGAGTTGATTTATTATAGGTTTGGCAATTTTGTCTTAAATATAAAAAAAAATTGGTTTGTAGGGAGATTTCACAATTATATTATCTATATAAATGATTCATGATGTATCATAATGTGTCTATATTGACACCTACATTGTAAAATTATTTATTAATGTTACACGCCAGCAAACGACATCACGACAGCTTTTACTAAATGAATATAGTACTGGAAAATTAATGATTTTTAAATTAGTATTGTTAAATAATTTATTCCGAGTTCTTCTTGCTGAAGGTGTGGATGTTTTTGAAGATATTTTGATATTGTTATTATAAAGCATCCAATTAAAATAATCTTTTAAGTGTGAATGAGGTGTAACAAAGCGTAAGAGAATAAGATCCAATAAGATCTGGTTGTTTTACCATGTTAAGATATTTTATTGTAGTGTAATTCTATAGTAATATTTACAGTGGCGTGCCCAATAAATAGATGAAGGAATACAAATCTCCCATGTCCTTGTACTTGAGGTCTCACTATGTAACAAAAACTGCCCTCTAGATTGCAACCCCTAATGCGAGGGTTAGTCACACCAAAGGCCAGAGTCTGCAACAATCCGGAGAGAACCTCTCCAGTTTTGCCAAGATGGTGATAAACTAGCCATGATTTATGCGAAGTCACGGGTCAATTGGTTACTGAAAAAAAGACAGGTAGCTTGGGAAAACTAAAAAAAAACGCAAATCGCATCAAATGCTTTAATTGAACACACCCAAAACTTGAGAGATGTATCAACTGTTTCAATAATTGCAATGTAAATTACTGTGGCAACAATACACACTGTAGCAACTGAAAGATTACGGTAACAATCAAAAAGTGCACCCAGCTTAAATTTAACAAGTACCAAAGCACACAGTAACCTCTATGGGCTACCAGTAATTAATATACAAAAAGCCAAATAAATGCACATCGGTCAGACGAGCAAGATAGAATAAAATTTATTTACAAAAACATTTCATAAGTTTACAAACTTAGATGTTGACAAACGCATCTTCCTACTCGACATTGAACACCGGCTTGAAATATGGAATCTGTAACTTGTTAAATCACACAAGAAAACACTCGATTGTTGTGATCGCGAACACTAAACACTCTCTTGCAGATTTGTAGCTGGAACCTGAACCAGTGAGAGATGGTATAGAGATGTCAACAAGACGGAACCTTCCAAACGATGGAAGGAATTTCCCAAGTGCTCATCCATCCAAAAACAATAACAATAGGATGTAGCCAAACTGAAGAAATTCAAAATGGTCGCATAACTTGCACACCAACATGAAAAACTGTAATCGATTCTTGCACATTTGAGTTACCTATCTACTGTCAGATGTTATACAGTAGCACCAAAAACATAGCAAGAGCCAGAAAACCATATTACTAAATAAACTGGCCGATCAACCAGTGGTTTAACAAAACACACTCCAAATCGGCACTCAGAAAACTGTCGCAACAAAAATATCGACCGCTCGGTTCTTAGGTACTCAGGTAACTGTTCTCAATTGAAAATCCTAAGCAGGAAATGTTCCTATCAAATTCGAACGTTCGCAGTTCACGACCATCTGCCTAACGAAATGTATTAAATTTGTGATTGCATTTAAAATAAATGCATTGGCGTACTCAGAAATATTGCGAAATGATATGAAAAGGAAACCAAAGTAAGAATTAATAAAAATTCGTTACAACTAGCATCTCAAGTAAGGCACTTCATAAAAAAATCATTATGCATTTAGATACAATCCGTTCTCCGTCCTCCGAATCATGTGCACAAGCATAATAAAGTTAAAATTTCTTCAGATTCAAACCAGTTTCTTCAGTTTTAGCAGTTGATCGCGAAAAACGTGTATGTTACTTAATGGGATTTTGAATGATGATTTTGAACCTTGCCAAGTGATTTTCTTAAATAAGTGGTAGGTAGAATACGTCATATCGTCACTTTGGAGGTAAACAACTCCTTCTGATATGGTTGCCTTACTAGAATTTTGTATTGCATTTTATTTATCCCTAGCAAGATTATAAACAATAAACGTTACACGTTAGTTTCTGGTCGGACTTGTCAGGATTACGCTGTAAGAAGCAATCATCCAGTGCAATGCGCAAGACATGATGTGCTCTATAAAATGCACTACAAATACAGAGGGCCAAACATAGGCGTCGCCTAAGGGAATTTACCTTAAATTGTATTAATAAATTATACAAGTACTTTCCCGGTTATAAGGTCATATCCAGGTGTCTTTTTGGGATTTATTTGTTTGTTAATCATAGATTTTATTTCTGATATTTTGAATTTCTTTAATGGTAGTTCCAGTTGGCCAGGAGCATCTAAAAATTTATATACTTCTTCATCCTCTGTTTCCATACTTGATTCGAAAGGTTGGAAGACTTGTGTTAAGTGTCTTGAAAATAGTTCGGCCTTTTGCTTATCGCTTTTTGCCCAACTTCCATTTTCCATTTTCAATGGAGGCATTGTTGGTTGAGGTCGTTTTAGCCCTTTAGTTGCTTTCCACAGAGAATATTCCGTAGCTTCAGTTGGAGTCAAGCTTTTTAAGTAATTTTGGACGCATTCGTTTTTATCATTCTGTAGGAGCTGTTTTAATTCTTTGACTGCTTTGTTTAGATTTGATTTGTCGTGAGGATGCCTTGTTGTTTGCCAACGCTTTCTTAGTTCACGTTTTTCTTTGATTTTTTGTTTAATGTTTGTAGGGCACTCCTCAATGGGGTCTTCTGATTTTGTTTCTGGTGTAGAATTCCATGCTGCCTATTGTATTGTTTTATTTAGGTGTTCTACTGCCTCTTACGTTCAGAGGTGAATTGATTTTTGTTTAATTATAATAATATACAGTTTTTGTTATTTTTAGCTTTACAACTGAAACTCAGTTTGAACGATGAATCTGTATAAAATAATGAATATATTCCACAGGTTCCAAAAGAATTGACAAGTTGAATCGAACAGTTTGTGAAAGAACGGTAAGTTGAAATGCAATTAGAATGAGTATTTTGTAGTACATTTTTATAATGTTTTATGTTTTTATATGTGCGTTGAGTAATCTCCTGGTTACAGGAATTAATTTGATTTTGTGAATTTTTAAACGGTGATGCGTCAAGCGTCACTCACCTGCTTCATCTCGACAACTTTCGGATTTTTTAAATGGAGTAGAATAATAGATGCCAACAACTCGTCTCATCTCCCTTTACTATTCCCCATAGCTCTTTTGAAGTTCAGTTTCCCTTTCCAGCATCGGATGATTGTTTTGTCGCAGATGTAGCCAAACAAAAAATGACTCTCCATTTTTTATACGATTAGCAAAAGAATTAACTTTGATAACTTTTGAAATTAAAGCGCTTGCGCTAGGTTATAATACAGAATGATCCGTAGATTTCAAACTATCGTATTTTCATTTAGCTTTGTTAATAAAATATTATATAAAAATTTATTAAGGGAAAAAGCCAAGAAAAAACAATAGCCTTTGTGCACTAGTTATTTATATATCTTGCAATCATTTACTATGCATCCATCTTCATTTTCTAGATTTCTACCTTATCTTTTTATTATATTCGTTGTTATATTTTAAACGGTGAAAGATATAAGAGGTATGATGTTCATAAAAATTCTACCTTCCCTCTATCTGTTACATGGCAATATTTTTGTTTATATCGTCCTTGCTGGAATTTTCCTGCTTGATTTTCAATTTTATTATGAAGTGTGAATTATAGTCCAGTCATTATAGACATTGTTTGTTGCAAAAGGTGGCGTAGAAGATTTTATTTTTTTAACTTGTATATATAGGTGCCAACATGTAAAAAACAAACACCGGCGACCTCGGGAGAACTTTTGGCCTCCAAAGAACCTCCAAATTTTAGGACTTTTCTTCCTTTTTTGTCCATAACTCCTAAACGGTGCATCCTAGTAAAAAAGCAACAGTATAAAAAATTAAAGATTATTTAATTCTGCGTCGAATGAGTACCACAACTTAATAATTCGGTTAAGTGATATGGTCGAAAACGACTGTCAAAGAACGACTACTTTTTCCAACATTGTCGAAAAGTGAGATAGAGTATTATATATGAGTCTGTAATTTGGAGATGAGTACTCTATGAGAAAAATTCATGAATAAAAGTTATAGAAGATCAAATTCTACGTCCAATGAGTACCAACATTTTTAAATTCGGACAAGTATACCTCTCGAAATTGGCAATCAGAGATTTTGGAATGACCGATTCAGCTTCATGGGTTCCTTATGCCAATTGCCGGACATTGGGAGATTGCCAATTTGGAGAGGTCAACTTGTCCGAATTTAAAAATGTTGGTACTCATTCGACGTAGAATTTGATGTTCTATAACTCTTATTTCATGAGTTTTTCTCATAGAGTACTCATCTCTAAACTACAGACTCATATATAGTACTCTATCTCAGTTTTCGACAATGTTGGAAAAAGTAGTCGTTTTTGACCGTGGTTTTCGACCATATCACTTGACCGAATTATTAAGTTGTGGTATTCATTCGACGCAGAATTAAATAATTTTTAATTTGTTATACTTTTGCTTTTTTGCTAGGATGCACCGTTTAGGAGTTATGGACAAAAAAGGAAGAAAAGTCCTAAAATTTGGAGGTTTTTTGGAGACCAAAAGTTCTCCCGAGGTCGCCCGTGTTAGCATTTTTGTTTTTTACATGTTGACACCCATATATACAAGTTAAAAAAATAAAATCTTCTACGCCACCTTTTGAAATAAACAATGTCTCTAGTTATAACTCATAGGCACATTCATTTGCCAATTGGGAGATTGCCAAATTGGAGAGGTGTACTTGACCGAATTTAAAAATGTTGATACTCATTCGACGTAGAATTTGACGCTCTATAACTTTTATTTCATGAGTTTTTCTCATAGAGTACTCATCTCTAAACTACAGACTCATATATAGTACTCTATCTCAGTTTTCGACAATGTTGGAAAAAGTAGTCGTTTTTGACCGTGGTTTTCGACCATATCACTTGACCGAATTATTAAGTTGTGGTATTCATTCGACGCAGAATTAAATAATTTTTAATTTGTTATACTTTTGCTTTTTTGCTAGGATGCACCGTTTAGGAGTTATGGACAAAAAAGGAAGAAAAGTCCTAAAATTTGGAGGTTTTTTGGAGGCCAAAAGTTCTCCCGAGGTCGCCGGTGTTAGCATTTTTGTTTTTTACATGTTGGCACCCATATATACAAGTTAAAAAAATAAAATCTTCTACGCCACCTTTTGCAACAAACACCCCTATTTTGATGCTATAATGACTGGACTATTATTATGTTTGCTATTTCCGTGTTGAGTTGTTATAATATAGTTTGTTGCTGTATATTATATGGAACTGATCGAAGTAACCTTTTTTATTACGAAAAAGGCACAGTAAATGTGCAGGACTGGATGTACTCTAACAGTAAATTCAAGTTTTTCTTTCTCTATCTTCATTCCTTATACAGGAATTTGATTCCTTTTATCCCAAAATGTACGACCCTGTTCCCCATCGCGTTGCATACCATTTTAAACCCGGATGTTTAAATATTTAAACCTGCTTAAATTGTTGCAGCATAGTTTTACCAGAAACAATTCCTCTGGGTGAAGTCCTACCACTGGGATATCTGCATAAAAAGCCTCAAACAAATTATTGCAAAATATATTTTGTTATCCATCTAGCTCTTTAGAGCTATCACATAATCTGAAAAATATTGCATTTCTTTTCACTAATACAACGACAGGTTACAACTAATCCAAAATAAAATTTGAACTTTTGTTACAATTTTATATTAGTGACATTTTAAATTATCTTACAAGAAAGCAATAGCGGATTATTATTTGAGGTGAAAACCTGCATATTGCAAAATTTTAAAAAGTCGAGACAAAATTTCTGAATTTTTATGAATTTTGTATCGGAATAAGAATCTTATGCCAAGGTTTTACCCTCACTAGTACAATTTAACTTAATTATTATTACTGATTAATGAATGGCTATATCTCGTTAAATTAATTTATTTCTTTTATGATGTATTATTAACTATATAAAATTTATATAGTGCATAAGTAGTTGGAAGTTCAATTATTTTATCTCGCCAGGCCAAGTGTTAACGATGTAATAAAAGAAAATGAATATAGGCATTTCTCCAAGTTGCAAATTAATTACCACGTAAATCAAATTTATGTGATTAACAATACCTACGCACATTTTGCTATAATAATTTTAAGCAAATGTTAATTCGTTGTTAAATGTCAAAAGTCGATTTATCATACGCATACCAGCACTTTTTGCCAATTGCGGTATCCCTCAAGTTAATTACTATGTAATTAAGTATTGACTTATTACTTGACTTGACTATTATTATTGAATCATTTAAAATATAGTTGAATGTGGTACAAATTTGATTTTCTCCATTCATTTTATCTCGTCCATATTTCATTAATCTACGAGTATAGTTACTTATAAAGTAATAAAAAGTAAATTACTCGAGATCGTCGCAAATTACCTACGATGTATAATTTGAAACATGACACACCTAATTTGTGATAGAAAATCAAACTAATAATCTTTTGATTAGTAAGTCCAAAATCCTATTATTGCACTCAATTAACATCAAATATAAATCTTAATTATAAATAAGTAACTTAGCAATTGATAACCTTTTAAGTGATTACTACTACTTAATCGGTTATTCGATTTTAGTGTAAATTATAATTATTATTATAGGTATAATAAAACTCAACTTAAAGTAAACAATATTATAAATTCAGTTAACCTCAATTGTTGCACTGCCAGTGATACCATCCAATTCTGCAGAATTAAAAGTGGCAACAATTACAAATTTTCCGATAGCTTGAGGAACGTAAATTTCTCTAAAATTGACCGTTTCGTTAGGCAATATATCCCTAAACTTCATTGTTTTTGGTTTCTGAAGTCCATTAGCTTCAATGGTATACACACATTGAGTCAAATTATGTTTAAACGGATTTGTGAAACTAAAAATAATAATAATTAAATTGAATTACATCGAAGAGTAATTATTACCTAAAATACACCGGAGTTTGATGATCAACTTGAGCCTTTCGGGTTTGAATGTTCAATTCAGGTTTCGATAAAACAAAATCGTCTTCTTCGCACCACGTCTGCTTTGTTTCCTTTACGTTTGCAATAGCATACAATTTAATTAAACTATGCTCGACCAGTTTATCTATATACTCCTCAGGTTCTATATGAATACTTAACACCTCTTTTTTTCCAGGTTGCACTGAAAATGTCCCACGAGCTTTTTTAATTCTATGTGCTGTGGCACCCATGTAAAATACAGATGAGGCAGATAATGTTGTTGTTATATTTCTCACCTCATTGGAGTTGTTTACAACATTTACGATGACATTAAAACTTTTTCCAATCTGAACTGTATCAATATCTACTAAATCAAAAAAGACATCTTCTTTAGTTTTTGGTGGAATTTTGTACTGTTCGGCAGCTTTCGGTACCCCTTTAATGGCATTGGTTACAGCTCTATCTTCTGCTTCCGATCCTTCGGGATGTTTGTAACACAGGGTAACGTCCCACATATCTGAATCACCTACGTCATCATTTTTATCTGGGCGTTTGGTTAAAACCTTTCTTCCAACTCTAACAAATTAATTTGATTATTTTACTACTTCAAACTGAAGCTTATAACATTAACGCACTGGTATCTGTTGATAGACATCCTTGAAAATCCCCAATCAGAATCTTCATCTTCTTGAAAATGACATATATCGGCGTTTACTTCGGAAAACACAAAAGGGGTGTCATACATATAACCGACTTCACCATTTTTAACAGCTTCGATAGATGCTGGTCCACAACAAAATATATCACCACTTAGTTCTTGAGGAGTTCCATCTATAATTTGCCATCCTCCATAACCTGCAGGTAAGTCAGGTCGTTCCATCCAAACATCATTCCACACATGAAAATTCCAACAAGAATCATTACAATCACCTTGAGGACCACTTTCAATCAACTCTCCAAATATGTCGAAATATCTAAATAGGTTACTTCAATTATTTGATTCTACATTTTGATAAATCATACTTATCAACTGTTAGTGACCGATCGGTATCGTGAGCTGAAACGTAATTAGTGACCGATCTGCACGGAATTCCTAGAGCTCTACAAATGGTAACAGTTGCTGCAGAAAACACCCAGCATTGTCCATATTTAACCGAAGCACCTCTTCCACGCAAGAACTGTTCAAATATTGCAACAGATCCCGTCCAGGCAAATGGTGAGGTCCCATCTCCATATGCTCCATCCCATCGTCCGGCTAATAATCCGTCGTCATCTTCTGCGTTTATCTTCAAAGTGCATGCTTGTATGCATTGAAAATAATTATTATTCTAAAATAACTTACCACTGCCGAAATAGCCCGTGCTACTAAAATTGGAGATCCTCGATCCGAATAAGCTAGATTAGATTTTTCAAGAAGAAACATACAAGCTGGTAAAACACAATCATCAAACTGACCAAACACCCATTTTTTTCCTTTTGGTTCCTTAAATGTACCAATCCATATTTTACCTGTATCGTTCAAGACGTATTCGTGGCAATCTTGTTCATTAGGCATGTGCACCAAGTCATCTTTGCACCACGGGTTAAACAAAATATATATGTCTTCTTCACACTGAAATAAAAATAAGAAAAGAGAAGATTATTATAATTGATTGTTATGTTTTAGGGGTATCAGCTTGAAAATAAATCAATATTATCTTACTTCAAAGATGTTGCGATTTTTTTGATCCCCGTGAATATTTGAGTGAATAGCGCACTTCCAAATTCCAACTTGAGCACTGAACGGAATATGAATTCTTATATGAACATCATTGTTATTGTGTTGCAGAACGGCCAAAGCCCATGCGTTTCTTTCATCCAGTTCCTTTTGTTTTGGTCTAATTGGAAGAACCACTTTTGTTCCTTTTGTTACATTGGCCTTAGGTCCTTAAACATTAAAGGTAAAAATTGGTATAAAAAAGTAAGAAAATCTTTTGATACTTCATTAAGTATTAATTTTGTTTATATGTAGATTTTTATGGTCTGATTTTACAACGATAAGGATTCAGCTCCAGAGTGTACAATATAATCTGATTAAAGAGTTTGTTGATAAATATTAAAAGTTACTAAAATATTGCAAATGCGGAAATTTAGTTTTTTTTTAACAAGATTAGTGAACACTCGGTACAAATTATATTGCGTAGTAGTCTTTCATTTGCAATTTATTTAAATATTAAAATTTGTTTTTAATTCCGGTTTTATGAATACGAAAACAATATTATTTATTATGTTTGAAGAATTTTTGATTACTAACGTATGTATTTTGTCTAATACTAATAATTAATATAAACAGAAGTTAACATACATTTACATGGAAATTGCATTTTTAATTATATTATAAAGCCTTGAAATGAGACATAATTTTTAACAACCAAAAAAGTGCACTTCAAATTACTAAATATAGTTTTTATTGCCCGTGTCCTGAGCAAATATGTATATCTGACGAATATGGTTATTACGCTTTCCGAAGGTGTCTCAAAAAATTTGGAGGCCATGAACCATCGGCAAATAAATTCGAAATAAAAGCTGTGTAACAGTTTTCAAATGTAACAGATTTCCAGAAATCTGAAAAATTATTACACACCACTTGTTATTCAGCACAAGTTTGCAAAAATTATTCCAATGTATGTATGTAAAGTGTGCAACAAGTGTAAATGCCGATTATGTAATATAATGCATTTCCATAATTATTATATGAGATGACATAAAAAATTCTACATCACTGAATCTTTGATTAATAGTTTGTGGTTTTATATTAATTAATTTCTTTATTGTAAAAATTTGCATCGTAAATTTACGTAATTTAAAAATTCAGTTGAATTTCTGTAATATTACATAAATTACTATGTAACTTTACATTATAAAACTTTGGTAGGTATTTATTATATTCCACAAATGCTGGTACTTTGAGAGTTATTTATTATAGTAATTAGTTTCTAATATTAATTTATAAAAAGAATTTGAAAATAAAATTAAAACAGTTTTTATTAAAACATAGTAAAATACCAAACCTGAACCAAACATTTTAACAACTTTTAAAAAAATTTTAATTGTAATGACGACGCGACGTTGATCAAAAATTAAAAACTATTAATAATAATACAATATTAATTTGTAAATATTAATAATTAACCTTAGGCGCATCGTCACTGAATCTTTGATTAATAGTTTGTGGTTTTATATTAATTAATTGACAAACCTTTTTCATGTATAAACTAATATATAATTAAGAAATCAAAACAAAAATTTGAAAAGTATTAAAAAAATAAAGCTTTAGGCACAATAAATTTTCGAAATATTAAAAATTGCAAACTTACCAAAAGAAAGATTAAATTTTGCGACGTCCTGACCTTGGATAAAAGCTCTGTCAAATTGTATTAAACAATTAAAATCTTGGCCTCTACGAAGTATGGGTGTCGGTTGTTCAACATTTTTTACAAGTTCATATTTTTCGGTAAAGTTTTCTTTTGAATTTTGTAGTGGATAAAAGTTTACCGAAACTACCTTTAATGGGTTCATTTCACGTGGGTCAAACTACAAATTAAAATTTTTATAGTATTTATATTTAATACGAATGATCATCTCATCATCAAGTAAGTAGTAGATTAGAAGTAGTAGATTTGATCATTCTGAATATTTATTAAAAATATAGCAAAAAATTAAAATTTTTATAATATCTACTGATTAATAAACACAGAAAATTTTAACAATTGAATGTTGTTATTATAGTTTAATTTAAACATTTGGTCATTTATTAGATATAATAAAAAACCTGTTTCTCTAAATGATATATTATAATTTATAATTATTATCCAAACCGTGGTATGTACTTAATTTACAATTTAAGTTCAGATTTTAACGGTTTCGGTAAAATATTTGAAATACTAGAGATTTAAAAAGCCACAATAGATAATATTAATTTATTAATGAAAATGTTACGATATCATAACAACGTGAACATGAAGGTCGTTGAATGTTTACCGTTTTGTTTAAATTTTCGAAAATTATTAATGATAAATAATAATAATTCATAATTTAAAAATAAGGAAAGAACGCATCATGAGATAATAATATACGGTCATTTGAAAATCCAAAAATGTTATTTTTTGCAAGAAAATGAAAAAATGAACATTCTGTGTCACTAAATGTAATATCCTAGTTTTATTTATTAAATCAACATAATATGAAGAAGTACTTACTGATCATCCTTAATAAAATGAAAAAAAGTATAAATAATATGTTTATAAAAATGGATTTTCAATATTAAAATTTCTAAGGAAACCTCACATCAGGAATAATTGAAGTAAATTTTTAGTAGGAAGTATAATAAATAAATTTTTAAATAATTTAAAAAACTTCATCTTTTAATTTACAAAACCAATAAATGTATGAAACTTTTAATACTTCTAATAATTAATTTAAATTGCACATGCAATAAAATTTCGTTACGTCTGTAAACAAATCAATAAAATTAACTTTCCGTGTTATTCAAAAATTGATACAATAATAAACTATAAAGTTTTTTTAACAGTAATTAGTAATTACTTACAAAAATTAAAATTAATTGCTTTATGGTATACTGTCACCTAATGAGCACAACTGAGGATGCGTCCGTCGAGACATCGCATCTTATATAATTTCTTAGGTGCTGATGGTATTGGTAGGAATTAAAATGTTGTTAATCTCATACCAATTTTCAAGTTTTTCCAAGAGTAAATTATTTTACACTTTCATTATTTGTGAAGTAGTATGAGCAAAATATATGGAATTTTTGAATTACTAATTTGCACTAAAATGGACAATCCAACAAACAAGAAATCGTTTATAGAATCGATGTTATTAATGTATTTGTATTTACATCCTTATAATGTCAAGTTTAAGGTTGTAAGATAGAATATTTATTGTAATATGCAAAACAGTTAGTTGTTAGTTTATTAGAAATACTTTGTAATTTTTGTTATACTTTATCTTTTTGATTTTGCTATTATAAAGTCAGGTGCTACGATTATGTAACAATTATCAAAATACGAATTTGTCTGCGACATGTTTGTTTACAATTTTATATAATAAATCAAAATTGTTATTTTAAAAATATTATTCGTGATAAAAAAAAGTAAATAAATGGATCAAAATTAAACCGGAACAAAACATTGTTAAGTATGCGTCAAGTAGGTACTATACCGCCGAGAATAAATTTTCCAATATTTTTTTAAACCAACCTGATGCATTGACCTACATACATGATTGCTAAAAATGATTAATACTTAACTGAAAAATTCGTAGAAATTTTGTAAACTGGATTAAAGTTCAATAAGATTGCACAATAATAAATTTTAATGGAAAAATCTGAAATTCTAGATAAGGTTCAAAATAAAAATTATGAAATGCAGTGCATATTATACCTATACTACCTAATAGAACTGAAAAATATAATTTAAGTCCCATAATTTTTTCCTCTTTACGTCAACTCCGTATGATATATAAAACATTGTTGTATACTAAATAAATGACTGAATTTGCTTTAAGCAGAATTTTCACAATGTTAATAAAGATAACAAATATCTCAAATTAGTGCAAATGTTATATTATGCCGTGCTGTTTTTACTGTTATGAATTTACTATCAGCACTTCATATACAAGTTATAATTTCTATAAAATTTAATAAAAAGGTAGCGTGTCAGTAATCTTTAGATAATAATTAGTATGTTTCTTCGTGTGAATTACTTTAGTATTAACACGTTAACTGCCAAGAGATTTTTTTTAATTGTCCAACTTACTAGAGGTATTAAACCAAAGCAAGTACGTAGCGGTCCATATGCCCGCTGTGGCAACAGGTTGACATTTTTCAAGTGGTCCCTAGGGACCGCCACGGCAGTTAACGTGTTAATACAATTTCAAACAGGAAATTTAAAACAGAAAAGGATATTATAGTGATGCTGGTGACATTGATTTCTCAGTAACGAAGAAGTAAAATTCATCTTTGTAAGTATTCCCTAGAGTTAGAAATGTTATTGAAATCATGTAGTGACTAATAGCAGTAATATCTGTATCTATCTACTATTATTCATTATTTAAAAATTGTCTTTATACTACACCTGCATCATCTACTCGTATGTGCAAGCAATAATTAATCACATTCATGTGTTTCTCATATTATGGTACCAACTACTATTGCTATTACTAAATACGTGACAATGAAGGCTAAATTATTAAACTAATTTCAACATAATACAGAATATTGAACCCTTCAAACTCGAAATTGGCTAAGCCGACTACTATCATTTTTATGATCTTTTAGAATTAAAAAAAAATATTTTTCTTTAGGTGTTGTTTAAATACAATACAATTTTGTGATAGTAATTTTGACATAAGTACCTATTCACATTTAGGTATGTGTATAAACGAAACAACTGTTTGAACCTGTAAATTTTCTTTGCACTGCTACGTCCCTTGGTGGTACAATGTGATGATCAGTATCTAACAACCTACAGTAAATATTGCTATATAATATTGATTACAAAGAGACTGTCTTAAAATCAGTGAGACTTTCAAAAGTTAAGTTGGCGTTGGCAATGCTGCAGTGTATCTATGTGATATATTAGATGATTAGAGAAGATTTGGAGTTTGTCAATTGTGTTATAAATTTTGATTTTTATACTTTTGTAGATTTTGAAAATTATGCGACGCCCCTGGTCTAATAGCGAAGGTAGGGGAAATTTCTGGAGATAATGTATGTATGTTACTTCGGCAAGTCATAATGGAGGGTCCGTTATGATATGAAGCTGTTTTGCTAAAAGAAAAACAAATCAAAAACAAAAATAACTCTATTGAAATAAATATTTTACAGAAAGTTATAATGGGAACTTCAAGTGCCTTATTGCGCCTATTGCGTGCAATTAATCTAACTAATAAGTATATTTTCTAATCTATAAGGATATATTCTAATAGGTTCTAATCCTGATTGCGTCGCACAGTGGTCATTTTATTTAATCTAGGAATTAATATACCAAAAATTTACCGTCACCAATATCATCAATTTATTTCAAAGAAACATAGTTGGATAGTCAATATTGTAAAAATAATTAATTTTAGTCCACACATTTATTAGTGACGACATAAAGAATGCGCTAAATGAGCGTTCATATCCATTTATAGTCCAGAGTTGTATTTTACGTGTCTGACTTCAAAGTTTACAAGTGACTCTGGTTATAATTTTCCTTATTTTTCCTGTTGAATATTTGTATTCAAGCTTTGTATTTGTACTGTGATTAATTTCTAATTTTATAATTTTATTCAAATTGTGAAAAAACTACTATTGAATATCGTTACTCTCAATGACTTACTTATTTTTCTGTTTTAAAACTAATTAGTCTTGCAATTCTAGGATTCTTGTTTATTCGCAGTGATTTTTTGTTTTCTTATCAGGTAATTAACATAACTTTATATTAAACTTAAAATTAGCTGCTAGAAAGTGCAAGTTTTTTAAATATTTAATTTTTTATTAGGCACCATGTCGTTGTTGAAAAAAGACCTGTTTGTTGTTTGGCATCAAGAGTGTGATGCAAATCAAAAAACTTATCGATTTTGACCTACGTTTTGGACAAATTTAATTTTATACAAATAGTCAAGACTATGAAAAATTTTGTAGTATAAAAAATTGTGTGTAATTTTACCAATAAGATCGCTAAACTGTGAAAGAGCAGTAACCGCGTATCTTGCAAGAATTTGAAAGAGAGCATCTCCAATGGTTTGACAGTGATATTATATTTTTTGAAAAATCTACAAGAACAATAAGAGGTCGACCTCAAAAAAATTTTAGTGAAGTTAACAAACAAACTAAAAGACGAAAAGTTGCACATTTATTGGAAGACTAGTCGCAATAAGAGCTTACTTTTGCAACCCGTAAAAGTCTTGACATTTTTGGTCCACGAGATGCTTCTAAAATTGTGCAAGAATTTTCAGGCTTTTCTCCAAAAAGAGCAACTAATAAGATCAAAAAGGCTTTTCAAAGACCAAGTTCATTGCCTATTAAATTCGATGAAATTTTCATAATAAAAATAATTTTAGCATAATGTTACTTCAAACTTGCTCGGTTCAAGTTAGTGCAAATGAACTGTGTTCGTTTGGCTGCTCAGTTCATGACCGAACATGAACTTCTTGCTCGACCTCCATAGGAGGAGTAGGCAGTGCAAGTTAGAACACTATCTAACTTTTGTGGTGGGAGTATTTTGATCTCGAAAGATAACCCAGTTCAAGTTAGTTCATACAAACGAACAAACCTAAAAAGTGCTAAAATTTATATATTACAACATGTAATAATATCAAGCTACTCTTGAAATTTCTTTTTTAAGATTTGTTCTCAATTTTTTTTGTTATATTATTTCCAAAAGTTTAAATCGAAAAATCAATATTTTAGTGAAGCTTTTATTGATTTTTTTTTGTATAATATATAAATCATAGATAAGACTTCTATATCAATTATTGTCAGTTAAACTTAAAGAAAAATTGTTAAAATCCAATTTTAAGAAGTTTTTATACGCTCTTCATCTTCATTAGCGTTTTTTTTATTTACATCCATATTTTTATATACGCCTCTTCAAGTTCTCTCAATTTAGAACTTGAAGGTTGAGGCCTTACCATTCCACGCTGGCCTAATGCGGGTTGGAATGGATCATAGTCCACAGATCGATTAGAACCGCGGTTTCCCGCTCTCTAGTTTATCCGTGTTTGACTTACGCCAGACTGCTTGTTATACGCTACTATTTATTAATTCCTAGATTAAATCAAATGACCACTGTGCGTCGGATATGTGCTGTGATCTAAATAAATGTCCAAAATCGATCTGTAGACTATGGGGAAGGCAAAGGGAAACCACCCCATTAATAATTCCCTAGTAAAGTCATCCTGGCTTAGCCAGGAAGATCGCCTACGTCTAAAGAAGATATGGCACTAAGAAGAAGAAGAAGTATACTTTATTATAACAGGTTAAATTACAGTAAAATGTAAATATTGCTAAGAAAGAATTAGTAAGAAAGTACAAAACTTCTAACCAGGTTTTTATCGTTAGAAAACTTAAAATCATTTTCAAGTCATTTTAAATTTCGAATGTAAAATTTTGTATTTGATCTTTTGATAACATCCATGGAAATTGGGGAGTGAATTCGCCTAAGTTACATTTTGTGTGTAGGTGTAGGATCTGCAATCTGCTTTTGCATAAATTAAATTTTATAGCTTGCGTTCAGAACAAAGCATTTCATATTGGTTTTCTTCGTAGTTTCATACCAACCTATCTTGCAATTTTTAACTTGTTAGAATTCTACAGGAGTTGGGTATATTAAGGTGTCTATCTAACTTACTCTTCCTACCGTGTATTTGTTTTATATTATGCATTTTGGCGTAAGGAATTTTAATTTTGATGCAATTTTTGTTCAGTCACAATAGAGATTCAAAGATGATAAGGTACCAATCACAAGTAAGGCAATTGTGGTCCGACCTCCTAAGCCACCGATGTGTTTTCTTGCCTAACTTTAGTTGTGTTCTGCTTATATTTTGTTCTAGATATGATACTACTATTACAAGGATCTGAAGAATCAAAAAAAATAATGGTAGGCTTGTGTGTTGTTTGTTGATGATGACTGTCGTGTGTCGAGAATCATGAGTCGTTGGTTTTTCTTAAGTACGAAAGAATCACATGAGGTTTCCGTGAAAATCGACTCTGGTGCCCTTTCCATTAAGTACCGAACGCATCAAATAGATATCCCATTTTACTACGCCTTACACACCGCTTTCAATCTCGTAATTTCAACTCAAATGTCGTTTTGTGTACAAATACCGTAACAAACTGTTTTGGTGAAAATACAGTCAGAACTATTTATTATTATTATTATTAAGTTCCAGGAACAATTCGAACAAAGAGAGCAATACGAGGATATTTTCGACATTGAAATGTTGTTCATTATTAAATCATTATCTGGACTACGTTTTATTTGAATAGAAATTTCTCAATAAAAAAATTATCAGCGGACCGAACCTTTAAAATTATGCAGTGGCATTGTGCCCAGATATCAATCGAATTGAGTTCTTATGGGATGAACTGAGCAGGAACGACATTTTTTAATTGAAATGGTACTAAAAACTTTAATAAAATAATTATTAAATAGATTGCCGAAACTTTGTAAAACGGCAATTAAAATCAACAGTAAGCTTTGATGAGTTGAAAATTGACATCATTTCAGGAATACCTGGAATATTCTAAATCAGTGTTTTTGAATCTTTTCTATTTCACCATATTATTTAGCCTCCTGTACCATAGAAAATTTTTATTTCGCCCCCTTGTATTTTATATTTTAATTTTTATGTAGTTTTTGTTTCAATAAATAATTTAAAACACTGAAAAAATAGCTTTCCTTCAATTTCCATTCTTCTAAATATAAATAGGGCGTTGTTTAAAAATAGCAGATAATTTTGAAAGAGACAAAAATAATATCATAATTTAGACCAAGAACTGTTTTACTCATTCGGCCTTGATAAGTATGTATGTACATACATAATGTAAATGCCATAATTCATTTTTGAGCATTCTTTTTAAGTTCACAAAGGTTAAATTACAAAAACCACAAATTTATTGAAATTTAATTTTGTTTTCTATTTAAAATTTTCAATTAGCAAATTAAGCACATAAAATCTCAAATATATAATTATGCATGATATACGTATTTATATTATAACAACATTATTTTATTTTTTTCTAAAAGTTTAATTTATTGAATTAGTAAGTGCAGTACATAGGAATAAATATGTAGGTATGTACATAATTTAACATTTGATTTAATTATATGCAATCCATTTTTCAAGATTAAAAAGTTGTACTATTAGATAAGCAAATATAAATTGTCCCTTATTTATTACGTGATTATAATTAAAACTTAATTAATATAAGCTCTAAAGATAATATGCAATCATCGCTAAACAAACAATATATTATTGTAATTTATAATATGAAAATTACTGATTTATACGCATTGTTAATTAAGTATTAGAAATATAATTTTATTTTAAGAAAATTATTTTTACTCTCTTATTTACTTTAAAAATCGAAAAAATTCAAAGGGATTGATTATGTTAAATATCAGGCTGTTTAATATTAACAATATTATAACAAAAATAAACATAGTATCTACTAATTATAAAAATTATTTTTAAATAATTTTCAAGGCAAAACTAAAGATGTTGTTCTTAACTAATAAGTTTTCATAAACATAAGCTTTAACTGATTGGAAGTAGTTAGAACTTTTTTTTTTATTGTAATAGTAGATACAATAATATATTAATATTTTACGGAATTAGTATCACTATTGATTTTTATAATTCAAACTTCCCACCCTTGTAAATAAATACACGTTGCTATCTAGCAAAATACAAACAAACTAAAATCACTTATATCGCAATTATTTTGACAACAATAATACTGTTACAGAAAATTATGGTGGCGTTAGATATTTATTCGAAATGTTTAAAAGTTAAGTACAAAACTTGTGTATGTTCAAAAGCCTTCATATTTATAATTTTTACTACAATAGTGTCAATAATAATTCCCTTTATTTTTGCTTACAACAGTAGAGGTATACAAATCAAAAATTTATTAATTTTATTATACAGTTATTATAATATTTTAGGTTTTTGGATAAAGCACGATACATTTTATGAACAACCCACTGTATCATTTAGGGGAGAATATTTGCTAAGTGCAATCACTAATAATATTACTAAACCCATAGTGTGTAATAATTTTAAATATTTTCCAAATTTGCTTAATTTTGACAAATGTTCCTTAATTAAGGTAAAATTTAAATCACACTCGGTAATTTATAATAATTTGGCTAATATTATTGCTTTGCTGCAGATAAGAGAAATCGACAACAATGGAGATGGAAAAACTGATGAATTAAAATTTAGTTTAAATGTTTATCAAGAAAATAGTAAAATATCGCTTTTTTATTTAATTTTAACTTTTGATTATAAATTACAGGTAAGTTTTCTTTAGAGAAGTTGCTCCAGTTAAATCATAAATAATTTCTTTTTAGACTGTATGTCCTATCAATATGCAATCAGCGATTGTTTTCCAATATAACTTAAATAATCTCGACATATCAGAAGTTATTATAGACTCAAATTTAGAATTATTACAAATAGGACCAGTCTACTGTCATCCACGTTATGTGAACAGCGAATACAATTATTCCATTATAGAAAATAAATTTGGTGTGAAGAACTACGATCTGAATTTTATAATATCGAATTATCTAAAACGAAATTGTAAGTAGAAATTGTACCTACTAAAGTAATATTAATTATAAAAAGCATTATTTTAGTATCGACTCATTTGAAAAACGATTTTACGACAATGAAGTTGGGTGCTATTGATAACGAATTGACGATTAAGCTGACAATTCAAATTCCAAACCATAAGGTGTATTATTATACAACTTTTTGGCAAATATTGAAATGGGCATGGATACAGTATTTTGCGATATACGTTGTGATTGCTTGGATCATAAGCAAAGTTAAAAATTATGTCTTCGATAATAGATTAGTTTTATTTTATGAAGACAATCCGTTAAAAAAGAAATTTTAATTTAAATACTAAGATCTGTGATTTTAAGTAAATAAGCTAAACTGTAGTTCATAATTGAGTCCATTAGTGGTGACGTCACAACGCCTAGAAATTGGCAAACCGTATTACGCGAATTGACTAAGTGGTTTGCGTCCATTTGAAAAAGAACATAACACGAACAGGTGCAAACACGACGATCGCATCAAGGAAAGTGTCAAGAGTTTCAACATAACCCTATTTAATTCATTTAATTGTTATAAACTTATATTAATTATGTAAATAATTCACTATTCTACTATTATTGTCTACTATTTTATGGTAGAAAGTTCCTTAAGTATTTAAAGCAAACCTTTTTTAAAATTTAATTGGTTGCTCTCCTTCTGGTGAAAAACCATTAGAATGCATGACATTATAATTAATAGTTTAAATAATATAAAGACCTTTTAAAACCTTTTTAACGTATAGATTTAAATTTTAGGAAACATACTGCGATTTTCACCTCTACGGTGTCTTTTTCTTTGAATTATATTTTATTCAAAAAGTGTTAAAAATAATTGTCAAACGTAGAAGGTTTCTCGCTACTGTGAATTCAATCACAATTGTACAATATTGTGCACTTCACTCAATTTTTCTCATTAGCTAAACTTTCACATACCGTAAAATGGGGTGAATCACAACAGGCAGGTGAATCACAACAAAAGTTAAAAGTTTGGGAAGGCACAAATAATTTTTCTGTGCATCAAGGATTAATCAAATAATTTTATTCAATGTTGCAGTACAGAAAAATTATTTGTGCCTTCCCAAACTTTTGTTGTGATTCAACAAACGTTAAAAAGGTTTTAAAAGGTCTTTATATTATTTAAACTATTAATTATAATGTCATGCATTTTAATGGTTTTTCACCAGAAGGAGAGCAACCAATTAAATTTTAAAAAAGGTTTGCTTTAAATACTTAAGGAACTTTCTACCATAAAATAGTAGACAATAATAGTAGAATAGTGAATTATTTACATAATTAATATAAGTTTATAACAATTAAATGAATTAAATAGGATTATGTTGAAACTCTTGACACTTTCCTTGATGCGATCGTCGTGTTTGCACCTGTTCGTGTTATGTTCTTTTTCAAATGGACGCAAACCACTTAGTCAATTCGCGTAATACGGTTTGCCAATTTCTAGGCGTTGTGACGTCACACTAATGGACTCAATTGTGTGAAGAAACAAATTTGTGTGCGTTTTAAAAGTATTGTTACAAATAGGCAATTTTTAATATTTTAGATAAATAAAATAAAATTTTATATTATCTCCTATTATTTAAAATAAGAATATGGAAGATACTCCTATTTTAAAATAAAAGCAGTTATTGAAATGTAAGTTTGTTTGTATATAAAGTGTATAATATCAGGAGTCCTTTCAGAATTCATCCTTTTGAAAGTAACAGTTTTAATACCTTTTATGCTGGAATTTTTAAGTGGTAGGTCTGTCTGTTTAATATTGAGCATCGAGTAAAAATGGGATATTCTTCTTCAAAAGGAGTGTCTCTAAGAGGGGTGTTGAAATATTTGGGCAAAAGTTTCATTTCGAGGCAGCTTTTATTCCTTATTGAATGCTTCTCATATCTTACGGTGAGCAGCTCTTGGTAAATCATAGTGCTTTGAGTGGTTTACAAAATTCAAAAGTGGCGATTTTGACGTGAGAAACGAAGAACATGGGAGGCCAGCGAAAAAGTATGAAGATGGCGATTGCAAGCACTGTTGGATGACGATGACGCTCAAATCGAGAAACCATCTTCATATTAGCTATATTTTTATTCTCGATGACCAAAATGTTCAAATGGGGATGTCTTTAGGACGTGAGACAGAAGGGAACGATGACGGGAGGATTTTTGCGGTCGAGGGATTCTGAGATCATCGGTGGTTAAGAAAAGACGTTAGTTTTGTAAACGAATACTACACTACATTTCGCCGCCCCCAAAAAATCCTAACACTAACCTAAGATCGACCGTGGATTTTTAGTGGAAATCGATTCCTACCACTAATCTAAGCAGGACCGGTGGCACCTACCGTTCGAATTTGGTTGGCAAAACCACCCCCACTATGGATCAAGAGCTGAACTACCTTCCCCGAGCTCTGCCAGCTTCACAGGCTAGCACCCGAGTTAACTCACACACGGAAGAGAGCCACCACAAGTCCAACTCCTTGGCGGCAGAGAGACCACCTCTCCCTGGGCGTCCCACAGTAGGCTGAATCCCTAAAAAACGAGAAATTTGCTTTTTTCTCTTTTGCTTTTATTCACAATTTCTTATATACTGTTTGTTTGCGGTTGGTAAATTTGTAATTGATTAAAAAAAATGAAGTCGAAAAAAAGCTTAAAAAGGCATGTCCTAACAGGTTTTTTGCGTGCAAAGAACATATTTATACTAAACATGCTTAAACGAAATGAATAGCACTCATTTTAAGAGTCGCATTATGGATTTAATACGTAAAATGATGATTTTAAAATTTATCTTCATATGAACTTTTCTCGAGTTGTAGGAATATCATACTCGTGAAATTTTGTATATGTACTTCTTAACTACATATCTACATCATATTAAAATTTCTCTCACAAATGCCTGCCACCTTCCGAGATATTAACATTTAAAAAATTGCTCTTCCTAATCTTTTAATCTTGGTTTAATTCTAGTTTTTAACATAAAAAGCCATGTTCTAACAGGTTTTTTGCGTGCAAAGAACATATAGCTATACTAAACACTCAAATGAAATAAACAGCAGTAATTTTAAGAGGCCCATGATGGATTTAATACGTAAAATGATGATTTTAAAATTTATCTTCATATATGAACTTTTCTCGAGTTGTAGGAATATCATACTCGTGAAATTTTGTATATGTACTTCTTAACTACATATCTACATCATATTAAAATTTCTCTCACAAATGCCTGCCACCTTCCGAGATATTAACATTTAAAAAATTGCTCTTCCTATAATCTTTTAATCTTGGTTTAATTCTAGTTTTTAACATAAAAAGCCATGCTCTAACAGTTTTTTTTGCGTGCAAAGAACATATAGCTATACTAAACACTCAAATGAAATAAACAGCACTAATTTTAAGAGGCCCATGATGGATTTAATACGTAAAATGATGATTTTATAATTTATCTTCATATATGAACTTTTCTCGAGTTGTAGGAATATCATACTCGTGAAATTTTGTATGTGTACTTCTTAACTACATATCTACATCATATTAAAATTTCTCTCACAAATGCCTACAAACTTCCGAGATATTAACATTTTAGAAATGGTCCCTCATAATAAGATACTTAAATTTTTTGTACACCCTGTATACAGTATCTTATTATGAGGGACCATTTCTAAAATGTTAATATCTCGGAAGGTGGCAGGCATTTGTGAGAGAAATTTTAATATGATGTAGATATGTAGTTAAGAAGTACATATACAAAATTTCACGAGTATGATATTCCTACAACTCGAGAAAAGTTCATATGAAGATAAAATTTAAAATCATCATTTTACGTATTAAATCCATAATGCGACTTTTAAAATGAGTGCTATTCATTTCGTTTAAGCATGTTAAGTATAAATATGTTCTTTGCACGCAAAAAACCTGTTAGGACATGCCTTTTGAAGCTTTTTTTCGACTTCATTGTTTTTAATCCATTAAAAATTTACCTACCGCAAACAAACAGTATATAAGAAATTGTGAATAAAAGCAAAAGAGAAAAAAGCAAATTTCTCGTTTTTTAGGGATTCAGCCTACTGTGCGTCCGCTCCCCGTAGCACCAGTTAATGCAGGGCTCCGTCGTACCTGGTCTACCCCTCGACGTTCACCAGAAGTCTCCCACGAAGCAGCTTGCCCCACGGCTCATGGCTAGTCGGCTTGCAGGTGGGCTGGCTAGATCTTTAGGTGTCCGTATGCCCACCATTTGGAAGACACACGGACACCTCCTGCACAGACCTCATTCTATCTGTTCGCTTAATGCCCGTTGCCGAAACGCCTCACCCGCAAGTTATTCATTGGTTCGTCCAATTCGAAAGGGGCTTTTAGCCTTAGCTTTCGATAGAGCCCGCAGCTAACCAAAACAAGTTCCCAGGTCTCTGGCTCACCGCACGTGCATAGGTTCGTGTCGGATAAGCCGCATTCACAAAGAAAGCCGTTCAAACCGCCATGGCCTGTCAGCAGGAATCACAGTGAAAGATCAAAGTTGAACCCGGGGCTGTCCAGGACAAAGGAAGCATCACTAATAAACAGATGCGTGACGGCACCGACGTCGGAGTTGTTCCAGCGCTCTTTCCATAAGGTAATTGAGCGCTCTCTCACACCTTTGGCAAGGATCTTATCGTCAAGGGTCATTAAGTCGTCAGGGAAGGAATCTAACCCTCTGTTGGTCCTATACAACTCCGTACATTCTTTGGTTAGCAGGTCCCAAGCCACTAGCACAGAGTTTCTTAACCTGGGGTCCGTGTAATGATCGCCGGGGGTCCATGGCGAGCCTGCCTAACATAATGCGACTGTAATTATATGAATATTATGTAAAGTTCGCAAACAATAAAACACGGTAAAAGTTAAATATTGTTTTTATCTTTTCGGAAGGGGTCCATGGGCTTTTTGAAATTTTGAAAGGGGTCCATGACTACAAAAAGGTTGAGAAACCCTGCCCTAGCACCTGCATGGCCTCGGTCGAAACGAAATCACTGAGAACCCAAGTTCAGCAATCGCTTGGGAGCAGCCGCTGATTTTGATTTATGGCAAGGTTAAACAATGTAAATCTTACAGAAACATCATGGGTTGCTTAATCATAATGCATATTATGTTATGTTATAAAAAATACTACTCGCGATGTCAGCAATATAAAATTACCTACCTACACTTTTCGATCTTTAAAATCGGTTTTCTCAAAATTGGCTAAGTTATGGAATTTTAAATTTCCATCTAATGTATAACTAATTATGACCAAAAGGTCTATTAAAAATGGTGCAAATTGGCGAGTGCCAGTGTTGGCTCTCCCCCTAAGATTCTAGGTCTATTGTACCCCATTCCATGCTTAGATATTAGATGGGATTGTGAAGGAAGGAGCTACTAATCTTATATATGCTTTATATATATGATATGCTTTCGCCCTCATGCTGTATACGTAATGCAAATTTATGTTGTTCGGAAATTTCGTTTGGTTTTGGGCAAAAATGTGTATTTAGTAGAGCCATTATTTCTTTGAATGTTTTCGTTTTGGGCTTGTCGGGAGCTGTCAAACTGGTTAACGTATGATATAGCTTTGGCCCTAAACAGTTTAGCACTATTTGTACGCATTCTTTATCATTTTCCGGCGTATTATCTGTAAGTCCACGTAATTCTAGATAATTTTCTAATCGTTGTAAATACGAATCGAATGTTTCGAGTGCTTCGTCATATGCCTGAAGACAGATGCCACGTAAATCGGAATTCCTTTGAGGATTTTGCTTGGATTGTAATAGTTGCGTTTGTAATGTGCTATTATTACCTAATTCTTTTAAGACCGCAGATAACTGATTTAAAACTTCTTCCATAATTAATTTTTAATTTCGTAACCAATGAATCGTCGCCAATTCTGTTATGTCCGAATGAGGTTGGCCGTAATGTTTCGGAACAACAGAACTATGTAATGTAAAATGTAATGTTTTATTTATGAATGTATAAATTTGTAATCATGTAATTTCAGTGTAACTCCTTCTTATTCTTCTTCTACTTCTAGCGTGTAAGACGCATTCTTATATAGTATAACGTTCTTATAATAGAAATACCAACCGTAATATAATATATCTATTTTATACAGGGTAGCCATAAGGCACATACATAACATTATGTCTTATGGATACCCACTGGAAGGCTGAGCTAAAATAATTCTGTGTAGTTCATGATTTGAAAACAGAATTTCCGCTCTGGAACTCAACCAGCAGTCACATCACTTCATGACCGGTTCTCTTCACCTGGGATAAGTCGAATGTTTAGCACTCGTGTCGTTATCAACTGATGTTGGTTTTTACACACATTAAAACAAAACAAATGTGTAGTACAGTTTTCAATAAACTTGAATAAAAACAAAACAAAAATTTTTTTTATCCACACCTTAGACCTGAGAGATCTGCTATCTACGCCTTGGACATTTAAAAAGTAAAGAAATTTGGATCAATTGCTGAAGATGGCGTTAAGAACCTTCACACAAAAATTAAGAGAATCTCATCAAATAAATATTCCATTAGGTTCCATATATTTCTTTGATAATTACCTACATTATTTTGAACATCTAATAAATATGTAGATACTTAATTTTTGCATATTAATTTATGTTTTGTAAATTTTACTGTATAATTTAAAAGTGAAAATCTTATTATACAAGTACAGTTGATCCACTACGAGTATGAATTTAAAAAAAGCTCAGCCACAAAGCCTCCTTATAAAAGAACTAAAACCTAAATTTTGTTATATTTATTTATCAAATTATGTACATTTTAAAGCGACATGAGAGAATCAGACTTATTCAAATCAACCCTATCTTGACCTCGATTATCTTCTATAATTATAACAGATTGTAATCTATCATCAACTTCTACAAATAAGTAACGGTACTCGTAACGACCACCATCATTCTAAAATTAAATTATTTAATAAATTTTCCAGAAGTAGTACAAATTTTGGGTATACCTCTTGCATTTCCAGTTGTGCAGTTCCTTGCTTATAAGCACCTTTCAGATGAAACTTCATTCTTAAATGCTTCCTTCCATTTCTTATGTAACTTACATGAGTAACATGTTGCCTTCTGCGTCTTCTTGTTTCTTCACCAAACACCGTAATTGGTTCACCCAATGCATTCTGAACTCGATAATCATTAATGCATAACTTAGAAGCCTTTGAGTAAATATTATTAGGACTACTACTCGAAAACAATTCACTAAAAACTGTGTAAAACAAAGCTCCCGTAATACCAACACCAACTAATATTACTCCCAAGTATGAAGCAGTTTTTGTAGTTTCTTTAACTTTCTCGCCCAAAGGTCTTACATTAGTATCTAATTCTGACTTTACTTTTGTGGTTAACGAATCTTTTGAACTTAGACCACGTAAAAATGATTTATGAGATGTTAATGGTGTACCATTCAAAACCAAGTTTTGATGTCTCAATAAAATGAAACTTCGAGAAACTGCTTTTAAAAACATAGTATCTAAAATAAATATCAATAATTACAAGAGTTATTAACCGATAATTTGTTTAATTCGGCATAAATAATGGTTTGTTCTTACCTATTTAGGGCAAAAACGAAAAATATTGTAAACTAACCTCACATATTTAAAATTAACAGGGATATTCGGGATGTTCCATCAGTTACGTAACCTATTTTAAAACAGAAATAAAGCAGCAGCTACATCCATTCAGATTCAATATTAATTAGTAAATAAATCAATAATATTTTATATTATCATCGTTTTGTAGACACGTGATAATTTCAATGTTTTAATATAATGTTTTCTTATTTTTCAATGTTCACTGTGGTAGAATCCAAGTTTTGAAAAATACGCCATCTTGAAAATACCAGTCGAAATCTCCATATTAGCTTTTCCCTAGAGATTTTAAACTATTTTTATATTTATAAAACATAATTAAAAAATTAAAACTACCTGAATAATAACGATTGCAGATCATTAATTGGACTGGCCCTAATAGCAAAATCTAACATATTAGAGAGGACACATCAGGGGCAAGTTGATACAGTCCAATCTTTTAATTTTTCTTACAGTTTTAATTACCCCTACTAAGCGCTATGCATATTCAATTAAGCGATTTTTAGTTATTTGTTTTCTAACTTATTTGTTTTCTAGTGATCTGCTTTCGGCTATCTAATTTATCTGTGCCGTACCATGGTTCGGAATCCACGTAAAAACTGTAAGTCCTAATAGTTCTCATTATATTTGATATACAAAAAATTAATAATGATTTCTGTAATAATTATTTGAATTCACCTATTGAAAATCAAAAATGATTATTCTTTATTTGCAATTGCTTCTCAGTATTTAACTAGTTGCAATATAGTGAAATTAATGTTAGCTATAAACCGTTCACATCTTTTTGGCAATTCATGATTTCCTCCAAAAAAAACTTCTTCATTTAAAAAAATAACTGTCTCTGTCTTTTACTTCTGATGTACTGTTCCTCGAGGCTGTGCTGAATCAATGATTAGTAAAAATATTCATTACAATATTATTAAAAAGTAACAACAGTTTCACACAATTCCATTGGTGCATAAATATTTTAAAATTCTGCATTATCGTTTAATATTATAAGATTAAAAATTTCAAGTCATATAAATTATTGTGAAAAGCAAACAAATTGACAATCTTTATATTTTTATAAGTTACATAATCATTAATCACTGATAAACTTATTATTTGCTCTTTGAGTTTGGAAATAATTTCTAGGAAGTAACCAGGGGCAGAGGGGTGGGTCAAGAATTATTTATTTAATTTACGCCCTTAGGCAAACCTTTTGGGCGCATTGTTTAGAAAACAATATTTTTAAAAACTTTAAAGCTAATAAGTTATTAATTTTTATTTTACTTTCTTCTAAATTAGCATCTCATTGACGAAAGCTAGTCGAATGTTGCAGTTTATTTGCCAACACATCTTTAATTTAAATTAAAATAACGAAAAATTAAAAACTCAGGACCGACTAAATAGCTACATTTTGTTCGCAATTTAGATGAGGAAACATGAATATCATCGATGGATCTATAATATCTTTTTCTATGTACCTACTTCGTCTTCTTTTTAGTCGTATGCTTCTTGACTGAAGAATCTTTTCTAACAAAGAAAAGAAGACTTTTCTAACAAGGGCTTTCATGGCAGATTACACCCCGGTGCAGTGGCGTAACTATGTCTCTGTGTCTGTGGGCCCGTGTGCAATTATTCAATCTGGGCTCCCTGTACTTACCCACATTCAGGTATCAGGTATCTAAGATAGATGAGTGATATAAATATTATTTGAATGAAATAAAATATTCCAGGAACATGTAACGATTTTGTTTCATTCTATCCTTGGGTGTCTTTGCCTGCAAATATTTTTTTTTCTTCTCTGGAGCGTGGGCCCTTGATTCCATGTGCCCGTGTTTTTTGCACACCCAAAACCCACGGTAGTTACGCCAATGCCCAGTGAGACGGCCAGAATAAGATTATTATACTTCGCCCGAAGTCGAACCGAGTTCTAAGCATTAGTGGTCAGTGAATTTAATCAATATTATGCTAATGAAATGACCGTCTCTACGGACCGACGAAAAGGAAGGTTTAATAATTGAAAATCCTTCGGTAAGGAAAGTTAGTTTGTGAAGATCCTTCGACAAGGAAAGTTTAATTTTCAAAGATCCTTCGACAAGTAAGATTTAGTTTTTGAACATCCTTCGATAAACAGTGTAGTGCAAAGGCGAAAACAGTTAATCCAGTCAAGTGGAAAGGGGCATAAAACAATATTCCGTCCAACGAAAACGACACTTTCGCTTGGTAATAAAAAAAGGAGAGAGGAGGTGTACGAAATTTTGGGAAAAGTAAAGTTGGAAGAAGACCAAACCAATCCTGGATACCAGGTTATATTAGTTGTTAATTGAAATTTTTATATTGAACGATAAATTTTGAGGTGATTTTGGGGTTAAATTAAATTATTTTTCTAACGTTGTCAATGGCAACGTACTTTATAGAATTATAATGTAACGTTGTCAATGACAACGTACTTTATAGGATATAAAATAAGTTAAAATTCTAATTTTTCTGTTAGTGTTAGAAAAAATATTGAAGACAACGCGTGTTTTATAGATTAAAAATCTTTCTCTATTAAATCCTCACTCCCTATGGTCGCTCGGATTTAAACTACGACTTCGATTTTTAAACAATCTATAAAACACTAGTTGCCTTAATAGCTATAATTTAAAATTCAAAAATTAGTAATTTAATTACATGTTGCTGTTCACAACATTGAAATTATTTTTGCACCAGATTAGGATGATGCGTACTTAGTCGGTTCTCTTGAGGTTTCAGCAAATTAAGGAACCAAATTGAATTGATTGTGGTTGGGGATCGGAAAAGAGAATACACTAAATGTTATCAATAAATTAGTGATAATCAACGATAATATGCGGTGTTAATGGTGAAAGACATCAGCATCGCAATATATTTGCTTATATTGAAGCATGCCATCTTAATCATTGGCTTCCATATAAACAATTGTTAGAAAATAAACTTTAGCTTAGCTTACCATCAGGTGTCTCAGAGACTTTACTGTTGCTCTAGATACATAAAAATAAGATTAGTGCTAAAAGTGGGAAAAAAATTTATAAAATTAGCTGATTTTTGCGCAAAGTTCCCAAATGTGTCTAAATGAGGTTAACCAATTTTCATATAAAACAGATGAGAATCAATAATTTCTCACGGAAATGTTTAACTATGTGATAAAGATGAAGTTTGATGATGAACAGTAGCAACGAATTTTCTGTTGTAGAAGTTAAGAGAATTAAGTTTAGAATTTGATTCTAGAGTAGAATGTATTTGAAGTTTTATAATTCCAGTGTTCTTTGACACCATAGAAAAATATAATAACAAATCTTGATATTTTTATTATGCAAACACTTTTTATTTTTTACATTACATCCAAGTGTACGAAGTAGTACGAATAACTAAATTTTAAAAATAGTTTAAATATTTCGCAAAAAGAGTTTTATTTATTTATCATTTAAAATGATTAAAAATTACAAAATAATAAACTCATAAAAAAACGCAAACCAATTGACTCTCCTTATTCCTCAAATAACGATGCAATTAGCGATAAACGTATTTACTTTTTATTTAGGTAGGTAATAAAATATATTGATAACAATTGGTGGATTATAAAAGCTCCAAAGTTGTAAACAACAGCAGTATATTATAGTGTCTTTTTATCAAAAATGAATCGTATATTGTTCCCAGTTTTGCTGTTTGCTGTAAGTAGTTTAATCATATTTGGGTCTTCCTAACAATTTGTTTTCGTAGTATTTCCTTCACATAAATAATGCCAGCTCAAGAAACTTACAAATCTCTGAGCTTAACAATCATTTTGACAAAGAAAATGATTGCAGATACGAAGGGTTCAAGTGCCTCGATTGTTACACATCGCAATTATGTCGATGGAATGAAGAAAATAGCACCTTTGATGAAATTTTGAATTATTGTTCTAATAGACAAACATGTTCCGAGAGTGGAGTGTGCAGTACCCTTCATCAACCCAAATGTAACCCAGATAAAGTTAACTGCACACAAGAAGGGAATCTGTGCTACGATTGTTACACATCTCAATCGTGTATTTGGAATGAAACGAATGGTAATTATGATGAATAATTCTACAAATGTTTTGATGAAGAAATGTGCTCTAAGGATGGAATTTGTAGCAGCCATGATGAACCCCATTGTTCTTCCAATAAAACTAGTTGCAGATACGAAGGGTTTAAGTGCCTCGATTGTTACACATCGCAATTATGCCGATGGAATGAAGAAAATAGCACCTTTGATGAAATTTTGAATTATTGTTCTAATGGACAAACATGTTCCGAGAGTGGAGTGTGCAGTACCCTTCATCAACCCAAATGTAACCCAGATAAAGTTAACTGCACACAAGAAGGGAATCAGTGCTACGATTGTTACACATCTCAATCGTGTATTTGGAATGAAACGAATGGTAATTATGATGAATATTTCTACAAATGTTTTGATGAAGAAATGTGCTCTAAGGATGGAATTTGTAGTAGCCATGATGAACCCCATTGTTCTTCCAATAAAACTAGTTGCAGATACGAAGGGTTCAAGTGCCTCGATTGTTACACATCGCAATTATGTCGATGGAATGAAGAAAATAGCACCTTTGATGAAATTTTGGATTATTGTTGGAATGGACAGACATGCTCCGAGAGTGGAGTGTGTAGTACCCTTCACCAACCCACATGTCACCCAGATAAAGTTAACTGCACACAAGAAGGAACTCAGTGCTACGATTGCTACACATCTCAATTGTGTATTTGGAATCAAACAAATGGTAATTATGATGAATATTTCACTAAATGTTTTGATGACGAAATGTGCTCTAAGAGTGGAATTTGTAGTAGCCATGAAGAACCTCATTGTTCTTCCAATAATGTTACTTGCACAAGCGAAGGGTACAAGTGCCTCGATTGCTACACATCGCAAGAATGTATTTGGAACGAAGGAAATAGTACTTTTGATGAATATTTGCACAATTGTTATAATGGACAGACGTGCTCTGATCGATTGAATGGTACCTGTACCCACTACCATGATCCCCAATGTTTCAATAATACGACAAACCCAGGAGAGTTTAAGTGTCAGACACCTGGAATGTATCCAGATCCATTCGATTGCAAAAAGTATTATTATTGTATACCCGGAAACGAAACAACCAATTACACTTTAATTACATATGCTGCCAAGTGTGAATGCGATTTCGGATACAATCCACTCACAAAGGATTGCGACATAAAATTAAATAATTCTAAATGCGCTTCTCCACCTGTTTCACGTTGTTATGACAAAGGACAAAATGGAGCTTTGTGGCAAAATCCTAGAATTTATTACATATGTACATACAATCCCATTACAAAAGATGAATATCCCTATTTGTATGGTTGCGAACATGGCAAAGTGTACAATCCTTCGATATACCTTTGTCAATAAGACTTACTACTGTATTTTTGAAATCAGTTATAATAAAAATGTATACATACCTAATTATAAAGTTGTTTTTATTAAAATTAGCAAAAGCATTTGTAGGGTACACGGAAATCACGATCAGGGTCCAATTTTGGTTAAAAATGAACTATTTGTAGATTTTATTGGATTTGATAGATGGTAATGGAATTTATCTTTTCGGAAAAATAGCTTAAAAATTGTGATTTTTTCTACACATCGCATTTTTTCTTCGATTCCGGGCGAAGTAAAAATCATATTATGGCCGTCTCCCCTCGGCAGGCAATGGCAAACCACCGGGGTGTAATCTGCCATGAGAAGCCTTTGTTAAAAGGCTCACCACACCCTCTTTAGGGTAAAAGGATTGAGAAGGAAGAATGGAATTTATCTTTTCGGAAAAATAGCTTACATAAAAATGATTAATCCAGTTCGGCATAAAAATTATCAAAGACCATTTTTGATGGTCCTTTATAAGTTTTAAAATCTTTCAGTTGCTTTTCCGCGAAATATAATACTTTTGTGACTCAGATCATTATTCCCATATAACCTTCATTCAGATTCAGATTAATGTAATATCAATCGCCTAGGTATCAAAATTTATTACCATTTCATTTTTACAATATTTTCTGCAAATTGGTTTAAATTTAAAATTATATAATTTTAAGTTCTGATGATCTGCCACCAGTAGTGAAAAGGTCATAGATTAACAATAAAGGCCTAAAATAAAGCATCAAAGTATTGGAAGTAGTTCTGTCCGAAAACTCTTCCAACATGTCGGTGTCGCTAGGTAGTAAAGACAAGCTGTCGCAGGAATATAACAAAAATAATAACCAAAGATAAAATTACCAAAAAGTTATAGTATGCACTGCGAAAGTTTGATGTAGGTTACATAATATGTGGAATTTTTTATAAAATGTTCGGTTTTTCTGTGGATTTTCTTTGGAATTTTAGTGAATCCATTTTTCACAGTCACTTGCCCCTTGGTAATTAATAGTACTATTAATAAGTATAATAACAGTAATAATTTTTTTTAAATATTATCGAGACTAGAACACAATTAGATCAATAATTGGAATATTATTTGAGCTTTCAGTTGCGTGTGCAACTGTCTCGATAGGTTCTAAAATGTTTACAAACTTTTCTTCCAGCAGATCAAACTCAGCAAACGACATAATTTTTAAAATATTTTGTACTACTGTGATTGAAGCATTCTTCCTACAGTCCATAGGTATATTGTTCCCTGGAAGTTTGGTCTGCTTCCTTTTGTGAAAAAATAGTTGAAAGGATGCCGTTTTTCTAAAGCAAAGAAGAGTTAATTTCATCCTGGTACGAAGCATGAAAGCCATGCTTTTACAAAAGTGGCAGCAAAATTTTTCATGACTGGTTTATACACATTTTCGGCTGACGCCTACATGACCGCCGTAGTTTTTGGAAATCAAATAATGAGCGATAGAAAAAAACGTAATTTATTCAAAAATAAAATATTAATATAATAATTATATTAAAGAAGGCTTAAATCGGAGTCTTCCTCCATATTATAATCTGACGTATAGGATCTCATGGATTCGTCAGGAGACGCAACAGGTATACTTATATGAGGAAGGTTTGATTGATGCTGATTTTGTCCTAATATCTGCATGGGCTGCTGTACCAAAGGTTCCCAATTTCGTTGAAGGTGGGGTTGTTGCCTTTGTTGATGAGAAGAAGGAATAAGAGGGGTATATTTTGTATACTTATTTATAGCCTGCATTATTTCTATTCTGGCATTTAGCTTTAAACAACTAGGGATAGACTTCATACTAGGAAGAAGGGACAATAGGAAATAATGATCAGCTTCTTCCTCAGACTTATCACTTTTCTCTCGGTGCACGACATTAGCACCCAATTCTAGCGGAAGCTTAATCTCTACCGGGTTCAATATCCTATTGTTTTCTATTAAATGGTATCGCCGTGAAGAACCACCCTTATGGTTTTCCGTTCTTGGTTCTGTGTCGTGTTGAGAGCTAACTTCGGTATCATCTAAACCTTGGATTTGGCTTTCGTCCGTTGATGTGGTAGCTTTGCGGTTTTTTACAGTATCCTTTAAAAACTTCATCCGTTGAGTATACATATAGGGTGTTTTCTTTTTCAAACCGTCACCGGATTTCCATTTTCTCTCCTGAACCTCTCTGGCGTAACGATCTCGTATGTTTTTCCATTTCTTTTGCAATAACTCTCCTGTAAGATAAAAATACAATTATATTTTCAAATATTGTTTATAAAAATACTTTTTGTAACTGTTTCAGTTGCTACCCTGTTTCAGACATACCCATTTGCCTTTTTTCTTCCACAACGCTTGTCTCATCCACGAACACGTTTACAATTTCCTCCCAACGTTGTTTTCTTTTAGCCCTATCCGCGTATTCACTATGTGTCGTATCCCATATTGCAGGCCGAATCTCTACCTCTTGAATTAATTTTTCTACTTCAATATTTATTTTATCCATCTTACTATCTCTGAAAAGGGGAGCATAATATTATTATCTAGAATACAATGTATGGCAAAATGTGGTAGTAAATACTAAATACGATTATTGTCGTATTTTTTTATGAGGCCTACAAATGTAGGGATAATTATTATTATTTATTATAATTTTTATTTTTTTATAAAATTTTGTAAATTTTTTAAAAATTTGTTTGAAATAGTCGAGGTGGGGTGAAAGTTTTTGAGAAGACTCGAAAATGACGAGCAGAGAGAGGAAGTCGAGATTTTAGTTAAGATTTTAGTTGTTTTTGTGAGAGAGAAAAATAAAAGTTGGTCGAAATTGAGAGTGTGCTTTATTTTGCGTTAGCGTTATATTGGCAAAGGAAGTCTCTTGAATTATTTGCATGGAAATAAATTTTATTAAGTTGCGAAATTATTTTGGAAGTGTAGAAGGTCACGCGATACGCGGGCGATAATTTTTTCGATTGAGCTGAAGGATGATTATTAAATGCGTTGACTGTTAATTCTGTGTACCCAATTCGACTCTGGGCGACCGACGCGACGCCGACGTTAAAAGTTGATTCGTCTCTCCTCGAAAGTCAATTGCAATCCATCGAGATATAGGTAATATTTTCTTGACATATTAATCATAATTTCAAGAACATTCTTAGTAAATGTATAATATTTATAGTAAATATAGTACACAATTTGTTTTTTAAGGAAGTATTGTGATCATAGTAATATAATAATTCATAGTGATTATTTTTTTTTATAAACAGTTGCTGCCACTTGTGTTGGTAAGCAAATAACCTGTTACCAAATAGACAAAATAGCTGTACGTTTTCCCTTTTTTTTTTTTAGTTTTTAGTTCACCCGGCAAGCGATTTGGCGGCCGTATCGGCGGAAACAGCTGTGCGTCATCGTCCTAAAGAACATAACGTATAACAAAACAGTCTCTTCGAACTGACATTCATTCGTAAACCGAGTTTCGTCTTTAATATTTTATTATATAAAATACATATTGAATAATATCAATTTTCAAAAACATTTAAAATTGAACTTACCCGGTTTGTTTAAAACTTGTCCCTGCACACAAGACGCTTTAAATGTCTAGTTAGGCAAACAGAGAGCTTTACATGAAATAATAATAATATACTGTAAGTAGGGTACGTGACCTAATACTACGTAAACGTAAACCACATTGAACACAGTATCGAGTCGGTAGTCGACTCGGCAAAAACCGCGTTGTCGCATTATTGCTACTGCTGAAGTCTAAACTGTCTAACATTGAATTAGATGACCCGAGAATATTATGCCCTATTAAAAGGAAATTTTTGCATTTATTTTGCAAATACTTTTGTATCAGAATCAGAAGTAAATTATTTTGTACCTAATGTGGTTTTGATAGAGGTAAACCATCACAACTTTTTTAAGTGCATATTAAACCCACCCACCTAGGAGCACGAGGAACAATGCGACCATTGCCCCCCCCTCCCGTCCCCACTCAATCTTTAGATCCAACAGACGAAATTCATTAGAAATCCAAATTGTTGGATGCACTAATGTAGGGTAGGTCACTTTCTTTTTAATTTCTGTGCAAAATTATTCACAGTATCGTAAAAACAAAAAAATTGCATTAAATTAGAAAAATAAATTTTCAAACCAGTTCTTCAATTTTACGGGTAATCTATAAAGGATGTCCGCAATTTCTTCAACAATTTTGACGACTCCCTTCCCCCTTTGTCAAAATTAGTCTTCTTTTCCTCGAATAACACAGCTCTGCCTACGGCCTTCGCACTTCTCTACCCTGATTTTTTGTAATTTTAATCCTTAATTTACTTGCAATCGAAGCAATCCCAATTTTTTATAAAAATATATCAGTCAGTAAGAACCCCTTGCTGATTTATTATTTTTGCCCGTACCTGGAGCCGGATCACAGAAAATTGTACTGCTGCAAATGATATTTTGTTACTTTATATGGACAATTATTAAATTTTCTACGACATCTTCATGTCTATTATTCTTCTTGGGAAGTGCGAAGTAAGCTATATTTTGTGATGATGGAGGCCTCAAAAAAGTAGATCATCGCGTTTATCAACAAAATGGCCACCATTGCCTTTTGACACCCATCCAAAGAACGTCCGACGATCACAAATCAAAGACCCCCTCTTTTATTTCTCTAAAATCACAATTTTTTTAAAGAATGGATAGGTAATTAAAATTGGAACTAAACATGTAAAAATCTTGCATTATTTTTTAAGTATGAATTTTTTTCCAAAATGTAATAAATAGCACAATTTTCTTATATGGGTATTCCAAATATGGATTTTTATGAAGACATCAGATTTGGTCAGATTTTGACGACAGTGCTACCGTCGCGTCGTAAAGAAGAAGTCAGTAAGTAATTATTTTCGAAATTGTCTTTTTATATTTTTGAAATCAGCGTAGAAAACTATATCGACATGTTCACATGTTGTGTAATTAGATTTTTTGCAAAAGTTTTTTAAAAGGGCCCTTTAAAAAACAGATTTCAACAGATGGCGCGCCCTAAATTATTAATCTTTTCTATTTATCTTTTCATCAATACAGAATTCCAAAAATTTATAAAAGTCATATGAATAAACGATAACTAATTTAGATAATGAGGAAGTTTGACCTTCCAGTGTTAAATATTTTACAAGTATATTCCAAAAAGATATTCATATTTGAAAATATTGAATATTTTTAAAAATATTTAACTTTGAAAGTTCAAACTTCCTCATTACCTAAATTAGTTATCGTTTAATCATATGACTTTTATAAATTATTAGAATTCTGTATTGGCGAAAAGATAAGTAGAAAAGATTAATATTTTAAGGCGCGCCACCCGTTGAAACATGTTTTTGCATCAAAAGTTAAAGGCCCCTCTTGTAACACCCCGGAAATTAAGGGTTAATTTCGGGTTGTTTATTTTTCTAGTTATGATTTTTAAAGGACTTAAAAATTAAAATGCAATTTTAGATGTAAAAGAAAATAATTTGTGTACGCCTATGGAAATATAATTCAAATTGTGCTGACATTTTATAAAATTTTTCGATTCTTATATCTTTGGAATCAGCGTAAAATTTCGTTCAAAGTAAAAATATCGACAGGGTCGAGTCAAAATTACTTTGAGTAAAAAATTCAAATTTAACTTTGCAACAAAGTATAATTACTACATTGTAATGTAGAAAATATACCTACGTATTGCAGGTGTGCGACGGGCGGAGATACGAAGCGAATTTGATGACCATTTCCGTTTAGATAAGGATTACGCTTCCCGTCTCAATGACAAGATTTTAGGTCATTTCTTAATTTTGGTCCTACAGAGAAATGAATTGTATATTTGTAACGTTTAAGAGATAACGATTCCAAATATCTAAAAATAAGTTGGAAAAGTCAAGAAATGTAGAAATTGGAATTAAATTTTCAATTACCAGTAGACGCGTGTGGGAATTGCTAAGTCGGCTATTTCTACGCGCAGAAAAAAAATGTATCTTCCTCTAATTGCGGAAGGACGTCTTTTACTCATATGGATTTTAAAATAAGAAGTAAAAAGATTCACTTTGAAAGAGAAGTGGGTCAGAAGTTATAAATATGGGTAACTGTACTGATAAGGGAGAGTCCGGCCGTTACCTGCATCAAACTGCGTTGCTCCAGGGGAGTGATCATAGACGCTTTTTGATAAGGGTACATATTTGTAGACTCGATTGTGCGGGTTAATTTTGTGAATTAAATAGAGAGTCCTCCTTCATCTGTTGCTAAGAAACTTGCTGGCCATTTTGGAAGCAAATTTCGAAAAACAAAGCTGAAGTCGAAGACTCCAAGTGCGATTTGGGTTTTGAGTTTTGATAATTGAGTTTTTTACAGTACAAAAGCTCAATTAGTAATTTTGTTTGCAACTATTTATCAAACCATTGTTTGAATAAATAAGTTAGTGGTAATCAATTAAATTAAATAATTTAATTAATTTTCTCGACTTAAATAAATAAGTTAAGTTTTTGTGGTTTTGCTGAAACAACTAAAGGTAAAAGTTATTGTTTACTGATAAATGATTTTATTTTGTGTGCGCGTTTGTGAAATCACAATTTGAGAACGCAAATTTTTGTATTCTAACGAGTTGTTAAGGAAATGTATTTGGGTTCCTTATATTATAATAATTGATTGGAGTGAGATTCGCTCATCAGGTTATTGATACTTAATTTTAAAGGATAATCGCGAGACGATTGTTTCCTCGTTTGTTGATAGTTTTGGCTGCATATAAGTTTAGCCAATATTATTTAACCGTTAAAGTAAGGTTTGATAAGTTAATCTGTTTTATGTTTAATTTTGGAAATCTGAATAATTGATATTCAGAGACGGAAAAAACTTTGTAGTTGGTTGAATGTTTCGTCAATTATTACTTTCAAAAGTTATTTTGTTGATTATACTGTGGCAAAAGTGTTGTCATATTATAATTTCGAGTTAATTATTTTTTTTTTGTAAATCTTTGTAAATAATTCAGTTTAATTTAATAAATTGTTATATTTGGGAAATATTAATTCTTTTATTTTGAATTTAAAAGAACCCCATAAAATAAAGGTGGAAGTTTTTCAAAAGTTAACGATTCCTACGTTTTCCCAAAATCACTGCACAGGGCACCTTTCACCCTACATTAGCCAGCGATATTTACGTCATTTCGTGAAGATTGGGAAACCAAACCAGAGCTACCAAAAAGTATCGAAGAGGTCCAGGACAACTAACAAAGAGAATTTTGTCGGGTGGCAGCGTAAAAACTAAAAATAGACTGTCCTTTGTTACCGTGGAACCTTCGTCGATATTCCCAAAAATTCAGGAGTATCTCAAAACTCGAGAGATTTTTGGGAAACCAAATAAATTAAGAGAACATTCTGGGGTGACTTTTTATTTAGGCCAAGTAAAAAGGTTCTTGTGTTTTCTGAAATTATTATAAAAATTTTAAGAGAAAATTTTATAATTAATTTTAATAACGCACCCCCGGTTGTTACACTCTTAAAGGCTTTTTGCTTTGCTTTGCTCTCTGTTGTGATTTTAATTTGGTACAACCAACGACAACGACCAATCAGAGTTCGTAACTTTTGTTTTATTAAATTTAAAATAGCTACGCTTTTAATGAAAGACCCTATACATACTGATAAAAGAACTTGTGTTCATTTTGCCAAAATTACCAAAATAACATCAATCTATATATATGTTACAGTTAAAACCCGAAATCAGTTAAAACCCGAATTAACTCTTTAGTAAATTCTAGTTTTAACTGGTTTAATTTTAGTTAAAACTAGAATTAACTGATTTCAAATAAATCTTTTTAGTAAATTCTAGTTTTAACTGATATAAATTTAGTTAAAACTAGAATTAACTGTTTGGTGTTAGTAAATTCGCGATCTATCGCCGTTACAACTAGATTTAAAGTAAAAGTAGATGTAATTAAATGAAAATGCTAATTTGTTATAGCTTTAAAAAAAATGGAAGAAAACACACGATAATTTAGAATTTTCTTGTATCTCATATTTTGAATTTAAAATAAAAATTTCAAAATCGGTTGCAATTTGTACTTCAAAGTACCCGAAATACATCTTTCAAAATACATTTCAAATACAAAATTTGAATTTTCCAGTTACGATTTCACTTGTTATAATTTTTAAATTTTTTTTAAATTTTTGTTGATATTGTTTAATAAATTTTTTTATTTCTTTTTAAATGGTAAAATTATTATTATTAAAAATAATTGTTTAAAAAAATTAAAAAATTATAACAATTCATTGAAATCGTAACTGGAAAATTCAAATTTCGTATTTGAAATGTATTTTGAAAGATGTATTTAGGGTATTTGAAGTAAAAAATGCAAAAGATTTTTAAATTTTTATTTCAAATTGAAAATAATGAGATACAAGAAAATTCTAAATTATCGTGTTTCCTTCTATTTTTTTCAATCCAAAACACAAATGTTTTTGGGCTCCCCTGTAAAAATATAAAGAATTAGCATTTTTATTTAATTACGTCTACTTTTACTTTAAACGTTGTTTAAATCTAGTTGTAACGGTAATAAATCGCGAATTTACCAACACCAATCAGTTAATTCTAGTTTTAACTAAACTTAATTAGGTAAAACCAGAATTTACTAAAAAAATTTATTAGAAATCCGTTAATTCTAGTTTTAACTAAACTAATACCAGTTAAAACTAGAATTTACTAAAAAGATTTATTTGAAATCAGTTAATTCTAGTTTTAACTAAAATTAAACCAGTTAAAACTAGAATTTACTAAAAAGGTTAGTTAAAACTAGAATTTACTAGTTAATTTGGGTTTTAACTGATTTCGGGTTTTAACTGTAATCTATCTATATATATAAAATAATAAACTGACTGACTGACTGACTGACTGACTGATTGACTGACTGACTGACTGATATATCAACGCACAGCCCAAACTACTGGGTCCTTAGTGATGAAATTTTGCACAGAGGTTCCTGTTATCACGTAGGCGAGCACTAAGAAAGGATTTTATGAAAATCCTATCCTAAAGGGATTTATTACCTAAGATTATCTAATTAGTTGTGACGCGCAGGAATGGACTAACGAGATGCCCACTGTCGACGTCCCTCAATTTTCCAAAACACAGCCTAAGCCGGTGGGTCTACGTTTAGAAGCATGGGATTTTCTTTTTAAAAATAATATACATAAATATGGGATTTTTCATTTAATATCTAATTAGTGGTGACGCGCGGCGCGAATGGATTAACGAGATTCCCACTGTCGACGTCCTTCAAGTTTCCAAAGTACAGCCTAAACCGGTGGGTCTACTGTCCAGAAGCATGGAATTTTCTTTAGAAAGGAAAAGAATAAACTTTTAGAAATTAAAAAATAAAAGTGTGAGAGAACCTCCGAAAAGTTGATTTGGGTTGTCGTTTCTAGCGTGAGTAGAGAGAGAGAAATGAAATGTCAAACGGAATGGAAAGAAGAAGGGAAAGTGAGGAAAATACAAAGAGTACGAGAGGTGGAGGTAGCCGGAAATGGGAACTGATGGGAGTTGGAGGATGGAGTGCCAGAGTAATGTTGAATCCAGGAGTAACAAGCGAGGTACGATTTGGGAGCTGTAGAGGTGGATGAGTGGAAAGAGAGCGTGCAGGACAGGACTGCATGGAGAAACTGTGGACAACATACCAGGAGAGAGAGACCGATGGAGTAAAGAATAGAATATAGAGACGGAAGGAAAAAGGTTTGCGCGCAAAAAAGTGAATTCCACGCGGACGAAGTCGCGGGCAACAGCTAGTAAATTATATTTTGCAAATACAAACTACATTTTTCTTTTAATTATAAACAAAATTATAGGAAGATATTACAGATAAAAAGTAAATGGAATCAAGATTAACTTTTATGTTATACAAATTAAAAAAATAGTATATTATACTACAAGGGAGTAAAGTTACTCTTTTCAGTCCCGAGACAATTTTGTACCGAGGCCGTAGGCCGAGGTGCAACAAGCAGTCGAGGGACGAAAAGCAACTTTACTCCCACGTTGTATATACTATTTTTCACAATTGCGATGAAAAATTCTATTTCTAATGTAAATACCTATATAGAAAAATAAATAATTTTACTAGAATAACGGATTTTAATTTTTACACCCCGCTGCGGGGTGTAAAATCCATTTTTACGACCTGCGCCGGGGTGTAAAAAGATAAAATCATTTTTACGACCTACTGCAAGTCGTAAAATGCATGTTGAATGCAGGTATAAAAAACGCCCCTTTACACCCGCAAATGCGGGGCTAAATTGCACTTTCGAGTATCGCAATTGTGAAATAGTATATTATACTACAAGGGAGTAAAGTTACTCTTTTCAGTCCCGAGACAATTTTGTACCGAGGCCGTAGGCCGAGGTGCAACAAGCAGTCGAGGGACGAAAAGCAACTTTACTCCCACGTTGTATATACTATTTTTCACAATTGCGATGAAAAATTCTATTTCTAATGTAAATACTTATATAGAAATAAATAATTTTACTAGAATAACGGATTTTCATTTTTACACCCCGCTGCGGGGTGTAAAATCCATTTTTACGACCTGCACCGGGGTGTAAAAAAATAAAATCATTTTTACGACCTACTGCAGGTCGTAAAATGCATGTTGAATGCAGGTATAAAAAACGCCCCTTTACACCCGCAAATGCGGGGCTAAATTGCACTTTAGAGTATCGCAATTGTGAAAAATATGTTATACTCTGTTTACCCAATAGATGCACCAAGGCTCCTCCCCAAAAATTTAAGCCAATGAGCGCATCAACCAGTTTTACACGCTAAAAAATTTTACATAAAAATTCAAATGATTGTATGACATTAAAAATTAATTTATAGGTTAAAAAAACTATGACGTTAGTGTTGTAAACTGGACTTTCAAAATTCGACCAATAGAAAAATTCTATTCGAATATCCCGCGCGTTTTTAGGGAGGAGCTTTGGTGCACCTGTTGGGTAAACAGAGTATAGTACTATGCGAAAATTATTAAAATTTGATCAGAAGTAATTCTGGCATGTCAGAAATGTCAAAAGTTAATAAAAAAAATTAATAGATGTATTTATAACCTTCCTGCTAAAGTAATTCAAAATTTTCGTTATTTTGAAACTACTATGTATATATTGATAATTTACAAGGATAAAATTTGCTACAGTGAATTGATTTCATGAATCTTGACATTTAGTTGACATTTGACAGTTGAGTGAACCAAGTTTATGTGATATTATAAAAATAGATTTAGTGGCCCCCCGACTTGGAAGAGACCATCAAGAGTAGTAGTAATTAAAAAATATGTTCTAACGAGGAATCTAAACTTTTGTTTTAAAAATGGATTGGGTTATATCGGACGAGTTGTCTCTTACAGTCGGAAATGTAGTTGGTTGGGTCAGTGCTGGTGCTATGATAATTGGTGGTGTTATTCCTTACATTCCACAATATAAACAAATTAAAAAATCGCAAGATGCGGATGGATTTTCTCTATTTGTCTGTCTGGCTTTGCTTATAGCAAATACATTAAGAATATTATTTTGGTATGTTGCTCGAAATGTGGAGGATTTTGTTGAAATTTTTTAATATTTGCAGGTTTGGTAAACACTTCGAGTACCCACTTTTAATACAAAGCATAATAATGAATTTTATGATGTTCGTTATGATTTATTTATGTGTTCAAGTTAGGAATAAGACTCAATTGACTGCAGCAAGGCAGAGGATATTTACAGGTACGATTGACAAAATTATCTTCTAGTAGGTTGAATAATAATTGTTATAAGTATCTGAAATTATGCTAGACCACTGCACTGTTGTTAGCTCAAGTTAATTGTTTGTTGATTATTGGAATTTGCATAACAATTTATTATATAAGTCCAGTGTCGTTTTATTTTACATTTTAATATGTGCATATTTTGGCAGCAAAACCCACTGAGGTGGTCAGATTGCTTCGTTCCAAACCACCACGCTCTTCACAAACTATCTGTGGTAAAAATTGCATGCATGCTTACAATTTTCAAATATTTAGAAGATCTACTTAATTTCCTAGTGCCCATTCACAATGAGTATAAACATAAGTGTAAATCTTTTGAACTTTCTGTTGTCTTATGTATGGCTCATGCACAGGTTTTTATATTCACCTTAATGCATGAGTCGTACATAAAACATAATCGAAAGTTGAAATATTTCAACTTTAATTTTTACGAAGAATACTTGTGAATGGGCACTTAAATTTGCACAACTGTTGATTGTCTAGTTTTTGTATCTATGTGTATTATGTAATTCTACCTTCTTACTGTATTGATTAATTTTATTTTTAACTAGATGACACAATTTTGCTATTGGTAAAGGTTCTTTAAATCAAAACTTCAATATTATACCATAAATTTATTATTTAGTGATGCAAGAATAATTCAATTTTTAGTTTTTATTTCTAAAATTTAATTACTTATTACCTATTGTTTTTAACACAATATTCAATTTACTTCCTATAAATCAAAAAAATGTAGTCCAATAAATTAAACCTTATCAGTTTATTAAATAAATAATATTATTACTACTAAGGTAGGGTCGGCAGATAAGGCCAATTTAAAACTTTTTAATTTATTTAATTAAATAGTAATACATTTTTTCTAAAAAAAATACGATTAGATAATTTTTGTTTCATTGAGAATAACAATTAACATGATGTACCTGAGTTATTCCATATGAAATCATCAAAAAAAGATAAAAATAGTTGCTGCACTATTTTAGATTTTGTTCAAACTTTGTGGGGATATTCTTTAGGGTTCCAAAGACCAAAATCCAATAGGATTTAATTTTCGCACCCGCCACTTCCGGTGCACATAAAATAAAGTAATTAAAAAGTCTTATTATTGTGCTTTGCGGTTTTAGCTATACAAATTTTTCTATTAGAGATGTCTACTCGACCAAGGTGGAATTTTAAAGCTGAAAGACGGCAGTTTCTAAAACAAAATATAAAAATGTACCTACATAATTTTTAAACCTGAAAAATAACATGGTATTGATGAAAATACTTGTATTTAATTTAAAGAATATTTTAAATAAATATATTTTCATAATTTAGAAAATCACACATACATAATATTTCAAATACTATTTTACTTCATCACTAAGCACTAACTTATTACTGTAATCAGCTTGTATAACTTGAATGATTTCTATTGACCTATTACTAATTAGTACTAATGGAGATTAATATTGCATGTACTGCAATAAAAGTACGTTTTTGTATACATCACTTTTTAGTTTTACATCCTTTTAATAGATTAAAATTGTTTGAAAGATCTCACTTTGAAAAATAAACAAAAATAGCTCTGTTTCTTATTATTTCAATAAATAAAAGGAATACATTAATGTTCCAGCACATATATTTTGCAGCCAGTCTACCATCTAAAACTCACTGACTTCAATTGACTTGATAATTTTTAAATTTTATATTTTTATATGTTAGAAATGTTATACTTACCTATGTTTTAAATAAAACTATTTTAGTTGCACTCATCATCGACACCAAAATAACAACAAATTTGTTTAAAATCGAATCAAATTGCGTAATATTTAAATGCAAATATTTTAAATTTCAGAAATTGAATTATTACATGCAAAAAGTTTGTGCCAGATATAAACAATATTGTGCTTAAAATTTTGGTTAGTTGAATATTTTAGAATGTGTGCATGAAGATAGATTTAATATAAACATTTTTTTACCACTTTTTTGTGGATTTACAAAAGGTAAATTCCTATTTTATCAAATTTTTTTATATGTTTGTTATAACTAACAAAATAATTTTAGACTTTGACCCAAAATACTTTTGGAATTGGTCAGATTTTCAGTCGTTTGTTGATTGTATGTTGGTGTTTACAATCGTTACATCACTGCTTATGTACCTTTTGATTGATCAAGTATTTTTTGTGGAACTTGTTGGATTTTTGGCTGTGTTTACGGAGGCTATGTTAGGAACACCACAACTTGTTAAAAATTTTCAAAATAAATCGACTGAAGGAATGAGGTAACTTTTGTATTTTATGTTAATTTATACTTAAGAATCTTTTATTTTAGTATAAGTATGGTGATCATGTGGACATGTGGAGATATTTTTAAAACTTTGTATTTCTTATTTCGTGAGGCACCGTTACAATTTTGGGTGTGCGGTTCCATACAGGTCGCAGTGGATGTTCTTATCTTGATTCAAGTTTACGTGTATAAAGGTAATTCGGAACCTGATAGAATGAGACCGCATAGAGGGGATTGAGTAGTTATGGTGTGGACGCATGAAGTTACCAACAAAGAAAATTCATTTAAAGAAATTGTCGATAGCAAAGAGAAATATTCTAAAACCAACCCAAATTGTTATGCTATTGATAGTCATTGCCAGAATAATAACGAAAAAATTTCTGAAAACAGTATTGATAAAGACAGTTTAAATAAAATCATTGCTTGTAGTAGTGAAGTTGTAGATAGAAAACAAATTTGTGATTCTGTAACAAAATTTTGTGCACATCGCCACACCATTAAGAGAGATACTCATCACGCTTTTGATAAAGTTTGCAATAATTCAAATTTGAGTGTCAATTGCAAAAGTAATCAAGAAAATATGCATTTAATAAAAGCTGAAGTTCATACGGAAAATGTTGGATCTACAAGCACAAATTATTCTAGTTGTAGTATTAACGAAGAGGCTGAAACTATTTTAAATAATGACCTTATTGTTGAAAAGGAAAAGGAAAATGTGATTGTTGTAAATGAAGTATTAAATGGTAATATTATTTGTGAAAATAGTAATAATATGTTAGTAAAAAGTGATTATGTTAACGAGCTTGATTTGAAATATAATATCAATTACAAGAAACATGCAAAACATAAAGTTAGCCTGCTGGTTCACAGGCATACGTTATGACGCAAAATAATTATAATTTTTAATTGAAGTTTATATTTTAAACTTTAAATCTTCCTTAGCATCGACTTCCTATTAAACAACGTTTATTAGAGCCATATTTTCTATAGTATATTTACCATTGTTTTATATAATATTTCATTCCTTGTTATTATATTTATTTTATTATGTAAATTTTATTACTTACCTTATAACGATTATTTTTCATCGACTACTTATGTATAAAGTGCTTATTACATTGTTTAACAATTTTTATTAAAAGCTTTGAATTGGGCACAAGCTAACCCAGTGATTATTGTAAACAATTATTTAAACTAATTTTATTTGAATTACTAAACCAAACTAACCCAGTGATTATTGTGAACAATTATTTAAAAACAATTTTATGTTATTAATGTAAATTCAGACCAAAGTATAATATTTTTAGTTTTGCTTAGTATATTATATATGTATACTATTATTGCTGTGCTTATTATTTTCAAACCCAGACTGAAAAATGTTGGGTTTATCTAACATAGGTTTATATTAATTTTACAAGTCAATTTCTTTGTAATTAGTGAAGATGTTATATTTTATATAAAATATTAATAAAGAATTTTTTGTTTTATTTGAATTCAATATTAAAGTTTTAATTAAGTAGCTACTTAATTGACTAATCAAATTTGAGTTTTGAAATTCAGCTGTTAACCTAATATAATACAAATTATAGTAGAGAATAGGTCCTTAAAGGTAGATTTTAGATTTTATTTCTTACAAATGATTATAACAAAGGCACCAAAAACCAGGACCGTAATTAGGATTCGATCTTAATTGAACAAATTGGCAAAAAAATTATAAAACCAGAGAACACCTTACCGTATTACATGTTTCAATCTCATCCACGCGTCTACACGTGAAACTGATATCATCAGACCCGTACTGGTTTAATGAAACTACAATTTTACTCACCAAATTTTCAAAAAACCTTAATCCGTTTGGTCTTGACTGTACAACTACCTTTTTGATCATAAAATGTAAGAAATATGCAAAGCACTTTTTTAAATTTGAGAGCATAGATTTGCAGTTTTGCCAACCTCTTCTCGTGGAAATTAATAAAAGAGAATTAATTTTGGCTTAAGGGGGGAACCCAGTGTGAGCACCTAAGAACGAGGATCATTTTGTAGAATTTTTAAGAAGAAAACTATTATACCAAATATATTAAAAGTTTGGGGTTATATTTAACAACGTTTTAAGATGTTCAAAAACAAACTCACATGAAAATATTAAGCAGTAGTCGAGATATTGGTCACTTATTGACGGTGCTGCATTCCATAAAAGTAGCCCAACTGCTGCAGTTGTAAGTGACGTCAGAATATACTTGGAATAAAAAACAAAAAAAGGGGGTTAAACTGGATAGGTTTTCCTATACCGTGAAGTAGGATATTTGAAAATTAAAGGAATGGCGGTGTCTTGAAAAATAAGTTTAAAATTTTACCTAAAAACATGCCGGTTTTTGCATTGTAAATTGACATTTCATAACAGATCGAAAAGATCCTACTTCATGGTATGATACAACATGGTTGAGTATGTCCACAAAATTTCAAATTAATTCTTCAATTTGTTCGGCAGTTACAACTGCAGCAATTTTGAAAACCGTGTTTCAAGAAAAACGCATTTAACCTTTAGCTGCTACACTGGGGTCAATCTGACTCCAGCCGAAAACAGTCCAATTTGGACATTTTTTCCACACGAAATTTGTACTTGTGTTGTCATTATGTCGTTAGTTAGAAGATGTCTCTTCCCTCTCGAGCCCAGAGCATGACGTTAAAAGCATTAGTTTAGCTTTGGCAGTCGTGTGAAGTACAACAGTGGTGCCGTCAAAGACCCCAGTGTGGCAGCTTTATTATTATATTTTTATTATTATTTATTATATTTATTATTATTATTTATGATTATGCGATTTTAAAATTTTTTGTTTACCGTGATTTAGCTTTGTTGTGCAGAAAGAAACGTAAGCAAAACATTGTAGTTAATCTGAATTTTTTAAAAAGCGTTTATAATACCTACAATTTCGAAGTTATTAGATAGCGTATAATTTGGGTCCGTTTACTTGCCCCTCCCCCGCAAGTTAATATTTTTTCTCAAAAAGCTAGCTCCCGAATCCTCATAGCTAGCACCGTTATCGTTTTTCCACAAATCAATTTTAAAATGGAAGCACAGTGGTTGAAAATCCCATAAACCCGGTCATAATATGAAGGCGTTCTTCAATTTGAATGAAATTTGGTATACTAAGGATTTAGTGTCGCTGATTACGATAAAAAATTCGAAATTCCAAAAAAACAAAATGGCAGCCGCTTCGTTCTGTAGTCCCGTCCCGCGGGTCTCGCAAATCCCTCACGTCCCGCAAATCCCGCGGGTCCTGATTTATATGCACTTATGCACAACAGACCGGTCTTGAAGTAACACCCCTATAAACAACTGGTTAAGCAAAATTTTTTACTACTAGAAAACGTTTATTAGCGTTTATTTAAAAAATATATACTTTTGTGAAATTTTCTCGACTTTAAGCAAGAATATCATTGAATTACGAAAGTGTATTTTCCAACTTTAAGGATTCCTCTTAATTGACATCCCGTCCCGCGCGGGACTCAATTGGCGTCCCGCCCCGCCCCGCGCGCGGGACGATTCTTCTCTACTAGAGAAGAATGCGGGACTACTTTTTCTTGTCCTACAGTCCCGTCCCGTCCCGCGGGTCCCGCATATCCCGCGGGTCCCGCATATCCCGCGGGTCTCGCATATCCCGCGGGTCCCACGCGTCCCGCAGGTCCCGCGCATCCACCCCCTGAGCACTGTTTTATTTTATAAATAGTATGAAAATAACAATTTTAATTGTTTTTTATTATTTTTTTTAATAACTTTTAAAATTTTTACTTAAGGTAGTAGGGTCGCGCAAACAAAATATTAAGAAATCTTTTAAACTTTGAATATAAGTAATTAAATGTAGCATACACACGCTGTTAAAATTTCAAGGCGATTTACCGTGTCTAATAAGAAATAATTGCAATTAAAAATGACATTATTTGTACATGTAGCATGGAAGAAGCGAGTGAAAATGACAGGTTTTTTAATTTTTTTCCTCGAAGGAGTATTGGCATTCTGACGAAAAACTAGTAAAATTGAAGAAACATATAATTTGAACAACTAAAAAAAAAATGAAAATTATTTACCGTGTAGTTTTAATAAAAATTTAAAAGTAATTCCATGTTTAGATTATTATTTTTAGTGGAGGGATATGAGCTTAGATATGAGTGACCGAGAGATATGATATGTTAGACCGGGTCAAGTAGACGTAAGTATTGTGGGGGGTACACTCACGTTAAAAAAACTTCGCCTATTACGTTAGTGCAGCCGCTTCGTATAACATGGGTAATAAGCCATAACTTTCTTACTGGAATGTACGGCCTCAACTACCTTAAGTAAAATAAATTTATAAATCAAAAAAAAAATCTAAAAGTCATAGTTTCTAATCCCGATCGGTCCCAAATTCAGTCCCAGTTAAACTATCATCTTAATACTATGTTGTTTGGTAAAAGCAAAAACTGCTTATTTGTAATTTGGTCTTGGCCTTCATGGTTTTAGCGGGTTTATCCTGCGATGTATTCAGAATCGTCGTTAGATGTTGTGTCTATTTGAAGAGTCTTCGTTGGATGTCACGTTTATTCGAAGAGTCGTCATTAGATGTCGGAAAATGATCAAGATCAATCAAGGCAGAAGAGGTGTCTTCGCAATATCAAGAAATTTTGATTTTTAATCTAGTAATAACGATAAATGACCATATCTTCTGTAATTTTGTCTTAATAAATAAGTATGTAACAACATTAGTTTCTTTATTCTGCTAGTGTTACAACTGACTCCAATCACTGTTACAACCGACCAGGCTATTATAGGGACAGTTGCAACACTTTCCCTGATTTTTTAAATTACCCTATGATGTCTTTTATAATGCAGATATTGCCACTATAACCTTATCAATTAGTAATCTGATAACTTATAAGGTTCAATTAAGGCATACTGTCAAATGAGGCCATGAGAGCAAAAGTGGTGTTAACCCTCATCGAGAAAAATCGCATTTTTAGGTGTATTGCCAAATTGCCATGTATAGCCATCTATTGGAATCAGGATTGGAATTTGGAATATATAAGTGCAACATAAATCCTGAGTGTGAAGTTAATTTGCACGAGGCGTTAGACTCGCCTAATAATTTCACATTGGTAATAAAAAAATTGTATTTTAGTGCCTTGGTACCCAAATAATTAATTATTTTAAAACTTAAATAGAGGGGGGAAATGCTCAAGAAGTTGCTGAAATTTCAAGACAAAACTCGTGCCTGCACTGATAAGGTTAACAATTATTGTATTTTGTATTCATTTTAAAATAAATTAATAGTTTAAAATTAATAAACAGCCTGTCGTGGGGGCTCTCCACATTTTTTGGCTACATTTTCTAGGCCACATTTGACTACATTTATCAGACCACATTTGCCTTACGGAATTGTATAAAGCTAGTAATATAAATCTTGTGTTTGTGGAACTCTGTAATCCATCACAATGTGGTCCATGACTGCAAATTCACTAATGATGTACTTACTGACAGTGAATGATACACATTTTCACTTTTTTCCTCTCAGTAGCTTTTTAAGAATGGCAAACAGCAGGTGACACGGCATTATAACAATTTATTAACAAAGATATAATAAAATTTGTGTGTTGACATAACTTATTAAACCCATACATGTCTGTTTCATGCAAAGTGATTAACCAAATTAAAAATATTTACGTTTTGCCAAATCGCTCGACATTATTTATCATTTCATTGTGAAAATTTAAGTGAGTCTTGTTAGTCATTCTCGTGGTTTGGGCAAAATAATTATAGTTTAAAGGAAGTTTATGGGAGGGTAAGGAAAATTTAATACCCTATAAATTATTTCTGGTGTATGAATTTTGCATGATGCGATGTCAGCATATAGCTTATAGTATAGAAATTAAAAATATTTCGTTTTTATCATTAACAATTTTCACTAAAGGCTATTTACTTTTCACTTTCACAATGGCCACATACTACAAATAATAACATGCATGGGATTTTGTTTCTTGAAGAAACAAATACATTTTATGAAATAGGAAAAAAGATGCTTTTTTCCACTTATGTTAAAACAAGCCATAATAACGCAAATGTTAAATACTCTTGAATAACAATCATATTACTATGTATTTCTATATAAAAGTTTGTTGGTTATCATACGTGAATGGTTATAATACCAGTGGTTTTACCAACTATGAATAATTCCGAGTTTGGAAATATTATGTAGATGTAATAACTTTTTTTGGCTGCCAGCGGTCTCACTAGCAGTTAAGGGATGATTAAGACCTTGTTATCAAAGAAGTTACTAGAAATGTTGAATCACGAAGTAACTTTTTGGTTGCTAGCGGTTTCACTAGTATTTAAAGGACTATAGACCTGGCTTGCAAAGAAATTATTTCGTTGCTGAATATGTAATCACTAATCAAAGACACACTTCAGTTAATGGTATTTTATTTTAACAATCCGTAATCTTTAAGTACATTGTTTACAATAACAAAATTGGCAGATTTGTATTATTATTAATATGCTAATATGTTAACACGACAGAATTTTAAGTTCATTGTAATTTCAGTAGTAATCTAGTAAAATCTACGCACTTGCAATTTTATATAAGTTTACTTGTTATTTGCAATTTTGTAGTAAATAAAATTTCCCATGATTAGTTTTTAAATTAAAGTAGTAATTTTGAAATTAAATAATTGGATAGCATTTATTTTCGAGAAAACCGTTGTCCACGACTGTGGTTGATCACTGCATATAAACATTACATTATAATTTTTTCAAATTGAAATTTTTTTTTTATTTTTGCAAGGTTAATCAAATCTCAATTATATTTCTTCACTACCGGCTGTTCAGTAAAACTTCACTCGTGCTATCTCTTGGGATAATCTCTCTTTACTGAGGTAGTAAGGTCACAATATATTGCTATTGTTTGCACTGGTTTCTTGGGGAATGTTTTGGGTTGAGATTACGATTTGGTTAGCGTTTTGATTCTCCAATGTCTAGTTCAAATGACACTGTAATTTAAGGATGAAGTTAAATAACATTGTTTATAATAATAAAGTGATGGATTCATAAGAAGAAAATAAAGGGTTGGGAAACATTCGGACTTTATTTTTAACTTTTTCAAAAACTTTTCTGAACATTTGTGTATTGCTTTTCAAAACCTAATTTTTACAAAAGCTTTAGATCTGCAATGTAAATGTTGCGCAGATTATAGTTACATGTTCACAAAACTTTTAACAAGCAGTTTACTCGATGATGGGCCGTTAAGTGCACACTTGAGTTTCATAAAGATTTATCAACACTAATCGGCAGTTAAATTTTATATTTTTTATGAAACCGATTATAACAGATAATCTTTTTGTAGTTAAATAAAATTGTTATATATTTTTGAAATTAAAGGAAACACACTGTATTAGTTATACATTAATCACAGTGTCTTAAATCTTATGAATATATTATATTAATAATGCAAACATTTTAGAAGTTGTATAGGCGCATATTTACGAACTCCAAATTTAAATAAGTTGATCCTGACGAAAACAACATTAAATATTTTAATAAATTATTCATTAACTTTGTGCATCATCAAAGTAATGCACGTTAACAATACCAATAAAGTGTCATGTTTAATAAATGTTTAAATTATACTTAACGTCTACGTTAGAATATCACAACGGGTTTTAAACGTAATAATCTGTTGCCAGGATAAATTTTATTGTGATATTTATTAGATTTAGTACTTTTTGGCATATAAATCAAGTGTCAACAAACACATCCAAAGTGAATACATAAAAAATCATTTTATTGGGTGGTGGTTATTTGAAGATCTATTTGGACGCCCAAAGCGTTGAGCGTCATGCTCGAAATGCGAACAAGTGGCGGCGCCACAGCATCGATCCGATTTTGTGCGCCAGGGCAAGTTAGTTGTGTATCATCGGTTATCAAGGGTCAGAGTTGATTTAGTTTAAATCTGGTTTAGTAGAATGTATCGAAGGATCTTTTATAGTATAGCGGTAAGATTATTGTACTTTTATTATTTACTTAGTTACTGCACGTCGCCAATCAAATAAACATTCTTATATGTGGGTACAAAAATGTACTCTATAAGTTAGCTTGTCGTATTAAATGTTTTTGACCAATAGATAATATTACATGAGAAAGTTCTTGGGTTTTATCTTACCAAAATTTCAACTTTAAACATACAATTAATATTATCTTGATGACCAAATTTATTTATAAACAAATATACCTAGTAAACAACCTAGGTATTATTTACTAATTTTTTTTTAATTGCTAGCATATTTTCACTTTAACTTGCAATTTATTTTACAATTACTTTCAGTTTCATGTATGCTTTGTCATTCCATAATAACATAATATAAGATTTATCTATATTTAGTTTAATATGCACGCGAAACGTGAAAGGTAAAATTAAACGCAGTGTAAGTTTCTTTTAGATTATAAAGCTAATATTAAATTATCATAAATAAGAGATAGAGATCAGCCCCTTAATTGTATATTAATTGATTTGTGTATATTAACACATTAATACGTGTAGTTGATGTGGGTGATTGAGTATTATTATCGTGAGCTTGTTTTGAAACCAAGTGTTTAATATTGGATGAAATATTTAATATATCAATGAGGGAGGGAATTCATATAAACTACTTAATTTTCTTATTGTATAGCATATAGATATAGTACCTAGAGAGTTTTGAATTTAAATAATAAATTAAATTTTAACATTATTAAAAAAGTTAAAATAATAATAGTAAAAATATATTTAAGGACGCGATCGAACGATCATAGTTTAAATACATAGACATAGATTTTTACAACGCACCATCATAAAAAGCTTTTGCAGAATCATTTACGTAGGTGGAGTAGACCCTCACATTTAGGGATGCAGAAAAAGAGACCAGATCTCCAAATATACGAATTGCTAATTAAAATTTTAGGAATGCTTTTGCACTGCTAACTCCTCAAGTTAGTCATCATATTATTATGCGTACTTTTAGATCAAATCAAACTGATATTTCCACTATTATTAAAATGTTCATTCAATAATTTTTTTTCGATATCTCAACTGAGTTTATGAATCTTGCTAATTCTTAGTTTACGTTCATTAAAAAGTTTATGGATCGTTGGAAAATTGGTTAGTTTTTACTATTTTTCATTTTTACCGGTATAGATTTGATGAGAACAATGTTATGAATAGAATATAGTCAATAATCTGTAACATGTTCAAAATAAAGTAAAAGCACATATTTGTGGTAAAAGCTTTCCAGTCTTTTATCATTCACTGCTGAACGTTCAACGTCCTTGTGTTTAAGAAACGTTTCTATTAAGGAGTCGGAATTTTCCTTATATTCATTTCTAATTCTCATTGATTTTTTGATAGGTCCTTGGTATTTGCTGATTTTGTTTTGATGGTTTGTTCTAAAAAAGCCTTGTTCTACTTGTAGATAACCAAAAACCATATTTTATATTTAAAAATATTTAAATATTTGATAGAAAGATGTTTGTAATATAAAAACATTTTTTATGTTTAAAACTAAAAAATGTAAAAACATTTTTTATATTACATTAAATAAAATTATGCGTAATAATCCTCCTACTTATCCCTAATAAAAATGAGTGTCAATTTCTAAAGTAAAGCTTTATAAATCTCTACGAAAACAAAATTTGCAATTGAGATTTTGTTATAGAAGTTATATTGACAAAATGAAGAATTAGTAAATTTACATACAGGGTCTTTCACATAATTGCCCTCTACTTTAAATTTGAATAACATTTTTGTAACTGACGTAATCTGAATTTCGATAGTGCAGGTTCTTGAGGATTATTTGGAAAATAATTTAACCCATTTGCATCATTAGGAAATTCGCAAAAATGTACTGACAAAAATTGTGTAAATAAAAAATTATGTACAATTGTGTTAGAAAAGAGTACAATTGAAAAATTAATCTATTACGCCCAAATTGTGCAACTTTTAAACACAGTTTTTTTTCAGTGTATCCATTTTCATTTAATTATTTAAAATATCAGTTTTCCATATATTTGCCGTCCGTCCGGCATGGCAGTACAAGCACCTACAGATTAACATGAATTCTGAAACACAAAAATTTTATATCGTTAAGTCCGAATCGATGAAGCGTTCACACTAGGTTAAAGTTAGCTGGGGCCTGCAGGTAGACATTTCGTAGTCGAACAAGTGAATCTTAGGTCGAGAAGTTAACACGTCAATCTCTCGGACTTTTGATGATAACAATAATATATTTTAAATTATTCCGAATATTATTTAAATCATTTCTTTAAAGATGGGGAATGCGACATAAAGGAGAAATAACTGCAAAAGCAGCTCATGATAGAGAATCACAGTGAATCTATTGGAGCACAAGATTTAATTTAAAAAATTTATTCGGCTTGAATACTTACGACATTTCTGTAACACGAAAAAACGTGTTGTTTTTTCAGAACATCGATTTGCTATTAAATTACTAAAAGGAAGGAAATATAATTAAGTTCTCCACGATCGGGAAGAGATAAATATGTAATGATGCAAAATTTGATAAGCTAATAATTACAGTATAACATATTTATGGAACGCTTTTATGTTCATTTAATCAAGTTAACTGAAAAGTTCATCCAACTGTTCCTAAACGAAAATCTGAAGATGCAATTTGTTAACAGCGTAAACAAATTACTTTCAGAGTAAACAGATTTTATATGCAATTAAGTCTTTAAAGTAGAAAGAGTAAAATGTATTTGCCAAGTCGTTAATTATAATAACGAAATTGCAATTTCTAAAGATATTACTTTTAGGAAAAATCAATACACCTTCATGAAAATAATGTGAAAACTATAATAATAAATTAAACGTCCATGCCAATTTTGCTTTTCTACACTGCAGATAAATTCATTTTTCCATTCGTTTGGAAAATTGAGGCTTATTCCACAGATCCATAAATAAAATTAATGGAATTATTTTTGCAGTTACATTTTTAAAATTTAATGACAATCCTCAACGAAAGTGAGTTAATAAAAACGAGACTGGCCGTAGTGACCGCAGGTTGCTGTTACGGAAAACTGTTATGCTTCGTTCACTGATGTTGATGTTGTACTTTTCCGTTCTTTTTCCATAAAATTTGATAGGCTTATTAAATTTCTCAAATAAAAAAGTGTATAAAATCAATTCAAAATCGAAGCAGTTGTAAATGTTATCTACTATTATTTGTTTACAATAAAATAATAAAGTCTTATAAAATTGAGAAGGCCATTTCTGCTTCTATTTCTTAACAAACAATTTTGCTAATCTGAAATTCATAATTATCCAATTAAATCTTTTAAGAATTTACTAATTACTTCCAATTAAATTATCATCATTAAAAGTCGTACATTTCACAAACTTTAATAATCTTCAGTGCATGCCTCTATAACAATTTTAAATAATTATAAAATTTTCCCTTATTTTATGAAGTACCAGGTAACTAGTTTGGGGCAAAAAAATGAAAATATAATGTGGAATTCATGAATAAATTATCAACTTTTTAATCAGTTTGTATTTACGTACCTATAGGCAATATTTTAATATTGATGAATACGTAAATGACTTGACATTTCATTATTTAAATAGAAAATATAAAAATATTTTTATACTTTTTATAGTAAATATTATCCTGGCTATAAATATCTACCATTACAAAATGTTATACTTTGTTAATCCTCATGCAGTTGGTTTTTATTAGTTTTTGTTTATTAATACAATGGAAAGTATTTCGTTGTATCGTTACATCAAGCGAATAGGAATTTTAATATTTATTTTTTTCTAAATTTAGAAGAAATCTATCATTTGCGCAACTGTATTTACTACTATTTATTTATGCCATTGTAATCCTGAACTTAAAATGTATAAATAAAGTTATTAATATTTCAAATTTCTCGAGATTACTGCACGATTTTGCTTTGCCATTTTAAGTGTTTTTATTTAATTTATATTCCAGAATAATTTAAAAAAAAATTAATCTAAGGTTTATTTTCTTTTGAAAATGGGAACCGAAGCTTAATTTACCTAGTTGATATTTAAATTGAGTTCAACTTTGTGCTTCCAAATAATTTTTAATAATTTAACGTTCTTTTAAGAAAATATCAACATTCAATTCCTTTATTTTGTTTTAAATTTTGAAAAGTTTACATTTTAGAAGGTACAACCATAGATTAATCTATTCGAATTATTATTAATTAATATCAAATCACTTCAGTTCCAAAATCCTTGTAGGCAGTGGCGGTGTAACCTATAATTTTGTAGTGTACGCAAAATAAATTGGCGAATCCCCTTCCCCTATATTATTATAGTATAATTGAAGAGTCGGATACGATACTAAAATTTGGTACAAAATGGTTATTTTTAGGACTAGAAAACTTTATTATTTATTATGTATAATTTTGCGAAGCCCGAAATCAGCCGTACGCGCCTTACGCCGCCACTGTTTTTAGATCGTCCATTGTTTTGATCAACCACCAAAACTGAAAATTTATTATCATTAAATAAGAGGTTTTAATTAAAATTTATTAATTTAGTGTGCAATTTTAAGAGGCACTGCTTTACTAGAACTTAATAATCGGCTTTTATGCACAATTCAATTAGCGATCATAATTTGGTAGGGCGTTGAAATATTACTTATCAATATTCTGATGTAACATTAAATATTATTTATTGAAAAATAAGACATTTTCTTTGAAAATAAGAGTAACCAATAAATTCAAAGCATTTTTCTTATACCTTTGAGATGAAATGATGCGGTTCTTATTAATATAGGTTTGTCAAATATGAAACTAACTTTTATTTTGGCAATTACATCCAATTTTTATGATATAACATCATAAAGTTTTAATGAGAGACGTTTTATTTTTGTCTGAAGTTGTTATAATATTCAAATTCAGTAACAACATAAGCAATAATAATTACCTACTTTTGCGCCCCCCTGCAAAATTTTAATTTGTCCCCCCAAATCACAAAGTTGCATTGAAATTGTTAAAAATTATAATTATATTAAAACAACTAAACATAAAAAATAAATACAAATTGTGCAGCGGCGGCGTAAAGTGTGCGCTTTCAAATTAGAAAATTCATTTTCAAAATTTTTAGACCCCATTTTGTACCCCCTGACATTTTTTGGCATTGCCTTGCGTTGCTTGTCTGTCTTACCGATTAGCCCGCCGCTAATTAATAATCATTAATAACAACATAAAATTATAATATTATAATATTTTTTTATAAAAATATGACTAAATCAATATAAACTACGAAATATCTACTGAATTTCAAGGATATCTCAAGTTTTAAAGTTTTTTTTTTTTATCAATTAGTGATGACTATTGCTTGTGGTATTTTGATAGAATGTAAAATAAAAATATAAATCACATAAAATTGTTACAAATAAAATTTGCGAAAATCAGGTACGTCAGGTGCAGAGCAAGTCATAAAAAATTCTCTTTAATGACCAACTATAGAACAATTTAAAAGAGAAAGTGGATCGTTATTATTTGAAAATTACGATGAGCAATAATAAATTTAATTTGAAATGTTTCAGTTGCATAATATAATTTTATATAAACTTTGAGTATTGTAATTTCATCTTGTGGATCTCAATTTCTACTTAGCAATACAATTCAGCTAATTTCTAACAGGGCAACAATAATACCCGTACGAGACATGGTTAAAGTCTTTACCGAGAACCTCTAACGACAATGCAGCCCAAACTAAGATCGCTTAAACCATGACCACATTGACCAGACCAAGAAACTCATCAAGGAACAACTGAAAATACTCAACCCCACCCCAATTGAATTTGCCACATCGGCCGTAACAATCAAATTTAACATTAAGGCCCTTACCACGCTTACGAGGATCATCAAAGGCTCTCTTCCAATTAGTTACTTTTCTCGTCTATGGAAAAAGGTTATGTTATCTACATTCACAAACTATATTGCAGTAGTTATCTTCCTCAAAGCTACCCACTCAAAAACCTTGTTCTATCCACCGGCAAATGACGGAAAAAATCAACCTATCGTTCATCAGATTAGATCAGATAAGATCTTTTTGATAATCAAGTCATCTAAGATTAAGATTACAATTTTTCAAGTGCTGTGGCTAGTGAAACGTGCGATTCCAAGTAATAGCAGTACAGCTGGAGTCCCTCAAGGCTCACATCATAGCCGTCGTTAATCAAGCATAGTCTATCTTCCAAATTCTATTCCTTAACCAAGTGTTTGCTAGCAAACAAGGTACTATAATATATTTTCAAATCTATCATCCGACTTACAATAACCCTCACATTACAAAACTTGAAATAATGCAGAACAAGACCCTCTGAGCTATATAGGACGTTCTTCGGTATGTGAACAAACGTTCGCCTTCACACCGATTCCAGGATTGAAATAATCTACGAATTATCGAATAAAAAAGTAGGCCTTAAGGCCTGTTATTTCCCAACATTTGTGTCGTTTCTTTGGCAGTGTTAGAAACTGTGAGCATATAAATATTTTACATCCATCAGGAGTGGCTTGCTGAACTTACCTTCAGATGTGCCTGTATCTTGTATCCTGCTTTTTTATGTTAGAGGTGGCAATTCACTAACCCAGGGGACCACTAGCTTAACGTGCCTTCCGAAGTACGGAGACTAGTCATAAGAAAGTTTGACTTTCGCATCCAACTGCGTTAGCTGCAAGGCAATGACCGGCTTGGCCGAATGACGAATTCAAGAAGTTATATGTAAATGTGCATCTGGAGATTCAAAAACTTGGACATTATAACGCCAAAGACTACTCCAAGTATCGAAGACCAAAGACTTTCTTGGAACTCGTCAAGAAGTAGCATTTTCAACTCCACAATTCTATCCTCTCGAAAGGACACCCTAGGACGGTATTCGTGAAATTACTGACATTAAATCAAATCAATCTCTGATCGAATTAATTATATAAAATATCACATAAACACAAACACTCGGAGAAATCTGAAAAAAACAAATAAAATGGTTGAATAAAATTTAATTACCTAAACTTAAATTACTGATATTCATTAATTAAAATTTTAAGTGGCACTCCAAAAAAATATGTAATTGATAAGATGTAAATTACCAATAAACAAAATTACTTAAATCCCGGTTGTAAATTATTGTAACAAAACGGTTAATTTTTAATGCATGAAAACCAATTTCCTTAATTGATAAAACTAACAATGTTACGCTTGAAAAAATAAAAATTAAGTTGGAACTCCGAGCGAACAATTAAAATAAAAATTATATTTTTTATTGTATTATGTAATTACATTACTCCCAAGTTATGAAATGTTGAAAATAAGCAAGCCGAGAACAATTTACTTAATTTGACGTCATCAGGAACATCAACAAAATAAAAATGTTTGAATTTCCTCTATCTTCTTATCGATGAACTAGGCTAGGTGAATAATAAATTAATAATTAATTTGTTACCCCGAATGCCGAATCTTTCATTCCAATTAAGCTTATTATTTCGATTCTCGATACAGTACGGTACAGTAATACCATAAAAATTTAACGTATATGTGATACTTTTCATCACTGGTCATGAAAAATAAAATATTTCTTCACTGGTGATGAAACGTGATGCGTTTCTATTGCGTATAATCCCAGGAGAGTGATTTTTATAAAGTTTCTTCTTGATATGTTGTTATAGATTGAGCAAATTGTCATTTTTGATTTGGTATAATGCCGCTGCGGTGGCTATGTAGACATGTTCAAAAAAACATGTATAATAATATCTATTAAATCTTGCATCCTTTTAACTACGTTCCTATTTTTATAGATACATAAATTATTTATTAGCAATGAATGTGTATTAATAGTTACACTATACAGTATGTACCCAAATAAAGTCTCTTCAAATATTACTTATAATACTATGTATAAATTATATTAACTAAATTAAATAAATATTAAATAAAGATTGATTAATCCGATGATTTATTTACACACGATGAAATGTAGATCAATTTTTTATTCTTACCTTATGAATTATTTTTACAAAATATTTATTTGCCAAGTTGGTTTGTAATATTTAGGTAAATAAAATTAAAAAGCTTAATGATTAAACTTAAAAATATTTGAAAGCTAGCACTTTTTAATAATTTTGGTTTATACGTACAGTTTTATAATTAGATATTCATCGTGCAAATATTTTTCTCGTTTAGTTCAAAGAAATGTTCGTATGACCAAGCACAAACGTGACCTATAAATTTAATTTAAAATTTCTGTTTTATTAAAATTACTTTTTATAGAGATTTTTTTATAAAATTTGAATGAATAAATTAATTGTATATTAAAAATTTAAAGATAATGGGAAATTGTTTTTTTTCTTAAATTAAAAAAACAAAAAATATATGCATAATAATTTAAATTCTGATTATTTCTAAAACAAAATAAAATAAACAATAATATTGTATAAGTAATCGTATAGACTTGGTCGGCGTATTGTGGAATTTCTAATCTATTAATGCCATAATGCTATTAATGCCCCAGAGCAATTGGAAAAGCTCGCAAACTTAAAAAATGTAGTTTCGACATAAACGCAGTTAAAGCACTAGAGCTGATTTTAATTCTTGTTCTCCTTCACTTAAAAAAAAAGTATGGAAATTATGTTTTTACTTGATATCGAATCACAACTTCCACCTTTGTAAATAGCGAGCATCGGTGACACTGCAAAAAAACATAAACTTACCAGAATTTGTTGCTTTTGTTCACGAATTATGGCTATCCTGAAGTGGAAAGTGGGGATGTAACTTAAAATCAAGCTACAATCTCTGCATGTGTAAACAAACAAGTGACACTATTAAAAAATAATATTTTATAATAAATAATACACAAAAGTAACATCAAATATCGTGTTTAACAATAATAATCGAAAAGATTTCCATTGGGGTTAGTAAATATTAGGGATGTTACAGCATTTCATAAACCTTCATGTGCTTAATGTAGTGTTCCAAATTGTAAAAATTTTTGTAGACACTGTGAACATATAACTCTATAAAATTTTGTAATAAATTAAATGGTCCCTTTATGATTCCTCTTTATGGCCTCTTCGTGAGATACATACATACACAACCTAAAAATCGCTTATAATGCTTAGCAATAATCATATATCAAATTTAATAAAGAAAAACAAGCTGGTATCAAACATTTTATATTGAGCATGTAAAAACAATTCGTTTTCATAATCAATACCACGAGTAAAACTTACTAATTTGTTTAGAATAAGCGAATTATTAGAGAATAAATTAAACCACATTAATATTTCCATGTTTATATTTTAAGTAAGCAATTTAAATTTTTAATGAGATCCATAAACAAAGTACAATTTTTACTGAAACCTTAAATTTCAGGTTATTTTTTTTTATTGCTAATCTTTTCAAATTTTTATAATAAATTATTAACTATTTCTTTTTTATTTCAGAATTTGATGTTAACATCAATTACTAACTCTATTTACTAACAAAATTAAATAAATATTACTAAAATGAGCTCTCGATCAAAAGATAAAGTTGCCGCATTATTCAGGAAAATCTTTAAATCGCCTGAAAAGAGAGAAGAGGAAGCTGCGAAAGCTGGAAGCTCATCAAGTGGCTCTCCTGCAAGATTGCTTTTACGCGGATGTCGCGACTCTGTATCCCCTGCTGCTCATCCTGTTGGAAGTCCTGCATTTACAGAAAACAAGGATCCTAAAAAGGTCTTAGAAAATCTACCTTCAAGTAAAACAGTTAGAAGTCGAAGACTTATGAAAGAATTTAAAGACTTACAACGGTTACAAAATTCGCGTTGTTTAGATCCCGTTTTTACTGTAGAATTAGTAGAAGATAATTTATTCGAATGGCATGTCAAATTGCACAAAATAGACACAGAGAGTTTTCTCGGTGGCGATATGAAAGAACTCGGAATTAAATATATTTTGCTACATTTAATATTTCCTGAAAATTTTCCGTTTGCACCACCATTTATGAGAGTAATTTCACCACGGATTGAAAAAGGATTTGTCATGGAAGGTGGAGCGATATGTATGGAATTATTAACACCAAGAGGCTGGGCTAGTGCTTATACGGTGGAAGCAGTAATAATGCAGTTTGCTGCTAGTGTGGTTAAAGGCCAAGGTCGAATCCAAAGGAAAACTAAAGGGCAAAAAATATTTAGCAGACGTACAGCGGAGGAAAGTTTTCGATCGCTAGTTAAAACTCACGATAAATATGGATGGGTAACTCCGTCGATGGCAGATGGATAAATTGTTTGGTTGTTAAGATATAGTTGATATTTATTATGCGATACATTTTATAAATTGATCTTGAAATTGTTGAGTTCCAAAAATAATGGCACCTAACGTGTTGAAACTGCCACGGTTTAAGTCTTATGAAAACAATGTAGATGAACGAGATTGAATTTAATGTTAGTCTAAATGCTCAATTTTATAGTCCAGTAATATTTAGTATTGTAAATATAAAAGTATTTCAGTTTCGACAAAAATCCATCCTAATAAATTATCAATTTTTAATAATAGTATTTAACGATAAGGGTAATTCGAAAAGCGTAAATAAAATGTACACTATGCGCTGATATTTTTTTTTTGATAATTGAATGATACATAGTTTTTCAGATAATGCTCGATTGGAACTTCCACCGACCCTGTATATCAGTTCTAAAGTTATTAGCTTCAACGCGGATGACGACCTCTCACGTTGGCCATTATATTTTTGAGTATTGATTTGTATGTTTTGATGTCCGGCAACTGTTGTTGTTGTGTACTTATGAGGTCAAATTTTGCACAATTTATCACATAGTATATTTATTCTACTTTTTATAGTTTATCTTTATAATATTATAGTTGAGTGACGAGCATATTCCCATTCTTAATCTGTTGAAACTTATAAACCATTTTTTTTTGTTTTCTCGAAATATTTGGTTATGTTGTTCAAGATAAACGACTGATGAGACGGCGTGTGGTTTGATGGTTTAGAGTTAGTATTTATTTGAATGATCCTTCTTGGGCTATTTCCATAACCTCTGGAGAAGTTGGTATGATTGGCGTTTTTTGCATGTTTTTTCGTGTGTATTGTGATGGATTTTGATTTTCTCTCTTTGTATGATTACCTATGTGTCATTGTTTATTGGAGAATAATTTTGTAGTATACTGTAGTATACTATGCAGCTGTTATCCTGAATGATACTTTTTGAGCTTCACTCATGGACGTTTTTTCATGGAGCGTTGAACTTAACTCCTGCTGATATTTTTCTGTCTCGGTTAATGTTTCATAATAATTATAAAAATCTTTAGTATTAAAAATTAACTGTACTACAGCAAAATCAAACTAATTATCTTCACATAGTATACATTTTACTTATATTAAAAATCTAACAGTATTATATTTTATATTTGATAATGGCCATTCAGTAGGTGCTTTTTATTTAGGAATCCAATTTTAACTACATCGATGTTCAAATTAGGAAATAATTTATCTATAAGTGTTGTTTAAATGGTGTAATAAATAATTATAATCTGATCAAGATTTATGCAGAACAATGAATTATTTAACTTCCGAATAATGGGACTAAAATTTTGAAAATTGTATGTTAGTGTCACATACCAGTAACCTACGAAAGAATAAAAATGTGAACATTTTGTAAAATTATGTGTGTAAACACATTAATCTATCTGAAGTTTTTCAATAAATGTATTTCTTTAAAGCTTGTACATATATCAATCGATCAACGTCCATTTTTTTCAATTATATTGAAAAAATTTCGGTAATTTTTATTTACTATGTTTTAGTTACCTCAGTTGGTAGGATTTCATTATTATACTCGTAAAAGAGTTAGCAAAAGAACTTGAATTCGTATACAACTCAGCTATGATTTTGTCACGATTATAATTATACTTTCATAAGTGTTATAATAAAATATTATGTGTTCCATTTGAATATGACATTTCCATAGTAAACAATTAAAACTTTTATAATGTAGATTGTGCTGTTATGTGTTCGTTAGATACACAATTAGTAAATATGTTGTTGTTTCTAATGAATGTAATTTTTGTGATATTATGCAACGTTACCTATAGTTAATTTACGTATATAGAGTATATTATATTTATATTTGTACATAATATAGTTTTAAAAAGAATAATAATTATATATTTTCATTAGTAAAATTTAATTCCCGTTGTACTGACTAAGTAATTTTATACGTTTTTTATAATCTAATATTTTCAATTTTGTAAAAACTTCTTATCAGAAAGTTACTTCATGTTATTATATTTTATTAAAAATTTTTAAAAAAATTAAGTTGTCTTCCAATATTAAATTGTCATTTCATTTGTATTACTATGTAAATATATTCTAAAATGTTGAAATGAACTCAGATGAATAATAAATGTGTTATCAATATAAATGTTTTAATTAGATAAACAGTTGTTTAGTTTTTTATGCATTAAAATCAGCAACCGATACATTAGTCGATTATTATTATTATACTAAATTATGAATTATATTTCAAAAAATTCAAATCTGTTAAAAAAAACATTTTGTTATTATTTTCTTACCTTCAATTTTTGTCAATTGGTCACATTTTGGTCTGTAATTCAGTGCCTTTCAAACTTTTCATATCGCGGAACTTTAAATTTCTGCAAACATTGTAGACATTTATAGACCTCACACAATAGGAAATTCTTTATTAATTACCTAAGGCTCCGATTTTTAGAGCTGGCGTTCCTTTTTGCTCGTGTGGTGGCGCATGCAGTTGTGACTTTATCATTAAATAGATAGGCAACACAATTATCCAAAATTTAGTTCCACTTTTGATCCAAATATGTCGCTGTTGAAATAAAGAAATCTATAAACTACACCCAATCTCTCTCTCCCTCTGTTTTATAGAATAAGTTGATCATATGAGTTAGGTAAAATTCAGCCGGAATAAGATGACTAGGCGATAGCCAATTTCTTGCGCAGTAGATGTGGAGGGAGAACGTTCCAGTGCCGTTGTGCATTTAATTTTCGTTTCTGCACATTAGCTCCGCCCAGTCATCTTATTCCGGCCAAGCTTTATACTACAGCCTACATATTATTTGTACTGATAATATTTATTTTTAATCATTTTTTGCGATTCCTTCTATCGCACAAATTGTCTCTCCTCTCTCTGTAGCAAACTGCATTTGGTATAGCATTATTATAACAAACAATGTATAGAGTAGCGCCACTTTGTGATAACATTATAATAACACTCACACTTTACCGATCAAAATGACATAATCCCTATATTCCTCCTATTCCTATTTTATCTCTATAATGTCGTTAGGAGCAAGTAGGTTTTTAAGTACATCATATTATTAGTCTTGCATTCCATTTTTAGTGCCTTAGGTTTATTAAACTTCAGCTTATCGAAGCATCTATTATCTCTGATATAAAGCAAGGTAAGGACTATACCTAATACAGATATAAATTTAACATTGTCAATTATATGGTATCAATTGAACAGTTTGAGCCGTTAAATTTAAGTATAATATCTAAGTTGCAATTGTATAACATTTTACTACAACAAGCGTCCGCATTAAAATATTGTTTTTCTTCGGCTTCATGGTACAAAAATGTCATCTATCTTTATATGCCGTTTCTCTTTATATTGTTTGAACATACCTATTATTGAAGGTGAAAATACCTCATTTGGTAGTAACTTTTCAACGAATTAAATAATAAATCCACGACTACTGATTCGGTTGTAGAAAGTGAAATGATTATATGTTCTCGCGTCGGCGACGCTTGGTTTTTGACATCATTAACTTTTTCGCATTTAGTTTCTTCTCTTTTTCTAAAATTTCTCTGTACTTATTGAAATTCTATCTTGATAATATAGGGTGTTTTTTTAGCTGCATGAGAACTTTCAATAGGGATAACAATTAAACCAAGATTGCTATGGAAACAGTTTTTTGACATTTGTGTTTAGCAAGGTTTGGCATTTGATAATGCATAGATTGACCATTGAACAACACTACCAAATTGGGCTAACAACCAATTGGAAGTGGATCCATTTTTTTACCGTAAAATTTTGTTCAGTGACGAGGCACATTTCTGGTTAAATGGGTATGTGAACAAACAAAATTGCCGTATATGGAGTGAGACCAATCCGGGACATTATCTTGAGACTCCATTGCATCCATTAAAATTGACTGTTTGGTGTGGAATACACGCCAACGGCATCATTGGTCCATATGTCTTTTGAAATGAGGAAGGAGCTACCGTTACGGTGAATGGTGTGAGATATCGACACATGCTCAATACATTTTTTTTTAATTTTTTGTTTTGTAACTGCCTTGTTTATTATTTTCTGATTTTCTGTGAAATTAATTGGTTTCTCAACAATTTTTACTAGACAAAAGTTGTAGTCCGTTAAATTTCCTATCCGGAATGGGGCGTCACACTTTTTGTAAAATATTTCGTTTAAAAGATACAGGGTTTTGAAAAAATTCCCGCATGAACCTAGCGCCGCACTTTCGCAAAACCTAAAAAAAATATGTTGAGAATTTGGTGCTAATTTGTTGCTAATTAGTAGCTGCAATCGCGAATTTGTTGCTCTTACCGTTCAAGAGTTACAGCCATTTTAAGTGGTGGCGTCAATGACGCGCGCGAATGGAAACTTATTTCCATACAACATTATTTATGTCGCTTTCACTTTGAATTTGTATTCCATCCTTCGCTCGACATATTGATAATGCTACATATAACTGTCCATGACTAAATGAATGAGCCTACCATTACTTAAAAGGGGTGGTGTAGCATGTGTGAAGTATTTGCAAGCAAGGAAATTTAAATAAGTATGTAGGTTAAGTATTTCGTATAATTTATTATATTATTGATGATTGGGTGTTATAATAAATAATGCAATTAAATTAAAATGATGAGTAATGTCTAGATTAATTAGGCTAATATTATAATGTAGTGAAGAAAGATTAGTACGAGTAGTAATATAGAAGTAGTGTATTAACTAAGAAAAGAAGAAGAGTAGATTGGAAAAATGTAATGAAGAGATGTATTATAATATTAATAAATAAATACAAAGATAATTGTATATAATTTAAATCAAAATCAACATGACTACATCCAACCCACCACATGGCGATCCTGCCACAAGGGCCTAATGGTTTCAAAACTGATGTGAGAAGAAAAATTTAAATTTTGGATAATTTTTTTTGGAAAATATTAAAATGGGGACATCCACATCAAAGCAATCAGATGTAACCGACACAGGTGTAGTGAACACTAATGTAATAGTTGATGAACAAGTGCTTGGCGCTCAAAAGGACGTAAAAATAATGTTATTAATTCTAACAATTGTGGCTGTGTTGTTCTTAATATTAAAAGTGCACAAGGAATACAGAAGAGGTATGAAGAAAGGTGTAACAAGAAGCATTGCTGTTCAGGCACTTAAGGCATAAGAATAAGAAGATTCAAAGCAACATATGGTATGGAGCAGCAGGAACAACAGGAGAATTTAAGGTTATCAATAGTTTTTAAATTATTTTAAGTATGATGTGTTTAAGAATAATTAATTAAAAGGAATTAATGGTATAAATAGTCTTTAAGTTGTAATATTATATATTTTGCATATGAGTAATTGGGAGGAATCATATGCAGTATTAACTCAGTTCTATGCAGAAATTACTAGGGAATCAAAAAGGGTTCTAAAAAAGGATATTCCCAAATCGGCATCAGTGAAAGATGAAGTTAAAAATAATGTAATATTAAATTTTAATAAGTTTGTTAGTTTAGTAAGTTCAATTAAGGATTCTTTAGAGATAGATCATGTATTAATTATAAAAAGGGATTTTGAGAAACTAAGGGAACGCGTATGTAAAATTTTTAAAGTGTTAAAAATAGATTATATGGTCCCAACTTCGTATTTAATACCAATTGATCCTTCTATTAAGACAGAAACTGATTCCGAGTCGGAAGAAACAGATTCCGATCAGGAAGCAAAAATGGCTTTATCTCCGATTGAATTTTTTAATTTTGCCAGCAAAATAGTAGCAACCGAATTTGACGGATCTAATAATAGGCTTCAGTCATTTTTAGATTCATTGAAATTATTACAATCCAATTCAGAAGGGCATAACAGTAATGCAGTTGCTTTTGTAAGAACTAAACTTACGGGTAAAGCGCGAGATCTTATTACGGATACGGATTCGTTAGACGAAATTATAAATAAATTAAAAAATGGAATAAATAAGGAAAGTTCAAAGTTTATCGCGGCAAAATTACTTAAGTTAAAACAAAACAATAAAGAAATTACCAAATATGCAGAGGAAATAGATGCTTTAGCGTCAGAGTTGAAAAGAGCGTACATACGTGAGGGCGTTCCACCAACAACAGCAGAAACTTATAGCACCACTACAGTCGTGGAGGCAATGTCAAAAAATGCGGATTCTCAAAAAGCCAGATGGATTCTAGAAGCAGGAAATTTTTCAAATTGTCAAGAAGTCATAAATAAGTTTGTAAATATTAATAGTGACAGCAATTCCAATGTTTTTTATATGAGCAACCGAAGAAATTACAATCATAATTCGGGTTATTTTCGAAATAATTATCAACGAAATAATGACCGTCGAGGTAGATATCAGGGCTACAATAACAATAATTTTAATAGAGGTGTTAATCGAGGCGGTAACAGAGGTAGCAACAGAGGTGGTAATAGTTTTAGAGGTCAAAATGCTTTCAAGGATTATAGAACAGGTAATGGGCAAAGATTCCAAAACAGTAACACTAATAGAGCTGTAAGAGCATATTCTGCAGAGGACCAGGGAAACGCAGAAGCGTCCCAACAGGATCCATTGGGACAAATGTAAATATTTTTAATTTGGATCTGACACTTTCAAATTTTGTATTTGTTGAAACTGAAATGACGGGGAATCATAAAATAATGCTTTTAATTGACACAGGAGCTGATATTAGTCTATTTAAACGAACAAAAATTAATCCAAATCAACTAGTAGACAGATCAAAAATTTGCAAAATTAACGGCATAACAGATGGGTACACTGAATCCATTGCAGTTACCAAAACGTTAATTTACATCAATAACCATGTTTTTGATGGTACATTTCATATTGTTAACGATAATTTTCCAATTCCAGTTGATGGTATTTTAGGTAGAGATTTTATTTCAAAATATCGGTGTCAATTAGATTATAGTAACTGTGGACGTTGACTCTTAGCAATAAATTTATAACTACAACTACATCTATTTGCAACAGTCTAGAAGATGACGTATTAATGATCCCTCCTCGTTGTGAAGTAGTAAGGTATGTCAATAAATTAAAGGGTAAAGATGATTTGGTGGTTTTGAATGGAAATTTAGCACCTGGCGTTTTCGTCGCTAATTCAATCATGTCTGGAAATAATCCATGCGTAAGAATAATAAATACAACATCGGAAAGTGTGTCAATAAATAGTAATAACATAAAAACAAGAAAATTGGATGATTTTAATATAGTACCTCTAGATAAAAGTAATTCAAGTATAGCTCGACAAGATTCTATTATGGAAAAATTAAAGGAAAATATTCCAGAATTTGTAAAAGAAGATATGGATAAATTATGTAAAGAATTTTCTGATATTTTTGGACTTAAGACAGAAAAATTAACTACTAATAATTTTTATCAGCAAAAACTTAAGTTGCATGATAATTCGCCGGTTTTTGTAAAAAATTATCGAACACCGAGAACGCAAAAACTTGAAATTAATAATCAGGTCAATAAAATGTTGAGTGATAATATAATCGAGCGATCATCAGCAGAATATAATAGCCCAGTATTACTAGTACCAAAGAAAGCTGCTGACGGAGGAAAAAATTGGCGGTTAGTAATTGATTTTAGGCAACTAAACAAAAAACTGGTAGGAGATAAATTTCCTTTACCGAGAATTGATGATATATTAGACCAATTAGGTAGGGCCAAATGGTTTTCGGTCGTGGATCTTGTATCAGGTTTTCATCAAATACCTCTAGAAGAAGACTCTCGTGATATTACATCTTTTAGTGTAGATGCTGGATCTTTTAGATTTACAAGGTTACCTTTTGGACTTAAAGTTAGCCCAAATAGTTTTCAGAGAATGATGGCAATGGCATTTGCGGGTATAACACCTGAGAAGGCATTTTTGTATATAGATGATTTAATAGTAATAGGATGTTCAAAAGACCATCATTTACAAAATTTGAGAATAGTATTTGAAACTTGTAGAAAATTTAATTTAAAATTAAATCCGGAAAAATGTAAATTTTTTAGAAACGAAGTGATGTTTTTGGGACATAAAATCACAGATAAAGGAATTCTGCCAGATGATTCGAAATATAATGCTATAAATAAATTTCCAATTCCAACAGATGCTGATTCAGCAAAACGTTTTATTGCATTTTGTAATTATTACAGGAGGTTTATTCCAAAATTTGCAGAAATTGCAAAACCAATTAATAAGTTAGCTAGAAAAAATACTATTTTTTCGTGGAATGAGGAATGTCAAGTGTCCTTTGACAAACTAAAAAATTCGTTATTAAGTCCAGAAATTTTGCAATACCCAGATTTTACAAAACAATTTATTTTGGTCACTGACGCATCAAAGGAAGCCTGTGGGGCCATATTAGCTCAAAATTTTGACGGAAAAGAGTTACCTATAGCGTATGCCTCAAGATCGTTTACAAAAGGAGAAACAAATAAGTCTACTATCGAAAAAGAACTTGCTGCCATTCATTGGGCTATAAAATATTTTAAGCCATATTTATTTGGTACAAAATTTGTGGTAAAATCGGATCATAGGCCTTTGGCTTATCTTTTTGCTCTCAAAGATCCTTCATCAAAATTAACTCGAATGAGATTAGATTTGGAAGAATATGATTTTCATATAGAATACATAAAAGGGAAAGATAATATCGGAGCAGATGCATTGTCTAGGATTAATATTACGGATTTAAAAGAAATGGTAAATAAAAACAGTGAAGTACTAGTGGTGACTAGAGCGATGTCACGAAGACATTCCCAAGCGACAGAAATGAAAAATGCGGAAAATAAAGAAGTAATCTCAATGGTCTATGAAAGTTTAGATGCTGTCAATGTAATGAATTTACCAGTTTTAAAGGTTATAATTAAGCCCACTTATCTTAGGATAGTGATGGGAAAAAGAGGTAAATTTGGTTTTCATAAAGAGTGGCAAATTACTAATGATACTTTTTCTTTAGAGAAAATATTGTCTAGGCTAGAATTAGAGGCCGGTAATTTGGGAATAAATAAAGTAAAGTTAAATATAGATGATCCTATATTCAAAAGGTGCACCGTTAACAAATTCAAAGAAGTAGGATCAAAAGCGCTCAAGAAATTAAGAATTATATTGTATAGGGATCCCAAGATAATAAATGACGACAGTGAAAAAGAGAAGTTGATCAAAATGTATCATGATAATCCTATTGTAGGAGGTCATAGCGGCCAAAAGAGATTGTTAAAGAAATTAAGAATGAACTATAGATGGAAAGGAATGTCTCGAGATGTGGCAAACTTTGTGAAGAAATGCAGAAAATGTCAAGTAAACAAAAACAAAGTAACACATAAGGAACCTATGGTTATTACACCAACACCTCAAAAAGCTTTTGATATTACTTGTATAGACACAATTGGTCCATTTTTAAAAACTACAAATGGTTTTACGTATGCAGTTACAATTCAATGTGAATTAACAAAATATGTTGTTGTTGTACCTATTGAGAATAAAGAAGCAAAAACAGTAGCAAGGGCAATTATGGATAATTTTATTTTAATTTACGGTCTATGAAAGAAATTCGCACGGATATGGGTACGGAATATAAAAATGAAGTTTTAGATAAATTATTGCAACTCATGAACATTAAGCATAAAATTTCAACTGCATATCATAGTCAAACTATTGGGGGTTGTGAGAGAAATCATAGAGTTTTAAATGAATATATACGAATGTACATAAATAGTAATCAAACAGATTGGGATGATTGGGTAAAATTTTATAGTTTTTGTTACAATACAACACCAAGTGCATATCATAATTATACACCGTTTGAATTGGTTTTTGGTAAGAAAAATGAATTACCTGATTCATTAGAAGGAATGACTATTGACCCTATATATAATATAGATGCTTATTATGCGGAAGTTAAATATCGTTTGCAATTAGCTAATAGTCGTGTTAATGCATATTTGTAAAAAGTTAAGGAAAAGCGTAAAATAGAATATGATAAGAAGGTCAGTAATTTAAATGTTAAGTCAGGAGATTTAGTGTTAATTAGTAATGAAGCTAGAACAAAATTTGATCCTTGGTATAAAGGACCATTCTTAGTAATAAGTTGTGATGGTGTTAATTGTACTGTAAAAAATCAAAAAGGACATTCAGTTACAGTACATAAAAATCGCGTGAAATTATTCAAAAAGTGAAAACAATATAAACAAAAAGGATATTATGTTAATGGGTAGTTTAAATTTTTTATTGTATAAAAATAAGTATTTGTGTTTTAATTGTAATTGTGTGTAAAATTGTATAAAATAGGTACCTATGTATGATAATATGTATGAACTATATGTATGTATGAGTGAGTAATTTTCATTATATTTTAGTTTAACTGCTAGTTTTCCTAATTTGGAAAATGTCTTTTTCACCTGCAGAGTAAAAGCCATTTTTTCGAAAAGGGAGATGTAGCATGTGTGAAGCAAGGAAATTTAAATAAGTATGTAGGTTAAGTATTTCGTATAATTTATTATATTATTGATGATTGGGTGTTATAATAAATAATGCAATTAAATTAAAATGATGAGTAATGTCTAGATTAATTAGGCTAATATTATAATGTAGTGAAGAAAGATTAGTACGAGTAGTAATATAGAAGTAGTGTATTAACTAAGAATAGAAGAAGAGTAGATTGGAAAAATGTAATGAAGAGATGTATTATAATATTAATAAATAAATACAAAGATAATTGTATATAATTTAAATCAAAATCAACATGACTACATCCAACCCACCACAGTGGGAGTAATAAAATAATTTTTCCCATAAAACTTGCTTATTTCTTAAAGATATTTTCAACAATACCACTTTCGATCTATAAAATTTAAAATTCTGGAATTCTGGAGTTTCTGGAACAAACTACTCGGGATGACGACCTTTCCGATAAATAATAATATCATTATTCGATTCTTTATTACGGCTTTTATAATAAATTTTTTTGACCCAACTCTCTACGACCTACCGTTTTTGAAAAAAAAGACTGATACGGGTGGTGTCATTCACCCTTATACAATCGAATATTACTGAAAAGGGGAGGGAGTAATAAAATAATTTTTCCTACAAAACTTGCTTATTTTTGCAATGTCTTTTCAACGATAGCTTTTTCGACCTATGGTGCCATTTAAAATTATGGAGTTCTAGAGTTTCTGGAGCAAACTACTCGGGACGCCGACCTTTCTGAGAAATAATAATATCACCATTCGATTCTTTATTATGGCTTTTATAATAAATTTTGTTAACCCAACTCTCTACGACTAGTCGTTTTTGAAAAAAATTGCTGATACGGGTGCTCTCATTCACCCTGTATACTATAGATCAGCGGTTCCCAAATGGGGTTCCGCCAAAAAATTCAAGGGTTCCGCCAAAAAGAATTTCAAAATGGCGTAACAATAAATTTTGCCTCTTAAACAATATTTTTTAACATTTTATTATCTTTTGAGTACCCTGTATGCTTATAAGCTTATAATATTATGATCTGTGTCCGAATGTCATTCTTCTCACTAATAGATATTCGGGTCTATTCTGTAACTAGAAATTATCCTAGCAACTAGCTAAAAATGCTTAAAAGTGGTTTTTGAATTAATAGTATGGAACTTTTTGACAATAAATAAATGTTAACAAAGTTTAATTACCGAATATGTTATATTTAAAAAAATTGGTTTTGTTATTATGATACTTCAGTTTAGTGGGGATAGAAACTTTAATTGATTAGCAAACGATGAGGTTAGCGTCGAAGGCCAGGCTTTCGAGAAGCTTATTATTTTTCAAATAATAGTTTTCTGCCCCTGGAATCACAAAAATTAGTACAAAATAGTTATTTTTGTATCTAGGGCGTAAAGTGTAGGTTTTTCGCCTGCGGCGCAATTTTGACCCCCCCCCCTTAACAAATATTTTATGTAAAATCGTACTATAATGTACATATTCACATATACAAAACAATACTGAAAATAGCTCATTCTAGTACAGACACGTGACTTTTTTACTTTCTAGTACAGATCTGTCATATTAAGCATTAAAATTTATATAAAACATTTGAAGTGGTGACAGATCTGTACTAGAAAGTAAATATTGACGTATTTTATTATTTTATTGCTACCAATTTGATCATTTCGTTAAATTATTCCATATAATAATATATTATCGTACATTTTTTGTAAAATATGTGCATTTTATTCTAATTTCACATAAAATTGTGTATGCACCTTGTCCTTAAAGTGCCTTTTTGGCATTTAAGTGGTTATAGACTGCGGCTACGCCTCAGTCTATAATTTTCCACGCTCATACCAAAAAGGTGCACTTTCAGTACTAGATACATAAATAACTATTTTCTTTAGTTACTAGTAAACAAATTGACTTGGGGTTCCGCGAAATTTTTTACATCACCCAAGGGTTCCGCGGCCAAAACTAATTGGGAACCGCTGCTATAGATCTAAAGGTCATAGGTTCGAATCCCGATCACTCCTAAGGTGGTAGGTAAGAAACCTCAGCACAGATTTTTAAAATTTCCACTGTCAAGAATCATTAAAAACTGTACAAAAAGCTATTATAAAACAAAATATTTGCGAACCATTGCAAATAGGGCTCTAAAAAGTCAAATTTTCAAAATTTGTATTGTCCGATGCAGTCTTACGAGTTAGAAACGGTTTACAACATTTCATTGGCTCCCGAAACCCCGCCTCTAATATATCCCACCAAAAGCTTATAAATATTAGGTGTGTACATAAAATGCTCTCAGTACGTTCTGGCGATCACAACAACGTGTCGTGTGTTGAGCGTTAAAAACAGTTCTTTTTAGGACCAAAAATACTTAGAAAGGGTTACTGTTTTAACGACGTTGAATCTCGCTTTTTTTTTGCAACTCTGGCGGGGGTGTTTGTGTTGCCGAAAAATGGGTCTGTAGCGTGAGCTAAACTCATTAAAAACATCCCCCTAGGGTGATCCACCTCGGCAAATTGTGCTATTAGCAAGGGGTGAATCTCGCTTTTGTTATGCATCTCTGGCGGGGGTGTTTGTGTTGCCGAAATGGCCCTTTCGCGCGCTACGCTGCGCTCCTCACGCTACAGACCCATTTTTCGGCAACACTAAACTCATTAAAAACATCCCCCGAGGGTGATCCAACTCGGCAAATTGTGCTATTAGCAAGGGGTGAATCTCGCTTTTTTTTGCTGCAAATTTAAGCCAAAAATACGTTGAAAATGTGAATTTACCTCGACGTTAACTGTACGATGAATTTCCCCGTGTTTTTTAGTCAAAAATACCCCTAAAAAGTGAAATTATGTCGATGTTAACTGCGCGACGGACTAGCTACTACTGGGAGCACACCCGTGCTCCGATTTTTCTAAGTGTTAGAGTAACTCACACCACACGGACGGACGACAGAATGACTGTGACGTTTCAAAATCGAGCTAAAATTGGCAACTTTAAAATCGATTATTGGCCAAACTAATCGATATACGACTTTCACCCTCACCTTAATCGCTTCGTCTATATTTTTTCTATCTAAATCCGTCGAGATTTTTTAAATAAATTTAATATTCTCGAGCTGAGCCTACTTACCTGCTACCAAAAATTATTATTTCTCGGAAAGGTCGGCGTCCCGAGTAGTTTGCTCCAGAAACTCCAGAACTCCAGAATTTTAAATGGCACCATAGGTCGAAAATGGTATCGTTGAAAATATTTTGCAAAAATAAGCAAGTTTTGTAGGAAAAATTATTTTATTACTCCCTCCTCTTTTCAGTAATATTCGATTGCATATGGGTGAATGAGACTACCATTACTTAAAAGGGGTGGGAGTAATAAAATAATTTTTCCCACAAAACTTGCTTATTTCTTAAAGATATTTTCAACAGTACCACTTTCGACCTATAAAATTTAAAATTCTGGAGTTCTGGAGTTTCTGGAGCAAACTACTCGGGATGCCGACCTTTCCGAGAAATAATAATATTACCATTCGATTCTTTATTATGGCTTTTATAATAATTTTTTTTGACCCAACTCTCTACGACTTACCGTTTTAGAAGAAAATAACTGATACGGGTGCTCTCATTCACCCATAAAATGCAATCGAATATTACTTAAAAAGAGTGGGAGTAATAAAATAATTTTTCCTACAAAACTTGCTTATTTTTGCAACATCTTTTCAACGATACCATTTTCGACCTATGGTGCCATTTAAAATACTGGAGTTCTGGAGTTTCTGGAGCAAACTACTCGGGACGCCGACCTTTCCGAGAAATGTTAATATCACCATTCGATTCTTTATTATGGCTTTTATAATCAATTTTTTTAACCCAACTCTCTACGACTAGCCGTTTTAGAAAAAAATTGCTGATACGGGTGCTCTCATTCACCCTGTATATAGGGTAGATATAACTATCTTAGGAGCTGCAATGAGAGCGAAATAATATTGTCGTAGTTTATATTAAAGTAAAGTTAATTACTTAAAATGCATTTTTTATATATTGTTTTAATTTTAAATTGGTTAATTATTAATTCGTGAAAATAAATTAGTAATAAATATAATACTAATTTATTTTAATTTTATTTTAAATGTTTTTAATGTCAAATAATTAAATTACCACAGAATCTTAGAAATTTTGCAAGTGCCTGTATAACAATAATTCATATCCTTAAGTTGTCTGCACGTGGTCTGCACTCTAGTGGTAGCATTTAAAAACACTGCGTCCTCTTATATTTCCTTACATTATTGACAGCGTTAATTGCAAAATAGTTTTCGGCATTTTTAAGTGTTTTTCTTAAAATTGTTAAAATTTTATACACGTCGCTAATATAATAATTATAGAAAGTTATCAATATTAAATCAAAATGTTAATCAAAGTCAAGGTATGTATAAGTTTGAGGTTAGAGTGAAACCGCTTAATTTTAATATTTTTTAGACATTAACGGGAAAGGAGATCGAGATTGATATAGAACCAACAGACAAAGTGGAACGAATAAAAGAACGAGTGGAGGAAAAAGAAGGAATTCCGCCCCAACAGCAAAGATTGATATTCTCTGGTAAACAGATGTAAGTTGGACAAATTTCTTTTAATTTTTTGTACTAAAATTAATTCTTTTTATTCCAGGAATGATGAGAAAACAGCACAAGACTATAAAGTGCAAGGCGGTTCTGTTTTACATTTAGTTCTAGCTTTACGTGGTGGTTCTGTTAAAATTTAAGTTATTTATAATTTGTAACACGTAATCAATTTTTATTTTAAAAAATAAACCTAAGGCCAACTTAACACTTTTCTTTCAATTAATTGTGAGTTACAAATAATCTTTGTAACTAATGACTGTTAAATTGTCTACTCCCAAGTGGACGCATGGTTCTTATTTAATGTGCTCTAGGAGTAATGTTAATATGTATGTTGCATCCTTATTTAACGTTTACCACCCTCAATTAATGTGGGTTTAAAGTGGTTAAGCACCGTGGCACGTCAACTCGGCACATAACATTTTGTATGCTATGGATTTTTTGTTTCTAATTTCGCTTTTATATTAATTAAGAACAGCTGTTGATTATTGGATTATTGCTCTTGTGTGATTTATTATCAATTTTAATTGCAATAAAAGTACAGATTTTATTGAAGCTATTCAGTTTTCTTAATTTTTTGCTTTACTTCTCTGAATTTTAATTTTTTCTTGGCTGTTCCTTATTGGGTCATAAGTAGAGCAGGGAATTATATGCAACAACAAACCGGTCTTAAGGTAAAAGGTAAACCTAACAAACTAACCAATAGAAAACGTTTATTATCGCTAAGAAACATTTTAAATTGGTAATTTACATTTTCTATTGGTTAGTTTGTTAGGGTAATCTTAAGACCGGTCTGTTGTTGCATATTATTATAGTTCCCTGCTGTAATTATAAGTCTTCCTACTACAAATTTTTATGGTAGGTTTCCGGTAAAAGTTGCTTAAAATTTTACAGATTTAATATAATCAAATATAAATGATATAATGAAACCCACCAATATATTGTCACAAGGGGTAAGCCGCTGGCCAAAAAACGTACAAAACTTCCATTTTTGTGGAAGTTCTGCAGAACTTCTACAGATTTCCATGGAATTCTACGAACTTCCATGGAATTCCGTGGACTTCCTTGGGTTTTGAGCCAAATTTCGTCAAATTAAATAAGCAGTGTTGAAAACTAAGACCTTTTTATCTTAATTAATATAGTGATATTTATTTAATTTAGAGGCCCTAAGTTGTGTAAGTATTTCTACATTTGAAATTTGATAATATTTTTTCGGCTTAATTTTGTTGTTGTTGGCAGTACTAATTTGACGAAAAGGTAATCCAGGAATGTATGATCCAGGATTCACCTATAATAGTCTTCGTTTAGATAGTAATTAAAATAAAACAAACGAATAGCATAGATTGCTAAAAAATACTTTTACAAAAACAAAAACAAGTTTATAAACTAAATAATACTTTTAATTCTTTGGGCTAAATAAAAACAGCATAAACTAATACTATATTTAGATCTAAAAACAAAAGAAATATACCGTGAGACCGGCCGCCGCGCCGGGGTGAACATAGGAAATTAATTTTTCTTTAATTCCTGCTTCCCATCAGAACGGATAAGAATGAAAATGGTATCAATTGAAATAGTTTTATTTTCTGCGTCTAAAGACATCCAACACTTGATGTTTTGTTCTTTAATAATGTTAAAAATGTAGAATTAAAATAAGCGATTTTTTAAAAATCAGACCTGCTTTGGATGGTTGAACTGTCAAAACTTGCGTTTAAAATTAGTTTTCAAACAAAAACAATTGCTATATGAATTTGAACAAGGCATCTAATAATTATTTAAAAGTGCTATTTTGTCATTTTATTTTGAGTTTTTAACAATAATCAAAGAACAAACCATCAAGTGCTGGGTGTCTTTAGACGCGGAAAATAAAACTCTTTCAATTGATACCATTTTCATTCTTATACGTTCTGATGGGAAGCAGGAATTAAAGAAAAATTAATTTCCTATGTTCACCCCGGCGCGGCGGCCGGTCACCCGGTATATATTTATATATATATTTATATACCGGGTGACCGGCCGCCGATGTGAACATAGGAAAATAACATAGGAAATAGATTTTTTTTAAATTCCTGCTTCCCATTATAACGGATTAGAATGAAAAGAGTATCAATTTAAAGAGGTTTATTTTCCGCGTCTAAAGACACCCAATCACTTGATGGTTTGTTCTTAACTATGAGCATGGTTATGAGTATAATTGAAACAAACTCCCCTTTAATAATAATGGACTTGTCCAAACTTCCACGGACTTCCAAGGACTTCTACGAACTTCTATGGACTTCTAAGGAATTCTTAGGACTTCTATAGAACTTCCTATAACTTCTTGGACTTCTACACCAAACGTACAAAACTTCCACCTGCGGTTCACCCTTGTATTGTCATATTGCAAAATTGATGACAAACAGAAAGACTTCAAAATATTAGATTTTAACTGTAAGTAAAGAACAACATACAAGAAAATTTTATTTAAAAACACTAATAGAACAATTTTAACCTTTTTGTGACAAGGTACAAACAGAATATTTGAAATCACTAAAATCACACTCTATTCTTGAAAAAATTTCTTTTTTAAGATCATATTTCTGTATTAGATATGCTGCAAAGCATTAACCACAATCTGCATTAACGTAATAAAATTTGAATAATTTTTCAAATTTATTTTTCAAAGTTTAAGTTGGCACCCTGTGTCACTATAATCATTGGTAACGCTGTTTGTTTTAGAAACAGTTTTAGAAAATTCTCCTTCAGTTAATTTCGAATCTCCAATAGCCAGTTTCATAAAAGTCTTGATCAGCCGACCCTGATCACCGATCAGCTGATCTCCGATCACGTTGATCCGAGTGTCAAAATCGACGGGTTTCATAAAGCTTTCTCCGCTTAACAGTAACATTTGACATTGCGCCAACTTCATGTTTGTTTACTTTTGGTTAACATGAAATTATTTTTGTATATTATGTGCTTTTTTTGTAATATTAACCCTTGTTGATAACAAATGAAATGATTTTAATCAAAATATCTCATATTTGGTTGTTCAAAACAATTTAAATATGTTTATCCGTACTTTAAATTTTAGGTTAAAATACCCTGTTGATCTCTGATCAAGCGCTTGAGGCTTGATCCTAGAAATTCGGGTGATCAAGATTTGACAGCTGATCAAGTGTTGACAAACCTTTATGAAACTCAAATGTGTACTTAACAGACGATCACCGACTGAACAGCTGATCAAAAGTTTTATGAAACTGGCTATTTTATTTTTTCATTCCGTTGGTAAGCTTTTTCATTTTTTCCTATTTTTTTAAATTTTTTTTTTTTTTAATTTTTCGATGAATTTTAAATATTTTCTTGTATTCTTGCTGGCGTGATTTGCCTGACGAGGGATAGAATTCCGAAACATCGATGTAGCAAATTTACTTCGCTATATTATCTTCATTTATTTTACTATATTTTTCAACTTTTATAAAAAAACACCACGTTGTTTTTGACCCCCCCCCCGTAGTTTCAGTTTTCTCAATTTTTCAAATATTCTGTTTGTACCTTGTCACAAAAAGGTTAGAATTGTTCTTTTAGTGTTTTTAAATAAAATGTTCTTGTATGTTGTTCATTACTTACAGTTAAAATCTAATATTTTAACGTCTAGTTAAGTTTTTGTTTAATTTATATTTCACATAACACATACTAAAATCACACTCTATTCTTGAAAAAATTTCTTTTTTAAGATCATATTTCAGAAAGACTTCAGTTTGAAGGCAGACAAATCTAAAAGTGAAATTAGTTTGTGTAATATTTTGGTAGACAAAAATTTATTCAGGTAGCCAACCAAAATTTGAAATAAAAATTATTCTTTTGTGTAAAATGGGATTTTATTATTCGGTCTGAATTCTACAACTAACAGAGCACTTGATGCTTTGACAGTCAACAAAAGAATTATCGGCCGGCAATTGTTCACGGAAATACAATTGCCGTCGCCGGCAACCGTACCGAAGCAGTCTTACATTTCCTAAAAATATTATGTTGGTAATACCCACGAATAATTTAAGGTTAATGAAAATAATTATATGAAAGAAGCATTCAAAATTCGAGTATATGTTAAATTTCCATTTTAGTGTTTGAAATGGATAACAAAGAATCAAGTGCTGACGAACAAATTACACAACTTTCCATAAGTGAAGTTTTTCAAAAATTAAGTGAACTAAACGCTGACAACCCAGTAGGTAAGTTATATTGATTGTCATAACAAAAATAACCTCAAAATTACATTATTTGTCAATATAGGAAACTGTAATTTTATTTTATTTGTAAAATAGGGCATTATTATTAATTTAATTTTCATTTGAATAAACATATATGATTTAAAAAATTTCTGTTAACTTTCTAAAGACTAAGAAATCGATACAGTTTTCTGCTTCCTACATTACAGTTTCCTTCAAATCGTTTTCTTCTTAATTACGACAGATGTCGCCACGACCTCTAACATTCGTTTATTTTAGATTGGAGTAAAAATTTAAACGACTTGCTCATGAGAAATATCAGTATTTGCAAGGCAGATATCAATATCGACACAGAAGAAAAACATCCGCTTGTTAAGGAACTGCATGATTTAAATTCTGATGACGAATCATTAGAATGGAAATATATTTGTTTAAATTTTCATTTTTTCTTTTTATTACATGATATTTTTGAAAAGAATCCTCAAGAACCTTTCAGTGTACAACGGACTGTACAGTTAGAAAATGTTCTTAGAAACGTAATTGCAATTGGAATCTCTTCAAATTTGCTTCCAAAATTACCATATTATTCTGAACTACCTAGCAAAGTAAATAACTCAGAATTGGTTCCTGTTCTCACTACTTACAAGAGACTATTAGGAACGACTTACGGTTTTTATACAATATTAACTTATTTTCCTCAAATTAAATACATAATAGTCTCCAAATTTTTAAAATGGATACTGTGTGGCTTTTATCAAATACTTCATTGTCCTCTCATGAAACCGTCAAACACCGTTGATGCGGCTGGGTTTACGATGACTGAAGTGATTTATAACTCCTTATTATCCGATCGTCAATTGTTTCAAAAATTATTTGTAAAATTAACATCTAAGATTCATCCTATCGTGTACGTTCGCGAAACTATGATGCTTAGTGCTAAAACTCCACCTATTTGGTTAAAGAACGCAGTTTCTTCCAATTTAAATCAATTTATCTCAAGAAAACATGGAGTGGAAAGTTTAGCTTGGGCAATGTTAGATGCAACCGAAGCGGACGAACGAGACGACATCAGCAAATCTTGGAACGCGCTACATACATTATCAAAAATTATAACTGCCACTATTAAATTACCAAATATTCGTGTGAATATTTGTGGACAGTTAAACAATTTGTTAAATTTACGCGACAGTTCGGGAAAACCTATTCAGGCTTTTGAAAGACTTTACACGCTGTGTGTAAAATTATTATATCAAGATGATGCCGTTCTGTGCGAAAATGTGTTTATCGATAATTTATTACAATCCATCTTGTGTTACACTAAACCTGAAATTGATGTTTTGGAAAATAAAACTATCACGGAATCGATATCACAAACGATGAGAATATTACACTTTCTTGTAACCGAAGATAGTTTCAGTTCGTTTTTAATTCCTATTCAGACGATATTTAAATCTGCAAATGTAATTTTTCACATATTATCAGTTACTTCAGAAAATCAAAACTTTAAAGAATTAAACGACAACAGTCGTGATTGCCTTCTTAAGATTTTACAACAATCCGATTCGAAATTTACATTATTCGATAATCTTTTGTTTGACTTTCCTTGTAAAAATTGTCCAAAATTACTGCCTAATTGCAATTTCTGCATAAACGATCACGATTTATGCATAAATAAAGACGAATGCGGTGTAAAATTGGAATTATTTGATCGCGCTGATGTTATACAAAAAGTTATTGCAAATGATTCTTCTATAAAAGAGTTACTTTTTACCTACCTTCTCAATTGTTTAGTTGAACACGGAAAATATTTTAAACGGACTAATACGGATCTGCTGGATCTCGAACATGATTTTATTCTGGACGAAGTGTCCCAACGAAAAATTGTTGTTTTCCGGCTTTTATCCGAATTTTCAGAAGATAAAAGTGTTCAGAAACATATTGTTGAAAATCCTTCTAGTTTCGTTTCTTATTTGAACGATGTTTTAAAGGCTAATATAGAAAATGGAGTACATAAAATGGTGGATTCAGAATCGGAAGATTTTCAGATGTTATTTTTGATGGTCATGATTTTAACAACTCTAATCGAGGATACAGCAAAGGAAAATTTGCAATTTTATAACCAGGTTAAAGAATCTTTAAACCTTATTTTACCAGAGTGCGGAAATAGCGAGCTACAAACGATGATAAAAAATGCTTTATCGATGTTCACGGGAGAAAAGACAAGGGAACACACTCTTAACGATAATGATAATAATAGTACATCAAAAACGGAATTAGACAAGGCGATTGAAGATGTTTGCGATCCTTTACTTCCTGTTCGAGGACACGGTTTGATGACTTTAACAAAACTAATTAGAGAAAAAGACAAGAATGCTTTGGAAAGAAAACGATATATTTGTAACATATTTCAAGTGAGTTATTCAAATTCGTTTGAATTATTTATTTATCGTTAACATTTCGAATTCTTACAGAATACCCTTAAAGATACTGATTCTTTTATATATTTGAGTGCTATTGGTGGTTTAGCCACCATGGGAGATATTTTCCCAGACACAATTTTAAATGTTCTCTCTGAAGAGTATACAGATTTTTCAAGACATAATTTCGAAGATAATTTAGAAATTCGGCTGAAATTGGGCGAAGTATTGGTTAGAATAACAAAATTATTGGGTAAGTGAAATAATTTATTTATTTTAATTTTATTGAATTCGTATGCAGAGAAGCCAACCGATCAAATTATTTTATAAATTAAATTAAAGTTGTAAGTTGAGAACAATGAAATATAAAGTTCAAGTAAAGCGTGGTTTTAGGCGTTGTTGCTTGTGTATAGCTCACAATAATACAATTATTGTATAAACTTTAATAAAAGCCAATTCCGAGGGTGTTGTTTCGTGGGTGCATAAGCATCGTGCTCAAGTTTTCATTATCAGCAAACAGCAATCGTCCGACATTCACATTTCCAACATTTAATGTTGTTAGTTGCTAATGTGTGTTTGTTGCTTTTTGTTTTTAATATGTTCGAGTTTCTGCTTCATTCTGCAGCTAATAATATATTGCAATGTTCCCTAGCTCTGGATTAACTTACGTTAAAGCCCCAATCGTATGATCAGTTTTTATTTATGTAATGTCCTGTGTTTAACATGCAGCTCTTTTATTAAATAAAAATTTCTGTTGAATTTAAACCTTATATAAATTCAACGAATTGTGTAGGTGATGTCAGTGTTTCCCTGTTTTATACAAAATACCTTAAAATTTAAATTAGCAAAACCTGATTTTCCTAGTGGTTTCTTCATTTTTATACTACATAGAACTCTTGTAGTAGTGAAATTATCTGTCACTTTACGGATCTTCCCTTCATATTTTTTTAAATCAAATACAATTTTTAATTACAAAATAGAAATTGTATATCATTTATATGCCTTCCTTGTATATTATGTAAAATGTATTTAATTTTATTTTAAAATATTGTTTGGGATTATTTTGCACACACTTCAAAGTGCTCTGATCAAAGTTTGGAAAACTTCTAATTCTATTAAAAGAAAATAAGTAAAATTTATATAATTATTCATAAATTAATAATATCAGTAATATAGCGGCCGCAAGGCCGCATAACTTCTAATGCGTGAGTTTCATAGTTAAATTCGACTTTACAGCAAATCGATGTTAAATTTGTTTCTCATTGATGCAATTAGCATAATATAAAATATCGGCAGCACCTAGAGCCTGATGAGTTGTTGTGGCGTTTCTCACCGTAGGTATGCAATTTTTTCTAGACAGAATATTTTTCATCTACAATCTGGGTAAAGTTCAACGTGGTCAACGGTTTTTTTTTTTAGTAAAACTAAAAAATAATAAGGTTTAAGGTAATTTGGAATTTTTGACAAAAATACCGGGGAAATGCAGATATTTTCTAAAAAGCGGGACATTTTGCGACATCTATTAGGCACTAATAGAAAAATTTCGTTTAACGAAAAGATACAAAATCCCAAAGAAATCAAATCATGCGAAATAAAGTATTTTCGTGTACTTTATTGTTCTCATAAAGTATAGAGTACAATTACCTGAAATAACGTACAATACTTTATTATAAAGTACGGGTGGCAACCCTATCTCTAAATGGATTTGTTTGATTTGTCAGTAAGATTGGTTCTTTTATAATATCGCAAGATTTATTGTAGAAGATTGTATAGGGTGTTTTTTTTAGCTGCATGAGAACTTCAAAATGAAATAAAACATTAAAAACCTGACGGAATGTTTTGGTTATAATTTTTTTATGAAAGTACAGTTAAAGGCATTTATGATTTGAACATGACTTCCGGCATGTGACCACCACGACTAATGGTTACGAAGCGCATCCGTTCAGTCCAATTTTTGACCACTTTTTCCAATATTTCTGGCTTTATTTCATAAATGGCTTGCTGAATATTAGCCTCCAATGCTTCTAGAGTTGTTGGTTTGTTAGCATAAACCATGGATTTAACATACCCCCACAGAAAATAATCTGGAGGTGTCAAATCACACGATCTTGGAGGCCAATTGATAGGACCACGTTTTGAAATAATGTTGTCACCAAATTGTCCTTTCAATGAATTGATGGTTTCTTTGGCTGTGTGGTACGTAGCACCATCCTGTTGGAACCATAAGTTGTCAATGTTTAGCTCTTGAAGTTTTGGAAACAAAAATGTATTGAGCATGTGTCGATATCTCACACCATTCACCGTAACGGTAGCTCCTTCCTCATTTCGAAAGAAATATGGACCAATGATGCCGTTGGCGTGTATTCCACACCAAACAGTCAATTTTAATGGATGCAATGGAGTCTCAAGATAATGTCCCGGATTGGTCTCACTCCATATACGGCAATTTTGTTTGTTCACATACCCATTTAACCAGAAATGTGCCTCGTCACTGAACAAAATTTTACGGTAAAAATATGGATCCACTTCCAATTGGTTGTGAGCCCAATTTGGTAGCGTTGTTCAATGGTTAATCTATGCATTATCAAATGCCAAACCTTGCTAAACACAAATGTCAAAAAACTGTTTCCATAGCAATCTTGATTCAATTGTTATCCCTATTGAAAGTTCTCATGCAGCTAAAAAAACACCCTATAGTTACCGACTCCGAACAAATCATCCACTATAAATCAGTTCAAATTCGGAAGGGAAGTATATTGAATAATATTTAACGGCCTATAATTTTGGCCTATAATATATTCTTATCATGTGATAATGAGAGTCCTATATTAAGTTTTCTTCAAGTTTAAAAAAAAAAATTAAAAATTCTGTTCTTCTTCGTTGATGATCAACTGGGTTAAAATTTTTTTCAAAAAGTTTCCTGATCAAGTTTGTGTACTTTTTACGTTTTTGTCGAACGGCCTTTATAACTTTTTCCAGAAGTTCTAATTTATAGTCCTAGAAAAATATAAAACCGGAGGTTTATTGGTATGTAGGTACCGAGAATTTTTATTCGAGAGTTATTTCTCAAGAAAAGCAAATTCACAAAGAAAAGGAAAAACAAATACAGCAAGGAACATAAATATTTAATAAAAAGAAAGCTGTTGTGAGTGATCCAGTTACTCCTAGGTGACCAAGTAGCTCCAAATTACGGTATTTTCAGCCCACGTCGTGAAATTGTAGCCTGAGCTGAAGGAGAAGATTAAAAATTACTGCTATTAAATGCTATTTTGCATTTTTTTTCTTAGTTAAAGAAGAATCCAGAACTTTCTAAAAGCCATTGCTTCCCGAAACAAAACAAAAATTTGGCTTCATTTTATAGCCGCTTATTTTTTTGACAAACCCAGACAAACCTTTTGACATTTGAAATTTTACATCTTTAGTAATTATTATAGCCAATGTTTAACTATTAATAACTGGTAAACTAATTAAACGTCTAAGGGCGAGGATCATCAAGGTTAGTTAGTTTAACCCTTCACTGCATCGTGATGTTTATAAACATCATAAATTTAAATCACCTGTAAAAATGTCAACTTTTGCATTTATTTGAACTTTTTTATTGAAACAATGCCACGATATATGTGGGATTCTTGCTACCAGTACAAAAGGTATAAATTTCAAAAGATAAGCAGATTTCAGCATATTATTCATTCGTAGTCGTACACCTTGTGTGATTACATGCTACTCCGTTGTGATTTACTAATTATTTTTGTTTTAAATTGTGTTTTTTTATTGTTGTGAAGTGATATTTAGTTTAGAAAGGTATTGATTAACACATTTATTTAATTTAGTTGTAAATTAATGCAAAAGAAAAAATTCAGTACTTATTCAAAAATCATGATGTTTTTAAACGACATCATGCAGTCCGGTAAGCTACCTATGAGTGTGTTGAATACGTCACACGTAGAAATACGTCACTACATAAGTATTTATCTATACTTACGGTTAGAAACGATATATTATTCTCATAATTTAATTATTTATTTAAACAAAAAGTTCAGACATAAATGGGATCGTTATAGGGCCAGACGTTTTTTTAGAAAATTCAATTTTTGTTGCGATTTTGTGTATACATAAGCCTATATTAACGTAATATACAAATAAGTTAGTTGGTGTAGTGGTAGAGCGGAGGTCTTGTAATACTGGTAGCGCTGGTTCGAGGCTTCCACGCGGAAGTTTTTTTTCTGTTGTATACGATGTTTAGCGGTTCACGAAACTTTTTTTTTTAGTTTGGCTTCTTTAAATAATACAAATAACAAGCTACTTATATTTACCAATTTACCAGTATTGTTTTACTACAACTTTATTAGAAATAAATTCTTTATTATTATAATGACGTCATACACCTTTTTAAAAATACAAGTAAATTGTTATTTGTATTATTTAAAGAAGTCAAAGTAAAAAAAAAAGTTTCCTGACGGCGGGCTCGAACCGCTATACATCGTATACAAATCCGACAGAAGAAAATTAAATAAAAATATGTATAATAAAGGGGTTATGCTAGTTGGAAAATCGATTTTTCAAAAACCACATTTTCATGTAATGCTTAAAAAATTTCAAAAGTCGGCAAGATGTGTAACTTCTTCATCATTCTACGTTACTTCATTTGCCGGCAAATAATGAAACAAATTTAAATATTATGTTAGGTAATTTTTGAGCAAATTTAGGATTAGGTAAAATTAGATAAGTATAATAATTGATTACCAAATTGAAAAGTAGTACTAATGATTAATAAGTGAAGTAAAAGGAACTAATAAATTTATAAATTTGGCAGATCATTTAGCAATACCAAGTAAATAATACAAATAACAAAAATAACTAGTTAGAAAAGCCACGGAAATGCTGTGCAACCCCCCATTTGTTTATGATCTTCACATGTACATTTTGTAGAATTCCATTTTTTAAAATCAGTTAGTACCTAGTATTGCGTTAAAAGTCATCAAACAAACTGCATAAATAAAACTTTTGATCTGACCAATTTTATTTCGTCGATTTGTTTAGTAATTCGTATTTCAATCGGTGTTTTATGTTTTGTTATGTTATAAACAATGGATCACAAAATCTTATTTTATGAAAGATTAGCACAATTAAACATTAGAAAGCCATGGAATTTTGAAGAAATGAATGAGCTAAGAAAATCAAAAATTAGCTAACTAGCTAACTAGCATAACCCCAATAATAACAACGTATTAACAATATGCAGGCGTCATTTAAATTCTCCATTGCAGATGGAATCAAAAGAAGTTTTTGATGAAAAAGAGCTGCATGATTTCGCAGATAATTTAAGTGAAATAAGTAGTATTGATGGACTAGAAAGCGATGAAGAATTTTTAGAAATTGAATTAGAAGACATACCAGACTTCACAGAAAAAAATCCAAAAATACTAAGTCAGAATGTTATCAAACGTGATTCTGATTACTTTGATATTGAAAATATGCCTATTGAATTTTATAACGCGAATCATATAATAGAACCCTTTATACCAGATAATGCAGTACCAAACCGCTCACAGACCTCCCATTGCAGTAAAACCTTACCTAGTTGTTCACTTTGTATAATCCCAGAGGAAGTTACTGGTTCAAGCGGAGTATCTAATCCAACCACAATATCAACTGCAACAAAAGTGATATCTTCCACCAAGCCAAAAACTACATCTATAAAAACCCCGCAAAATATAGTTTGGGAAAAAGACAATGTTCTTTTACCTGACGATCTTTTGGAATTTAAAGGATCCAAAAGTATGCCTGCAGACATTATGAAGCTCAAAACACCGTACAGTTTTTTCACGTACTTTTTTACAGATGACATTATAAACGATATTGTTGATCAGAGTAACATCTATTCAAATCAAAAGAACGAAAACAGACAAGAAAACTTACAATTTGATGAACCTGTAACTTTGACTGCGCTTGATATCAAAAAATATATTGGCATTTGTTACTATATGTCAATTGTTGTGATATCCAATATTAGAGGGTATTGGTCGGAAAACATCGGATATCAAAGAATAATTGATACCATGTCAATAAATCAGTTTGAAAAGATTCGACAGTACTTACATTTCAACAACAATAATAATTTTTCTAAAGAAGATAAAAATCGCGATAGATTGCATAAGATTAGACCGCTAATAGAATCATTACGTACAAATTTTCAGAAAGTTCCCTTTGAAGTGTATCTCTCTGTAGATGAGCAGATGTGTGCCACAAAAGCCAAACACTTTATATTACAGTACATACCAATGAAACCACATAAATGGGGATTTAAATTTTTTGTTCTTAGTGGTGTTTCCGGGTACACATATGATTTTGAAGTATATACAGGTCAAGAAAACGATCCCTCCAAGAGGCAATGTGATGAACCTGATATAGGAGCAAGTGGCAATGTTGTTGTCAGGCTGTTGCGCAATGTTCCAAAAAATATTAATCACCAAGTTTATTTTGATAATTATTATACGTCGATTCCACTTCTGATGTACTTAAAAAATAATGGGTTTCATTGTGTTGGAACTGTGAGGAGGAACAGAATTCCCAATTGCCCACTTCCAACAGACCAACAGTCAAAGAAAGAAAAGAGAGGCACTTCATGTGAATTTTCTGCTACGATTGAGAAAACTAAAATCATTGCAGTAACATGGAAAGACACTAAACCTGTGGCACTGCTTTCAACATTTTGCGGTGAGCTGCCAAAAGATGAGGTGAACAGGTTTGATAAAGTAGCCGCGAAGAAAATTGCAGTGTCCCGTCCCAAAATAGTCAAGGAATACAATCGTCATATGGGCGGTGTAGATTTGACTGATAGTTTTATAGGGAGGCATAAAATAAGAATGCGCTCAAAGAAGTGGTACTTCAGAATTTTCTATCATCTATTAGACGTAACAATGGTGAATGCTTGGGTTCTCTATAAAAAGGTATGTAAGGAACGGAACGAGAAAACTGTCCTTACATTGGGGGATTTTAGAGCTGACATTGCAGAAACTTTATGCAAAATAGGTTCAATCAAATCAACTAAACGGGGAAGACCCTCAAATGTTGAGAAAGAATTACTATCCAAAAAGAAAAAAAAGAGTGTAAGCACGTTACCACCCGAACCTGTTCGGTTGGATCAAATTGGACACTGGCCTATTATGGATGGAAATAGAAATTCTAATAGATGTAAATTTCCAAAGTGTAAGGGGTATTCTTCTGTTAGGTGCGAAAAATGCAAAGTTAATCTTTGTTTAAATAAAAGAAATAATTGTTTTACACTTTTTCATACCTAAAGTTTGCTGAAACTATAATATTGTTTTTATTTTGTCGCATTTATTTTCTATTTGTAAATTTTATAGCAATAATAAATATTATGTGCGAAAAATGCAAAGTTAATCTTTGTTTAAATAAAAAAATACTTGTTTTAAACTTTTTCATACCTAAAGTTTGCTAAAACAATAAAAATAATACTATAAATAATACAAATTAATAACAATTTACTTGTATTTTAAAAAAGGTATTATGACGTCATTATAATAATAAAAAATTTATTTCTAATAAAGTTGTAGTAATACAATACTGGTAAATTGGTAAACTGGTAAATATAAGTAGCTTGTTATTTGTATTATTTAAAGAAGCCAAACTAAAAAAAAAAAGTTTCGTGAACCGCTAAACATCGTATACAACAGAAAAAAAACTTCCGCGTGGAAGCCTCGAACCAGCGCTACCAGTATTACAAGACCTCCGCTCTACCACTACACCAACTAACTTATTTGTATATTACGTTAATATAGGCTTATGTATACACAAAATCGCAACAAAAATTGAATTTTCTAAAAAAACGTCTGGCCCTATAACGATCCCATTTATGTCTGAACTTTTTGTTTAAATAAATAATTAAATTATGAGAATAATATATCGTTTCTAACCGTAAGTATAGATAAATACTTATGTAGTGACGTATTTCTACGTGTGACGTATTCAACACACTCATAGGTAGCTTACCGGACTGCATGGTGTCGTTTAAAAACATCATAAAAAATGAACATAATTTTATTCGATAATGAAAATTCCTTGCAAGAAATATTTTTTTAAATATTTTTCTATATATCAGGAAACCACAATAAACACAAAAATATTTTTTTTAAGGCAAAAAAAAAGGTCATGCAGTGAAGGGTTAACCTCCTGTTAAATAGTTGGATATAATTGTTATCGTGTAAGTGGAATTTTGAATAAATGTGACGTTTAATTTCCCAACGCCATCTGTCATCTGTTTCGAATTCGAATTTAATATAAATCAGTCACAAAAAATTAAAAACAGTTAAAACAGTAAGCTCAAAGTAATTTTTTTTTAATTTACATGAGATTCTACGCTAACTTTCAGTTCTACAGATGGAAATTAAACGTCAAATTTATTCAAAGTCCCACTTACACGATAACAATTATATCAAACTATTTAGCAGGAGGATAAACTAACTGACTTTGGTGATCCTCGCCCTAAAAAGGAAATTTTAATTTTGAAAAGTCGCTGACAATGCCTTTCTGAACAGTTTGGATACTTGTCAAAAAATAATCGTTGGTACAACGGCCTTTGGAAAGCAACCCATATCTGGGTTAACCATTTTTTTTACAAACAATTAATATAAAGATATAAGTTTGTAAGTAATATGCAGAAATGGAACCTACTTGAAATGGACGGGAAATTGACACTTTTTCACAAAAGAAAAAGTATTGCTATCACTGTTTTTGAATTTTTAAAAGTTAAATGGTCTAAAATGTAAAGAATTTCAAGATAAAAAGTTGGTGTCGTTAAACAAAATTTTGAAAGATTTGTTTTGAAAAACCGAAGATTTGTAGGCTATGAATAATAAATTTTTTTTAATTGATTCAAATGGAATTAATTTAGAAAAACTATTTTACTTTAGATTTTGAATTAATTTCGAGGTAATAATGTCTTCAAATTTCAAATATGACCAACTCTCAACGCGCTTATTTGATTGGTTGACTTGCTAAGTTACCTATTGAAATTTTTATTATTTAAACAACAAATTTACAATTATTATTTGTGCTTCTAATTGTAAATGCCAATTGAATTTGAATATGCCAATAGGATATTTTGTAATTTGTATAGGTGGTCCCATTACTATAACCGCCTATTTTGAAATTTGAAAAAAAACGCAGTGTTTATTTGAAAAGTTCGAATGTTTTTATTGTAATAAAGAGTGTAGACATGGAGGTTATACATGGAAGACAATATCCGATAAATGGTCGCCTCGTGTCCGATGGCACTCGTTAGTTCCTTTGATGAAATTTTCGATGACATTTTGGCATAGTTCGGCCTCAATTTCATCAATGGTGCGTCAAATCTTGTCTTTCAGTTCAGAAATTGTTCTTGGATTATTGGCATACACCTTTCCTTTCAAAAAACCCCAAAGAAAGAAATCCAAGGGCGTCAAATCGCATGATCTTGGTGTCCAATTCACATCGCCGCGGTGCAAGATAACTCTACCTTCAAATTTCGTCTTCAACAATTCCATCGTTTCATTCGCTGTGTGGCTGGTTGCGCCGTCCTGCTGAAACTACATATCTTCGAGATCCATTTCAGCAATTTTAGGGCAGAAGAAGTTATGCTTATCATCTCACGTCTCAATTGTTGTAATGATTTCATTACACCGAGCTACACGAACACGGACAGCGTTCTTCGGGGTTTAAATTGACCCCATCGCTTCAAATTTCTCTATTAATCGTACCACTGTACGGCAGAAGGTGCGTTTTGGTGACCGAAAAATCCACGACATTTTCGAACCATCTTCGCGAAAATTAAAAACAGCAAAAAAATTTAAAATAAATGTTTTGGAGCTATTAAAGTTGGGGTAATTTTGTTCAGCGTCTGGAGTAACAGTGAGAACAAGTTATTCAACTTTGAAGTTAAAAAGTGGCCAAATTATCTCCAGATCGGTACATAATTCACAAAAATCTTATATTTTGCATTTCAAATATTACTTGAAAGAAAAATTGTAGGTATGTTGCGTATACTATTATCTACATATTGGTAGATGAAAGTTATAAAGCTTGTGCGAGAAA